>JAQGDQ010000005.1:558179-2042183 GCA_030141605.1 Tubiluchus corallicola
CTCTGTAAAATAATGTTTGAAACATGCATCATCTTGCAAATAAAAAGATTTTCCAGTTTTTTTTTGCAAATCTAGCTTTTAGCTTACGAACACATCTTTATGAATGTTCATGTTTGTTCAGTTTAATGTCATTCTATTCCTTAGATTTATGTTATGCTAGATTATGTTAGATTGTATGTGCACCATGGAACAAATCTGTGTTCATAAATGGGAATTTTGCACCGTGGTAACACAAATGATTTTGACTGCCGAATGTTGTAAATGTTTGTTCTCTTGTCAGATTAGAGACAATGTACAATATTTGTGTCCATTTTCCTAGCTTAAAAATTATTTTTGCGCAAGGTTTGTTTGCAAGATTTTCATGTGGGAATGCAGAGAGAAACCAGTGCTTGTTCATAAGATAATGACCGATGTTAATACGGCATGCGCACTTGCACGCTTTTCAATTGATTCTAGGGCTAAACTTGTCCTTTTGTTGTACGAGTACCCAAACCTGTATTGCATGCTCCTTAACTGACTTACCAAACTAATGTAAACTTTGGTAAGCTAATATCTATCAAACTAATATAAACTTTGGTTAGCCCTATATATATGTATATATAGAACCTATGCATATGAAATGTAGATTCATATGAATGTTCCAGAACTTCACAATGAAAAATTAAGTTAAATATAGGCAAATTATTTTAGCAAGATGTTCAGGATTGCTTCTGTGGTCGTACCTGGAAACAGCATCTAATTTCGCTAATTTTTAGTTATCTGTTACTTACTATCTACCTGTTACTTGCAAAAATTATTCATGAAGTTAGTGTGTTGCGAAGTGTTTAAGATGAACATCCTTATTCAGCAGCCCACTGTAGATGTTCATCGGCTTTAAGATGGACTTGCTAGGAGCACATGTTAAATAACTTTGTGTCTATGGGTGTGTGCACTAAGCTTAATACAGGTGACTGTGCGCTATTTTAGGTGAGTGTACAGAAATTGTCAAGTGCAAGAATTACATTAATGCCTACTATACCACCTGTTATGGGAAATTTACTACCCTTGGTTCTGCTTTGACCCTTTTCCTGTGCAGCGTTCTGTACGCATTACTTACTATTTACCACTAAATTACTAAGTTTTTATATGCATGTCTATATTTGCTGATATGAAATTTTTTAGTGAGATGTTGTTAGTTGACCCATCAGAATGGCACAGAGTCCGAGGAGCTCAGATGGTTCTCGCTATGAAACTCATTTCCTTGGGATTTGACATTGACCTCAACTGCTTACCATCAGAGCCAAACATTCTGGAGTTCTTTGCTTACTTATTCAATGTGGGAACCGTCATTTTCGGTCCATGGATCAACTTTACGGAATATATAAAGCTTTTGTATAGTCCTGGCTTCGTGAGTAATTGTCCATATTTAGGATTATCTTTATTAATAATAACTTTGACAAATTAGCAAAATGTGATATTTTGTTTTGATTTTAACAACTGTTATCATTATATAAGATGAGCCAACTAACAACATCGCTGTGAATACATAGTGAATACGAAGTAGAGTAATGCTGAGCCTAGTTTGTGAATTGGTGAGTGGTCGCTACATTTAGTACTCTCTTGATGATTTCATTTGTCATATGGATTCTGGTTATTTGCCTCATTGAGTTAAGATGCATATACATCCGAATTGCTGAGGAACCTCTGCCAATTCATTGTTTCATCTGAGAAGATTGTTATTGATACTGAAACACGTACCCATGCTGCTATAACTGTCCAGTTATCCTTATTTGCTGAATCCTGCTGATGTAGTGGAGTGCAGTACGGTAAATTAATTTAAGCAAATTCAGTATTGGTGATATAACAGCAATGTTTTATGTGTGTCCTCTGTTTGTGTTCCAGAGCTTATCGTGGATACTGAGAGTTATAAGAAGTCTTATACTAGCCTATCTGTGCCTTATTGTATCAGCGTGCCTAATTCACTGGCTATTGCCTAGCTATGGGCCGTGAGTATACATTTGTTTCTCATGATCTGGACATTCTACCAAAGAGGTATAGTTTACTGCCTGAGGTGAAAGAATCTTAATAGCTTTTCTTGATCTAAATGTCATTAAAAGTCATATGTATCAGTATGAGAGAAGGTTAAGCTAAATAACATTTTATTATCAATAGAAAAATTTCTGAGTAATCAGGGAGATACTATTCACACGTCATTAGCTATAGCTATAGAAATTAATTGGGTTAGCAAACACACCTTCTAGCTTATTGCCACTCCATTTTTTATTTGATTTACTTGAAGATGTCCTGTGTATCAAGTCACGTTTGGCTTTTGGATTTTAAGCACATATTCAAGGACACCAATTACCTATCTTTATTTGGCTATATGTTATTATAAATTGTGTAAGTCTAATTGTCTGATTGCACAATTTGTGGCTTCACCCGTGAAACAAATGATCAAAACATTAAAAGGGCAGGATGCTGGGTAGGATGCCACAAGCACTTGCTATGCCACTGCTGTGGTAACATTAATTATTGCCCAACTTGTAATTTATCAGTTATTAATTAGAAAGTTCCAAGCTGCTCCAAAAATTTAAACTTGATGCCTAAAATGTGATAAATCGTAACACTGACATGATAACATCATCAGACTGAAAAAAATGGTGCATCAAACACTGACAAGCAAGCAAACAAACAAATACAGCTTATCTCGCTGTCATGTCTTTTGCCTTATAGGCTGACAATCATGTTAACGCACTTGAGTGATGAGTGAATGAAGGCATAAAGTAACAATTGACTTACAACTCGATTGATATCATCACTATATCAGACTAATTTAGATACTTTAAATTGTAAATTGGATTCTATAATTAATTAGATCATTTTTATGCATTTATTGTGTTAACACTGGATATTGTTTTTTGGAACTTTTAGTTTATAAAAACCTGCAGTTGCTGCTGATTTTTCATTTCCTGTGACCACATTAAACATTAATATTTAGCAACTGCTGGCAACTAAAATTAATAAATTTTCTTCTAAAAAAACAAAATTAATATTCAAAAACGTTTGCCCCATCTCTAGCATTAAATTCCTGTTTTTCTTCTTTGAACATTTTTGCACATTGTGAGTATGAAGTAAAGTTTTCATTGGTAAATCATTCTGATTTGTTGTGTTATGTTCTTCCTATGTAGCCTGGTAAAGCTTTTAATTAATTAATGGTTTTTCTTTCAGTTGGTGGACAGCTTACAAAGATGCACAATCATTCAGATTTAGTCACTATTTTATCTGTTACATTTCTGAAACCACAATGATTACTTCGGGCTTGGGAGCAAGAGTAAACACTGATGACAAAATACAATGGTGAGCCATGGTGTGCCATTGATAAATACACACATGATTTTGTGTGTTATATGCTGCTGGTACTGTAACCTGCATTTACAAGATAACAGCACTTTTTACTTGTTTTAGGGAATTTTCCGTTGTAAATCCATTTCACATAGAGCTTCCACGTTCTCTAGTTGATGTTGTGACTTGGTGGAATGTGCCTATGCATAACTGGCTTAAAACTTGTGAGTAAATGTAATGGCATTTTTTTTCTATTCAGAGTACTGACATGGTGCAAAATTGACCTCAGATGGTTACGTTAAAATACTTTACATACATATTTTGGATTCAGTTTGACTTCCAGGTAGAAAATTCTCACCCGTTGTCGTTATTTGTTACTTTGGTAATTATTGAAAAATGTAAAGTTATAAAATAAGTATTAACCTTTTTTTAAAATAATTACATTTAAATTGTGTTCTAATAATTTTCATCATTAGAGTTGACTTTTTAAAACTAAAATAAGCTTCTTGTTTTGCAAAATGGAGAATGCTTAATGATTGATACAGTTTATAAACAATTGGGTATTTTCTGCATCTTTTGATCATGATGTATTTTTGATCTGAAAGATGATTTTTGTTGAAGGAATAACTATGTTAAAGAACAAATCTCATTAAGTCAAATTACTTTTTTTGGGGGTCACTTGTTTTGTAATTTCACCAATGGTTTAACATTTATAGATGTATTTAAGACAGCGAGGCCATTAGGAACCTTTTTTGCTGTACTACTCACGTACGCTGCTAGTTCATTACTACATGTAAGTCTTTTCTACATTTCTAAACTTCATCATTAAACCATATGATAACCAGTGATTAAATTCTTAAGTAATGTTTCTTACACTGTATTTGGTCAAATGTGCATCATAACCTGGATTTGCATTTATGATTTCTTATGTGCATGGCCATCTGCCACTTGAACAAAAAGCTGTCATATTTCATGGGACAAAATCAACACTTTCACTTTAATCTGGAAGATCATAGAGCTCATTAGTGAAATCACTAAATTAAGTAGGTCTCTGAAATAGCTTAGATTTCTTATATTTAACTATAGAAATATTCTATAGGCTATAGTCAAGCATAACGCCTTCACTAGATTTACAGGTACCTTACAAACCAGATTGCTATCGAATAAGAACTTATTTACAAAAAATTAATTATAATTTGTTTCCGTTAATACTTAGAACGTGTCAATTCATAATTTGGTATTTTTCAGGGAATTAACTTTCAGTTAGCTGCTGTGTTATTGTCGCTAGGTTTCTACTCTTATATTGAACACGGTAATTATCATAATGTTACCTAGAGTCAGACTCTTGTTACAAAACATAGTAATACTCCATTAAGATTCCTGATACATGTATGGTTTGATGTAAAATGATGTAAGTTTTTGTTTCCACTTTACAAATTTTGCAAACTCAGATTAACTTTTTGTTTCTCAGACTTCAGTCAAAGCCAAAAACTTATTTTATAAATTTTGCTGATGTGTGACCACTAGAATGGCCTTTGAGATGCACTGCACACTTTTAAAGGTGCATGAGAGTTTTGTGTCACAAATATATGGTATACTATGAAACTAAAAAACAGTGGCAGCATATTATATCTTGTTACAGTAAAGTGGTCTGGTATAATGCATTTCTACAGTTTTGATTGTTAATACTGTGTGTTATTTACAGTTTTACGAGAAAAGCTGTCGGTATATTTTCATGCGTGTATACAAGCCAAAGCTTGCAAAAAGGAATGTAGCCATGACTACAAGAAGTCTCATCCATATGTGATCATCACTAATGTAGCATTCACTGCTCTCTCCGTGTGGCATCTAGCTTACCTAGGATTCATGTTTGATAGCAGTCCTGAACAAGAACAAAAGGTAATTTACTGGGCTGCAAAGAGAAATTTGGTGGATTTTGGGCCATTTGAACATGTTCAGCTATCAGCCAAACACGCCATCAAATGACATCATTCAGTTTTAAGATTATAACAGAACAATTAGCTGCTTTGTCTTTTTTTTTGTTGTACAGAAGTCACAACGCTGACAGCTACAAAGAATATTTTGATTTCTCATATAGCTAATAAGTTAATAACTGTCTTTCAACATTCTAGTGGCAATCTTGATAGCCATGTTGGACCTAGTGCTAATATATAATGTTTAATTATCTGTTCTTCTTTATTCCATGTCGTTCACTCTAGACAAAATTAGCAGGCCTAACAGCTAGGACCTAGTTGCTCACTATTTAATTTGTTATTAATGCATAGTTTTTTTTCATAGGGTTACAGTATGAGTCATACACTGGAGAAGTGGTCGAATTTAAACTATCTTAGTCACTGGGTTGCAGGATGTACATATATTTTTTACTTACTAATATAGCATGTCAGATTTAAGGTTTTCCTTGCAAGTACTTATCTCCGGTGAAGCTGAAATGAAGTTCAAATTAAAATGATTTGATAATCGTGGTTATTTGTCACAAAGTTGTTTATGCTGTGTGCCTTTGAAAATTCTTATAATAGAACGTAACATGAGTATACATCAGGTTTTTCTTGCAAGTACTTCTCTCCAGTGAAACTGAAATGAAGTTCAAATTAAAATGATTTGATAATCGTGGTTATTTGTCACAAAGTTGTTTATGCCGTGTGCCTTTGAAAATTCTTATAATAGAATGTAACATGAGTGTGCATCATTTAACATGAGTATACATCACGTAACATTGTGTGCATTTAAAATGCTACATGTTGAATCAAAGAGATCCATCTTATATAATATGAATTTACATAATTATGTCTAAACATTATAAGTAGTTTTTCTGTTACTCTATTTTTGCATCATCTCTATCAGCCACTTTTAGTTGGACCATATATTAAATGTGCCTTAACAAAATGTAATGGAAACAATGAACTTCTGTTGAATGTTAGCCTGCAACTGGCAGAATTTTTTCCGAATTCAAACACCTTGATATATTGTGCCTAAATCTTATACCATTTTTATAATGCATATAAAGTTTGTGTTCTTTGTAATAAGTACAATCATTGGTTAACTGGGGCCACTATAGTGCATGAAGTGAGTTATAATACATGTAATGAATTAGTGATGCACTTCGTACTGTACTGTGTATTATCTGGCACATGTTTAAACATGGTTTTTTATTAAGTTTGGAATAAATTTTTCCAAAAAAGATTTTTTCGTATGCTTTTGTAAATGCACTATGATGTTCTGTGCAACAGTCGGAATAATGGTGCGTCTTTATGAACACAGAAATTCAATTAGCACCATTCACATTGATAACAGGTGTTAGAACTGTACAGCCAAATGAATGGTAGTGAAAAATTAATTACTGTTATTAGACTGGTTGCATATATTTCCAAAATAACATTATATAAGTGAATCCACTTGTTTAATTTCTCAAACAAAATTACACATTCTGCAAAATGCCCTATGCATTAATTAACCGTCACCTTTGTCAAAAATTTGATTTAAAGACCATCTAACACGTGAGACATTTTATAATCAGCATGCAGCCCTCAGCTATTACTGTTAAGCTTCTCATGTTGAGAGCTTGCCTTTATTAAAGAAGGATCTCTGAATGCTTCAAGTTAAATTTCTGATGTCGTTTAAAAAGAGCAAGTGCAATATTATTTATGAGAAAAGCAACAAAACAATGATGATCTAAGACAAATGAGGTATTTTCTAATAAATATTATTTTTTAACAATTAGGTATTTTCTCTTTACTCTTGAAACATATAAAAACATAAAAACATGGCAGTTGTATTTGGCTTCCTCAAAATTCAAGAGTCTTATTTCACACAACTTCTCTTCTTCGTGGTAATGTGTTTATGTCATCAAATGGAAGGCTGTAACACATGGGTGTGATAAAAATACAAATAAATTGTAATTTATGATTACAATACTTGATATTTAAGCACTACATTCAGATTTTGTCAGATTGACCTCTTCAATGTTAAGTTAAATTGGCACTTCTAAGTTCTAAGTCCTTCCAGCTTGAACCTAAATAAATAATTATTAAACTCGGTTTGTATCGAAGGCTCAAAGCCTATTATTAGTAACGCCGCCATACATCAGTAAAAAATCACGTGAAACGCTGAAAGCAAAAAAATCTTGGTCCTGCTGTGCAGATGAGCTGGAAATCACAGAACGATTCCTGAGCGTAACATTGGTGCGCCTCTTTCGATTGTATTTGTGAAGCATGATTATTTTTTGCAAAATAAGAGAAAGAACGTTTTTTGCATGGTTTTTCCTGTGTATGATGGTAACACGTTGGTCTAATAATCTGTTGTGTTTTTATTTATGTATTTATCTTAATTTTAGGAGAAATTATTTATCACTATAGATTATATTTACATTAAAGGAAAACGGAATCCATATTATTATTATAATATTATTAATAAGTGGTTAAGCTCACCGCAAAAGTTCAATATAATTTATTTGATAACAGTTCACGTGTAAAGAGTGCAAATTTTTACAAGATAGCAAATGATGAATGATAGTCTATGTATGTAAACTGTATAATTATCTGACAATAAATACCATAATTACAAGTATTAAACTATTATTACAAAGTAAACATGAGCACTAGAACATGTTTTTAATTTTAATGATTTGTCATGAAGTGATCTCCTGAAAAGTGGATAAGAGGTCAATAAAGTTAAAAATTAATATTGAAGGCGGTTCATAATTTCAGTTATCGCTTTCGCAAACCATCAAACACGTGTGAAACACGGGCTCATGGACCATTGCTACCTTGCATAATTATGTTTAACTGTGACGACATTGTCTGCCACACCGGCTATTAATTAAGCTTTTAAGCTATTATTTAATGATCAGAAACACTTTGGCAATGTTCCAGATGTTACTTTTTACCATATCCAAATAGGGCATGTATTATAATATTAATAACTAGCAAAGACCCCGCAAAAAATTTTGCACATAAATACACTTATAATCAAAAATACGCGAACATCCTTCATAGTCCTCACTTATAATGCAAAGCCTGTAGCAGCTTTTACTGAATTAAAATTCCAGGCAAAATATAATGGATGACGTCAGAACAATGGCTTTGCGTCAGCAGTTTTCCAACCGAAAATTGCCAAAAATAGAACATCTAATTAACTCGTCGGCACTCCTCTTGTCCAACTTGTCCTAAAATATAACCCACATCATCGTGTAGCCCTGTTCTTCCTCTTTCTAAAGAGCCATATATCTCCTTCCGAGAGTCACAGTAAGCGCCGCTAGAACGTTTTTTCCGCATACTGTTTGGTCAAAATTTCGAAAAAATCGCGAGCTGGGTACTGGAAAACGTCTGTTACGAGACGCCGCGACCCTCTGACAAATTCTAAATACGCCTACTTCACCCACCGCTGAACGTGCTATCTATCCATGGTTGGCACCGCCCCCAGCCTGTAGTCGTTCTTCAGAAATAAGAGGTAATAGTTTTGCAAAAAATGGCCGAAAAATATATCCCTCCGATGGGCCCGATATATAGATCGCCGCAAGTGGTGCCACCGTCGGAGCTGTAGCCTCGAATCTATACGTGTGTGTATATATATATATATATATATACCAGCGAAATTAATATATAGATATTAGAATGATTATTCGTGTCCTGCCCTATTCGGATATGGTAAAAATTGGTACTACATCAGCTAACTCACACGGTAAATCAGCTAACTCGGCTGAATTTGACTGACTTTTCAGCTGAGTTAGCTAAAGCTGCGAATTTTTGTTAACTAAATAAACGATAAATTGTTAGTTAACTGCTTATACACAGAAAAAAGTTGATGTATAAATTCAAATAATGCAATAGAGATCAGTTTTTTATTATTATAAAAAAGCAATGGATTTATTATTATTATGTTTACCGACGAATCAATACCGAAACACCAAAATTATCCCATATGTGTGACTAACATTGCTTATTTGTATTTAATTTTGAATTGACCAGCTTTCTCATTCAAAAATATATAAAGTTTAGTATCTCTACCGGCACACGCAATCTGATCACGTTTGCTATATTTCAACCAGTGGTTTCATCATCATCATAAGCCTGTTATGTCAATTGTAGACATTGGGCAGACAGAATTCTAAAATAAAAGAAATCTGCACTCAAGACAGGTGAACACATCAGTAATCCAACGAAAAACTAGACACTCCTAGTGCCAGTGGCTTGTTCGCAAGAATGAAAATCATTGTAGCTGGCAAAAATTTTGGCTAGCTCAACTACCATCGCTGAGCAGTTGGCGCGACTACAGCTGGGTTTCTTATGGACTAGGTTGACTGGAGAAATAAACCGGCGGGAGCTTAGCTGAAACAGCGCTGCTCTGGCCTCTAGTTATTACTGTTGGCTTTTCATGACTAACTCCCCAGCAATGACTGGCATCTACACTATCGTTAGCAAATGCATTACTGGCAAAATGGCACAAAAAGTTCCCAAGACAAAAGAAAAATTGTTTATACAACCCGTGACGAGCGATGGGGACTTCTAATTGGACAACAAGTTTCTGTTCACGTTTCAATAATTAACCCATATTTAATTTTCGCATGATTAGTTTTCAAGACGGTTCTTCGTTATATTAATCATGTCCAGCAATCGCAGTATCTGTAATAATGTATTATGTATTGTTTTTCGCATAAGTTGGACTACACAAAGATAGTAAATTTTGTGGCTAATATTGAAACAGTTGTCAGCAGAATTGGTAAGGCCAAATAAATAACTTGATAAAGTTATTTAAAATGTGTATTTAAAAACTACATAGGAATTAAAAATTTAACGCAATTCTTGTTGGTCTTTACATGGTTAAATTTCCATATTTTGCTTCTGTATTAAACGTTTGCTGATCATTGATCAAGTCAGATCAGTCTACTCTTTCGAACTTAAAGAACATGCAACTGTATAGTTAGCACCTGTGTCAGTTAAATTGTGTTTGCTTTGTGTTATGTAAGAATAATTTTTTGTAAATTTGTAAATGTGGATTATCTATACATGTACATCTATACATCTTTTGTACACTATATATATATAGTAAGATATAGTTTACACAAGTTAATTTTTGTTTAAATTACAACTTGTTTTTTTTTTGTTTCTAGGCAAACAGCACGATTAACATCAATAACATGATGTTAGCCATCATCGTCATCCTGCTTTGAATTACTATGCCACTTTCGAATAATTTTGCACTGTCTGTAGATAGCAAAAACAACTACTACCCCAGGGTTTGCGGTTGTCCAAACATATCACCATCAGCATCTTCCAAAAATAGCTTCAAATCTCGTCGTAACGAGGCTGTAAGTTTAAAATATAATGTGCCTAACAAGGTAGTAAGAGCAAATGCAGTGGTTTGTGACACTGTGAAAAAGGAAAAATGTGTGGAAGATATGGTTAAATCACCTGCTTGTCACGGCGATGCAGACTCTCAAATAATATCGAGATGTATTGAGCCTTCACAAAACAGAAACACTCAGTTATGTGAGAAGGGTGGTAATGATGTCATAGTGCAGCAGTTTCCTTGTTGTGAGACAGCTTGCCTTGTCAGTTCACCTTGTTCAGGCAAAGTTAGTGCAGACACATCACTAAAATGCTCTGCAGGTCTTGGCGTGAGATCAGAATCGAAATGCACTATAACCAGTTTAGGCAGAAATTTGCAAACAGTTGACATGGGACCGCCATTAAGTCCCCTTCTTCATTCTTCTTGCAATACACGACGACGTGCTTCACAGTTGTTGAAGAGCAATTCATCTCATATAGGTGACAGTATATCGTTAAGTCACACTGTCGGCAACAAAATAACAAATAAAATAGATGTAAGCAAAACTAAAAGCTCATCCATTTCTTCAAATTCTGAAGCTTGTGAAGTTTTAGACAATAGTAAATTCTCTCTTCAGGAGACAATTTGTTCAGCACAGCCAATATTTTCCCAAAAACCAAATTCTCAAGTGAATGCTGCAAAAGAGTGTGAAGCTTTCTTGTATAGGCGGTCACAAAGTTTTACCTGTGGTCAAAAGGATAATAACCCACACTGCAGTGGTGAGGTGAATCAAGTGCTGCTTAAACCCCTTTCATTAAATGTGATACAGTCTGAAAGTAAGGAAACTATCATAAAAGAGAAGGACGTTTCTGCTAAGCCAAAGAATTTGATTGTTGATTCCGTTCAACACTGTTCTGCTGGCTTTGAAACAGATAGCATTTCTCAGAGTCGAAAGAAAAAGTCTTCTGATATTTGTTCTAATAGTCAGCTCAGTCCAAATTTATCACTGAAAAAGAAAAACAAGACATCTTCTTGTAACGTGAGCCCTACTGATGATGCTGGACACTATCCTCTTGATCTAGCAAAGAAAACTTTTGCATCTGTTGCCTATTCTGGTAGCAGTGATGATGATGATGATGAAGATTCTGCTGCTTCTGAAGATGAGTCACTAAGTTGTGTTTCTAGGTGTGAAAGTTTAGTATCTTGCAGCACTGCTTCTGCTATGAGCCAAGATGATTTTACAGCTGATTTGGATGAAGCAGAAGATACCTGTGATTTCACTGGTCTCGAGAGTGAAGATTTAGAAAGTGAGCAGTTATTGAGCTTTATATGTGCTTTTCATTTCTTACATTTATTTATCACAGAAAATCTGTAGGTTAGAGAATGGGTCGTAACTTTCAATTTTGCTAGACCATAATATGTTCCAGCACATACAGCCAGCCAATTGCAGTTTAGAAGTTTTTGATTCTACCCATTCCACTAGATGCGAGCTGTAGTTTGACAGTTTTCAAATTTTCAAGCCTATGTAAACATAGCGAACATTTTCCAGTATAAATACTGAAAACACAAGTTTTGGTGGCACTATGACCTCCATAACAGTCAGGCCATTTAGCATCTCCTCTAAACGGGGCTGTACTACGTTTTGGATTTATAACATTTTACATATTCACACTATCCACCCTGTGTAAACAGTATATTTGTTACTTTTTTTTATACAGCTGATGCAGCTGCTATTTACTAAAGCAACCAATATTTTTTATTCCTTTAGGTGTAAATACTCAAAGTCATTCTAGTGTCTGTAAGTCACCATTCACAGATATAGCAAGTGAAGGTCTAAGTCAACTGTCTATGCATGAAGTTCTTGGCGAAATTCATGGAGAAGAGCCCATTCCACCACTCTTGCCTAGCCTGTTTGCAAGTGTTCCGCCAGTATTGAATTTTTGTTTACCAGGACAGTGCAGTAAGTACATTAGCAAGTTTAGCTTCTGTGCTGTTACGTGTTGTATTATTGCAGTGAACTTAAAAATACTTTCCATGTCAGTACTCAAGTGATTTAACATGTAAAATGACTCAATGTCATTTTCCTCCACAGCACTAATATATATCTTTTTGTTATAAGTGATGTGCTGAAAGAAAAATTTGAAACCTTTTGACTCTATAAGCAGTGAAAACTTTTGACTGAGTATTTGTTACTTTTAACGCCAGTTAACACAATACATGTAGGATGTACAGTTATTTGTTGTTACTGCTATTTAGTAATGTATAATTGATCAGCTATTAACTTCAGTATTGTTTTTACCTGGAAGTTGGTCCTTTGCCGAGCTCTTTGAAGAAGTTGCTTAAATGGAGATTAAGCACAATTACGCCTGTTATTGTCAAACAGTTGATTTCACGTTCTGGGTTTCGTATTACAACCAGTAAGTATTTTTAAATGTAATGTAACTAATTACAGTTTAAGTATTACTTGCCTGTGTGACAAAAAAAATAATCAGGATACTATTAAATTTTAATCTGTATGGGTGTATGCCGTGCATATCTATAAAACTACTTTTAAATGCATTGAATCACAAACTTGTGATGTCTTTTAGTGTTTACATGGGTAGCAAAAATAAGACTCGGGTAGCCTTTTCCTTATACTCACCAGGCACCTGGGTACCCTATTGTTAAGATTCAGCAGCAGTGAAGAAACTGTAATCATTTATATCTACAAATAAAGACAACCACTGGTGCATTTTAACTAACTGAACTTTTTATATTAACAGCAAGCATTCATTTATTATACACTGAAATCCTGAACATACAAGCTGTGAGTCGTTTGTGTTTTTGTTTCCCACACAAAACATTTGACTGGGTTTTTATCTGTCAAACTTCTTAATTACTTAATTGCACGCTTTATCAATGAGTCAGCTACATCAGCCTAGGTAATACCGCACTGAGCACTATTAATACAGTGTAGGGATTGGGAGAATAAAATAATCTGTTTTATCTTTTTTGTGTGTTGCTAAACTTAACAGTCCATTTATTCGTATCTTTGTTAGTAGCCTGAAATAGGAATTTTAGAAGTTATTAAACTTCTTCATTTGGATTTATAAACCTCTTGGTAAAGAAAACATAGTTTATTTTTGTAAGTCATCCCTACAGCAAAAATGATTTGATCAGCTATCTCCCTACTGGCTGTTATCCTGACACGTTGCCATTGCAGCAGTTAATAGTTACTAGGTACCCACTGTAGAAGTGCACAGCAGAAGGTGGCATTTAAAGTTTAAATTGTCTAACAATGGATATTGTATGACAAAATTAATAATGTCAACATTTTCATTGTTGGAACCCGATAGATATATTAGGCTCGGGCAATAAACAATGCAGGTAATTCGGGTACTCGGGTACCCGATAGCAACACTAATGTCTATTTCGATAATTTTACATGTCAAATGTAAACTTACTATTCTTTTACCAGTTGTTGTTGATTTTTTTTAGAAAATCATAGTTGGCTTGGCTATTGGGGAAAGCATATGAAGTCTAACGGGTTTAATGTGGTGCAAAGTCATCAAAAAGTATGTGTTTTTGTTTCTTTGTTTTAAATATTTTTTATTAGAGTTTGACAGCAGTGATAGGCTTTAAAGTTTAAACAAATTATGTATGTTATGTAAACATTATTTTTCAGGTTGCATCTTCAACACATTAATTTTACTTGTTACAAGTTGCCGACAAAAGCAGCACTGGAACATGATCTATGAGCCTTACTCATTTTGTTGCTATATGTAGTTGCTCGACTATTTCTTGTAAGGTGTACGACAACAAAACTTCTCTGTGTAGTGTATTTAGTTATTCTAAATTAGCAACTAAAATATTAGTCACAAGTTATGGAAGCATACTGCATACAGGCCTCACGCAAAAAATTTCATATGTATTAGTGTACATAGGCTCACAGTATGAGTCAAAATCAGTGTTCGCAATTTCTCGGCCTATTTAAAATTTCGAGATCGGGGTCAGGCCTAGACTGACCAGTCGACACTGCGCTGAAATCGATATGGAAAAACTTCTGTAAACATGCCGACTGACTTAAACAAATTGGTCTAAAAATAGCATATATTATAACCGCAATATACTGTGTGTGAGGTCTATAAAGGCACATTTTATGATTGGACATTTACATTTTAAAATAAATCACTTAGTTAGTCAGTTTTGTTGATAAATGATATACTTGTCAGTTGAATGCATACATACAATAATGTAACAATTATAAATGACCAATTTTACGCAAGTTCTTCGATGTCATGTAGATATAGTACATCTAAAAAGCGCAAAGCGTCGTTGAGCTCACTTTTATTTAACGTGAAATATTGTTGCGAACTTTGCAGCTGGTTGGCACGATTGTTCGTAGAGCTTTATGTAACTGTTCTAGGGGTGGTCTTTTGATTTTTGCCCGTCAAGTATTTTGATCTCTTTTCATATAAAAGTAAATGCACGGAAAAGTATAAAAGAGTGAAAATTAGAAAATTATGTACCGTCAAGTTAAATTCTCTGACAAATATAGGCTTAATGTTTCTATAGCCTGTATGATACTAAACAATGACACGGATGTACATCGATACTTAACAACATTGCAGTCTAGCCAGCTCTACAAATAGCAGCGTGCGTAAACATTACCTTATGCTTTAATTTCTACAAAATTGCATCAGTGTTTATGCTGCATGCAACTTTGCAGTCATGCGTACATGTGTAATTGTTCTGCAGTAAACAGAAGAGTATTGGTTTATGAAGCTTACCTTCTGCTCATGTCTGAAGTTTTAAACAATGTATAATTGGTTTTTATAGTCCACATATGTACTTGAGCACATTTTGTGGAAAATGTATAGTTTTAAGATTGTTTATCAGTGTTGTCGTCGCTAAATATGTTTCATTTCTTGACGAGACTGTACTTCTAGGCCTGGATGAATTTTACGGGACTCGCATTGAACTTTGCTACGCATTTTCTTGTGTGTGCAAATATTTATTCATTTTTGCTAGCACTACGTGCAATTCAAGAAATGCATGATGTGTTTATTTTTAGAACTTCACCTAAATGAATAAATGCAAACAAACATAATGCATATATTATTTCGCATCCTTTGTTGTAAAGTGGGCTATTTATTTATCAGTGCAGTAATGCAGCACTCAGTTTTAATGGTTAGTTCTTACTTCTAACTGACTGCCACTTTCAATAGATTTTTAACTAGGCCTAGTGTTTGAAAAATGACACTGTAGTACAGCGGCCATAGTCTCTTCTCTGATTGCTCCTTGATAACTTAGTCTTTTCTCTTTGTTACAATAAGACTGAGTGAAGACTGGAAAGCAAAAAATTATTAGCAAAGTCGTAATAGCCATTCTCCAAAATTGACAAAAATCTTATGAAGGTAATAATCTCTCTGAAATCGAGATCGCTACTAAATTCTGTACTAGTCTCATTACTGCAAACACTTGTTTGCTCTGTGATTTTAGCAAATACTGAGGCTTAATCATGTAATTCAATTTTACTAGCGATGGTAAAATGATTATCTGAGTATTTTCTGAAACCAGCCTAGTGACTTCCAATAGAAATAGAAGAAAAACAATTTTAAAAAGACTTTAATTGTTTTTTTATATGCTGATACTTTTTAGTAATGGTATCTTGTATTGAAATGTGTTATCTGGAAGATAAATTGATGTCATCTACTTAAGTAACTTTTCAGTAATTTTTTAAGTACTCCTGTAGTTATTTTTTATTTAAATAATCAATTAGGTTAACCACTTCCCGGGATCATTTCAAATTGGACGGAAAGATAGATTGTGGCGTAATCTGTCGCAGATGCAAGCACTGCACGGAAAAACCGATTTTAATTTTGTACCGCTGACGTTTGTTCTTCCGGTTGACATACGACACTTCCGCAAGTTTTGGGAGAAGAACTGTGGCAAACGGAAATGGATTGTCAAACCGGTAATAAAATAATCTAAAAACTATGTATTTGCAAAAATTTTTTGTGGTAACTTTTCTTTTTTATGTTAATAGCTACTTTGTTGGTGAACATCCAGACTGTTCATGTTGGCAGCTTGAAGTGCTTGTATACCGTTTCTGAACACTTTTGTGGATGGTCATGTATATAGTCACATATTGTTGTGTATATAAACTAAACTTCTCATACCTCACTATTTCAGCAAATTTCCCTCAAATTTTTTGAGTGATTAATTGCAATAAATTATTATTTTACCTTTCATTTTATTGTATGTGAAGCAAATAATACATTGTGAACATCATCACCAAAATCCATCTAGATCTGTTAATCAGTCTCGAGCAACATGCTGTTTAAGCCAGGCTTTTACGGGGTCGCAGCTTCGGCGACAAATCCAACAGTTGCCAAACGCGCTAAAAGTTTGTATATTAATTGCGACTGTTCGTAGTAGTCGCAAAACTTGCCACGTTGACAAATCTTCGCAAAACTGTCTTAAAGTTGTTTGCAGATTTCCCGCAAATTAGTCGTGATGTTCGTGAACAATTTCAGAATCCCTGAAAACTTGGCGAACATGTTACAAAGCTTTCGAGAAACCCTAGGCCTATCAGGACCAGACAAAGACAACATTTATTTATCATCGCTTATTTAACAGACAACATTGGCACTAACGGTTATTTAGCAACTTACACTTACAACAATACAGATAAGGACGCTACACGCAAATAACGAATAGCATTTGGGGTATATGCTATGGTGTTGGCAGCCGCTAGTCTTGAGCTCCATGCTACGTGGTTGCAGTACGAAATTTATACCACTCAGCTACTCAACCCATGACACAATCACATTGTCGGGATACAATCACTTAGATTTTTAAGAGTTTTCCATGCTTTGCCAGTACTATGTTGATGCCGGCCAACAATTTTCGACAGGCTTTCACTTTCAAACTACTTAGCACTTAATGTTTAGTTCTCACCACCCCATGAGCACCAGGGCACACTCTTTCTAAACTCTCCTGTCCTTTGACTCTGTTTTACCCTTAAATTTTAGAAATGCTGGTAAATATCAACAATTTTCATTAACTTCAAATTATGAGCATTCACCTTGTTTAGGATTTAAAATAATAAAATTTTTAACAGTCTTTATTCAAAGTGATAACACCAAACCCTTAGTTACTAAGTATGGAATTTTCATGTTCCATCGTTTTTTAATAAATTAATGGCTGCCAGGTCCCTTAAGTACTGTTTATTTTTCTTCTCAGTATTTATTATTGATTTTACAATTTGTGTGCAGCCAGCATCTGCCAGGGGTGCAGGCATTAAGGTGATCAACAAATGGAGTCAGATACCAAAGAAGAGGCCACTAGTTGTGCAAAGGTTGGTATGTTAAATATGTGCTTGTACTTGAAAACGAGTTATTGGCTGTTATTATGGTGAGTTTATTACTCTGGCAAATTTAACAAGTGTGGTAGAAGGTCCTAATAAGTAGCTGTTAGTATCATTATATAAATACAATCATTTGATTTTATTTCTTTTTTATTTTGTGTTTACTTATTAAGAAAGTTAAGAAAGCAGTTTAGTATTCTGTGTAGCTATTAAGCATGTGAGAGTAATAACAAAGTAAATTTAGATCTAAACACTTGCATTTAAAATCATAGTTCTTATTCATTTGTCAATGCAATAATTTTCATGAGTACATCAATTAATGAATCATCGCTTGCAGAAATCCTTTTTGCTGCAGTGTCATTGAAGTGTCACTGCAGTGTCAGTGGCTCTTGTGTTATTGTTGATGTAAAATTTCAGAACTTTGGCACAATATTCAAAAGTCTGTATGACAGTCGACTTTGTTTTGTTTGACTAATTATATATGTGGCATGGAGTATTAGCATAATTTTGAGAAAAACTCTATGCTTTATAGAGGTACTTGCCTATTGGGTGAATGCATTTTGCGGAAAAAAATGATGTAAAGCTACTAAGACAAGCTATACTTTCGTCAGTGTCAACACTAGTATTGATGCGCTAAATTTCTCAGAATAATAAATTTATTTACTTTTTGTAGGTACTTAGCAAAACCATACTTGATTAACGAAACCAAATTTGATCTGAGGCTGTATGTTTATGTGACCTCTTATGATCCACTAAGAATATACGCTTATAAAGATGGTCTCGTACGATTTGCATCCTGCAAGTAAGTTTCATTGTCACTATTTTCAAGTTAGTGATATTTATATCCCACCATTTTGGTGTCAACTTTTTTAGCTATGCGTCACATTGTTTTCTAATTGAATACTAATGACGTTAATGTGAAGTTTACGTAAATTTGTTAAATTTGATAAATATAGAAGCAGCTCGGAATTGGTGCTGATCAACTACTGACATTAGCGGTGTCTGGTTTTTTGCTGTCTTTACTTTATCTTAAGGGCAGATTTCTTTTTTTAGAATTCTGCCTGCCAAATGTGTACAATAAACATAATGTTCATATGACAATGATGATGATGATAATGATGATGATGATGATGATGATGATGATGATGATGATGATGATGATGATGATGATGATGATGATGATAATAACGGAAGGAAATAATTGTATAGATGCTTTTTATTTTTGTTTATAGTGTTTTGTTGTCAACTAAGGTTGTAAGTTAAATTTAACTGATATAATTAAAATCGGTCTTGGGATTAAATACTACGATTTGTACTTGAAGCAATACTTTTATATAGTTTTTCATTGAATAAACAACTTTTATATGAAATTTTATATTTATTACTAATTCAAGATTTTTACTTAACTTTGTCATCATTATATTTAACGAACATTAATTTTTCAAAATATGTGTCCTTTGGTCTGCAGCGATCAAGTCTAGATATCTTTTCTGCAATGCTCAAAGTTGCTTCTGCCATTGCAAAGGAGGCTTGAATAGATAGATAATTACATGCCAGCTTTGACAGTATGAAGCAGGAGTTACTAATTCTAGTTTTTTCTTCCTTGAGTGTAGTTATATAAAGCATAAGTACTTGTAAAACACTTGATTTTTTCAAACACTTTACAATCAAGAACATGTATAATACTTTACTCCAAGCATGATCAAGATATAATTTGTGAGAAACAAAAACCATCTTTCACTATAAAGTGTGTTAATAAAATATTGTTTGCATTTTTACTTGTAACCTTTTTTTGTTTAGGTATTCTTCCAGTGCAAAGACAATGTACAATCTTTACATTCACTTGACAAATTACAGTATTAACAAGAGAAATGCAAACTACATGTCTAATACTGATCATGAGTCTTGCACTGGACACAAATGGTAAGGTTTTCCCTTTTGCAATTTTATAATGTAAACTAGTTCATAATATTTTCCAAAAGAATAATGATTTTCTTGAGATTTGCCAAGATTTAAGTATTGACAATCTTTTGACCCATCAAAGCTGTGGTAAGATTCTGCCTCTGTGACAGGAAATGCTTTAAGTGACAGTTTTTATTTCATGTTGACAAATAAAAATGTTTTTTAAAATATTTAAGAGTATGTATGTGAGTAAGTTGTGCTTTACATCAATAATTTCAGTCAAATCAGAACTTTTTGATCAGAGACCTGTGGGTCAAGGGTCAATCAAACGTGGGTCAACAATGTAAAGGTTGAGACCTCTCATTTCATGTACTACAACCTCTTTTTGTTAGCTAGCACTGGAAACATTTATCTCCCCAACTCCTTAGTTTTGGTTTATAGCTCTTAATGGGTCAGGAGCCAATTTGGGCATAACTCATATCATTCAGTTTCCCTCATTTGATGTGTTACAAGCTGCTCTTATTCAAAAATGTTTTTTCTCACTGCAGAGTCAAGAGTCAACCATTCATCAAGTAACTTTTACTATTCAGTTTGTTTCAGCTTGACACTGAAAGTATTTGTCTTACGTACCTCAATTTCGATTTTCAGCCCGTGTGGGTCTTTGGTTGGCCAATCTGGACATAACTCATACCATTCATTTCCTCTCCTCAAGACCTTTCACTTGATATAACACAAGCCACTGTTTCTCGACAATGGAATCATTGGTCTCCCTTACCCTGAAATTCCATTTTTGCCCCCTAGCGGGAACAGGCCATAACTTATACCATTCAGTTCGCTTCATAAGACCTTTCATTTGATATACTACAAGCCACTGTTACTCAACACTGGAGGTGTTGGTGTCTCTGATCCCCATCGCCCTCGATTTCGGTTTTGTCCTCTAGCGAAAATTTTTCTCAGATTCAAATGGCCCATATTCAGCCTTACACAAGATCTCGAGCCCACCTAGCCCCTTACTTTGAAATATGGGTCCGAGCTTAAGAACTGTAGGAGGAGATTCAACCTAACGAATAAACAAGAAGCCCTGCCTGCTTTGCGAGCTTTTACCTGTATGTGACTGGTCACATGTAAAGACAAATCCCCTTGCCTGGGTAGTGTGCCCTGTGAGATTCGTGACCCTAGCCCTGTGCATGTGTAAGTTATTAGAGAAACAAAAAGGTACACAAGATAAATAAATAATAAACTGATGAACATTTTTGACCCTGTCTTACACAAAGGATCAATGTACTCACACCATTCAGTTTTTTCTCATTGAGAATTTCATTTGATGTCAAAAACTGTAAGATTCTGCTTCTGTGGCAGATGGTTGTGACAATTTCTGTTTCGTATTTACTGTTGAAGGTGCTTTTCGAAATAATTAACTATATGTATGTGAAAGCTTGTGCTTGAAAGTAATAGTTTCAGTGAAATCGGAACGTGTTACTTTTTGACCTGTGACCTATGGGTCAAGTGTCATTCAAACTCAGATTAATGTACACCATTCACTTTGTCTCATCGAGACCTTTCGATTTCTACAAGATACTAAAATTGGAACATCAGTTTTAACGCGTGACATCGGGGTCAGGGAGCAAATAATAAATTAATTAAAAGTAAAAACCGGTGTTTAAATCAAGAATATTCTCTCGAATCTTAATGAAAACCACGTGTAAATCAAGAAGATTCTGCTGTAAAGCTTAATCTTAATTACCTATTGTAAAATAGTTAAGCTCAGTGTAGTGAAATTTAAAACCTGAAAAATCCCCAAGATGAGAAATCTGTGGTATTTAATTGTGTAATGCTAATTGTGTAATACTCCATCCTTTTTTGGCAATCCTGCAGGCAATATGATGTTATTCAAAAGTCTTGAGATGACACGCCCAAGTTGCGCTGAAGGCAGGTTATTAATAGCGTAATACCTTTTGCCAGGGTCTTTTTATAGCAGTCTAGGTAAATCATAAAAGTTTTAATTAATTGAAGATCAGCCGCTCCTTTGTCTAACAGGTATTATAAGTTTCATATTTAATTTTTTCAGTGCTTTAGTTGTAAAATAAGTTAGAGTAAAGCAAGCCAGTCATGAGTTACAATTAACTAAGCTGGTTGTGCACTTCTTGTTGACAATCGATTAGCTGCATGTGCATGAATTTATTTTATATTGTGATAAGTGCTGAAATTTTGAGTTTGGAGTACAGTTACTGGCTACCGAAGTAATTTGACTGTTGTTTTAGATCTTTGCTTATTTCATATAATTGTCTGCCGTAAGCATGTACTAACAGCTAATGTTGCTGGGAAAGCTTAAGATTTCCACTTTCCTAGTGGAAAGACAGATATAGTCTTTCCAGCTCACTTGCCATACTTGTCAGTATGTAGTAGAAAATTTTTGCAGTCCTATTTTTATTGATCTCTTTTATTTTATAACTTTATTGACATTTTTATTTTTTTTAGTTGTTTTTCCGTTTTATAATGACCCTTTGTGTTCTGTGGGAGTTATAATGACAAAGTTGAAATAATAATTTTAAAGTTTGTAGTCATGATATTAGTCGCATTCAACACATTGAAGTTTTACAACTGCAAACTGTTAGCTCTGCTGATTGTCACTTTTTATTCCTACAGGAGCATATTGGCATTGTGGCGTCACCTTACAGATCAAGGTATTGACACAAAACCAATTCTGGAGCAAATCAATGATATTATTGTCAAAACTATACTCAGGTAAACATAATTTCTTATAATTGTTCTGTACTTTTTTTACAGTTTTTTTGACTAACCCTAACCTTTTTTACCTCCTCATGGAACATTAGGAATATGTATATCGAATGATTTTTGCTTTTAGTGAGTATTAAAAAAAGGATGAAAATGTCTTTCCATCTCGGTTTACCTAAGTTTTTAAAATGTTAGAAATAAAAAGGTTCACTTTCGTCCTACTTTGCGCTGTGTACAGTATGCTTTATTTCTTGCATGGGATACCGTTCTAACAATCATTGCTTATTTCTTTTATTATTAAGCATATAATGCGTTATTTCTTTTATTATACTGATTACTGGTTACATTTTAGTTCCGAAAGTCATGTCTTTAATATGATCAAGACCTATGTGAAGTACCCTCGCTCCTGTCATGAACTGTTCGGTTTTGACATAATCCTTGACGAAAAGCTCAAGCCATGGCTGATTGAAGTTAACATATCACCCAGGTAATTAAATTTCACAAAGGTAACGAAAATGATCACATTGTTTTTTGGGAATTAAAACAATTCTCAGCAAATTAGTAAGCCTATATGCAAGTCAGTTTGTGTTGGACAAGTACAGGAACTATATTATCCTGCACGAAGTATCAGTTTTCTAAATTTGAGAGATTTACATCCATTTTCCATAACATGGTTTTTGTAGTTGAGGAAAAGTTAACCTCTGTGAAGTTTTAAACTGCTTCATAAATAAAATAAGCTTATTACATGCTTATTATTAAAATAAACTCTTCCAGAAATTCTAATTTGTGTCGTTTGTTCAATGTTTTGTTTATTTTTTTAAGTAAATTGTGCTTGAGATTTTCTGTTGTCTCGGTTCACACACATGACACCTGTTATGTTATGCTTAGCTAAAGTGGGTCATTCAAATTGATCGCATTCATAAAAGTGTCATTCATAATGGCACAGGTGTGTTCATTGTCAGTGTCGAACTGCTGTTGTTATATGTGATTATTTGCTTTCAATTATGCAGTGGCCTTAAGTGATTCATTTTCTGACTTATACATTAATATGTGTGCACTTGTTCAGGTGTTTTACTTTTGTTATGGATCTGTAGTTACTAACTGCACATGGTATTTCCAAATGAGTGAAGTGTGTTTAGGACTTGTTGTAAATGGTGTCTTCCATTTGCATTGGTGTTTTCCATTCCTGTTGGCTGACACTTTGACACTGACGTTGATGAATGTCAGCAGGTGTTAGATATCACTACTTTTGAGCGACATTCAAAATTTACTAGCTAGTTTCAATGTGCAAATGCCGAATTTGACACTGATATTGCTTTGGATGACTGTTTGATTTACTAATGAAATTAATGCTGCTGCAAAGTTCTTCCGGCTTTACGTGTTTGTGTTTGTTAAAATTTACAGCTTACACTCGACATCTTCCTTAGATGTGGATATCAAGGGACCAATGCTTTGTGATTTGTTCAAAATGGCAGGATTTAGACTACCAGAAAAGAATCCTTCTAATAATGCTCAATTGTCAAGGTAAGAATTTCTGTGTTACTTGTTCAAATACATGAAATACTTGTTAAAAGATTTTGTGTTGCTGTGTTTACTTGTGTTAGTAAATACAGACATTTATGTAATGCAGGTTGTTCTCAGCTGTGTAGTATCAAGACATGGCTGAAATGCTTGAGTGTTCAAATTGAGACTTGGTTTTTATGTTAATAACTAATAAATGGTAAATACTTTCAAAAAGGCAGTTTTTAGCTTTGAACTTTTTTTGATGATTGAGATCGACAATTCATGGTTAGGACTTCAAAGTGTCACTGTCATTTATCATAAACATGTGGTTATTGTTTCAAAGGAGTGCTTTATTGCTTGGCTGTCAGTTGTTTACTTAGTTTTCTGTTATATTTTTAGCTCTTGATTATCTGGTTTTTTATTGCTTACTGACATTTCTTTCATTTACTTGTAGTGTACAGTCTTTGTCGTGCATAGATTCTAACAGAAATGATACGTGTTCACCATATCTTTACACCAGTCTCTGCCCAGAAGAGAAAGAAAAACGGGTGTTTTTTGCTACTAAAGCAACGGATCAGGTAACAGATGTTGCGCTGTGTGAGCGTAATGAAAAATAGGAAATCTTGATTGACTTCCTATTTAATAAAAACTGTGTGCTTTTAGCATGTATCAGTTAGTAACTTAACTAATAAATTCAAACTGAATGTTTTTGTGGCTGTTCAGTATTTTTTTGTTTGAGGAATAGGAAAATTCTGTTATCAGCAAAGGTAGTTGAGCACTTTGTATATGGTGAGAATTGTTACATGAAGAAAAACTGTGGTTTAAACAGAAATTGCAAATCTTTTTAAATGTAAAACTAATTGTTTTGTTTTGAATGTTTTATCTAACCGAAATAATTTTATTAGGAAATCAGCGCAAAAATCTTGGAAGACCTCACTCCGTGTGATATTTGTGATCTTGTCCAAGCTGAAGATGAGAATAATAGAAGAGGTGGCTTTCAGCGCATATTCCCTAGCCCTTCATCTCACAAGTATTTTAAGTACTTTGAAACAAAGCGCTACACTAACTTACTACTTGATACCTGGGTGAGGAAATACCATTCTGCACCACAAGCAGGTATGTGACCTTAGACATGTGTCAGAA
Organism: Tubiluchus corallicola; assembly: GCA_030141605.1. Classification (NCBI taxonomy): domain Eukaryota; kingdom Metazoa; phylum Priapulida; class Priapulimorpha; order Priapulimorphida; family Tubiluchidae; genus Tubiluchus; species Tubiluchus corallicola. The sequence continues at coordinate 583,420 of JAQGDQ010000005.1, forward strand.
ATGAGCAAAAGTGAAGTGCCATTTATTGATCCTGTTGAGTTTATTACAGGGCATTTCATAAATCATTCATTAATTTGATCTTTGATTTTCTTCGCCACTAGTCAACTAGCAGTACTCATCTTGTGGTAAACTTTTACTCAATAGTTGTGAATTGTTTTAGATTTATATTTGGAGTTTTGCCCTATTTACTTCTGCTGCCATACTGATCTAAAACAGATTTATAAAATCATGTAACAACATGCATCTTGTTGCATGCAACTTCTTTTGTGGGGCGAAATTGTGAGGAAGGTGTACGCTACCATACGGCAAGACCTCCCTACACTGAGCTTGTTTTACAATTTGACTTGTTACAGATTTTTATCATTGATTAGATGTAACGAGTTGAAAGTAAAACAAGTTGATATATCCTCCTTTCAAGAACTGGTTGTAACTAGTATTAATCTGCTTAATTAGTTTAGCCATTTTGGATCCAATATTTACAAAATGTTCAATAAGCGAATTTGCCACTGTTGCATTGTTAGTCATTAGTTAGTTATTAATTTTAATTCTAATGTGAGAATTATGTTGTTTTTATAATCTTCGGGTTTATTTTTGTAATAATAAGATTAAAATTTTTAGTTAAGCTATTTAAGCGATTACGATATTGCTTGCGTTTCTTGAAAACCTGTGATTATTTGGACGCTTTAAGTACTTTTTATATAATTTATTTTTGTGGATAATTGAATTTAATTGTCCTTAGGCAATCAATGTTTTTTATTTTAGATGAATTAATTTTAGCATTTTTTGTTTAACATGAGAGGAGTGTGTCTATAAAAAATTTGTGGCATTATTAACATCATTGACAACCAAAAATATCATCCCAATTATTGCTATCTAGCTCAGTAATTAAAGTCAATTTAATATTTTCTTTTTTGGTATATTTTATATAAAGGCAGATTTATTTAGAATAGGCAAATTTAAAGCAGATTGGTAAATGGTCGGTGAACAAACAGCCATATTTGTATTTTAGAAAATGATGCTAGAAATTATACTGTCAACCAGAGTTGCAAAGATACCTGTTATTCTGGTAGATCTGGTGAATGGTGATAAATAGGAACAGATAATTGGCTAGCATATTGTCTAAGTTTGTTTTTGTGTTAGCATGGGTGGAAATTTTTATGGGATTCAAGTTATAGTCACCAAGTAAGAATGCGTGCGCTTTTGTTAATCCCAAAACATTGTCCAATGTCAGTCAGCCAAAAATGTGTAAAATGGGGAGTTGGCTTGTTTTGAAAAAGGGCTGTGCTTGCTTTGATGTGTAGTAGTGACCTTGCAGTAGACTTACTAAGCAGGTGTGACGCCACCAACACTCTCGTAAACCTGTAGGTTCCATACCAAATTGCCGTTTGGTTCCTCTTGTAGCTGCTATTTTAACAAATTTTTGAGAATGATGTGGGACTTTGGCAGCTTATGAAATACCCTGTATTTTACTTCACCTGCCAGAGTCACAGTGCTAACGTTTTACATATTATATTTGTTTCTGCCAAATTTCTATATCAGTGACATAGTCAATTAATGCAAAACAATCTCAACATCGTACAAAAAATTGGTTTGTTGTGTAGAATTTTCTTAGAGTTAGGCCTGGAATTTTAGCATGTGTGTATTTATGTGTGTGGCTAATGAATATGCATGTAGTGCTGTTGTTTAAAACTTTGTGAGCGTTTTCTTAAGAAATTGACAAGCTGGTCAGTTTTTTAATTGCTGGAATTGGTTCCTTCGTAACACATTTTTTTTGTATAGTTCAGCACTTTGCAAGCCAGGATTTGGCATTCAAAGGCAGTGCCTGCTTAATGCAGATGATTACGGCAGGGGCAGGAATCTAGCTCTTTATCATGGCTAATTTTCTAAAATGGGACACTGAAGGGGCAGAGGTGTCTTAACCACAGTAGGATAGGTGTACATTCTCCCACAACGAAAGCATTTGCATAAAAATGTTTCATAACTGAATAAGAAAATGTTGTTTTTTATGCAATTTTATTTCTAAGCAAATTCTCATTGCAGGTATCGAGTTGTTACAGTCTCTCTGTCAGCAGCAGAAACATCTCAGAAATCCTAACTTACATATCATGCAGTTGCAGCAGCCAAGGTCGGGACTGAATACTTGTGCAACAAAAAGTACTACCCAACTGAAAGTACCAGCTACTGCTAGTTTAAAGGCAACTGCTAGCTCAAGTAAATTACGCTCAAGATCCAGGTACTACTTGCAATTTTAATTAGCTGCCGTATCACTATATAAGAAATAGCTATGCAAACATGTCAGTTATTAGGCTTTAAAAGTCCTTCATCATTTGACAGTAAAACAGATAGCTTAGCTAAAAAAAATTAAATTTCAGTCTGTTCAGAACAGTTTCATTGTTTCTTTAATATAACAGTAAATTACGTTATAGTAATAATACCAGTAATTTAGCTAAATATCAAATATCGTCATCGTCACATGCAATGAAAATATGTACCCCACCAGGTGCTGATAGCAGTTTTGACAAACTAACTTTGCAGGTTGACAGTTGCCCATATTGTCTGCCAAAAATTCTGTAAATCCCAAAAATTTGCTGGCGAAGCTAATGTGTAATTTTGCAATTTCTGTTTAACTGATTAGGCCTATGATGATTTATGAGAAGTAGAGTGAATTTTTCCTTAACAATGTTAATGCATTCACGTGCCATTAAACAAATAATTATTAAGTTGATTTAAAGAAACTACTATTTTGGAGTTTTTGAAACTAAGATTACAGAGGCCTGTTTTAGCGGTTATTTGGAGGGCAAGAAGTACATTAGATTTGGACTGAGTGTTGTTTTAATTAATATACAGGTGTAATTGAAAGTATTCACTATAACACGCTTCTAGGTTATTTTTAGTGTTTAATGTTTATTAATTAATACTGCTGTTTTATCTTACAGCTCAGTGCCCCTGTCGTACTGCAAACGAGTTATTCAAAGTAGGAAACTGACTTCGAATCCTCCACGCTTAAAGGCACATACAAAGTCTTCAGTTACTATTCAAACTAGTGCTGGTGCTGCTCTAAGGCTAGTAAATAGTGACCACCAAAATGTGAATAAAGTGGCAGATTCCTAGCTGCTGGGGATTACTTATTACAAATGTTTGTTTTATTGTGCAATTTTTGCATTAGATTTTCTGTATTTTTACAATGACTAATTTAATGCATTAAATTTGGCTGTTTTGCCATAATACTATGCTTTAGAGTAGAATCAGTCTAACTAAAGGGATGTTATCAGTGCGTACGAGATTATTATGAATGAACACTTCTTCCAGTATTAAAAACATAAACCATCTCTTCTCTTTACTTCTGCATTATGCTTCAGCTAATAGTAAGTTTATTCACTACATGAATTTAATGGATCTTTTTTGTATTTATAGTAAATGGAATTGAATTTTTTCTATGACTAGCTTTTTATTGCTAGTTTTTCTAATTTATTTGTATTTATTGGTATTTGTATAAAATTTTGACGAATTATTTTGACACTGTCTTGTTTTACCAGAAGTATTATTAATTACAAATACATTCTACCAAAGTATTATTCTGATAGCCAGGGTGCTTATCTTTCCTTGCAGAAACAAAAACTCTGAGCAGTGAAAGTCATATGAGCAACCCAAAATGGTCTTGCTAAGTGTATTGCAATACTTCATATTTATATAACTTTCGTTATTATTTTATTTATACATACTTTCAATTTTTTAACCAGATTTGCTTTAGGCATTATAGATCACACATGTCATTCAAAACACTGTGGTTATGTGAATATTTATACTGACAGCGCATTTAATCAACATTCACGTTTGTTGATATCAAGCAGTTCTTAATTTCAGTCAGAGTCAAATTGAATGGCTACTAAGAATAGGCACGTGTGACACACCAGTGACACCTTGAAGGCCCATTGCTGATGTGAGCTAAATGCATGTAAATCTTCTAAAAAAAAGTTATTGAATCTTTAGTGCATAACAAAATTTTTCTGGAGTTACGTAAATTAATTAGAAATTTAATTTAAATGCACTACAATTTACGAATGTAAAATAATCTATGTGAGTCAGTTTTTTTTTGAAAAAGATGCAACATTACAGTAATACTCCTTTTCCTTGTCATTAAATTGGCAAACGAGAGAAAATCGTTGTACAGAATTTAAACCTTTACATTTATTCTTCTGTCCTTAATTCCTGACTATCTGGCAATATTATTCCATATTACTTCACTGCTGCCATTTTTAACAAGTTTTGTTTTTTATTTGCTAATTTTTAAATTTATTTCTTTGACACACGTACTAGAACTTTTGAACACAAAATTGTTAGGAGGATCCCTTTGGCAAGTGGTGACTTGCTATAAATTGCTGACATTTCAACTCTGAATGTATGGTGAATGAGTCTTTTGAATGACAATGTGTTAAGTCACCTGTGGTGAACAGGATGCTACACCTTGGCCAAAATTTAAATTGTTTTAGTAAATATCTTTAGTAAATGTCACATTTTGCCTATAAACTTGCTAAATTTGGCATCGCCATTTTTACTTAACTTATTTTTTTCTTTCTGGTCACAAAATTTTTACATTAACATAGTTCTCTAGCATACGCTATGTGACAAAGTTGCGATTGAAACACAGAACTGCATTATGTACTGAATTTCTTTTGACACAGTATCTACGATTGTATATTAAGTCTGAGAAGGTAAAGTCGGGTTATCACCACGTGAATTCATGTCAATGGGAGTGGGTAAATTTTCGTATGACTTTGATACTACAATTATTGTTTGCTATAGTCTGTTATATCTTTTAATAAATGATTACTGTTGGAAATGATGTAAAGCGAGTTTGTAATGTATGTTGCGTAATTCATCAAAATCATGTTACTATGCATTTATGTTACTGGCTGAGCTTTTAAATAACTATGGAGCAAATCAGGGTGAAATCAAGGAGATTTTTTTCTTTTACAAGCCTCATCGGTAAAAAACCGCAATGTACACGTGTTACCGGTTCTGTAACACATTAAAGTTGCAAAGAAGTCAAGGTACGGGCAAAAATGTACTGCATTGTTTTGCATTTTAATCTATTGGCACATTAGCAAACCAAAAATATTAAGCAAATGTACTTGCATATGTATTATAAAGTGCAGAAGTAATTAAAACTGAAGAATGTGTCATGACAATTTATGCAAGGCAAAAAAGCAGGAAAAATTTATTAAAACTGAAGAATGTGTCATGAAAATTTATGCAAGGCAAAAAAGCAGGAAAAATTTATTAAGTACTTCGCTCAAGTGAAAATTGTTAAGTACCATTTCCATCTACCAGTGCCGTTGTCCATCTACATGTGTATGTACTGAAACAATTGTGACTATTCTATTGGCATTGTAAGTTTGTACGTTTTAGATGTTTCTCCATTTCTAGACTTTGGAGTTCAGTATTAAGATCACTGTAACAACCAGTTACAACAAATGCTAAGAAAGCTTTACATTCATTATCCCATTATTCCTAGGTTGTTGTCGCTTTTGAGAAAATACCATGTTGCATTTAAAACTTATGTCCCACAACATTAAGTGCATTACAAAGGAGTGGGTAGATTTTAATGTTTTGTTTACACTGCACAATTTATTTGAGATTTTTGTTGGTACGTATTTTTCACTTAATGCTCCATATTGAAAAGTGTAACTTCCAACTTTAAATTGCATCTTTGTGTAAATTTCAGGTGGAAATTTATCAGTCATTCACTGAAGTAAAGTGTATAGTTTTGGCACATAACTACTTTATCTATGGGTTACCAATTTGGAGTACTGTGAGTTTCAATATTACATTTTTTTATAATAGGTCGATCCTTGTAGCTTGAGATCAAACTTCGGTGTTATACGTATACGTGGATTCAAAATAACAAAAAGTGGTGGATGCTTTTGTTTTATTTTCCCATTAGTTATTACATTGTTACATTAAATATTACATTATCATTACATTAATTGGACTTGTTCAACATGCTGTAGCTGTCACAGCAATATTATTCTTGGATACCATTGCAGCAATCATATTTTCAGCCTCGTCATCATGAAAGCTTTCTTTTCCATGTAGCTGCAATTATTTGGTCCAGTTGATATTATCCCAAATTTTTGTGTTAAGTGAATTTGCAGCAAAAACAACGGATAATTTAACCAGTAAATGTTCACCTGAGTGCGTTATCAGGTGAGTTGTTTCAGTTTCTGTAGTAGATAACTCAGTATACTGATTTGTGCAAAAATTGATACAACAGACCTTCGACGACAAAATCATTATTAAAATATTCCTAAGTGTTTCAAAATTAAAAACAGGTTGCAACACTTGATATATGCTGTGTTTGCAATGGACCGTTCTGCTATTTGGTGCATAAGATGGGAGAGTGCGGGGGGGGGGGGGTTTGAGAGAAAGAGAAAAAGGTGAGACGGAGGGGAGAGGGTAAGGATCAGAGTACATTAGAACTGTCCACTACTTTTTTCATTATGCTACAGAGGCAAGCCTACAAAACTCTTTCCAAATACGTTTAGGCCTATATTCCTCCTGAACAAATGACCATTAATTAAATTTTGTCTCAAATTTGGAACATTTTAACTTCTAGCGATTTGGAACTTAATATTTACATGAATTTGCAATCAGTCTACCGGAAATTAAAAGATTTAGAACTACTGTATAATTAAGTTTTCCACCAAAGTAGTTTCCCAATAGAAACATTAAAACAACAGCAACGACAATAGTAGCAGCAACAACGAGATTGACAATAACAGCAACAACAATAACAACAGCACAACAACAACAACTACAATGACATTTAATGAAATAACAATCAACAACCAAGCAACCAAACGAACGAACAAAAAAGCGAATAAAAACCAATGCAACAATATGAATCTCTATGACTTTTTTGGCCACACCTTAATCAAAATTTAAATTGTTTTAGTAAATATCTATAGTAAATGTCATATTTTGCTTGCAAACTTGCTAAATTTGGAATCGCCGTTTTTAATTAATTTAAGGGCCTACCTTAAGTAAGTAAGCAATTTATTGTCATTATAGCATAATACATACAATGAAATTTATGTGGTTTTATGTACTGCAGTAACTTATGGAAATAATACGGAGATTAACACAAATAATTCAGTCAGTTGTACTGTGATATGGTCAATTAATATTAGAGAGTTACTGAAATTTACTGTTGATGGTGCGAATTGCAACGGGATAGAAATAATTTCAAGTTCTTGTGGTTTTAGCGTTAAGTGAGATGAATCTACGACCAGAAGGGAGCATTTAACCATTCTTACATGTATGCTTGCGTGCCTTATAGGGATTACCAGGTGATAGCCTGCTGAACGCTCAGCAATCAACTGAGATAAATTGCAGTAATTTTATAGTATATTATAGTAATAATTAATTAATAAGGACCCTACCAGTAGAATTTGCTTCGCTCCCTAATAATTTTTGTTCTCAGTGTAAGGCTGAGTGATTGAGGTGTGCGCTTAACTGAAATTAAGTATTATTGGGCCTCATTAGTAAAGTGTTGAAGTCACTGCTGAGAAAGATGATTCTGTTAGTTTTGTCTGTCATACTGCTTTTAGCCATTTCGCTGCTTGAGGAAATATATACACGTCTTCAAGCGTGGCCAAAAAACTGTTCTACCGGTTCGGTATCTCAGTTTATAGCACCGTGCTTAATAATTCCAGTCCTGCTACAACCATCAAAGTTAAGAAACTGTCATCATTGAATCCTACTGGGTTCCTGATTTCAGTGCGCTGAAATGTAATAGAAAAGGAAAAACTAAACTCAAAACTCATTAAAACAATCTCCAATCTGAAGTTATAGTTCGTGTTCAATGAGCTGTCACAGCAGATTTGTTAGTCTGACTAATTACTGTAAATTACACACGTTTTTAGCTAGTAGAAACTTCTTGAGATTAGTACTTTGTTGTTATTAGGTAGACAAGTGTGTGTGGAAACCTATTTGCTCGTCTATGCTTTTGTAATTGCAAAAGGGCCGCCAAATTGCTCAAAATTATGCGCTTAAACAAACACGTGTAGGTCAGCTACACTTATAGTAATTGGATAATTATATTGTCAAACAATGCTCTACATTTTATAATACAATAGGAAAAATATACGTATAAGCAGGCTATATAGTCCCTAAGCAGTCATATGTGACACGCATTTTTAGAACTGTTTGCCTTGAGGTCGTCATTAGTTTTGCAATTCTTCCGACATTGTGACTTGCTTAACATGATAAAAGGTTAACGTGCTTATAGCCGACAGACAGTTTACTAACCCTAGGTATACGTACTTTTCTCACTATAAAGATTACTTTGTTGAGCTCGCTTTGCGGTTACGAAGAACTGTTATAATCTCTCCTGTAGCGGTATCGAATGCAACTCGTAATTATGTGGTTGTAATTGGATTAGTTAAAATGTCGTTTTTCTACAGTCTGTGCTTTTTAATTTTAACAGTGCAATTTCATTCTGATAACTTAGCAGGTACAGTGTATCGGTGCAATAGTTTAATGTCTAAATGGTTTTTTTTTAAATCGGTAACGACTAAAAGCAGTGATAATGGTTTGTTTAAAGAATTATGGATGTCATTTAGTTTTTGGCAGTTTAGTAAATTGTGATTTAAAGTTTTTATAATCTAATAATTATCGTCTAGCATTTCTTTCTAAAAATTCTAGCTTAAGCTACACAAGGCGGTTGAACTGCTTTTAATAATATGCATATATATGCGTATATCAGTGCATTTGCAGCTTATAGGATGAACAATAGTTCACATCGCTGGACTAAACAATGTGAGGACTAAACAGTGTGAAAAGCAGTGAATAATGGTTTATTTTATTTGTTTAAAGAATTATTTTATGTCGGATCTCATCTAGTTTTTGGCAGTTTAGTAAATTGTAATTTAAGGTTTATGATAATCTAATAATTATCATGTGTCTAGCATTCTTTCTAAAAATTCTAGTACAAGCTACACAAGGTGGTTGAACTGCTTTTAAATTATATGCATTATATGCGTATGTCAGTGCATTTGTAGATAATTATTATTAATCAAATAACCATGCCAAACAAAAGACTTAGGCTGCACGCGTAGAATAGCTTCATTGGCATACAGTGTTTTTGTTTTAGCAAAATGTCACATTATTAGAATATTCATAAAAATTACTCTACAGGTGTAGTAATAATTATTTGTTGTGGACTTATTTTGTTAGGTACATTTATGGATAAAATTTAGCGTTATATAGAAGAACTTTAAAACTTTTTCTGGATGGGTATGAAATCTGAATAAAAATATGAACACCAACTACGTAAAACATGCAAAACTTTATTTCGGACGTCCGGTGCAGCCAAAAAGTCCAAAAGTTCTGCATCATGTTTTTTACATCTGAATGAAAGCTGTTTTCCTGTTAAAAATTCCTATTTAAGTTCTAAAAATACCTCCAATATTGCAGGAAATTTGACAGCAGCGATCACACCTGTCTCGCTGCTGGAACTTGTACCAGTCTGCATATGCTTCAGCTATATATTTTTTTTAATTTTAATTATTTAGCACTTCTAACTTGTAAATTTGGTAACCATTTTTGAAATTATTCTGTTACTTGGGTTGCCATTAACTTTCCAAGCTCATTTTTAGATGTGATAATTAAGCAACCAAAGTTAACCAGTACTGTGTCTGGTCATTGGAATTATAACGCGACTATTATGATGTTACAAACCCACAATTAATTTAATTGTGATACCAAATTTGAAAGTTTGGGACACAGCCTGCATTTGAACATGGCCTTCTGCTTATCAAACTCAGGCTGCTTTCCAGCCTCTTCGCATTTGTATCTCAAGGGTTGGCATTAAAATGTAATTAACTGTGGATGTGCTGCATCAGTATAACAATTAATGATCGAGTATTGGAAAAACTGCTTATAGGCAATTTCGTCTGCCACACCTCATTAGCTGTTTCTCTTGCTGAAGTAGGTCATTGTACTTGTACTCACCTCGAAAGTGGCTAAGATATCTCTGGAGTTCATTATCTTGGAGGATTATCTTTCAAAATTTGTTAGATTTCTATCTTGCAATAAACACCCAGTGAGCAAGACCTACAGAAGTACATTGAATAGGTCTTACTTGCTGTCGAATTCTGTTTGAACTGTTTTGTACAATATGTTAGATATATGATACAAAATTTACTTTTGATCAGTTATCATTAACATCATTTGAACCGTAAGTGGGTTGTGTTACAGTCAGTCAGCGGAATGTTGCAAAGAAAAGTTTGGCGTTGATTGACCAGCAGACAAGAAACAGCTGACTCATTAGACTGTCTGAAGCAACAATGACTTTTAGACATCATTGAGCTTCGTTAACAGTGGGTTGAAGGACTAGTGGACAGAATGACATTATGAAGAATTTGGTTTTCAGTAAGCAGTCATTTGTACCTGATTGCATTTGTGGAAGCCTTCTATGCAGTGAGAGGCATTTTCATTGTCTTACAGTAAGATGTATATTGGATTAAGGTCTGGAAGTTTTGTTTCCAACAAGTATAGAACTTCGAGGTAAATATAATTGCAAAATGTTGACTTTTCATAAACGAACATTTCTTCCTTTTGAAAAAGCTCCAAAAGAACTGCACAGTAATTTCTGAAGTAGTTTTAGAGTAATGTAAAGTAATTTTGGTTTTGTAGAAAGCAGCAGTAGCATCTGGGCTAGTGTCAACAATGTGTACCACATTGCGGAACCTTCACAGTACAACAAATCCATGATAGAACAATGTCCTCGGATTGTTCCACCTCTCATTCCAAGTCTTTTCTCACATGTTCCACCTGCAGTCAACTTTGGCTTTGCTGGTCAAATTGGTAAGTCGTGCTTTTTGAATTACATTCAGAGTGCTGTGTTGTTCAAGTTTGTAGTAGCTTACTAGCAAAGTAATGTTTGGAAGAAATACTAACATAATTAATTTAAATTAGCATCTGTGTTGCTTTTTGTAGATATTTTAAACAAGATTTAAGTGTATTTTAGGACACCTGTTTTTCAAAACAGAAGTTCCGAAAAAGCCAAGTCGTTAATGTACTTGCCACATATTTTTTATTTGTTAATGTCTGTATTAGTTCACTGATTCCCACTTTATGCTGATGTCGTGTCACTGTAAGCAAGGTAATTTACTTAAGAATGCAAGAACAGGTAATACTTGAATAATATCATATTGCATGAATATATGTGTACATCGCCAAAACTATGAAACAGAATATGACAAACCTAAAAGGCTTGTAAGAATTGTTCCATTATGGTTTTTTATGCTTGATTAATGTCATAACCTGAAGCACTTGACAATGGGTTTTGTTTGGAACATCTTGCCTCTGGGCTCTCTCTGTTTCTCTCTCCCTCCCCTCTTTCCCCTTTCTGTCTCTCTCGCTCTCTCTCTCTCTCTCTCTCCCTCTCTCTCTCACATGACCTGAGCAAAAAACAGGTTAAGCATCTGGTTCGGATCTGGATTCAGGATCAACTTGGCAATCTGGGTGGCACATTGAATGTTTTCAGCCACTTTACTGTCTTCAGGTTGTCATTCTACTGTGTGGTTTTTAAACGAACAGAGCATTCGTTTTGCTATTGCTTTTATAATTTTATCCTAAACGATTTTAAATTCGGTTTTCCTTTGAACTTCGTGTGATTTTTTTTATAAATGAAATTGTTTTTTTTAACTGCAACTTCACATGCTTAAGAAACACCTCGACGTCAGTACAAAGCTGAGTCAGATGAATCCATGTTAAGGGGATTTAACCAAACTAACTCATATTTTGGACTAATTTCAGTGCAAGAGTTACCAAGTTTTATAAAGAAACTATTGAAATGGAACACACAAATATACCTTGTCAGATTGATGGCTAAAAATTCTAATTTTCATTTGACTGGTATGTATTGTAACAAAGTTCCTTTCTTTAATTTCTAATGATACCTAGCAGCCATTCATTGTTTTATGTTCTGAGCTCAGTGACGTGAAATTTGCAGTAGTCATTGTATAGGAAAAACTTCTTATGTCTTTGTGCAAAAATTGTTATACTCATATTTCATCATCGCAATCATGAATCATCGTCATCATTGTTGCCATCATTACTCCTGTTACTTTTGCTAATTTAAAATTTAGCCTATATGCTGTCTGTGGTGTATGATTAGAATGATGTTCTCATAATATTACATTGTTTACCTGACAATGGCTGCAGATTATCTTATTGTCTGCAGACAATCTATTGTCTTATAGAAAAAGATGACTGGCTTGGGTTTTGGGGAAGTCCATTGAAAATATGGCAATATCGCAACTTACACGAATATCAGAAGGTACACTTTTCTTAAGTAATTCAGTAATTTATTTGTTTTTACGAGCATTGCAAAACATGGCATTTGCGAGATCTTGGTTTTGTTATGTTGTTGATGTTTTCCTGATAGTCATGAACTGCAAAATTTGTGAAGCAATGTGATAATACAGTAACAATGTGGGATTAAAAATATTTTGTCATAGTGAGTAAAGTGTGTAGAAGCCGGTGGTGTAACCTCTGCACTAACAATAACCTCTGCACTTGGTATGTTTGAACCAGCAGTGTCATTATTTACATTTTGATGGAAGTCAAAACATCATGAAATTGTCATCATGAAGTTTTAAATTAACAAGTCAAAAAAAATAAATAAATGTCAAAAAAAAATTGTGAGTCACTTTTGTCAATATTTTCGGCAAGAGGGCACTAGAAAAGTGTCGACCATTTTTCTAGCCTCACCTCATGCATCTAGTACAGTAAACTAGATGAAAGCATTCTTTTAACAATGGACAAAGCTTCTCACATCTTTAAGGAGTATTTCATCCCTTCACTCAACTATTTTTGCCTTTAGTTCCTTTGCATCAAGTAGCTCTGCGCTGCTGTCGTACACTTTCTCTTTAAAGGAAATTCCAGATAGTGTAATCGAGTGTAACTCATTTTATCTTGATAAGGAATCTTTATCAGTGTTTTATTTTCTGTGGTGAAGACCCTGATGTACATTGGTTGATTTCTTTCTTATTTTATTGTCATGTGTTGAGTGCTTTATATGTCAGTGTGGCTGTTTCTCAATTGTTAATGTTTAGCTGACATTGTTCTGGCATTTAGATTTTTAACATACAAAGGTTTTTCAGCTATAATTGAAAAACTACTAAACCTACAAACTTGTAACTTTCACAGCCAAACGCTAATGTATTGCAATGTCATGCTGTGAAATTTCAATTGGCAGGGTACTTGCTTCTAATATTATTGCAGTCTAACCTTCTGTACATTTTTTCTGCATCACCTGATATATGCACTGGGTTGACATCCAAGTATTCAGTATTTCAGTACTATGTTGACAGGTTTTAAGCTGATTGCCGAAATGGGAGGAGCAATGACTAAACTTTTAATATTGGTTAGGTGTATGGTCGAATTGATTTTTTTGTTAGTTCCAAACCAGGATATGTCATCCCCAGTAAGTCTGAGTTTGGGAGACTTTTAACAGCTGATAAAATATGCATTTCTGTTACTGCATTACAACATTTTCAGTTTGGTCATTTTCCGGACACGTGGGAGGTCGGCCGAAAAGATCGTCTGTGGCGCAATGTTTTACAAATGCAGCAACTATACGGCAAAGAAGACTTTAACTTTGTTCCATTAACGTTTGTCCTGCCCAGGGACGCAGTATTGTTCAAACAGTATTGGGATGAAAATCCTAGCGAACGAAAATGGATTATTAAACCGGTAAGTAACAATAACAACTTCTGAGTACAAGTGACCACTGTGATGGTTTAAAAGGTAGCCCATAAACAAAATTAGCTTTTCATTATTATACTATGTTATATATATTATTATGCCATGTAATTTTAAGAGCTGATTGTTGATGATATGTAAAGATATAAAGAATATTTCAGCATTTTTTCTTTATATTGTATTCAAGTTCAAAGTCACTTCAAGCCACTTTTGCATAATCATAAATGGTTCATGTCAAATACTGACTTACTTTCTTGAAGAATTATTGTATTGACATTCTGCCCGGACACCTTCAATATTTTGCACAACATAAATCTAGTTCATTGTAAGAAAATTTCACTTATTATTTGAACTTTTATACTAGAGTATGACTTTGAATTATTGCAGCATGCATCAACACGTGCAAAAGGAATTAAAGTGATTGACGAACTGAACCAAGTACGGTTTTTTGAAAATAACATCATACAGAGGTACGGGAATCACGTTTTGCTTTCATGTACAGTACAGTTAGCCTGCGTTAAGTCATATCTTGGGGGACGAAATATGTTGCTATTAAGCAAACAAAATTCAGCAAACAACAATAGGTTGCTATTAAGCAGTTTGTGTTACTATTTGTACGCAGAGAGGTCTCGTATGAGGAATAAGAAATCATACAACTAGAGTTATGAAATCTGTGTTAATTGGAATAGACTGTATAAATGATCTTGAAAATGCACTATTTCTAGGCAGTTCGCATCTTGTTTGCTTCCTGTTATCCAAGTCAAGTGTATTCTTGTTGTTTTTTCAGGTACATTGATGAACCGTATTTAATTAACGGTTTGAAATTTGATTTGAGAATATACGTGTACATAGCATCCTATGAACCTCTACGGATCTATATCCATAAAGAGGGTATTGTGAGATTTGCTTCAGTAAAGTGAGTATAACTTATTATGCAAGTCAAAACTTTTGTTTGAGCAATGGCAGTGAAATAGTCAAAACTTTTGGAAATTTCAGAATTGTGTAAACAGCTGAATAATTTGGGTATATTCCGCATATACAGTAAATTATACATTTGTAGTTTTTGTATTCAACGAGCTCTGTGTTATAATTGTTAATCTTTTGTATAGGTATTCAGCAGATGATCTGCATAATCAGTTTATTCATATTACAAACTATAATGTGAACCGGGATAACCCTGATTTTGTAGTCAGTTCAAATTTTTCCACCGAATCTGGGCACAAGTGGTAAGTTTTGCCTAGACCAGTAAGTTTTGCTGTAATTAAAATAACGTTGTTTTTTGATGTTTGATAACTATGGTCATTGGCATTTAAAGGAAAACAGGATCATTTTTCACATACTACCCCATTTTTAAGTCCGATAAAAAGTATATATTTTAACGCATTTAATACCTCAAAAGCATTTTTGATAATTAAATAATAGATTATAAACTTAATTAACAGCAGACGAACCTAACTATTGATGACATCACAAACTAAAATAAAATTTTCACCAGCAAAGGTATAAAAATATTCCATGAGCGTGTTGCACGTGTTTGTGAAAGCGAAACTTGAAGTACAGCACTACTGTAAGATATTCAGTGTGTTGTACTAAAACTAGGCAAGTTTTAAGATAAACATTCAAAAAATTTACAGCAATGCTCACTCATGAGCTGTCGAACGTGTGTAGTTCGTTACAAACTAACACATTTGAACTGGGGGTACCCCCAGCACCTGTTTTTTGAGCAATGCGTTTGTCTAATGCAGGTGCTAGCACCCGTCTAACTAGCGAATGGCGAAATGTATATAACAGCGAAGAACTAGTGGCATGAACGTGAAACTGTGTTTGTGTGATAATAATTTTTTAACGTAAGTTAATTTTGAAAAAATACTATGTTTCCTTTCAATATTTTAAAGAGTAGACTGTTCTGACCTAAAGTTTAAGATTGGGTTCAGTTTTGCTTTAAATATCTTTATTTGCAATGCATTTTCAATATGATAATATAATGCAGGACTTTATCATCCTTATGGCGACATTTTGACAGAAAAGGAATCAACACGACAAGAATTTGGAAGGAAATCACTGATATTATTGTGAAAGCAATTCTTAGGTAATTATTATGTGATATAAAAATTGTGCAGAAAAGCTTGTTTTATTTTCTATTAATAAATTTATTGTTGTCTTTTGTTTTTGTTGAAAAGTCAACCACAGATTTGAACTTGGTTTCGTTTGTGACATAAGCTTTTGCAGTTTATTAATGTAAAATCGATATAAAATAAATGTTTATCTTGTCTTGTCTTAACTGAATGTTTTAAGATAGTTTCTCTTCTCTAAAAGAGTTAAAAAGTTGTGAGCTTATTTTTGAAAAAATGATAACAAAGGTCGCTATTCAAAGAACTACCAAATTCAGCTCGCAAGTGTTGGGAAAATTAGAAAAGCTTTTTCAGATAAATGAATTTATATAACCTGCACAAGTCAATAATCATTGTTTTTAATAGCTCAGAAAATTATATGTACCAGCTGGTGAATGCAAATGTAAGAAGTCACTATTCTTGTCATGAATTGTATGGATTTGATGTTATACTGGACAGCAAGCTCAAACCGTGGTTGTTAGAGATAAATGTATCTCCCAGGTAAGAGAATGCTTCCCACTTCAACAATAACTACATTTACTTACTATATCTCACTAAATTTCTAAAGGGGCTTCCAGTCCTAGTGTAGATTTTTAGAATTGGTTCTGCCTAGATATCCACCACCGCCATTCTTTGCTTAAGAATGTTCTCACATTTGAATGTTTTCATCCATTTTGCGCATTTGCAGGTATTTATCAGTATTGATTATCTTTGTCTGTATTTAGTATGGGTACAAGCGACCTGCCTAAGATGGACAGACATGTAAAGGGAATAATGCTACGTGATTTATTTAATACAGCTGGCTTCCACATACCCAAAAAGTCATCAATTGATCAGTCAACTGATGATCGGTAGGTTACATTTCAACACACCAACTTGAGCGATCAGTCAGTTCGTTAATTTAGTTTAAAATTGCCGCATCTTTAATAAGTGTTTAGAATTTATAAAAGAATTGTGTTCTGCTTTGATTGAGATTTTTCAAAACTGTAAGTACGGAAGACGGCATTTTGTCATTTTTTTCGCTGTAGGGCTGCAAGTTCATCTCAGGGACAGGTAATAGTTGGACCTCAGTTACCCTCTTCATTGCTTGATTCTAGTCTCTCAACATATGAAAAATCGAAGCGTCTATATTATTCTACAAATGCTTCCGCAGAGGTAATCTTTTCTTTAATAGCCGACGTGCAAAACATTTGATGATTTTTAGTATCGAAATGTTGATTAGTTAGTTGTGCAACATTAGCAAAAGCAAACATCACTAGCTTAGCTGATGTTAGTGAGGCTAGCAGGTGAATTTGTAAAATATGGCCGGCTGCAATACAATGCAGTGCACTGCACCAAATTTTACATATGAGCATGTAGGTGATAATATATACAATGTTAAGTTACTTATGAAAACTTAATCAGTTTTCTAATTACTTTTTTCTTTTACCCACAGTATTTTAATAGCCTTTGTTTCTTACAGGAGATACACTCAACAATATTGGATATACTAACACCAGCTGATATACGTGAGCTCGTTCAAAGTGAAGATGAATATGTAAGAAGAGGAGATTTCCAGCGTGCCTTTCCTTGTTCAACGTGTAGCAAGTATGACAAATATTTTCAGGATCTGCGATACAGCAATTTACTGGCTAACACGTGGGCGGCAAAATATCGTCACAATCCGGAAAATGGTATGTGAAGAATGCAAAAATACGACACGTCACAGTAATATAGAAAATTTGTTGAAAGATAAAACTTTCTAAGTTTACAAGTTTGGCAAATTTTAAGTTCCCAATGTGTAAAATATACCGTAGTTTTCCAAAGAAACAGTAATCAAATCATGTTGGCTCATAATGTTTTATGCAAAGATTTTACATGTTATTACATGTGATTGGGCGGGGTATCATCTGCGTCAAGTTAGCACTGTTAATACTTTTCACTGCATTTCAGACCAATTCTTCCTATTGAAACTTACATTTAAAGCAACATATCTGCAGTTTCAATGATTTTCAATATTATTTTTTGTAATTTCCGTAAATCAGTAATCAAAATGATCATTATTGGTTGTCTTTAGAATGGACTAAACAGAAAAATGCAACCCTGGAGGGTTTTTTCTAGAAGTGGATAACATAGCAAGTCTTATCAACTTTACTACGCTGAATCTGAAAAAACTGTTGCTAGCTCGGAAAATTAATAGAAAAGGATAAAAAATGCAAAAAACAAAATGGCCGTCAAGTTTCTATACAAACAGAAATAAGTCAAAAGAAATTCCCAGAAAATTAACATTAAAAGGCAATTATGACATTATTCCAGGGCAGTTGGACCTATAGAATCCATTTCTGTTACTTTTATCTGCAAAATGGCGACCGCAAAAACAAATTTATGCCAATCACGCAATTATATTAACTGTTTCACCTAAGTATTTATTATAAAAACAAAAAAACAAATTCTTTTTATTAATTCGCTCTCACTCAATCTAAAAAGCTGCTACTAAACCCAAAAAAGGTGTAAAGCGACTTAAAACAGTGATAAGCAGAAAACAAAATAGTTCCCAGCTTATATTTATGTGTATGAATGGTGTCACTAATGTTGTGCTGACTCATTTCTGTATTGGGTTTGTAATTTGCTGTTTGATTATTTTTCAGGATGGAAGGTATTAGAAAGTTTATGCAGGAAACAAGTTCATCTGGAAAATGTTGACATCTCGCAAAACTGGACTATGCTATCAACAAATATTAATGTAAATGATCACATAAATTGCTGTTACGTATTGTGATTTAGACAAGGATAATGGACATGACAGTGTTGTTGTTATTGTGAATGTCAGTTAAATTGTATCGCTTTTAAACAGTTTAAAATATGGTTTACAAATTTACCAATTTATATGAGTTGCAAGCATTAATTATCAGTACTCCAAATGGTATCGAACTTTCATCATACAACTGAGTTGCAGAGTGAATGTTATTTAGCTGTTACAAAATGGTTAATGCAAACCAGTGCCAACTGGTTTTTGTTTTTGTTTTTGAAAGGAAAAATAAAAGAATATTATTACACGTTAAGTTAAACCTGGATCTTTTTTCATGTTTCTAGGTAATCACATCCTTGAATTGGCAATGAGATTAATTTTCTAAGTGCACTACTTACCTACAATATTGACAAGAAGTATTTCAACTAGTGTTCAAAATTCTGAAGAAGTTACACATGTAAACATCACAATCTCTAATTGCAAACCGAAAGATTACTTATTTGTGCCTAAATCTAGCCAAATGAAAGGATTGGGACACATTACTATCACCTATATCATCGTACAACTAAATAACTTTCATAATTCTTTCAAAACCAGTTACCAATAAATAAAAAATTGAAAACCATGTGTGTTTGGGGTCAAGTGACTGTGAAACTAATGTTTAAACTCGATGTTGGCATTGGATATTATCACTGAAATACTAGTTATGGACTTCAATCCTTATATTGCTGTTCAGCATTTTAACTGCAATCAGTACCCTACATCCACATTTATAATGAAATTCACATAAAGCAAAATAAAGTTTATGATTGTTTAATAATAACTACATATATAACGTGAATAAATAACTTGAATAAAAATTGGATTTCACAAAGGAAAAGCATTAAATAAATTACAGTAAACTCCTTACAAACAATGCAGTTGCGATAAACAAATCTTTTACAAATATAAAACATAAAAAATTAAACATTTGCAAACTCAAGGAGATGAATCTAAACAAAAATTAATCCACTTTAATGCGTGAACAATCTGAAACACTGTTTTGGCGACATTTTAATGCAGAAAAAAGCACAAGTACACTCGGTCATTGTGGGCAGAAATATTAGTTTAATTTGGTTTTTCTGAATTTTTACTGTCATCTTTAGAAGTAAGACAGATTTATAAAATGTAAAAAACAGAAATGTCATTTAAAATTGGAAGAAACAGATAAAATGCCACCTCTTGTTGCTGAACATAGTTTAAAATTTTCAGATTTCAAGCTAAAATTGAACAGATGGCAAGAAAAATGCCCACAGATCTCGGTAAACCTAACTTCTTTCCACTAAAATCCTCGAAGTTTATGCACTTCTTCAAATTGTGTTATGCAATCAAACTTTACAATTGTAAATTATAAAACGCCATTTTCATATCTTCTTATGAGAGTATATTTAAACTTAGCATATTTTGTTGTGAAAACGCAAGATTCGTATTTTAAAAAGGTTTAAATAAATTGCATGTAAAAATTTCCCATTAACTTGCAAGTTATCACAGCACATTTCACGTGTCCAGGTTCATCAACAAGGCTGTACCACGTTTTATCCAATGATCAGGAGAAAACATACCAGACTTCAAGTCAATAGTTAAGATGTATGAACTTTCTCTCTTGCTGTAATAATAGCAAGGACAGGCATACATACCTGAAATTAAATATTGCACTGCTCAAGTACAAATGCAGTCAGATAAAGATGCTTTGTTTTAGACCACTTTTACCTTCCACAACCTCATCATAAATGAAAAAGTAATTTCTCGACAATGATTGTGTAATTCTGCACACCCGGCATTTTTCCTTACCTTTGGCACTTTTCTTCTTATCTACTGGTTTGAAGGTAATGGTTGGAATTGAACAGACAAGTTCCATGGGTGCTGCTTCAACAAGAGATGTGTTTTTCTTATCCCAACCTGCTCCTTCCAGATGCAACCCACGTACGTAAACTCCATCCTAATGAATGCAATTCTAGTAACCATGTGACAAGAATTACGCACATATAGATCAATAATAATTACGACAAACAAGGAAAAATAGAAACACAAGCTCTGCACATGTGCACAACATTCCTTTTTTATACAAATCAGGTACAGCACACGACAGCAGGGCCTACTCAATGGGGTCTGCAGATGATGAAAGCAGGACCTGAAACTAATTCAGTATTAAGGATAGTCCTCTAAGAACAGACATTCCATGGGCACCATGGCAGTTCAGTATTAAACTGGTAGCTGTTGATGGTTTAGTGATCAGTCAGGCTCAGCACTGCTTAACTTCAGTTGCTAAGTACACAAAGTAACATTTTACCAGTTTATTTGAGAAAACTTATAGGTAAAAGGTGATAGACACAAATTCCTAAAATGTCAGTTGAGAAGAACTTTGTCCAACATCTCTAATTTTTAGACGTTGGTTTCATATTGAGTCACCCAAAAAACCATATTTAAAATTGAATGTGAAGTCCACAAAATGGGTTTCAAGTTTCTACTACTTATTTTTATTAACATGTTATGTGATTACATCTGTACCTCTGATGCTTTTCCAAACCTAGGTGCACAGTTTCCCATTCTGGAGGTGGGAGGTGGCATTTTACCTGTATTAGAAACTTGACTTTTTTCAAATATGATATTGTATATGGGGTGCAAAAATTATCGAACATTTCCTAGGGGCATACTGCACAGAAAAGATTTGGAATTTCTGTGTGCCAGATTCTGACTTGAAGCATGCCGAATTGTATACAAACAAAATAAAAGAAAAATAAAAAAGAAAATTTAAACAACAAAAAATGACTATAAGTATTAAAACAGTTCATTCAAACAAATTAAAAGAAGTTGAAAACAAATTATAAGCCAACAGGCCTCAAAAAAGCTAACTTTTTAAACTAATAAATGCACTACAAATAGTGGCTATTCCCACCAAGATAAGCAAATAGCTAACAGCAGCATTTCTTGTAAAACCAAGCACATTTTCCAATTGAAAGAACAGGCATATTTGACAACTTACTTTTGGAGGTCCCATTCCAACTAACATCGAATCGTCAGTTGTTGCAACAGCAAATTCCCACGAAAGTGAGTCAATTGAAATGCTATTCTGTCGTGCAGCTGTCTGGAGTACAGCCGTGAGAAACCCTGAAGCAAACAACACTATAGTAATTTCACAAATACTATATATTGCATATTTATATACATTTCTGAGCTATTTCTACCATTAAAATAACTCATTTAGGGATTTAGATCACTTTGGTACCATATCAAGGTAAAAAATTCCAATGTCTATCTGGTTTCACTGCTTTGTTAGCATTAATTGTTACAAGTACAATATATTATTTATGGTTAAAGTGTGAAGCAAACTTTGCCAAAAATTAGTACTGCAAATAGTCAAATTTTTTAACTGATAGTACCTGTGGGATATGAGAATCCTGATATCCAGAATATAGGTGGTGGATGTGTAGTTGATGCCCATTTCTCAAACTGTGCAACACGCTGTTCCAAGTCGCGAGTCCAAGAGCCAAGTGGTTTTTGAGATGGATATACCTAACAATGTGGATAGTGTAAATTTGTTTTTTTCCAAATGACACTGCTTGACATATGCAGTTTACAAAAACATAAGTAGAAACATTAAAGCACCCTTAATTACTTGAATTATTTATGACAGTGCATATGTAACATGGTAAATGAGTTTCCACCATTAATTGCTTATATTATGCAGAACATATTTAGTTTGTTGCATATATAACGTACTGTAGGAGGCAGATTAATACTTAATTGAGTGTTTGTACTCTATATGTAATAAAGTGATTCCTAGCATTGGCAATCATATTTTACATTGTTTCACTACATAGACTTTGTGACAGTTGCAGTTAAACCGTTGACATATGCAAATATTTGCTTAGCAGTTTGCAAGACAGACTTAATTTTTAAACTAATTGTTTTGATTTTGTGTTCTGCCTGCTGTAAATAGGCTAAGTTCACCAAACCCAAGCGCCAAAAATAGCAGGTATTATTACATTTCATAAATGTAATGTTCTATACATAAGTTGAAGACTACTCATATAGTACCTTTTCCCATTCAGGTGGCACTTGGCCTTGACTGATACAAGTAAATATATTATCCAGAGTATTGGACATCACAACTACACCTTTGATTCCTTTCTCTAGTTTGATTAGCGAGGATCTGATTATGTTTAGCAAGCTATTGTATCGCTGTATCTATAAAATTAAATTCATGATACATATTCATTGAGAAAACATTTTCAAAGAAACGTACGATTAAGAGTATCATTACCATTCAGCAGCAACCATTACCCAAACAAAATGATTATATAAATTAAGAAAAAAATCAGTTTCACTTTCGTAAATTAATAAAAGGCATCTCATTAAACATTATCATTATCATGATGATTAATATGATTATTAGGTTTTTGAGTCAAGTTAAGAGGGCACTATTATGGATAAAATAGTAATGTTGAATTAACAATGTTCTTGTCCATTGAATTTTGATGTTTATATATATATATATATATCTATAAACATCAAATATATATATATATTAATGTTACTTTAAAATGTACTAAACAAAATGAGTAAAATTTATCTTTCAAGCACCACATTAAGCATTTAAAATATTTGTGTAGACTTACATTTCTATATATCCAAGAGCATCCAGGCAAATTAAATAGCTGAATGGTTATGGCACATGTTTAGCAACCGGAGTTACGGAATTTTGACACTGTTCAAGGTATCGAGTGGGCATCTGCTAAGTTCTGTACTCTCCCTAGGTGGTATTATTTGCCATATTCATTCTTTCTGTTAATCATGTTGAGGTAGGATATATTCACACACACACACCTTTGCTGGTTCAGTGTATCTTCTTAGAGCGTTGCTTTAATAATAAACCAACTTGCATTCTTTATTAAATATAAAAATGTAAATTTAACAACACTGCAAGTTTATGGCTTCACAATGCCATTATATAGTCCTATCTTAACCATCAACAGTAAAGTAGTGCTACCCGAGTTCTTACCTCCTGTAACAGAACTACATTTAATGGAGAAGGGTCAGTAGCGAGCAACTTTGACGTCATTTCATAATCAACATTTTCCGGAATCTTCTTCAACACATCTGCACTAAGTTCAAGAACCTAAAATTGATGAATTGTTTACCTGCACTTAGAAAATAAAATGTATAAGAAAATATAACAAAAGCATATTCACTGCTAAAAAAGTGAAGCATGACATGTTTTATGATATGATTTCTACTAACATGTTAAAAACTAACTATCTATCAATCACCTGTTTTACCTGTTTTAATAGTATTAGATTCAGTTGCTTATTTAAACTTTTTGGCAAAAAATTAATCAATAATTATCATAAATTGACACTTATGTGTGACAAAAGTATTACAAAGAGAAATAAACAATAAGACTACACAATTGACAAGATTGATGACATGACTTTTTGCAAAGCAGGTAAAAATAGAAATTAGAGTTATAATACGTGATGCTGGTCAAGTAGAAAATTTAATTTAATTTTGGTAGCCGAATCACATTGTATATTTCACACCAACTCCTTCAAGCCTGAAAATAACTGACAAGTCCAAAAAATATATACTAAGTATTAACAGTAAACATTATAATCTTTCTGTAAGTTTTAAAACATTACACTAGTATGCTTATAAATTATCGACACAAACAGAGACGAGCAACTATAAATTCTAATAACAACAGAAATACCTTATCCTCTAAGCTGACTTCTGCATCAACAGAAACTCGAGGTTTTAATGACAGCAAAGTATCAAACAACAGTCTGGCTTCAATGATTTGAGATGAAATGTCTGCATTTGGATGCTGGCCAAAAGCTTCTGGATGATCCGTTGGTGGTAATAGGTTAATAAACTCCTTGTATGACTGCAGTGTACCGTCTTTTGGAATGTAATAAGTAGGCAAGCTGGAAAGCCTGAGTCAGAGACAAAAATACTTTGCAGATTTGCACACAGGTTCAATCAAAAATTGTTTAAACAACACTGAACAAATATTTATTAGAATTCAAATTAGTAGAAAAGTAATGCATAACAACAGTAAACTAAATAGTTACACATAAAAATGAAATAAAAAATATCATAAAGTAACAAAAATGTAAATAGTGAAATGAAAACTATTAAAAAGCAACAAACAGTACATTCAGATTTGAATATTTACAAAAATAATACCAAAAGCTGACACTTTCAGATAGTAATATATGTTACTAGGCAAGAGGAATAGCTAAGTAGCCACTGTAATGTGACTAATGAGAAACGAAACTTGAGCTGGGCCTGGTAAAACAAATGCATGTGTAAGAGGCAAGGAACTAGAGTGTTCATATACTGATGTTTATTGATTTATACTGCTGTAGCCTTTTTGTTGCTGGTTGGTTACTTACATTTGATTTATAAACTTAAATTATTTATTAAACAAATATCACTTATAGTTACTATATTAATATTAATGCACCCAAAAATTAATTAACCAAAAAATAAAAAGGTCAAAAATCGAGTTTCAAAATAGAATAAACTTTGCAAAGATTTGACAGATAATAAAATAGCTATACAAATTCTATACTAATAATCAGCAACAAAAGTGAAGAGTTAATAAAAAAATTGATTTGCATAAAGGAACCTGCACATGTTAACTCACTTGCAAAGCACTTTAAATCGTGAAAAACAAATTAGATAAGTTAAATTCTAAAATATTTTTACTTGTAAAATGGTGCTGCAACAGCATCTTCACAAAAGATCTGGTTCACATAAGCATTGAGTAAACGTCGATCAAACTCATCCGTTACATGACCACCATAGTTGACACCAGCAATGAGATATTTCAAGGTGTCCCAAGGCGTTTCCTCATACTCGTCCAAGTATAATTGTAACAAGTTCTCAGACACCTAAAAATATGTTAAGAAAACACTACATTAAAATTGGTAACCTACTGATACTAATAGTATTGTCAGTTCATGTCAAGAAAAAACTTCTAGATTAAATCTGACACTAGTGTTGATTAGTTTAAAGAAACTGTGATCAAAAACTTAATGCACATTTGCTAGGACGATGAGTAACAGTCACTTAGTACATTAAAATTACATGTATTTACAATCTTATATATATATATAATATTTCACTGAAATTACGTATATAAATATTTATATATCACCGAAATTAATTATAAGATTATTATGATTATTATTATTAATTTATATACTAAATATTGCACTATTAAAATGGTGTACATTTGTTTAATGAATTATATGAAACAAGGTATGCCATGGTCAGGAATAGGGTAATTTGACATATCAAACTTTCAAGCATTCGATGCATTCATATGTCCAAGTAAATTTTATGGCACATTAGAATGAATGAGCACCTGAATGATCTCCCTGCTACAGCTACCACTCTGTGTCCTACACTCAGCCTTTCCAACAACTTTATTGAAGCCATCCGCACTTCCAACACTGATCTTGGCTTCGTGCACAGTTAGCTATTTGGCTGCTGCTTAACACGCAAAATAACGTGTGGCAAACTAAATTACTAAACTTTACAGCTATAGCAAAAATCGATTTTAATATTGTATGTTTCTTACTCAAAGCCAAATAATTTGCTTTGCGTTGAGAAAAAAGCCTTTCAAATTACAGCGCTTTAACGAAACTTTCAAGAAAAAATGTGCAACTTGCCTCGAAGTCAGAATCGTTGAATTTGTAAATTACATTCCAACCAAGCTGTAGAAACTTCCTGCGTTCCAGTAGCAATGAATGGAAGAAACAAAGGCCGAACAAAAGCTTCTTGTACTTAACTGGTTTCCTGCTGTGTGAGAACTGCTCCTTTGACACCAAGTTGTACATTCGCTTCAAGTTAGATTTTAAACCCTATAATCAACAAAAAGATAATAATAAATGAAATCTATATTAGTTACGGCCATTACAGGACTGCTATAGATATAACAATAAAGTTAAAATTATTTCATGATTAAGATAAAGATGGCAATGATGATGTTGATGACAGCGATGATGATGATGACGATGATGACAATGAAGACAACGACGATGGTCATGATGATGGCGATGATGATGATGGTGACGGTAATGGCAGCAAATATGATGTTAAACTGTAAGCAATCCATCTATATCTCATGTACATCATGACTAGTTGACTGTCAAAGAAGATTTGCCATTATAGACGCCATAAGAAATGCTTTTACCCGAGATGGTTCCGTTGTCATTTTCAGTCCAGCTTGGAGAATGGACACGGGAAATTCTGGATGTGGATTAGAGCTTAACCACAAGCGGAAATCCGGATGAGGTTCTTCCACTTGCAATTGTTCCACCAGCTTGTCTAATGTCGGCATCCAGCTGAGAGAGAGATGACAGTTAGCGAGGAATACCCAATAACCCTGAAATATTTTCAAAATGCATCAAATCGCTGAACTTCAAATATTACAATTAAAACAGAAATTTGCAATAATGGGTCATTTTTCACCAACTTCTGGCAGAAAAAAGTATATAAATTTAATATATAAATTTATATATATATATAAAAATATAAATACATATTTAAATTTAAATATAAATATACAGGTAAATATCAGAATGTACAGATAAAATGTAAATGTGGAAAAATAGATGGTCCCAAAAGTAGAATTGTATTGGTGCTATAATTTCATGAATATCTGCCAGTACATTACAATTAATGGCAAGGGGAAATTGAAAGCCTGCAAAGCCAAGACTTTATAAGCCGTACAGTATTTTGGCATATCAAACTTTCACATATCCAACATATCAAATGTCAAATAGTGACACATAGTGAAAACTTTGTTTTAAAAAAAGCTTATTTTAGAATGACCTCACTTTGAGCCAGGGGCGTCGTGCACCAAAAAAAATTGGGGGGGGGGCCCGACTGTATATAATGGCAGAACTTAACTGTTTAAAAACGTATAATTTTGAATTCTCACACAGTATTTTGCGTGCAAGAAAAACGATTTATTTATTCCCAACTGGCATTTAACTTAAAGCTATAGCAACAGAAACTTAATTAAAATTAAAAATTAAATTTAATTAAGTAGTTATTAGCCGTAGAACCTGGGTCGGGAACACGGTTGGACTTGAAAAATGAAGTCAGATTGGACTGCCTTGACATCGTTTAAGAAATATAGAATCACGTGAAAATTCCTGTTTGTCAACAAGATGAAACAACAGTGCAATAAATGAGCAAATACGCAGCTAAAATGGCAGCGAAAACTAGCATAGATTCTCCTAGCAGGAGAAAAATGATAAAATGTGCTCAAAATCACGCCCTTTTATGCAGCAAACTCGTGGGAAAGAGTCGCTAAGGAGTAGCAAAGAGTCGGTAATGTCCAATCAGGAGGCGGCTCATCAATTTGTATCTCCCAAACCGACTCTCTGGTACTAGGCTAGCTCGACAAACTGACTCTCAGTCAGAATAATTTAACTCGGCGACAAACTTTAATGATAAAAAATATTATTGGGCTACTGTACCGAAACACTTATACTGTTCACATTTATGGAGCGCTGGCCCGCTATTGAGTGTCAAAAAGTCGGAAATAAATTTGCTTACGAGTTTGCCGTCGAGTTTTCATGTTTCTCTCTTTGACATCTTCTAAAAAATTGGGGGGGGGGCAGGCCCCTATGGCACGACGCCACTGCTTTGAGCACATTCAGAGAGCATATGAAATCATGTATCATACTACATAATGCTCCGGCAACTATATAGTTTGGAAAATAATGTCCAGTTGTAACTAAGGTTGCTGCTATGTTGTTACATTTTTTCCCTATGAATACTTGAGAATGTAATACCGGGAAATATGAAAATATGAATATGAAAATTTTTCCAAATGAAAAGCAATTTGGAAAATAATGACAAACCTATGTAAAACACACATTAACCAACTAATATGACAAACAATATGCAACAGCAGTGATACAGAATTGTTGTTCACTGTAAAATCACTGTTACATGGTGCCTTATAGTGACAGAGACAGCAAGAAGAGCAGTAAAGGCTGAGAAACTGGCTCACAAGTTAAAAAATGTCAATGATTGTGTTCATAGAAGTGTTTCAACATTGAGCGAAAACCCATTTAAGCTTTAAGCAATGTGCATGACTTGTGAATGAATGTTTTCACTAGAATGATGTTCAGTAGAATAAACAACAAAAATTATCAGATTAATGATTAATGATTAGACTATTAGATTTTTGGTATATTTGAATAGAAACAGTCTATGCCTGAATTTTTTCTGCACATTTCAGATGAAATGTCCTTCATCACCATAATTCCCAAAATGTAAGTGCATTAACATTTTAATTACCTCTTTCGCTCCTTCTCTGACCATCCTAGTAGCCATAGGTGCCTGACCTTGACCAAGAGACAGTGCATGAAATCTATTTGCCATTCCACATTTAGTTGCCAGGCTAAGCAAGGCGTTGGTCGGATCAACTCCACCGGAAAGCACCAGGATTAGTGGCACAGTTGCCGTAGATTCTTCCACTGCCGCGTTCATTTCTAGCAATGGTGGTTCTACGAATCTGTCAATAATTATTTAACTTTTAACATTAAGTTAAGTGTTAACATTGACCCCAACACAAATTGGCAGACAATAAGCATCTGTAGAATGACGCCGTGGAACTAATGTAATTGAAAAACTAATGTTAGAAACTATAAGATTAACCTTAGTCCATCAAAGTCAAAAAACTTACTTCAAACCCATGTTGTTCACTATAAAAGCTTTCACACAAAATGAAACTCGATCTGGTCTCATGGAACGGACAATTAGCATGCGTTGTAGCTCGCTGCAATTTGTTTCCCATTCACCTGAAATTCAACAAATAATTTAGCAATGCAAACAGTTTCGTCGGCTTTCTTAACAGCTCTGGTAAAAGCCATTGGTAAAATAATAAAAATATTATTTCAACATTTTTGAGCAAAACAGTCCAATTCAATATGTGACCTGAGGTGCACTATTATGAAATATCCATAAGAACAAACAACAGATACAAAAATAGTCAAATTGAATAAAGCACTTGTAACAAACATCACTGATAAACAAGCATGATAAGCGAAAAACAAGCAGCATAAATTATGCAACTTTACAAAAGAACCAGCAACTACATACCTGGCATGAAAGCCGTTTCAGGTTCAGCACTTGTAAACCATACATTCCAATCTCGTGGATACTGTTCAAATGAACCAGCAAGTCCATGAAAGTTTGACAGCTTGTCTAGTTCAGTGATGTTATCCCATGAGCTCTCAGCAATCCAATTAGGACAAGGATTATCCATCTGCTCTTCCTTATCAAGAACCTAGAATGAAGAAATTAGCAAAATAGATTGCTTCTAAAATAAAATGGGAACTGAATTCTATTAATGGTTTGACATAACGCCTATTGCCTAATAAGCAAGATGAGTCAAGGATGCATTTGCAAGATTTTCATGAGGCCAACATAAAATAAGTTATTTCTGCAAGATCTTATAAAGATTTTAGTTTATCAAAGCTTGTTTGGTTTTCATTTGGCAAACTTTAATGCAACATGATAGACATTAATAAAGCAGTTACTGCACAGAGTTTAATTATCACTGTGCAGGAACAACACATTACAGTAAAATAATAATCATTTTTCACACATTGTTCCTCCCTTCAAATGAAATTCCATTAAAAACCCATATTAGAAATACAAAGCTTAGTGGAAAGCAGCACAACAGTTCTCCTATTTTCTGGAAAAACCTGGTAAGTCAACTTCAGCTAGCTTTGAGAAAATGGGAAAAACTATTTTCACTTGCCAAGAAGCAATGGCTTTATGAATTACATTAAAATTTAGAATAAATGCACATTGAAAGGTGTTTTATTATTCTGTAAAAAACGAAATAAATAATTGAAGTTATTTTTACATTAATGAACTCACTAAGTTGCAAAAGAAAATATGCCTCCAGTACATGCTGCTTCTTTTGTTTTCAAAGAGTGGGACTTACTAGGTTTCTGTGAATGTTCAAGTATTGCCAATTGTCAAGTTGTCAAGATAAAAATAAGCTTGGATTTACAATGAACACAAGCAAAAACCCATAAAAACTTTTTAGGACAATTTAGATAAAAAGTGTACATGATCGCTCATTAACATTCAGAAGATTTTTTAAGGTCTTCTTTTCATACAAATACATATGCATGCACACTCGTACACATGCAAAAAGGGTGCAACTGTTTATTAAAATGAAGTGTTTGAAAACATTGCAAATGTTAGACGACAGAAAGAAATGTGCATACTAACCACACCACCCCTTAGGAAAAAGTTGTATTCGTCCATGTTAATCTTGTTTGCTGCTTCCATTATCTTTACGCACATTTGAAAAGAGAACAGCAGTTTGTGTTTTTCAAATAATGCTCGACATGTGTACCTGTTAATGAATAATCACATTAGCTTTAAAATCAGATTTTAAAGCAACTAAAAGCATAAACATCAACATTACTGTGATTGTGTAGAAAACGTAATAACATTATTTTACAAACCAAAACTTGCCATCCTATTCGTAGTGTGTTTATTTCAAATCTCTAAGTATGTTTCTACTCTCTTTTGAGCTCTATTCCTAATGATATTGGTAAAAATTCTGAAAGTTTTAAGTGTCTCTGCAGCAATACTTTCTTATTTATCAACTCAACAGCCGCAAAGTAATGAAGCATGCTTGAAAAAAATAACAATCAACATGTTGACAGGAACCATTCTATCAACATATAAAGCACTAGAAAAATTCAACACATCACTCTTACGATGTAAGTACCTTTTCATGATGTACAGGTATACATACTTGCATTTATTTACCTGGTGTTGTTGTAAGTAGCTTATTACCGATGCACAAGTATGTTCACTTGCGGTCATTCACTTGGTGTATATTTTTTACAATATACAGGTACCGGGTATATTCATTTGTGCTTACTCACTTGATGCACATCTTTTTTACGATGTACTGGTATGCTCACTTCCCTGTACAGTATCTCTTCACAAAGTACAGATATGCTCGGTTGTCTTTACTCACCTGTACACAGCATAGGTGTGATAATCATTAAGAAGCTGAATGCGCTCTTCAAGGTTTTTGCTCCTTTGACTCTTCTCTATGGAGACGTTATACAGGTCTATGTAAGCATCAAGTGAAAACTGATACATGGGATCTATGAGACCCATATCATTTATGACAAAGAACAGCATTGAAGCTCTATGTGCACATGGTCTGTAGGCCTGAAACGCAAACAATGCTTATTAATTGCACCACAATTCTGCAAAGTACAATGAAATGTTTTATGTTAATACTGAAATCCCAAAATCCCCAATCACTTACCTCTCGCGCAACATCAATCTTTTTTTCAGTATCTTCACTAATGAGAAGTTGCTCTGCTACTTCTTTTGAAGTTGCTTTTGAGTCCTGCAAAGTGTTAACTAGTTCTTCATCATCTAAAAGGGAACCTTGGGTCTCATTCAGTAACCTAGAAAAAATGTCTAGCTAATTTATGCTGCAATCAAATATACGACTACGGCGACGTATGTTACACGTCAAACACTATCCTTAAAAAAATGCTAAGGATTTTGTTCATGTCATCAAAACCTAAATCATTAGAAATTGTACTTGTCGTCTTGACTTTTACATGACTTCTTATTTCTCTCCTCTCTCTTCGCTCCCCTCTCTCCCCGCTCTCTCATTGTAGTCATTCTGTGTCATTTAATACTTACCTCAGTAATAGTTATACACTGTTATTCAGTTTTACTTACCAATTGGAATTTTTCAGTGTACCAAATTCTTCACAATTGTTGACGTAGTTAAATTATTCACCACAGGCTCCTTTGTTTTGTACACGTATTCAAAACAGAATGCAAGGAAACCTGTAAATGCTTGCTGATAAATTCGCTTAAGAAAAGTTAGAGTTTTGGTGTTATAAGCCTTTACTGTTTCAGGACTACTTACATAAAAAAATCATTTTAATGCACTGACCGTAAAATCTCATTTTCCAGTTCAATTAGCTTCCTACGACCATCTGCAATGCTTAGCACCAGACTATCTTTCTGTTCTTCGAGCTCCGGTCGTTCTTTACGAACCACATTTCCCAACAACTGAGCTTCTAGACCTGCATTCAGTTAATGAAACTAGTAATATCATTGTTCACAGTAGATCAACGCAAGGAATCAGTAAATTAGCCCATGTATTAAACTCGCATAATAACTAGTTTGCTAAACAACACAAAATGTAGAATCAAAAAGTTTTAAAGAAATACATTGCATCTGTTGGAAAACCTTTGAAAATATCATCTCTTGTCAACTGACAGACTAGAAAAAGAAACAGGTTTTAAAAAAGTGAAACTTTTGGTCTACCTGCTAAATTTGATTTCTGTTTTTATAATCTAAGTGACTCAGGTGAATAACAATATCAAGTACAAAAAAATTTTCTCCAAGGAAAACAAGTCCAAAGAAGTTCCAAGTTGTAGAAATTTGTAGCATAAGAGCTTGATAATACGCATGAATAATATAATTTGCTAGGCAATTCCGACATTCTTAATTAAATGATTTTACCTTGTTCTTTTACAGCAAAATTGACAACTGTAGCTTTAGATGTTATCTCTGGTAAATAATGTGGATTGCTTAATTTGGTTGTAATGTAGAATTTAAAACCTGTATTGTACACAATTTCTTTATCTCCTAATTTTATGAAAGTTGCTCCATCTGAAAGTGAAACAAAAAAATTTAAAATCTAATTTAAGCCACAAACAATTTACAAGATTTTATATTAAATCAGATCATACTGCAAGTCCCTGCTTAACATATTAGTACTAACGGTCATGAAATTTTCTTAATTAATGATAAATGAATCCTATTAACAACAAATTTTTAACTTTACTTAAAATACCAAAACTTAATTTACAGTGTAATCTTACAAAAATGTGCTAAGTAATATAAATCCATGGGGTTACTTATGTTTTTGTGCCCAAGCAGGCAGTCGGACATTGACTACATATGTCAACTATCTATATATACAATAATCTATATATATAGATAGTTGTATATCTGCTCACTAATGAATCGTCTTTGATTTGTGCTGTTCAAAAGACAAAAAATATCAGCAATTAGCATAAACCAGCATAAAAAATCCACACAATAGAAACTAGAGAGGAAAGTTTTCTCCTAATTAAAGGACATAGAGTATAATTTGAAATTTGCAATACTGTAAGAATCGGTTGCAAGACCACATGCATTTTGTGCAAATTGTCACTGCATTACCAGTGCACATATACAAGCAATAAATGTCATAAAACACTGTCTAATCATTGGTATTACGTTTTTAGGTGAGACGCTGTTGGAAGTGCACTATCTGGGAAAGGTCTACTGTTGCCCTTTTTATTGTAATACTGACAGCTTATTATTTATTTCTCTTATTGCAAATAAACAGCACCACTGAGTAAAAGCTTTGAAATACCTGCAAGATAATCTTGTAAATAAGCCTACAAAGTGGATATACATAAGATTTGTAGACATTATAATTTTGCATCTAAGCAATTACTCATAAAGTAATAATCTACCTCTTTTTATGATTGACTTATTAAGCAGCGGTTCAAGTGATCGGTCAAGTTTTTCCAGGACATTATTCAGTAACACAGGTGTGCCAAATTGGATAGCATTTTCTAAAACTAGCAGGTAATCGGTCTGTTGAAAGTCAATCACCTGTAAATCCTGTAATTAGAAAAAATAAATAAAAATTAATATAAAAAACTAACGTGGTGTTTTACAGAATGAAAAAATCTGTAGACAAACTTCCATGCGAAAACCTACAACTGCTATGAATCTTTTTAAGAATTAAATTTTTGACACTTTGATAGTAAGTAATCACCATTGTGTTCCTTCCACACTTGCCACTTAGTTAAAATCAAGTACACTAAGATACCCAAAAGAGTAAGGTGACTAAAATCTTTCCTCCAAGACAGCAGAGTGTTACCTTAACTTATCTAGAACCATAAACAATTGACTTAAACTTGATCACTTACTAGCAAGACCAAATATTGCTTAACAATTAAAAATAGATCTGAATAAGAAAGTTACGGTAAATTGAATCACAAACTGCAGATGTTCTTCCATGCATACATCTGAGGAAAGACAAATTTATTGTTTAAAATTTTGCATAAGAAAATGTATTACTGTTTTATCATACAAGATTCAAATGCACATGACAAATGACAAAAAACTGCACTGATAATAAAACAATAATAGTTCATAACTAAGATAATAATATGGTAGCAAAATTGATGTTCAAAATTTCAGTGTAACAATGAATTTAAGTCTAATACATTAAGGCTCAAAACTTACTCGTTTTGCTTCCATATTTTTGATCCACTTAATTGCCTGTCCTTGAGGATCTATAGCCAAAGGCCACCGAAGACATCGATTAACTATGACGCCATTTTCACTAGAGAATATATCACTAGGCAAGCCTTGTATATTCCATTCACGTATAGTCGTCTCTTTCTCCAAAAATTCCGTCACACTGAAGTTAGGATTACAAGGAATGTCCAACATTTTGATCTAAAATATAAGAATAAGAATAAACATGATAATTGTATCGCAATGTATTATAATGGTATCACTAATCAAGTCGACTTAATTTTCATTAAACTAAAGAAGTCAGTGTTTACCTGTTTAAACCAGATACCAAAGACTAGCTCATCTCTGTAATTAGAAAGGAAAGGTCCGAGATATGATATAAATGCAGCTGCCAAGATGCAATCTCCAATGCAGTAAACCATGCTCTTTTCTAAATTCTAAAAAAAAGAAAACTTTCTAGAACAACAGTGAGAAAATGTAATGCTAAGAGCAAGAGAAGATAAGTATCAAAACCGCAAAGCAGAAGAAACAAATCAGGTTCCAATGATAATAAAGCAGCCAAAATTTCATTATTTAAAAGAGTGAAAGGAATTATTAACCTCCACAGTAATCTCCCAGCGTTCCCTCTCACTTGCCAGTCCCTCTACAAGTTTACCAGCTCGATCAAGTTTCAGCTGAGTCGCTTCAGATTTCTTCCGCAGTTCCTCTTTTTGAGAAAGCTTCTCATTATACTGCTCCTTCAGCAGTTCCATCTTCTCGTTAAGCTAAAGTAATAGCAACTATATAACTAATGGGTCAGTGGATTTAAAAATTTAAAGCGATATACAAAAGGCAACTACTATTTTTTAATGCCAACAAACTATATGCTGCATAATGCAGTGATTGGAATTCACATATGCCAAAACTCAAGCATGTTTAATCATATCAGCAAAAATAAACTACCGATTACAATGACTTAAGTGACTTACAAAGACCGTTCCTTTATAAGAGCAATTACACATATTACTAATATTTGTGCAATGTTTTATTTTTCAAATATCTGTAAAAGACAGTAATCATTACTATCTAGGCAATCATTAATTTATTATTACATGTATTATCATAGTTAGCAATTTCAACTTTGTAATATTTTTTTGGGAAAAATTTTCTGTGGCAATTGACACTATTAGTGCATAACTAGGCACAATATCTTTTACTTGTTGAATAACTGGCCTGACAAAACTAACAAAACAGTAAACAGAACCAAATCTGAGTAAATGGTACATATGTAAATCCTTATAATTATGCTTCGACGTTTATTATACAAATGGTTTTTTTAAAGTGCCTTTTTTTCATATTATATACCATGTCCTTCCACCTCTCGATTTATCTAGTGCCAAATGTTTCCGTTAACAGTGGGTCAGATGTTTTTGTATTTACCGTCTGAACAAATAGCGTTTTCCAGTCGGACTGTGCCAGTAGAAAAATATTCTAATTTTAATTTTCATCAACTATTTAATGCAACATATTAAGTTTCTGTCACTATTGTTCGGTTATTGAATAGAAGTCGTTTGTATATCATGTACCAAACACTGAAAACATAGAATAAACCAATTCATGAACAAATAACTAAGTGAACTGCAGTAATTCATAAAAAGATTTTTTCATAAAAGAAAAAATTTTCGTTTTCATGCAGCAATCCTTACTTCTTGCAATTTAGCTTTAGCATCAGCGAGAGACTGTTGTTTTAGATTTAGTTGATACGTAGCCTGCTCCAACCGTTGCTTTTTAGGCAAAACAACTCTGTACAGAAAAAAACAAAAAAGCTTAACTTAAAATTTTGGCTGATAGTGATAGCTTGCATCTTCTATTTTATAAACTTTCAAACCTATCAAATGCTATTACATACTTATACATAGCAAAAAATTGTGTTAAACAGAAGCCTTGGTGTTACACATGAAGTACTAGTTGCAATAAATTTTAACCTGTACAGTTTAAATGCTGAGTGAATTTACCTGTACACATGACCATATTTGTCCATTGCTCGTACCCACATGCAAAGAGACTTTGCTGCAAGTGAAACTCGTCCAATTATTTCAGGTTCAAAATCGTCTCTTGCAACGTAGCCGTCAATTTTCTTCAAAACCCGATCAGTAATGTTGTCTTTGTCAAAATTCATCAACTGAGCCAAGAAAGTGCTGTCACCTAGTTGCCTAAAAATAATAGTGTGTAGTTTAGTTTTAGCTAGTTTCCAATCCTCATTTCTAATAATGCTTATTACTAGTACCTAAAGAAGCAAGCTTTGCTTTAAATGTTTTTCTATGTAGACCTATAGATAAGGTCATTTCCCAGACTCAACCAAAGCAATGAAACTTGAAAAAATTGCTAAACCTGCACAAGAAATGTATCTTTAAATCGACTTAAGAAACCCTCCAGTGTTTTACATCCATTTTAAGAATAGCAGCAAATTAGCATTGTGCATACTATGTAAGCAACTTCTGGCAAACAATTGTCTGGCCAAAGGAAAAGCTATTGCGTTAACTACCACGATATAGAGCGTTTTAACACAGACAAACGTTTACGAAAGCCTGATCAAAGATCAATTCAAGGCTGCCCTATTTAAGGAAGATTACGTTATGATAAAGTAAGGCATTTATAAGCTTCGGCTTGATAAAAGGGCATGAGCGAAAATTTAAAAACAAATCTGCAAGGCTCTAGAATCTATCAGACCTTTTTGCTTCGGCCCACGTGGGTTCAGAACCACGAAGAATCATGACAGCTTCCATGACTTTTTCCACCAACACAGGTGGTCGTCCATATGATTTAATCTCAGTCATGTCCTTCTTGTTCAGTGATTCTAGTGCTTTTAGAGCTTCACGTAGAGCTGCAAATGATGAACAACGTGGAAACAATATTGCTAGAATGGACTGACACAGCATCAGGAATGCATTTCTATACTAAGCACCTGTACCTTCTCCGAGTAAATTATCTGTATATATCTAATGTATATTAATTCTGTTGGTATTCGTGTAACTTCAGTGATTATAGCCTCAACGATTATCAACTATCCACACATCAGACGAAAGACCTCGGGAGAAATAACAGACAAAAGACTTCTAAAAATGGGTATTTTTTGCCCATTTTTAGCAAAACCTCCTTAATTAGACAGAAAAAGAACACACCGGAGATGGAGATGGTGACAGTTAGACAACACGTTCAACAGTGTATGAGTTGGGCAAGTTTGGTTTCCCGGAAGGCCCATGCTTCCTGCAAATGGCATTTTTCTGAACCTACATGCCCATTTTTTTAGATGTTGACTGTAAATCTTGTACAAAAAGGTGTTAAATCCTTGATGGGGTTTTGCAGGGAGTTCTGCATCTCTTTGGAATGACATGGAACTAGATTATGTGTCTTTTTTATCAATATCTACACCAGGACAAATGCCTGAGGATTAATCCTATGTTTGTTTTAGGGGACCTCACTTGAAAAACTGTAAGACACATATACATTCTTGTGACATCATCTCATTATATGTTGCCTTCGCTTTAAAAGCTGCTGGGCGCCGGCTGTTAATTGCACAATTTGTATTGCATTTCTCTATTATATGCAGCATCATTAAAAGGAACAATAATAAGCTAAAGCTATGTAGAAGATTATGCCCAAAATGCTTTTGCATAACTTTGCCTGTTCATACTAATGCCAGAATTTTCTGAGCTTTAAATAAAAGGGATAGTAGTGATTTCTTAAAAAATAACAAAAAAACAAACAAAAAAACAAAAGCAAGGTACTTTAGAAAATCAGGAGTTTTAAGACTTGTGTATCTTAATGGACAAATTTTCGACAAATTAACAAACAGCTTTTGTTGTTTGTCTGTAATGCTGCCATGTTGGTTTTAATATTGATATAAAAATGGGAAGTTATACCTAAACATGTAACTACTTAGCCTTTTGCTAACAAAAGAAAATTGATAAATTTCTAAGGCTGCATCTTTGTCTTTCCACTACCTCTGTAACGTTTCTCTATGTTTGTGTTTGGCTTTGATATTCAAAATTTTGTATGCAGAGCCGTAAGTATCAATAGATGTGTGTTGAAGATGCACGTGGGTATAGGGTACAACCTGTAAAACAACCTAACATTTCTAATGGTATTTCGCAGACACGATTAAGTTAATCAAAATAATAAAAGGTGTTCTTACAATGTTTTGATATTATCATTTCAGAAGCCTTTCTACTTGTACCATCTGGAAAAATTCTTTTTTGTGCAAATTAAGTGAAAATTCTCAATTATGAAATTCAGAAAAAACTGTAACTCACAAAACTTCAAGAAAGCTCATGCTTTCCTTTCATGAAAAAATACAATTCAATTTATTTACAAAGCCATGTCATATCTTTTAAGATTCATATTATACATGACTGCATGAATTATTTTTATACAATTTGCAAATCTGCAAGCTGTGATCCAGCACTCAGAGGCAGAACTTATTTATTTTAAATGGTTGTGGAAAAACCAGAATCTATCTCATCATTAAGTATTACCTGGCATTGCCTCTTCTAGCTCTTCCTGTGCTATCTCAGCCATCTGTTTGCACTTCATTTCATCCTCAGCAATCTTTTCACTTCTTGCAGTAACAGTCTAGAATAAAGCAATGCTTTCTACTTTCTATTAAACCAGCAAAATGGTGCACAAATGACCAAAACTGCATGGTTTAGTTAATAGTCATGAAACTTTGAACAACACCAGAACCTACCAAGATTAATTTTAGATATGGATCCAATCAGAAATCACCCAAGCCACTCAAAATGGCCGACAAGATAACAATCGCTAACCTATAAAGACCATGTACTAGCTGTTAGAGCAGATAGGATTTTGGTGTCTAAATATAGGTTTTCAAGGCTAAGGGATTCAAACCTGATGCTTTAAAACCCATATGACATCACCCGATTAAAAATGGTTGCCAAGATGACTAACAGCTGCTTGTGTAGTATGTTGGGCAAAGAGGATTGCATATTTTATTGCAAACAAGATGATGATTTTAGTATCTAGACATAGGCTTCAAAGGTCAAAAGACTTATGATTTAGTGTCTACTATGGTCATCATTTTCAAGATGGCCACACAAAATTACTATCGCTAGCTTACAAGGGCCATATCTTACCTCTTAGAGCAGATAGGATAACAATGTTGGTGTCTCAATATAGGTCAGTGAATTCATATCTGATTTTTAAAACATTCCCCAGTTACATGACATCACCTAAGACATCACTGCATTTCAAGGTGGCCATCAAAATTTTTGTAGCTGTAGCCATCGAGGCTATAAACGTATGACGATCATTATAGCAGTAACAAAATACAACAAGCTTCACATAAGTGAGCTATGACTAGAATTTGGAACAGGCAAATACCTTAGACCAGTGGTGCGCAGCTGGTGTGATGATACGCACTTGTGTGAAGGAGAGAAAGTGTGGTGTGAATGAGAATAGGTGTGCTAATGAAAACAGGCGAGGGTATGGAATAGCAGCACAGGTCAAACACGAGATAATGCACAACTTCACTACTTCATGTGATATATCCTACTCTGTTGCCTACTCTCTGGCTGCATCAGTTTGGCAAGTGTGTGCCGAACCGGTCAGATTGTCTTCCCTAGGCCTCACAGCTCAAGAAGGAACCGCCTAGTTATCATAATTATCGTTGGTCATCCATGCACTTACCAGGCTCAACACTGCTGAACTTCAGCTGCTAAGTGCATACATTAACCACTTGTCTATTCACTTCATCCACAGAATTTTGCTAATATGTTAATTTTTGTTTAAAATCAACCTGCCAAAACAGGATACTTTAATGTAAATTCTTTTATACAATGGAGTTTCTTATGCAAAATCATCTTGAAGTGCAAGGATTAGTTACCTTCTGCTGTTCATCTGCTTCACGTTTCTGATGCACCAAATTCATCAGAAACTCTTCGCATTGTTGCTGAAACTGCCCAAGTTTTAACTTAGCTTGTTCCAACTCTACTGACATGAACTCCACTTTCTCACTAGTTTCAACGATCTTGCGTAAACCGTTTTTCAGTTTATTGGCTTCATTGCCCAGCTCTTTCCTCTTTTCACTCAAAAGCCTAACAAATAACAAAAAACATCCATACACACATACATGTCTGTGATTTCTGTTCAGAGCAAATTTTTCTAAACAGAGATCAACCGGTGATAAGATATGCTGATCGGACGGGAAAAATTACCATTAGCAATCAATTGGCAGTTAGGAAAAAATTCTGAGAAAAATATCAGATCAAATTGGTTTTAGGAATTTCTCGTCAGTACACCTATGGTAATAAATAAAGTTAATTAAAATTTTACATTGAAAAAATTGCACAACATGTTTATCATTGTAAAACTGGTTATCAAGATGCAGCAGTACAACAACATAGAGTACAACCAGCTGTGAATAAGGAACAGTGCAGAAAAAACCATTATTACTAGGAATTGCCTTATAAGTTAGAAATGTTAAAGCAATGCCCAGTTTGAAAACATTTAATACATCAGCAGTTGACAAAGAAGCAAACAAAGGGTCTGGACTCAACTTAAATTCTCCTAAATGACTGCTGCAAACCTTCATTTTCTCAAGCTTAATCAATATCTGATATGACTTACATTTTGTAACCGGACACCACTTCAAAGTATGTGATTGGTGTGATATAGTTGTGCCGCTTCATTTCTGATAGCATTTTCTTGCTGTACTCAACAACTGACTTGTGCACAACAACAAATACTTGAGCAACGTAAGCTTTTACCTGCAAGAACGAGCAAAGATTTTTATTCAGCAGCACTGCAGGAATACAAAACCAACTGCAGAGGTTGTGCAATGTTTGATAGTTTGTTCATTCCTTTCTTTTATAGGTTGTAGACAATAAACAGCGGTTCACTTTGGATTCTTGAATGCATAAAGGTTAGGAAGATTTATTAAAAAGTAGCTGTAAGTTTAAATGAACGCAAACAAAAACAAAATACTGCCATAGCTAAAGCATTAGATTTAGGAGTTATGTACATTTGCCAACACAAAGCCAGTGGCACTCAGGGATAAGGGACATACAGCTGTATGGTAGAAATATGAATGCCGTTTCAGAAAAATTTAATTCTTGCAAATAATTTAATGCACATCTTGAAGTGGGCGAAAATAACAGGGAAACAATTTTCAAATGAAACAATTCCACAAAAGAAAGGAAAAAATTGGACTTATTGGATTTATGAACAATCGATCTGCAGTTAGTAATATCCAAAGTAAAAGAAATGCCTATCTTAGACGATTTAGTAGAAAAACAAATGAAGAAAGTATATTACTTTGAGTAGCTACATTTCAAAATAAGTGGTAACACTTTTAAAACGCTCAAATACAAGTAAAAGTGACATGTGGCAAACTTTGACATTATTTGCATCTATGAATTTACATATAAAAATACGAGTATATTTACCTCTTCACTTGGTAGTTCGACACCATCTAAATATTTACTGGCAACTTCAAGTAATGCTTCAGATGGCCATTCATGAAACCAGTCTATGGTAGTGCAATTTACAAATGCAGGATATCTTCTCAGTCGGTCTCTAGTTATCATAAGTAAAGTACAATCAATCATAACCAGTCATTAAGCATTGCAAAAATAGAACAATGCTTTCAATTTAGAACAATGCTTTCAATTTCATCATTAAATAAACTGGATGATTTTTTTCCTTTATATGAAAAAGTAACACCATTTTTTAGGCTTTTTTGGTAAAATTAACATGACTTTACAAAAATGTTGACTTTATAAAAAATGGCTGCTGTCAGTAAAATTTAGGATTCAAAATAGTTGCATTATGTAATCTGAATCTGTAGAATCTGAAAATTACAAAATTTTCATTCTATTTAATTTATTTACAATATCACTTGTGTACCCTTATTTATGTATGTGTCTGGCAAACAGCCAGCGTTTGTATGACGAATTAGGTCATTTAAAGCCAATACTCAACCATCGTTCACACATTTATTTAGTAAATATAGACTCAGCAACATTCAATTTCGGTCACTAAGCACATTATAACTAGTCGTCTATTTTCCCTAAAGCCCAAGGTCTGTCTACCATACTAAGCTACATCAAGGAAGTGAAAAATATGAGACAGACGTAAAGTTGGGCAAACTTGTGTCAATACTAAAAAGCATAATTAGTACCTGAATGGTTTTCCAATGGGGCTCA
Source organism: Tubiluchus corallicola (assembly GCA_030141605.1). Lineage (NCBI taxonomy): Eukaryota > Metazoa > Priapulida > Priapulimorpha > Priapulimorphida > Tubiluchidae > Tubiluchus > Tubiluchus corallicola. The sequence continues at coordinate 626,634 of JAQGDQ010000005.1, forward strand.
TGCAGACTATAACACGTAGGTTGGCTTTTACTCTTCTTATCAAGAAAGCATAAACATTCTCAGCAGTGTCTGAAATTTCATCAAACAAGGCAGAACGAACCTGAAATATGCACTCATTAAATGCTGAACAAATGCTAAATGCAGCACAGTGCCTCTGAATAAAAATACTGAAAATAGTCCAATTTTTTAATAATTCAATTTTTAAATTTGAGGAAAGAGCTATGCATAATACAGCTAAATAAATGGGTTAAATTTTTAACTCATTGTTAGACTTTATACTATATAGTGCAAAAAATTAGTTTAGATACACAAAATACTCTATTTAGGAGCAAGACCAATCTTAAGTATAAATTATTTTGTCATACTGTATAAACTGCTTCAAAAGAACATGTTTTCAATACGAATTTCAATAACAAAGCATGAAAGATGATGCTGTATAAATGAATTTATAATAATTTGTGCTGAACTTCTTGGACATTCAAAAAGTTATAAAATAAAAATTAATTATTTTTTCAAAATGTAGCATGTTTTAAGCCAAATGTATTTTTACATAAACATATTTATTCATCAACAGCATTAAGATTATTACATATGTATATGAATCGTTTACTGTAACGAATTACTTATTCATGAAGCAATCGATCCTAACCAATAAACAAAGTCTGCATAAAAGGTACCTCATCAAATCCATCTTTGTACAAATTAGGTATCTCTCCATTTGTGAGCAAATTGTTAATGTCTTCTAAGAACGATTCCTCAACGATCTGCGTATCGTTAAGAATAAAAACAGTTTTTTTGTTCTCCACTCCAACTGTCCAATACAACTTTAACAGATCTGTTACAAGAAATGAAAAAAACAACCAAATATCTAAAGTAGCAAATTAATTAATTAGACAGAAGAAAATATAAATTTGAAAATACATTGCAAAACAAATACAAAGCAGTGACTACAGCAAGCAATAACATAGCAGTAGCATATCAGCGTGTTTCTTTTACCAGCTAATCTCTATCAGCTAATACTAGAATTAATAGCATCTATCTTTTTTATATAGTCTATCACATACCAAGCCAATACTTCAATTGTTACTCCTATTTTAACTACTAAGATGACAGATTAACACTTTTTAACAATATTGAAAATTTGTTCAGTGTTTTCGGCCAAACCAAGTGATAATGATAAATTTGTCTTGATAATGAGTAGCCAAGATAACGAATTATGCAAAATTGTTGTTGTTCGAGAATCAAAGTTTCATCCTAGGAATCATTTACCGTCTATACAAAAATCTTACTGTCTTCACTGAACATTTGTTGTGATATTATCACCTACATGAATTAATTGTTATTGCACAAGCCACTATATTTCGTAGTCAAGATACTTTATCTTTAGTAAGTCTTTTGTACAGTTGTACAAACTCATTTAATCTGACTCGTTTTTTCTGTTGCTGAGACAAAATGTATGTTTTTTGCAATGATGGTTTAATAATAAAACACTAACATATTAATGCCTGTGGGACAAACAAAGCCTACGTCATTATAAAGGATAGTCCTCCAAAATAAAATGCAAAGCTAAGAAAGCATTTTGGTCATCTGTTACATACTTGTTACAGACAAAAACAGCGGGAAACAATACACAGATATAAAATCATCTCAAAACGTCTCCTGATTGTTACCGATCTATTTACTAGCCAGGCTTAACCTTGTTAGCTAAGGACAGACGTGACCCTTCAGCTATTGCCTAATTTGCACCAAAGCCATGAATGACCCACACAGCATTGCAGTAGAAAACGAGAAGAGATTGAAACATTTTAACTTCATCGTTTTTCGAATTTCAACTGATTTCATCTGGCTCTCAAAAACCCAAAATCCAGTTAAATATTTGGAACAAAACCTAGTTCAGAACATTTCTTTGCGGCCACTAGGTTCTTAAATCCATGAAAGCCTTACTGCCAACAATATTATTTATTAAATCTCCGCAAGCAGTGAAAACAGCAAATGAATAAAAAACCCAAAAATAAAACGGGCAAGAAATGTTACGATACAAAGAGAGGTTATGCACCTTCTCTAAACTCGCGGTAACTATAGTCAGGAGTAAATTCCAATTGAAACACTTTGTAACCACAAACAAACGAAGCCAAACGTGCCAAGCTACTTCGTCCACTACCACCGACACCAATGAGCATCATATTGCCAGCAGGATGTCGGATAACTCGTGTCATCCGGGATACTGTAACAAAATACTCAACAGTTTTTATTCATTACCACATAAACTTCAAAGGCAGTAAACTGAAATTAAATTAATTTTTGCCTTGAAAAGCCAGTATACAGTAAAACAAAAGTACAGTGGGCTCTATGAAGCACAGATATCCTGTTATTTTACGGTCTGGATTTACAAGCATGCACACACTGCATACACAGTAAAAACAATAAATATCTGATGTATAAGGTTTTACAAATTGTAATGATGTCTTTTAGTTACAATGTTCTATGGCATCTTTGAAGAAAACAAGGTCCATAGTGACAGATCCGGGAGTTTCGTTGTACACAGCCAACTGTTTTTGCAAATGAGTTCTCATTACGCTAAAGTCGTTTAAATCTTCATAGACACCGCTTGAGTTGGCAGAACAAAAGTCGCCTAGAAAATAATAATTATACACTGTGACAGAAGATCATTAAAGTTTTATATAACCCCAAAAGACATTGAAGTTTTTTTAACTTATTATTACGATTACACAAAGAATTCATGGTTATTATTAAACAAAAGAAAGTTACTAATTAAATAACTTATCTTTTTCTGGTGAATTTTGAACGTGTGCATTGCCCTAAAGATTGCAATGTTTCACGTCTTTGGTGCAAATGAGTGAGAATGATGTGCATAGTACAGAAAGCATCTTTGGTTAAGGACGTTTGCTTACTGATCTTTGGTGGCCTCGTGACTGTACTTATTACGTCATTTGTCTCTCGCAATGAAAAATGGCGGTTCTTCAAATTTAATACCACTAATAATGAAGTGATATAAAATCAAAACAAACAAGTTTTACAGTAAGTTTATAATAAAATTAATTGAACATTTGTAATGAGAGTAGAATTTTAAGTTGTAGGTATTGTAGTGAGGGTTAAGTTTGACTTTAAGCATTTTTGCTTTTATTTGCTATTAAATAGTAATTATAGTATTGCTGCAGAACTTAAGAATAGATTATTAAAAGAACAACTCTTAATATAATCTAGGTTAATAAAGCTAAAGCCACAGCTTAATCATGCATTACAAGAAAAAAGAACTGTAATTTAACATAGTAATGAAATTAATAGTAATAACATGTGACCTACCCCACTTATGGAGAAAGCAATAAGCATTAGACATTTTGCATTACAAGCCTAAATGAATAAAAACCCAGGTAAAACCCTCGTAAGAATAAAATGTGAGGATATAAAAAACTCACCAAAGACGGGTGGTTGTTTGTTTGGACATATATTATGAAATGTCTGATTAAACTGTATAGCAAGTTTGTCGCTCAAGATTGAGGTAAATATTTCCGCATCCTTTGTGTCAACAAGACGATCATGAAATACCCTAAAAAAATTCTAAATTTTTCCTTGATTCCACAATATTAGGCATCTTAATTTAAGCTATTAGTGGCTTTGTAGCAATATGCTATTAGTCAAGGAAAAGAGGTGGAGCAATATCGTGAACTTTAACTAAACACACCTGCTTTATTTAGAAATAAAAGCTTTTTTATTGGCATGCTGACAATAAAATCAGCAGCGGTATCTTGGTCACAATCGGATGCTTAAACATACTCTATATTATATAGCCTAATGAAGCAATACCCAAAGTCAATATGGGAGATGAAACCCCTACTAACCTTGGGTATGACCTACCCTAAACGAAGATTGAACCTAGCAATTTACCATCTATTTGCTACCATCCTCGGCATTACCTAAGCCAGACTGCTGCTTTTACTTAAATACAAGGATGGCAAAACAAGTTGTAAAAATAACGAATTGAGGTGAATATGTTCACCACTATTCATTGTGAAGAACAGGTTGACTATAGTCACACAATGTAATTACAGTTCAAGTGAAACATTGGAGTGTTACAGAAAACATTGTTTGTTTATAAAACCAATTTCAACAATAAAAGTGACTCCAAAAGATAGAAAACTTGTTCGAATAATAATAAGTAGCATGACCAATGACAGAAAGAAGTTGTACTGAAGTTTACTAAAGAGGCATTTCAATTTCTCACTGATCTCATTATTGGCCATCTACAAACAACAGAAAGGATCTAATATATAACAATAAATACAAGAATTAAGTTCTTAGTAGTCATATACTATTGAGAAATTTTGTCAAAATCTCTCCATATGCTATTAGTATAGATAATATCTTTTCTTTTATTTGTGTAACAGAATTGTTTCTTCAACTGTCTTAGCAATTTCAGTTTACAATAACTTTAATTTGTAATAGTAAAATTTTTGAACAGTATTCGGGACTTCTATAAACAACTTATAATTATTGTTAATTATTAGATCCTTTCTGTTATAATATGTAATGACAATGATATGTAAAAGAGACTACTTTTTTTGAATTATCAGAAATGGAGCTTGACAGTAATGATAATCAAGATGGCAATACTGGCAATAGTGACTAAAATAATGATCACTGACAATGATGATGATGATGATTATAAATATGGTGATGGTGTTAGTAACTTCACCTAAAGCATTCATGTATCCACAGTCTGGCCAAGCCTTGTTTCGAATCATGGTAGTCTTTGCTAACTCTCAGGAGGCCCTGGTACACCTAGAGAACAAGCAAGTAATTTAGTGATTGATAAACATTTGCCCAACATGTATAACTTCAAGTACAAGTTTAACACGTTTATTTTGCTAAGCTATGTTAACATCCGAGCCTGTTAATACCAGTGCTCTCCCAACTGCCAGCATTTAGAGGGGCATAAGGAGCTATAAGCTCAGAAGCCCTTTTCAGTACTAACTGCACTGATATTTTGCCTTATGCTGATATGTTTTCTTACGACTAAATATCTGAAATTATGCATTTCCTTAAGAATCACTAGAAACACATAACAGAGAAATGCAGTTTGAGTTTTTAATGGTCAGACAAGCCTCTAGTCCAACATTCCGTTTTATCATTATCATCAGCATTTGCATTACCCTGGACACATCTCTCAAGTTGAATAGATAGTGAATCTTAGTTGGTGTAGGTAACATCTTGCTGACAACAGCATTGTAAACATCGAAAGTAGCTTCTATCATGATGTCACCAAGAGCTTTCAAGTCTTCGTCGAAGTCCTGCATTTTCTGTGTAAGCATGCTGCCAAAGATTCTTTTGACCTGCGTGTCCTAAAAATGCAAAACCTTAGTTCAATCAAATAGTTACTAAATGTACAGATCGTTGCAATCCAATAAAACCTGGCATTAAAATAATCCAACACCTTTGTGAGCTCATAACACGACATGTGGGATGTGTACTTCTGAAACGCCATGTTAAATAATTATGCCATGGTTATGGAAAACATCTTGAATGTGAAAAAATGCTAAATATGCATATAATAAAGTTTCGCATGACATAGTTATTTCATATAATAGTGCTCATGAAGCAAAAGAACAAGCGATAGCACTTAAATCTTTAGCTGTAGATAAGATGCATTTCCCACAGATTCAAAAAACATAACCCAAATTAAAAGTTGAACACAATTGTCACCTCACTTTAATTAAGAACCCAGCAATTATCCCATATTTAATTTTACGATGGTTTTCTGACCATGAAATTACAAAATCTTTTTGCAAAAGCAGTACAAACACCAACTTTCAGAAATTTCCAGTTTCAGGATCTATTGAATGATTTCAAGACAAAACATCTACTCCTTAATCTAAATTATCATGATTCGCATTGCATACTGGCTTTATAAATAACTGTGAGTGAAAAATCAAAAAAATTTAATGCTTATAGACAATGAAGCTGGAATGCCTAAATCAGCAGGTACTCTCTTAATAAACGAACTCGAATATGCCATGCTGAAATTGCTATAACTGAACAATGTACTTAAACATTTCTTTGTAATAAAAGAATACACTTAGTTAAAAGCCACATTTCAATTCATTGCTTAAACTTTTTTGTATGAAAGTGGTTTTTATTTACTTACATTGGGCAGAGTCATATTTATCAAGTTAAACCGACTCAGCAAGCGCTTAGAAATATCCTTCCGGCCTCCACCAGGAGGAGCCATGGCTGCTATTAATAACATGTCCTACAAGTAACAACCAGCGTCTGTGTTTATTTAGTTTTAACTGCAGCCAGTAAAAGAAAGATGCTTATTATTATATTGCATCACATCTCAAAAGTTTATTTAAAAATTAATTTCACGATATTCCCTATGTTATACTGACCTTATTTCAATATGTGAAATATATGTTTACTGCATAATACTTTAAAACAAATACTACAGTGCAGACACTATTCTCTGTTTACCTGAATAGAATTAGTTGCATAGTTGAATGTCAAGTATGTAATGCTATTTGAAAGCATTGTGGGTAATTGAAATGCTAGACTCCGCTCTACAAAAACTCTCGCTAAACCGAATGTTCTCGTCTGCCTAAATTGTCCAAATTCATTGAAGGAAGGTTTCAAGAGCCAGCGATGACTTGTTTAAATTCAAAATACCAGTTCTCAGCTTAGCTACAATGTGTTTCAACAAATAACAAGTTATATTTTTATATATGCATACAAATGTATGTCAATTGTCACATTATATAATTTTTTTGACACATGTTGGCATACTGCAAGCTGGAACCCAGCACTCGATGGCTTATTCAATGTTGATGTCTATGGTAAGACCAGAACTTGGCTCGTTATCAGAGATTACCTTGATGAAAGTCTTAGTCTGCTTGCTTCTATTATACCAGAAACCGTAATCTAGCCATTGCTTAACGAGTTCTAGTGGTGGCTGGGCACCAAATATATCCTTCTCTGGCATGTTGAAATCATCCAAAAACGTTATCAATTTTTTTCCTAACGTAAAAATCAGTAAACAAATAAAAAAACATGTGAAATAGCTTACACTATAAACAAGTTTTTAAAATGTAAGATGACCAGAACATTTTGCAAATGAACATTGACACAATCTTTTGAGACTACTAGCTGGGATCTTTATTAAAAACTAATTAATTTTAGATAAATAGCACACAAGATAGGAAACTGAAGTGCATTAAAAAAATTAAATCCACAGAAATAGGAGGCCTATATTTAGAAGCCCGAAAACTATGAATACAGTACCTTCATATAAATAAAAACATTCAAAAACGAATTTAAATTCATAAGATGTACACACCAAAGAGCCGAATTTTTACACAACAACAAACATTATAATGCCAACTCACATAAAGATCATACCTCCAATAGGAACGTAAACATTCTTGGTCCTCTTTTCTACTCTGCTTTCTATAACATCCTGTACATTATTCGAAGAAGTCTGAGCCGACATGTTGACAGTGAGAAAACTGTAAGTCTTGGAATCCATATTACTGAATATAGTGCTGATAACAGTGCTTTTGCCAGATCCAACCGGTCCAACAAATATAACTGGCTTGTTGGCCGCGACAAGATGAGATGTGATGAAATTGTAGCGGATAGTATCAATCGTTGGTACAACAATTTGATTAAAGGGGACACTATAAGAGCCAGAAATAGAATAATATAACACAAACTACTGTTATGACAAAAAATAAATAAATACACAAAAGTGTGTGAAAATAACATTTGAAAAATTAAAAGTACACATATGGAAAAACAAAGAATGATTTAATAACTTGTGAACTTTATGCATCATCTACAGATCCTCTCCTCTCCTCTCCCCTCTCCCCTCTCACTCTCTCTCTCTCTCTCTCTCTCTCTCTCTCTCTCTCTCTCTCTCTCTCTCTCTCTCTCTCTCTCTCTCTCTCCATCTCATAGTCGAAAATGGTAATACTATACTTGGGATTATATTTCCAACCATCACGAAGTTTTTCATCCCATGGTGCCCATGATCTGCTCTTGGGATCAACGTAATATTCATATACAGTATCTTTATTAGGAAAACTTCCTAAAAACAATGAGCAAAAATGCTGTAGTGATCACATCAAATCATGCACTCATCAGAATTTGGCCCTGCATGCAGTGGTGTAGCCCAACATTACAGGCGGGTAAAGATAATTAATAAGTAATCTAGAACAAATTGCAATAGAATTTTTCTCTTCAGAATATGGTTTTAAGTACCTTCAACAAAAAACGGTTTTGGTACTTTTGAGATATACTCATAAATTTAAGATGGGGCCAAAAAACAGTTGTATCTCCTAAATCATCGAGCCTAGATAAAAAATATGTATTATCGACTGATAGGACAGTGTAACCGAATTCCAAAAATGGTGTCGTTTTTCATCTATCATATCAGGATTACATCACAATACTATTATTACGTAAAGAACATCACTGCTTCATTGTTGTTGAAAATAGGTAACTCAAATTGACGTTTCAATATAAGTGCTAGCAATAGCATCCAAAATCAGTTACAGATTGACCTAGCATGTCATCATTGTCCTCTCACACTACTCCCTTAGCATCTAGATGGTACCTATACGTGTCACAAGTTGATTGCTTGTTCTAAATGATCGATCCAATTTAAAAATGACGTGTTAACAACTAATCGCAGAAATGAATCCAAAAACGTTGTCAATTTTCAATTATGACGTCACAACAAAATTGTCAGGTCATTCAGCATTTACTGCTTCTTATTTTACTTTTGAGTGCTGGCAGAGACAACCAGCACATGGAAGCTCTGCCATTAACAAGGTCCAACATTTCTGAAATATGTTGCACTAATGCCAATTGGTGAGATGTGTGGGGGGGGGAGGTGAAACCTGTTGGTTGTCAGAGGGAATCTGGATCCCATCCCATACCGGATTGCCATCCCATTATGTTCCTATGCCATTTAAGCAAGCTGGCTTCCCCTCTTGGTAATGCACTATTGCCTGCAGTGATGTATGACAGTAAAACATGTATGATGGCTCTGCCACCTAGAGTCCTGTGTGCCTTGATTTGCATTTGATAGTTTCACTTTGACACCAATGAAGAATTATACTGGAGAGCAAGTAACCCAATTCCAGTGACTACATTTATCAAGCAACCTCGTTTTAGTCTCCTCTGGTTTCACACCTGCACGGATGAGTCCGCCCTAGCCAGACAAGTCCTTTTCGCTGCCTCGTGCCCTCTGCCAAGCAACAGGTTTCACCCCACCTGCACTTCACCAATTGGCATCAGAGTAACACATTGCCGAAATAGTGGACCTTGCTAATGGCGGAGCTTCCATTCATTTGTTAGTTGCCTAGCACTCAAAACTAAAATAAGAAGCAGTAATGCACTGAATCACTTGACAATGGCATTGTGATGTCATAATTGAAAAATGACAACATTTTTGGATTCATTATAGTGCATTTTGTGATCAGTCATGAACATGTCATTTCTTACAAGAATCGATTTGTTACAAGATTGATTATCTTGGAGAAGCAATCAAGTTTTGATCCATATAGGCACCACTTAGATGCCAAGGAAAAAATGTGAATGGACACTGATGACATACTAGGTCAATCTGTACACTGATTTTGAATGCTATTGCAACTACTTATATTGAAAGATCAATTCCTGTGATCCATTTTCAATAACAATGATGTTCTTAATTACATCATAATAGTATTGTGATGTCATCATGACATCATAGGTGAAAATAGACATTTTTGGAATCCTCGGGAGCACTTTTCTGTTAGTCAATAATACATATTTTTAATCTACACTTTAATGTTTAGGAGATATAACTGATCAGGAAATGTGTCTAAAATAGTTCCTTCTACATTTTTCCCAGGCATTATATATAATGCAAAGTCTCTCCAGAGAATGTGTGTTTTTTTTTCCTAGGTATTTTATAGAACGTTGACTAAATTTTAGTTAATATAAATATAAAAACATGTTCAATTGTTTTCATATAATTTTCCTAGGCATTTTATATAATGCCAATTTTATTTTAGCGAGCATAAATGTTATGCAAAATGCATAAATCTTATATGAAATGTCTAGGCACTTTATAAAATGCCTAAATTTTACAGGCAAATACGTGTTATATATAAAATGCCTACAAATTTTATAAAACATCTAAATTTTACACATTGCCTGTAACATATATACTAGCCCACTAGCTCATACAAAATAATCTTAAATATAATTGTAGTTGCTCCAATAGGATGCTCATTGCTAATGAGGTAATCACCAACACTGCACAGGTGTAAACCAAAAAAGTATTGCAGTTAAGTTATTGAAACCCTCATTATGTTGCAACATGTTGTGCTTTTACTCATTAAATCTTAATTAGAATTAAATAAAGGCCATCTTATTCTTTGGGCAACAACTCCATTAAAATCGTAATGATAAAAGTTAGATCTAAAAGCAATGTACCTTCCATTTCACGTATATGATTATCAATATGTTTGCGTGAAGCATCGTTAACACTGCCACAAATGGACCATATTAAAGAGAAGAGAAACCACAGCTCCACCATATGAGAGAAGCTATCGCTTCCTATGTGCACCTACAAAGATTTTGAGGACAAAAATTTACCAATATTCAATTTCAAGACAAATACTGCCACAGTTGGCATCAGTTCAAGACTCTTAAAACAGAACCTGCATCCGTCTGTCTATCTATCAGATGTCTACAATTAGTTTTCATCTCATACTTCTGCAATCTCTCTGATAAAAATTGGAACAGAAGCTGTATAACAAATTTGAATCACTAGCCAAGAATAAACAGAATTTCTGACTTTTGAAAATTTATATATGTTTCTAGAAGCTGTACAGCAAATTAGATATATATGAAAAACATCAGATTTTTAGGCTTGTGAAATTTAACTGCTTCTTGATGAATTTACAATCTTTAAGGCCAATTTTCACATTTTATGGGCAAAAAACTGACAAACGTTACTCAGACAATCAATAGGTACATGATTCTAGAACCCATATAGTGATTTAGAAACACTACATATGAATAACTTCAAAATTCTATAACACTAATTCTAACACAAGCTTATGCATCAGATACTACTATAGATTTATTTTTTTCAAAATGAATTGCAGAGTACATACATTGAAGCTCATCTCACTATTTATATTATCAGAAATGTAACACTTATTATAGTTTGAACTGAGCCAAATTGCCTATAACTTTCAAATAAGAGGACGGTGCCACACTGTAATATCAGAAACAGATTATCATTAATTTTTAATCATTAGATAAAAAACTTACCCCATTTGCTTCAGTTGCAAGAGCATCAAAAAGATAGCAAAATGACATTATGCCACTAAGCTCAGATATGGGAATGAGGTCAGTACAATATTCATTCTTAAAACTTAGAACTGTTGAAATGTACTTGTCAATTAAGCGCTTCAGTTCTTCTACTAGTCTCTGAAAATTGGTTTAAGATTAATTAATTAAAAAACTAACATTTGTGTTGTCAATGTTTAGTTGAACTAACTTCTTTCTGCTCATATTTAGAATAATAAATGCAAAAGTTTTGCTTTAAAATGATGGTTACAGTACATGAAAACATGTGAAGGAAAACACAATAAAAAGTACTTTTATAAAGCTTATCAATAGACAAGCTGAGGTCCAGTACTTAATAACAAAGGTTACTTAAAAGGATGGTTGCAGTAGTTCAGAACTTAGCTATTTATCAAGGGTAATCTTCTAATATGAGATGCTGAACTGGGAAAGGTGTCGTAAATTAGCCCCACACTAACCCTAACGAACATAAAACCTAAGGGCAATTGGGCAACAAAAACCACCCAGGTGCAATTTTCCATCCATTTATTAGCCAAGTCTAGTAAGGCTTAATTTTGCAGCATAATAAACATAATGTGTTGTTTCACTTACAATTCCTTATTGACTGAGAGTAAAAGTACATTTGTCATATACCATTGGCAGGAAAATTTTTACTCTGAGGAGCTACAAGCAGAAAAAACTTTGTCTGGCAAAAATCAGTTATTGTTTTTATAAGTGAAATGAGAGACAAAGAATTATACAAGAATACCTTATCTTGTTTTTTCCCAAGCCAAGAATTAACATAAGGTTCCCAGCCCAAATCTACGTAGTCCACATAGACCATGCCACAGCGGGATATGGTAGCAGGAGATGATACTGACAAGTCATCACATTCAAACAATAATGAAACCTAAAATTATATCAACACTATTATTTCTGCTGCTGTTGCTATTTGGTTGTTTAAAATTATTTTCATAATATATGCCTTTAAAAGTGATTTGACATTTTTCCATAGTAAAATTTCTTAAATTTCATTGCATTTATTATTTCTTTCGGTATAGATGCTTCGCCGAATAGCTCCAGAAGTGTGCAAGTTACATTCATGAAACAGATAGGACTGATAGTCCCGGGTGGCAGAGTGACGGCAATGTGGCAAGCTCTGATTTCAGGTCAAGGGGTGAAAGATTGATCCCCTGTGGGAGAATGATGGCAATGTGGCGAGCTCTGATTTAAGGTCAAGCGATAAAGATTGCTCAATTTTCCTTTGTACAGCTCCTGCTGAAGTGAATTAAACTGAACATTTTGTTAACAAGTATTTAGGTATTGTTAGTTAGATGTGCACACACAGTCTTAAAAAGCTGAAATTCCTCAAGTGTTTGGGAATGGAGACAAAATATGGAAACTAGTGCAAATGAATTTGTGACTCAGTTTTTCTTAAGGCATTGGACTAGGAGTACATGTTTTTACATATGTGGGTAGCTGAGTAAAGGTAGAAAGTGCAGTAAGAGTTTTTCAAAAAAGGGCCATGACCAAGTCACATGCAACAAAAGTTTTAAAACAGGGTCATGTCAATGCCTGAAAAAGTACAGAAGCTAGAGCCATGAAAACCTGTTTTGCAGGTACCTGAAATAGTAACTGAAATGACGTTGTAGCATACTCTGACCCTGAATGAAAAAGTCAAGTTAATGGGTATTTGTTGTTTTCTGCTATAGCCTTTATTAGCTCCAAAATTGTAACACTAAGATTTGGGGCATCTATAGTGTTATAAGACAGAAGTGCAAATTTTGACAACCTCGTTTGAATGAGTCAAGGTTTGCTTTGATCTTTGTCAGTTTTCCCTATAATCTTAATTAAGTCACAAAACTTTGAGAGTATACGAGTGAGCGTTATGAAACTAACAGCTTGAGAAGCATCGCTCTAGAAAGACAACAACAGTTTGATCTAGTTAGCAATACCAGAAGAAAAACATAGCAAAAATCTTCTGTTTCTGATGCTGTCAGAAACAACAGCCAACTAATACAATGTACAAATTATCATCATTAAACTCTAAAGGTTTAGTTTTTTTGTTTACCTGTTCAGGCATTGAGATACGTTCACCATTAGTCAGAGTCAGCACCTTGTTATCATCCATTACAGAATTCATGCTCTCAATCCAAAGGTTATCAGTGGGACCGTCAAATACTATCCATTTTTCTTCGTCTTTTTCGTCTAAAAAGAATGCTTGTGATAGCCTGTCCATTTGTAAAGTTTTTTCGAAGTTTCTTTCTGTATGATTGTACATGTATACAGCAATAACTTATAAAATGTTAATTAGAACAATTAGAAAACTCCTCAAAGCCAAACAAAGCATCATCTGTACTGCAAACTCTCGGCCATAAAAATAGATTCTCATTTGTCTCTTACTGAACGTTTATTTTGTTTTTCAAACTAGCATTTAAGTAATTTCTGGTGTTACATATACATGTTACTTAAAAAATTAAGCTGTTAACTGATGATGGTTTACCTGCACATACATTCCGCATCAGACTAGACAGTACGCCATCAGTCCATTCATTTGTGTTAAGATCAAATTCACCATAAAGTTCACTCAGTGACAATGCCTTTGGATTAACTAGGTATTCCTGAAATGATAATTTAAGAAAAAGCCAATTAAGAGATGTAATAAACAATTTATTAGGTAGCTCAAACTCTATAATGCCTGTCAATAAGTAATAAATGACACTTAAAGCTAGGGTAAATTATAATTTTTAATCTTTTAACATGTTTCTAAAGCCACAGAAGTTGCAATTACCTTACAGGAAAGTGATTACTAAACCAACATTTTAAATATCACACTAGATTCACATGCCCTATACACAATAATTGTATCAAGAAGCAGTGGCAAGTCCCAAGTTGAAAAAAGCTTCAAAGCCCTAAAGGTCTCACAGAATGCTTTACCTATATGACTTTCTCCTGATACTTTTTAAATAAACACATGCACGCACGCACGCACGCACGCACACACACACACACACACACACACTTACCAGGATAGTATAAACTACACTAAAGCTGAGAATAAACTTACAAGTTAAACAGCTTAGCTACTAGAATAAGTGGTACAAAAGCATAGAAGCAACACAACAATAGGTAATTAAATAAATTTAGATAATCAGAATTTACAGCAGAATTATCATTATCTGACATGCATTTCTTTCATGGATGAAGATTAATTAATTATAAGTTGCTAAGTTTTGTTAAATAGTTACTTAACTAAAACAGCACCTTAACAATGCGAAAACCAGCTCCCATCACTGTACAGAACTCAGGCTGTTCTCGCTTCATTTTGCATGAAACAGCTTGTAAGGTTTTCCATACTGTTGTTTTTCCGGATCCAGTAGCACCAACTATCATGCATGCGTGGCGACAAGTCTTCATCTCATACAGTTGTATGACTTTCGTGACGGTGATAGGTACAGCTTGCAAGCCAGTTTCCTTCAACTCTGCTGCTATTGCTTGTTCAAGCTATATCCAAATCAGAAATAAAAATTTTGAAATCAAGCTAAAAAACTAAAAACTTCAACATAAACATGCACTTCAAATAATCAAAACCCTAATACCAAATTGATATTCTTTGCAGTAAAATATTTTAAGAGGTTCAGCAAACTTTGAGCCAACTTCGTTCAGCTGCCCCGAACAAATCACCTAGCATTTAAAATAAGAAACTACGAGTACTTCTTAATTATTTTTTATAATCTGAATAGCAATGTTTTTATTAATGATATAAAACTCACAATTAATAAAATTTTGAAAGCAAACATCCAGAACAGGAAATGTGAAAAAGCTGGAACACAGCTAGGATTTGAACCAGGGAACATCTGCTTAAAAGGTAAAATACCATAAACAGCTAGACTACAGTGTTCCCCATTGATCATGCCTGTCCAAATTCCATCCTCAATGACTCCTCAGCCAGTTCAACATTTCCAATGTCAGATCATTCTTGCTAGAGTGATGCTAACTACTGTATTGTTTTTTCTAAACTTTTAAGTTTGTATGCACTTCATAGCTAAACAAAATAGAACATGACACTCCTCCAAGGTCAGTTTGACAGGATGGTTCATAATCAGAGGTTCATAATAATAAAAAGACTTTGATAATCCACAGTTTACAACTTTCAGTTAAAATTTTTTTTTTTATTTGGCCAACTGAATTATCTGTTAACAAAAGAGACAAAAAGCTCCTAAACTATGATTCAACGTTTTGTAAAGGCATTCATTGATTTAACAAAAAGACAATAATTTTTTGTAGGATGTTTGCCTAGTCCTTACATATAGTATATTCAAAGGTACAAAAAGTTCTACCTAGAGCTTTAAGTCTCAACCACTACATTAAAATTCTACAGATTGAAGCACTGTTTATATAAACTTTTATATGCTCGAAATAAAAGACTTATGAAATAAATGGCTTTATGTCACTGCTACAAATACAAGGTCTTGCCAAATTACAGTGTGAATAGAGCTTTACCAAAAGTCTATTTGACTATAAGTGTTTATTTAGTGCAAATCTATAGCACATGTAGTATTAGGCCCATTTCACAGTGTGGAAGCAAGGAAAAATGACGCACAGAATTGCTGTCAGAAAATCAGAAAATTTTCCGAAAATTTCCGATTTATCTCGAAATCCCAGGGAGCAAGAAAGTTCATTTCACAGTGAAACCGCAAGGTTTTTTCACACATCCAGTTAGCTGCAGGTACTTTGCGAGTTTTATACTGTATAACCACGTCTAAATTAAATTATGCTTACTGCACTTTTCGGTCATATACAAAGTACAATTAATAAAGTTGCCAATGTAATGTCAGACTTGTTTGTTTTTTCAGTGAAGTTCTACTAACCACTTCAAAATCCGAAAATATGCGTATATAAAATAAACATATGCATGCATTCTTTTTTTTTCACCAATAGCCATCAATGTTGCATTAATAAAACTGTCAGTTTCTTAAAAGAGAGATTAAATCTGATGCCAAAATATGTTAATTGTTGTTCATTAAATAAGAAAGAAGTAACTGACTAGTTGAATTTAAGACTGAATTCTGAAAACGAAACATGCAGTATTTCTACCAGGTGGCAAAATTCCTCATGAGGAGGATGCATAGCTTCTAGCTGGTGGCATAATTTCTCCCGAGAAAGTGCACGAGGAATTGTGCCACATGTCCTCACTGTGAAATGCACCATAGAAAACAATGTGTTCAATTTACGTAAGGAATACCGACCGCAAAAAATTTCTCCTCGGGGCATTTTGATGCGCATCCTCACTGTGCATGGGCCTTAATGGCTGACACAACTACATGAACTACATAAGTATATGGCTGGATTAATAGTTTTACCTGAGAGTAATCAATAATAGTCATTTCAACGCCAGCAAAAAGATCAGAAAGAATTCCATTAAATATTGGTAAGTCTTCGGGTGTCAATACAGGAACAGTCATATCTTTGATTGCCAGCAGTAAAATCTATGGAAAGTACACAATACACAAGTAAATCCACTTTCTATAACCACTTTGTCTTTGTTACAAAAACTAAGCAGATATTATAATGGAATTTCACAGCAAAAATACTGTAGAGTTATTTTATTTACAACCAACAGTGAACAAAGTAATATGATATTGTGACAGCGTAATGGGGTCGGTTCTTAGGGTGAGGAAGTACCTGAGACCTAACTACTAGCTAAGTGTGACAAGGACTTATAGCTACGGGGTGTTCTCACGAAGAATCATCATTGGTCAACTATACAAAACAAATATATAACATTTTAAATCTGGCTTGACTTTTACTTTTAATTTACTCTTCAACAATAAAAATAAATGAATGCACATAACTAATTTTGCTGCTGAGTGATTAAGTTTTTTTAAGTGAAAATTTCAATTCCACTTCAATTCAATTCAATTTATATTTATTGATCTCTTTTGAACATTATAATAGAACATCATTAATAACAGAATTAATAAATCGTGAAGAATTGATACATTAGATACCTATAGAACTAGAGAAAGGGTAGTAAAGAGACTATGAAAGTCACCTAGTCTGCTATCCTTTGCCCCCCGAATATAGAAAGTGATCGTTAGACACTGCTTTATATAAAAATTTAATGTTGTCAGTTTAATTTAGGAAACATTATTAATTTTTAGAATCATTTTTATTTAATTAAGCAATCCTTAATAGAAAAAGAAATAGTGGTCAATAGAATAGAGTCAATCTTGCATAAACTAAAGAAATTAACATTTTGATTTTGAGTTAAAAACAGGTCATGTATGTCATGTGATATTAAAACATTTTAGATTAAGTATAATATTTTATCACGAATGAAAATTAGATACATTTTGATTTTGAGTTCATCTTAATTATGCCAAAACCTATTGTACAATAATAAATACACTGACTTAGGCTAATGATAAGACATTAAATAACTTTCAATATACTGACTAGACAAACGATTATATTGCATGTAATACATGTAATAAGTTATGATTATTTTTGTAATAATAATTTTACAAAGAAAAGGCCAGATTTGTGCAATAAACATCCCCAGAAATTTTACTTAAGAAACCCCCTGAAAAAATAGTGTAACTTTAATAGTTACTCTGTCTGCAAAGAAGAGAAAAAAGAGACACAGTATTCCCAGATATTATGATAACATGAGAGTGGCCAGAATTTACGATGTCATGGGCAACAGCATTCCAAGAATGTATCAGCAGCTAAAGAATGATTAAACGACAGAATTAATTG
The DNA here is from genome assembly GCA_030141605.1 of Tubiluchus corallicola. Lineage (NCBI taxonomy): Eukaryota > Metazoa > Priapulida > Priapulimorpha > Priapulimorphida > Tubiluchidae > Tubiluchus > Tubiluchus corallicola. The sequence goes on from JAQGDQ010000005.1 coordinate 644,754, forward strand.
AGTATTACAATTTTTTATGAGCTGCAGATTCTGCTGTAGTATTTTCAGTCTTATAATAACTAATAGAGTCAACATTAGGAAGTTAGGTAAAGAAAATAAGATCTAGTTGAGTCAGAACTTAACATTAATAACAGTACGTCAATAGTATCTACTTTTTATAGTTTAGAAATCAAGACATAGATATTGTTAGAATCTTTAATATTAGTGTTCAAAGAATTCCAGAACTTAACAGCCTAGTTAGTACTATCATTAAATACTATCATTTGATAGTATTTAATCCATGGGTGGCTGATCTGGTTTCATAGTTATGGAATTCAGATATGGGAGTAAAATAGTTAGAGAATAGTTCAGGTAAGCCCTTATTTTTGAAACAATACACAAATTTGGCCAGCTCTAATTGGTAAATTTCATTAAGTTTTAACAGTTTACGTTTTACACGATATGGAGTGTAGAACTTCATATTGTGTAAAACTTACACGATAAGGTAAGGATGTAGCATGCACACGATATGGAGTAAATGTAATGATGTTCACTATCTTATTCTGGGCTGTAGTGAGTGGTATTAGGACAACTGTTTTTGCAGTACCAAAGCACAGGATACAATACTGGAGGTAAGGATGTGCAAGTGAACAGCAAAGATTCGTAAGGTGAAGGTATCTAAGAAATATTGCACTTTAGCAAAAAGACTATTGAGCTTATTAAGGTTATACATAACAGTTTTAATTTGTGTCTTCCATAACAATGTATCGTCAATATACAAACCTAAGTATTTTATATTGTCAGCAGCGATTAATTCATAGTCCCCCATAAAAAGTTTAAAAGTATTACGTTCATTGAAGGCTTGGTTAGAAATAAGCATATATTTTGTTTTTTCATAGTTTATTGTTAATTTATTAGCTTTCATCCATGTCTTGTCTAGTTCGTTGTTAGTCTTGAGTTGCAGCTGTCTGAGATCAGTACCACAGAAGAATAGGCTCGTATCATCTGCAAACAAATGGACTTAGAAATCTGAACAGTATGCCAAATCAATGATGCATATTAAGAAAAAAAGTGGACCTAATGTAGAACCTTGGGGAACTCCACCCAGCTTGGAGTTCTTTTGTAACCGACAAAGTATGATTTTACCAGTTCCAGTGGAGTTCCTCTAATGCCATAATGTTAGAGTTTGTTTAATAGTACGTGATGCTGTAGAGTATCAAATGCCTTTGAAAGGTCAGGATATATACCGCAAGTTGTTAATTCTTCATCTAAATTAGAACGAACGGTATCTATTATTTCTGCTGTAACAAGTATAGTTGAGTAGTTTTTCCTGAAACCAAGTTGGTATCTGCATAAGATGTTGCAGTTGATAAAAAAGTCTAGAATATATTACAGATTCAAAAATTTTTGCAATGGCGGAAAGTAACAATATAGGTCTATAATTAGAAGTAACATCTGGGTCATTAGATTTGTAAATTGGTAAAATTATAGCTAGTTTTAGTTTATCTGGAAAAATACCTAGTAAATGAATTATTGTTTATATGAGTTAGCAAAGGAGAGATTATGTCAGCAGTCATTTTATAATACTTTACTTTACTGGAACATTCTCAGGACCATCACGGTAGAATTATTGCAAATTTAGTGCAAAGGTTTTATTTTTAGGAGCATTATTACAGTTACTGTAATATGCTGCTTTAATGGCAATTATACTGGTTGCTTAAAAATTTTATATCTTACAGATTCACAGTCCAATCTGATGTAGTAAACTAGAAGCGTAATGTAGCCTATACGTTGCAATTTCGAATTCTTCCCTGCATACTCAACCCACATATGGATTGTCTGTTACTGAATGTTTAAAAAAAAGCCTTGACCTAACACCACACTAATTAAGAAACCAACAGGTACATCATATTAGATTGACTGACCAATACAACACATGCTGCTTAAATTCGCAACTTTGCTTTCTTTATTTGATTAATTCATCAAGTAATTGTACAGTACCTCCTCATCAGCCGCAGATGACAAATAACGCCGCTTACATCCAGTGTGTCTCACAAGAGAGACAAGGCTACGCAAACCGAAGTCGTAGTGGTATTCCTTAGCCAACTGCTTTGAAGCCAAGCTATACAAGGTGCACACCTTCTTTGCCAACACCTAACAAGAGAAAACAACTCAAAACAGGTATGGCAATTTAGTAGTAAACAAACAATACAGAAAAGGGTAAAAAGTATTTTTATCAGTAGGTGTCACTGACCTCAACAAAGCATGCAGTCAGAAAATGACCAGTAAGATGACTAAATAAGGGCAACTTAAAAATAATAATTCAAAACACTAAAATGCACACAAGAAGTAAAAAAACCTACTTAGAGATATCTATCATCCCATTTCTATTTTTACTGATATTCATCAGTACCTCACAACGAAATCAAAGATACCATTTTTAGGTCTTTTAACATAACACCACTTTTGGTAAGAACAAATTTGGTATGGAGCTCAATTATACTATATAATAATAATAGCATTTTCAAGTATTTGGTCTTGTGATGTTGACCCTTAACCTTACGACCGAAAATCTACAATTCTCTTTATCTATTTATGGATGACTTATAAATGAAAGATGAAAGCTTGGGGTCAATTAGAGGGTTAAAATGCATACACAAGCTTTTTCAAGTATTGTGTCCCGTGACCCTGACTTTTGACCTTGGGGTCTCAAAATTGATAAGGCTTTTCGTCTTTTGATGAGTAACATATACGTAAAAGAGAGCTTTGGGTCAGACAGTTTGGTTTGAAATTTATCCATATATTGTGGGGGAGATGGAAGGATGAAAGAATATACAGACAGATGCAAGAACTTCGGCATTACTATATACTCTCTTACAAGGAAATTGCAAAGGGAAAATGAATTGAATATGGGCAAAAGAAATTCTCCGCACATCATGGTTTCATTGATGGATATCATTCTGAAATCATATGGAAATAAAAATCTCAGTCAGGGTAGACTCTATCTCATGCAAGAACTTTATCGAAAATTTCAAATACAGACTAAATGTACCTTACATGATCAATACAACCTTTAAAACAGTATATTTTGTTTTTATCTCAACATACTTTCGTATTCTTGTATCCCTCCGCAAACATTAAAACCTCAACAATCATGGTCGTATCGGGTGCTACCATTGCGATCGGTCGAAACATCGACCTCAAATTATCAGGCAAATCAGCATTGTCTGTCATGGCTGTAATAAGTAAGAGGATATTCTTTAGCTTGTACAAAAAAATAGGATGGAATAAGCTGGGAAATGTGATATTTTTTGTTTAATGCATATTAGTTGAGAGATAATAACAGAAAAGACAGATATCATTGCAAACTTGACGAATGGTGTCCAAATGGTTTCCTATGTTAGGAAAATGTTACTGGTCAGTTATTCTTTCACAATACACTTTCATTATACACAAAATGTTGTGAATAATCATGGCTGTGAATTTCTGTTTAACAAAACTTCAATACACTTTTCAAGTCCAGGAAAGTAAATACATACCTCATGCTTAAATGGAATATAGTTTCGTTTTGTTTTTGCTAAATACTAAATTAACGTGGTTTGTTCTTCCTTTCTTTCACTAAAAACTGATTCACGTACTGATCCCCGCTCACAATATAAAATAAGATGCACTGCATTCACCTTACAATATTAAAGAATACATTAAAAAACTTTGAAGAATTCTAATCTTCAAATTTTCAACGGTTAATTCCAAAAGCTAAAAGAATCAGCTAAGCTGAATTGATGTGTGACGTCAGTCTGCCTTGTGCATCAAGCCACAATGTTCACTCGATATCATAAAAGAACAAAATTACAGGCGTGGTTTATTACGTGCATTTAAAAGCGTGTAATTTTCTACAGTCTTCCCATATGAACAGGCAGCTCCATGACTCTGATCTCAATCAAGTACCACTTGCCAATGGAACTAGCCTTTACTACTCTGGCTGGAAGTTTGTTCCATATCCTGATTGTTCGAGGGTAGAAGGAATATGCGTACTGGTAGCATGAATGGGTGACTAAGGAGGATGGTATAAAGCAAGCAGGAAAGGATATAGTCATCAATAAATGCTGAATTTTATAGAACATTGTGGCTTGGTGGAGCAACTGTCTATTCTCCAAATTGTCCCACCTTAGTTGCTGAAGCTGTGATGTCACTATGCCATCCTCTCTACAATATTCATTTTTAACAAAACGAGCTGTTTGGTATTGAACCTTCTCCAAGTTGGTGATATTACGTTGGGAATAGAGTATTAATGCTCCATTTACAGCAAGCATATTCTAGCCTAGGTCTAACTAAGGTGTGATAAGCATTCTCTTTTACTTCCTCAGAACTGTCAGTAATCGCTTTTCCTAGTAGGCCCAAAGTGCTATTACTTTTAGATTTCATCTTATCTCAGTGGTCAATCCAGTTGAGATTTTGATCTATTGTAACTCCGAGATATTAATCGGAACTGACCTTTGTTGGTGCATCTGCAACTGTACACTGGAAGGAGCTTGGTTTCTGTTTATTGGTAATATGTAGAATGCAGCACTTAGTAGGGTTGAACTGTATAAGCCAGTCCCTAGAACAATGATGGAGTTTCTCTAAATCATCTTGCAAATGAATATGATCTTGAATACTATGATGTGAATACTATCATTGGCGAAAAGTCTAAGTTGAGATGATATGTTTGCGCTAATGACTTTGATATATAGAAGGAATAAAACTGGGCCCAGGACAGAGCCATGCCCCACTTCTGACGATACTGGATCAGGAAAACTTACTTCCATTGAGAGATACTGTTTGAGTTTGACCAAGAAGGAAACCAGATATCCAAGCTGCAGTCCTTCCACGAATGTCATAATAATGGAGCTTTTGAAGAAATCTACATTGTGGCACAGTGTCAAAAGCTTTGCTGAAGTCCAGCAGTACAACATTTGTTTAGCTGTGATTGTTTAGAGTAGATGCCCAGTCTTAAACTGCAGTAATTAATGGCATTTCACATGATGACTTCTGTCTAAAACCATGCTGAAGAGGTGATAATATACTGTGATGTGAAACACATTTCATGATGTGACTCAAAATGATATGCTCCATTATCTTGCACAAAATGCATGTCAGGGAGAGAGGTCTACAATTTCCAGGCAATAACTTTTCACTCTTCTTGTAAACAGCTGTTACCAATGCTTGCTTCCAGGCAGAAAGAAGAACTCCCATATCAAATGTGGAAAGCAAATGGTGGTGCCAACTCGGTGGTTGTTGTCTTAAACATCTTTGCTGATACCTCACCAGGACTGCAAGCTGTGGAAGGAGTGATCTGAGACAATTGTTTAGCTACCCCTTCAATTCCATCGGCATGTCCTCAACTGCTAGATATGGTGACTTACCCATATCTCGAATGTTGCTGGTATTTTTGTTTGTGAAAACTGATTTGAACCACTCATTCAAAAACTCTGTCTTTCCTAAATCTGATGTGAAAATTTTGTACCATCTTTTAATGAAGACACACCTAACTTTTCAGTCGTCTTTAGTTTACTATATGACCAAAACTTTTTGGGGTGGAGTCTAAGCTTTTTCCAATGATATTGTTTAAATAAGTCATGATGAAACTGTCGTTGAAGTTGATTTACTATGTTGAGTTGAACCTTGTAAGATTGGAAGAGTTGGTTGTTGCATAGAGTTGGTTGCCTTTGCTTTCTTATGGAGCCTGTTTCGTTTTCTCATTTCTCTTTTGATAGCCTGCGTGATCCATGAGAGGTCTTCCCTAGACTTTGTCATCCTAGTAGGGACATGGTTTTATCTCCACATTTGTAATTAGCGAAGCATTTATTAAGAGTTCCCAGAAAGCTTTGAATTAAAACACGTTTATTATGGAGGTTGCTATAAGAAATATATTCATGCACTCAACTTTTTGCCATTAACAGACTTTTAGTAGTGTCTGTTAGGTTTGTTATAACTGACACAGCTAACGTATGAGAAATGGTAATTTTGACAGTTGGTGCTAATCATAAAAGAAAACAAGATTTGAAAATTGTAAAATCTTACCGGGATGCATAGTAACAAATATTCCACAAGACCATACTAATTTGATTTCTTGTCCTTCAAAGATAAACTTTGTAGCTGCTGCTGATAATGCAGAGAGTATGGATAAGATCTGTTGAGCAACAACTGACAAAACTTCCACGTTGATCATGTTGAATTCATCAAAGCAACCCCACGCACCAGTCTGTAGTGCAATAATATTAATGTACAGACAATAGACAAAAAAGACAATAAACTGCATTTAGTACTGCTTTAACCACATATGCCTTAAGCAAGATACCAATACCCTAATAACAGTAACTGGATTGACACAATAAATGTATACAAACAAACAATTGTTTCATTTGCTTACTGAAGAAAGAGACATCAAAATGTGAAAGTTATCCAAGCCAGTTTTAATAGCAAACAATCTAACAGAATGTCGAAACACTTTGACATTACATGTATGTGATTAATAATGCATTGAAATGATCACAGTGAATCAGTGACAAGAACTAATTAAAATTCGGGTTCTCACCTGAGCTAAACCAGAGTACATTTTTCCCATGGATTTATAATCAAGCCCTTCAGAACAATTGATAACAATGACGTACATCCCCAAAGCCTTGCCCAAATCTTTTGTAGTTTCTGTTTTTCCAGTACCAGCTGGTCCTTTAGGACATCCACCACGGTGAAGATGCAGTGCTGTTGTCAAGGTGATGTAACATCTGAAACAATTTAGAAAATTCTTAACAGCATCATAGTGACAATGGTCATGGCAGTTGTTGTCCAAGTCATCGTCATCATCTTCATCTTCAACTCATCATAACATCACTATCACCATCTTAAACTGACCATTCTGACTGTTGTTATGGTCATCGTCAACTCATTGGTAACATCATTATAATCTTCATCACAATTTACAAAAAAAGAATAACATAACCGTAAATTGCCTCTAAAAATTGTAGAAACTCATTTAATTCCTGTTCTTATATATAGAACAACTTACGATATTTTGTGATTGTCTTCCAGTGAAACCTAAAATCAATATCTTTTCTCAATGAAAGCTTTAATATAGGTTTTCCTGCTAGCCAATTATTAGTGTATGATTAAATGTCTCTGTACTTATTATGGGCACATCTTGCACCCAAAGTGCTTTTGTTTCAATCATTTAAGGCTGCATAAAACAAGCTTCTTTTTTGCCTGACACCAACTTATAGAATTAACATGGAAAAATGTGGTAATGAAAGCAACTAACTCCATCTGTGCCAAAGCCCTTCTTGTGAATGTGATGCATTTTGTCTGAAATCGGCAAATATTGACTAACCAAGTAAGGATTCATACTCTCTATGAGCCTTTCAGACATGAGGCTCATATTCTTCTTGTGTGGAAATACTGAACAGTCACAATGCATGACTAGTAGCCGAAGTTAGGCAACACCAAGCTTTCCCAGTAAAAAATGGGTGATAATCATGAAAAACGGTCTAGCAGTTTCATCTGCCATACAGCATTGGGACTACTTAGCTTAGTCAAAGTTATCATCAATGAGATTTTGGCTCTGCCGCATCATCACCATTAACGTGGCCTGACTGAGTGATGAATCCTAATTAGCAAGTGAAAAACTATAAGAAAAACTGCCCACAGCAACTATCAAACACAAAGAAGGTAGGTTGCTTAATTTGTGAAACAGCCAAATGATTCTGCATTTGTGAATGAAAAAATTTATAATGCGGTAAATAAAGGCATGCATTTTTGCTAATATATGCTGCCATAAAATGTTAAAATAACTATACAAAAATTATTGAAAAAGTTACCTATCCGTAAGTGGTGTGACAACTAGCCTAGGAGAGTTTCCTAAATATTCATAACCGTACTGGAACTGAGTATTTGTTTGCTTGACAATGCAGTCATCAATGTCCTAAAACAACATGTTTGAAGCTTTGTACATAAAACTAACATTTACTAACATAGTGTAAACTTCATTCTACTTATTTGTGGCTGTCAAAATATAGTGAGGTAGTTGTGCAGTAAACAACAATTACAGCATGCATCAATAATCGCATTCTGTATATAAGAGCATTCATAACTACCTACAGAATTATAATAGTAAGTTTTAGATAGTAAGGTCTGAAATCTCTGTTACTCCTCATGTTTAATATATGGAATGTCCTACAATAAGAATACTTATTCAAAAAGAACTAATGCAAAATGAAGCAGAGAGTGAAATAAGGTGTAGAAAAGTCAATACATTTGCCCCTAATCAAATGGCTCAATTTAGAAAACACAAATCAATAGATATTTGAAAAACAACAACGTACATTTCCATTTCAATTACCTTGTCCCAGTAAAAGCGCAACTGACTCAGCCATTCAAAAGATGTAACCTCATTGGTCGAAGTCTTTATCAGTCTCTCAATTACATCTCGACAATGAACTTCAGTTGTTACAAAGCTGACCAGTTTGGCTCTGACTTGTTTGCTTAAGTTGCCCCGTAGAACCTCTGAAAACTTATCTAGCATTGACACCTAAGTTCAAACAAAGTTAGTAGTAAGTCAAAATTGATTAAAATTTTATTTCTATAAAATGTTTAAGTTACAACACTGGTAGACAATTAGTTTGGTTCTTACTTTAGTTAAAATCCTGGTTGCCTTAACAAACAATATAAGCATTAGTGTGCAATAACAAATATGCTACAATAATTAAAAAATACTGGCATTCTTCTAGAACTAACCATTATTTGTTAATCACTGTGTTGATTTGTGGAAACATGAAGCTAATATTACATTATCATTATTATTAACAGTTCAGACAATTAGCTACAACAACACAATAAAATCACAAACATTTCTGAGGTCAATAGTCAAGCATCTGAATAATTTTTGCAGAATCATTTACAATGACTGTAATGATTTGTGCACATCTGATTGCCTATTCACTCACCCACACGTAACAATCACATGTCTAACATTCTTATTATACCTGAGCAAGTTTATTCCACTTTAATAACATTGGCGGGTCAGAAGCCATATAGCTTTCCACATAGTATCCTCAAAGAGAGCGAGTACAACCTAGATGCCGTTTTCTAAATTGTTTAATGAATCACTGCCAGGTGGACACCTTCATTGTAGCCAGAAAAAAGCTAGCGTCACCTCAACATACATGGAATAAGCTCTAGCTTATTTGACAACTGCTGGTCAGTCTCTGTTACCAACACAATAGTAAGATAATGGAAAAGCTAAATGCAGATTGTATCACTGACAATTTAACTTTAAGCATTATTAGTGATACCCATTTTGGTTTCCTAAAAGAACGAAACTGTGAAGTCGAATTTCCTTATTGTATGATTACTGGTGCAGCTCTTTAAATGAAGCTGATCCGCCTCTTGTCTGATCCAACACTGGATCATTTTATTCATAAAAATGCTTTAAATAGGTTGAGAATAGACACAATTGGTTAAAAATGTCTTATCAATGAACTTACAAAAATGTTTTTAAAGCAGCTTTGATACAACAAAAGTGTAAATCCAGCAGATTTCTCAAAGATGCAGCATTTAATAGCATGACTACTACTTCTTATATAAATGCATCCCATCAGACACAGGAACCATAACAGATGAAAATCTTATAAAAAAGTACAGTACCTGCTTTCGCTTCAAGCTCTTTAAAGGCCTTTTGTCACCTCTTTCTTTGCAGGACACCAAAGCTTTAGTACAATCACCAGTCCACTGAATCAGACTTGCGGTAATACACAGCTGAATACAACAAAAACACTTTAATGACGAATTCTGTTACCAAAAGTGTCGCAAGAAAGCAATATAAAACAATACTGGAATCTTCATCACTACTAATAGGTTATAAATCTTTAATAAAGAACGAGCCAAACCCTGCAAAAGAATTTTGCGCAACAACCCACACCACACCACACATCCACCCACCACCCACCACTCTACTCACAACACACCACCCACACCACACCAACCCACTGCTCTACTCGCAACACACGATCCACACCATACCACAACACCACCTCACCGACACCATAGCACATCATCCGCACCACACCATCAATAAGACACCACGCCACCCAGACCAAACTACACCACACCCACGTTACCACCCCACAGCACACCATTCACAGCACACTCACCACACCCACCACATCACATGGTGATGCTGATGTCGATGATTATGATGATGATGACAACAACAATGACGACACCTACAGCACCAACACCAATATTACAGCATCACAACGAAACCATTCAAAACATTTTGCACAAAGTCAAACTGTGTGCTATAATAAATGCTATTAGTCTGTCTACCAATCTCCAATAATGCAGAGACATTCCACATAGTTCTTTTATTGCTTCTCAGATGATAATAGGCTAACAGAACTTACTTACATGTAAAATCTATAACACTGTCGAACGGCAGGTGACAACAATGCCTGGAACAGCCGCAAAATTTATCAAACTTAAAGACAATGGATATTCCAACTAGAGTGCATTTTAAGGGGGTTGAAAAAGAACTTTGAAATGCACCCTTCCCATTTCGTCTAATGCACATCTGTCCTAGTGAAACCTTCGACATTTTGTAGACCGTTTCATCCTCTTTCTGTGAGTGTGCTTATTTTTTTCCCGACATGCCCAAACAGTTACACAAATTGAGTTTTTCTAGAGGGAGGTTGAGCAGAATTTGTGTGGTTGGGTCCGGGAAAATGCCCGAGACGGGACGCAGTGGCCCTCCCGCAAAATCTAAATATAACTATTACACCCATCATTGAATGGGCTATTCAATCCTTACCAGCACCACCCGTGGCCCATTCCGGATCTCTAGAAATAAGAGGTATAAGTTTTGCAAAAAATGGGCATAAAATGGCCATTTCTGGAGGTTTTCGGCCCCCATTCCTCCCGGTGGAAAAATGAAACCCCAATGGCAAATCTGTGAGCCTGGACCTTTCGTTTGATGTATAGATCGCCGAAAATGGTGCCGTTGATGGAACTCTAGCCTCGTCGGTTATATATCCACCCATCCATATATATCACCGAAATTAATATCTACGACTAGCAAAGGCCCCGCACAAAATTTTGCGTATAAATATACTTATAATCAATAATACGCAAACATCTTACATAGTCCTCATTTATAATGCAAAGCCAGTAGCAGCTTTTACTGAATTAAAGTTACAAGATTATAAGCAGAGAATAATGGATGACGTCAGAACAATGGCTTTGCGTCAGCAGTTTTCCAAACGAAAATCGCCCGAAATGGAACCTCCAATCAACTCGTCACAGCTCTTAACAGTGGAAGCATCCTAAAATGCAGCCCACAGCATCGTGTAGCCATGTTTCTCCTCTTTCTAAAGAACTTCTGAGAGTCCCACCAGGCGCTGCTTGAACGTTTCTTCAGCAGGCTGTTTGGTCAAAATTTCGAAAAAAATCGGGAGTTGGGTTCGGGAAAACGTCCGTTGCGGGATGCCGTGGCCCCCTCGCGAATTCTAAATACTCCTATAACACCTATCTATCCATAGCCAGCACCGCCCTCAGCCCATTCCTGTTCTCCAAAAATAAGAGGTATAGGTTTTGCAATTTTGTGCAAAAAAACGGCGGAAAAATGGCAATTTTTGGAGGGTTTTCGCCCCTCCCCCCGTTCGTCCCGGTGGGCCCAATTCGAAAATTAAACCCCCAGTGGCATGACACTAGATCGAGACCTTTTGTTTGACATATAAATCGCTGCAAATGGTGCCGTCGTTGGAGCTGTAGCCTCGAACCTTGTATATATACATATATATACCACCGAAATTAATATGTACGATTCCACAATGAAGAAATAAAGTAAGACAATGTTTTGATCCACCACCACTGTGAACTATCAGTTAAGAAAGGATAAAATAAACTACATAAAAAACTCTCTGAAACTGCATACAATTGCCACACTTTAGTATCATCCTGGTGCTGTGTTATTAACAATCTTTTGTCCATATTCTGTTCACTCTTTTTTTCACCTGAAGTAGTTCACAGTCATGGACTGAAATGCCATGTCTTATCATTGTGACACATTTTACTAATTGTTCCAGTTTTGTCATTGATTATGTCAATGCTAGCAAGTAATAATTGGCCAGCAAAAGCAGGCATCTCTGCTTAAAACTACTCAACCAGTATTATATAAAGCTGGAACACTTTGCTGATTACCAACCTAAAGTAACTATTTCCTCCAAGTGTGTAGTATAATTTCTGGTTTAATTTTTTCCAGATTTAGACCTACATCTAAATGAGAATGTTTTATCATTTTTCTATTCATAAAAAAATGTATTTAAAAACAATATTGGTAACTGTTAATACAACTGCTAACAAACATTTAAAAACAAATTCACAAAGCTATAGCATCGGCTTTGCACATAAATTAATATTAACATAATTACATATAAGTATAATTACAATATATTACAATTATATATTATATATTACTGTATATATACAGTAAACTATGTATAAGTTGAATGCTTGTGTATCTCGAATAGATCTCGTGGAACGCATTTCCCTTTTGTTGTTCCCATTAACAAACATCATGAAGCTCAAAATCTGTAATATCAAATTATCGCTTAACTTAAAGCAAATTCCCAGTACATATGAATCTGCCTGAAATTACCTCGCCTACCTTGAACAGCCTCCCAAGCGAGAAATGCTATTGTGAACCACATTGCGATGTTAACTGCTAGTTTTAGCAAAAACTGCTAAGATACATTATCTTATGTACATTAAACAATGTGGCTTAATGAACGCGATTTAATGTAGACCACAATATTATTATTGCCAAATTCTATTAACCATGTAACTCAGACTACAATAGAGGTGGACTACAATATACGAATAAATACAATTGTAATACAAAGCAAACATCAGCATACTTGTCCTGGCCAGTCTTTAATCCACTTATCACGTTTTCCGAGGCTTTTCTTCAGAGCAGATCGCACTTGTTTAATCGTCTCTTTCAGTGTCCACCGCATTGCATTCTCAACATCACAGAGCCACAACTATATATATACATATATATGACAATGTATCAATTTCAACATTAGATGCAGATTTTCTTGCACTGAAATTGCTATATTTTAGTGTGATTTTAAATGAGTATGATTTTAACTTAAGATTGTAATATGGGCATACTTTGTACTTTATTCACAATGTAAAATGTATTGTCAAGAAATTATTTTATGATATTGTAAGAAACTACTACATGTAGCATACTAATCCTTTTATAATATTCTTTCATATCTTTGTTTATATATACTTGTTGTCTACTAACATCATTGTACATGTGCTGTATCAATTTTTGAAACAAATAAAATACATAATAATAATAATAATAATAATAATAATAATAATAATAATAATAATAATAATAATAATAATAATAATAATAACAACAACAACAACAACAACAACAACAACAACAACAACAACCATAATAATAATAATAGGCAATCATGCAATCACTTTACTTGAATTTTTATATTAAGAAGGCAGAAACTCAAATGACAAAACAATGTGAAAAAGTTTGCTGTATATGTTTATATTTACATGAGCTATACTATAATGTCGCCTAACGGTTACTCACCTAAATGTGACTATTGAACAGTTAAATGGTTTTCTGGTTCTAGGTCTATAACAAATCATATATTACATCTACTGGTGCCATAACTAGAACATCATGCATTCAAATTTCTGAAGAAATTGCAGTACATATACATGTTACATCAAAGTAATGTTCTACAAACTCAATAAGCTTTTCACGTAAGTTTTTACTTGTCATTCTGAAGATATAAATTTGACTAATAAATATATCGGCATGTCAGAGACAAAATAAAGTGAAGTACTATTACCTCAACTGGACCGTCTAGCAAAACCGGACTTTGGTACTCCACAAACTCTCCCTCTGCTGAATACATTCCATAAGCTTCGTATTTGCCGTTTCCATTCTGCAACATAAAAAGCCAATGCAGAATCCTTACTATATTAACTTGGGCTTGCCATATTTACGTTATTTTACATAATATCACCATTGTGGAATGTTTATCTGAAAATTACAAACTAACTGCAAGCAAAACTGCTCTTTTTAGCTATTCGCAATCCATTGCATAAAGCTAGAGGTAATTCACAGCATAATAAGGTATAATGGTAAAAAACGCACAAAGGCAAATGTTGTTACAATTTCGGGAATAGACCAATGAAGCAAGAGCCAACATTAAGATAATCCAATAAATGATCTCCTCAGTCTCTCCATTTTGTATTTATATACCTCACTATATTGTGGCAAAGTAGAAAACTAAGTCTGCAATGCAAGAAAAAGACTGAGTTCATAAATTGAGTTTACATCTAAGATTTCTATCTAGACCAACCTGCATCATTCTCAAAGACTTAATGTTATCAAAAAATTTCTTGAGATGAGGCTGTATGGTTTCTGGTTTCTTTGACTGTCCAAGCACCTCGAGAAGGTCATCGTTGGATAGGAAATAGAATCTGTAAGAAAGCAACAAAGATTTTTAATGCATTCAAGTGAATTACAAGTAGATGATCTACTTATAAAAGACATTTATGTGCCCATTAAACATATTCTGAATGCAAATTAATAGGACAAAATGCAAGACACACCCAACATATTGTAACACATGAGAACAACATAATTTATAATTAATATATTTTAATAGATGCATGGAAACTCACCGTGGAAGTACATGGAATTACACTATGTAGAATATAAGAAATTCACATTAAAACCTGATACCTTGGAAATATTTGTCTCTTTGTTTCTAAAAACATGTCTAGAGACTTCTGTATATCTTCCAGCGTGGTGTGCATAATTGTTAATATTTCTAGTGTACCTGCAAAATGGCAAAAGCACACCAGTGAAAATAATTTCATTTTCTTGTATTCACTTTGCCTTCCAATGGATGATACAAGCAACAGTCATTTGCCAAATGAATTTCAGCAGATATTTAACAGATGTTTGTTGGTTTTTGATCTACTACTTGAAATTCAATGAAAGTTAGACTAGTCTGTGTGTAGATCAGCCAAGCAAAAAAGGCTTGTTTTTGAATATTAAAAATTTGAAAGGTTTGCTACAATAAACGTCTTCAAGAATTGAAACACAGCTTGTTCTGCAAAAGTGAGGTCAATCAAAAGTAGGATTTTTTTCAGCTGCATTATAGGAAAGAATTCATGCAGCATACTTGCAAATTTCCTTCGTATGTCTTCAATTTTTTAAACAAGTATTGCCCGAGGCAAGGTATGACTAATAATAATTGGTTATGAAATAACGAAAAAGCATACAGACTGTTTACAAATGCTAGACGGATAACATAACCACTTACTAGTTTGACCTATGTTTCTGTCAAAAATTTACCATAACCAAGCAATTGAAAAAAAAAAAAATTACTGACAGTTCATTTTAAGTTACTCAACATAATGGGGAAGAATATTTGGACAGGGAAAAAATGCCACGTAAAAAATTGTGGAAAAAAGTTAGATGTGTGTGGTGCAGCACTGTGCCCAAAAACATGGATATAATGTGCAAAACAAAATCAGGAAATAGAATCAAGACACTATCGTGAATATCCTGTCGTTAGTCAATAGCCATATATTAGAACCTTCACTGTGAGTCCCTCTTAGTGCATTTGGGTCCTGATGCAGTCTAGTCATAAGTGTTTTCCATTTCCCGTTGACGTCATCAAACTCTGCGCATTCCCTTGGAAGCTGCTTTCGTATATCTTCTCCAAGGAAAATATTCTGGAACAAGTCATTTACTAAAGGATTGAAACTTATAAAAAATTATCCTTATTATAATAAAGAATTAACAAATTACAGTTTTCGTGTTTTCAGATTTTTTTCATGCATTATCTGCCACTACTAGTTTGAGCTGCCAATATCCTAATTTAATTAATGAATTACATCAAATCATTTCTGAAAAAATTACAAATTGGCCCACAGACCTTAAAAGTGAAAAGGTAAAATTATATGTTCAAAATAATTATTAACATACAACGTATAATGAACGAAAAACTAAGTTCTACCTCCAAGTACATCCACTGGCGCTGTACAGATAAAATCATTTCTGTCACCTCTGTTATATGTGACAATGCCCGTTCCCAGTAGTCTACTTCAACATCAAAGGGTCTCACATACTTAGAAGCTTTCATTGCAGCAAGACTAACCTGGTTTTCATCTAAAGCTTGAAACACCTCTTCTGCAGAACTAAATAATGCATGTGAACAATGAACACGTTATTACAATAGTTAAATTAACTTAAGGTAAAACATCAGCAATTCTTTACTATGTAACTGAGTTTAATTAATGCTGAAGTCAAGCATTCAACAACTTTGATCCAAACTTTTTACTAGTACTAAGAAATTAAATACTTTCAGATTAACAAGGAAATAACCACAACTTGGCAACAGAAAAGGTTTTGATGTTTTTGTCCAATATTAGCTGGAACACAGTTTACACCAAATTTGCCAAAGCAGTTCTACTTTGAAAAACGTATGTTACCTTTACTAGTCAAAACTATGCAAAGAAGTCAGACATTAATGCAAAAATAAGGACGGCTAATGATCTTACTTCAAAGCATCACTCCATATAAGGTTATGAAGAAAAGTGAAAAATAGTAATACATATCCTAAACAAAAGCACAGCAGAAATTTTCTTCATTACAAAACAGCTAGGCCCGTAAAAATATGGAACTCTGCTCTGCTTAACATAGCCACTTAATATAGTATAGTATCAACGAAAAACCATCCATTAATGATGATGTATGTTATAGTCAATAAGTATTTGATCATCACGAATTGCTACATACAAAAAAGCATGTATAGCTGCAATGTATATGAACTACTTTTGTAAGCACAGGGCAGAAAAAACATTCAGCGGACAATGATTGATAGGTTGCAGTACCAAAACGGTTTAGACTAAACATACATCAATTGAAAGTGTCCCATGTCCCTATATGGCTGAATATCAAGGTTTGTGAGATTCCATTGTTCTTCCATCTTTTTCAAAGCCTGGAAAATGAAACCACTTATGTCTTTTGTAAGTGACAGTACAAATCTATTGTAACGTGAACACAGTAACTAATGTATTTAATCATCTTGCAGCCTGGGTCTTTATTTTTTCAACCAAATTCATCATCTGGCGCTCATTTAAACAGACACATAACTTTTTAAACCCTAGCTCAGATGGGTACCCTTAATTAATTTAGCATGGGCACTAAAATGAGTAAATACACAATATTTACATTATACAGGTATCACAACATCACGGTACCGAGTGATATTTGTTAAAAATTCAAATTTCAAATGTGGGTTTTACATTTAGTTTCCAGTGTTCTTCATTTCTGTTCTAAGCTATCCAGTGGCCAATAATTTAGCATTAGAACAAACAATCATTCTTAAGGGAAATCTTTTAAACCATTAAATCAAAATGTGAGTAAAAAGGTGGTCAATAAGTAGAACTTATTGTACCTGTTCTATGACAAGTTCTCTACTAGCTGAAGCAGAAACATCTGCTATTTTCTCGCTATGTTGCTCTAAACCGAGCTCCACAATTTTTCCTAAAGTAAAGTCATCTGACCGTTGGTCAAATTCTTTCTCTGTATCACGTCGAATCTGATCCCAGTGGCGGCCTCTCATGGCTGGATTTTTCAGACATTCAATGACTGGCATCGTTCTTCTGAATACTTCCAGTTTTTCTTTAGTAAATTCCAGAATCTCCCAGGCTTTATCCTAATGCAATGTTTTAAACAATTGAAAAAGTACAGATGTAACTACAAGTAAATTAGATTTGAGCTTGTGATAAAGTCCTACATCAATGTTAATGCTTTGATGTTTTCTCTATTTTCTATTTTGCACAAGACTTTTCTGGAATTACTAAAACAGAAAGAGCATTAATTACAGTCTAATTTCATAAAGTAAGACAGATCATTCTAATACATTTTTTTAGATTTAAAAACATGGAAAATATTAGGCAATTCTTTCCTTCCATTTCTTAGATATGCAAAAATTACATCTCATTATTATTATTATTAATATTTGAAAGGTTACATATTAGCCCATATAATCTAAATTTTATTCAATCTGCCATTGAGAAGGGCAGTATTAAACCAAAAACATTAATTCTTCTTATCGTAGGCAATAAACATGCTAAATATTGAAGTTTACATGCTGAAGACTTAAAACAAGATGTAAAAGTCAATGCAGCCAAGAAAAGACTGATTGCATTCTTTACATACTTCAAGAGAAAACACAAGTGATTAATATGTAAAAATACCCTAAGATCTCGACAGAGTTTCGTGATCTTCTTCAACAAGATCTGCGTCTGACTTTCCATATTACCAGTAGTAAGTTCTGCAAACTTCTCCACTTTCCATAAGTTCCACAGACCGTCCCACTCCATGTTTAATTCCCATACAAGTTGTAAATATTCAATATCCTAGAAGAAAACGCAAACGTAACCATTTAAAATCTCAACATTTAATATATAAGCTAAATATGTATGTATATGTGTATATGTATGTATATGTGTATTTAAGATATAAGCATGACAAAATCTTGTTAATAAATGCGAACCATCCGTGCTACATACCTTATCAAGAAATTGCATTTCTTTGTTCACTGGCTGCTCAATCTTAAAGATTGTCAGTCCTTTTCGAATCTCTGCTTCTTGCTCCTTTAGCGCAGTCAGCTGTTCCCGGAAATAGCGCAAGTCTTCCATTGCTTCAGCAGGACTTATGGAACTGCTGAATGGCCCTACGATGTATAATAGCACTTATCATTTATTACATCAGTGTAGCTCTCATGGTGTTACAAATCTACTTAAAAGTCTTTTAGCCTTAGTTTGATTTAGTATATTTGATATTTTGCTAACAAAAGTTTTAAATTTGCAGCTGAGCCCGCATTTTCGCTTGTATTGACACTTTTTCTTCTTAAGCAAATTTTGTCATTACTTTTTTTATACTAAAATATACTGACTGGACATCTCTATTATTTCTTTTTAACTGAAATTTAGTTATGTTGTACATTCATAATCTACGCAAGGTTTTTTATATAATTTTTGAACAAGGGTTGAAAAATGTTTGGCTGAATACATTTCATGCTAGCCACTACAGTCATGGAAATAATGTAATTTCTTGTACTTCTGATATTGTACTTACTGACTGCAATAGCTCTAGCTCTTATTTGATTTTATATTTGACAATTTTAGATGCTATTACTTTATGAGAACATGTTTTTATAATTATTGGCTAGAGCTTCGCCCCACACAATTCTTTTATGCAAGGGGTACAAATTTATCTGCTGCCCATATTCTGTCACTGTGTTTATGTAATTAATGAGATAAATCGTGAGGAAGGGTAACACACATGTGACTAAAACTGTGATACACAGTGTCGGATATAGTGATATAGCCAATTGCCAAATAGCCACCACGTGATACTAAGTAATCTTCCAGTATTTTCACTGTTGCCAATTCTGCCATTTAAAATGGTATTATTACGTAATCTTGCTTCACGACAGAGCTCGATAAGTTATCGCTTCAAGTATTAATAAGTTTATCTTCATTAATCCTATTAGGGAGTAAATTTACGTCGTACAAGTAAATCAGGATATGGAATTTGTGTAAAGTTTTGCTCACTTGCATTTTCTTTATCTAAAATAAAGTCACTTAAATTGGCTGTTTGGCTATTGAAATCACCAATCAATACAAAACTGGTTTCATCATTAGATAATTCAAGTAACTGACAATGTAATAAGTCAGCTGATAAGTCATACTCCACTTAAAAGGTAGAATATAACACAAAGCTTCAATTTTAAAACATCAATAAGCATAGCTGTTACATTACGGCAGAATACTCATAAATACACGAACAAAAGTTTTATCAATGTTATTTACTTACATCAATAACATGAAAAACTTACCGTTCGTTACGAAATTTTGCAATAGACTGGAAACTTGCTTTTTGAGTTCATCAGACGAATGGATTAAATTCGTTTTGAACTTTTCCTAATGTAAATAAGGAAATAATCCTAGTGTCATAAACATTTCAAAAAATACAAATCATAAAAACTGCACAGTGAGAAAACAGCAATATCAACAAGATAGGAATGTGACGAATCTGAAATTACCGAATCCGAATCTACACTGAATCTATTTCATAATAATTTCCGAATCCGGATCGAATCGGAATCTCAGTTTAAAATAATTTTCGAATCCGAATCAAATTCGAATCTCAATTTTTCAGATAGTTCTTTCAACTAAATCTTTTTCACATCTGGTAAGTTTTCAACCAAATTATGGCAGATTGTAAGACTGCAGTGTTTTTCATGCAGATTATAGATGATCTGTCTGAGCAGCACGTTTGACAATAATTCTGCAATAATACAGGCTATAGATTATCTAATTATTTTGTAACAGATTTTTTCAGCCAATGACTAACAACATAAGATGATCTGTTAGTCAAAAAATTCCTTGGGGTGCCTTTCCCTACACTCCATAAGTATGTGTAATGTGGATGACAAAAACTATGTTCATCTAAGCTACATCGTGTGTTGTTAGCGAAACCACATTCTGTCAAAGTAATACGAGAGATCTAGACATTTTTGTTGAAACAAGCAGTTAAAATCGTAATGCGATGCGCGCTTTAGCATAGGATTTAATGAGTTGGACACATGCTGAAACTGAATATGTCGACGTCGGTATATTTCAAGTGGGGCAAAATCATAAAAAAGGCAGTGATTTCAGGATTTTGCTGAAAAATTTAGCATGCTTTTATAATTAGGCGCTACCGGATTGTCTCTGTAAGCGAAGCTAAACCAGATTTTTTTTCAAAAGTCTCTGCCAGATCAGGTCGGATTTAAAATAACTTGAATTGAATCGGATTCGGTTTCGAAGCACCTAACAATTTCATCATATCTAATATCTGCATTTTTATCTAATATTATCTACTTGTCTTTTGAAGTTTCAAATACTGTCTTGAACCCTACCTTATGCTTTTTTAGCATTAGTTCAGCCTGCTCAAGACAAGACTTGAAATTTTCCCATGCTTCTGGCAAAATGCCCAACTTCTCTTCTACCTGAAATATTACAACAATATTAGATTAAGGAAGGCTCCTAAAATGGTTGCAACAATATTAAACAGGCCTATTATAAGCAGCAATGACGTCGCCGGCATCATCATCATCATCATCATCATCACTGTCACGAACATTTATGTCATTATCAACTTCATCATGATTGCTATCATCACCATTATCATCATTATCAACTTCATTGTCATTACTATCATCATCATCACAGTAATAATCATAATAGTCATCATCACTATCATTCTAGCAAAACGTTACTAAATGTTTTCTGGCCATTTTCTGTTGTTTTCTTTCTTTGCTATCTCAAAGAATCAGTATCTCCTCCACAGGGTGGAGATGAAAAAACATATCTTTGATAAGAAGTAAATCAACAAGGTAACAAACTGGGGGCAGATGTACTTGTCTAGAAGTAGTGTACCATCTAAGTTTTGGATAAGTGTCTGTAAGTAATGCATGGTTGTAAACTCATTGGAGCTCCAACTCCAAGCAGTTTCATGTTTTACTAATGATAAATTTAATCATAAAGTCTTGTTCACACTTACTGCATCAGAAATTACAACTTCGTATTTGCGTAGAACTTCAAACTGTTCATTCAGAGGTTTGAACATGGCTTCTATGTCAGGAACCTCAGATTGTAACTTTTCTAATAATTGAATGCAGTAACCAAGATCGTCCAAATTCACAGGTGGTTTACCCACTCTGCAAATAAACAAAAAAGAGTGTTGAGAAAAATAAATAATTTTTTAGTTTTAACGAAATCTGTTTATTCATATCCAGGAAAAGTAGTACAGTAGAAGCTCAGTAAAACAATTGATTTCAAACTTCGTAAAATGCAAAGTATCTTTACTGAACAAATAATCTAGCTGTGCACTATTAATATTTTGTCAGTCTCTCACAAACTGTAGATATTATTAATAAACCTAGTTTAAAGTTTTAAAATGATGCATCTTGTAGTTAGCACACGGGTTAAATTTTTGCTAGTTGCAAAGTAAGCACTGCGTAAGACTACATATATAAAATTTCCAGGTGAGTCAGATGAGTTTCTTGAGATGCATATAAAAATTCACTGACCAAGTCCTTTAAAGTTTGCTTGTCAAACATTGAAAAGCACGTCAAACCTCTAGATGATTGCAAAAAATGTAGAAAAAAGTCAAAAACCAAGTCAACAATTAACACCTGTGATTACTTGATTAAAGTTTACCCTGCCTTCCGAAACATTTTGTTTTCTTTACCTTGTTTTCTCAGAGATTTACTTGATTCTAAATTTATTTCCACCACAAAGGATTATAATTGTAAGACACTCAGAGACACAAACAGTTGAACAAGCATGACTATATTATACACAAGGTCGCCAGTAAAGACTAAGTAAATATTATGCAATGCACATAAATATTTCTTGTAGAAATCACTCACTCTGTGCCATTTGTAATTATATATTCATGTATTTCCAGCAGTTTCCTGCTAGCAATTTCACTGAGCAGAGCTGTCAGTTTGTTCTGCCATTCTGTGCAGTGTCCCAATACAGAGTATTTCAGCGGAGAACAGTCGAGCAAAACAAACTGAATGTGTAGAAAAAATAAATTGATTAAAATATATGAACAGTACTTCTAACCAACAAGTAAACGATAGATAGTAGCAACTAGCAAGTACTTTACTATGACCTCAGGGATCAACCTCTTTATTTAATCTACAAATATTCTTTTAAAAGTTTGTAAAGTTAGAGTATTTTGTTAAATTAATATGTTATAAGTTATGAATATACATGTATATTTTTCAGTTGCAACATTTTGCAGCACACATTGTTCTCTCTGCAAATGAACTCGAGGCACTGCTAGCATAGAGAAGTCATCCAAATTTGTCTAAAATTAAATAAAAGGTTCTCTTTAGGCATATGCCCATATGGAAACTGTATCACAAGTTTACAGCCAGAATGTAACATAGTATTTATGCTTCACTTCAATAGTCTTCAGACTCCATCACCAAAAAACAAAAGCAGGTGCAAATGGACAAACACTGACAATCAAACAGTGCGGTGTTCCTCGGTAAATAGATGACAATTTGACAAATATTTTTATTTATAAAGAAACTTCAGCAAACAATAGCAACCTTGTACACTAACACTGAAAAAAAAAGTTTTTTAGTTTATATAGGCATACAGCCTACACAGATAGAAGCACATTTAAATGTAGAAGCCACATAAATAGTGAAAGTGCATTATTATATGTAAGCAAACTTGTGGGAAGGTACTATGAAAATAATTAAACAATGAAAACAGTGTTAGAAAACTACAGCTGCTTTGCACATTAAGAATGGGGTTAATTGTCGACCAGCAAAGCCAAGAACTGGTATAATCATGAAAGTAAGTCAAGAATATTTTTACCCTAAAACTAAAGTTTAGTCTACAATCGAAATACATTGCTTAAACTTAAATTTCATCAAGTAAATTTAATCAGTCTTTCACACAATAAAAAATTTGCAGTGCAGTTTGAATAAATTTTTGTTTTTTAATATCTAAATTTATAAATACTAAATGTACTTTGCAATTATTTATATTCCTAAACTCAACAAAGAACTATAGGTTTATACCTGAATCGTGATTATCGTTTCCTGAAACTGAACATTGTTTCCTACTTCAGTATACCGAGCAATGTCAGCATCAAATGAAGCCACACTCGGCTTCAGGCGTTCATATCTGCGAATAAATGCGTCCTTGTTCACCTGCCAAATCTCTTTGAATTCATCCCACGTCTTCAGATATTCCTGAAACAAAGCAAAATAATGCTAAAATATAATAACAAGGAGCAATGCATACTGGGGCGCAGTATTGCCAAAAAAAACAATTTCTTTACACTATACAGTGAATATCAAATTTATCATGTGGATATCATAAACAATTTACATTCTTATAAGCAGCCTGTACTTTGTTATTTACTTTTCCACCTTGAGTATTATCTACCAATACTTCACCAATGTGTTTCGCCAATGAAATACTGACAGAAACATCGCACACATATCACATACTACCAGTACATTATATAAATACAGAAATTGAACTATAAGTTGACTTAGGTGATTTATCCTATTAAATCTTTGTTCCTTCTACTTCTGCTCTTAACATACACTTGTAATAATCTAGGACTGCATCGTACACAAATTTCTGACACTTTTAAAAAATGGAAAACGAAGTTATTGGATATGCAGCTACAGGATATGTAGAGAATATTTTACCTGTAAATGTTGAGCATTTGTAGTCATGCCATTGTTTATGGCTGATTGTATTTTCTTGCATTCTTCATCCTGCCGAATGAATCTATGAATTTAAACAAAATTTCAAATGTAGTTTTAGTACATCCAAGCACTTTTACCCATTAATAAACAGAAAATAATCAAAACACCCTTTGCTTGTAGAGAAGCGCAAGACCATGGATTAGCTAAAATGAAAATAAACATGATGAGAAGGAAAAAGAAGAATAGAGGAATCAAACTGTCATGAGTTGAGCAGTGAAACTTTAGTCAGTTTACTGCTTCCGGGTAGACAGACTTTTGTAGGTATTTGATGATCAATTTTCTTGATTCTTACGTAGTATCACCTTCAAGGATTTAACAGCTGATAGCTGAAATGATAAATCCCAAATAATTGATGTGGATAACAGGGGAAGTAGAGAACAAGAGCCTAAATTAAATTATTTCAGGAAAGTGGAACATTTTTTTTACCACTTTGGTATCTTTTACAGGGTACGTGAAATTTAGACACAGGAATCTGAACATGGGACACCCTACGAGCAAGTTATTTGGGGCACCAATAAAATTTAATGTTGTACCCAATTTTCTATTTTTGTTCATAAAATTTTTAATGACTCACTATAATTTCCCAACTGTCACAATATTTTTCAAGAATCCTGGGTGCACTGGATTAAACATATACAGTAATACATGATATAACAATTAAAACCAGTCAACTGACTTTGCACTCAACGGTTTTTGCCTTATTTCACTATTTTATGTGTAGCTTTTATAACATGAATGGTCGAGCCACATTAAATGTAACGTGTGCATCAGCACTGGTACACAAATGTCTGGCGCTGAGATCGCTCGCACATAATTATCCCATACCCAAACGGCTGTGCCCAAACTGCCTGTCCTGTACCCACTTTTAGAAATTGCTCCCAATATTTTACAGAATAAAAGAAACCCGAGTGTGGTGCCCTCTGTGTTACTATAAACAGTGGTCGTAGTAAATAAGGTAACCTACAAGTTTCTTTTCAGTGATCTTTTTAGCCTCTAGGATTCAATGGTATGGTAACTGCAAAAGCCAGTGAACACAAACTGATAAAAACTATACTTTGGAATAACCAAGATATGTGGTACTGGAAACCAATTTAGGTCAAAGTCTAAGTCTAAAAGATAGCAAATTAACATATACAATATAAAGCCGATTAATATATATAATTTGACGAACTAATGGGCATCTTTTGTTCTAAAACTGTAATCTTTTAACAACATTATTAGTTAAAAGTTTCAAGAAACAACTCCTTTAAGATTTAAATACTTAATATAGATCATTTGACAAAAACCAGAATAAAGTCATTAAAAGATAAAGTGAAAAAAGACTGTCACAAATTATCACTGCTAAAGTTGTGATAAGACATTAACAAGACAATGAAATTAAAAAGAAACATAAATGATCAGGCACATATATCTCCGAGTACAAAGTCTCATTATTTCTTCTTTAGTAGGTATTTTATGCACCTACTTAAATATTGGATCTTTCTCAGATGGCACTGAATGCAGGGCCACAGTTAGTCGGGGTATTTCAAATAAAGCTTCAGACATTTCTTCTAGAGCACTGCTCACCAAGGAAGCCATTTTTCTTACAGATGGTTCAAATTCAACTTTCTTGTTGATCAGCACAACCTAAATAGATGCAATAACATAGCTAAATCACTACAAGAAAATATACAAACTTGGAATGGCTCATTAATACACTTCACAAATAACATTGCAAGATCTGAATAACTGTCATTACATTTGAGAGTTCGAGTAACAATGGCAGTAACAAACATTAGCAATTCAGCTGTTAGAGTTATAATGAACAGAAAGTGTTACTGCACATTAAAGCGGACAGACAAATCAACTATTAATGTACAGACACCTATAACACATGCAATAAAAATAAATAACACATGCCGTCCTACAACATGTCAGACAGTGACACCTATACCACTTAAAAATCAAGTGATACCTATATAACATGCAGCTTAATGCAAAAAAATAATTCACTTCAGATCACTGGCAAATCACAACTAAATAAGCAAGAGCATTAAATAACCACCTTCATTTGCTCATAGATAACAAATTGCCACAATTCAGTTACCTTGACCCTAAACAGTTGGTTAGGACTTGATTTTCCATCCCCATTAATGGCTCTAGATAACTCTTGTAAGCTCCACTTGATATTTAGCCGAAAAGCTTCCTCCACTATGTTGTCAACTTTAGAAAGGTGTTTTATCCAGTTCCTCTGAACCTTTAAACCATTATGAGAAGATAAAAGGGTATTACAAATATACATACAGACAATAGTTAATAAATGTATTTACATAATGACTACATCCCTTGCCTTCAATTTATGGATTTTACAAAACATTCAGAAACATAATAAAAAGTCATGCCACAAATATGAATACCCTGGGCTTATATTTTGGAAACTGCCTGAGCAAGACACAATAAATTATGCAACTATAAGAAACTTAAGATGGCATTCTCAAACAAAAACTCAAGAAAAATTATTAAAGTTATGCAAAATCTTAAGGCAGGCATAATCAAACACCACAAAAATTACACAATAATCAAAATTTTAGAATGATAATCAATGATAATAAAAATCACAGGCTGTGATTACAAGATTACTGGTAATTGATTTTAATTATCATTACAGTTACTTTAAGGTTCTCAAAGTTACAAAATTTGTTTATGATTACGATTACGGAAAAATGTAATAATTTGCTATAAGAAACAACAAAAGATCTTCAGTAAAGAATATAAAACTGACCAGTAACCTTGTTACTAATACCTTACTAAAGACACTAAGCACATGGCGAAGCAGGGCCTATGACCTTATTCAATTTACTTTGTTCAAATTTCATTCTACTTTAAAATTCACATAGATGCATACGTCTGGTCCATCGGCTTTGAAGATTTCAAATATGGTGGATAATGAATTGACGAGTTTAGAGTACAGGTCCTTGAGCTGAATTTTGATTATATCTCGATGACTCACTTGTTCTTCTTCAAACTCATTCTCTTCGTAAACCTGGAACACAGAAACGGAATCAATGAATCATCAATGATTTCATAATGTTCACATTAACAAAACATGATACACTATCATGATTGCTATGTCGATGCTTACACACATGAAAACATGATACACTATCATGATTGCTATGTCGATGCTTACACACATGAA
Organism: Tubiluchus corallicola; assembly: GCA_030141605.1. Classification (NCBI taxonomy): domain Eukaryota; kingdom Metazoa; phylum Priapulida; class Priapulimorpha; order Priapulimorphida; family Tubiluchidae; genus Tubiluchus; species Tubiluchus corallicola. Next base: position 672,366 of record JAQGDQ010000005.1, read on the forward strand.
AACGTGATACACTATCATGTTTGCTATGTTGATGCTTACACACATGAAAACGTGATACACTATCATGATTGCTATGTCGATGCTTACACACATGAAAACGTGATACACTATCATGATTGCTATGTCGATGCTTACACACATGAAAACGAGATACACTATCATGTTTGCTATGTCTATGCTTACACACATGAAAACATGATACACTATCATGTTTGCTATGTCGATGCTTACACACATGAAAACATGATACACTATCATGTTTGCTATGTTGATGCTTACACACATGAAAATGTGATACACTATCATGATTACTATGTTGATGCTTACACACATGCACACATATGCGCATAGTAAGCAAGTTATTAATAGTACAATGGTTCTGAAGTTCCAGTTTAATATCCATTTCAAAAAGTAAATGCTGCATGTATGTAGTACGGATTGAAAGAAAAATCAGTAAAACAAAAACTTTTATATTTTTTGATCACTTGTTATCATAAATTACTTAAATGCTGTAAGTTAAACGTTGCTCATATGTGCATATTTAAAATACAACAACTTTCATAAAGAAACATTAAGCTGACCAAAAATACAAAAAGCAAGAAGATATTATTCAGACATAAACACTGCAAAAAGTCTTCATTGCAACAAGAGCCTGTCACCTTTTTATTGTCAATTTTAATCAACAAAAGCTTGCTGATCTTGGTACAAGTTTCAATGATTCCTATGTTGGTGTTTTTGAACTCGTCTACCATTCCCTGTAAACATACACGAATTAATGCACTTCAGTCAGATTTATTAGAATATAAAGTTAAATGAATTTTGCTTGGCATATGGACTTTCAAGACCTATACTTTTCATATTTAATTAAAAATGTTGATATAGAGAGCTCCTTAATAATTTAAAAGAAAATTTTCAAAAGTTGTTTTCACTTATTTCGATTACATCAGTGTTAAGGGAATCAAGATAATAAAAATCATGCCATTTATGGAAAGCCTATACACTGTATATGTTTGCAACACCTGTACCTATTGTACATAGTTGTATTTATAATTCACCTGCAATTTGAGGGCATGCTGCCTACAGTCTGCTATGTAGAAATCACTGATGCCTTTAGAAGCCCATGTTAGCTTAGTTAGTCCTGGATAAACTTTCTTGTCTAGAAATCGAATTCTTTCCCGAAATAGAGCCCTCTCCTCAGGCATAAGTGATGCTATAATCCTGTTATAATCTCTGACAACTAGCAGGACCTTTCATGAAATCAATAAACAAATAAAATCACAATCGATGAAACACTTTCCCATAGAAAACCAAAAAATATCAGTAATGAAGTAGCAGTGACTGTATCATTCAAAATTGATTAATGTTTTGCACATGAACTTTAACATTGTGCAACTTAACACTAGTGAATTGTAATAATGACATTTCTTCACAGCAAATACAGTCGCTAAAAAAATGCAAATATTTAACACATTGCATACAAGATGCTAAAACTGTTCTTAATTGAGCAATAACAAAAATGCAGTGAGAGAGTTTAGGCATTTTCACAGAAATGTGAAAATTTCATTCACGGAAGTTTGAAACTGACATTGGTTCACAAAAAAAGTTAATGCACAGAAAGCTGATGAATGAAAGACAGTATGTCAAAAAAGACAGTAACAAAATAGTACCACTTTCATATTAAAAGCAAACAGTATGTTGCAACCCATTATTCTCTTCCCATGCATTAAGTTGTTGTATTATAAAGTGTTTCTTACATTTTCGTACAGGACTCTAAGTTCATCTTTTCGGCTGTAGACATCAGCAGCATAATGTGGCATCTCAAACATCAGTCGCTCCCAATAATAAATTTCTTGAAACAAGATTAGTATCTTGTTATCAAAATTAACGTCGATCATTCCTGGCAAAAAAGGACATGAACAAAATATAAGTCAATTGTTCACTAAAGTTGGGAGCTTAATGGAAGAAGGTAAGGTGGCATTTATTTTAAACTGAACAACATCCACTGAAAGCATTTCAAGCACTGTAAGTTTTGTTTTCTTTTTGTTTATTGAGATGTAGCTTTACAGTAAAGGAAACTTCCTCTAAAGGGCAAAAAGTAATAATAAAAAGTTTCACAGATGTGCTTAAAATGCAGTTTTTCGAAATACCATGTGCTAAAAGGAATTATTAAAGAACCACTTGATAAGTGACCACACAAAAGAGTTCACTTGAGCACCAACCGTTTAAACCATTGATTATTTGTGTAGATTCTACTGTTAATGAACAAGTAAGCTTTGTACCTGGCTTCTCTTTGCTTCGTTTCATTAGCGGTAAAAACAAGAGCTTTCCGGGTTCCTTGGGCACAGTTGGTATCCACTCAGTAAACATTTTATGCATGTACTCATCCAGAGCAGCAGTCAGCTTCCTGTACTGAATGCGAGCTTCATCTCCACTTCCTAGAGATTAAAATAACAAAAGTACCATGTGGAACTTACAATCAATACAAACCAGTTAAAACAACAAGGCAAAGACATTTAGCCTTCCATCATCGTAACAATTTTATTTCAGGATTCTGGCTGTTCCTGCCATCACATTGGAATGAGCTTTGTTGTAAGAACAATTCTAAGTGCTAACATTACTTCAAAAAATTTGCGTTCAATGGAAGCTGTCCACTGTCCATACCACCTAACAGAAAAACATGTTATGAAAGTGAACACACAGGGTAACACCCTTACTGTTCTCGTTACCGTCACTTAAATGTCCTTAACCGCCTCTCATATCCAGGGCCTATTTCAAGGGGGGGAAGTGGGGATACTTCCCCGGGGCCTCACCCTCCAGGGGGGCCTCGCGCCAAGGTAACACATTTTTTTGCTTTATGCGAACATACTGTGCCTCTCTCTCTCTCTCTCTCTCTCTCTCTCTCTCTCTCTCTCTCTCTCTCTCTCTCTCTCTCTCTCTCTCTCTCTCTCTCTCTCTCTCTCTCTCTCTCTCTCTCTCTCTCTCTCTCTCTCTCTCTCTCTCTCTCTCTCTCTCTCTCTCGCCGCACGTGCGCCGCTTGCCAGTATTGACAAGTATTAAGGACTGGTCTTGAGAATTAAACCTTTCAATTGCTCTTTCCTTTAACAACTGTATAACTCCATATTTTCTTTTCGAAAATGCTTCTCCGGTGTTTTAGCAGTTCAAAAATTTTCTGGGCGGCAGCTATGGTGGCGCCCGCCCCCCAGAGCATCGCCCCACCCCCGTTGGGGCCTCACATGCCCCACTTCCCCGGGCCCCGCCTAGGCTGAAATAGGCCCTGCTCATATCACACAGTTTGGCTAATATGCTAAAAAGTTTTTACTATACACAAGTCTGCAGACATATTCACTAACGGGCAGACATACATTCAACACAAAGACTCTTTCTGAATATAAAGGGTAACCAAAAGGTAGCAAACACCTCATAGAAAATTATAAGCATGTGGCTGCTTACAGTAATAAAAACAGTAAATATGGCCCTTGTCTCCATTTCCCAAGAATTTATTCCAGATCAGACATGATATTATAAACTACTACACTATAAATATTCAGTCATGCAACTTCAACCAATACTAAAAGAAATGTTTTTAAAATAGTACCTATACGAGGTAAGAATGTCGCTTTATCTAGCACTTCCATTGGTTTATCTATCCGTTTGCGTAATGCACGTGCCCAGTGAGCTGCTCCAGCATATGTAGGATGCATCATAGTAAGTGGGCGTGCTTTGCCGGACACCTCTCTTTTTACCGCATTCAGTTCATGGATGAAGATGTTCCAGACTTCAACGGTTTGCTTATCTATGCCTCGCTTGATGGCCTAAAAGTAATAAAACCTGAAGGGACAAAAATAATCCTAACATTAAAAGTGTTTTCTGCTTCTACAGTTACTGCAGCAGATGCTTACAGCCTTCTTATTAAAGCACCAAAAATACCATTGTAAACGAGTTACCTATAGAAAAAATTGTTAAATAAATTTTAATACTTCTCTGGAACAGAAGTGGTTAAAATTTTCCAACAACTCTACTCCATCTGAAACAGTAGATATGGACTCAAATGTAGAGGTAATCAAATTCAGAATCATCACTTCCAAATCTTTAATACTGCTGCGAAATCTAGAAGGTAGAGTAAATAAAGTGGTGAATGTAATGTCACTACTGCCTATAGAATTAAATTGACTGACAAGCTCCTAAGTAACAAAAAGTTTCTCCTCATATATCACAAGAATAAATGAATAATCGATAAGCTCAAAACAAAATATATCAATTAATGAACTTCTTTCAGTTATTTTTAGCTCTCAAAACTATTTGGTCAGAAATAGTAAAAAATCTTGAAGGATGACATCAGTTTTACTTATAAAAATATAATTTTGAGGCAGTTTTGTCTATATCAAAGTAATCAAATGACACTATCTAAAAGCACAAATGGGATGTGCAACAGTCTTTATTTATGTGCTTGCATTTTCAATATAGTTCAGAGATATCTATGTTACTCAATATAAAGTGCAAAACTGTATTGAAATTTAAGCTGCTTCTGGGCCACATAATATTTTCTAAACAACAATATAAACACGAATAGACCATGATATTTGAAAAGTTGATAGATGAGAATGTTTTCAGCAGTGTCGTAAGCACCAGTGGCACACAGTGGCACTCATACCACATTTCATGGTGTGGAAGAATATACCAACAAGACTAGCAACAACATGGGCGGCACATTATTAGTTAGCCTTTGCACATGCCTATGAAGATTTGCTTCATACCAGCTGGAAACCAAACTTGCTGCACACAAATTGCACATGAAAATCATTAAACTATTCTAATGCTGTTATCGTTAAAGCAACACTGTCTGAAAGTGTGACCAGTACAACTTACACCATAGCCATGGTCTTTTTTCTAGTAAGTTTCACTTAGCCTTTTAACACTTTTCTTGTAAAAAAAGTTGTGTTGACTGGCACATAAATACAAGTCAAAATCAGCAATTTCAGTTGCAAGTTTACACTTAGTTGTTTTAAAATACCTTATATATATATCACACTGTAAGCACCTATTTGTATAGAATACATATTTGATAAAAAATGTTTGCGTTTTGCTAGTGTTTTCAATAGGCAATATAGGTCACAGTTTTTTTTTGTACTGCCATTTACTACTGACCAGGGTCAAAGCCAAACACGAAAAACAAACCTAAAATTCAGTACAAGCACTATTAGTAAAACAACGTTGTTAACTTCTGAGCTCCAGAATAGCAAAACCAAAATGTATGTGTAGAAAGCGATTACTAGTTGGCGAAAAATGCTCTGCTGCACATACCTATTATATTCATCATGCCACTGGGTTGCTTTAACATCTAAGATTATTTTCTTAAACTTCTTCAATCCATTCAGATGACCTTGAAATTCTTTCTCGATTTCAAGCAAGTTTTGTGCAATGTCTGGGCCTCGTTGGCCTGGAAACAGAGGCAGGGGAGCCTGTGTTCCATTTTCCATTCGTTCAAAGTGTCGAATACAGTCACATATCTACCAAAAATTATATGGAAGCTCAACAAATTAAAGTATTAAGAACCACTGCATGTTTGACTACAAAACTGATTTGCTGCAATGCAACTATTTTGTGACTCTGAGTACCAATTACAAGACTCACTGTATGATTGTCCTAAAATGCGTGTCCAGAATAAATTGTTTTTAGACACAGATAGGTATGAAAAATTAATACACTGCAAAAGCTCACTACTAGACAATGCACAGCTTGTTATAAATTTTATAGCCGCAAAATTGCTTCTGTTAAAGATAACAATTAAAATATTGCATATATTAGTTCCCAAATACTTACAGACACATATTAAGAATGGAAAGTATATAATTCAACGAATCAACAAGTGCAACTATTTTGATTGACAATAGGATTCTTGCAATATCATAATTTCAGATCATTAGAATATTTTCCTCATAGTGTCATAAAACTTTTGCAACATATAATAAAGTGAAATGAAATGTTTTTAATATAAATCTCAAATATTATGATGCAATAAAATGCAACACACACGTGCAAGCACACATACATGCATGAACAAATGAATAGTGCCAAGGTTCAAGTAATCTTCAAGAAAATATTTTTCAATAATTTGTAATTGCATTTAAATTCCAAAGTTCTCATATGTTTCTTTCTAAATGCCCAGGGCTCAAGCACACATACCTCTAACAAATCTCTACATCTCTGCATGAATGCCGCTATCTGTGTAAAGATACTGGTCTGATCCAGTGTCCAACTTTCAGACGACATTCTGTGATGAGTACGTGAAGTCTAAAAGAAATCAATAATTCTATAAACAAAGCACACTAATTACTATTCAAAGTTAAAACTAAACAAATGCAAATGTACAAAAATTGGCCATGGATTGTTTATTTGTAGCATTGGCCAGAAAAATTGCACTACAGCTTATTGCTAAGCATCTCTTGTTAGATTTTACTCACTGTAAAATAACACCACTCTTCAGCTAATTAATAGAAATTCTCTTAAAAGAACCAATTTCCATTATTATTTTCTGCTTGTTTCCGTAACACAAATAATACACCGTTCAGTGTAGCTATGTGATGCATTATGCAGTGTGTAATGCAGTCATGTGACATTGATTTCTTTTGATATGTAATTTTTACTAACCCACTGGTAAATATCCTTCCATGCTGTACAGCATTCAATGCTTTCTTGTAAAATTTGCTCGGTTTCAGATATAAATCCATCAAACATTCTGTCAAGCAAAATGGCTTTGCTGCATCGCCTAATTATTTCATTGCTTACCTGAAAAAAGTTGAACCTAATCAAAAATGGTTAACTGTAGTGCATAATAGAAATGTTTAAAAGCTTGTCATTCAGATAAGTGCGTATCAGGTTAAAAACTGGCAAATTAGTATGTTAAATTGTGAAATAATGCTAAAGTAAAACATGTAATATTTTTAGGTGCATTGTACATGTTAACTGTTAAAGTTACAAAACATACACATGAAAGTAGCCTGGATTTTACATTAAAGTTAATTAACAGACCTAGGACATTTTAGTGGTGCTGCTCTCTAAAAACTATTGCTTTATGGAAACTTGTTAATTGATTTATTGTTGACTACTCATCTAGTTATGAATAGCAACTCTTCTCATCCATAGAATTATGAAAATCTACTCTATACTATTAGTTATGATCACTTAAGATTAGTGCAAACCATTTAAGATTCTTTTATGGAAACGTACTTTCCGACACAACCCTGTCAGTCGTTCCCGATCTCGATAGTGCTGAGAATTTACCCAAATGCAGCGAATACGATTGAGAATCCCTTGCAACATATCTGGAATATCTTTGGGAGCAGCCTTAGTCAGTTCTTCACAAGGCTCGACCAAAATAGATAGAAGATGTAAATTCTCTTGAGCTTGAGCAGACCCTTCCTAAAACAATTACTCAGAATTTAATTCATTACTGATGATGCTTAACTGTAGTCATCTCTCATAATGATGATGATGACGACGACAATGATGATGATAATAATAATAATCGTAATAAGCAATATCAACTATGTTCTCAACAGTTGTTTTCACTAGTCATTGTCATCACCATCAACATCGTCATTACCTTCATCATTACCATCATCATCATCATCATCATCATCATCATCATCATCATCATCATCATCACATTCGTCATCAATCATCACATTCATCACCTGCTTTAACATGGCAGCATCATTAACTGTCATCTTTTACACATCATTCCATTCCTTGTATCAACATAGTTATCATCATTGCATTACCATCGCACTGCTGCCTTCAAAAGTTCACATGCTTTCATCGGCATTATACTGTCATCACATGAGCATCACAAAAAACCACAAAAATTGGTTTCTTTAAATTAAAATAGTAATGAAGTTATGCAGCTCTTGTGGACTATAATTATAATTAAACTGTATGCAAAAAACACACGAAGGGCAAAAACTCAATAAAAGTCGATTGAAAAAAATATAACAAATGTTAAAAAATCATACCATTTTTAGGTAGTACATTCAACTGATATGACAGCACAAAGATTTGTAATATAATTGCTTTCATAAGTAACCCATATTAGTGAAAGACAGACCCATACTGGAGACCATGTTGGATTGTTTGAGCAACTAAATGGTTTTTTTTTGTGTTCAGCAGTACCAATTCAGACCCATGAAAAATCCCAATTTCCATAGTAGTTACGTAAGGAACTAAGTGACTGAAGAGATACTTCTGTATCACACTTAAATAAGGAACCAAGTGACAGTGGATGTGTCTGCCATTCACATTTGTTTCGAAGATCAAGATAGGCCGAGGCTGAGTTTCCCAAAGCCATCGCTAAGTTAAGAACACCATTATTACCAGTTTAATGATCGTATTAACAACGTCATTAACTTAGAGACAGCTTTTGAAATTGTCTCTTTATGATAATATAAAAATTCATTCCAACTAAGTCAAATTCCAATCGCAAAAAAATTTATAATTAACATGAGATTTTTTACAGCACGTGTCGAAAACGTATTTCTGATAGGGCAATTGTTGTACATGTATAAAGTTACAAATAGATTTATTCTACTGTAATTTGTTAAGCCTTATTATGAACTGTTCAGTATATAGTAAGAACGTTGTCTTCTGCAGCTGCATATGATATTATAAAAGTGCAGACAAGGAGCTGGGATAAACCTGTGCGGTGTGTAAAAATGATAAAAACAGGATTTTTCCAACAGAGGTTATCCTTATAGAGGTACTCAATTTACTTATATAGTATGCAGCTAAGCACAGATTAAATAGATACTAACAATTATTATTGTAAAGTAAATGTGACGGTACGCAACTAAGCATGGATTAAATAGATACTAACAGTTATTATTGTAAAATCAATGAGATGACTAACATTTACTTTGTATTATTACTGTAACTAGCAAAGGCCCCGCAAAAAATTTTGCGTATAAATACACTTATAATCAACAATGCGCGAACATTCTACCCAGTGTTCGTTTGTTTATCTAATGCAAAGCCAGCAGCAGCAGCTTTTACTGAATTAAAGTTATAAGGTTATAGGCAGAGTATAATGGATGACGTCAGAACAATGGCTTTGCGTCAGCAGTTTTCCAAGCGAAAATTGCCAAAAATAGAACATCTAATTAACTCGTCGTCACTCCTCTTGGTGGAACTGTCCTAACATATAGCCCACATCATCGTGTAGCCTTGTTCTCCCTCTTTCTAAACAGCCATATATCTCCTTCCGTGAGTCCCACCAGGCGCCGCTAGAACGTATTTCCCGCATGATGTTTGGTCAAAATTTCGAAAAAATCGAGAATCGGGAATGGGAAAACACCCGTTACGAGACGGCGTGGCCCTCTCGTGAATTCTAAATACGCCTACTACACTCACCGCTGAACGGGCTGTCTGTCAATAGCCAGCACCACCCATGTCCCGTTCCCGTTCTCCAGATCTCAGAGATCTCAGATGTATAACTTTTGCAAAAAATGGCCATTTTTGGAGGTTTTAGCCTCTTCCCCCGTTCCTCCAGGTGGGCCCAATTCCAAAAATAAACCCCCAATGGCATGACACAAGATCGAGACCTTTCGTTTGATGTAAATGGTGCCGCCATCCGAGCTGTAGCTGTATGTATACATACATACATACATACATACATACATACATACATACATACATAATCCATACATACATACATACATACATACATACATACATACATACATACATACATACATACATACATACATACATACAAACATACATACATACATACATACATACATACATACATACATACATACATACATACATACATACATACGTACGTACATACATATATATATATTAAGCCCATACCAGTAGAATTAATATATACGATTCAATATGTACGTCTAACCTTGTAACATCATTGTAAATAAGTAATTGCATTATGATGTTTTAATCAATCATTCTTTGCTTTTATATTATCTCTAGCTAGGAACTATAGTGAAGATAAACAGAACACTAATTTCTTTCGAATAATATGCTTTTAGAGAACTTCCTTTAGATAGAAAATCCTTCAGTCTAATAACATTACAATCCCACATATCAAAAGCAGGCACGTCAGAAAATTTTTTTTTAAAGTTCTCGACAGCATGTAAGCCAGCATACACTACGTATACCTGAATTCTCCGAGACACTTTTTGGAATGGGGGAAGATAAGAAGAGTGTGAGAGTTCTAAAATTGAACAAATCCTGCCAACTTCAGCTTGGTCAAGTTGCTTCTTCAAACCTATATTGTCAAACAAATCAAAAATCAAAATTTATTAAAACAATAAATTAGATTAGCTTATTTTTCACAATGTTTGATGAAAGTGAATGCTAATCTAAATCAGATGTCACAGCACACTATTCTGAAACCTGATGGTACAAACCCACAATTAATTTAATCTTGATGCCAAACTGGAAAGGTGGGAAATGAAAAAATATGACACAGCCTAAATTTGAACCAGGAACAATTGGTTTAGAAAGCCAACACCTAGCCACTAGGCCTTCATGTCTCCCAGTAATTATGGCAGTCCGAAGTACGTCCCTAATAGCTGGTCAATCAGTCCACAAATTAGAGCATCACTCTAGTGTCAGGTATCCAACATTGAAAAATGTTGAAATACTTGTAAGTAATTTATATTCTGAAACATTTTTCCTCTTCAGTGTATAAACATTCACTGGCAGTTAAACACAATCTGCCAAAACAAATATCAATGAACCTGAAAGATCTTTGCAACGTCGCCTCCAAAACTCGATCTCTTCTAATGGTCCGGCATTCTCGCTCACTTCTAGTGACTCTTGTGAGCTGAGAACCTCTTTAATTTGTCGTGTCCAGTAAACCATGGTAGCTGCAGAAAATATCCAAAAAAAGTACAAGCCAGCATACAAAAAAAGTATATTACAAACCAGACTATTTCGAATAAGTTCCCTATATAAAGCATGGAAATTGTACAGAATGCACAATATTTTAGCTATTAGCTATGATACAGTGTAATTTAAATAAAAGTACTAACATTCCAGACGCTGAACGAATTCTTTATCTTTAGCAGCAACTTCAACAGGTATGTCACTTCCCTCGGTAGGTACATACAGCACTGTGTAACCAAGTAACTTATATCTATATTGTCAAAAATATTTCATTAACAATGCTCATCTTGTTGCATAATACTTTACACAAATACCAGCTCTTTGATGAAGACAAGCATACAGACCGGACACTGTAAAATAAAAACTAATTTAAAATAAAAACCAATAAAACCAACTAACATAATCAATGAGCAAAATAGAAAGATGAAGGCTAACGAAAAACACGGATTGTCAATTATTTATGCACAAATAACAGGCGGCAATCAGCAATTCTAATTTAAAAACGTTATGAAATCATTTACTTGGTATCAGTAAGAGAGGCCATGCACTTGTATACTGATGCTAAAAAATCATGTTTGATGCTCTCTGGCCAGAACGTATTCCGAAACAAACTCGGTACATAAACAGATTTCATGAGCTTCAGCAAACTGTCCATGTAGTTTCCATGCATGTTCCCATATTGTACGACGCGAAAGAAATTCTCTTCATCAATTCGGGTGTGGCAATCAGCTAAGTAAAAATCCGTATGTATAAAACACCGTACTTATTCTGTTTCTTGACACGGAAAATATTTTTTGTTGCGAAATTCTATTAATTCTTTTTACTAATGCAAGTTTCTAGTCTAGTTACCGTCAAAATAAGTTGATTCAAGCTTACAAGCACATTTAAGGCTGATGCTGTAAGACTATTCAGTGGCCATATCCTATCGCTTTAAGACTTAGATGTTTAGCACATTCAAATTTTTATTAGGCCCAATTTGTAGAATGAATTTTGGCTGAAATCATATTTCAATAGAAAAACACTGCTTAAACTTCAAATTACTCTAATAATAACAAGAAACTAATTTTAATATTATCTATAGTGTTTTCGTTTGTTGTTTTACCTGGAAGTTGGAAGTTCACAGATGACGATTTCAACTTATATACATACCATGATAGACTTTTCATCTTTCTCAGCAATAAAGTCAACCTATCTCATAATCAGTTGTAGTAGCCATATGGTACTGTACTTAACTACTAATTTACAACTTATTAATTCACAGTCATCTCTGCATATTATTACGCTTACTAGTGAACTTATTGATTATTAAGCTCACGTGAACTCATTAATTCACAGTAGTTCTCTGAATATTATTAGGCTTAAAGAAAACAAAAAAAATACTTTTAAGAAAGTAGAATAGTTGCTTCATTGGACAAATGGGAACTGTCATCTCAATACATAAGTTCTGTTCAGAATCCAAATACACAATAAGTATTGATTTGGACATGTCAAAGAAGAATAGCTGTATCGCTTCATCATGTTCAGCAGTCCACATATGCTTTCGAAGCCCTTTCAAACACACTTTATCCTTTATCAAATGCACCTGCAAAGATTCATACAAAACTACAGCCAAAAATCTACAATACTTAGTTTACTGGTGCCCAATGTTAGCTCATTTTCTTATGCCCAAAAAAAATCACATAACTTTATGCTGAAACAGACATGTATATTAAAACGGATTAGGTAGTTGTCGTCAAATGTCTAAGAATTTATAATTGCCTGGTAATTCGGCATTGCATATTGAATGATGACAAATTTACATTGTCTAATTTAAATATTAGGTATAATCTACATACCAGTGTGTGATATTTATCATATCAGTAAATGAATATATCAACTAATGGTCAGTTCTATATTATGAAGTGAGTTCATGAAATTTGATGAGAAAACATATCTAACAATTTTAGCAGCAAAAACTTATTTATTTGATTTGACTGCTAGTGCAGTTAAATTTGTATGTATGTATATATTGTTTATATATGGTGTATGGCAGATGAAGCCATATATATATATATATATATATAGAGAGAGAGAGAGAGCTAGGGGTGTATGGCAGATGAAGCCATTGTAACTGTTTCACTGACTGTTACCTATCCATTTACTAGGACTAATGCTGCTTAACATCTTGGACAAGTATACCTTGTTGAGAGCCGAGTGGACCACTGCGCCAAGTAGACCACTTGATGCGCTAAAAGTAGTGTCCTACATGGGCAGCCCAAGTAGGACACTAGCGATTTTTGTCGAGAATCGGTAATTTTGTCAAATTTTTGAAAATTCTGTGAACGTTTCTTCATTTTATTATTTACAGAAATAATTGCAAATTTAAAAATAAGACAGATGCTGCTAAGCCTTCACAACACCAAAAAGTAATTTTTAACATTTAAGAAAAGCAAGGATAATTAGTTTTAATATTATCAGTAGTATTGTAACATGTAGGGCACTGTCCTACATGGCTCGCTAGCCCATGTAGGACACATAGATTGCTAGAACGTTTACTTATAAGAAAACAATTATTTGCCCACGAGGTAGTGAAACGGATCACCTGTTTGTGAAGTGAGACAAAATCAAAAATGATATACCTTAAACAAATTTTGTATTCGCAAAAAAGTGTTTTTTTTCCACTTCAACAACATTAATATCGAAACCAAATTTAATATTGTCCTGTCTACCAGCTCAGAATAAAATTCTTTTATTTTATTAGATGTATAATAAATTATTCAACGTGTACTAACGTTTTTAATTATTATTATTACATAAACAAGCACAACGGATGCTGTCAGTGCACTTAACGACTCAATTCGCGACCTGTCTCTAGTGTCCTACTTGGGCAGCCCAAGTAGACCGCGGCAATAAAGGGCCAACTGAGGCAATAAATGATTTATTATTAGCAAGAATAAGATTTGCAAATGGCTCATAGCTAAACTAAAGAAAATCTTTTTTTCAACACATTAAAATTGTGAAATATACTGCTTAATATAAGTAATAATAACGCTAATAATTGAGACCAACATTTTATACATATATAACTATTACGCCTTATTGATTTTGCTGTAATGCAAGCAGAACACATACCAAACTTGCACAATACTGGAAACGTTCATCTTCATAACTTTGCTTGTAATCTATATCACTAACAGTAACAGCAAGATCTGCGTCGCCTTCAGCAGTGGCAGCAACAGCTGTAGCAGTTTCTTCCGACACTGTTTTGTCAACTAAATCTACACCTACGATATGAAAACGTAAAAAAAATCGAAATTTTTATAACTGCTCAGTAGGGCGTTTTGCAGTTGACTGTAACTCAACAGTTACAGTCTGTAGAGTGTAGGCTAGAATTTTAGAAAATTCTGAAGTAACTTCTATATAGTTCTAAGCACAATTCATACAATCACATACCATTCGTTTTAGCGGCCGGCGACTCTGAAATATTTTCTTTGTCGTTTTCAGAAGGCATAATTGGTCATTCTTGCAACAATACATATGATTTACTTCAATTTATAATTGAAATTCCTTTAACACCCCAAAACTTTAGAAGCAAGATTTATTGTCAATGGGCCGAAAGATCAGACTGAATTCAACACGTAGTTGCTAAGGACGCTTCCCGTATCAATTCAACTGCGCTTGTTTGCAAAATCTTAACATGCAGCACTACTCTCATTATCCTATATTATCATTAATTCATTATTCGGATTATCCTATACTGTTATGCTGTCATGATTAGGAGTTAAGCGAATACACTAGTATAAACCCCATATTTTTCCACAAAATAATTGTTGATTAATTTTTTTTTAAATTTACTGTGGTTAATAATTTAAAATGATGCAGCAATCACCATGGCAGGCAAATTATTCCATTCGTTCACAACTCTCACAGAAAATGAATATTTTAAAACGTCAATACGTGACCACTCTTTAAACATTTTAAACTATGTCCTCTATTTTTAGAATCAACAACTAAATTAAAGAATTTTTGCTGCAAAATGTTTTCTTATCTATTTGATATTTTATAAAATTCAATAAGATCTCCACGGTGTCTTCTAAATTCAAGTGTGGTCAAACTGCAATATTTTAATCTTCCCAAATATGCCAGATTTCTACAACCTAATATTATTCTTGTAGCACACATTTGTACACTTTCCATAAGCAATATATCTTTCTGATAGTGGGGATTCCAAAGCTGCACACAGTATTCTAGGTGAGGTCTAACCAAACCAAAGCATAATTTCAATACAATCTCTTTATTTCTAGACACGATATACCACTTTATCATCCCCAAAATTTTGTTTGCTTTCTTAACAGAGGATACACATGGGAAAATTTCAAGTCTGGTGTTGTCATTGTGATCACATCAAGATCATATTTATTCTTTGTACATTGAAGAGTTGTTCCATTCATAATGTGGATGCGCCCAGTCCAGGCAAAGAAATGGCAAAAATCAGTATTGAATTTTGCGATAGACCTGCAATTTATTAAAATAACAGATCACAAAAAGTGCTTAAGAATGTGTTAAAGGTTATTACTATTTAGACAAAATAAAAAATTAGATTTAAAAAGACTCAAGCATAAATTATTACTTTATGATTTTAGAGATTTGAAGCATTTCTAACCAATTTGAACTATTAACTAATTATTAAAGTAGATGGTGACTTACATTTACTGGTGACAACTTTGGCTTGAAAGTACAACTAGTGACTGCTAAACTGTAACAAAATAAACAAAGCAATGCAAGTATCACCAAACAACATGATCAGCATAGCAGCAACAGAAAATCTAACTACGTGCAAAAACAAGTGTGATTGATAGGTGACGTACACTACTAAAGCTTAGGTCACATAACTAAGGCTGGCTTCGTTTCAAACACTTTCAGGAAATGATGTTTGTAAAAATACGAAAAAAAAAAAACAAATAATTATAGAATGCTAGATTAAATTGCTTGACATAAACACATAACATTATCACTTTTAAGATTCCCAAAACCGCCATCCATCACCTCACATTTACCAACATAAAATAACATTTACCAATCATTACACCACCTATATAGTTGTTCAATATCATGCTGTAAAACCAATGAATCTGCTACAGAGTTCATTGGATTATAGAATTTTGTATCATCTGCAAATTTTAAAATGTGAATGGAAATCTTATTATCTATATCATTAATGAAAATAGTGAACAACACCAGTCCAAGTACCCGTCCCTGTGGAACACCTCTAGTCACCAACTTCTCAGAAGATTCTACACCATCAAGTACGACACATTTTAAACACTTTAACAAAGGTAGTCTAAATTAATAATTTAATATCACCCACAACATGCTTAATTTTTCACATGGCAAAACAAGTGCTTTCTTGCTTTTCGTTTCACAAATCACACTTCAGATTTTCTTTACACAAACATTTAAAATTACATTTGTCTTCAACAATATTTAATTTCACATTTAAAGTTTGCTTGCTCTGAATTGGGCTGCGTGAATCACACCGACCTAGTCGTGAACAAAGAGAACAAAAAATATTATGGACACACTTGACTTTCTCTTTAAAGAATTTGCATATTGCTAATTCAATATCCTTGTAGAAATTGACAATGATCAGATGCTAGACGTGTAAACTCGCTTAGGGAAGGTGGTTATTTTGAGAATAAGAGCAAGTACGGTTTTTATAAGCTGGGTTTTAATTGGTAGGTGCTAGCCTAGTTCATTAAAATTATTGTGTAAATATACTAGCTTCTAAAGACTCTACTTGTATTATCTGGATTATAATTATTGACTTTTGTATTTACCTTACCGGATAATTACCGTTATTTTTGTGATATAAGTGTAAGGTGCAGTGCTGAAATGAATAAAATCTTGAATGCCCCTGGCAGACATTACAAAGGGGAGTTAGCGAAGTAAAATGTATCTGAGGTAGCAACTAAAGGAGTCTGAGGGGGTACGTGTCATTTAGGCATGGGACACTTGAGCTGCTGTTAGCCAAGAAACATTTGGCACCAATAAAACTAAACTGAGGGGGTACGTTTCATTTAAGCATGGGACGCTTGAGCTGCTGTTAGCCAAGAAACATTTGGCACCAATAAAACTAAACTGAATTTTTATTTTTGTTTTGAAGTTTTTATTAATAATCTTAATAATGATTTGCTAGTTTTTTAACTCACATTATTTTTTAAGATTGCTTCACCAAATTTTAACTATGCAGTGTACATAATGTGATTATAACAATAGAGGGATCGCAAAATGTCAATCAATGAGCGAAAGTCCACCACACAATGGCCAATCAGATGCTTTAACTGGTTGGCTGCTGCACAGCCTCTGAAGCTCACTCCCACTGAAGCATTCAGAATATACTTAAACAGTAAATATATCACAATTGTGCGTGTATACATGATTAAATTCTTTTTACTTAGACAAAAAGCAAACAAATGTTGAAAATGGATCAAACATGCAGAAGACCTCATGGAAAACTAAACCCTTTAAAAATTAATAAAAACCATGCTCTCTTCTGTTGTTCCATAATGTAAGAATGTAATATACTGACTTCAGCACTCTATATGTACAGAACAAAATAGTATTTATTAAACTTGATAGTTAATAAGGCCTCTTAGTTATCATATTCACAAAGTTTAATCTGGGCAGCTTAGGTTGTTTAAAATCAAGTATCAGTGCTCATGTAAATCATTTAAATTGTTGATGCATAAGTTGTTTTATTTGTATCATTATACCTCTAAATAGATATAACTGAAATATCCTTGTCAATAGCTGAGATTCAGATTTGTTTTGCCACTAAGCAAGATTTTTGAAGAACTCGAGTTGCATTATATACTTTTTTATACTGAAGTTTGATCTCATGACACTGGAAAACAATTTGGTTGCAAGTGTAAGTAAAAAATCTGTGATTTTATTTTTACAACAAGTTTGTGCAGTGGTAGGCTATTTTCATTGAAGACCAGCATTCTGATCATTAGGTAACAATTTTTAATCCCTCACATAAAACATTGATATAACGCACATATCCTTGATTGAAATTATTAAGTATTTTTATTTTTGGAAGTCAAATAAGTACAAGAGTGATATATTTTCTGAAATAAGAGACAAATCGTTACAAATCACCCACTTATTTTTCGTGCTTTTACCCGTATGTTTATAGTTATTCCATACAGTAGTAGCTGTCAGCAAAGAAAAGTTCGTGAGGCAAAAGCCAAGGCAGCATGGCTTAATTCCAACTGTAATCTGTGTATTAAAACCAGTCAAATAACTCTGCAGTTTCATTTTTTGAACTGAATGAACGTAATACCTTGCGTGAAAGAATTTGAAATTTGTGCTGTTATATTTAACAATACCTATGTACTCACCCCTCTTCTGAAAATAGAAGTGCCTGTTTGTTGTCTCAGACAAGCATACTGTATCTCTAGAAAAAGCTGTCTGGAAACATAACATTCAGAAATGGGTGGGCAGTTTAGAGTTTCATTATTTTATGGTAAACAATTATTATATTGGCTCTAACAGGTCGTGAAATTAATATTATTGTGCATATTCAGCAGCAGCATTTCCGATGCATGCTGCCCATTTTCTTATTTGCACATAAGTCAAATAAAACTCATTAATTCTCAACTAGACTGCAGCAGCAAATGATTACAGTAATACATATTTAAGTAAAAAAGAAAGTGGATCATTGCTCTGCATAAAAGTTCTGTGTTCTTAATTTTTAGTTTGGTGAGCAAACAGTTGGTTACATAAAAAAGTGCTTCTGTCCCTGTTAAGCTGTACCAGTTGGCAGCCAGCTAATATAATTAACATGGCCGAATCTTGCCACACATGAATTACATGTGAGATTTTAATTCTTTTACCATAGTAGATGTTGCACAAAGCAAATGTAGACACGCGGATATAATAAAAATGTAGATTAAATGTAGATGAGATATATGTAGATGTTCCAAACACAGCTTCTTAGCTAATCTAATCTTTCTCATTCATAATATGCTCTAATGATTTAATAATTCTGAAAAAATGGGAAACTTTGGTATAAATTAAAATCATAAAATTAAATTATTTTTAAATAAATACACAAGCCTTGCAAACTTTGAAATCTAAAGCCATTTATTTCTAGGTATTGATTGCAGATAACATTTAATCAAAAGTGTTATTTCCAGATTATTAATGAGTTAATTAATATATTTTTAGGTAAATTTTGGCTATTTGTAAACCATGGAGAACATTCCAGGGTATTTTCCTCAATGTTGGTCTGACGACGAACGAATGGATGCTCTGTTTTCTGAAATTCGTCCCGTTTCTATGAATCCAGCAGATTTTCCAGGGAAGATGTCTTTCTGGACCGATTTAATCCTGCGTGTCTGTAAAGAAGAAAATAAAATTTGTTTTGATTATGAGTTTTTAAGTAGGCGATTAAACCGTAAGGGCAGAGTCCCACTTTCATTAGAAACAGCTATTCAAGAACTTGTAAAGCAGAGAAAAGTTCTGTCCTGTTGTGATATTATGGAAGCTGCTGAAAAGAAACAGAAGGGTTGGATTTCATGGGGATTTGAAACATTTGTGAAAACACCTGTCTTATGGACTGTTAGGTGGTTTTATGATCCTATAATTTCTTCCACCCAGCTTAAGCAAACACAGTTTGTTGCGATGGATGTTCTTAAATTAAGTGCGCAGCAATTGTTAAACATCTGTGATAAAGATTTGCTAGCTAGTGAAAGTGATTCTGATATTGTAGATTACGACACCATGAGACAAAAATGTCAACACTTTTGTCCTTCTGAAGAAATGTTTGAGCTTGTTTTGGCTTACTTAAGAAGTGAAAGTAAAATTAACATTTGCGAAACTGCAGGCCAGAAGTTTGTTAAATTTGGTAATGAACAGGAAACTCATAAACCAGTGCTTTCAGAAGCAGAAGTTTCAAGTATTCAGTTAGATAAAGCTAGAAGTATTTTAGAAAAGCAGGTTAAGAATCTAGAGGATGATCGTGAAAGATGTGTGATGATTGCAAAAGCATATTTGAGTAAAGGGCAAAAAAATCTAGCAAAAAAGACTTTAAAACGCAAGTGGCACATTGAGATGCTAATTAACAAAAAACAAGATGCCTTGAATAATGTGCATGACCTAAAGTATAAATTGTGTGATACAAAATCAAATGCCAAGGTGTTGGAGGCATATAAATCCTGCGTGTCAGTAATGAAACAAACTATATCGCTGGAAGAGGTTGATAAAACTGTGTGCGAAGTCAACGAAGTTTTAGAAGATCAACAAGAAATTAACAAAAGCCTTTCTACTGGATTTACTGATATTAATACTTCAGAGAGTGAACTTGAAAATGAATTACATGAACTCCTAGCACAAGATAGTGCATCTGAAGCTACTATTAGTAAAGGTGAACCTGACTTGGACAGACAACTGGAAAATATTCTTCCCCGTGTTCCTGCACATGTACCTTTTTCTGGAAAGGGAGAGAGAAAAGCAACTGTGCTTTCATAATTATTTGTGGTATGTTAATCAAAGGTGAAAATGTCGAAAGACTTCTTGTTTTTTTTATTATTGATTATTATATATTTGAGTATATTCATCAGATAGTCTTGTTAAAGACTAATTATATATATATCTCTAGTAGTATGTCATGAGGTTGTTTAGCTTTTGTATGAAATTGTACAGGCAATGCAGACAGGAGTGCCACAGCATTTTAAAGTATGTTTTAGAATAATAGTCTCCTTTACTGCCACTTCGTATTTGATATTTGAAATGTCGCGACTGGAATGATTTAAACTTCTGATTCTACTGAAAATATGAGTTTTTACTAATTTATTATATAACACAAGTATTTTAGGTTAATGCCAGTGTCTAGGCTAGTAATTTAAGTAAATCATAAGAAACATCATGGGCTGTAATATTATATTGGTATTTTACTCAAAAAAAAGTGCTGATATTACCGTATCTGTAATTAAGACTAATCTGTAGATAAAACAGCAGCAATAGTTTCGTTTGTTTGCTCGTTTACTTATTTTATTTAAGAATTGTAATTATCATTGTCAAATTTTAGTACAGAATGAAGAATAAAAGTTATATTTGAGTGTCATTGCTACATGCATTGTTGTAGTAGTGAATAATTTTGTACAAGTATTTATTAAATTTTGTTTGTTTGTGTACATAGTGTAATTGTTTCTGTATACATATACGTGTGTTTTGAACATTCAAAATTTTGTTTATTGTAGAAGAGTCATTCTTTTATTTTTGCTGGTAAGCTACTTTTCCTTATTTCACCTGTTAACTCAATGTACCACAGAAAGTCTGAGATCTCATCCTAGAAGCACACAATTGATCAGAACCACTTATCTGCTACTAGTTCTGTATCACTGAATTATTGAATTATGGATACATTACAAGGAAAGTGTGACCCCGAGCATTCTATAAAATGTCTAAATATTACGTTGCTTTTACAAAAACACTGAATAGTGGAGTTAATTTAATAATAACACTCTGCACCTTTCTGTAGCACTGGTATCCAATCATTGCAGGTCACGGATAATATGAACGTTTTTGATTCAAAAACTGCGAAATACGACATAGAAAAATAGATAGAATTATCTTTGTTTACCAATATACTAATTAACAGTAACTACATTTAAATGTATGATGAAATAGTTAAAATGCCAGTGATTTAAAAATAAGTGATATTTGGTAATTGTGTTGTACAAGTAGCATGTGAAAATACTAAATAAGCTATCTTTCAATATTAAGACCAAAAATGAAATTCAATCATACAATTAAAACAAGCTTTGCTAAACTAATTAAACTATCACACAATAAAGATTATATTTATTAAACTGCTTTAGTGAGTTCACAGTAAAAAGAAAAAATCGTATGCATTTATGCAATCAGTAGAAGCAATAAGTCATGATATAATACACAAAAATACTACAGATCTATAATCAGTACAGTATGATACACTCACTGTAACCCATCAATGCAATCAAACATCAATAGAATTTTGTAAGTTTCCAGATATGGGATCTTGTTATTTATGAGCTTGGATAAAATATTGTAGAGTACATTACATTAATTTAATTGATCTTTTTAAGTTGTCCTCTTATTCTGGTCATGATAGTATTTTTGTTTTAATGTTACTTTATAATTATATAATATGATAACGGATTTAATTTGTGTTGATATCTTGTTTGTTCCACAAGTTAACTGCTGTTTTTGCAATGCTTTCTATAATGAGTTGTTTTCTGTTTTTATTGGTATGATATTACGAGTTCTGTTATTTCAGTTGATTTTGTTTTTTGAATGCAACACTTCTATTATCTATGTATTTACAGAAGAAGTTTAACTAAATTTTGATATTCAGTAGGCGTTTAAAGAATGTGCCCTTTGAATTAAACGAAAGGAGATTTTTGTATGATGTTGATTTTCTCTATAAAAGAGGTCAAAACATAGTTGCAAAGCGAGCATCCATATGTATAACGTGGTACAACAGCCGTTTTATAAATAAAATTATTATTAATTTACTTTCATCATTGAGCTGTCCTTTAATCTGCTTGAGGAAACTTATACCGGCTGACATTCTTTTGTCGCACATTATCTAGCTGTTTGTCCATTAAGGTTATTATCGACAATTATCCCTTGTAATTATGTTCTTGTGTATTTTCTGTTTTATTACGCGTCTATTTACAATTACGTAAAATAATTAGTAATTACCATAAATTCTGTTTCGTCTCATTCATCGCTGGTTTGTAATGGTTAAAACAATGCTAATTTAATTTTTTCAAGACAATTATTCCAAATTTGAAATAGCATCAGCAAAATTTGCGTTAGAAATGCACACTCAGGCTGGTATCGTCTGCGTAGAGCACTATGTATGCGTATGATAAATTATTGTCTGTAGCACTTTCTCAATGTCATTTACATAATAGTGCACATTCACTGTTGGAAATCATAGCAACCATATTATTAATTAAAATAATTTGGATTTTTTTCTTTTCACATGATTTTAAGTGTGTGTGGTTAAAATAATGACCAGGGCGGATACTGGGCCTACGTTCTCTGCTTGTAATGTATGATTTGAGACCATTATTTCTTCGAGACAGACCAATCTGCGGTGCGTTGCAAAAGTCATCAGAAATCATACATTACAAGAAACAGTTTGCTGTTGTAATTCACAAAATTACCGTATTAAGTGTCAACTATTTACGAAAGCTGCGTGTAGCTTGTTTGTGCACTAAAATTCTTTTTTATTTGCAGTAGAAGACCGTAATGCTGGTTTCTGTCTAGTTACTGTTTTTCTTTCTTCGATGGATACGTGTCGGTCTTGAGTGGCTACGATACTTGTGTTGGGCCGTTGATGGAGGATCCATTTTTCGTTGTGAAAGAGTATGTTTTTTGCTTTTAGTTAGCTGTGGGTTGTCCATCAGGTGTTTGCTAGGTTGCTAACGTATTATTTAGCCTTGATGTTCTCACGATGAAAAACATTGTTTGGTTTTGAGTTTGCTGTTTTGTCTTAAATGTAAATCATATACATTCATATCTCGGTTTGCCGTACCTTGCTTTTACAGATATCGGAAGAAACGAATAAAATCTGGACCGTTAACAAGTCCCGTATACTACAGTCACAGTCCGTTGTTTCAACCACTAGTTGGCGGGCCGGCACTTTGTTTACACTACTACATCACATCTCTATGTGTGCTTGCAAACCAAAACCGTCCATAAGTCGGCATAGTTAAAACAACCTTATGATGTTTCATAGAGTGCACCAAAATTTTGGTCTAATGAATATTAATTTTTCGTTTCTTATAAAAACATATGCTAAATATATTGGACTTTTATATTTCTCTATAGGGAATTTTCAATGGTAGAGAGTTTGTGTTTAAGCTTTTTTCTGTTGTCTTTTACTTTGTAATTAGGGGCTAAATAGCTTAGTAGAATTTCTGTTTTTCTGCAGTGGAGTTGGAAGCTTTAGCCTGCCTTAGAACTTATTTTCTCAATAAGTTTTTTGTTTATTTTGCCTTTTCTTGTTGTTTGGTTGGATGCTGAACAAAACTAGATGACTTTTTGTTGACTCAGGTTTACTTCTGAGAAAATTCTATACTAAAGTTGACAACTGGTTTCCATGGACAAAGAGTTATGGACTGCTTAAATTAACAGATCATTGAGCTTGTTGTTTAATGTAGTCCATTCATCTTTGCTGAGATTTGGTGACAGAAACTTGAGGAAAGTGATTACTGACATCAATGGAACTATTATCCTGGCATTGTTGCTTACATTTGACTGACTGTTGGTGGTCAGAACAGCTACTGATTGGCTAGCCATTGAGAGATATAAGAGAGCTAGAAGAACAAATTTGCAGGGTGTTAGAAACCATACTAAGTACAACTAAGTGCAGCACTTGTAGAATATGTTGTTTCCCTTGACTCTTTGTCCTCCATTGCATTGAAACCTTTATTCCAGTCAAATTATGCAATTTTTGTAGTTCTAAGTCTTTTATGAGTGACTGAATCAAACATTTTCAGTAAAGTCTAAACAAATCTGTTTTTTTAAACTGTGTGGAATTTGTGTATTTAATATGTGACACTGGCCATTTGCAAATAATTTTTTCCTCATTATGTATAGTAAGTGATGCCAGACTTTCTACCAATTTTTTTGTGTTTTGCAGAGAGGTTATTAAAGCTGTAGACACCTCAAAAGGACTGTATTCACGTTGGTGTGAGTTGGTAGAAGACCCCAATGCTGTCTCTCGTGAAGAATTTGACTGGACTACAAATGAACTTCGCAATTCCATACGGAGCATAGAGTGGGATTTGGAAGACCTTGACGAAACTGTGCGTATCCTTTATTGTTCCAGTACAGCTTCATAACATAAAGCTTAATTATAAATGTAAGTAAACTGTAATTGACTTCAAGCATATTGGTCTATCGCTCCAGCTGCGTTGTGACGTAAGCACGCTGAGGAACATTACGGACATCAGCTCACAGTGAATAATAACTTTCTTTAGCAAATAACATGACAACTATAATGTGTAATAAGTGGATAAACTGACTGTGCTTTTTCGTTCACAAAATTTGCAAGGCAACAGATGTTTTTACTAGAAATTAATACTTTAAGTAGCTAAAAAATTTCTGCGCAATTTAAGCAGAATGTAGCAACAAAGTTTCAAAGAACTACAAAATGCATAGACTTGAGTGCCTAGTCTGGTCATTATTATCAAGGAACTAAGCCAGTTCTGCCTAGCTTTAAGACAAATGGGCAACAAAAATATTTATGAAGATCTCTTTTGCCTTTGAATATATGAACATATCAAGCCTGCAACGTATTTTTTCTGCATTTAACTGATCACGTAATTGTTCACAAACTTTTATCTAGTTTTTTCATTTTCGAACTATTTGTTAGGCAACCAAAATGAAATAAATTTGAGTGTTTTCTTCCGTAGCCGATCTTACCCGAGTTAGTGGAAGTTACATAACTCATAAGTTCCAATAACATCTTTTGACCATGATTATAACCAGAAAATAATGTAAAACTGACTACTTCAGGGTGCCAATATTACATTGATATGTAACATAAATTTTGACACATTTGAATTAAGAAGACATTTGAATTAATTTGGATCGTGAAGATCTTATTGTTGTTTATAAAAATGGACCTAGAAAGAAAACATTTTGCCTGAATGTGGGTTTCTATAAGTGTGCTGGCTTATCGCATAATCCTGACAGTCATCACAGATTCTCTTAGATGAGCTCAACTCTGCCGTTAGGCCTTAACAATTGCTGACTAGCTTATTCCCATTCTTGCAACCTGCGCAAACCTACATAGAGGTGCTCAGGCTGTAATTTTTACATGTTGTTTTACCCTTGCATCATTTATACCTGCTAACTCATTTAATCTGAAGTTATAAATTTCATTGTCACCTCTGTTCAGGTAAGCCATTTGAGGTGTGCGATCATTAAAGCAGCGTCATATGATCGGCCTGACCTTTTTAGGTTAATTTGTTTAAAGTGAATCAAATAGTTGTCTTTATCTAACTTGCAAGATCATAAATTAAGCTAAACTGCATATTTTATTAATAACAAAATCAGTAACTCATACATGCAAACGTTGTGCATTTCTTTCTGTAAAAAATAGAATTAGACTATATATTTCCACTAATTCACTTGCAATTTCAGTCGACAATCTGTAATAAAATCTAAAACCAGGTCTGTTTCTCTCCCGCAAATTAATGAAAAGTTGAGCATTTCAATAACTGTTTCACTAGCAGTATAACAATAAATAGTTGCTGCTCATGTTCCTGGTTGTCCCGAAAAACCTGGCAACGAGTAAGTTCTGCAGGCGTGTGTACGCTGATTAGGCAGATAGCAGAGCTTGACTGAGAATGATTGACATTTTGCTTGACATCATTTTGTTGATCAGCTATTTGGTTCTTTTGCCAGATGCGGTAGTGTACTTTTATGATTACTGTTACATAGATTTGTATATTGGTTTGCAGCCACATCCTTGTTGTCGCTCACTGGCAATGGACCTGAGATTTATTTCTCTTGTAGTAAAAAACACCCTGTGATATTTTTTCTATAATCAGGTCGGGGCTCGGTATTTGACAAGTGGAATGTTGTGCAAGTCATGTGGATAGTGGGACGATGATAGCATCTCCTATGCATGCTGTATTCTTTGTGTAAATGTGGGCTTCAGGCTCTGTACTACGAAACTTTGAACCTTGTTGTGTAAAGCAGAATTATTTTATACAAATCTACACTTGATAAGCCAGCGTTTAGCAGTGAACTACAAGTCCTATTTAGTGTAGAAGGTGTGGAGTAGTACTGAATTGTAGGACTGTCAAGGACATTTTTGTGAATAACTGAACGATTAGCATGACTTAGCCACATTCTTTAGCGTTTAGCATGTATGTCCTTTTTCAATGAAATGAATAGCTGTGGACAGTTCCGACCACTTAGATGTAATGTTGCTGGTGTTTGCTCACTCATTTATTAACCAAGCTCGCATTGCTTAATTTTGATTGTTACATGCACAG
This sequence comes from Tubiluchus corallicola, assembly GCA_030141605.1. Taxonomy (NCBI): domain Eukaryota; kingdom Metazoa; phylum Priapulida; class Priapulimorpha; order Priapulimorphida; family Tubiluchidae; genus Tubiluchus; species Tubiluchus corallicola. The sequence goes on from JAQGDQ010000005.1 coordinate 699,320, forward strand.
AGCGACTGTTGTCTGTTCCTGCTTTAGTTACATACAATGATTTTGCAGTTATTTATATAATCCTAAATGTCATGCATCCTCATTAAGTCTATTTTCAGTTATTTTAAAACTTCTAGTATACTTCCTTATAAATGGTAATAGGTATTGTTGAGAAAAATCACAAGAAATTTAAAATCACCGAAGAAGAGGTTGAAAATAGGAAACAGTTTGTACAAAAGTCTCAAGAAGTTGTAAAGGTAATTTTTGTCAATTCCTATGCATCCTTTGGGAAAATTTTTAACTGCTTATCAAATGTTTTGGCAATTTATTAAATTTGTGTTCAAGCAAAAGTTTGCCTGCACTTGCTCCTTTACCGAGCCACCAAGAGTCCAGAACAGCTCACCTCCACACTCTCCCTGATTCACTCCTTCTCCAATTGGTAAACCCGGGGGTGTCGGGGAAAATCACATTCACAAGGTTGTCATCCTAGGCAGGGTTAGTTAACTTTTGTATAATCAACTGCCTGCAGGCTTTGTGAGCTTTGCATTCTGTTTCGAATATCTGTTTACCAATAATAGTTACGTAATCACTACAAATAATTTTATTTACAAATATCACAAAATAATTTTTGCTTCTAAGCTGCACAGCAAATTGCATGAACATTGCAAACTGGTGTTCAGTTGCAACCTAGTGAATTTTATAGAATCTTTGTAGCCAAAATTTCTCTGAGAATTTGCATGTTTTATGATTTACTTATCTTAGGAGATGCGAGATCATATGGCAAATCCAGGGATCAATCGTCAAAGTGATAAAAAAAGCTCAAGGCAGGTGAGTAAAAAAAACATTGAAATTTGTTCGAATGCAGGTGAATTGAAGATGTTTTAACTGCATTTTTCTACTTGCAGTTTGCAGCACAAGTCTTATTGTTAAACATTGATTATCAATGAATTTGATACATTGCACTGAACACTAGCTTCACTCCAAGTATTTATTTCCATTTGTTGCTAGTCCAAGAAAATGGATGATTTCTTGCAATAATTCTAAATTGTATCCTATTAATATGAGGTGCTGTAATGCACATAGCCTCTGATGTGATGTGGGTTGTGATGTGGTGCACATGTGCTTTCCGGCATGACCTGCTGTGGTGCACATGTGTTCTTCAGTGTAATAAAGTGCTGCGGTGCTCAAAGCTGCATTGTTCTTGTATAGTAATTTAGCTATTATAGGTACAACATGGTTTTCCCAACACTGTGTATAACAACAATGCACATCAAGGTTTACGCCAGAATTGCGGAAATCTGTTTGATTTACTTCACATTTGCGTTCTTTCTTAATAAGTTATCTTTCCACCGTTACTAGTGTTCTGAGTAATTTAAAAAAAATTTAAATACTAAGTTGTCAGTCTAATATAGTATACACAAAACTATTAAATTCATTTTTTTGTTTTAATGGCATTATTTAATGCAAAATCTCTTTAGAGAATTACAAATAATCTATTGTGTTTGGCTATATACTGGAGTGCAATTTGGTGTGGTGTCATCATATCTAAACCAGTAGCTGGTATCATATATCACACATCCATTTTCCTGCATACTGTGGCGAGCCCCAACCCACCCCAACTCATGCCAAGTGCCAGCTAAAAAGAATATTATTAACACAGCATTATTAGTACATTGTTGCATTTTCAGAGACTATTGGAAACTGCCCCAGGAACATACAGTAAGTACACACGTTTAGAAAATGAGGCAGAGTTATCAAATCAAGCATTTATAAATGATGCACATCAAAGGCAACAGGTATTATATTTCTTAACTTATTATGCTATTGTATTTATCATATTAACTCCCTTGTTAGGCTTTTCTAGTTAACCTGGAGTTAAGCAACTTTTTGTCACCACTCTTTATATGCAAGCCCATTTACAGTTCTAGTCTAGCGATTTTCAGTCAAAATGAATTATTTAGCAACTGTAAACGACATTTCAGTATGTCATGCAATGTGTTCAATGTAACATTTGCCTGTTCTTAATTAAATTGTAGCTCTTATTCTTTTGACATAATGCATTGCAATGTTTTGCTTAGCTCATGCTGTCAGCACAAGATGAACAATTGGATATGATAGGAGATAGTGTTGGTGCACTGAAAGACATGAGTCATACCATTGGTAGTGAATTGGATGAACAAGCAGTGTAAGTTTAACGTGTTGGATTTACATTTACTAAGTTTTGGATTTTCGTTACTAGTCAAAAGATCTGTTAATAGAAATGTGACATTGACAATTAAAAGCTATCTGATGGCATGCATTGTCGTAAGTAAGCAAATAGAGACGTTCATCTAGGAAATATTGTTGACTCCATATATCGTTATATGTGATGTGGGTAATGTAGTAAGTTGTAAAATCATGTAACAGAGCTTCTCAAATCACCAAACACACAAGCAAAACCAAAGGATTTCCTGTGTTGCAAGAATGTGTTTAGAGATTGCAGTGTAATTTTTTGCATTATCCCCCAAAAAAGTCATTTCTCGTTTACATTAGAAAAGTATAGCTGGAAACCAACTTCCACCTAATCCATATTACTTTTATATTTTTCACAAGTAGGTATTATAGTTGTTTCAGCGCAGTAGAAAAATTAACTGAAACTTCAAAGTTGGGTACTGTTTATTTTATTCAAGTATGGACTTTTTACCTGTAATTTAGACTACTATACACAGCTAGTAGTTATCATTATAAACAATTCTACAGTGCGATTTGTAGGGCTTAAAAATTTTCTGCAAAATGGTATAGAGTTTTCATGTTTGGCTTATTTCCCAAAAAATATACAAGCACTTAAAATGTGATCATATTTGCATAGCCGATAGAAAAATCCATGTTTTTAAAGTATAGTTTCTAAGTGTTAATGGTTAAAATAGTTTTGTGTGACACTGAGATTAAATATGTGTGATCCAAGTAATTTTCATACGTGTATTTTAGCATGCTCGATGATTTTGCGCACGAATTAGACAGCACACACGATCGTATGGGTAATGTGATGAAGAAAGTGTCTAAGGTTCTACACATGACTGATGGTACGTTGCTATGGCATACTTTTAAATATTTGCTGCATGCGTAAAAAAAGTTATGTAAGTTGATTTACCTTTAACTTTATTTCGACTATCTATTGAATAATGCGCAGGCACTGTGCCACAAAAATGCATTAACAGTTTGATGCTTTCATTTCGTCTAAAACTGAATATTTTTTATATGCAGTGTTTCATTTTACTCTAATGGCATTAATTTGCTGTTCAATATACTGCCAGTTTTGTATCCGTTTAACAAAACTGGTAAATTACTGAGAAAGGATGCATTTTAATAGGTAAAATCAATTATTATTAAATTTATACGAGCACTCAAGTACAGGGTGTACTTTGAGAATGTGTGACTATGTGAAATATTATTAATCTCTGGGTTTGTGTTCTCCTGCTGATACCAAATGAGCCAATGGATTAGCTCGGCCATTGAATGTTTGTTCTCTGTGTCAGAAGGTCAAAGTTGCCTGGTTTCTGTGTAACTTTTGTGTTCGTGTCCGTGAACGTAATACTTAGATGGCAGATGAAACCACTACCAAAACTAGTTGTTTCAGTAGCCATTGATTTACTTACGACACTGGTAATCGCCATGCCAAGGTCTCCTCAGTTTAATTTGTTATTATTTATTATTAGATGCTTTTAGAAATTTTGAGAGCCAGTCTTCAAGTTTCTGAACTATTCGTGCATTATCAAACTCTAAAAATTTGGCTTTACACAAAGTTCCCGTTTGATCACCTGAGAAAAAAGTTATACAAAAAGAAAAAGTGTCTTAAACTATATAATTAGGGCTGTTGGTGTTTATATTTCAGATAAAACCCAATGGATCACGATAATAGTTCTTCTAGTCATTATGGTTATTGTTATCCTGTTGTTCTTTATCTTGTGATATTTTGAGTATCTGGAACACCAGAGAGGCCAGCTCTGCATGGAGTATATGTATCTACAGAGCATCTGGATCAACTCATATCCAAAAGCATCATAATACTGAGTAACCTTTAATCTTATCATGACCCCAATTCAATATTCCTTGGGACCCTTACAAAGTAAATTTTGTAGTTGTTTTTCTGTTACCTAAATGTGCTTTGTTGTAAATATAACCAATAATTCTATGTATCTGTTCATAAATGGAAAGTGTAACATAATATTGTAATTATGTATATAGCTTGTGTTAAAACCTAAAACTGTGCCATGTACATGTGAAGGAACTCTGCTCAGTATATTTGATTCAGCTTGCTTGCTTTAAGGTTCCAGCTCATGAGATAATTTCGTAATAATCAGATTTACATTAAATGAAAGCAGATATTTTCCATACTGTCGTATTAATATTGCAAGATATATTATCTAAAGTCTTATGAAGGTCCTCCCACTTTGTTGATGAGAAACATAATTCCTAGACTGAAGTCCAGTTTAGTAGTAATATTAAGGTCTGTGACATTTATGACTGTCTTTATAATAAGGTTACTTAAAGATGTCATTGGTTCAAATCTTGGTAGGCTGTTCTGTTGGTTCATCAGCAGGTCAGTTAATCTAGCTAAAACATTTGAATTTTCATAGCAATCATGAACTGATCAGGTATTACATGTTCCATGCTTGTAGCAGTTGAAGCATACGAGTTGCAATGGAATTTTCTACGAGCATTTTACTCTTATGTTTACGAGAGTCTTTCATAGAACGGCAGCAATTTGTGACCACATTCAACCATTACGTATCACTGTTGCTACTTTTGTTGTCAGTTTCCATCTCAATGGTGCAAGCTTCTAGCTGATTTATGTTGTTCTTCTGTTTGAAAACTGATGTAGCCAGTTCGGATTTTTTGCTAGAGTATTTCAAGACAAAATGGTTTGTTCTGTACAAAAGGAGCACAATTTGCCCCATGCTGGATACATTATTTTTTTGACACTAGGTACTTAGCTGCTATTGTCAATATCAGGTTTCCTAGGCTTTGATCTAAATGTTTTTAGCTTTGACTTTGTACATCATTTCTTTTTCAGCCACTTTACATACATCTATTGTTTTTTCTAAAGTTAAGTCATGTTCTTTGATTAAAGCAGTTTATACATGGCTGTCCTGCAGACTGAGCATTGTTCCATCTTGAAGAACCGAATTAACAGAGCCATCACAGTAGACACAGTCGCTACCGTCCTTATTGTTGATGATAACTGTATGAAGTTTGCCTTCATTTTGGCTTCGTTTGTTGAAGACATGTTTTTCAAACGTCTCAGTGATGCATCCGACTGCAAGTGGATTAAATTTGACGAGAATTTCATCTATAGCGTAGTCATTTGCCGAAGTGTCAAATTCGAATCCATTATAAATTCTTAGCATGTTATCATCAATAGTATGGAGTAGCAAAATAACCCGATATTCTATTGACTGCCTATTTAACTGTGTTATAATGGCATAATTACACCATTTTTGCTTGAAAATTCCAATTCTCGTTAATGTTGCAATCATCATTTAAAGAAGGTGTTGCGCATTCACCGTCATGTTATACGGTGTTTTGCGCACCAGGTGAATTTCCTTCCATCGCTTTGTCATGTTTGTCTTTATCACTCATTTTTTAGTTCTTAGTGAGTGCGTCCAAAGAGTTGCAGGTATGAACTTTTATATTCTGAGTGGGACAAATTTAGCACAATTCTCTTACACTAGCTGGTATACTAGAATCATTAAACACATCGTGCTCCATGCGATGTACTCATTATTCACGTAGTTTCAAAGTTGATGGTATCTGGGTGAATCAGCACAACTGTAGGCAAGTTCTTCATTGATCCTGTTTCTACTGCTATGTTATGTCAGCATAATCATGGGTCAAAGCTAATAATAAAAGTTTTTGCATTATTACTGAGAAAGTATAATTATATTATAGGCAGTGGTTGCATTTACAGCACCTTAAACCTTTTACTTTTTGTTGTGTTTATAGCACCATAACCTTTTTATTTTTGGCCATGTTTATGGCACTGTAACCCTTTGGCTACGTTTGCAGCATTGTTGTTGTTTTTTTTACTTTTGGCTATGTTTAAGTTACTGTAACTCTTTCATTTATCCTAAGTCACTGTACATATAATCCTTTTTAAGTCACTTTTTCTTCCATTTTCACTGTACGTATAACCCTTCTGATAAGCATTTATTAGAAAATACGGACCAATTAGTATCTTGAAAAATATTGACTAGAAAATACGAATCGTGGATGTGCTCCGTCCGTACAGGCAAAAAATGGCAAAAATCAGCATTGAATCATGCGATAGACTTGCTCACAAAACGTTGTAATTGCTATTCAAATTAATTACTATTTAAGCAAAGTGAAAAGTACATTTTAAGAAGACTGATACCGAAATTATTGCGTTTACTCTTTCAGATGTTTAAAACGGTTTCAAATTACTAATTGTTACATAGACATTATAGATTTGCATTTAACTGGTGACAATCTTGGGTTCAAAAATACGATTAATTAATTGCCGAATTATTATGAAATTAGCGAACAATTTAGGTACCACGTAGCCGTATGGCGACAAAAGAAAATCTGACTACGTATAAAAAACAGGCGTGATTGATAGGTGGTATGTAATACTGAACTAAAACTTAGGTCACATGACTTAGACTGACTTCGTTTCAAACACCTGGATTAAAGATTACAAATGCAAAAACACAAAATAGTTTTATAAGGCTAAATTCGAATTGCTTGACGGTGACAAGAATCTTTATCAGTTAATCTGGAAAGGCAATGGATAGAAAATGTGGTAGTGCCTTAACTGTTTGGATACATCAGTACTGTGGATATGAGAAATTCCTGTCAGTATTACAGAAATGGTGCAGCTGCGTGGAAATAACTTTTCCAAACTTGGCTGGAATAATATGACAATCTAAGTAGATGCTTTTTAACTTTTCCACTTCACCCTTCGTTTTTCCACACTTGGTTCAAGGTTAGTATCCTATGGCTTCTTAATATTATTCGACATTCTTCTTGAAATAACAACTTTGCTTGTTCTATATACAGACTGACCATTCCCATAGGACTACGGTTAGGGAGCTTATGAGGCCATACGGTTAGGGTATGTGGATTTGTTTTCTCTTTGACCTTGACTCCTAATTTGTCAGTTTCCATTTCCAATTTCACTCCCAGTGCTCTCTTATCCAGAACAAATCGTGGCTCTGTGTTCACTCGGAACAGTGGCTATTACTCTTCTATTTAGACAAAATCCACCTCTTGGTTAAAGGTTCGTCTAACGGCTGGATGAATAATATGGCTTGATACAGTCTATTGTATATACAGACTTGAAGCAATCATCAATGTGAAAACTATTCAAAACACTGTCCGCTACCTCTGAATTAAAATAACTGACATTGTCAAATGGCATTCTTTTAATTTCAAATGACACCATGCTCGGCAACCGTACCCTGCCGAATAGAGGAACAGTTATTCTAAGTGCTTGCAATGGCTAATCCAAATAATTTGGCCACAATAAAAAACGAGGTAAGTCTTTGTTTTTGGGCGCCACAAACATTTGATGGAGCATTTCGCAAATATTTGCCATCAAAATCATTGGCTTCTGCCCAAAGCAAAGCAAGTATGCCAATCAATCTTTTCATGAGATCTAGGCCTTGAATTAAGTGATTCTCAATCACAGGCAGCTGCACAATCAAATGTTGGTTTGTTTTTTCAGGCTTATTCTCGTTGAACACCAGGAAATGTGGCGAATCCCATATCATGTGTCTGGCCAGGTATTCACATTCTTCACTGACCACCTAGGCATATTTTTTATGCAATTAATCACTCATGGCATATTTAGTTTGCAGCTGAGGGTTTTTATTAGGTCTTGTGTACAACCCGTTCATACATTAAACTGTCATATCACAGTTGCTGGGAAAATCGACAGCATACTTTCACTAAAGTCTCCAATCCATGTCTGTCGTGATGCGTTATTAAGTTTTTCTGAGTACTAATGGCTCTCATATCATGACGTGACATTATTTCATCCAGATTGGCTCTAATCGTCCAAAATTTTTCCACTTGTTTATAGAGCATGTTTTTTTATTAGCTGACTGATTCACATGCAGGCTGTAATTTTCACCATTGTTACAAGATGTTGCACTTCCCCCTACAGTTCCATTTAATGACCAATCTAACCTCACTTTAATAGTGAGCTTTAGTAATCTGTATTCTACATCAGAATAAGGATCATCCGCCTCTGATGAGAGCTTAATTCCAAAAGTCTATTATCTGCTGGAGATATGGGCATTGGAAGGTCGACACTGTGAGGTACTAGTTGTATGGCATTTATATGGCTGATGCCACAATAGGATAACCGATTTTGTTCCTTGTTTTGAAAGTTAATTTTTCTTGGGGAAAAACAGTAATCATCAAAGTGGTTTTTTGTTCTCTTCAAACCTTTGGCACTGCAAGAGACACTTTTCTTTGACTGCGTATAAACCAGTCATGCACAGTTACTGCAGCGCACATGAGGAACCCACCATTTATCTTGGTTTCCAATATAATAGCCAACATAGTGATAGAATGCTGTTTTTCCTATGTAGTCATAATTCTCTGTTGGGTAGATGGAGTGAATAGTCTATAAATGGAATCGTGTTAAAGCCAGTATAGAAACCTGTAAACTTCATACACGCAGATTTTAATGGCTAGGAATGTTTACAATGATGATAAGTATCAATAATTATCGATTATGGTATTGATCCGAGAAAATTTGTTTTTATCGTTATTGTATTGATTTTATTCAAGGAATATCTTTATCGCATTGAATTTTGTGCATATTGTTGCTTATTTCTCAGCTTTATAAAATCACTTCATTTTGCTTTTTCAGTTGGAAATACCCTTCATTTTCCAATGGAAATACATAATAAAGTAATAAAAGAGTTACTTATAAGAATAATGGGTTGAATAATTGCCTTGTACTTTTTTCCTGCAATAGTGACTGTCTTCATTCAGTTTAGTGACATGCGGATACCAAGTGTGGTATTTTCGGATGCATTTTCCTAGTTATGTGCAGCAGTGCATTATTTTATGACTAAACCATGTATCCATGCATTAATCAGGAAACGGCGGTGCTGTAATATTCTATTTGGCTTTACACAATAACTAACCGGACGTACTTCAGTATTGTTATAAATAATTTATCGTATTGTATCGTATCATCAGAAAACAGATTATCATATCATGTTGTTGGAAAAAAGTATCGTGTCGTATCAGCAAATTTGTGACGTTTATTATCCCTAACCTGGACATTTTATTAAAAGAAACTAATAAAGTACTTGTACACTTAAATCAGGGAAATTTATTATGCCACAGTTTGTACTCACTTCCTAGCATATTTAATGTGTAATAACAAGTAGGAATTTATTATATCCAGCATGGCACAATAGTAAAACAGCAACTTTAGATTCTGGCAAATCCGGCCCTGCTATAGAATGACTAAGCCCATATTTGAATTCAGCACATTCAAGTTAGCTTAAATGAGTATACTTAAACGAAAAAGCAAGCCATTGATGACTGAATTTATGTAATATTTTGTCCCATTTGTTGTATATATGTATTACAAACCTGTGGGTGTAATATTAAATTTAAAATAATAGGTTTAGCGAATTATATCATTTATGTGCTGTTGTAGTTATCATATTGCAGTCAAACAGTGTCCTTTCAGCAGTATACTGTATTGCCTTTCTGTTTGTTGAGGTTGTAAAATTGATTATCGTTGTGTGAACCTAATAAAACTTATTTAAATGAGTATTGAATGTGCAGTTGGTCTCAAATTAAAATGAAAAACAAAAGCAAGATTACGAATGCTATGTTTTGTCAAAATTAGACTACGTACTACAATATGTGTAAATTATTTATGTGTAAAAAAGAAAGACAACAATTTTCGTTTTATTAATTACACAACCCTGAGCTCACAATCTGTTGTTTAGAGTTACTAGATAACAGTACTTTAAATTTGTATTCATTGAGTGGGTGCATGGGATGCATACCGTATACGCACGTACTAGCTAGCTATACTGACATGAGGCAATTTCGTAATGAATAGACCTGCATTAAAATATTAAAATGTTGTTGATGTGGAATCGTTTGTAGTTCAATAATATAGAATTAGAATTTTGACATCTTGCGTATTGTGTCAAATTTCCAAAAAAAAACAATGCATTTATTACTGGATACGTTGTTTAGACCATTGATCGTTACCTAAAACTGCATAACAATAAATGTATAATTACAACAATAAGTAGGTGAGCAATTCATTGTCATTATTATTATTGACATCATAATGAAATTTGTGTGGTTCTATGTACAACAAATGACAAGAAAAAAATGGAAATTGATGCTAAAAAATTACTGCGTACTGGGTTAAGTGCTTTAGTTAATGTCGAAAATTATTGCAAATTTACTGATGTAATGAATTATTTCCAGGGTTTTTTATGCAATAAATGAGATGAGCAAAAAGTCAGGAAGACTTTAAAATCTGTGTAGTTTTCCCATACAGTTATTATTGAATAGTTTTACTGCTGATTGAACAGTATCTGCAGTTAGAGGGGAGCATTTAAAAAATTCATTACCTGGATGAAATTCGGCATTAAATTAATGATACCTTCTGTGGCTTAGCAACCCTCATTTCCAAAATAACAACACTTATAGCAATGACTCCAAGGTAACAGTTTGTACTGCAATTTGAACAAAATAAGAAATATGAAGCACTGCTGCAAGTACTGATGTCAATGTTACTATTAATTTTATTATTATTAGGAAATCTGAATCTGAAAAATAACATTTTAAGTTATTGTGGCAAGAGGCTTTACCAAAACATCTGTCATTAAGATCCATGGGTTATAGTTGAATAAATGTTTCTGGATTACGCAGTGATGTTTTCTGTGGCAGTTTTAGTGGTTATTATTATTATTATTATTATCATCATTATCATCATCATTATTATTATTCTTGTTGTTATTATCATTAGCTGTAAATAAGATCATTGTAATAACATCGATCTCATTCGAGTTTGGTTTCGATATGAACACCAAAGTTATGGCAAAGGAAGCAAAATATTCTATTATTATTGTTATTACGAAATCTGAATCTCAAAAATAACATTTTAAGTTGACACTAATCGTGGCAAGAGGCTTTACCAAAACGTCTGTCATTGAGATGCATGGATTATAGTTGAATAAATGTTTCTGGACTATGTAGTGATGTTTTCTGTGGCTGTTTTAGTGGTTCTCATTAATTGTAAATAAGATCATTGTAATAACATCGATCTCATTCAAGTTTGGATTCAATATGAACACCAAAGTTATGGCAAAGGAAGTAAAATATTATGACGATAATGATGAGGGTAGCTTGCGATGCTCAGGGAGACTCTGTTAATGGCCATAATTCCGTAAAGTAGCAGAGCTTGAGACGCCCAAGGTGGCACCTGAGTTTGCCCACACCCATGAAAAATACAGCAACATTCTTTGTAAAATTTGTAAATTTTAGTGGAGTTATGTTGCTGCTGTGATAATTTAATTGTGGAGATAAGCTGATAAAATAATAAAGCTGATAATAAGACTGAAAAAATTTGTCTGTGAAGAAGTAATTCTGTAAGTGATAAGAACACTAAGAAGCTTCTACAAAAGTTAATGTAGGAAAGACTGTGATCACAGTGTATAAATATACTTCACAGTGAGCCTAGGAAGTGCACTGTGTAGAAATTTTGAAAACAAAGGAGAACTATATGACTATTACAAAGATATTAAATCATTAATTATTATTATCTTTTGTAACAAACAGTCAACAGTAAGCACTATAAGCAGTGTTTTCATGGAAAATTAAAGGGTTTTACCTTCTGTTACGAAAAATGCACAAACACATCAAACGTTTAAATATTTGATAAATTCATGTTAGGAAAAACCATACTACCGGCATTGAACAAGTGAACTGCAAAGTTGAACAGTTTCGAAAATAATGAAAAGTGTGAAGGTCGCATACGTTTACAGCAATAGACGTACAAATTATAACAGGCAAATGTCAGTATGCCTCCAGCAATTATCGACCTGCAAATTAGAAAACGTTTGCTTACTGTACACACACACACACACCATATAAGTTTTGTAACACATTTACACTATTCTGACAGAATCAACTTTTTCAGTGCACTTGATCAAAGTGCCGCCAACTAAAAAAAGCAATCCAAGGCACACTGCCTCTTTGCCGCTGCGCCACTGTCAGTCTGTCACTATTGTCTAGCTGATGTGCCTTTTGTTTTAGAAAACTATTTTTAGGTCCAAGAAAGTACTTTGCTTGTGTATGTCTTGAATAATTTGTGAACAAATTCTGATACAAATACTGAAGTTTCAAACACTGAAGGCAAATGTTCAAAATAATTAACAGTAGCTAACTAAGCATAGTAATCGTACACACAGTTTTCTTGATTATCACACAATAACCGAAAACAAAAACCATAAAACTTCAGCAGTAGTCAGTAAACATGGGAGAAGGAAACTATATATAGACAAAGATATACACATATATATAGTATATACACAATGGATACCGTTATGAGCAAAGCCACTTACTAAACCAACAATTAAATTATGAAATTATTCATCTATCTTTGACATGTACATATTCCCAAATAAGTTAGTAACATTCATCAAAAATTAAAAGAACTATTTATAGCAATTAATTCATCAACTTTGCACCATTTTCTTTTGAAGATCATAAACATATCGTTTGAAAGCCACCGTAATTTCAATTGGCACTTTCTCTACCGTAGCTTTCACATTGTGGCTGCTAGGTGTTGCTGCTGATGATTTTTCTCGATTTTTCCGTGTTGCACTTAAAGATGCCACAGTCGAAGGCTGAAGCCCTTCTATAATAATGGAAAAAATATTACTATTATAATCTCATAGCTCTGAAAAGACTTTTTGCAGCTTAAGACGTTTCATAACTGTGGACTAGCTTATGATTTCTCTCTTTGTCCTTGAATTTTGTCTAAGTTTTCAGTAAATTTGCAAATATCCAAGTACGTGTTGAGTTATATTACCGAATTACAAGCAGAAACAAAATCAATCACTAATACAATTGCTCTGAACAACAATTATTCATAAACAGTTTCACTGTAATTACTTAAACTGTTTCACTGTAATTACTTATTATGACAGCTGTAATTACTTATTATGACAGTTATCAAACATTATAGGCATCAGCTAATAACTTCAGCAGCTACTACATAAATAGTTATTTGCAGATATTTTGCTCGAAACCAAGGCAAGTAACAACACAGTTGACCGCACTTAACTCGAACGTCTTGGACATCTATTGATATTACACATTTTTGGCATTTTATTTAATTTCTAACAGTAATTCATAATTGGTCCTTTCTTTAACGTCACTTGCTAGAGAAAGCACCATGTATCGAAAGTAATACTTTTGAAACTAGTCGCGAACAATTTGTTGCATGTGGCTAATACTATTACCATCTTTTAACTCTTTCTCCATTACTGAATAATCGATATTTGTTTTGATATATAAAACAAAAATAAATTACATACTTACTTACTCACTTAAGGTACGTAGGCCCTACACATACAAGGGACTCTAACATAAATTTAGATTTTTCCAAATTTGTATTTGTGAGTTAACCAAATGCTTTATAAGGAGTTTGGCAACCTAAATTGTAAAAATTACCAAGTTTGTAAAATCTCACTACTTCTGTAAAAAAAATAACTACTTTGGCAAAAATGTTATAATTTTATAAAAATTTTGTAAGACTAGAGGCTATAACTTATGTTAAAAAGTTTCACATTTTTGTAAAAACAAACTGGGTCACTAATTTTTAAAAAGTTAAACACTTTTGCAAAACATGCTGTTTTTACAAAAAAATGTAGTCACTTTTGTAAAAATGTCATTAGTTTCGTAAGAATTCCTGCCCATTTTTGTAAAATACAACGCTGCTAGCTGCTTTTGTAAAATTTTCCATTTTTGTGAAAACAACTAGTCACTAATTTTGTAAAAACACTAACCACTTTTGTAAAACTCGTTACTTATAATAATAATAAAGAATGATCTCTTTGCACATTAATTTATACCAGATAACAAAATACAATAAAGCACAAGCATTGAATGACCATGGTGGCACAATATGGTGCAACATTTTCTCACTACATTCTCACCATGCATGCTGCGTGATAATGCATTCCTACAAGAGGCGATAGTATAAATGTTATCGAAATCTGGTGATGCGACATCATAAAATTTCCCAATATTCTATTTCAAATCCTCGAATCCAAACTTACAGAACTTGTATTCAGATGTCACCTTAGGTGATAGTGAAAAATTAGTCCAATGAAACTAGTATTTTTATAAAAATAAACACTTTTTATTGAAGCGAACACTATAACAAACTTGGCAGCTCGAGATCATATGTTACAGCTATCTTCTACCGAGAAATTCACACTAGGCGGCAACTGCTAAGTAATTAGCCTCAAATTTGAAAGTAACTAATCTCATATAGGGCAGGGTTGGTACAATTTAAAGTCTGGTACTCTTGTAAATGTTCCGTTAAAAATGCATAGAAACCATTAATAAGATTTACATAGAGTCAGAGCACCTATAGACAAAAACAAAAACTGTGATAACAATCAATGAAATAATAAGACATTTCTATGTTAGAGCGGATCATTTTGCAGAAGACGGAGTAGTGGGTCCTTTGGCTGGAGTAAACAATTTAATGAAAAATTGCAAATAGTACTTTTTCTAAGAGGTAATCTAACAAAGTTATCTTTTTAAAATGAAATGACACCTGATGGCCCGAATGCCACTGACACAGAGAACCAGGGAACTATTAGCTGAGTCTAAAAAAGTCTATCCATGCCAACTTAACAAAAAAAAACAATGAAAAACCAACAGCTAATAAACAATGCCAGTGTCCTAAATCAAAAACTACGTTCAAACTTCGCCAAACCTTGTCATTGTAAAACTTATAAGGGCAATTTTTGTTACTCGTGCCTACAGAAATGAAAATTTCAATAAGATGCTTAATAGTAATCATATACAATAAATGACGTCAACCCAGAGCAAATCATATCAGTTATCAACACTGCAATGCAAGACTTACCGTTTTGACAAAAGTGACTAATGCTTTTACAAAATTAGTGGCCCAGTTGTTCTTACAAAAGTGGAAAACAATAACCTTGTATTTTACAAAAATGGGCGGAGTTCTTACGAAACTACAGATATTTTTACAAAAGTTACAAAAGTAGCCACTTTTTAAATCAGTAACCCACTATTATGAAAGTGGAAAATTTTTTGACAAAAATAATAGCCTCTGATTTTACAACACTGGCAAGATTCCTTACAAAATTAGCAACATTTTTTATCAAAATGGCTATTTTTTTACAAAAGTAGTGAGCTTCTACAAACTTAGTATTTTTTACACTGTAGGCTACAGAGTAAAACACAGTGTACTACAGTGTAACACACCTTCACATAATCATTGCAAAAGTAACATACCAAATTCTGACAAAAGCAAAATCACAAGCAACTTAGCTTGTAAACAACATGTTATGAAGTTGTTTATGATGTGCCAGCAGTCTATAGCACCCTAGTCAAGAGCTACACACTGAAACCAGTGTGGATACATATTCTGAGGTACTTTTGCTGACTTAGTTTTGAGCTATTTGCTCTAATTTAAGAAACTATCACTAGCAAGATCTACAGCTAATAGCAGTAAGGATCATACCACTGTTACTTAGCATAAATGACGAACAAAAAGCCAGTAATATCAATTAATGTACTAGAGAAACTAGCAGTTGAGATAAAACAGGAACTCACTCAGTATGCGAACTTTAAATTTTCCACTTTGGCCAAAGCCGCTTTCAATCACACCCATTTCTCCAGTTGATAACTCCACCCGTAGTCCGATAAAATTTTGTATACTACTTTCTTTTTTGAATAATGAGCGACCAATCACTGTGTATTCATCTACCATTCTATCAACAAATCCTGCAAGTAGCACTACTACATGAAAACAGCATTGTGATAATTGTCATATCCGTATTTAATCATAGCTATTAAAAGGTGCATTAAAGGTTCGTTAAAAAGGAATATGGCTCAGTGTGAAAATGTTGTCAGCTGATATAATTCTCTGTCCTCTGAAAGGCTTTAAGCCTATGTTACATAATACGAAAAGAGCACGAGCCACAAGTACTACTGTTCCCACCACATTAAATTAATGTCCATCATGTTTGCTATTACATGTTCAGTAGGTATGAGAAAAACGAAGAATAAAATCGAACAGAATTAAGTAGTTAGAATAGTTTGAATATCTCTTTTTACGACATTTATGAAACTGTCTTTAAATACAAACATACTACTTTTTGGCCAGTTAACTGAAACTAAGATGCTTACAAAGTAACTGAATTACTAGATAAACAAACAAGACTATAAAGAAGATTGATGCGAAATGCATACAGCAACTGATTTAAACGTAACAGAAAAAATCTTACGAACTTTATCTCCCAAGAAGATCATATAAATTCTATTATCTGAACATATACTATATGTATCAGAAATGACACTATAAAGCCGTCATGTATCATGTTTTTGTTTGCAATAACATGCATAATGTTATTTATGTGTCTACCATATAGTCAGTAATAATTATAAAGACATCACATATGAATTACGTTAGACTTACCTTCTCTGGATTTACTCTTATAAACTCGAAGTTGTGGCAGGACAGTCTCTTCGTAGTTCTTCACACAAATTGGTTCCAGTACTTTACCATGAAATGCTATTCTGCAATGGAATTTAAATATGTTGTATATGAATGAAGTAAATTTTTGTGGCAGCAACGACTCTTGCTTAAGCTACAGTAGGCCTATATCAGAAGTTCAAAGATATATTATGCAATACAATTTTCGGGCTGCCACACTGCATAAGGAAGCTCGACCAGTTAGACCATAACTTTTTTTTTGAAAAATACTAAGAAAAACTGTAGATTTGGGCAGCAATTTCAAGACGAAATATATATATGTTCGCCATGTCCTTTTTATGCTGTTACCACAAATTGTCCAACTACTGTGTTTAAGGTAAACTTTTGGAAAAAATTAGAATTTCATTTTAAATTTTCTATTGTAATTTTTTAATTATAGAATATTGTAGAATAAGGTAAGCATAAAAAGGACATGGTGAACACACACACACACACACACGCACCACACACACACGCACCACACACACACACACACACACACACACACACACACACACACACACACACACACACACACACACACACACCCAAACACACACACACACACACATATATAATATATATAATATATAATTTGGTTATTACAAGCGTAGCAAAATTGAGTATTTTTAGCATAACCAAATTACTAATCTGGGTCTATTAATAAAGTTGTAAAATATACCCACTATTAGTCAAAGGCAAGAAGCATTTATGTTTCTAACTTAGCTATTATGCAAGGTAACAGAATCTGCTACTTAGCTAGGCTTACCAAAGAAAGAAGCATTTCACCATAGAAAAATAATGCACAGTTTCTAAGACTGAAATTTTACATAGTATTAAAACATAGAAAGAAATTTTTAGTTTGAAATAAGACCTAAACTTATTGACAGAATCAGATGATTAATTTCAGGCAAGCAGTCACATTGCAATATTACAGGGCGATTCAGAAGTCCCTTGCTAATTTGATTTGCAATTTTTTTTGCAACAAATGACTAGTAAATAACCTTCCATTACTCTGCACCTTGCTGCTATGCTCATCTTGTACATCATCTTTCAGCTGTTACACAGTCTGCTACTATGCAGTACTGGGACCTAACTATGGTTTCAACTTTCAAGAGATGGGCAATTAAAACAAACCGGCTAAAATTATTAGCAACGAATCAGCCATATTTTCGCTATATATCTGATGCTTGTTAAGTGATTGGTTAAGAGATACATATGTTGCAAAATGTGTTTTTGTTAAACTCTTGTTTCTAACCACCACGCATAATTTCACAGGGATATAATCAGAGTAACAAATCAGTGCTCTGCAAAGACAGGAATTTGAATTTGGTGAATTAATCAGGGTCCAGGCCATCAATACGGTCTCCGCCTTTTCAAGATTTTTACATAAACGCAGCTTAAACACAAAAATATGCCGGCAACAAGATTTTGTTTGGTGCGAGATAAAAATGATTTAAATCTCTTTTGCATTTTTAAGCAAGGCATTTTATTTGAGTATATTGTGTGGTAATTTCATATTTTAATTACATATTAAAATACCACGAACGTTGTTCAAGAGTTAGCATTTCCTTTAGAGGGGAAGAACAATAAAAATATGATATACCTGCACATATTTAAATGAATGTCACTGTCAAGCTTAGATCCAATCACTAAGCTGTTTTTAATACAAGTCACAGGATGCTCAAACTCAATCAACGCATAGTGAGTTGTGAACTCAGGACTACCTGTTGTTGCCTCTGCTGAACCACCTTTAAATATATTTCATTTATGACTAATATTTACAAGATAATAAGTTTATGAGTTTAACCTAAGAAAAAAAGTGGTTTTCTTAACTCATGAAGTTTAAAAAAGTATATAAAAGAATCTTGCTTAGAAAAAATTTAATGTATCTTGGACAGTAGGTAGTAAAACCTATTATTAAGTGCAAATTTCAAATAGATACCAAAATTTTAATGATTGTACATTGAGTAAGCTGTTTCTGAACTATCAAACAAACTGTCATTATAAAAATACTGCACACTAACTATAGAAAACATAATAACTTTATTAATTCACCTGTGGTTCCTTTGTCAAACAGTTCATCCTGATAGAAGTATTCTTTGTTAAAATCAAAGGTATATTCCTTATCATCACTAACATCCTTGGACAAAAGAGCAAAATAAGTAACCTTTCCCATGACTGTCTCGTGACCAATACTGCAAAAATTCAATGTTTAGAATAAACAATATTAATAACAGAAATACCCTTCACTTTCCTAGGAGCTTTATTAAAGTATCACATAGCAAAAAGTACTTTCATTTTGCATTATAACTGATAACATAAATGCCATAGTAATTACTAAACTATTAATAATAACCATTAATTTGGGAATGACTTTGTGAACCTGAACTCTGACTTGGAATACGGAAAATTTAATGAGATAAAAATGACAAAAACAATGACAAATACTAATCTCTTTTCTATCTATTTACCCTCTTAAAATTGGTTATGGAACCGTTATGGAACCTAAAATATGAGTTTAAAAACTGACTACAATATTCTATAATTAAAAAATTACAAGAGAAAATTTAAAATGAAATTCTAATTTTTTTTCCAAAAGTTTACCTTAAACACAGTAGTTGGACCATTTGTGGTAACAGCATAAAAAGGACATGGTGAAAATGTTAAGATGGAATCTTTTAAGAGATGTCTAAAAAGTTGAAAAGCAAGAAAAGTTAATGAAAAATTAACAGATTTCCGTGCTTGAGCATGCTAGTGAAAATTTGAGAATATTTCTGACAGGGAAAAACATTTGTTGAAGTAATACACACAAATATAGAACCAGCTAAGACAGGTCCACAAATGCCTTGTAGAAATTGCTCAATAATGCTACTATATCTCTACTATGCGTGCAATGTCCATATAATGTTTGAGTTAATTACAACTAGTTGAACTTCTTAAATGTCAAATTTATTAATATTTTGACCACTTTCCTTTTTTATTGGCAAAACAGCCACTAACTTTATGAATACTGATTAAAAGTAGAAATGGTTTAAGTGACTTTAAACTGTTATGCCTAGCATGATAAGACTTTGTTACCTTATGTTAGATACTTACTGTTCCTCTAAATTTCTTTGACCTATACTAAGAAAGGAGCTCTTGATTTTATTTGGCTCACTTAAATCACATTTTCTATCGATTTGCTAGAGACATTATAAAAATAATCATTCTGCAACATGTCACAGTCATCTAAACACTCCTTATGTCCGATGTTACTTAACTACTGAAGGTAATATTTATGAGTGCTACAAAATAATTAAACTGTAATGTTTCTAAGGTATTAGGACATACACTGATTGGTGACTAGCCTGGGTAGCAAAGCCACTTGACTGGGTAATTATAATTTGAAGCCAGATTTTGAAATCAGTTGTCAGCACAGTAACACTTTAACGGGAGTATTACGTGGTACTTGAAATTTTAGTACTGTATGCCGAGACTATAGGGGATGGGGTACAGATCAGCCAATAACACTGCTGTAAAAATCAATACAGCTTATTTTTATAGTAGCTGCAGGCCTATTTATAGAACTAGATCGCTAACAATAACTGCATTATGCACAAACATCTAGACAAACAGTATACTGTTGCCAAGTTTGCAAGGAGCAAATGGCCTTATCAGCGGAAATACAGTATTTGAGCACGTATAGATCTCTGCTATTAAAGAGGAAAAAGCATCAAAACTTTTTTCCCATTAAAAACTAAAGGAAAATTACTTTAGTAAAATTTGTGAGCCTGTGCCAGAAGTGCCCAATAAATTACATCCCCTACCGAGCAAAGATTTTCCGGCTTTGGGTACTTCTATAAATCCTTTCAACCAGTTGGCATTTCCTGTATTCGGTCAAATGGAGCACAAAGTCAAGATACATGCTCCATCTCGGATGTGGTAACTGGATATAACTGCTAAACCCATTTACTTTGTATCAGACTGAGTTACAATGCTTATAATCGGTACAAACAAACAAAGCCTAACTGCAGAAAAAAAACAGAAAACAATGATGTTATAAACAATATGCACTTAAAATTTTTATATCCAAATAATATACCTGATATGGAACTTCGCTTTTGAAGAACATTTTCCCTTGAAGTATGGAATTTTATTCACTGATACAACAGCAGCAAATAATGTTGGCAAGCAGCCAGGTGTAAAAACCAGGCCTCTTTCTAGTAATTTTGCATCAAACTGTGTCACGCATATCCCTACCCTGTCTCCCTGAAATATGCGAAAAACAAAATTTGTTGAAAAAATCAGTTTTACAGAAAACTAATTTTTAGCAAGCTAATTCCTTGAGCAAATAATAATCAGTTTTATTAAAACACAGTAGTTTAATATCAAAAAGAATGACCTCGGTGAGTCATTGGGCCCTGATATGTTAAATTTTTAGCATAGATCCATACACATACTCCTAATATCATAAATCTAATGGAATCTAAAAGTGTGGCCAAAATGTGCCAAAATAGAAGTATGCATTCGTTAAACAGTGTTATTTCATTTAAACGACATACAAAACCTAAAAATAAGTCCCATACCTTACACAAATCTGAATTATGTAAAAATGAACACCTGACTTTCAAGGCCATGGAATTTTCAACATTTTGAAAATGAAAATCTGCTATGGAAATGGTGTATAGATGTTATGGGGAATAATCACGAGGGTTAACCATAAAATCTCCATTTTTAATCGTCACCGTTAATGCTTGTTCGCTACTTCATTATGAAATATGGTCACTTTTTGAATGGTTGAAAACAATAAGTATGACTGATGTAAGACTTTTATTGGGTCACCTTTTTCCATATTTTTGTCACTTAATTAAGCTGAGTGGGGTTTCAAATTTCTCAGGGTTCAAGTATGTATCATTTAGTTATACCATCAATTAGTATATCGATTCAAATTTCGTAAAAACACGTGTGACTGTTTTCAAAATTAACTCATATTTTTTTACAAACCTGCACAGCCTTTTCTACTGGCTTCTTAAACATTTGTATAGACTTCACTTTTCTTTTCTCTTTTACTGCTGATATTTCTACTGTCTAAAATGAGAACAAAAATAGTGTTGGACCGAATAATATATCAACACAGAAAATAAATAAATTATTATTTTACATATTCCTTCATTACCAGAATTACTTATACACATTAAGACCACATAAACCACACTGGACCATGCTAGAACACACTTATAAGTGAAGGAATTTCATAAGCTTCAAAAGCTATTAGTAAACATCACTACAGTATCGTAAATCAGAGGTAGCTAATCCAGGTCAGCCTTTCTAACTCTTAAAATCAGACTTACATCATTTATTGCAATGCTCCCATGGAGCACTGTGCCTGTCATTACCGTTCCTTGCCCTCGAACAATGAAACAGTGATCAACAGCAAAAACGAAATCACCAGTTGCATCCCGTTTCGGAAGATAGACAGTTTTTCGAAGCACTTCCACCAAGTCAGGCATACCAACTGCATCCACATTTGAGCCCTGAACAAAAGCAAACATTATTGCTTGGTATGTAATGAAAAAACAACCACAACAAGTTTCTCTCACAAAAACTGCAAGCCTTCAATACACCAGCTCACGAAAAATCTGAACTGCTCTTTTACATAAGAAAAAGCATTACTCAAAAGGATGCTCCTTCTTTCGACCTATCCTATCCCTCTGACTCTCATCTTCCTGACAGCCTGTCCTTTAATCTCTCAATGACTCTCTCCTGTGTTTCTTTCATTCTTTTTCCTCACCTGTTTTATTATCATAATTAATCATAACTGATAAACAATTAATCTTTTTACCTCTGGTCCACCAGGTTTAGCAGAAACTGGAACAACAGGTGAAGATGCAAATTTGGTATTCATCAAGGTCTTTTGGATCCTTTTTGTTACCTATGGTATTAACATACTCGTTAAAGCTTTAAAGTTCACATACTGACACATTCTGTTATAATTACATAATAGGCCTATTCTACAGAAGTTTAACAAAAGAAAAAATACCTTCTCAATAGTTTGTTTTTGCTTTTCGGGTGTAAGTACATCTATCTTGTTTAACACCACAATCATATGTTCACAAGAAATTTCTCCTATAACAAGACATTCGGCTGTTTGAGTTTGAATTCCCTTGGTTATATCAATCACCAACATCATCAAATCAATTATTTGTGCTCCTACAGAAAATATAACACCAAGAAGTCTCTTTACTACTAGTTATTATTATCAGACATAGATTACAACCTAACACTTTTTAGCTGCTTTATCTAATAACTGTACTTGAACACAAGTGACAATTATATTTAAGTCTCATCCATAGGATTAAGCTTGTTGATGAGCTAGGTTAGAGGGAGGATGGGCGACAACATCTACCTTTTAAAAATAGATGTTGCCACTAAGCACTGAATTCCAACTTGCATGCCAAACCATATAACAACATAATGACTGGTTGGCTTAGAGTTGAATCATTGTAATTATTTTTACTTATATTTTTAGACAACAATATACTTGGCTACTTGTGTGTAGTTTTAAAGTGAGAGTTTAACGTACAGCCACTTAACAATACAGTTGTCGCCGTTAAGAAAACCACCGTTGTGATTTTGAACCCATACCTTAGTTACGATCTTTTTAACCCGGCGGTGCTTGTGCAATTCAATTGAATTCGTTCTTTTGGATCAGTCTTATGATCACATTACGTTACAGTCTACTTTTAATACAATATATGCACAGAAACAGGGAGGTTAAAAACCAAACACTTGCCGAGTCAAGCCATACACTAACTGAAGACAATTGCGCAACTGCCGAAAATCACCCAATATGTAAACTAAGCGAATATTGTTTATATGCCTCACCTCCTATAATAGTTCTTATTAGAGAAGCATGACCTGGACAGTCAACAAGTGTAATTTGCATTTGCTCTTTGGCTACGTTTGCACCATCACGTAAGTGATCTGGAATTTTAATGTTGAATGACGAAAAGCCCAGATCTAAAGTAATTCCCCTTTCTCTGCTTTGCGGATTTTTATCAAATGCTGCAGTACTAGCAGTGGTACTGAGGGCTTTAACCAAAGCTGTTTTTCCACTGTCAACGTGGCCCAGAACTCCCACATTAAAATTTACCGGCATGGAAGCAGACATATCGGTATAGATGTCACATATCTCCTAAAACATGATTGGATGTAGCGTAGATTAACAGCGCGCTAGCGTTTCTGGGATATCCATGAAGCTGTTGTGATTTGTAAAGGTTTTCAATTTTTAGGTGTGCAATTTCAATCGATTAATTCTTGTTTTAGTCAATCCTGAATTAAATAGGCTAGTTAAAGTCAGAAAGTAAAATTTTTTCAAAGTATTTTTTCAATGTAATACTTTCATAATATCAAACTATGCTTTTGTACAATGACGAATTGGAAAGTTACGTGATATTGATGCCTCACAGTTTACAGACAGAGGCCTTAAGTGTGCCTTACTTAGGTTTATACGAGCTCATGTATTACATAGTGAGGTAGTAAATCAGATAGGTAGCATCTTGCCGTCTAGAAATTTAAATGTCTGATTTGCATAAGTTCATTGTTTTTGTTGAATGCTAAAGTAAAGAATTGTGATCATCACTACACCTATTTTATAAAATGTGCCTCTGTATAAATAAATGTGACACATTGGTGCTAGAGAGATGCAGATCCCTCATTTGGATTTTATGACTCAGTGTGTTTATTTCATTTGTTTTTCACATAGTTTTGAGTTACTGCATATTGCAAGCCAGTATATACACAGCATTCAACGGCAGGCCTGTCAGAAGAAAATTAGTGGCAAGACCATACATAAGTAGGCTGAGGATCAGAGCAAAACCCTGAAGGTCAGATGCTTTCTCCTGAACTTTACTAATTTAAATTAATTTTTATTTTATTTGAAATTTACAAACATCTTCCAAAGTGCTTTACATTAGCATTTTTATATTGTTGGGAGCAGAGTAGAACACTAGCTGAAGTAGGACAATTGACGTACATGGGCTAGCCCAAGTAGGACGTGTCGTACATGGGCTAGCCCAAGTAGAACACATCATACATGGGTTGTCCCAAGTAGGACGCATCGTGCATGAGCTGCCCAAGTAGGACACTAATGACAGGTCACGAATTGCGTCGTTAACCGTACTGGCAGCGTCTGATTCTTTATTTATTTAATAATAATAATAATTGAAAACCTCAATACACTGTCTGAATAATTTATTATGCATCTGATAAAATAAAGTAATCTTATTCTGAGCTAGTAGAATGGCCAATATTAAATTTGGCTTCTACTTAATCTTTTTGAAGTAAAATAAGCCCTCTTTTTAGGCGATTCCAACATTTCATTTTTATTTTGTCTTGCTTCACAGACAGGGGATCAGTTTCACTACCTCTTGGACACATATTTGTTTTCTACTAAGTAAACAGGCTAGTGAGCTATGTGCCCTACATAGTTTCTCTCTTTAAAGCATTAGATACTTAGTTTAATGCTACATGGTGATATTAACGGAGCTAATAGTAATGATGATGTTATTGTAAAGAATACATTTGTAAATTGTCAAGGACTATCCATCATTATAAAGTTAGTTTTTTCTAAAACAAATTTAGTTTTATGTTTTATTATGTCATAATTCTCGATTCTCCACAGAAATCGCCAGTGCCCCAAGTGGGCTGCCCATGTATGACACTTGCTTTTCTGCAAATTTAGCACATGCGCTTTAACGGAAGTGTCCTACTTCAGCTAGTGGCGTACTCTGCGCCCTACAATAGATAATGCTTTAAATTGCATTAAAAGCCTGCACATGTGTGACAAACTAAAGAAGTTTCCTTAATTCATTATACTGTAATCATCTAGATTTCAAACCAAAATTTTTAGAATGAACATGTCATAATGTTCTTGCACTTAAAATTGTAAAGTTTAGCTCAACACCAATTTTAAGTGCAACAAACGTGTAAGTTAATTTTCAATAGGTTGGAGGATTGTAAAATTGATATTTTTTGTAACTGCAAGCTGGAAAGCGTGCAAATATATTATCAAAACAAAATGTCTACTTAACTACTTAAAGCATTCACTACTGAGCCTACATTTGTCATTAATAATTTTCTCTTTTTCTTGTTATGTTATGGGAAGATCTACTGCACAGCCACAAACTTTTTTCATTTACCTACTTAATTACGTTGTGTATCATACAAAATACATTAACAGTTCATTTCAGCTACCACTTCTCGCACGTCTGCAGTAAGCAGAAATGTAATTAAATTTTAAACACAATTAGGTACAAGATCAAAGACCATTTTCTTCTTAACCGTTCAGCGTACAAACTTCGTTTAGGCACCAAAATGTGGAGATTTGTTAACAAAAATTCATGCGACCAAAGTCGTACTGGCCGAATAGTGTCTGACAGCCCTGTTCAATGGCAAGGTATAGTTATTATGTTCTGCTATTGACAGCAGCCAGAATAATCTTTTAAACGACAACATAAATAAAGTAACATAAGTTCAGAAAATTTGCCTTGTCTTGTTAAAGTGATTTAATAGACAAGTTTTAAGCAGTATGCTTCCCAAACTACTAAAGACAAACTTTTATGTTCAGAAATTCCCGCTTTCAGGCTCTTGCAAGCTCATGCCATTGATACATTTCTTTCCGTAATGCATGAGCTGTGACGTCTTCTCATGTTGGTGTGTTCGGCCGCGCACCTTCTAAATACAGAATGTGGGGACAGTACACTGGCTGTTTCTACAGAACATTGTGTAAATTAACTGACTACTAAAAATAAATACCTGCAGTGAGCAACAGTAAAATGGAAAGTAATAAGATAATATTATTTTGCTAACAGTAGAGTTACATTTAACTTACAGAGCTTTTGACTGTTTCTGCAGGGATCCAACTTTTGCATGTACTTTTCCCATATTAACCATTAACATTCTCTAACATTAACATGACCTCTAACAACATTCATACAAACTTTTGTTGAGTAATAATATAAACAAAATCCAGCCTGTACCATGGTTATGTTACTTTTAGTATAGTATGACCCAACTTTAAATACACTCTGTAGACTATGAGGCCATTAGTTAATTACAGTAGCCAGATTTGTGGAAACTGTTATCACAATTAGCTGGAGCTTCTAAATTATTTGCTTGCTCTTTTGATTATGTTCCAATTTTAGACTCTGATGTTTTGATAATCTGTCATGTAAATGTAGACCTTCAGTTATGATAAGTGTATAGCAGTTAGTATACTCTGCATTCACCTTTTTCTTATTAAATCTACATCATTTTATCTAACTTTTTATTAGAATTTAAATTGGTTGTGAAAGAAAACTCTGCTAAATTTATCTGGTATTCCATTGAAATTAATATAAAAGTCATATATGTAGCTGCGAATTTGGCACTGTTTTAGGCGAAATTTGTGAAGCCATTTATGGAAGAATTTTTCCCGTTATTACTCTCAGCACTTCCAGTGCCAGGTTCACGGCAAAATTATGCACGGCAAAATATTAATCAGCTGTATTATGCTTGTGTGGCAAATGATCGTTAATTTCTGAAGTTTACAGGAATTTGATGAAGACAAGCCACCAAAATTTAATAATTATTTAATTACTTGTTTGGCATTTAGGCATATGAGTACTCATTGAAGTAATCAAGCAATCATTCATCCAAGTAAACTATCTTTCAAGCAAACAAACATTTGAAATTTGGGCATGCATGCAACTGCTTAGATCAGAGCTAGTTCCATTGCTGACTTAAATTAAGCATTCCCGTAATATGTACTGAATTAAAAATTTACTGAGTTTCACATAGATTTTGCTTCTGTCGAGAGAAATCTGCTTTAATTGCTGAGTATTAATTATGCAAAGTCTGCAGTATTTTGTTATAATATTTATTCTAATACAAAATGTGACACTATGATAAGTACTTGGTTTAATTACTATGCTAGTAGTCTGTAGTAGGCCCAAACAACAACACTAAAAACAGTGTACATTTCTTGTACACAAAGCTGTACAAAACAATAAGGAAAATAAAAATAAAAAATAATATAAGTCAAACAAAAAATGCAATGACTTGCATCCGTACATAGGTGCAGGTAGTAGCCATAGAAATAATATGGCATGTGTCAATGGTTTACCCATAGTGGCCTCTCAATGAGTTAAGTATTCACGAGATACAAATTGCTAATACAGTTTATTTTTTATAAGTAACATACGTCAAACAAAACAGAACAAAGCCTAAACATTGAACAGGACAGTTAGTTGGGGGGGGGAGATGAATTGTCCCTGATTGTGGTGTGGCAGCAAATCAACGACTTGTAAAATTTGATATTTTATAATCTAAAAGCAAGGCAAACTCTGAACAATTATTGACATTTCTATACAAGACAACATTTTATGGGAACCCTACAATGAAAAATTATGCTTTGAAATTAGTTACTTTTTATAGTTTTCAGTATTTTTTGTTTTTTAGATTGCAACTAATTAATTATACATTCCATCGCCTGGCTAATTAGGATTATTCTGAATCATCAACTCAGTTTTACGGAACTCAATGTGCAGCTGCCAACTGTACAAACAAGTTAAAGATTCAGTGCTAAATATTGTTGCAGGATCTAAACAACACCTAAATGAACAAGATTTATAATAGAAACGTAAAAAGCTAAAAGGAATCACATCTAACAGTTAATATAATGTTAGAAGATTATTTAGGCAAACATTTAGATTTAACTCCTGGTTATGTGTACGTTTCAAATGAGATTGGTTGCAGAAGGCTAATTTTCCTAGGCAATTCCTTGACAGATTTGGCTGTGTGGCATTAAGCCCAATTTGCTAGTATGTCTAGAAAAATCCAGACTGGATCTCTGACTCCAGTGAGATTGGCTTGTTGTTCATGTTTTGCATATATTTAGTGTTTCTTTGTGGAAAAAATACTACTACCGCTACTACTGTTCACGAGAGCCATAGTTAATTTACTGTAGTTATTGGAAAAACTTTAAACCTAATTTGTTTTTTCCATGCCTGTCTTTTGCAGCCCCCATTTGCATTACAGTG
Organism: Tubiluchus corallicola; assembly: GCA_030141605.1. Taxonomy (NCBI): domain Eukaryota; kingdom Metazoa; phylum Priapulida; class Priapulimorpha; order Priapulimorphida; family Tubiluchidae; genus Tubiluchus; species Tubiluchus corallicola. The sequence continues at coordinate 728,159 of JAQGDQ010000005.1, forward strand.
TCTAAAAATGATATTTAACATAACTAATTGTTAGATGAAAGTTTTTCCAACCAATTGCAGAAATTTTTGCCATTTTTTCAGCTCCATGGTGTCAAATAGTGCATATTTCATTACGTATGATATCAATGAATTAATTGATTTCTTAATTTTTTCCGTGTTTTATTCTCTCCTCATTATTTGTACTTCTTTCCTTTCTTTCTTCTTTTCTTCGTGTGACTTCCATAACATTTTTTTATATTCTTTATTTCATGTTTTCATTCATATTTTTTGTTTTCGTTGTTTGCCATCCTGTTAGTATTCTCCCATTCCTGTTCAACTTTTTCCTTCCTTCCTTTTTCTCATCGAGTCTTAATCTGAATGTTACATAGTGTTGGTTAGTATGATAAGTTATAGTTTAGACATGGTTATAGTATAAATATTTTATTCCAGATTTCATAACTGCAATATTATTTAAATTAGTCTCGGCCAGTCAAATTAAAAAAATATAGTCACATAAAATCCCATCTGTTATGTTTGACATTTTAATGACTCCTGACAATTATTGACATTTTCTAGAGGAGACCCAAAGATTTAAATCATGCCATCATTTCGGCTGCCGTTTCGAGAACAAGATGTTGTAAAACTTGTCTTGGAATTTCTCAGCAATCGGGAGCTGCACATTTCAATGTTATCAGTGGAGCGAGAAACAGGGGTAAGCTTTTCATTTTTTAATCCAACATAAATTCAAGACATTTTAAGTTTATATTGAGAACATGTAGTCGTGCTTGTCATACTAAAAAGTGATATACATGAATAAAACCGCTGGCAGCTGTTGACTAATATTTTATCCATCAAAGCTTTTTTATACAAATTCCTATATTAATTTATTTTCATTAAACTTCTTTATGCTTTGACATTGTATCACAATGAGATAAAATTTTCATGTTTAATATCATATAAGTAAATAAGTAATTTTATGAGTTAGCACAGAGTTAGGTGAATCCTGTTTTGTATTATTCATATTGATATTAAGATTTTCAAATTCAAGAGTTAATGCTTCAAAGAAAGAATGTGTTTTGTCATATTCCCAGTACAGGACATATAACGAGATAGAAAACTTCAAAATTTGTATGTCATCACACATGTATTTTTTGTAGGTTATTAATGGTATTTACTCAGATGATATGTTGTTCTTGAGGCAACTTATCTTGGATGGACAGTGGAATGATGTTTTGGAATTTGTTCAGCCACTCGAGATCATGGAAGGCTTCCGTAGCAAAGATGTCCATTATGTAGTCAGAATGCACAAGTATTTGGAGTTGCTGTGCTTAAAATCTGAACCAGGTCCAATGCAAAATAATGAATTCACAGTGGATGAAGTTGTGGAGTGTTTGAATCAACTTGAAGAATATTGTCCAAACAAGGAAGAATACAGTAAACTTTGTCTCTTACTAACTTTACCTAGAATAACCGACCATCCAGACTATAACAACTGGAATCCGAGCAGTGGACGAGTAAACTGTTTTTGTCAGCTGTATCCATTGTTAGTCAAGTATATGCCCGTGGAAAAACAAGAGGGTTCCATTGCTATGAGTGACAGAATGGTGCAATTGTTGCTGAAGGGAATTCTGTATGAAATGTGTGTAGACTTTTGTCAGCGTAGAGCCACGGGTGGTGAGGATCCCCCAGCAAATGTACAGTCTGACCTGCTTAGTGGAGCCATATCTTGTGATGCTGATTTAAGCTTATTGTCATGGTTACAGAGTATTCCTTCAGAGACGTTTGCTTGCCCTTTTGAACAACGCAATCTGGCAGTAGATGTTGATGTTTTAAACAAACCGCAACTAGATGCTTCCTGGTCAGAGCATATTCTGACAACTCCCATAAAGCCCAATATATTTCCGCACAGTGCTGTCCCTAGTTCTCGACCTCAGTCTGCAGAATTGATGTCGCGTTCGTTGACAGCCCAATATGATGGCCTTGCTGTTGGCTTAGGACACAATCGCTTATTGACACAGTCGTTTTCGTCTGATGTTCCTTCTATGTCAAAGTCATTTGCTGGTTTTCATTTAACTGCAGCTAAAAAAACTGTAAATCCAATGAGCATGTCCATTGATCGCATGTTTGATGAAGCCGATATGGTCAGTACGGGACATAATACGGACAGCCCGAAGTCTCCACTTATGTCAGTAGAAAAGCACGACACTGGTAAAGTATCTCCTCGGCAGTCTGCTGAAATCAATACACGTCTGAGTGATTCAAATGAGTTACTGAGGGAATACCAGAAACAGAAAGTCCACTTGCAACTAAGACATGAAGAGATCGAGAAGACTAAATATGCAAAAGAAAAGTTGGATGGTGAATTAAACGATAATAGGTACCTTCAGCTTTCGTAGAACTTTTTCATAATTTTTACATTAATATTATTAAAAGATACTAGTGCAGTTTTGTCTTCACTTTTTGCTCTTAAAACATTTTTAATAATTTCATATAAAAAAGCTGGATGTCCAAAAAATTTCAATCTTTTGTATGACTATGTAAAGGAAAATGCATAAATTTCCTCATTTTTAGTTTAGAGCTACATAGTAAAAGTGCATATTTGGGGGCTTATAAGTTATTTATGATTTGCAATTTTATTGCAGGTTTTCAAATGAAGCATACAAAATAGATAAAATTCAAAAGCCTGACTCATCTGACCATTCACTGGACTCACATAGCAAGGTTAGCCAGCCAGCTACCAGTAAGTGTTTGTTGTGCATTATTAATTTATAAATCAGAAGATTACTGCTCATTTTGTGGTTCACAATCTCTTGTGTGCACGAATTGTGGCTCGCTTTGTCCAGTCATGGGTTTTGGCTTATAAACTGCAGCTATTGAAAAACTCATGTTTTAGGCAGCATCCAATAAAATAGCTTGTTTGGTACATGGCTATAAAGAATATGATTATAAAATACTATGAACTGTGGTTGTGATAAACTTTTTTTGTAACTAGAGATAAATGAGAGTGGAGACGCGCACACCAAAAATGATGTTTTAAGAAAAGATGCTGAAACTATTTATAGAAGTCAGAAAGCATGTTCGAATTTACAAAGACAGGTAATGACATTGTTTTATTAGTATTAGTCATTAACATTTGATATTTGTGTGTTTTATAGTTGAACATATATATTGTACATGATACACTATTTCATTTACGCAATTTCAACAGAAAAAAAGTTAATACAAGCTGTGCATTTGGCACTTTGTTTAATATGTGCCTAACTTGTGGCACTTGACTACCAGTGTTGGTGCCACTCTGTCATCATGATATTTGTTAAGCATTAAGTGTGAAAACAGATGGAATGTAAAAGTTTTGCTTTATAAACAAATAATTATAGAGAATCTTTGATATTTAGAATATGATTGCTTTTTTTATCAAAAATACTTATTTAAGTTATTTTGATATTTAAAATGATAGAATTCTGGTAAAGCGAAGTTTTCTCCCGTGACTATGCTAGAAGATGTTCAAGCAATTCGGGCTGGAGCGATTCATCCACAAGGACAACTTTATGCAGTTGGTTCCAACTCCAAAGTACTGCGTGTGTGCACTTTTCCCGACATAACAAATATTCAGTAAGTTATTTCATTTTTTGCATATTTTACATCACATTTTATATATAATAGCTATGCATTTGCTGTTTGAAAAGTGCTATGAATTTTGAACTATTGTGAAACAGGAAAAGTTTGCAAATGATAAGAGGAAAGACATCATATTAAGCCAACTGCGTGAATGTTGTAATATTGTGGGACGAAGCCTTGGCCTCTTATAAATAAGTACACTTATTTTGAATATTTTCAGATACGTAAATGTAAGGATATGGGATTTCTTGCAATATACTATAGCTTACAATAACTGTAATTACTTGCTATTAGTTATTAGTATTTAGTAATAATATTGGTTATTTATAATCTTAATTTCAACTTGTTTAGTAAATCATGAATTTGTTCTTCAGCAAAAGAAAGTAAACATTAGAAGTGGGGACTATATTTCGTCAAGTTCATGATAATAACTTTTACAGATGTAAAGAGTTTTCTCTTGATGATTAAAGGACACTGATTAATCCACATCTGATTGCTGCAAAAGTGATTTGTAAACTGATAATGGTACATAATTTGCCAATAGGTTGTCAATAGTATTTGTCTTCTACTGTTTCTCATAGTTTCTTCTCTCTGAAATTCTTTACCAGAAACTTGTTTCCCTGAAAACAGCAACCTTATTGTATTAAGAACATCAACAGATCCAGGTCCTTTTGACACAATAGCATATTAGATGTACTATCTCTGTATGTTTCCTTGGACATGTTATCATTTTTCCTTTGTGTTGGGAAAATACCAAACACATGGCACGATCCTCTTCAGCATGTAGCACCCCTTGACTGCCCATGTTGCCAGTACCTTGATTCGGCCAGGGTGTAACATAGGCTGTGTGACGTTAATTTAAGTGAAGAATTGGTCTGAGAGCTTCATCTGATTCTGATATTTTCTCAGAAAGCACATAATGCTAAGACCTGCCTATCTTTTGTTTGTTTCACTAACTTGAATTAGTAGTGTATATGAAACTATTATACTATAACGTTTTTCTGTCTGTGTCTACAGAGAATCTCATGTAGCGTTACAGCCTCATGTCGTTTTCCAAAGGCAGAAGCACCACAAAGGTTCCATCTACTGCGTAGCTTGGAGTCAGAATGGCAATTTGCTGGTTACCGGTTCAAATGATAAATCAATAAAAATACTCAAGTACAATATAAAGAACAATAGCGTTGATGGTGAGTGCAAAACTTCTCAAAGAATTTTAGGTCTCTGACTTCAATGTCAGCCGTACCCCCATATTTGAGTTTAAGCCAGTTATATTTAAGCGGCTTGGGGTAGTCTTAAAATTTTTGGCATTAGCAGCTTGGCGAGAAGCTATTATTCAATGGCAAAGGTCATTCCGAAGGTATACCTGGAACATGTTTAAATTTTAAACAGTGTGTATAGTAAAAGATGGATCTGAGTTAGGAGTGACCTGTCATTTACTGACACCTCCACATAGACAACCCCCCTCCGAAGGGAAAGGCCAGATTCGGGTCATGATAATCAATTGCAACTGTGTTGTTATAAAGGTAGACTAAATGTCAAGTATACATCTATGCTAGGTGATTAGGTGATGAGTGACAACTTTTGGAAGATGGCATGCTACAATCCTGGAGTTCAGAGGTGAAAGTCTGAATCCCAGATATTGCCTAAAGTTGCTGAGAATTATCTGAGCCAACTCAAAATGGGGAATTAGTGTGACATTTCACCTACTAACGTCACAGGAATTTTTTGCTCCCTTCCTCGGCCCTCAGGCATCTCAGAATTAAAACGATTGCAACTATAAGTCTTATAGAGACAGGTTTTGTCCCACAAAATGTCTGGTATAGGTGCTGGCTGATGGGAACTAGATTTTAGACGATGGCTTTCAGTGACCCCGGGGCAAAGGTCAAATGTGGAAATCCTTCAAATGGCCAAATGTAGCCAAACGCACCGACATTTGCTGAATGAAGTTTAGACATGAAAACTGTTTGACCTTGGAGACATCTCAATGCAAGGAAATTAGTGCATATTGAGTGCCTTGTGTCAGATGTCACGATTTTCAGCGGTGTCGAACATGAGAATCAGGGTACCTACAGCATCATCGATGCTCTGATTAAATAATCTATTCCTAGATTCCTATCATGCTCATCTAGGAATAATTCAAAGATAAATCTAACTTCTTGTTTAATTACCCATTACTGCCAAATTTTTGTGCTTAATTCATATTTTGGGGAATTGAAGAAATCACTTTTGGACAAACAAACAAACAAATGCTAAACACTAGTATATATGTGCAGAGAAACTCAAAGGGAGCCAGGTGGCAAATTAGATGAACTAGATCTACACTTGATTAGTCGAATGATGAAAGTGTCAGAAATTTTTTTAATTGAAATTAAATGCCTAAAAATGTATTTGACATGGCTCTTCATCTTTATTTTGTATACAGTTATATTCGTCAGTGTTTGTTAATTTTAGGCAATATTTTGATTTATTATCGCGCACAAGTGTTGTAACACCATAGCTTTAACCTGACATTTGCTTGCATGGTCAACTTTACGTAGCAATCTTGAGAAACTGAGAAAGCATTCCCTGCCTAAATTGGATTTACTGTATCATAATTTGCAAACAATATGGAACTCTGGGGAAATTTATGCAGAAATTTATTGTCTCGATAAAACAATGCAATATATTTAAAATTGGAAAAGTGAAAATGCTTCAGGAACTACAGTTCGCTGTTCAGATTTTAGCTCACTTCTGATTCTGCTTTTCTAGAAACGCAAAAGCAGTTTCCTTCCTTATGATGCCAGATGACTCATTTGGGGCGAGTGATTATTAAAGTGATTTTAGTAGTGATATGATATTTTATATCACTGTTATAATTGTTTTAATTATCATAGGATCTGAAACTGAGCTGACAATGCATGATGGAACAGTTCGTGATGTCACGTTTGTAAAGGACACACCAAATTCTAATCTGTTACTTAGTGGTGGTGCTGGAGATTGTAAAGTATATGTTACTGACTGTGAAACTGCAGTACCTGTTCAAGCTCTGAGTGGCCATTCAGGCAAGGAATAAAATTATTTGTTATTGATAGACTAATATGTGCATCGTGTATTGTAAAAATTGAATATTTTGAAGCTTTGCTATATGTTAAATTATACATTTCAACATTAAGAAGTTTTTAAATGCAAAATGGCATCTGCCAATCTCATTAATGGCAGGGAAAAAGTGTGAAAATACTTGATGTCATTAAGGTTGACTACTTGAGGATAAAGAGTAGACCTGTGTTGTCTCTGTTTGTACTTAATACTTAATGATCAGTGTAAAACAACATTTGCCAAGATTGTTTGTAAATGGATAGGTAAATGAGATCTTTTGTTATTCACCATGAAAAGGGATGTATATGTATGTGTGATCACAAACCAAAATCGTCCATAAGTGGACATTGTTAAAACTACGTCATGATGCTTCAAGTAGAATGTACCAAAAATTGGGTCAAATGCCAATTTTTTGTTTTTTATAAAAACAAGTGCTATATATTTTGGACTTTTGTATTCTAGCATCATATTATCAAAAAAACACTAAAAATCTAAACTTATAACCTCGTACCCACTTCTCTGGCTTAAAACTAGTGCTGTTAATGAAAAAAACTTGTATTTTCAAACTCCGATAGTAACTCGTAGAAGCAATTATTTTGCTTTGGGGTTTTTTCTCTTGCCAAGACAAGAATTTCGAAAGTAAGAGCCATCCACTGGATTTAAACATAAACATTCTTGCCAAAGTCATAGCAACCAATATTTGTGTGGTTGCTAAGTATTTTGTAGAAACTCGACAAAAAACAATGACTGACTTTAACAGCGACAGTCTCAGGATTATGTTTTTCAGTGCATAGCGTGCATCTCAACTTCAATGAGGATTATCTCAGCTTAGAAATAACACAGAATGATGAGCTTGGTATCAAAATGATCCTCATGAAATACAGATTCAGGATATGTGAATAACTAGAAAAGATTAATTGCCGACTTATGGACGATTTTGCTATGCAAGCACACGTGCACACACACACATATTGTAAAATGAGACACCAGGGAAGTGTCTTAGATACATATATGACAAAACCATATATGAAAATGTAGGTAAGACACCTACCATGGTGTCTCATGTTACAAGATTATATTTGCTTATAATTAAAATTAACCAGATTCTGCCACTGATTGGTGGACCATCGCTTGCTGAGTACCGAACTGTATAAAAAAACTATTGCCTAAAGTATATTGTTTGACTTCAGAAGGACAGAAAATCCCTTCTCATTGTTCTTGTAAGTGGATCTATCAATGTCATATCCGCAGTGAAAATCTGTTATCCGTGTATTTTTGTAAATGACTGATCTGTGATTTGTGTTTTTTAGGGCATGTTCTTTCTATATTCTCCTGGGGCAAATCCACTTTTGCAACAGGAGCTCAAGATAAAACAATTCGGCTCTGGGACTTGCGAACTGGTGGATGCACTCTTAGGATTAGTCCTGCCGGAGCTATAGGCTCTGCTAGCCCAGGTATTTATGTAACTCTTCTATTGATCCATATTTAGTGAACAATTTTTAATTAGAATTTAAGTATGTTTCTCCAGCTTAAGCAGTGCAATTTTGTTGACTTGATTTTATTCCTTGTAAAATATTGTTTGTGAAAATCCTGCATGTTTGACCCTATAATGAAGAATTTTTGCAAACATACAAAAACCGATTTATCTTGGTTAACAAAACAGCTTAAGACACTTGAAATGTTTTCCTCCCATTCTATTTCTTTTTTGAAGTTCCTTAAGTTGCCTTTATTTCAGCAAGCCCAGCTGCTACAGTTACTGTAGATCCTACTGGACGTCTACTTGTGTCAGGACATGAAGACGGAAATTGTATGCTGTATGACATCAATGGTGGGAGAGTTGTGCAGACATTCCGACCTCATAACGGAGAGGTTCGGACAGCCAGATTCTCACCCACTGCGTATTACTTATTAACTGGATCCTATGATGAGAAAATAGTATTAACTAACCTGCATGGTAAGTTACTGCTCTTTTATGTACATGTTGTCTGTCATTGATAATCTGTACTTTTTTCTATTGCACAAATGTGGCAAAAATTCACACAATGTAAATCTGTATATCACATACAGATATATCTGTATATTTAGTTTTAGATAGATTTAGTTCGTTATTTACATAGTTTTAAAAAGATTCTGTGAATTTGTGTGTATTTTGAAATTGACACTCATTACTTTTTGGAGATGTGGTGTGCTGATATTGTTGATTATTTAGGATTGTTTAAATCTTTATTTACAGGTGACCTTACTCAGTCATTGCCCAGTGTTGTTGTTGGTACGCATAAGGATAAAGTTATTTTGTGTCGCTGGCATCCAACACAGCTGAGTTTTTTGAGTACGAGTGCTGACAAGACTGCCATTGTGTGGGCACTTCCTGCACTAGAATAGCAAACTTACGGGATCTATCTGAAATCTCCCCCGAGTGAAGCCCCGACTATTATGACCCCAGCTATTGTCCTGCATTCATCTTGAATAGTAATAATGAGATTACAACGCTTTTTTAAATGACCAGATTCACTCATGTTTTCTTTCAAAATATTTATTACTTGCTGGTCATCCCAGTCAGGACCAGCACGTAAAAATTTGATTTTTACTGTGTTAAGTTGCTGTCTCAGGTTTTAAGTTTCACTAAGGCAATGATCATTCATTTCAATCATTAGTCATTATGTACATACTCGTAAATTATTTAAATGTAGTTTATGGCATGCAAGTAAGTGTATAGCAAGTTATCCGCTGATTAAAAATTTAAAGTAACCAGCTCAGTGTGTGCATGATGTGGCATCTTGAAAGCGGCCCAATTTGCAAAATTGCTGATTTGATTAAATTATTAATCGCTTTGTGTACTTTTATGGTTCTCTAATGTACGCATTTCAAAAACCAAGTAGTAACATGCTTGGTTTATTTATTTCAAATTTAAATTTCCAAGCTTGGCTGTCACAGGAGTTTGTCCTAGGACACAAATCATACTCTGGCATGTTAAGCTCACTATATTTTGTAAAAGAAAAAGTAATTGATAGCAAGAAATCAATACTTTATTCCTCATTTTGTGGTTCTGACTGACATCACAATTATATGATTAATAATAGTAGATAATCATGTATGTAATTATATAATTATAATTATTGTTGTTGTTACCCTGTGCTGCTACGTTATTACTGAGTTACTGATTTTGGATGAATGCAGTTTTATTTGGTTTCGGCTTGTGCAAATATAAAAATAAATTGGCTATATTTCAAATTTTTTTCACGTATAAATACTGACTAAATTAATAAATGTGACTGAAATAGTTTGATTTGTTTAGCATCGTGATTATTATGAGGAAGTTTGCAGTGAAGAATTATGGAGTAAATTGTTGGTATTTCTGTCACTAATGCATTTTAACCATGAAGATAAGGATTAAAAATAAATGATAGAGAATACTGTATTTGATATAAAATTATTTGCAGCTCATCTTGTAACAGTAGTACACAGCCTTATCTTAACAGAGATGACTGCATGCATTATGTACTTCATTGTTAATGCTAAATGATTAGTAATGCATAAAGTATTATACTTATGTGAATTAGGCTAGTTATAATTTCAATGCATTTTTGCTAAAGTCTCTATTTAAATTGCTTTCTTTAATTTTTTAATAATTGAATATTGGCTACTAGCTGATACTGCAAATACATGACGCTGTCATACGTTTTACAGTTTTTTTAATTAAATTATTACATTACAATGAAGCAATTGAATTTTTAAATTTTCTATTTAAGACATGAAATTGTTCTAGGAAATAATTAACACTGAACATGAAGAACTATTTGAGTGACCATGATGTGTGCTTGCCTGGTCATTAAATGGATGAGCAAGACTGGAAAATGTGCTTCTGGGCGATTTTCTTCTGCCATACCGCTTCCATGCAAATATTTTTTTCATTGACAACGAAATGAAGGCAAAACACTTCAAATGATTCATCTTAAATAAGATTATCCGCTTTAGTTTCTGGACTTGGTATACATCAAGTAGGCCTGCTTGATTCTGCTTTCAGGGTGTCGCACTGTGTAAAATGCATATTGCAGGCTTAGAGTATTAATTCGACTAGTCTTCCAGCACAAGTATCCTATACGTTTAAGGGATCACAATCTAAAATGCCGCATCTTATCACCTCGGTGAATTCAATATTACACGTGGCCACATTCAGTGAACTCTAGATCTAGATATAACATGCTGAACAGAAAGAAACAGAGAATTTGAAACCACTTCAAGTCACTTTTGTGTCTGCTATATCATTCATGTTATTTCATCATGAACTAGGCATGACATTTAATTTGTATATGACTTCCCAAATTACTGTGAACAATGCACATACTGCAGAAGCTACTAATTTCCAAAAAAAGTTGACTCTTCCATAAAAAGAATGATAGCAAAAACAAAATCAACTCGACCAGAGACTCAATTTAGGTAAATGAATTTTTGTGAAAAGAATTGCACTAATTTTAAGCTAAAACAGAACACTTAATTTTAGCTTAAAATTTTGGAAAATAGGGTGTGATAATACATCTAGCTGCAACTCACATTTTAAAAAATGAAATTTTATGAAACAAAGTAATGAAATTCTCATCAAAATGACTTTGATCTCAATATATCGAATCAAGCAAAATAAAACTAGTTATTGACTTTCTGATGAAAACTCTCATCATTGGATCAAAGTCAAAAACTGCAAAGAAACCCAAAACGTAAAAATACTGTACTGCTAATTGAACATTAACAATGTTTGCCATCATTTTTCCTTGAAAACTGTTGAAATGCACAGTAAGAATTTTTCATGTATGTATGCCTGCAAGTGATTTTCATGCACTTCAGTTTTTTTCAGATCGAGTAGTTTTCCATTCAGCCTATTATATATAAAAAGACACGCACACTTACTAACCATTCTATGTAAAAATGCATGTGAAATGTAGAACAGTGGTTTAGGGGAATCTTTTCTTGTAACAGGAGTCCAATGAGCAATGCCTCAGAAATACTTTGCATTTCTGGATGCCAAACTAAAAAATTAAGATAATTGTTAAGCGTTGCTGAGCCTTTTTTTCATGTATGTAATTCAACATGAGCGGCAAATTCGTTTGATGCCGCCACCAGTACTAATGGAAAAGGAAACCAACTAATTTTGAAAATTTGCATGTGAACCATGGAATGACTGAGAACTGAAATTTGGTGCACAAGTGCATGTGAATGATTTAAAAGTGTGGAAGTGGCACACACCTAATAATTGTGAAATGGAAGGTGTGAACACATCTGAATTCCAGTCTCTTAATAATGTTCAACTTAGGCTTACTTCTAAAAGTAAAAAATTAAAACAGGAAATTGAATAATTTGATTTAAATTTATGAAGGTTATGCATTTTATACAAATAACAGTTCAAATTCCAGAAATGTGAAATTACACAAACGGTGTAATACTGAATGTTCTGCAAGATAAAAAATGCTATGCAACAAGTATACTATGTCCAAAATTTGTCGTATAAACATATCAGGCATTATTGTAATTACTTCCTAATTTAATAACGACTCTATTTCTAGAAGTCATGATAATTTCGCTATAATGCTTTGGAATACCATCTACTGAGTGAAATTTCTGTGATGAAATTCTAAACTCAATCTGGAGTCATCCTCATGGCATTCCAAGTTCACCGGATGCTCGTTTTTCCTGCGACTCTACCATTGCCTTCTTGATTGTACGTTTCATTTCATCATCACCTTCATCGTACATCTTCTTCATTAAGTTCATAAGGTTAGCCGACGGATCACCACTTGTATCAAAGTCAGGTGCTACAGGCCTAGAATTAAGAAGTAAGAAATTTGTTATAAGTTTATCAAACTATGTAGTTATTAGATAAAGGCAAATAACATTAGAATTTCCTACAACATTAGAATGTAGAAAAAAAACTCGTCAGTGATACCAGAAACATCAAAGTGGCTCACGCACAATGAATTAGATGTCTAGAATGATATAAAGGCTACAGAACAACAGCGCAGCTTCCTTATTACAATTAGGTCTAGTTGTGTGTGGCATCCTACTAAGGTAATACACAGATTGGGAGTGTATACGCAGCAAAGTTACAAACTCTTGTTCGCTGACAATGGCAACAATATGAATGTAGATAAACCGAAAAAACAGGAAAAATACGTGCAAATCTGGTGGCAATTTGTTCATCATTCCAGAAAATGCATCATTGTTATGTACTTACTGGACCTACGAGAAACTGTCAAGCAAATTAACGCAAAAACTAAATTATTTCACTCAAGGATTATACATCATTCTATTAAGATCTTGGGTGCAAGACTAAACGTTATCCTGCAACCAAAATGCTGGGCTTTAAAATAAAAAATGTCAATTCCTGTTGTAGTGCAATTATGTTTTCAACTCTACTGCAATTGAATTAGTTTGTAGTGTCTTAATATAAAATTTACGCATGATCAGTCCAAAAGACCTCAGTCTAACTGAGTGAACAATATAGGTTAAACAACATAAGATATCACAGATAAACTTTGTGAACACAGTATAATTCACTTACAACAAGGTCTGTTATAACGAGCTTCTGGTTATTATGAGCAAATTCAAAATCCTGCCAAATCTTAGACTTAACTAATACATTTAAACCTTGCTTGCAGCAAGCTCCGATATTATGAGATCTTGCTTATTACAAGGGAATTTTACTGTCCGTGATTGTACTTCCCCTGGATATAATGAGCATTAATTCTATAACAAACAGGCACCATTCACATGGACAAAAAAGGTCACCATATCCAGTAAGGATTAATTTCTTGATCATGTGTAAAACAATGTGTATCAAGTACAGTATATGCAGATGTGTTAGAGGGCCTGCAGCACTTGCACTGCTGTAATTGTAAAAAAGTCAGAATGAAGCGAGCCTAAGGATTCAGATGCAAAAAAAGTAATAAAGTCAAAACATAACAACTCCAGGAATAAAGCTGATAGAATTTAATATCAACCAGACAAAAATAAACTGTCCTGCGTTGTGAATTAAATAATTCTGTGACTTTTCACAGTTTAATTTTTAATAAAAATATGATTGAAAAATACAGTGATTTTATGTTAAGTAACACATAGACTATCCAGATTGCAGGCTTAATTATTAACTAACACAAGTCCGTGCTGAAATGTTCATAATCATAAATCATATTGCACTTGCACATTTATTCAAGTAAAAACAGACATATTTGTCCACGCTAAGCTTAAACTGATAAAAAAACAGTCATATTTTCCACCCACACACGCATCTATGGTCAGGGTCTTGACGATTGCCGATTTGCACATTAAAAGGCTGACAGCTTAAGTACTAATACTTTGACTACATCACTTTCAAAGCAGAGTAATTTCTAACTTGGTTCACTTAATAATTTTTGTAATAAACAAGAGCTAATACACAACAACACATGCAGGAATTGATGACAATATTAAGATGAACGTGTGCTACAGTGTTCAGTTCTAATCTGCCTAAAAATTTTTGCAAAAAATGATAATTACTACATGTTCATTATCTGTATTGTTTAAAAGACATAATTTCATGTTCTGTAAGCTGTCAGCACATTTCATTATTCTGCAACAGAAACCTTACTTTTTATCCTTTTCTTTTTGCTCTGTTTTTACGACGTAAGCCCACTTTTGTGTTCCGTCTTTCTTTCTTAGTGTTATCATAACAGTGTCCCGCTTAACCTACAAAAAAAATTTTTGAGATTATTTTCTTTTTCTATTTAGGGATTTTCATGGCCAATCAGTTACAAGATATGATCATTTGGTTGAGAAGAGCATCTGCATTTTCTGTAATACTAAGTGACACAGTAACAGTCAAAAATTTACGCACTTTAAAAACAAATGAAGAATAACATCATACTGTCTACCACAAATGTACATACCTTAAAAGAGCTTTCATCTGGCCTAATTAAGAATAACAAGTTTTTCACATGTAATTCATAATTCTTTCCATTTAAGCCTGATGCTTTCATCAAAAATGACCTGTGAAAACAAACATTAAAGTTGTTACTATAATGATAAAAAATTAATATTACTGATATGTTTACCAAGAAAAATAACAACTTCTATTACTAAGAATATGATGTTAAAACTTCAACCCTTCTATGTATCTGCATATAATAATGGTCCACCAACAGTATAGCAAAGGAATTTTTGAAAAGCAATCTGTTTCTATTCATTTAAGATAAATGTGGCTTTTCAATGTCTGCCAGTTGTAAACATTGTTTCTTCAATCTAAACCGTTTGTTGAAAATTTTGTGAAATGATGTTGTTACTACCAAGAAAAAGCCCTGTCTCTATAAATACAAGCACATATTTAATTAGTTTCACTACTATCCATTTATGCAATGCCAAACACTGCAAGCCAGATTCAGCATTCAATGGCAGATCCCACTCAAACTGGATAGGCATGGCAAGACCAAAACCAGACTTATTAAGCCTATGCCTGCAAGTTAAGCCTCTGGATCATTAGAAGTGTCTTAGCCACGTTCAGATATGTATCCCTCCTTCCTTTCTGTGTAAACAGTCAGAAGTAGTATGGCGAATAAAACTACTCAGAGTGAGTATTAAACTGGTTCACACTCTAATCAGCCCTCATGCTTTTCATAACTTTGACTAGACTTTAGCTTGTACGTTTTACCTGTTGATGACTCACCCATCACTTAAATAATGCACATGCAATAGTGTAGTAAGATAGGCCCCCATATTCAGTGTTTAATGAACATCTTACATTTGATTGCAGATTAATAAGCTTTACAGTTAAGATTCGCACAGAGCTGAGATTTACGCAGATTTTTCAATAAGTTGATGTGTGTCCGCGAGATTACTCAAACACGGACACTTATTTCTTTCATTGTGTCGCAGGATGCCTATTTGGACGGGCTCTTAATTAGGCATGGGCACTAAAAAGAGTAAATACGGTATTTAAATAAACATGCAATGTAGAGCTCATTAAGTTAACTTAGTTGCTTACACTTACGTTGCCGTGAAATCAACCGTAACATTTTCCGCAGGTAAAGTCTGCACTCCATCTAGTGTAACGTAGATCTTTACCATCTTTCCACTGTCTTCCCAAGCTGCAAAATGTGCCAGTGATTTGACTTCCAGTGATTAGATAAAATAATGCACCAGTGTTTTGCAGAAAAAACATGGTACACGTAAAAAGTAGCCAAGCAAATGCATAAAAATGATGAAAACTAAAAATGAACTACAAAAAATAACAAATATAGTTAACTGTTGTTATTTATAATGTTGACCAATAAAGCATAACTGACTACATTCTTTGCCTAAGACGGTTTAACCTCATACATAATTCGTCTCTATAAAAAATTATCCACAATTTTCATTGAAATTTGTAAATAGTGGATTTACCATAAGTACTAAGCTTTACAAAATAACCCGGTGGTGACTTTTTGATAATAGCTGGCTTTGATTCATCTGGTACATCACCCAGGTTTTCCTTCTCACTCTTTTCCTAGTGTAAAAAAACAGTGAAATACATTGCAAAAGCATTCAAATTTAACTTCAAAAATTTCAAGTTTTCTGCAAAACTTAACTATGCAGACAAAGCAGTGGTTGATTAAGCCTCAAGGAATACTAGAGTGGTTTATCAGTTAGAGATAAGGGTGAAGTAGTAATGCATCTGAACCATCAATGCTCTCATGGACAAATTTTCCACTCATTTGAAATGAAAAAATCATGGTGATGATGAGAAATGATCTATTTTAGCAGTCAAATTCTCGCCTTTTCAGTATGGATTTCATTTAGATTTTTTATACGATTTCGTACTTTGCAACCTATAGTTAAGCGCACAGTAACATGGCCTACCCAATGTAGAAAGTTATAACAGGCCAGAACTTAACTATCTCACCTTGAATGATAATCATCTCTAACAAACCAAAAGAGGCCAACATACATATCTCAGCCACATTCACATCTATGTAGTTATACAACCAACCCTCAGCAAGGTGAATACGTGTGGATAGTATGGAAGGCGAAACTGCCCAAAGCCAGTATTGATCTTTGTGAGTTGGCGGTCACTATGTTCTGTTCACTGATGAGAGTCAGCATTGTTTAACTTCAATCGTCTAACTCACACAATAACAAATTCGATATTCGCCTCGGGCAAAATATTTCAGGTAACATAGCTTACTGGTACAAAGACCATCATTAGTAACCAATACTGAAATTATGACTGGCATTTTTAAATTTGCATAGCTACAAAGTTTCATTTGGATTATTGGAACAGAAAGACATTTAAACAAATTTACCATTTAAAAGCACCAAAATAACTGAAGTTTCAAAGTACTAATATCTAAGCAATATAATAAAAAAAATAATTAAGTGTCAGCTAACAAAAACTCGAGCCAGTAGAAAACATAAATTTATGGAATGCCATTCAAACATACTGACTCGCAAAAATTTATCAATTCAAAATCATATTGGAACAATAACATTTACACTCACTGACATTTAAATAACTAAAATCACCTATAGCTCAATGAAATATTTTTATATACAATAACAGCATGAATTACCTTGTGTTGAGAGATTTCCGTCTCTAATTTCTGTATACAAGATGCAAGCAAACTTCTAACTCTGCTTCTCGAAGCACTATCCAATAGCCTCTTAAGTTCGGTAACATCCTGAGTCAACTGGAAAAAATCAAATCATGATATGCAAGCAAACTTGTAACTCTGCTTCTCGAAGCACTATTCAATAGCCTCTTAAGTTTGGTAACATCCTGAGTCAAATGAAAAAAATCAAATCATGATATCAAATCAATGGTGACTGCTAGACCATTAAAAAAACTAGGTTAATATTAACTATTTGTCAACCAAGTATCTGTTAACTGGTCACTTCATGTGTTGATTTATAATACAAATACATGTACTTACAAGCCCACAATGGACATTCGTAAACTTTTGTGATAAATAAATAGACGCTGACTAGTAATAATAAGAGATAAAAAACACTAATCTGTGATCAGTTATCATTGTGACTGGTGGTATAATGAGCAGGTTATTCACATTATTCTCTAACATCATGCAGGAAAAATAAGTGAAAATTGCAATAAATCTTTTACAGTTTTTATTTTATTTTACAGATTTTGTTATAAAATTACATCTTATACAAATGTAAGTTATGGTAAATTTGGCGGTACACTAGGTTCTGTGGTTCAACAAAACTTCAGTAAATAGTGACAACATAGAACTGCTCATGACTGACTAGTTACCAAAAACTCACACACTCACGCATTAAGCAAACTGTAGTTTCACTGATATTCGTGATCCATATAAGAATGTGAAATTTTCGGAAATATGGAATAATTTTGAATTCTGTAAATATGACTCACACCAATGTACTATAAAATAAATTTGTGGTGCACCATAATGACAGCATCCCCAATGAATCATTTTTGTTAAATGTACAGGCGTCCTACTTGACATATAATATGTTACTTTTATGTAGCAGTCTAGAGTAACTGGGAGCTGCAGCAGCTAAATTGTATAGAGTACAAATATTAACTATGTAAGCTATTCTGAGGATTAATCACAGGGTAATCTAACTATTCTATGATCTTCATTATTAATCTTCGTACCTCTTCCAATGAAGTTGCAGATGCCATTCCACAAAATGTACAACTGAAAATAAGCTAGAAAATTTGAAAAAAGGTTATCAATAAATAAGCACAAGAAAAAACAATGTAGCAAAATTTTCAAATAAGCCAGTGGAAAGCAGAACAAGAATAACAAACTAGTAAAGGAATTGCAGATTTCTCACGGAAAACACGATAATATTTCATATCCTACCCAATTTTGAAGTACGATAAAAATGTTATGTTTCAATATGTACAATAATGCCAAAGTGTTTCTGATAATTAAATAATAAGTAAAAACCTAATTAATGGTGTGGGAGTCTAGCTAGTGGTGAACACCAGGAGTGAACATCACTTTCAACAGCACAAAATTCTCCAAGGACATGTTGCATGTGTTTACGAAAACGAAAATTGAAGTACAGTGCTACTGACAGTGTCAATTTAAATTTTAAATTTATCGCTGTGCTCATAAGATGAACAACATATGAATTGAGAACTACAGAGCCTGTTTTGTGTAATGGATTTCCAAGGTGCAGGCGCTAGTTCCACCTTGCTAATGAATGACAAAATGCATGTAAAAGCAAAGACCTAGCTGACTGAATGCAAAATTAGGCTCTGTAATAATAATTCTTCCACATAACTTGAGTCATTCTTGAAAAACAATATGATCCCTTTCAATATTTCATAGATTACATTGTTTGGAGCTATAGCTTACAAGGCGAAAATTCAGCATTTTTTCTACTAAGAATAGGGAAAGGCAACTAAAAAATCTGTTTGTCCCGCTTTTTTCAAAGCGTACAGAGAATCCTATATAACATAACTTTTGTACAGCAATTTGACAACATTACACTTAAATTTTTCTGCCTAATCTGTACTTAATTTATTAATCCCACAGAAAAAGTAACGAACCAACACCGAGTATGACACAGTAACGAATGAATGATGTAATGACTAATGTACACTGTATCAATATGATCCCTAGCCACATTTGAACTAAATTTATTACTTTTTTAGTTTAAATCAAATTTAAAGTTCTAAAATTAAAAGAAAATTAACCTATCCCAAGTTAATTAGTATATCCAAAATACCTTTACAACTAACTTCTGACTTCGCACAGCACGTTACACTAGTACACTACAGCTAGAGCGCCCTGACAAAAGAGGAAAGAAAAACTGCATGACTTGACAGGCTTTTAAATCATTTTGCGTTTATTTATAGTACGGTTTGATGTCGCCGTGGCTGTGAAGAGGACTTGACCATAACGACTAAGGTCAGAGAATATAATATTGCAGAATAATGACTGCTGTGTTTATTGAAACACTAACATTCATATCAAAAAATTTTTGAACCCGAAACAGGATCATTTCTTACATAACACAATGCTGACGGCGGGTACAGCATATAAACGTAGATATAGACATTTTATTTATCCCCTCATTTACACCAAAATACAAATAGGCTATTATTGCTATAGCTATTAATTAATCAGGACAAATGATACATGAAGGAAAGAGTTAACAGAGTGCAGGAAAAAGGTAGTGAAAGACCAATTGGTCATCAACAGGAAACAGATTTAGGCATTATATTTTCATCTAATATGAGACCCGCAACGCATATTTCAAACAAAGTTAAAAAAGCAATTGCCATTGTGGGAATGATTCACAGAATGTTCTGTGACAGGCATGCAAGCATTATAATTACCCTTTATAAATCCAAAGTTTGCTCAATCCTGAAATAATTATGATAGCATGGTTTGGAACCCACATTATGTGAAAGGAACAGGTTTGATCGAGGCTGTCCAGAAAAAAACCACTCAGATGGTGTTTGGAATGCAAGCCTTACCATACTGTGATCAGTTACGTCAACGAAAATTACAAATGCTTACTACTATAGAAGAGCACATGCTGATTTAATCCAAGTCTTCAAGTTTGTAAAGGACATTGACAAGGTTGACTGTGGAAACTTCTTCGAGTTCCAAAATTCAAATATGTTATCAAGGCCCCACATCGTAGGTCATCATATGTAGATAAGCAAGAAACGGGTTAATCTGGGTCTAAGAAAATTCTTTTTTAGTCAAAAAATGGTGAATGCTTGGAATGAGCTTCCGCAGGCAGCAGTAGATGCATCTACACTGAACCAATTTAAGGGCACTGTCCAATATTATGTAAATAGGTTAGAACAGCAAAACATTGAATTGCTACATGATAAAGCTTTTTGTAAACACTGATGCAGCCTTGTATGCTGAAGTTACTATTTTGCTCTAATAGCTCAGTCCTAAAACTATCATATATATATATATATATATATATATATATATGTATACTGTGTTTACATACATAGTAAATATAGTATACTAAGTCATTTATGTTTTCTAAGTGTTGTGCTAGCGCCACAAATAACAGTGCTTAAATAGAAGTGTGCATGATGTCACTCTGAAGGGTTATTACGCATCTTGGCTATCTATATCTGAAAGAAAGTTGGGAACTACCATACCTTCCTATACAAACTAGAAAATTTGAAAAATGTCATCAATAAGCCCAAAAAACATTACAGTAAACTTTTCAATCAAACCTAAGTAATATTACTAACATTACTTACTATTGATTCCAGATTTTAAGGATCTGCTCTGTGTCATTTTATCTATTGAGTTTAACTTGTAAATGTATCTAACTTGTAACCATAAATTATTTCGTTGCCCTACAGGACTATTGGGACAACTACATGTAAAGTGTTGCATAGGTTTATATATATATATATATATATATATATATATCAGCATGGGCCCAGGAAGGATGTGATTAAATATTATTGACTTTAGGGTTAGATAGCACTAGCAGTTTAATTTAGAATTTAGCTAAGTTTAAATTGCAGTGCCATAACTTAAGCAACAGTCTTGAAGTCTTGAATAATATTCTTCTAAAAATCTTTAGTGCCATACTAGAAGTTTGGGGTTCGCATGGTTAGTATAAATGCTGAGCAAAGCAACTCGCTAATTTGGGTGGTATTAGAGGTTATGAAAAGAGGTGAAACAGGCAAAACAAACATAGTGGGCGCGGGTTAAAAACACAGTTAGATTTACAGGTGGGATAAAATTTTATATCACTTGTAAATTCAAATGCATGTTTTCGACATATTAGACTAAGATATCCGTGGTCTGCACAAGTACTCAAGCGGTGCGTTTGGTAATCCCAGACTTTATAAAACGTATATGGTAGATTTAATTTGTTATTTGCTTGTATGAGAACATTTTCGGTTTAAATGGCAAGCCAGTCAACAGGTATTCAACAGCTTTTAATAGCTGAGAAAAAGGCAGCTGAAAAGGTTGCAGAGGCTCGCAAAAGTATGTCTATTTTTATTTGCTATAAGTCCTTTTGTAAGAAATTTTTTGTGTTATTTAAGTTAATTAAAAAATTTACTAGGTCTCGAGGAATTACAGTCATTATTAATCGTGCCAATGAATTAGTAAAAACCAGGGAACAAGTCGACTTACATTCACATGAGATTTCCAAATAAAAGGCAAACAAAATGCTTTTGATAGTGAAAAAGTTTTGCAACAACAGGACGGTCTTAGAAGAAACAGGAAAGTTCTTAATTATAATTTTATGTAAATTTGAGTAATTAGGCCGATTGTCATTCCGACTGGCCTTATTATCTGAATGATTTTAAATCGAGAAAGAGCATCCAAAAGCAGAGGCACTAACTCTGTGTTGTGTCAAAGGGCATGGCGTTTATATACTGTGGGAGGTCACAAAGATTTAAAAGAAGTTTCATACCACTGCAATGCATAGGTTAAGAGGCGACTGACTGCAAACTTTTTAGATAAGAAATGGTAATGACATTGTTAGCAATAAAAACAATGTTATTTGTAGTGTTTCCATGAGGTACTCTGGTACTTTCCCACAGTGTTTATTACCCGAGTCTGATATTTCTACTTGGTTCCGACAGTGAAAGTGCAGACAGTATTATTATTAAGACTAGGCAAAGCCCGCAAAAAGGATTTTGGGCATAAATGAGCACACAACTCACACTACACCACCCACACCATACCACCCCACCACACTACACCACCCACACTTGCCACACTACTCACACACCACACTATTAACACCACACCACCCACACCCTACCACCCACTCCACCAACAGCACACACACCCTACTTTACCACCCCACCACAATCATCCACAGCACAGCCACACCACACACAACCCACACCAGATCAAATCCACCACCTCACGTGGTGATCATGATGTTGATGACGATGATGATGGCGGCAACGATGACGACACCAACAGCAGAGCATCACAGCAAAACCATTCAAAATATTTTGCACAAAGTCGAAACAATGTGCTATAGCAAATGCTCTTAAACCTATCTACCAATGATCAATAATGCACGGACATTCAACATAGTTTTGTTTTGCTGCTTCTCAGATGATAACAAGCTAACAGAACCTATTTATACGTACAATCTATAACATTGTAGAATGACGGGTGGAGACAATGCCTAGAACATGTGCGAAATTTCTCAAACTCAAAGACAATGGATGTTCCAAACAGCATGCTGCACAGGGGGTAGCAAAAGAACTTCGAAATATACCCCTCCCGTTTCGCCCAGTATCTTCTCTCCTAGTGAAACCACTGGCACCGCCCTCAGCAGGTTTCCATTCTCTAGAAATAAGAGGTATAAGTTTTGCAATTTTTTGCAAAAAACGGTCAGAAAAGGGCGTTTTTTGGAGGTTTTTCGGCCCCTGTTCCACCCGGTGTGCCCGATTCGAAAAATAAACCCCGATGTGTGAACCCTTAGGTGGAGAACTTTCATTTAACACATATATCGTCGAAAATGGTGCCGTCGTCGGAGCGGTAGCCTCATCGGTTTTATATGTATATATATATACCAGCGAAATTAATATATAGACTAGCAAAGGCCCCGCAAGAAATTTTGCGTATAAATACATTTATAATCAATAATACGCGAACATCCTACATAGTCGGCATTTATAACGCAAAGCCAGTAGCAGCTTTTACTGAATTAAAGCTATAAGGTTATAAGCAGAGTATAATGGATGACGTCACAACAATTGCGTTGCGTCAGCAGTTTTCCAAGCGAAAATCACGCGAAATGGAACATCTAATTAACTCGTCGCCACTCCTCTTGGTGGATGTGTCCTAAAATATAGCCCACACCATCATGTAGCCCTGTTCTGCTTCTTTCTAAAGAGCTATATATCTCCTTTCGAGAGTCCCACCAGGCGCCGCTAGAACGTTTTTTCTGCAGGCTGTTTGGTCAAAATTTCGAAAAAATCTGGAGTTGAGTCCGGGAAAACGCCCGTTACGGGACGTCGTGGCCTTCTCTCGGAATATAAATATGCCTACTACACCCACCGTTGAACGGACTATCTATCCATAGCAAGCACCACCCAAGCATATCCATTATTTAAAAATTTATTTAAAATTTAAATACTGCTTTCTGTGGTACACGTGTACTGTACAATAGCTACCTACTGGCAGACTATTAACAACTGCCTTGGCATACTACCAGCCTGCACTCAAACACACGAAACTTAGTCTAAAGTTAATAAATTATTAGTCATTATTATTTTGAACTACTGTATAACAGTGTACTTCGGCATTAATAAGCCAGCAGTAACTATATATCTGTATCAGTTGCAAGCACATGACAGGTCAAACCATTTGAAAGGGTGACTTACAAAACTTTACTAAAACAAACTGTAATTCCTTTACAAAAAGGTTAATTGTTCGAAATGCTTTATTAACATTTAAAAAGCTTTTAGGTCACTAACTGTGATACTAACAAATGGATTGTTAAGTTTAACAACACACAAAAATACGATAGATTCTTATAATCCCTACACTCTAGCTGATTCGTTCTTAAAGCGTAAAACACAAGTAATTAAGAAGTCTGAGAGATAAAGTGGTGTGGTGGCAAAACACTAACTTTTGTGACTTATACCTCATGTTCAGCTCCTAAGCGTGTAATAACTGAATGTTTATTGCTAAGATAACACAGTTAGTTAAAATGCACCAGTGATTGTTCTTATTTGTGAATGATTACAGTTTCCTCACTGCCACTGAATTTTAACAATCGGGTATCCATCTGGTATAAGGAATAGGGTACTCGAGTCTGATTTTTACCTGTGTAAACATTACTGTCTGAATATGAGATCTAATATGAGTTAAAAGGCAGTCTGATGTAGTCAGATCCAAATTAAATTTAAAACTGATAAAGGGCAATGACCATGTTTCTTCATTATAACTCTCTTGTGTTATAAATTTCTCTCGTTAAATGTTTTTGCTTTTTTTTTAAAAATCGTTGCAAATGTGTCATCCTGCTCGAATACTTTATTAGAATTTCCCACTTCAATCAGTAGTTATGGATTTTAATCTTTGCATTTCCAATTGTTTTTCGTTTTCACAGACCTTCTATGTGGCGTGTCCCTAATATAGCTTATCATGCATGAGAGTTCTCAGTAGACGGGCATAGTTGCCTCGATGTGATCGAAAAAGGTGGAGACTGAATTGAATTGATTTCAATTCAATTTTGAATTGACACAGAATTTTTACTTAAAATACTACTAAATCTCTGTCAAAATATACGTAGCAATTATCATAATTTATAGAGTATGAAGGTTATTAACACAGGTGATATCATACGGGTCTAAATAAAACTGTTGTGGTGTTAGTGATTACTGTTATCTGATACCATCTTAATCATCATAATTTATATGGCTGTGTAGGCAGATTGCAACACGAGTTGTTATAGACACATTTTTAAAAATTGTAAAAATTCCAAATCTGCTACGATTGACCCCAAAATTTATAAACTAACATACGGTAGTGCAACGTGACATATGGTTAAAGCTATTCATAACTTGTCACAGGAGTGTACTGATTCCGTGTGCCGCTGCTGCTAATTCTAATTACTTACCGTGAAGCCACCAATGATTTCTCAGGCGCGCCGGCGTGGAAAAGTGTACATTGGTACACATAACTATCTTAGACCTTTGTTTTAAATGCATTTTTATGATGTTTTATACTGTGTCCCGGTACTTAAATGCTACCAATCAATGAAATTTGTGTAGTTGTATATAAATGCATATATGATTCTGAAAATAAACCTTTTTTGTATACATTGTTATGTATAGTTTAATTTGACCACACTGAAGCAGTTGTGTAAATTAGTGTCAAAAATGGTATTTGTGATAGTTTATCTTTCTGTTCAGGAAAAGCAAGACGTCTGAAACAAGCAAAAGAGGAAGCACAAGCAGAAATTGAGGCTTATAGAAAGGAGAGGGAAAGGAGCTTTAAAGAGTATGAATCACAGGTTAGTTTGCAATTTTGTAGCATTTTAAATTTTGTAATGTGCCAGTGGCACTTCGTTAGTGTGCACAATAGAGTACCTTAATCATGCTGTATGAATTTGCAAACTCCAGCAACAGGTGGAGCCTTTTAACAGGCAACAAATTTCTCCATAAAATAGTTTTTACTTTAGCTGCACCTCAGCCCACCTGCAGATGTGTATATGATTTGCAGACCAAGTAATTATGATAATACAAGTGCATGTGAAAATTAGTGTTTCTTGTAGAATACAGACAAATAATTTGTAGTCTAGTTAATGCAAAATCTGAATGTTTTGGTGTGCTTTCCTATCTATTATGTTATGCAAAACAGTGATGGCTAAACTTGAAATTTTGTGAAATATTTGTAGAGATTGTTGGCTTTGAAATGGAAATACAATTTGTAAATTGTGTAGTGTACTTTCTTTTTTAACGTATTTACTGTGTTGATGCCAGCTTTTTTACTTTAGTGTGTACTTCGTGTAAAGTTAGTGTGAACTTTATTAGCTGTGCAAAAACATTGGGATTCGGAAACCGATTCAAGTTCTGTAATTGAAAGACGATGATTCAGTTGAAATTGATACTGACACCTTCTTGACACTGCACGCACAGCATACAATTTTAGTAAACTCTACAAGTGCATTAAAATGTTTTGACCAATTGGGCTAATTTTTAGTAATTGTTAACCAATATCTTCAACATTGCCTGATATTTAGTTTTCACTTTTTCTGTAGCATGTTGGTTCGAGAGATGATACAGCAACTTTAATAGAAGATCGTACCAAACAACGAATTACAGACATGAACAGAAAAGTAGCGGCAAAACAAGAAGTTGTACTGAAGAATATTCTAGATTTGGTGTATGACATAAAACCAGAACTTCATCAAAACTATACATTAGGCTCAAAATAGATACTTTGTGTATATATAAACATACATTCCATGGAATGTACAAATGTAATGGGCAAAAAATACACATAGATATTACCAAAAGTTATAGAATAGTCCAGTCCTTGCAAGTCCTGTAATTTCGTGTGAAACTTTCCATTTGTTAGATGCACATTTTGGCAGGTGTATGAGGCTTTAAATTTTTAATAGCATATTGGAAAAAATTTTAAATCTGTCAATATGCAGTCTCATATGAAAGTGATATTTTTTCCATTGAACATTCTATGACTAAAAGGTGAACGTGCAAGACTATAGTCTGGTATTATAAGTTTCTGTTATTTTGTTACACATATAATATATATTGTTGTACTAATAATTGTATAGCCGAGGGTAATAACGTAGAATTGTGTCTAGGTAATAAACTATTTGTTTAACCCGACCAGCGAAAATGTTGCAACAACTTACTGTCCACGTCTTTGGTTTATATTTCACTTTTTATTTAGACTGTGACTTATGTCCAAGTTGGTATTGTTTAATTTGCCTTTCTGTAATAAGTTTTTTTAAGTTAGTTATAATTACAAGAACAATGCTGCTAGAAAACTGTAATCGATACAAGTTACCACCATAAAATGCAACTATTTGTAGGTAAGCTGGATGCTACTAAATTTGCCCTATAAAACTAATCAATTATTTTTGCATTTCTACAGTGCAAAACATTAACTTTACATAAATGTGATAATTTCTTTTTTATCTTGCTCATTTTAATATTATTGAATGGTGGTGCTATTGGCAACTCTTCAAGTTTGAGTAGCTGTAAGTTCTGCAATTCGATAACTGGGTACATGCTCTTTCGTCTGTTCAATGCACTTATCGGTTTCTTTATTAAATATTTTAGTATTTGTAGCTTCAGAAACTCTGTGGACAATTTCTGTAAATTAATAATAATATACATTGCTAGATATTAATGTGTATCTCCCAGTTAAATAGGAGCAGTTTTTGCACCACTGTATTTGTAGCTTAAGCTGTTGCCAGTTTGTCTGAGAGCTGAACATGAAAAAACTTTCTGAGCAGCATTTATATGACTGTGTACTTTCTCTATTTTGTGTAGAAGACAACATGCTGGAAATTTATGTTAAATGCTCTGTAGTTACCTGAGAAAATAATAAATGTTGAGAACCAATTGATTACAAATTTATGACGTCTTATTCATTCAATCCGTTTAGCACTCTGAAGGCATTTGTAATATCAAGCCTAAAATCATACTTTTGTCCAAACATACTTCAATGTACTGTATGTGATTGATAAAAAATATTAGTAACAAGGTACAGCGTATGAAAGTTTTAGTGTGACTGATATCTCACATTATGCTGCTTTCTTATCGCTGTGATAAAATTTTCTGTTTTTGAGCGTTTTTTAATGGAATGCCTTATTGTCAGGTTGCTTTTTATAGCTCAGTTAATGCTTTTGACAACAAAGAGTGAGCATTTTTACATTTTTCAAAGGATAAAATTAGTTTAAACAGTATTAATTTTATTTACAAATTGAAAATATGTATATTATTGAACTGAAAAGCAGAAAATATAGGAATTGTTAATAGGATGTGCTAACAGGTTCAAAGGAACCTGTATTAGACCATCTGACACACATAGGATAAAGTAAGATAAAATCTATCTTCTGCAAGGGCAAAATTCTAAAAGAACAATGGATTTTAGGTGTGATCAGCGAGAAAATAACTGGACATCTACGCCTATGCAGAGTTTGTTCCCTGCACAGAATAGGAATATGCTATGTAGATTTACGCAGAACATTATCAAATTTACATAGTATATTATTATCCCACAGTTCCTGCTCTTTACTGATGATGGTTTTGAATTTGAGCAGACAAGGTATACTGTCTAACTTAATTAATGTCAGATTTGAAAGAAAAGGAAACCTGCAGCTGTTTCTTTGGCTCTGTGGTTGAGTATTAAACACAGATAACCATTGAAATTACAGTCAAACCTCTTTATATTGCTTACTTTGGGACTGCAAAAAAGTTAGCATACAATTTTGGTATTATAACTAGGTGCATTAATACATAAAAGTCTGTGCAAACATAGACATTTTGCATTGCTAAACATTTGGGCGTTAAGCGAGGGAGGCACTATCAAGAGGTTTGACTGCACAATCATTTCATTTGCAAAAAAGCAGTAAACTAAGTCTAGCTAGAAACTGAAGGCTCAGATAAGTTAGTATGGCTTTATCTGAAAAGGTATGGTGAGTTACAATTCACAGTAATAATGTTTGCAATAGTAATACTAAAACAATTATCATCATTGCAAAAATTGCTCAGTAACTATAATCACAATTACATATATTTTCCATGAAATTCAGCCAAGAATGTTATTACTGTGCATGTATTAACCCAGAAAGTTGTGGCTAGCAGCTTATTTGCAGATCACAGATTTGACTTGCAGGAGTATACAGTACACTATTGTTCATACAGCCTAATGGAACACCACACAGTTACAGTTTTATAGTAAGTAAACTGATTGCCTTCTTACTTGCATTGCGAGATTATTTTTACTTATCTGTGATGTGTAGCCCAGTGTAATTTATGTAAATTTAGCAAGAAAAATTCTGATAACACTAGTATTTTATTTTTGTTTTACCACATATGCACATTCTTTGTTAAATCTGCTAGAAATACTAGTGGCATTAGGTTAAAATTAATACAGCCTATTTTTGCCTGTACAAAACTGTTCATGAGTTTTTACATACAATACGGTTATCGGCGATGCCTAGATTACATTTTGACGTTAAATCATATTTTGCCTTTAATGCAAGTTTATAGTTTACTGATAATAATGCACACAGTACTTTACTCATATTTCGATCTGCACATGTAAAACTTCATATTAAGCCGTAGTTTGAACAAGGCTGACTTTACACAAACTTTCATTTCTCACAGGTAGTTTCAATTTTAATGTGCTCAACTTCCACCTTGGCTGCCATCACAAGCATTCAGAAACTTCAAAGTTAAAAAACTAGTTGCAAGTGTCTCAGTGTCTAGAAGACTCTCTCAAGAGCCGTCACATTCTTGAATGTGATTCACTTAATCTTTAGCAGCTATAACTTTGTTATTTTCTTTTCTTTTTTGATAACTTTCTTTTGCTTTTTCCAGGTCGTTTCTGTTTTGTAGTTTTTTTGCCTTTCGCTGCTTGATGTTTTCTCACATCAAAACCAGCCATACTCGCCGAACTTTCCGCAGTATTGTATTTTGAACGCTTTTTTTGGCCACCGTGGCCAAATTTTTTGTTTTTTAGTTCTCTTTTCTTATTTCTTCCAATTGTTCTTGATTTTTGATCAGTAGTTTCTTGAGCATCATTAGCATCATTCTCTAAAAAGTTGACCGGAATATTTTTTCCTGCCCTGTATTTTTTAACTAGATTTAGCATTTTTCTCTTCTCTGCTTGTCTATTCTGTTGTACCTCCTGTTGAACTTTCTTTCCATACTTTCTAAGCATTCGCAGCTTTTTCGCTTTTTCAGACATATCCATCTTCATTTTCTTGCTAAGTAGTACCTCCCTCATTTTGTTCATATGCTCTTCAGATTTGACCATTTGAGCAAAGTAGTCATCTGGCCGCTGTGTTGGAATCCCGAGTTTCTGAAATACACGAGAAAGATCATAAAACATTAATTAGTTTTTAATAACTGAGATCAATGACTGTAACATGGAAATCAAACTTGCACAATCAGCCATACAACATTACATAATTACCATTACATGACAATCAGGGTTTCCAATCCTGAAGTATTTCCTAATCTTGCCTATTTCGGGATCATATTTTTTAATCCAGGTCCAGATCATGAGATTTTCGTGATTTAATTCAAATGATTCTCTCTTCTAAAAAAATATGATTTCCTTTATACCAGGGCAATTTCAACTTTCCATTAGTATTTTTTTTTGGTAACAGTTAATCGGGTACTTGTTTTCATTCTCCAAATCTTCATGTTTTACTCAGTCGCTGACTAAGCCAACACATATAATCTTCCGGGATCACATGTTTTTATTAGCAAAAGATTTCAGGGTTAGGAAACTGCTGGTACTTAATTGAATGAAGTTCGTAAGTAAAATGTATTATCACTGATAGGAAATGTGAAAAACTGATAAAAACCCAAAAAATCTTTAATATATTAGTGTTTTATAACTTCTAAATAACATCAACACCAAATAACTAAACACCAACTGGAAACCGTGATGACAATTAATATTGAAAGAAGCAATCATAAAATGCACCTGCAATTTCGGAATTCCGTTAAGGACAGCATCTTGAGCTTGTTTATAAAACATCATTTCTCGTTTGAAATCATCTTCACTTGTTGCATTTTCAGTTTCCGACTCTGACTGTACAGATGCCCGATAAACCAAATCTAGTGCTTCCACCCACTCCATGTTTAACTTTATTTCCTAAAAATAGAATATGAACATTGAATAAAATAACCGGAACACATCAACATTATGGCACAAATACAGAATAATGCTGTTTTGCAGTATAAAAATCGTGTAACACAATTAAACATAAAAGGTCCTATGAAACTTGCGAGGAACAGCGCAAAGACATCAACGAATTAGGCATGTTGCATCATATTCCTTTAAATTAAATCAAAATATTTCAATAGTCCATCTATCATTCTCAGTTGAAAAGAAAAAAGAACGTATTCTAAATTTAACGTCGTGTGGATTAAAATTTATACGGCAGTTGTAAATCTGCAGGGCAAAGGAAAGATTTGATAAATTATTAAGTTATAAATTAAATTGAATTTTAATATTTCTGAAGGTTCTGAATTGCTGGAAACAACATTAAAATGTTACTACCTTTAGCTGATATTCTACGTTTGCAAATCTAATGAGATACAATTACAATAAGATCAAGTTAAAAGTAAAGCAACTGAACAAAACATGTATACATAGAAACTGCAGAGAACTGATTATATTCAGATTAAGCATTTCAGCAAAAACAAGACTAATCATAAGTCGGGTATAGTGGTGAACACATTACACCCGAGTTACGATTCCTCAAAATTTTTCCTTATCCTTGAAAATGACAATACAGCATTTAACTTTTATACACTAAATGTTTTTCCTTTAAAATAATTTAGCTATTTTTGAAAACTGTAATTTTTTTTTGAAAATCACTGTGTCATAAAAGTCAACTTGTCACATTTAGCAAACTTGTGTTAGGAGGCTGCAGCTTCACTTGCACAGCAAGTTAAGACGTTGTTATGCATACGCCTATGGAGAAAATGATACGTCATATTATATACACCATTGCTTTGCTATAGTAAATTGTAAATTACGGGTGACATATGTTAGTTTAACGTGCAAGCCCTGGAGTGTTAATATCAATTAGTGTTTGGTTTTTAAATGGGATGTACCATACATGATGAAAGACACGAGACAAAGTCAGCTTGGCCTTGATAAGAATTTGCAAAGCAGTTTTCCGACTTATCATCAAGGCTGGTAGTACGGTACGAAATTACGGTATGGTACAGTACGACATAACGGTATTTTATCCGTACAATTTCCGAAACCTTTATCGACCCTTTCCATACCATTTTACTCAGCTTTTTGTAGAATCTTCATTGGCCTGCAACTCAGAGTGAAGACTTGTTTTGCTGATGGATGCACTTATTGTTCTGCCCCAATTAACACAGAGTACAACAGCTATATTACTACTAAGATTAGTTTGTTTTGGGGGCAAAAGCGTCAACTTGTTTAGGAGCACCTGTTGTCATTTCCCGTAAATAATGTTAAAGGAAAACAGGATGATTTTTCATATACTATTGCATTTTCAAGGATGGCAAAAGTATACACTTTAACACCAATAATATTGTAAAAGCATTCCTGATAATTAAATAATAGATTAAAATCTTAATTAATGGTGGGTGATGCCACTATTGATGACATCACAAACTAACACAATTTTCAACATCAAAAATGTTCCATGAGCATGTGTGCGAAAGCGAAAATTGAAGTACAGAGCTACTGTAACAGATTCAGTATGTTGAACTAAAACAACTCATCAAGTTTCAAGATAAAAATTCAAATTTCAAATTTACCGCTGCACTCATGCATGAGCTGTCGAACGTATGCAGTTTGTCACAAACGAACACATCTCAACTGAGAGGTACAGCACCTGTTTTTGTGCAATGCTTTCCGAAATGCAGGCACTAGTGCCTGTCTAACTAGCGAATATTTGATGAAATGCGTGTAACAGCGAAGAACTAGTGGCGTGAACACGAAATTGCGTTTGTGTGGTAATAATTCTTTTACGTAAGTCATTCTTTAAAAAATATTATGTTTCCTTTCAGTATTTTAAAGAATAAGTTGATTTGACCTACAGTTTTGCTTTAAGTATTTTGCTTCCTTTTCCATGCTTGACACATATTCAGGAAACAACAATGTTTTAACTGCTATTTCTGTCTATTGTCAAGATTGCTGTCTAGCTCAAGCTATACAGATTCTTTTCAAATAAGCACATTTCAAAATCTATGTCATTAATGAGGAAAGTTTAGAACTTTGCCAATCTATGCAAAACAGTAGCGATTTAATATTTAACTGCATATCACAGTTATCACGAGTTAAATTATTGCTTTGCCAACAAAAGAAATTTGAGGCGTATTGGTCTAACACATTAACCAGCTTGGCCATAACAATTAATAACTACAGAAGCTATAAATTTTGTGTATTCTTATGTACACAAATATGTTACCTGCAGGAAAAGTTATCTAGATTATGCTAAATTATTACATGAGATGAAGTGCGTTCTACGTTTTCTATGGAAGCTGCATATAACTTCTAGTATTAATTAGTGTTGTATTATGATATAATTACAGATGTTTTAAGCCAGACACTTTAAATTTGAATTAACATTAAAAGTTTGACACTAGTGAACATGTAATTTAAGACAACCATTAAAAACTAGTTAATAGGCCAAACTCGTGTCTGCCACAAAATTATTAATTAAGTAGTTCAAAATAAATTTAGATCTTGTGCATAATTATGTGACTTTTGGAACTTGAAATAATTAGTATGGAATTTAAAACTGAACAATTTGATATGAAACAGTACATAAACAGTACGTAATTGATAAACTAATTGAGTTTACTATTCATTTTTATGCATCTCCCATAGTAGATCGTACATGCATTTGGTACGGAATCACAGTACGACTTTTATTGTACTAGAACGATACGACTTAATTTTGCAGGTACGGTTCAGAATTACGGTATGGTGTTTTTTAAAGGTACGAAGTACGGTATTTTTTCGTGCCGTACCATCGTGCCAGCCTTGGTTATCATACATTCAATAAATTCTATGTATTGAACTATTAAAGCCCTAGTAATTAACTATATCACTTATTATATGACTCATGCCAGAGTTGGCATACCATAACCATCGAGTGTTGTAAGGATAACAACCAACTACTACATCCAGGATTTTATTTCTCAATCAGGCAGTTAGAAACTATGAAACAATTAATGGAAACTCAAACTATCTGGATTTGTAATAATTTCAATAAATTAAAGTTTGCACCTGCAGCTTTGCTTCAAGTCCTTGCCTTTCAAAAACGTGCTTTTTTCGTACTTGCAGTTCCTTGTTGACTGGCTTCTCAGATAATTCAGAATTATCACTCATTATTTCTTCATCCTTAGTACTACTAGGCATACTTTTGCGTTTCATCTTTTCTCACTAAAACAGACTAAAATATTGTTCAGGTAAAGAATGTCAGTTTAACATGAAGTGTCTGGCGATGCTTTTAAAGACAATCTAGTCACTACTACTTTACTATTAACAGTATACCTATGCTAATAAGACGGGTCAGACACATGGTGTTCACATCGTTTGAGCCTCGTTCTCTCTTTTTATCTTACTATAGCTATGACAGACAATAACTGTCCAACCTGCCCAGAATGATTAGTACAATGCTCCAAGCACAAAATCATCATCGGCAGCAATTTTCTTCTGAACGTTTACAACGAACGGTAAGGATTTTTTGAAAATAACAAGATTGTCAAATGTAGTCATACATTGCCACGCAAGGAAGAAATCAATGCAATTCGAAAACATATCCACGAAATAATTAACAACAGTAAATTACACGACTATAGTCAAAAACAGTAAGTATTCTCATAGACCTAAAATGAAGTTTTTTCCATGGAATGAAGTACCAATAAATGCTGTAAACGTTCCTAATTATATATACATAGATGCAAAAACAAGCTTCATCAAAAATGTACACAACAGTTTAAGCTAGTCACTACCAGAAAACAATTTGAATTTAATGAATGCTAAAAATCATTGTCATTGTCCCCATCGTCACTGTCTTCCGACCATGCACTATCTGAATTTACACTATCGTAAGTAGCAAAACCATCATCGACTATGGAATTTTAGATTTGTCATTGCTTTCAATGTCTGTATCAGCATTGTAGAGATCTTCTCCTTGTTCCTTAGTTCTTATATGGTGAATCCACATTTCCACTATCTTTAGTATCATATCTTCTTTTAGAAGGGATTCAGGAAGAGAATCACCTTCATACCAATGAGGAACCAGAAAGCCATCACCATTCTCATGCCAACCAAAGTCTATTGGATCTCTACCCATTGTTAGGTCAACTTCGTGGACATTAGACCACATGAGGGCTACATAACGAGGATGCATCAGGTGTTGAAGAACTTTCGTGCGTGGTGGCAGTGATGCACAGTTTATTTTCTTTTGTCGACTAGTCATTTTTACAAATGCTTTGGAACTGGTTTCATCCACATCACTGATGGACTTAAAGCCATAAAGTCGACATACGAACTCCGTAATGGCACCAATATTCCATTTCCTGAACACTTCGATTTAATCAAGACTACTTACCTTTGGTTTAGCCTTACCTTTCCTGTAGGAACAAGAAGTAAAATCACATCCTGTCAGAGCAAGAAATGAAACAATAGCTTCTGTCAAGCCACTTTGTTTTGATCCCAACTGTTGAGCAATGTCTGTGACATTGATCAGTCGACAACTATTTTTGGTGCCAAAGTCCAATAATAACTATGATTGTCGGTGATCCGATTAGTTTTCGTGTCAGATTTATCAAGCAAAAGGTGTGCGTAATGCATTCGGTCATCTGTTGACAATGGCAACAGATACTATTGATTTACAAAGTGTGCTGAAGTTTCCTATTACTAGTAATATCCCGCTTTCCCTGGCCCATTTCAACGGTTCTCCCACGAAAACGGAAAAGGCTAGTCTTACCAAACTTCTGGAGAAAAAACAGAAAGATGTGATTGATGTTAAATGTTCACTGAGATTTATATCCGCGGTTTTCTCTAAACCATCGCAAGACAGTTCACTTAATGCTAAAATGTTGCTAAACACCTTCCAAACCAAATCCATCAGCTAAAAATCATGCACGTGCAATCTAGCATCTCTATGCTCTTTATTCACCGATGTTTGTTGTGACGTTTTGTTTTGATTACTAAGACCATAGATAATAATATTACTAACGGATTACGTACAAATATAAACATGCATGACCGAAACGTACTGAACTCTGCTGAAATTTTAGTAGACAGACCAAAACGCTTATAGATTTTGTACTGCCACTTTGCCTTTAACTCCCTAAAGTGCGTAGATGAATGGTACCTGTTACAATAACGTATTCAGGCTTCCAAACACGTCCTAAAGGTATTAATAAAGGAGGCTTCTAGAGCACAAAAATTTGACCAATGCACATTGGATCATAGTTTACGTGCTTCTATGGGATGTCAGCAAATACATAATTGCCACTGCTCTACACTACACTAAGAACTAAAAAGAATAGATAAAAACGGACAAAATCACAAGAAAGAGCATTAATCTTAATCTTGAATGAAGAATACTAATTCTAATATTCAATACTGCCCTTATTTGCAGATTTGAAGGTCATGATTCGATAGAGGTACAATTCACATTGGTTTCTCAGTTGGAACAGTGTTGCAATTCGGTTTTTCAAGAATTTCATGAATGCAAAGAGTGCAACGAATTTTAAAAACACATTAAATAAAGATAATAAAATTATTAAAAAGTATGATGATACCTTTAGCTTAGTTTATTTATTACATATCTGTTGTAGCACGTAAAAAACTTTTCATAAAATAATAAAAAATACAGTAGAACATCTACTAGCACATTACATAATTTGCACTTATTAAGATGTGCAGGAGGACACACAGATCGAGAAAAGTTACTTACATGTGACCATAAAATTTAAAAAGCTTTGTTAAATCAAGATATTCAACTCTTCTATAAAGTAACTTCACATTTCCATTTTCCAGCAGTAGTTGAGTAATGTCGAGTTATTAATTATAGAAGCAAGCAATAAATTCCACATTGGAACTGTCGACACGATTTGAGAAAAATTCATGAACATGAGTCTTACGCGCAGTGTTGAGGTTATTACTTTTGAAAAGTAATCAGTCGTGGTTAATTACTTTGCAACAATTGTAACCGAATTATTAATAACTGACTAGAGTGAGAGTTGAAATTCGTTTATTTTTTTCAATACTTTTTGCCAAGGGTAATCCGTTTATTACTGATTACTGAATACCTTTAGCAAGCGTAATCCCTTGTAGATTATCCATTACTTCTGTGTGCTAGTTTGAGTGAGATTAGCTATAGTGAAATTAGAACAATGCTTCTGCAATATGTCTAAATCTCTTATTATATTAATTTGTTCTATAATTTTCTAGCATTTTATAAACAATTCGCTGCAATGTAGAATTATAAATGTAAATAACAATTTTTTTCTCTGCACACACCATGCACTGCACTTTTATAATTATTTAGTTTTTCTGTGTTTACAAAGTTAAAGTAGTGGCCCTTTTGCCATTAATTTTTGTGAAAAGCTCCTGCTTACTGAGATGACGACAAAGCCTGATCTTTTTTAACCGTACCCACTGTGCATAAAAAATCAGCTACAATTGTAAGTCTTATCAGGCAGTTAATCAGAATGTCAAATGAGGTCATTAATTATTGGAACACTATGATTAACCACAATGTGTATGAAGGCATTGCATGGCAGTTTGCCAGAGATAAACAAAAGGAAGGTGGCTAAATGATCAATACAATCAATACTTAAACTTAAAATGTTATTCTTGGCCAGATAAGTAACATAGGTTTGGTAGCATTACTACCATAGTATCGAGTAACCTGATTCCGACACTAAGCCTAATTGCATTACATTACTCGTTACCATAAAAAGTAAGCTGATTAGAGTAAAGCGTTACTGCCCAACACAGCTTGCATGTGCACCTTAAAAGAGCTTTAACGATAACTTTTAAAAACAGCGAGGTTATCACTTGTTGACATCCTGCATGCACTTTAAAAACAATGTTTTCTTGTTTTTTTTACATAATAAATTGATAGTTTATGGTACCACCTACCACGAAAAGCAATGGTAATAGTCACAAGGATAATAAAAATTAATACTTTTGTACTTATGCTGTAGGTGTGATCATTCTCTACCAGAAAGCAAATTCAAATCAGAACCAGAATCAAACCTAATTTCGAGATTTTGAAATGAATCAAATTTGCAAAGATAGTTGCAAAGATTTTCGAATTAATTTTCAAATCGTTATAATAAAAGTGGTGTCACAAAGATCATACACATTATTGATTTTATTCTGCAGTGGAAACACTAATAATCTTTTTTAAAAATTGCAAACAGAAATTGCAGCTAAACTGTACTGTTTATAATTACGTTTCAAAATGTTTTAATGCCAAAAAAATGATGTAGTAGAAGTATTGAATTACTCAGATCAACAATTTTAGGTTGGAATTGAATTCGAACTAAAAAAACTCGTTTTAATCTAATTCGATTCGATTTGAACTCGAACGTTCGGCGATCACTCTTTGAATCTACTGATACTAGAAAATCTAAAACTGAGAGCCCGATACCGGACTGTGAAACGTTACGTGTCGCAGAGAAGGCACTTCGTGCTTCGGCGATCTACGGTGCTGCTGCCTCTGACGACAGATTTCTTTGAGCAAAATAATAAATCGCCCATATTTAAGGAGACCCACTGAACATGTAAAATTGAAATTAATCAGGATTCTATTTTGTGATTTATATTGTAATGATACTCCCGTTGTTTTTCTGACCAAACGGTATTAGTGCTCACTAGACCTCACGTATATAGTTGTGTATTGTAGAAGGCGCAATGAACTGGGGCACGGAATTATGGGTAAGTCTCCATAATTAGGATACGTCTAACTTTTTAATTGTTAATGACATCACAAAGTGTAGCTGTAGTACTAAATGAGATAGAGCGGATTTTGGAATTCCAAAATCATCGTCCCGAGCTTATAAGAAAAACTGAGAATGTTAACGTGAAACATATTTTATAAAATTATACTGAACTCAAGAAAATGATTTTTGAATGTTAAAATCATTCAAAACCGTGTGAAACGAAAGTTAAAAATGGGAAAAAATAAAGTGTTTTTGTTAAGTCAAGCTTACTGGCACAAAATAATTGAAAATTATTAAACCTGTAATGATGATGCTTCTTTATCTGTTGATCTTAGATCATTATGTGTTGTTTTTCAGTGGCATTGTGAAAGCTTCTGGACATAGAAGGCAAAAGGTGTAGAAGTGCCCCCTACCTCCCTGGCTCTTCCTCCCCTAACTTCCCAGCTAGGAGTCTGGGAGTGATTTTCCCCTTACTTCAGGCATTTTAGAGGCAGCTTAAAATGAAATTAATGGTGAAACCCTTGTTGCAGAATCATAATAAGTAAAAACAGCTAAAAAATAATTTTTGGGACATTTTTCTTTTTTCATTTTATCCCTTCTTTATTTCTTCGTATTTTGGTTACTTGCAGAACTGCTAGGGGGGGTATTTGGCCCTTTGCCTTCCCTATCACAATGCCACTGTTACTTTTTTGAACTCTAAGTTACTGGGGTAAAAGTACCAGACTGCTACTAAATGGTTATGTAAAAATTCATTCAAACTTCTGAGTTTGGTTGTGCATGCGGCTGCTTTTATTGGCTGGTATAAGTACAATGCGTTTTTCTTCACTGATCTGTAAATTTTTTCACGATTTTATGATAATGTATGTTACAAGTTCATGTATAGTTCCTAGAAATTGGAAACTTGGAAGCAGACTGCCAACAGGTATCTCTGCATCTGTGACCTATTTATTGAAAAGTTTAGATAGATCTGGCTGTGTGACAGGTTACATTGCCAATTTCTACAGAGCAACAAGTAAAAGTAATGCAAGCTTGTTATACCAAAAACTACAGAAACAGAGTACGTTAACTAAACCTAGCGTGTATGGCTATTACACGATTGTTCCAGGCTTACATAGTTAACTACAGAATCAAGCTCTTAACTATTTTTTCGAGACTGAGATGATATTACATATCACAAAACTATAAAAAAATAATTTAGTGCTATAAGTTGAATAAAAATGCAAATAATTTGTTCAAGTTGTTGTGACTCAAAGCGTGGCTTGCGTTTCAGCAGTTTACTTACACTCTTCTAGCATGTACCGATGTCCAGATAAGATGATGTAATTCTTGCCCAAATGTGGTTACTTGGTTAGCTGTTATTTTTTGGTAAAAAACAACATATTATAGCTTCTTTGAAGATTTTCAGTTAGGGTACTGTCTGAATGTCTAACATCTAAGCAACTGCTTAGCTTTAGTGTGATGGTTATAAATATTCGTTATAAATATTTCTTTGTTTTTGTTTGAGAGATCTTTTTAAAAGTGCTGATCATTATAAAACAAATTTCACTTTTATTATTTACGACCATTGTTTCCAATAACTTCTGCTAAATGGGAGCCAAACTAGGTTCTAGTTAGTCTGTGTGCTCATTTCATCTCAATTTTTTTTAATTTTTGGCATTAACCTATAATGAGTTCCAAGAATTAATCAAGTGAGAAGCTAGGACATCAGTTGTGTTCACTGAATGGTTTGCAGTCATAACCTCGTTGTTTTCTTCGTGATCTAGTGATGTTTTTGCACTTGCAGAATCAAACTGACCTTTTTGTTATTTTATGTATAGCAAACTAGTAGTAAGGTCAGTATATATGTTAGTTAGTATATCTGTTTCAACAGAACTAACTTTATACATCTGTGTTTCATTTATTCTAAGCCTTCGCAAAAAAGTTGCATGTTGTTCTGTCCTATGCCATTTTATTTTTTCAGTGCAATGCTGTATAAATAGAAAAATATTCTTATTAAACTGGCATTACGGCATGTTGACGACAAATTATCTTAAGTATTGTGCTTAATGGCTGTAAACCTGTCACAGTTAAATTGACAGCTAACATTTGTCTAAAAACTGTATTGCATTGTTATAATAATACTGTAGAATAAGATCTTTTGACAAATAATAAAGTTTTACTAAAAAGTCTAGAATGTTTCAAATACAGTGTCTTCATTTGAACTCAAGGTTGACTATGATAATTCACAAATTAATAACTGAAAGTTGTAATAAGTTAAGAGAACAATTTTATAGGTAATAACTTGTACTTGTCATTATAGGTGCTCAGTCTGTTTGCCTCTGCAAATTTACCAATTTTTATTGCAAAATTAATCTGTTTGCAATGTTCTAATGCTGTTAGCTCATTATTTTTACCAAAAAATGAGTGAAACATTTATCCTTGTGCTATTTCTCCATGTACAATTTGCGAGGCTGTTCTCAAGCATTACATGATACAGTATGTGGTATTTTGTGTTGCCCACAAAGTTTGATATGGTATACGGAAAGGTTGACAACGGCCAGTCACATTCTACACCTGTGACTAAAGTCGGGAAACTTATTGCCGTCATGCGGGGTCTGTCGAGTGTCTTGTCGAAAACCTTTTGTCTCAGATCGCAGACTTTTGGTGTGCAGCAACCTTGGCACAAGATGCATGTCGTGTTTCAAAATGAATGAGCTAGGGTTGAATGATCACGACCCAGAGGATCATGAATATTCAAGTTATGTGGGATTTTGCACATTTTGCTAAAAATCTACGTGATGTATGTGGTAGACAAAATGTTTTTATATCAATTTTGGACACTAGATTATATGAGCTTTAAAAAGTCCTGCTGTTGCTATGGTGTACAAGGTCTTAATTTGGTAGTTGCTAGGGTGTAAACATGACCATTTCATCCAAAACACATAAAGTACATATTCCTTGACGATTTTGAGTCCAAGCAGATGCAACATGCAGAAAACATTGTAATGCTCGAGTTTGACACTAACAAATGTCGGCCCACCTGGGGTCACCTAAAGGACATCTACAGGGAATGTGTCAGACATATTGTGTAAGATATTCAAGTGAAACTTATGCTGAGGTGGTTTGACATGGTTCATTAAAACATCAAGCATCTTTGACAAATGACTTAATTTTCTTTATTTTGCCAAAACCTTTTGTCCTTCATCTTAGATTTTTGGTATGTAGTAACCTTTGTATAAAATGCATGTCAAATTGAATGACTAAGGTCAAAAATTTTGGGCCATCTGGGGTCACCCAAAAGGCATGTTGCAAACAATTGTGTAATAATGATAGGAAATTAAAGTTTACAGTGAGGTGGATTTACAAGGTTCATGAAAAGGTCAGAGGTCAGTGGAAAAGCATCGCAACAAAAATGCTAAAGTCACAAGAATGAAGGCTTTCTTTTCATAAAGTAAATAATTAGGTTTTTGAAACTACTTACTTACATAATTGTTTACCAATTTACTCGTGCACTTACTTATTCCGATAGTTACTTTTGGTCTTACAGCAATTTTGATAAGAACTTCAAATGAGTATATATTTCACTGTTATTTGCTAACCTGTGTGTATTTCTGTAATGCAGTTTTATGACATTTTTGTATTATTAGAGTATGTACAATAGAATAATTTCTCTTCAGAACCTCTTGGAGTCTCGTTACATCAATTTTGGAATAAGCACAACTTACAGAAACCATTATAATGTAACAGTTCTTGATACTGCAAAATGTTGTCCCATGCAGGGTCACCACCATTTTACATAATATTATACAATTTTTCTTCGGGGGCCATACACCGTCATTGACAGTCTGGTTTCACTTACTTTTTAAATATTTTTTTAGTTTTTATTGGTGTTACACAAAGAAAATTATTAGATTTATTGGTTTGTGAGAAGCTACATCACACTGACAGTGTGTTTTATGATGTGGGACCATAATGTACATGCACAGTATACCCATTTCTCAGTATTATAATTAAGAACTTAAAGAATTCTTCTTAAAAAATGGTGGTCCTAGTAGTCAATAGTTAAATGAGCTAAAACGTTCGAGCTACAGTACTTATTTAGTAAATCGTTTACTTCAGCTTGATCGTCAGTTTACTTACAAGGTAGTTACGAAAATGTTACTTTAGCCACGGACTCTATATTCCTAATAATTACAGGCTTTAATAAACTTTTGAGTTTTGATCGCTTGTGATGTAATTACTGAAGATCAGCCACATTGTGTTGTAACTGGAAACTACTGCATGAAGTTTAAGTGCTGGCCTCCATTCCTAGCCATTTTACGTAATTGGCTTTCCACGTATTCCTGAAGCAGTAGAGAGAGTTTGAAATTGGGCTTTTTCTGAGCGATTGGCCTGTGTCAATGCTTCGCACAATTTATTTGTTTATAAAACTAACAAAACAATTCTGCTAAAACATGAAAGGTCGTCATCATGAACAAGTGAGCGTATTGGATATTACAGTTTTTTTCGTATTGTTATTGCCAAAAAGTGGCGAAGCTTGTTTAACGAGACTTTTTGATAATTTAAATCAACGTTGCATATTTGATCGAACTGAATGCTGAGTGGTATGTTTAAATATCATTTTGTCATGTGCAACTTTGTTATTACTTTGTGCATATGAGTATATGTGTGTCAGCTATATAAGAAACCTGTGATTTCAAGATATTTACTGTATCAGCACTGTACATTCTTTTATTGACATTGCTGGTGATTGAAACGGTAATGACCAACAGTCAGTGCAAACTACTATATCCAAAGTACACATGAGTATATATTAGCATAATGCTGATTAATTGTATTAATAGTTGCGCAGGTTGTGAAGTAACCACATTGGCTAAAGTAAATCATTAGTTTAAGTCTGGTTTGCAGTCCATCTGTTTTTGTTTTCACAAAAATTGTGTTTCGACCTGATATCTTGAGCAGCTACAAGTTGTGCAAATCAGATCTAGATTATGGAGTTCTACACACTGCAAGCTTAAATTAAACACTGCAGCAGGGCTACTTAAATATGTTGATGTTTGTGGCAAGACTGGAATCTGGCTCATTATCAATAGTAATTCTTTAACATGAAATAATGAAAAGGCAATTATGTTTTAACCACGTTTAGTTCCTGATACAGCCTCACCCAGAAGCTTTTTTCCCAGTGGCTATCTCTTCATTTGCTAATCAAGGCCAGCATTACTAAACTTTGGTTACCGAGCAAGCTCATACTTTACCCTATTTTGGGTTTTAATGACGTTAAGCACACACGTTGCAGTTTAGCCATAACACACCGTTTTCTAGGCCAAGCATCATTGATTGCCCCAAGTGGCCTATGAGTTTAGATAGGTGAATGTAAAGAAAGTTAAAGGCTGCTGTAGTAATTATGCCTT
The DNA here is from genome assembly GCA_030141605.1 of Tubiluchus corallicola. Classification (NCBI taxonomy): domain Eukaryota; kingdom Metazoa; phylum Priapulida; class Priapulimorpha; order Priapulimorphida; family Tubiluchidae; genus Tubiluchus; species Tubiluchus corallicola. The sequence continues at coordinate 772,355 of JAQGDQ010000005.1, forward strand.
GGTGATATATTTATGTACAGGAGGTCTATAAACATGAAATTATATAATAGATTCCGCGCTGGCAACATTGTGCTTTGATCTTGTTAATTTTTGTGTAATGAGCGACATTTGACAAGAAAATGTAGAATGCTTGCGTGATGCATCCAAACTTCTGCAATTTGAAAAACCCTGAGAGGCTGAATTGGTTTACATTGAAATGTCAGAGTTTTTATTCGATTATCAATGCACTTGTGTACAACCTAGTTTTTATTGCTTATTTTTTGTGCATTTTAGTCTATTTAGTCTTGATGTTCACGGTGAGACTGGCAATAGCTCATTATCAAGATTGACTTTTTAAAGTGAGGCATTGAACCAGTGTAGGTGGCTTGGGTACGGTGTATGTGCATACGTCCTTCCCCAACAAAATAAACAGTCAGAATCAGTATGTCAAATGAAACTGCTCAGAGCGAATATTGAATCCAGGCAGTCACGATTGATTCACTAATTAGCTGTGCCATTGCTTAATTTAGTTATGAAGCACATGCCATGACTACTCAACTATCTACTTTACCTCGTTGATGTCACTGCTTACTGCAAGCATCAAAATAGTCAAAGTTATGTGAATTTTAGCTACAAACTTTATAAAATAAAAAAAAGTTGAAAGTGGTTTAAAGTGAAACCAGCAAATTGATGGCTTTTTTCCTTGTCTTTTACTGTTGCAGCTTCAGCTTCTAAAAAGCTTGAATAAGCTATGTTTGTGACTCCATTCCATATTTTCTTTTGCTGATGACTTACTGGATAGTTTTTTTGCAGGATCAGTACGACAATCTATCAATGCACACTATGAAAGGTGTAGATTTTCTGGAGCGCTTTGGTCACTTTTTGCGAGATCGTTGTACAATAGAAGTGGAATATGCCAGCAAACTTAGGTAAACAAACATTTGGCCGCCAACAGTCTTGCGTTATAGTTTTTTGTGTAATGTTAATTGTTAATTAGCAATTTCTGCACAAGAAATTTCGTTTCTGATTTTGTAGCAAAATATGTAAATTCTTTTACTTGATAGTAATTGAATTTCTCTTTTACAGGAAATTGGTAAAACAGTACCAACCCAAAAAGAAAGAGTATGAGGATGTGCAGTAAGTAACTTTTTCATTATTTTTTTTAAGTTACTTGTAATGATGTTGCCATCATATTTGTCTTAATTCCAAAGTTAGCTAAAATGTCAAAAGTTTTATATGTGTTAGGAAGATGACAGAATTTTTTTGATGTTAAAAATTAATTTTTGCTATCAGTTTGGTAACAGGTAAAAAGTGACTGGTGGTATTTTTGTACTACACATTTCTTAATGTTTATTAACAGGTAAAAAGTAACTGGTGGTAATTTTGTACTACACATTTCTTGATGTTTATATAAAATTTAAAGATTATGTTTTATGTTAACTTACTAATTTTCATAGTAGTTTTGTTTCGCTATTACTTGCAAACCAATGTCCGGTTTAGTGCCAGACTTAGACATTATATATTTGTAACGCTTGATAGATATAAACCAGATTGAATCATTTTTGACAGCCTGCTTAAAATTTGTTATAAATTTTCTTTGACTGCAGACAATGCATTGGTCCTTCTTGTTTTTTTTCAAGAACTAGCGATGTGGAAATTTTGTTGATTTTTGTGGCGACATACTGCTAGACTGTAGATTGTTTATTATGGTTATGTGAGGTTTAGTTTTAGGTTTTATAAATAGCTACCTTAGTCATAAGAAAATTGAATTTTAAATTTAAGCATTATAAATAAAACATGCTCTGCAGTTAGAAAGGAGAGTGATCACCAACGATACAGCTAATTACGTCAAAGTGTTAGTTAAGTAACGTGATTCACACTTTGAGTATGTTGTAGAAAGATCACATCTGTTTTTCCTTAACCAAAGCCCTGCATTTCTACAAAGTTTGCTTTGAATTCACTTTCGCACATGCGGACCACAAGGTCTGTAACTACGACATGGCTTTTGAGCTGTGCTAAATCTTTATACACAAACTCCACCATTATACTGTTCTAATTAAATTATAGCCTATGGGTATGTCTACAAGCTGCAAGTTTATGAAATACTGTATATCATTTGTATGTAATGGGGCAATTTTCTCTGATGTAAATATTTTAACCATCTTGGCAATGCATTTGCAATGCTCTACAGCTACATCTTAATCTTGAAATATTACAGCAGGTAAAGAAATTGCGTCAACGTGTACTGTTTTTTCATCTTTGATAAACTGTAAATTAGTCAGCTTTTTATTAAAAAAACAGTTTCTGGAAACATACACTATCAAGTCGCATCGATAATGGACTTGCAGCAAGTGCAAACACTTGTGTTACAAATGCTTGACCATCTAATTTTCTAGTGTAACTCAAGGTGCATTCTTTAGTCATAAAGTACTGTATGAGTACAGTATGTACATTGATAATAAGTGTCATTTAATGCCAGAGAGTTAACCAAAGCAGTTATTGATGACAAATGCTGCATGTGACTTGGTGTCTTGTAAACAAAATCCCATTTGTGGCAATAGCATGTTTCCGGTTAGCATGTTACTGTTAATTTCGAATTTTTTATTTCAGTTCAGACTATTGGGAGAAGATTCCAATAAGAATGTTAAATCACTAATTGACTAATTTCTGTTACAGCTGTGCAAAATAAGTGTAAATGTCAGTTCCCAAAAAATGCCAAGCAATTATATGGATGTTGGAATTTAAAAAGTTAAAAAATCAATGAAAATGAAATGCAAATGAAAATTAATTCTTTTCCTCATAAAATAAGTTTTTCAAATTTAATTTTATATGCTGTACCTGTAGTTTTTCATTGGTTCATTTGGACTGGTTAATTACAGACATTCAGGGTAATTATCATTTAACTTTTGTGCAACTTTTTCTGTCTTTGATCTCACCCAGAAATGCCTGAAGGTTTTTGTTTTAATCACAAGTATTTCTGCTCTCTTAGAAGACATTTTGTCGCATCTGACTATTTTGAATGTGGGGGAAAAATGATAGAAAACAATGTTCAGGCAATAACTTCTATCGCATGTCTCCATGAGACCCTGTAAACGTGTTTGTTTTTACATAATATTACCTAAAAAGATCTGCATTTTTCCTTCAGTAAAGATTTTTCCATGTCGTTCTTTGGTTTAGTGTCTATCAGCATTGATTATCCTGCCTCAGATAATTTTTCATTATTGTGATCAGCTAGCTTCGTGAGTCATTAGCTGAATAGCCTGCCATTTCTGTAGATGAACCCGCTAATCAATAAGTAATTGGACAAAAATCTTCTGTCATCAATAACTGCAAATTATTATCATAATATAGCTGAAATTCAGAATTGTTTCAGTGGCATTCATAAGCAGGATATTGTAAAATAGATATATATATTGATAATTATTGTAAAATAGATATTTGGGTCCTTCAGCTTTGGCATAGAACAAAATTTGAATCTAAAAATTACATTTTAAATTTCAGGTACACCTATACAAAGTCGTACATACAAATGTTAAATGAGATAAATGATTTAGCTGGGCAGCATGAAGTCATTTCTGAAAATCTTTCCGCTTCTATAGTCAAAGAATTGTATGGTTTAGTAAAAGAACTCAAAGATGAGCGCAAAAGGGTAAGCAAACAAAAAACTGCAATGTCATGCTGTTTGCCTTTTTAGAATTATATTAAATAATTTTTCTTAGCAGAAAATAAACCACTTAGTGTCTTTTAGTTTTTGTCTGTAATTAATAATATTTTTCTGCGTTGATAGAACCAAACAAAATTTGTACACAATGCAGATTAATTTTGTTTTGCAGAGTTTTTTTGTAATTCATCAAGATATTTAAGATTTAATTTTAATTAATGCAGATTGTGAAGTGGAAGCCAACATTGATATTTGTTCACACACCATATTTGCTTAGTTTCTTGTTGTTAGCCTGTCATCTATGTAACTACAAGCTTTTGTGTTTGCTTTCGACTTACCTGAATGACTGGTCTGTCTTGTCAGTTAGTGAAAAAATGGCCATTGTGTTGGAGTGAATGACTAGCTGTGGTAAAGCACAATGCCGAATATCTCAGCATTAAAATTGGCATAATTAAGCCCACATAGTGTGCAAATTTTGCTTTACTTTATGAAACTGGACAAAGGCTGTTAGTGACATGAATAAAAGACTTTTATGTGGAACATTCTTCTATTTGGATATATTTTTCTTTTTGTTCCTCTGCAGATTTGTTAATCCACAAAAGTGAAGCTGTTTCAGTCATTATAAAAAATTTTCAAAGTAAAAATTGAGAATGCTAAAGCAGATTTTTGATTTAACAAGTAAGTTAACTGGATACACACATACATACATATATGTATTAAAACTTTTTCAACAAAGAAAAATGGTATGTAATTTGATGTCTATTGCTGTATTGCAATTGGATAAGCTTATTTGTTCCATAAGTCATTGAAAGCTGAATAGCTGATTGACAAATAACTCAAGCTTGTTAAAGTAACTCAAACTTGTTATTTCTTTATGTTTTATACTCTGTATAATGTAAGTGTTTTGCTTAAAGAATGCTTGAATATTTTTGCAGATTCTGAATGAAGCAATGAGACATAAGAATGCTCTGTCAGGTCAGGAAATGCAGTTAGAAAAGGTAAGCTTGTTTTGTCACTCTAGCCAAGTTTTTGTATTTTGGCATTGACAATGTTGCATTAGTTGAAGTACTTAACCGTTGTGCTTTTTTATAATAAATGTGCATTGTCACACTTGTTTGTTCTACATAAATTTTAGAAAGTTAATTCATTTTAATTTGAGTGTTTTTATTTCAGTCTAAGAAAAACTATGAAAAGGCTTACAAAGATTCTCTAAGAGCAAAGTATGCTTATGAGAAAGCAGAAGCAGATCTTAATTTATCACGAGCTGATGTAGAAAAGGTGCATCTTGTTTAGTGACATTTTTTCTTAGAAATGTATCATCTGAAACATTTATGAAAACTGTCCTGTGAAAAAATAAAAGTGACTCATCGTACAATTTTTTTGCTGAATGGGAATTAGTAATTGTTAATGTTGTTATCATTACTTTAAACAATTTAAATAACTCCTAATTGTTAACTGAAACTAGATAGGCTTTGCTGTCATTTATCAACATTCTCTAAAGTTGTTTTGGTTAGGAGACCATAATGAGTTCTGAATTGCAATTGTCAATTAAGCTTGCACTTGTTGATGGGATTTGCTGTTGTTTTAACTATTTATTTTACTGGTGTTTAATTATGTATTTTGAAAGGAAAATTTTCCTGACAAGAAATTTTTTTTGTTTGTTTGTTTTTGGTTAGTTTCTTATTATGGTGCACAGTGTACATAAAAGCATTTAAGGTAATTGTCATTTTTGTCCACTTATGTGTCACTGTGGTGGCAGATTTAAAAAAAATTCTATTTTTCGAATTACAGCATAAAAACAATGCACAGCTGAAAAGTCAACAGTTTGAAGATAGTAAAAGTGAATATGCTAATCAGCTGCAAAAGTTTAACGACTTACAGCATCAGCATTATACCTCATTAATGCCAGCATCGTACCAGGTACTGAATTGTAATTTTTCTCTTGGTGATTAAAATGCTGTTGCAATATCTAGTGTTTTAAACAAACATTTCTCTTCCCTTCTCTCTTTGCCATAGTTTGATTTTATTCAGTTTTAGCTTTAATAAGCAGTTGTGTACAACAGCTTTGTTTGTTTACTTGTAGGTGTGTTTGTGATGGCTTGATATGATAGAATAGATAAAAATCGTAGAAATTACTTCAGTAAAGTAATCTTAAAAACATTGTTAGCATGCATTCTGTATCTTACTATGAAATGTGGTGACAAGTGAAAGAAAGGGAATCTCTTACTAAACTTGTACATGTATTACATTCAACACTTGCGTAGTTTCAATCTACTGTAGTCATATTTTCTTTTACGTAACAATATCGTCAATACGCAAGTGTATTTCACAGATATCTTTATTAAAATAACTTTAAGCTGACATTATAAGAAAGTGTTGTCTGTGTGCTTAAGTTTAGCTTTAACAAGAGAAAAAGAGGATTGATAATTTACTCTTGTTTAGTCAAGCTGATTTTGTGTTTCTCTAATTTTATTGCTCTTAATGTATTTTAGTATAATAGCTACATTGTGCCTCTATCAGATTTTTATTTTATAGGAATTACAAGACATGGATGAAAGGAGAATAGTTAGTGTGCAAGATTTTATGAAACGTTCAGCTGATGTCGAAAAGGGTGTTTTTCCTATCATTGATACCTGTCTGAATGGCATCATGAAATCTGCTGATTCGATAGATGCAAAACAGGTACGTGTATTCAGAAGTGAACAAAGATTACTGTATTATGTTCCAGTGATATTACTTTTATCTAACAAATATTATAGAAAACTGCTATTGTCCTCACTACTTGTTTTCAGATGTGTCACTTTCTAGAAATGTTAATCAGAGTGAGCAGGAATTCATCGACTATGCACCATAATTTTATTTTCAATTCAGTGTTGTTCATTGCAATAATTTTTGAATGGTTGTTCTGTAATAATTTCTTATATAAGTCTTGTTAAAGAAGGCCAGTGGCTACTCGAGGTTACAGGAGAATTTTAAGGGAAAAATGTGAACATGGGTCCGGAAAGTAAAATTTGAATAACTAATTTGCATATTATATGCGGTATCTGTTGATTTTCTTTTTGAAGCAGATTGAGATTTTGGTTAACCAGTAACTTTCTGGTAAATAATTTCAAACGTAATAATGAAATATCTGTAAACTACCTTTACTGTGTATTTTTCAAAATGACTGTTACTTGTCATTTTCAGATTTAGTATGTAAGTATCGCTAGTGTAAGCCAAGAACTTAAACATTTTGAGTGAGACTTGACAAGAATCAAGGAAGTTTTCACACGATGTGCATGAAGAAGTTAATACAGTTGCATGCATATTTGCTTTTTTCTGCTCTTGCTACTGGGGGAAATTTTCTTTTTGGTTTCAATAGTCGAAACAATCAAAGCAAGCTCATTGGATTCCTAAAAGTATTTAATTTTTTTTTTTATTTTAATGATAGGATTTAGGTCACACCATTTAAAATTGCTTTTACAATTTACCCCAGCATTCTACATTTGAGCTTAAGTAAACTAATCGTGATCTAGCAAGACCTGTGGTTGGGAAATTTCTCGTAGTTCTGCAAATTTAGTTTCCTGCTGTTGTTTGGATGCTGCGTGAGATGTAGACTAATAAGTGAATAATGTTTAACAAAGATTTCATTGTTTTCCAGGATTCACAACTAGTTATAGAACGTTACAAGTCAGGGTTTGAACCACCTGGTGATCAGTTATTTGAAGATCTCAGTAATATGGGATCAACACACTCAATACAGGATTCTCCTCCAGAAACTCCGCATTCAGTTGCTCGTAGGTCAGAAACGATGAAAAACATGAGCACGACATCAGGAAAGCCTAAAAAGCGTGGAAAGTTATTTGGAATATTTAGTTCTCAAAAGGTGAGTACAAGCTGTTTCTACAGTTTGTCACTACATGTGCAGGAGAAGGTTGAATTAAAAAAATTATGAGCCTATTGACATTAAAATGATCTAGGGTTATATAAAGTGAGTAATGTCCTCAGCCATAGAAATTTTTATGTTTCTGTTGTGTTTTCCTCAGCTGTTATAGCGAGACATTAGAAACAAAAATGGATTGACATCAAACGATAGCAGTATACTTTGAATTTTGCTTGTTGAATCTGTGGTAGCTATGACCTGTTTGACTGAGTGATTTTTGGACATTGACATGAACGGATCAGATACTTTTCATTTGTTAATCTTTTTCAAATTACAGTGTTGAATATTTATAAAAATGACATGCTTAATAACAGTTATAAATTTTGTATTTATGTCTTGCACATGACATTGCTTAGTCTTTATTGAAATACTGCTGAGGTTGTAATAGTAATTGTTGTGAATATCCACCATTTTTTATATAATTGCAAGGGTAATTAATTGTTTTATTCTTCTTTTATTTCTTGGTTCATTGACGTATTTGTGCTACATCATCTCATTTCACTTCTGTGTAAGTATCAGCTTAAAAAATGGTTGATTGTATAGAGGTGACAAATCATTGCTGGCGTAAGACTAACAGCATGATGCTTTAGCTTATTTCTTCAGATGTGTTTTTGTAGCAAGTTTGAAATTTTGTTTGCTGTTTGAAAGTAGATGTATCAATTAATGACTAACATTTGAATATCAAGTCGGATAGTAGCTTAGTGAATTTAATTCAAGACCACTGATGCCATAATAACTGAGTGCACTGATTTGACTTGCCTGGTTTTTGAGTATAGTTCGACTCTTTGTGAGAATAATCAACTCCTGACAAAACATGAAAATGTGCCACAATCTTGCAAAGGTTTCCTAAGGAAAAGAAAATTTGTTATGGCCTCTGTTAGTTCTGTAAGTTTTTACATCTATTTTTTCATTTTCTTGTTGATCTGAAATGTGAAGTTGCATTTTAAAGATTAAGGAAATCTGAATTGTATAATGTACTTGTCTTCATAGTTGGCAAGTGATGATATGCTTTGATTCAATATTATGGACTTTTGCTAACAGCTATTTGTTGCATGCAAATGCTTAGGTCCTGTTTTGCTGTTGTGTTACGTAAAATAAAGATTAGCTCTGGGTGTAATATTATGAAGAGAGTTTTACAAGGCTTGTAAATTATTTTGTTTGACAATCAAATATAAAATCTTTTGTTTTGCACAGTTTAAGCCAATTTGAAATGCAAGAATCATTAATAGTCACTATGTCTGTAACATTTCAAAGAGAAAGTGAAATGTGATGTTTGTTGTTTTCATAACATATACGTTTTGGGTTTAACAATACATTTGCTTTTTTCTGCTTTTATTGTGAAGCAATTTTATTGTAATTTCTTTGCTTCTGCTTTGTATGTAATAGTTGTTTATCATTTTCTAATACTGAAGTTATTTTTATATAACCACTTTTGTGTTTACAATTATACAAAGTTATTCGACTTTTTGTATAAGTTTATAATAGCAATGTATGATTTGTGAGTACTTTTGTTCTCATATTGCACTCTCGTATAGGATGAAATGCACTCGGAGACTGCCATTTTATTTTGATTTATTAATTGTGTAAAAAAGAACAAGAAACTTTGTTTTATTGAAATTCTATACGTGTAAATAGTTTAGGTGTCACATATCACGAACCATATTTCATAATTCTTATTGTAAGGCTAGCTTAGTGTACTGATATTACTGTGAGATTATTGCCAGATACAAATGATGTTTATTTTTTACTTGATAAGAATGGAATTTTTGTTAATGTAGGTTTGACATTTGCATGAATTTTACAGTCTTGCAGATTTTTAAATACTAACCATTTGAGACTAGAGTTTGAATGTTATTAACTTAGAAAATGTCTGTACATGGATACGAGGTTGCGTGATGTATTATTGAGCATGCATTCTTTAAATAATTTGTTCTCATTTGTTCTATATTATCACGTTTTCCTGTTGGTGAATTGATGAACGAAAGAGTCCCCATTGCTATCGAAGCAGGTTTTATATAAATGTACCAGAGGTGTCCCCATTTAATCGATTTTTGCGAATATCAGGCGTTTTTCTAGTAATCAGTATGTCTCTAATAATTGGCCGAATATTGTAAATAATGTCTAATCTACAAACATCGGAAATATTCCACTAAAAAGCTTGAGAAGAAATGGAACAACTGGAATCTTTCTACTTGCACACACAACGCCTGTTGAAAACAAAGATGTTCATCAAGCATGTAACCAAAAGCTTTGTTTCATTCAATGTCCTTTAACGTATTTCACTGTTATAATGATATAATGGCAACAAGCAAAACCAGTAGAGTTTGGAGTGTTTTAGAAATAAGAGCAGATGACGAGGGTTGAGTAAACCAAAAAATATGGAAATCAGTTACAATTTTCCATATAGCTATTCCAAATTAAGTTTCAGTACTGAATTAACATTTTATTTTAATTAATTGGTAATCAGCCGATTATTTCTTCTAATCGGTTGTCGGTTAATAAGTATCGGTTAATCAGTAAATTTCACAATCAGTGCACCTCTAAAATATACTTTTTGCTTCTAAGGTTTTGGCTGAATTTATCTTCAAAGACAGATTTTTTTGCTATTATTATTTAACAAAGACTTGACAGTAATTGAGCAATTAAAATAATTGGTGTCTAGTCTTTAACAAGACTTTCTTAATTTTTTTGGTATAGGTGAATAATGCTTGTTGTTAATTTTTCCAGCCGGATGAAATGAAGGAGGATTACAGTGACTTACCTCCAAGCCAACGAAAGAAAAAACTTTTGGCAAAGTTGGACAGTTTACAACAGCAAGTTAACCAAGAGACTGCTGCCAGGTATGTATTCTTGTTTGTGCTGAAGATATCGCATTGATGTATGAATAGATTGCTGCGTAACTTTTAAATATTTAAGCACATTTATGTTCTTATTAATTATTATATATGTTACTACTAAATCTTTATAGTAACAGTTTTATATCTTTTTTGTAGGGATGCTCTGATGAAGATGAAATCTGTTTACGAGGAGAATCCTGCGCTTGGTGATCCACACAGTCTAGATAAACAGTTGGCTGAAAACGGTGATAAGCTTGACAAGTTACGACTTGAACAGCAAAGATTTCAGGTATTTTTTAAGGCGTTGTTTTTCCTTCTCTAATAATTGCCTTACAGTGATGCGTAAGAAATTTAGAATATCAGAAAACATCTTTCGATCTATGTTTTGTTTTAAAGATATTTTTTCTATTTTGGTAAATATTAATTTAAGTTACCAGTTACCAAAAGTTTGTATTATTACATGCTGTACTGAACAGTAGTTCAAGTGGTTGTTATTTTTGCTATCGTTATTCTTGAAATGTCCAAAATTTCTGCTGTGCAGGATGTGTTCATACACGAAAAATTGCCACTTCTTGTTCTAATAACCTTAAACTCTTCTTCATGCAAAAGAAAGCCATTCTTAGCACAAACGTGGTTGTATTTGTATTTTATTAATCAATATAAATTTTTAGACTTTTCTAAACGATGCAGAAAATAAGTTAACGCCAAATGCGCAGAAAAAGAATCGTAATAGTGTTGCTACGGACAACAAAATCTCACGGAGCGTATCAGATGTGAGTGCTGTATCAGCGAGTCAACGCAACTCTACACTTAGCATGCCAAACAGAACAACCGAGTATGTACACTTCATCCATTGTTTTAATATCGAACACAGTTTAGTTAGTTGAATGGAAAAATCTGAAAGAAACGAAACCAATTTCAAAAACTTTTTCACTGTCCCATAAATAAGGGTGTCTTGTTAACCGATACTGTTGACATATCTCGCCACCTAAAACATAATTTTAGTTTATATATAAGTGATATAAGTATGTATATATATATACTTGTAAATTATATGTACGGTTATATGGTATATAACTATATATGTGACACAACTTACTATTAGGGATGTACCGAATCCCGAGATGTGTTGTTGGACTTTGGACTGTTTGTATTCGTATTTTTCTACGTGTAAAACTACTAACTGTGAAAAAGATTAGAGAGCGTAAGAAAAAAATATGCATAACAATTTAATTATCCGAATAGTCTTAGTTTTTCTACAAAATTGGAAGGATTTCTATTAAATCTTCACAAATCTTCAGAAATTTATAAACGCATAGCGCTGTTACTGCAAACATGTCTGCTAGAAATTTAGAGCCGTCTACTCTACTTCCAGTAAGAGTGCAGTTTGGGGTTTTTTAGTTTAAATCAAATGCAGATCAAGTGTTCAAAATTACAGTACATGAATGTCTGCAGTGTTACCATTTAAAATGACTCAGTGATCCAGAAAATGGACAGGCATGCCATCACTTGAACAAAAGGCTAAACAGATGAAATATTGTTTACATTAATTTGCAGATCTGAAACTGGAACCGGATTCAGTACATACAGATCCAGAACCAGCAAAGCTATATGCTTGTGGCAGGACCAAAATCTAACTCACTAACTAAAGTTATTTTTCTCAGATAGCACAATGTGACATTCAGTTAATTCCCTTTCCCCCAAAGATATATGTTTATCATGTGTTGTGTATGTGCTGCATTGTGATGGAACCAGTGGCGAAGTGAGTTCACTGTGAGACTGTGAGGGTCATCTTTTTCACCAGTTGTTGTAGCGTCTCCAGCAGATGGCACCACTCGGACAAAATTATTGAATAATAATTGAATAGCTAAAATCGTATCAGATATACTAGATTGTATGTCCAATGAAAATAGCAAATTATTAGCATGTAAATTATTTCTGTGCTATGCCTTTTCAGTGTTTCACCTTCTACTGACGGTGACTTCTAGGCCACGAGAATTGATGATAGCATCTATAATATTTAATGCAGTAATAACGTAATCAAAGGCTGGCTTCACAAGGAAGTCCATAATATTTTTTTAACATTATTATATGTAGGCGTATATTGCATGAAAATTAGTCAAGCTCAGATGTGTATACAATTCTTATTGTATAGGTAAATAGCAATAGCCTGTAGAGCAGGTTGTTTAACTTTAATCAATATGTGCACACCATGACCAAGGAAACCAAAACTAAGTAGTGATTACCATCACGAAAATAAAATTTTTCTGTCTTAAAATGCATCGACAAATATAACAATTTGCAGCATTTTAACTCATTTTGATTAGTATTTCCCAGTTATTTTGGATATTCTTCTTAAACCTATGATCCAAAATTATATAATTTGTTCATCCTATGAAAATTATTGAAAAAACTCATTGGTGTTCCTTTATATGTGATAGCCCTTGCATCCTTGCTAACGCAGCTGATTGTTTAATTTACGTACACCTTCATACATTTATGTAAATAATAACATTTTTTATTTTTTAATTCTTAGTTTTTCAACACTAGTTTTACTTGTTCAATATCTTTGCCAAAATTGCCATTATCTTTAATTACTATTGTAGGTCATCACTAAGTCCAGAAAGTGGTATTGCTGGCACTAATTCGGATTATGATCAAGCTGACTTTGATGACGATTACTACCAAACGTTTCCTGTCCTTGGTGTAGCTAAAGCTTTATATGGCTTCGATGGTAAGCTATTGATCTGTTATGAAATATTGCCGTAGCATTAACAAAATATGGGTATGATTTGCTGCTGAAAACGATGGTCTTAAACTTTAATGGCATTCAGAAAATTGATTTCAGTTTCCAGAGCTCTTGTACTGAATAAAGCATGGCTGTGCTCTGAGGGCTGTATACAATGATGGAAAGGTTTTTTATTTTGGACTGTTTGTTAGGAACAAAAGAGGAATTGGCAAAAAGTAATTCAGAATAATAAACTTCTATAACGGCTTTAGCTGTTTTAGCTTTATTACTGAAAATTTCAGCTAAAAATCTGAAATCTTATTACATTATAACAATTTAGTGTAAGGTGCAACAGTTCAATAATATCTAGATTCTTAATTGATTCTCGAAATGCACAAAAGCTCAAATTCAAGTAGAGTTTTGAAAAAGCTTAGTTTTCAGTGGTATTTGCAATATATTTGTAGCTTAACACATTAATAAACAGTTGTTCAACAGATCAAATTGCATCCGTTGATTAAATGCGTTTTTGCAATAAACTTGTGTTGCCTACAATCACATCTCATTACCTCCTTTTGTACAACTTTATTAAAAACTATTTCTAATTATCAAGTGAAAAGTATTTACATTCATCTAATTCATGTTTTGTTTCATTAATCAATCTTATGTAACATTTTGCTGCTTCGCTAATTGAATTATCTTTGGCTAATATTTATACTAATTGCATCTATTTTTTTTATTTCTGCAGCTGTTTCGTGTGGTAAGAAATCATTTATTTATGTGTGAAATATATGTTGTGCTTTTGCATGATTTCTTAATTTAGTTTATGTTAATTAATTGTGCTTGTGTTGTTTCGTGCATGCTTCTTAGAGTCCATTGACACTGTTTCTGCAGTGCTTAATTATGTACCTGTAGAACTACATAGTTTTTCTAGTAGTGTTTTTTAATTTTAACTCATTTGCCTGTTTTTGCCTACATGGTGAGATGCAAGATAATTATCAGTTGCATGCAACGCCTGCTAGCTTAATTATATTCTTCTCAGCAGACCCTGCTGTTGTAGCTAGGAACCTGCTGCTAAGATCTGTATTAGCATGAAATAATGAGCTGTTCTTCCACAAAGCCAGTAATGTAGAAATTCTTGTTCTACATTAAACGGTGAGACATTTTGTTCTTTGTATCAGATTTGACAGAACTGACCACTTTGAGCTTTAATATGCCATTGTGTACAAAAGCGGCCCGCACCCTAGCGAGAAATTGAAAGCTTGGTGCAGCTTTGTTGTTTTTAAGCATGAATGTTTTTATATGTGTTGTTGTAGTGTTATTCTGTATAGTAAAACATTCGTGGACAGCATTTTAGGTGCCATGATTAATGTTTTATTTTTCGAATATATGAGCGTACTAATATTACTTCATAAAAATGGGATGATTTAATTAATATCCATTACTAGGGAAATTTTTCCAACAGTAGAAACCTTGCACGATTGGTTTGCACATTTTCAAAGTGCAAATTGAAATATGATCCTGCTGTGTGACACTGATAATGAAACACTAACATGTGATTTCACCAATTGCCTTGAAGTCATGGCTGAGTTGTGTACTACTGATCTGGTTTAGCACCTATTTTGTTTCCAGGAAACAGACACTGTGTTGCTCATATAAGTATGTGTGGTTGAGAGCATACCACAAGGAAAAAATTAACAGAGTTGATCCCCTTTTATTCCTCTTATTTTTAAAAGTTTAGATCATTTTGAGTTGTGTCCTAAAACTGTAAACAGGTACTGTTTTCTTAAGTTCACTATGTTACGCAAAAATTCTATGAATGAAATTAATTGCAGCCCAGAATGAAGGTTCTATTGAGATGGAAGAAGGTGAGGAGTTTCATGTGATTGAAGAAGACCAGGGAGATGGGTGGACACGTGTACGCAAGATGAACGGTGATGAGGGATTTGTACCGACGTCCTACATAGAAATTGACTTGAACAATCCTTAACGGAGAACCGTAAGTTTTATTCCAAGTAACTCTTTTTGTATCTTAATCTGCATTCTTGAATAACAAGGCATTATGATACTATTATGCCGCCAGTCAAGGGCTGCCTTCCTTGCTGTTTCTCACAAACTCCTGCTTGTTGACAGCTGCTGCAGTGTAAATAACTACGGAAAACATATTACAGACTCCAAAAAAATAAAAGTTATGTAAGTGCTTGTTTCAACTTGGAGATTTGTCAGCTGTTTTGGAGAATGCTTCTTATTACATTTTGCATGCTACAAGAAATTGTCGCGCAAACCATTGCAAAGGTGATTCAATGATTTCACTCAAGGTTGTTGTACGTAACATCAAGATTTTCTATGAAAACTAGAAAGTTAAACATTGTCACCGTGAGGCCTAAATGCTCTTCAATGAAAAAAGTTAACCATGTATATAATTGTATAATTACAGGCTTTTTAAACTTCTACAGCCGTTAATTTAATTACAGTGTTTCGTAAAATTTGGCCTAAGAAATGAACAATTTCTTGCAATCCATTCAATGAAAAACCTGCTTGGTGGTAAAACAAACTTTATTCTCAATTACTAAAGAATGCTTCATTTATATTTAATTTGGCATGTAAAAATAAAATAGTATAAAACGAATTATGCGTGGTCATTCTGAAAGACTGATATGAACAACAACACCAACTTGTGTATTTAGCACAAAACATCTGAAGTCAGCATACCTATCTTACATGCAACCAGTATCCAATACCAGCAGCATAAAGTGTGAAATATAAATAAATAAGGTAAGAATAAGACTCGCACACTATATTCGGTACGTTTAAATACATCCTTCACCAGTGTTTTTGTGAGTAACTTGATTGTGTGAGACTGCAAGCAGCTGGTCAGCTGACAAAAGGTGCCTGATTTAGCCATTGCGAGGTGGACTCTCACTGGCTGATTGATGTTTACCGATTTGTGTTTTCTCTGCATCATCTTCATTGGCATCATTATTATTATCGTTGTCATTATCGTCATCGTCATTAACACCATTACCACCTTCTTCATCATTATTGATTACATCGTGTCATCACCGTCGTTGTCATCGTCAAAGAGGTGACAGTTAAAGTACTTGTGCAGCTACACTGTTTTGCAAGCATGGTACATCACTGATGTGTTTTCATCTCTGCAATTGTAATTATCAATAGCGAACGTCATCAGTTTTATTTTCAAAGCTCCTAATGTAGTATACTTATGGGAAACTACATACAGGGGAAAGGGCTAGGAGTTTTTAAGTTTATGATTTTTTAAGACATATTTGATTGTTATTTTTCTTGGCTTAAATGTATCTTTTCTTTTTGTATAATTTATGTCTTTTTCATATTGTTTATGCTCCTTCCTATTTTTAAAGAAGTTGTTTTGAACAACATTGCTTCAATTTTCTAATTTGCTAAGTATGCCTACTGTGGCGCCTGGATCTCTCACAAAGCTTTTTTTATAATTTATCCCATTACTACAATGCTGGACATCTGTTTGCTGTAGTAAATTCTAAGTTAATGGTTACAACAAGATATTAATTTTTTTATGTTCATGAATCATCCAACAATATTGAGTACTGTGAATAATCCTCAATCCATAAGAAAGCAACATGTTGACAAATTCAGATTATGGATGCTGGTGTTGGTTTTGCTCATGTCACGGGCACTAACTTAGTGAATGATGAATTTACTGACTTTGGGAAATACTTGTTATGCATTTCCACAACATTTTCTAAGCTTTTGCGATGAAACGCAACATACTTTTGTTCTCATTCAGTTTTGTTGATTATTAGAGTGGAAATCTAACAATTTTAAAATGCACATCAGCGCTGTGTGCTGAGATGGCGGCTTCACTTCACCTTGTCCCATTTGACCTTGATAGTGTTGAAACATGTCCGTCTTACTGATTTTGTTGTTACATTCTTAAGAATGTAGAGTCTATGTTAGAACGCTTAGATGATACTAAAGCGGCTATCAAAATGAGAGACCTTCTTAGCACTCATTGCCTTAGACAGTTTAGGAAGCATTTCTTAGCTTTCATTGCTCTTACTAGCAGCTCGTCTTGACTTTTTGTTACAGCTCATCTCGGTCGCGGAAGCAGCTGTTCTCTATCCTCTTCATTCTCTCACACACAATCCCTCTCTCTATTTTTCTCCTCTCTCTTTTGCTTTTCCTCTCTCTTCCTTCTCTCTTTCTCTTCTCTGTCCCCTCCCATTTTCTCTCTCTCTCTCTGCTGTCTCCGCCACTCTGTGTCCCTTCTCTCATTCCTCTCTTTCCTTCACCTTCTGTCTTCTATCCTTCCTCTTTTTTTCTCACCTTTCTGTGCTCTCCCTCTCTCTCCCTCTCCAACCTCTTTTTCTTTTTCCCTTACACTCTCTTGCTCTTTCTTGTGTCTGCCTCCCCTCTCCTCTCTCTCTCCTCTCTCTCTCTCTCTCTCTGCTCCTCTCTTTTTAGTGGCCACCTCCAGGCATGACGATCAGGATGATATAAATAGTTCGACTGGGTGTAACGTGTATATTGAGATCTAGCACGGATACGTATACGCCTTTTGCTCCACTATAATATATTCACTCTCCGCAGTTTTCCTCCTATGTCTACAATTCTCCCCAATTGTGCCTAGTTCGACGAGCGTTTTTGTACTTGTCTCTCTTTGTTCTTATGCAGCTTTATCAAACATGCTTCTATGACTTCATACTTATTGTTCATTTGCTGCCACTCCCCCGCCCAAACCCATGTGCTCTGTAAGCTTCTCACTCATAGTCTGTTATCCAACTTTTCCATATGTTTCTGCAGTAACCTTCCTTTCAAGTTTGCAGTCTGTTGCCTGCACTTTACAAATCTCCCACATGTGTTTCTGCGATCTTTGTTGTTTTTGCAGTGTAATTGTAATAGCAATAAGCTTCATCATTCGAAGTTTTTGTTACTACTCTGCTTCTTCACTCTGTTGCTTGCTTCTGTAATCTTCAAACGTGTGCTTCTTATGTGCACGTATGAAGGTTCAGTGGTACAATCATGCAAGTGTTGGATATCTCCGACTGCAGTAATCTTTCCTAGTGGGGATTTTCGACCTTCCTGCGGACACTCGTAACTCTAATTGATCCTCTTGACGCTGCACTGTGGCTAGCAGCAGTAGCTTTATATACAGCTGGCTCTCTGGGCTGATCAATAATGTAAATAACTACCGTTCACAGTGAACGTTATCACTCATTCCCAGTGTTAGTACCCGGTAAATATTCGTACCATCACCGTTTCTGATTTTCATTTCTCTGCCACCACAGCTGCAGTCCTCTCTGTATTA
Organism: Tubiluchus corallicola; assembly: GCA_030141605.1. NCBI lineage: Eukaryota > Metazoa > Priapulida > Priapulimorpha > Priapulimorphida > Tubiluchidae > Tubiluchus > Tubiluchus corallicola. Next base: position 790,784 of record JAQGDQ010000005.1, read on the forward strand.
GCGCTTAAACCTGAACTGGAAAATCATTTTAGTATTGATTTGCTTGGCGTTTCTGATTGGCTCTATACATCCGCTTTCCCTGTGCAGGGCTAATAGCCTAGTGTACTACCGTCGAGTATTTGTGTGTGTGTGTGTGTGTAGTTGAAACGTTATTCATTGCTGTGCAAGTCGCTGGAACACGTTTATTAATTAACGTGCGCGTAATTAGTGCACAGCGTTCTCTAGTGGATGCATTTTAATGAAAGGTTTATAAGTAAGCCGTTGTTGCAGATAGTCATGTGCGTGATGTATTAATTACCAACGGGCAGATTTAAGTTTTCAAAGTAGTATCGAGTGTTGTTCCTCGCAGAAGTTTGCATTAAACATCGTACGAAGCATATGCCATGTGTTCGTTTGACCTTTCTCTGGAGGCCTAGCGCATTTCTGTTTTCTGTTTGCGAGATTGAAGCCAGTTACATAAACTCAACAGTTGAAATTGTGTCGACACCGCGAACACACTGTATTTGCTGACAACTGTAGCTACAGAAACTTCATGAATGCATTGTGCGGCAGCTACCCAGTAACTCTGTATGCAATGTAAAATCTCTCCTGATTGTGACGGTTGCGAGGCTTATATGAAATCACTACATTCTCTTTGTGCATTCATTTGATATACATATGTTTGATATATGCTTTATCTAATGTAAGATCAAAACTTGCTCGACTACCGTGAACTTTGCATTACCTTCGTTAATGGCGTGTGGTCCGAGCGCTACAATTTAATCAAGATTATTGTGAATGCTTAAAAAGAGTCATTATAATTATGATTACGCGGTGATGTGATTGAAGCGTTGTACTCGCCATGGAATCATAACAGGCGACAAATCTACAGTTCTGCTGGACCATTGATTTTTCTCTGTGTACAAATGCTGGTCCTGGCTACGCGTGCCTCAGCTGCAAGAAAACAGAACCAAAAATATCTCAGAAAAATCTTAAGTCGGCCATACGCTGCAGTTTATAAATAACATGCTGGGGGAATGAGAGTGCAACAGAACTGTGCTGCCGAGTCTGAACTAATGTTTAATATCTATGCACGTTTATGTTATGGATCCACTGACGAGACTCAAGGTACAAGAAACTCTGCAGCACTGCAAAACTGACCCAGGAAATTTGTCGCAGGAACACGAACGACGCGGTTCGTTGGGTGTCGGATTTGTTGTAAAACGCTACGATTATAAACGCACCAGACATGCAAGCCATAGTCATGACCCAAGGCATGACCCGGTCAGGGAGGACTTCCGTCTTAAATTCCAACAGTACAAGGATATGTTGGGCATTGAGCGCATGGAGATACAGGACCTGGCTGATGCTGATGTGGACAAAATCTATGCTAAATTCATGAAGGCTCACAATTGCTACGATCTCATACCGATGAGCTCAAAGTTATTAGTGTTTGATACGAAGTTGCTAGTCAAGAAAGCATTTTTTGCTTTGGTATACAACAATGTGAGAGCAGCACCACTGTGGGACTCAGCTTATGAGAAGTTTGTTGGCATGCTAACAATAACTGACTTCATACATATATTACAAAGGTCGTATAGATCTCCTAATGAAAAAATGGAAGATCTAGAAACTGATCTCATAGAAACATGGCGCAACAAGTTGCCACTTACTCATCCTGGTATAGTTTCAATAGATCCTAGAGACAGTCTGTATGAAGCTGTTAAACGGTTAACTGAAGGCAAGGTGCACAGGTTAGCAGTTATAGATGGAGATTCAAATGATGCATTGTACATTTTGACTCACAAACGATTATTGAAATTTCTTTATTTGTTTCTTCACGATCTTCCAGAACCGGATTTTATGAAGAAGTCAATTGAAGAGCTTAATGTGGGAACATTCGACAATATAGCCACAGTTAATGCCGACACTCCTGTGATTCAGGCACTCCGTCTCTTCATTGAACGTCGAGTGTCTGCTCTTCCTGTTCTTGACAGAGACAGAAAAGTTGTAGATATATATTCAAAGTTTGATGTTATTAATCTGGCAGCTGAAAAGACTTACAATAACCTGGACGTCACTGTTAGTGAAGCATTGATGTACCGACTGCGGAGATTGGAATCCGTTTACACGTGCCGCAAAAATAACTCGCTCAGGTCAATTGTAGAGATCATTGCTCGTGCTGAAGTCCACAGACTGGTGATCGTTGATGACAAGGACACTGTGGCAGGTGTCATATCTCTGTCTGACATTCTCAGTTATCTGGTGCTCAAACCAATGCAGGTACAAGAGATTCACAAAGATGTGCAAATTGTAATACATGAGATGACACCTATACCTGATAGTGACGAAATGTCTTCAGTAAATGAAGAAGATGAAGAAGTAATGGAAATAGATGACCCGGATAATGAAACCGATGTCATGCAATGCTGACATTAGTACACTGATCTGCTAGTGTTTTAACTTGAATCTTACAAAGGCACTACAATGTGATAAGACAGTATTTGTAATTATAGTGCCTTTATTTATTAATGGAAAAACTTTGAACTCTGACAATGCTGTTATCTTTTTTTCGTGTTTCAAAACTCTATGTTTTCTTTCTTTACATTTTAAAGATGAATTTATTTCTAAAAATGATGCTCAACAGGCCTCGTATTATCAATTTTAACAGATTATAAACTAGATAAAAACCTTTGTTATTAAATGTTGTTTTTGCCAGGAATGGCCTCATACTCAAGTTGTTACATATGTAGAAATTATATTATTGTTAAATATAATTTTTTTAATATATTCAGTGGAGTGAGACTGAGCGTGTTCTCTTTTTTAATATTAATATACTTTAATTTTTTGTACTTTGTTTAACTTGTGGAAAACTTCTACTTATTTCCATGGTTTAACTGTAATTTGAGTGCTAGGTTTCTTTGCTTGAAAACTTTTATTTAAGAAATAGAAAAGCAGTTTAACAGTTTAGCATTTGTCATTTCATGCTTCTTGAACCTAATGTTTGAAGTCTGCAGCTGCTTGTTGATGTCCCGAAATGCGAATAGAGAAAGCAAGTCACGTGTTGCAGAGCTAAAATAGATTCAGCAGGAGCTATCCTGTTGCTTTGCGTCTGAGCACGATATTCTGTCCTGTATGTGAAGCCAAGGGCGCAACTATTATAGATCTGTAACCACATGGGGAGAGATATTGAACTAGCTAACTGACTGTGAAGCCATACTGTGGACGAATTTGTTCAGTTTGGATGGAGCACTACTTATTAGAAACACTCATAAGAAGAAAAACAACTAATTTTGAGAAGGCCCTGTCATACCGTTGACTGCTGTTGTATAGGACATTGTCTGCAACTGCTGTATATTTTGGGATGACTTATATTTTCATGATGTAATGTAATTTATTCAAACATTTCTTATCCTTGATGATACTTTAAAAACAGCTAAAAATTGGAAAACAAATTGCGCACATCAACTAACGTTATGAAGACTTCTGTTCTGCAAGGCCTGTTGCACTGGCTATTCCTCTTGTGTTTTCAATTTCATCCTTGACTAAGCTGCTAAGGTGATTCATTAGTCATTGTGTTCGTGTGGGGGAAGTTCAGCTTCTGCTTCGAATAATCGTAATTAGTCACCTTGTTAAGAATTCCAAATGTTGCATGGCACACAATGCAAAATAATGCATTTTTGTGATATTGTGCTTGTAGCCTTTTGTCGACAGCAAAGAAAGCTGGCATGAAGAGGATGAGGATGAGAAAATGATGTAGTTGCAAAATGTGGCAAAACTATAAAGAGTTGAGCATCAAACTCGCTCACCTTATGACATCTGAGTGTGGCTATGATTTTTGTGTCATGCTGGAAGACCTTAATTGCACCGTTTCAGGTTATAGATCAACTTCCTTGAAAGCTTGCACTCTGTGTATTCCAAAGATTTTAAAAACAGATAATTAACTAGCTAGGTAATCCAAACTGACTAGGAAATCATAAGACTCCTCAGAAAGTAATACAAAAATCATATTGTGTTTTGAAAGCCAATCTTTATTAGAGGTCAAACTTTAGTTTGGGTTTCTTGGCAGTAATGTGAGTTAATGAAAACAAAACTGACAGAAGTAATAGTTGAAAAATAGAAAGAATGTTGCATCTCAAGAAGGAGTTTGGTTATATTGCCTAATGGAGGGCATGTTTAAGGGTAATCAGTGTGTCTGAATGGATGGTTTAATATCGGAGGTCAGTTAATTTTCAACAACGTGTAGTTTGGCATGCTGATACAAGTACTTTTGAATTGTGACCTTGAATGGGTATTGGGTGGTTCAAATTCAAAAGCCTTTTTTTCTGAAAGGCCAAAGAATGATAAATTAAAAAGAGTCCACTCAGAACAGAATAAAAGGCGATCAATATGTAATTTGACAATCCAAAGTTGTTAAAGCCTTTTACTTACACATCTCATGTAACATGCTTGCTATGCTGCAGGCCAATGCCAGGCAACCAAGACTTGTTTTCATAGAAGTTTCTGTTTTTTTTTAATTTGTGCATTTCATGAAGCAATAGTCTGTAATTCAGATCAACTACCCAATCACAGTTTGCATCAGAATTACTTGTTGAGTTTGTCACATGTTACTTGATTGCATAATCATTACTTTTCGAAAATTCTTTCTGTTAATAAGTAGATTCCTAATTAGTAAAATTTGTATTAATTACACATTTGTAGTTGATGAGTGTCCTCTAAATGTTTTCGGAATTAATATGGTTAACTGATAGTTTTGATCAAATAGTAATTATAATTCAAAATTCATGTTAATTACCTTCTGAGATTTTTTTTAAGTTTCTATTACATTTTGAAACTAACATAATAATTCTAAATTTAATAACTTTAAACATTTTTAAAATCCATATTAATCAGCTCATGGTGTTATGTTGTTCGTATTTTAAATGAATTGTTGGCTAAAGCTTCTGCGTTACATACATAGTGATGTGCAGTACTCATAGCTAGAATATATTACTAGCTTAAGTAGATAGTTTATTTCCTCATATGGATATTTGTTGCACAGTGTGAGTGCAGTTATGAGTCAATTATCTTAGCTGGGGTATATTACTAGCTTAAGTAGATTGTTCATTTCCTGTGTGTGCGTGTGTGTGTGTGTGTGTGCGTGTGCGCGTGTTCGCGTGAATCACGCTGCAGTTTTGATTGCGTATTCAGTTTCCTGTGACGCAGATAGGAACTTGTGCCTTTGACTGATGATGTACAATGGTAGTATGGGACTACTGTTTGTTTGAACTATGAAAAATATTATTAAATGTATAGATGCATTCGTTAGAGTTATTTTATGTATGAGAAGTTGTTTACTCTGGCGCATTTGTGTACACTATGTGGTAAGCGTGGGTGGGCCCCGTGCAGCTTTAGTGTTGGGTGCTGGGCAGCGTCTGTAGATAGAAATATGCTGAATATTAGCTTCACGTCACGAAATGTGGCATCCGAGGTTTTTAAACTCCTGATTGTGTTACATGCATTTTAAAGCTGACAAAGAAATTTCATGGTTTAGCATCGTACAGAATCAATTGAAAAGTTAAAAAGCAGCACTATGTTATACTACAAAGATATTAAAAATTTGTGTGAGAACATGTGGAACAAAAATTGATTCACAGTTTTTAGAATCGCATCAATCCTTTTATTTTCTTACCAGTGCAAAGGAAAAGTTATAGTAAAGCTTGGCATGCCAAGTTTTTTTTACAATAAATCGCACACTATCGCAGAAATTGCGCAGTTTTGAGCAGGCGTCAATTTTATCTGTTTTTCCGGAACTGAAACTGCTGAAGTGTTATTATATGTATACAGTGCGATTGTTCCCCACGGAAAACTTTACAACCTTGGGCTTCCGAATATTAACGCGCTTTCCTTTCATAATATTCTGTAAAGTGTCCCAATAAGGACATATCATAGGCAGCAAAAGCTAAAAGGGCGAGCTTGCCGAAAGAAACTAGCCTGTTTCTCCAGTTCAATACTTGTTCAAGTTCATTTTTATTCAACTGGTTCGGAAGGTAGCAAATCGATATAACGTGAAAACTTAATTTGTTTGCCATTTGAGAATTGCAATCGATTACTTTTGCTGAGGTGATCTGAGATCTAATTAGAAGTCTAATTCATTCTTATGGATCAGCTAGGCCGTCTGTAACGGTCTATTATATGATATCGGTATGTCAAAGGTATATAGAGTGCGGTCTGCAAATGGATTATAATTATAGTGCTCAGTGTTACAATGACATCACGAATGCTACATTTTAGATTGTGTCATTGCTTAGTATCCTCACAAATGTCACATGAAGATAAAATAAAATTTTCTAATCATAATTGCGTATCTTTTCCGTTTTTTTCACGTATTAATGACACTGACATTTGGAATCGATGTGTCAAGATAATAAATATCCAGCATTTTATTTTACCAGTCAAAGGGACTTTTTTGCAGACATTTAATTTCACGATTCTTCGCCATCTTATAAATTCCTATCTTGCTCTAATTTTACTGTATCGACGAACTAGTAACATTTTATTTGTCGTAATCACTGCCTTTGCATGGTCTTTAAAGAATTTAAATCCTTTATTCATTTTTTCAGTCATCATTACTTCATTATTCTTTTGTCGTTTGAGATTAAAAACTCCTAACATTTTTTTCTGCAAAAGTCAAATCAGGCAGCCAGTAAGTTTTCTCCGGTTTCTTTTCTAGTACGTACAGCTTCATTTTACTGTTTCCTAATCTTTCTGTTAATTTGGCTTCATTTAAATGTTACAGTGGAGAATCGTTCACTGGAAGAGCACATACAGCATAGCTGTATTAGATTCTTGAATCCATCCCTCTATTTACTGGGTAAATTGTATTTTGTCTGTACAGGACAGTAGACTGTTAGTGTGTAGTCGGGACTCAATCTTCAGGCGCTGAACGATTGTCTTGTTGGTTATGGCAGGACCGGCATTCATTATCGAAGATAAACCGCTAATCACGTTCACATGTGTGTACTTCCTCCCCCAGCAAAAGAAAGTGTGACAGATGAAAACCAGTCAGAAGCATTTTTTTCTCTATGGTCACCAATCCATTTACAAACCTACATTTGTGCTGTTTAACTATTGTAAACAAACACACGCCATGATCTTCTGGTCCGCTTTAACTATAACTATTCTATCTGCCATTATGGCTTTGCTGGTCCTGAAATCATATTAATTAATCAATGCTTTTAGTGGCTGCTGCTTCCATTCTGTGCAGTCATATAGTTTTACGATCTACCAGGGCAAACACCAGTTATGTTTTAATGTCAGACATGATATGGTGAAAACGTGAACTGAATTATTTGGTGTACTTATTTACTCATTTGTTTGTTAGTCTGATTATTCGTTAATTTAATTTACTTTCTTTCAGTCATTTATTTCATTATTTATTTTCTAGCCTTTTGTTTTTATTACTTACTTGATGCACTCACTAAGTCTTAGCTTGATTTCCTTTAGTGCACACTCTAGACAAATTGAAATGAACCAACTCGAGAATTAGATTTACATGCACAAGACAGGAAGTCGTATTTTTAATTTACTCACGGAATATTTTTTTCTTGTTATACAACCCTTGAACAGTACTGTAAAAAACTGATACAGGAAGTCCTCCAGTTACAGAAATAATACATATAAAATACATTAAGGACAGTGTTTGCAATCAATATTCACTTATCAAATTAATAAGCTGCTGATTGGTAAAAAGAAAAAAGACAGTTATACTGTTACACTTAATCTGTGACGTTGAAAATTATAGATTTCTTTGAACAATTCATAAAAGACAGGAAGTGGCATAAAAGGCAACAATTCATACCCTCAGCTCGAAGGAGTGTATTCACCAGCAAAAAAAAACACTGACCAAATATTTTATTTGTTTCACCTAATAAATTTATTTTTTTCAGAATGATTGGATGTTGTGCAGCAGTTTGATGTGTATATACAATCTATAGAAACCAGGTTGTGCATCAGTCGACTAAGGAGCTTAAAAAGTTGATCAGCAACTTACAGAAGTGCTAGTTATTCTGGTCAGTTGGGAAAATGGGTAAAAATCTGGTACTTTTCATTTTGATGTACCATTTAGCAATGCAGTAATGTGGTACTTTTCTAAGAAGTCTTGTAATTATTGTCTTTCTTTGGTCTGTAGTGCTACGTAGAAAATGTTGCATTATGTTACCATGTCGAATCACCATTTGTGCAGCTTTTGTACTTTTAGAAATCTGAATGTTTTAGGTTTCACTGGTTGGTTTACTAGTAGTACTAGTATTGTGTATGGTTGCTTTTTGGGTACATTTTCAAATGCTTGCGTATTCTAACGTACCTTTTTGTATGAGTTTTTAAAGAAAATGTTCAATATACTTTCACGTGCAGCTGAAAGTATGTGCATTGAAATTTTACATCGTCTCCTTGTCATCTCACTTTCGAAGAGTTCATGTTTTGTGACAGCCACATTTTAATAGACGTGTCAACTATTGAAAAATTCAAATGAATTCTGTTGGTAAATTTTCAATCTGTAAAATGTACAGACAGAACTACTAGTGCACAAATTGCTAGCCTAGTGAAATAAACTACATTACTTTGTGACCACACTGTTAATGTTTTTACCTACTGTTGCATGCTTGGATCATATGTCTTTGACCTGGCAGTAGTTTATTGCCTTTGGAATGAATTATTTAAATTACCAAGTATTTTGTTTCTGCTAGAAACGTGCGTTTTGAAAACAACTTTTTTGGCAGTTTTTTAAACTGACTTCAGAATTTGCTGATCTTCTTTAATGTTTGTAACCTATTATTAGGTTTAATGTTAAGCCCAATATATTGTATTGTTAGGTAAACCAACCTTCTGACCAGGCTTTAGATGTCCTTTATACATCGTAGTTTTTATGACAAAAATTTTCATGTCAGATATGCTAAAAACTATATGAACACGGCAACACACAAACACACTTCGAGCTAGTGTATATTAATTGGTCTATGGATAATTGAAGTTATGGAACAATATTCAAAGATTAAAAAAATAAATTACTTAAAATATTTGAAAACCTAAATTTGTTTTTGAATACGCCACAAGGTAATTACTTGTCATCTTCAACTAGAGCTCAACTGTCGATCAGCTTCAATTAGAGGTATATATGTGGAAGGTGAGCAAAATAAGTTTCCTGATTTCACTTCGTTTTTAAGCATATCTGTGTGAATTGACTGTGTGCTTAACTTACAGTCAAATTTGGCATAGCCTCCAAACAGTAGTCTTGTTCCATCAGGACATCTGGTTTATAGTTAGTTGTTAAGCACAGCAACTGTTTGCCGTAATCTCAAAAATGCTTCTACGTGCCCTGGTTTCATCTGCTGCTGTTTTTTTTCAGAAGTAAAAAAGCACCTTTCATAATAAGTTTTTGACACAGCGTAATTGGTGTTTCTGGGTGGAAAAAAATGCAGTCCTTTATCTTTGAGAAAAGTCTCCTTTCTCTACAAATAATAGATTTTGAATAGAACTGAACTAAATGCATCAGTATCATAATACTGCATATAAAAAAGTGCTCAAATTTTTTTATCAGCACAACCTGGGCAATTAGTTGCTGTAAAACCAATGTGGCATTAAAAACGTTGAATCCATGCCTTTTCCCATAAGCACTTCAGCACCATCAAGACAAGTTTGCCGGCATTGAATATGCTTTTTAACTTTCTAAAGCTTTCTTTGTTATTTCCTTAGCAAATGTATCCATTTTTTTATAAATTTTATATTAATTATTATTTCATTACAAAATTGTCAGGTTTATAATATAAGGTGTTAGCAAAACAGTATAGAGGCCCTCTATCCTTCTGTTCGGGTAACTTTCATGTTAATATTTTCACCTTTCTAAAAAAATAAGGAATTTGGGTTATTTATTACTGTTTTTTATGTGTAAATTTAACTTAGCTAATGGCGCTTATGTGTTTCTTAATAAAATTGTTTATCAGAACATTTTTCAGGTTACGTGCCTGTTTTGCATGTTGATTTGCTGATCTAATTATTACATAGTGCCATGTTGACAATCGTTAGTGATGTATCCAATGTAAGCAGCGCATCTGTTTTACATTTGCACATTACATTCTTGGTGCCATATTCAATAAAACTTGTAAACAGTGTTTTATTGGGACACTCTTGCATCAAGTTTTTTTTAGCTTACACTGTCTTGTTAGTATTGTGTCCACTTTACTGTTAGACAAATAACAGGTCTTAAACAGCTACGGGGTATGTGGGCGGTGTAATAAGCTCTCCAGTGGGGTTCAGGGAAAGCGTCCTTACGTTGGAGCAAAACAATGCAAAATTTTAGGTCTTAATTCAAAAAAGGTATTACTTTTTAATCAGTGAATTAACTAGTTTTCGTCAGCTAGTTTTTATACAGTAGCCGGTATAAGTTTTAGCCTGTTCAAACCATTTAACCGTGCGGCATTACTGAGCAAAAGAAGCACAGCAAGATGCATTTGTTCCAATTTACTTGTTGACATACTTTTGCCAAAGACAATCAGGCCAACTGGTTAAAGCTAAATCTGGTTGCACCATAGTGCATCTTTAATGCACCAAACTTTTTTAAGTTTAAAACAAAATAATCTACTATGCGGTAAAATGAGTTCACTCATTATTCTCAAGAAACGGTTTGTTTTTCCTGAAAAGTTATAAAAAAATGATTTGCAGCATATTATCACAAAGGGTAGCAGCAGCTAAGTACAATAAACTATTTGTGAACATTGTTAACCACATTCTACTGTTGAATTTTGCTAACTGAAAGACAGAAATTGCGCTACTAACGTGTTACAAGTAGCCTTATAGCTAACTAAATGGTGAGAAAACTAAAAGTGCGATCTGGCGAGACATTTTTTCCTTAGGTACAGGGTCTGTAATTTTAGGCTCTCGAGTCTGCGTTCCTTCACACTTTAAGCACTGATTATTAGGTTCTGTTGTGTAAAGAATTGAATTTGATTAAAAGAGGACGTAATTTGATTTATGGTATATACAGTAAATTTTCTTACAAAAAATGTCTTGAAAATAATCACCTGTTGTATTAAATAATTTATCATGGCATGTGATGTAGGAAGGATCGTAGACTATTGATTTTATTCACTCTTACTGTTTCAGCAATAAGCATTGCAAGTAGTACTTGATTGAAATTATGGAAAACGAACTAATCAAAAACTATTTATCTTGTCACTTTTAGCACAGGTGTATTGTTTAGTATAGTTCCTTTAGAATTTCCTGCCAATTTATTTGTTATTGTTTCAAATTTCCTGTATATGAGAGTTCTCTTTTTACTGCTACAGTATTTTGTCTAACTAACCAAGCTGTAAAAAGTCTAAATCACTCACTAGTTCTCAGTAAGTTATATTTCATGAGTTTTTCGACTTGTGTAATTTAAGAAACTTGTTTATTGCACTGTTTTTTCATGTACAAATCATTTTTCATTGTCACGGTTACATGGCCTATAATTGTTTGTAATTTAGGTGGATATGCTATAGTAAACATTTTCTATACCTCCTTCTGTATAGTATACCCACATATTACATTTAACTGTCATTGTGTGTGATACGGATTATTATTATAATTATTAATATTATTATTATTATTATTACAGATAATTTTACTTGTGTATAGATTGCAATGAAATCTGGTTTATTTTGCTTTTGTGACGCTGAAGAGATTCTTGTATAGCATTTTGTTTTGCAGTAACTTAACAATGATTACCTAAATTGGTGGTAATTATTATAATTTCTCCTCATATTGTTTTATCAGTAATTATAAGAATAGCAAGAGCACATGTAAGCAAACTATAATAATATAGAAGTTTATTGTAAGTACTGGTGGTTCTGTTGTTTTGTTTATTTCAAGATTATTAGTACAAAGCAAACTGTTGTACATTGTTGGTGAACAGAAAGTTTTTGCTTCAAAACATTTAATAAATTTCGCAGGCAAAGTTGGTCATGGCATGTGCGTGGGGTTACACTGATCTGATTTGTAAATAGAAGGCACAACAGTCTAAGACATGGTTAGATACCTCTGCCAATATCTTTAAACGATTGTCCTTGGTAATGAACCAGGTTCCGATCACCCCAGCAACCATCTAAAGGCTTGGTGTGCTTGATTCAGCTTCACAAATTTGCTGTGCGTGGCATAAATTACCTAATTGTTCACAAACAGGAAAAAAATATTCTGAGTTTAGAAACTCGCCTTTATTACTATAATCATTTGAGACGGTCAGTACTTTTGAGATGTGCGGTAATGCAAAGTTGCAAACTAAATTAGTAACTAACAAAAAACAGATTAATTCTAGTGTTTTCATTTCTTTCGGACATTGCTTCATAGTAAGGAATAATAAAACTTGATCTTGGAAAACTTGCTCACTGCTAATTAATGAACTACTAGTTTACCAGTGCAAACATACTTGCAATCCTATCTGTAGTAAAAACACAGCAATATAACATAATGTACTTTCTAAACCCAATGTTTAACTATAACGAATTTTGGTGTGAATTTTTCTAGTTTACTAAAAGAGTGCAGTGTGAAAAAGCAAGAGAAGAGAAGATGAAAACAGATTAACACAGCAATTTGTCGTAGAGAATTTCAACATTAAATTGATTTAATTATGTCAGTTTTTGCACCCAGGGCTCCTATGGCTAAAATGCCATATTAATTAATCTTAACCAACAGGTACCTTTAAGAAGTGAAATGACAATAGCATACAAGATAACAAACTGAAAAATAAACAGACTAGTAATAAAGTAATATGTGCAGGTGCCAATTGGGACCAGCAAATGAAAACAAAAGAAATTAAAACAACATCACAAGTTAACATAATCAGAATATCACACGAAATAATGTTAAAAATATTACCGACACTTCAATATAATACAAACAAAATATTTGGAAAAATCACTGGTAACAATCAAAAGTTTTGTGTAGCACATGATGTCCTTAAGCATGTGCATAATACCATATCAATAATAAGTTATTTAGCATACAAACTTATAAGCCAATTCTAGCATGATTACAGCAATCAGCAAAATCATGTTTCTTGATTTCACTAGAGTAATATGCAAACTAAAGTCGCAGTTATTGGGAAAATGACAGATCACCTGCAAAGAGATCTTGATCGGCAAACTCTTGTAGTGCTACTAGTTACTGCATTGACCTAATCTTACAAAAAGCAAGGTATAAGGTTCAAGTCCCAAAAAGGGAAAAGTCGTTAGCTATAATTCACGTGACTTGACTGAAATAGATATGATAATGCTCAATGTGAATTAATTCTATCATTGTTAAGTAATGATTAGGTACGTGATGCAAGTTACATTCCATGTGTGACAAATAGTCATAACAAATCATTAAATTACATTTCATAATTGTACCACTGTATGTACTAACAAGTTTGGCCCTTTATAAATATCAAACAACAATGCACAGGCACAAGCTTTAACAACTATAATTAATAATTAGTGGTATTTGCAATTTCAACAATACCCTATCATGATATAGTGCTTTCGTAAAGACGAATGTGCAAATTGCACGAATGCACATAAATGTAGAAGAAAAATAAAAAACCAAGAAGTTTCTACAAAATTACATTGCGTTAAATTATGTATCCACTAACCACAGTAATGCTTAGATGAAAACATACTGAAAAACAAGCACTAAATTTTTTCCATCTCCGTGCTCTCAACTAGAAATTTACATGCACTTACAGTTGCAGCAAAAAAATTACATTATATCTACGATGCCACAGCTATCAGTGCCCACCTGTACACTAATTACAGGTAAACAACTAACATGTAACACATAACCGAAAAAACACGAGACATTATTACAAACAGTGTTGTCAACACCACACAATATGACACAAATATTGAAGGGAGTGGAATAGCAACACTGATAAGAAAGCGATGTTGGTGTTGAAGCATGTGTAGCCAAACTACAAAACGACCTGTGCTAACCTAACAAATCAGTACATGCAAGTGGCTGAGAGACACAAGTAAAATGCCAATGTCTCTTCATCTCTATCCCACAAGTTTATAATTTGTCCATTTTCGCGCCAGTTTCTCAGCCTTTTTCAATGCTGCATTAAATGTCCATGCACATTTTAACTGAAAAAAATATGAGCAAGATCTGTAAAAAATTCTACATGCAAGCACACAGATATCGAACATCAAGATTTATGAAGTTTAGCGTCAATGCATGCATAGAATTTCATCAGGAAAATAGAGCGCTTACACGAATGCGATGGCAGCCGCGAACAGTCCATGGTTCAACTGTCAACATACACAACATTTGAAGAAAAAAATTAACTAAACTAAATACAGGTTTAGGTTTAGAAAGCTGAAAACGATTATAAACAGTTTGCAAACTATTTCATCACTTCACATTACCTGTAAATGTTATCATTACAGTGTAGTAAAAATTGTCTGTTGGTTAAAAAGTCATGCATTCTATACTTATTGTTATTGTAACAATATCAACGCTTTTACATACAATAGTGACACCACACACATAATTTGCACTGCTATTTCGTGCACATCTTTGGGTAACTTTGTTGAATGTACTACAAAATATACTGCATGTAACAAGAACAAATAAAACATGTACCACACACACGTGTTCCAACTGAAAATATGCCCAGCATACACTAGGTAAAAAAACCCAGGCAACCATTCCGAGTTCAAAGATACATACAAAATCTTCTAAAACAAACAATTTTGCCTCCATCTTACAAGTTTTCTCTAAGTTTCAATATAACTTTGGCATAACAATGCTGTTTGCTATTTCTCTGAGCATTCAAGCAAATTATTTCAATAACTACTCTAAAACTTTTAATTAAATGGAACCATTAGCTTGAAAGATGATAAAAAATACCATGTATACCAGCCTTGTTTTTGGTTATTGACAAAATTGACCAAGCACTACAGGATACTAAAGGCATTAGTTTAAAACCGACAAATCACTGAAAGTGGAATTTAGGGAAACTCGCCAGCAATTAAAGATGAAAAAAATCAACGAAGATGTACTGAACTGGTAGCTGAAACAAGTAAGCAGCAACCTTACTAAACGGATTCGGCGGTAGAAAAGTTCAGAAGTTCTACAAATGGTAACAATAAGTAAAAAAACTTTATAAAATCACACTGAATTAAATACTACAAAGCCATCGAGTTTACAATTTTAAATTTCTGTTAAATATTTCACATTATTATTAAACCAAACTTATACTGAAACAAAAAACAAACTATTAAGACTGGAAAATTTACCACTATCTTTTTGGGAATAACTTGTATTGCTCACTGTTTACAATTTTGTACTTGACACTTCATTAAAAACTGGAAAGATTTGTCATCTTGCAAGTACTAATTCACAAATGAACTTCTACTGTTTACAGCAGTAATATGTGTTGTATGCCTGCAATTAACACAGTCTTAGACAAAAATTACAGTCCACTATTATAAAGAGATAATTATTTGATACATGGAGATTATACGTTATTAAATATTGAAGTCACGAGTACAATGTTTACCATGAATATATAAGGACACATGGTGCTTAACCACTAAAATCTGCACTTACGATATAGTTGCTACACCCAGAACATCAATGGTACTTATGTTCTGCTCTCCCATAAGTAAACTAGCTATTAGTAGTGTCAGACAGATTAATTAAGCTACCAACGACTTACACATTATAACCTTCTAGAATAGTGTAGCAATGTATGCAGATAACACTTCAACATTTAAGAAAAAAAGAACATTCATCAAGGATGAACATGAAATTGATACTAGGAACTCTAACCCTATTGTAAAATAATATTCTGATTACAATGCCATACATGCTTGCTTTAATATTGCTCACTTTACAAATTAACAGTTCAACTATATCCTTAACATATTACACTTCATAGCAATAATAATATAACATAGACCATACTTCTATCAACAATAATAATTAACTTATTATCATAAGATGAGGCTTATTTATATTTACTTATTTATATAATCGTGCTAGACTATGTATTATTTGCTTTATCGTGATGCTTATCGTGGTCGATCAGGAATACGTGGAGGAATGTTCGGTATAGGTCGACTGAAATAAAACAAATACCATATTAAGGACGAAACTTTATTAAAAGTCCTACTATTGAAAGACATACACTTTATAATTATATAGCACATGATGAATTGAGCCTAAAAATGTCATTTAAACCAAATTTTACTAAAATGAAAAAAAACAGGAAAAAAGTAATACATTATGGAGAGACACTGAACTAACATAGAGCATCAAATCATCTGGAAAAAACAGGTTAACTAATAATAAAGACAGGCGCTTGCTATTAAATGAAGAATAAAGAATAATAATAATAAAGATGAGTGCAGTAACGTTCAGCTACTGTTAGTTTTATCACTGAACATTTCATTGAATTTATTAACACATCATAGAAGAATTGTGTTTAAATGTAGTAGAACAAACTGCTAAAAAATACACATTAAGAAATTTAGCGTGCATGACAACACCTTAACTGCTGAGTCTATACTGTAATCTGGTACAGACTGATCATTCATATAATTTTTACCCCCACAAAATGCAATAACAAATTTCATAAGAAATACAGTCATGTAGGCCAATAAAAACAAAGGAGGCTATAACAAAACTAACAAAAGGTCTGTGCAGCAAATTTCATGACGTTTGACCCCCACTCTCATTGCAAATTCAATAAGTTTTCACCTACATGATACTAACAAAGTATTAAGAAATAGACACACGATATATGAAATATTACAGCCCTAGCACTCAAGTGTAAGCATTAGCTGACTTTCTTATAGTGTAATATGTAACTGTGACAAATTTGCTCAGACTAAATACTGCAATAAAATATACTTTTTGAAAATACACAGACTGAAAACAGGTTACTTAAAAAACACTTACAGGGGTAAAAATGACGAGGCATTCTTCAAATAAAATGAAAACTGGAAGGAGCTATAATCTGTGACAAAGAAAGAAAATTTTGACAACTGGCTCTTAAAATCATTTCCATGTGCCTGTAATTTTGTAAAACGTTCGACTGAGTAAAAAAATCAGAAATTTGGTCTCCTGAGCAATGGAAACACTGACAGAATTGTACCATTTGACAATTGTGGCCCATATACACATTTACATTTCTTTACAAAGCACCAAGAAACAACTATTACCTTGGTATGAGAGGAGGTGGAAGGTTAGGAGGTCCTCCTTGCTGACTCCTCTGTGGCAAAGATGGTGCAGCAGCTAAATAGAAAAGTAGTTGCTGTTAAAAATTGAGTTAATATTGTTGAAAATAATGCCGTTTTTTAATGTCATTTAGGCTTATATGAACAATGAAAGCAATTTTAGCACACAATTCTCAAAATTAGATGATGCCATTTATGTCAGCAATGACAGAAACTATTACAAATTTGCAATTTTTCAAAACTCTGAATTTAAAACTCTTTCTAAAAGAAAAAATGAAAATAAATCAACTACAGCTTATGGTCACCTTGGGAACAGGTGAAGTCTTAGTGTGTCTGTCTAGACCAGGTGGGAAGCTTACCTTACAAACAGTAAACGTTAAAATTATGGTGGGGTAAACAACATACAAACAAAGGTTTCATAATAACGAATTTCGTAATAACCCTACGTTTTATTACAACCTTGGCAGGGACATGATAAAATCGTCATGCTACTGAAAGCTTCATTATAAGGCAACTCGTATTACCGGAATTTGACTGTATAAAGTACTAAAACTGACAATATCGTGCTGTTCTCAGAACACGCAACTTAATCCCAGCCACCAAGAGCGAACATAACAAAAGACTGCAATTTAAATTGTGAACAGTTAACCTTCAATTTCTGATCAATTGTTCTTTGAATGTGGCTCAGTTAGCACATTATGCGAAAATGTACTAAATAACACATTAATGGGTCCAAGCTCCAGTTTAGAAAAATGCTATCTGGACTGCAAAAATGTAGCAAAACTACAACGAAGCAAGTAAACAAATGACAATCTATCAGGTACCAATAAGTGTAGTGAGTACATTTTGTATAGTCACTACACACACACGCACGCACGCACGCACGCACGCACACACACACATACATATTAAGCTCAAGTTTCACAAAACATGTTAAAGTGCTTCTATAAATGTTGTTAAAACACTGAATGGTTTACAGATAATACTTCTCTGAAACTGGTAAACAAACCAGCAATGTTACTAACAATATTTTATCAACTTGCGCACCAGCAGGACAAACATCCATGATCAAATGCTGCTGGGTCATAATTATACGATTGCTGTTTTGCTGCATTTCAATTTTTGCCAGCTCTAAAAATCCAATGATTCAAATATTCACAAAATCTTTACACCTTTATTGGTGGTGCATGCACGAAATCCCAGTTTCAACAAGAAATTTTGGAAGGTATATGCACTCCAATTTGTCCCACTCTACAGATGCCCAAGTTTACTAATAAAACGATGAAAAACTCAAAGTCATTACCATAACACCAAGCTAAAACCATGCTATGCCCTAGTTTAACATCAAAACGAATGGCACAATGAGATAGCACAACATCAACTTAAAACGGTGCAATGCACGATAACACAATACCAAGCCAAAAAACTTCTAGGTGTTAGACAGTTGACAAAAAATTTAAGCGAAAGCTACATTATCTTAAAAGCAAAACACAGAAACAGAATCTTCCTAAAAATAAAAAGCAAACAAACTTGACAAAATTTTAAATCACTAAATAACAAACGACGAACATCAATCTAATATGCAATAAGTTTGAAGAACTGCACAGAACCAGTTACAAGCCAATATCACTGAAAAACTTGTTTTCCACTAAACTTATAAAGCTGTCTGATACTTATGTGCTTATGACATTGGTAGCTTTATTAAAAAAAAACATAACATTGCCCAACTTTGTTTGGTGTCAAAAAGTGCAAAAAAATCTTAAATTATGATATCCTTTGTGCTCGTTTACAAAGAATGCAGTGATGCTTGTACAATGCAGTCATTCAAACTCACCAGTAGGGCCAGCACTTAGCGGTCTACTGGGAATCTCGGGAGTGTTCCTACCATCCGGTCGTGCAGGTACGTTAGGTACGGGCCTGCCAGGTGGTGCTGGCGGTGCTCGATTAGATTTACGACCCCCTAAACCAGGCGAAACAGGTCGATTACGGTTGAGTCCTGGAGATGGAGGACCATTAATTCTACAACAAAATTATGCAATTTAAAAGCATAAATATTTCCAAAATAAACTAATATTTACCAAAAATATAGATGGTTACAAAAATATTTATTGTTTTCTTTTAAAGGCCATAAGTGTAGGCAAATGTGGAATACGAAATAGCATGTGTACCGTAAACCACACTATCAATTCTCAGCTAAACACTCTTTACTATCAAATTTTTTTACAGACAGATGACAAAAGTACTTATAAAAATGATCTAAATAATTAAACAAGAGTCAATAATGAACTAAAAACTTTAACCTTAATGTAGATGTTAGAATTTAGTAAAAAACTGTTGCTCAAACTTATATGCCTCACATGCTGAATGTCCGTCATACAGAAATCACTTTTAGCAAACAATTAGTATGAATTGAAGACTTAAACCTTAATTAAATTTGAACATTCCAACAAAATTAATGAAATTAAAGAATTTAAAACTTTGAGACATTTACCCTGTACTTGCTGCATCATCCAACTTTAACCAATTTGTTTCAACAGGTGGTGGCAAAGGCGCAGTAACTGTCGTCATGGAAACATCTCCAATGATCTGCAATGCCTCTTTGGATGCGTGGTACATGCGCAGCATTTCTTCGCGACGCTGGGCTTCTTCGGGTGACTCTTCCATTAAAGATGACTGATCACCGCTGCTATACAAATGAGCAATGAGCTCATCACGGATAAAGTCCTTGCACTGAAAATTTCAAATAAAACCATTTGACATTTAAGATCAGAGAACTGCTGAGTAATGACGAAGCAGTTAGACATCGACGTTAAGCAATGTCGAACCAATTTAATGAGTTTAGTAGCCGGCATGGATGACTGCCGAATAAACTATTTCTTGATGTTGCCCACCCTGCCGGTGAGTACTGGATATTATAGATTAAAGAGAAAAAATTTTGAGAAACTGAGTAGAAATTTTGTTTCTTAAGAATTTTTTGGCTCTAAGAGAAAGGAAAACATATATGGTTTTATAAAACATGCTCTTCTTATCAAGTTATGCTCAGGCAGATACACAGCAAAATGGACAAGTAAAATTGGTAGTGAATAGCATAAAACTTGTTAAACTGAATCTACTATCACATAAAATGTACAGCAGACCTTATAAATCGATTCAGATCGACTCTTGAATTGTCTAGTAAAAATCAAGATTTTCTGATCCATTAACAAACACATTCCTTAACTTCCTAGCATTTTAACCAGCACGTCAAACAATGTACAAGTATATCATTACAATAACAATTGTTTGGTCAATATGACACTGTCTACGACTACGATTCTGAATGTAACTCATTTAACATTATACAAATTATTTTATTTTAAAAATCGTTTCATTTCAATCTTACACTTTCTGCTGTCAGTAAAATTGTTAATATCAAGATTTTACACACACACACACAAACTGAATGAATCTCATTAAATGTATGACCACAGAGGCAGCTTCTGAAGTTCAAATACTTTTTACTGGTTGCAAAAAGCAGCTAATTTGAATTGCAGTTAAAAATGTATAGCTACCAGCATATTATTAAAAATCTTATAATGAACTAAATTTGATAACAACAAACTAATTACATTGTTGATGATCATGTGCATGAGGCATTTTGGAGTAAGATCTCGCACAGTCTTAGAAACAATCTTCATATAGGAATCCACAAGATTACGGATTGTTTCCACTTGTCTCTCTAGTTGAGGATCTGTCGTTCCACCATCAGATTGTGTCTAGCAAGAATAAGTCAATTATACTCTTTATTTATTGCATATAACTTCTTTCTTAATGTTATTTATCTTCAATACATTTCACATAAAGAATACATACTGTCAAGCTTACTGCATATTATTATAAAAAATAAAAAATAGTTTTTTTATGTTACATGTAGTCACTTTAAACAGTTACACACAGTAAAGAGATGAGTACCTCAGTTTCTTCATTCTCCTTTTCTCGTTCAGGGTACACGCCCGCACGAAGAAATGAAGCTTTCCAACTGTCCAATGTGTCTTGATCCTCGGTCGATAGCTCTAGTGTTTTATAATCTTTGTAAACATTCCT
This sequence comes from Tubiluchus corallicola, assembly GCA_030141605.1. Lineage (NCBI taxonomy): Eukaryota > Metazoa > Priapulida > Priapulimorpha > Priapulimorphida > Tubiluchidae > Tubiluchus > Tubiluchus corallicola. Next base: position 812,077 of record JAQGDQ010000005.1, read on the forward strand.
TAACAAAGTCAAAAAACAATGCATTATCAGCTAACATACTAATATAGCAAAATCCACTTAATCTGGTTACCAAGACTTCCAGTCAAGCCATTTTTATCTATTTCCAATGGGTTGTGCTGCATGCCTGACATGAATTAGCATTTAAACAAAAAATTTAATTGACAACCATATTAACACTGACACACTCAAACAAGTACACTGAAACAAAAAGGCAAATATGTATCGGCCAACTAAGAAAGTGTCCCGACTGGTTTCAATTTCTCTCAAACATATTGTTGGGAGCTAGTAGATTTTTATGGTGGGGGTGCAACTCTTTACCTCCCAACTCATCCACAAATCTGACTACCCTATCGCGTCATCTTTTATTCACAATAAAAGGGTTGTGCAACATACGTGGGCGGTTGTTGTCCTACAATTTTCCAGAGGGCAACAAGGCATATGAACCAAAATTCAACGACACAGGTATAATTAATATATCTTTAGTGAGGTTGCAATGTCGAAGGGCTCACTTGAAAAACCAGCGGGTCTAAGGCTTGATGTTACGTTTTACGGGGGTCTACTTAGGCATTATGGTTTTCCATGTTGACCATGACATACATAGATTCCAAACATTCCAACAACAAAATCTTTTATGAAATGGAGGAAAAGATTATGATTATGTTTACCATTTTTATTTACTTTCTACTCTGTTTAGATAAATCAGAACAGGTTATATTATCAATAACAGTTTCGCATAAAAGCAGTTAATCATAACAAAAATGACAAAGTGAAAAGAAAACAAAATATCTACTTATCAGTTAACCCTTCCCCTGAGAGGACAAGGACATAGGATAGGAGTCCGCGGACATAGCTCACTCCAGTCAGTCACAGCAACACATCAACGACTTCAAGTTTATGGCCATAACAATCAACGGTGATGACGTCGGCTGCAGCACCAATCAAACATGAACAAAGGAATGGCTCACAAGTCTCTGTGGTTGACTCAGGATACGTCCACAATCCACAACGTCTGGACACTGGTGGCTAGTCACGCATTTCCATGTAGTTTAGAATAAGACACATCGTAGAGAGTTTCAACATCTCATCAGTGTGAGTAAAGCTCCATCCACAACATCAAAACTGAAGTAGTTTGGTATCACCACTGATAGTCTCTTTATGTTAGATCAGTCAAATAGTAGATGTGCACAAGTTTAGTGCTTCAAAGACTCTTATAATCAAGTTTAGGATTTTAACCATTTTTTGTAGAGCAAAGTTAAAGTTAAGAGTTAACGCATTTTAGCTGCTTTCAGATTCAGCAGTTACACTGTCCTCTCTTGGCTATCTGTGTCATGCACTTTCCAAGATCATGTTATGCATGGATAGTTTATAATATATTATCAAAGGAGGGGTGATAGGTAGGAAGCCCTTCCCACAGACTATGCTACAGCAAGATCTAGTTTAGCTATGTGTAAGAACCTTACACATATCAAAATTAAATCATTTTACCACAAATTAATGAAGTACAGCAAATACTCTGCACATACAAAAATTTACCTGGCTTCAATATTGAATAGCTCAAACATGTGCCTCCTAGACATGAAGCCAGCATCTTTATCACGAATTTTCAGATTGTCGAGTGGCAACATGTACTTCTTATCTTTCTCTTCCTCATCTTTATACCAAGCCAGGCTTTCTGAAGTCAACACAAACCAGTAATCACGAGAACCTCCTTTCATGAAACCAAGGTTATGTATGCATAAATATCCCTTGCGAATTGTCTGCAAAATAGGCAAAAAAATCGTGTAAGCACAAAAACCAAACTACATTAAAATTTCTAAAGCACTCCTTATAAAAATGTTTATTACTAATAATGAACAGCATATAACTTATATGAGTTCAACAGAAAAACAATACAGGCTAGTACAGGCTGTTTAAAAAAATTAACGTCTATCAAGCAATAGACAAAATTAATCATTTTCAGTAATTGATAAAAATTTTATTATTGTTAACTAAAAAGAAACAAATCAAATTTACATACATATTAAAACTGCAAATGAAAGCCAAAGTTGAGACAAATCTGACAGGCTGACAGCATATTATAAAAGTTTTGGCTAAAAGTGCTCATGAGCAAATATTAGGGTAAAATGTAAACTAAGGTTACAAAAACCAAGCCAAATTATTAAATGCAATCAATAAAGCATTCAGAAATTAACAGGAAAGAGATGACGCACAAATACTAAGCTGCACACAAAAGATATCAAGCAAAATACTTTTTAAAACAGAGATAAATCACTAAAGTACTTATGCAGATTATGCTATCAAAGAATCAACGTACTGGAAACTGTGGCGCCAAAATGTCAAGTTCTATATATATATATATACATAGAAGTTTCCTTATACGTTTCCTACACTATAAATATAAATATAGTAGAAATATGACGATAAGACGTGACATGTACACTATTCATCATCAAAGAGTTTTAAAAGTAGTCAAGCCAAGTATACATGCACGCACGCATGCACGCACACATACACACACACATTACACAGCAGGCTCACTTTGGGATGGACTTGTTTCGACCCAATTAACCAACTGAATCTATTATCTATTAACTGACAGATATGAGTTGAAGCTTAGGATGCACTGCCAAAGGCTTTTAACAAATTTTAGAAACGAAGTAATGTCTAAATTTCTATGCAGTTATTACATATTACATTGGCAAAAAATATAAATTTAAAAAGTGAATTAATAAAAAAGAAAATAAAAGTTTACTTTTTAAAATCACATGCGTCTGTTTATTTATGAAAATTTGTTCAAGATCTGCTGCTTCATTTTTTGCAAAGAACTTGGGTTACAAAGTTCTCATAATGATAAAAACGTTGAAAATCTGTTGCTGTATGATGCACACATTCTGGTAAGGCACTTAGTGCTTGGCATGTTTGAACTGCAGTGAGTGAAGTGAAGCAGTAGTGAATCGTGTGTTCAGTGACATTACTCAAGGACATAGCCAGTAAATGCAGTGCATTAAGAAGGCAGTTTTTTCGCTAGGTCGATTAGCTTAACTGAGAAGCTGCAACATCGGAATCCACCGCTTCTAAAATTCTCGTCTGCATTTCTTTTTTGCAGTTCTGTAGTAAGCCTTTGCTGTTCAAATAATGCCTTGATCACAAGGCTGAATGGGCAATGTGGCATTTGTTGGTAAAAACACAACTTTAATGTGTTTTAATGATGTGTTGACTATATGGGTAGTGCAATTATCTACCAGTAAAATGATGTTTCGCTTTAAGCTCGCATCCCATTTCACTAACCAATTAATAAACAACCAACAGCTGTCATCCAAGCATTCAAGTTTGCACAGTAGTCTACGCTCAATGTTTAGCTTCCAGAAATTTTTGGGTAGCGAGGTTAATTGCAATGGATCGGCGGGTCAAAACAAAACCGCTAGGCTAGCATATTAGCATATGACAAACGTTCCCGCTTACAAACGAAGCAGCACTTAACACGACTGTTTCCACGTAAAAGTCATAAAAGCTTATTGGTCACACAAAAGTGTCTTAGTTTAAGCATGTGAAGCAAAAATATTGAGTTAATTATGTGGAGTTATTTCAGTCTATTATCGACAGTTTTCATATACACTTGAACAGAAGTGGCTGATGCCAGGTGTTTTGAGTTTGTTAGGTGACTGATTCTATTAAATGTGAGTCTAATTGTTACAGCTTGTAGAGCTGACAAACTTCTAACTTCGTTTAAAAATACATTTATTAAAACTGATTTAAAAGAACAAGTAGTTTCTAACAAAATAAAGCAACAAATTTCCTCGCCATAACTCTGGTGTTGTGCTAATCTGAATACTCCCTTTTTGCTCTCCTCTGCTCCGTCTTCCTAATTAGCCCAACTAGTTCACTAATCAAGCTATATTATATCTTTGACTCAAGTACAGCTTGGTCAAGCGCAACATAATATATACTTGACTGCTTTTCAAACTCTGTGATGATGATCTGACTGAGTTGACTTTGAAAGTTGTGACTGAAACATATCAAATATTATCTTACATGTTACATTCTTGTCGTCTTTTTTGACATATAAAATTATTTTGCAGGCACTTAGTTTAACCAAGAAATTAATCAAATCAGCTAAACCAAGTATTGACTTATGATCACTTATTGTTAATACTTACTACCAGAATTAACATTCCATAAATGTTAGTCGAAAGCATAAAAATGTTTGTTTTAGGAGCATTGCATATTGCAGTGCAAAGATTTTAAGCATAGCTCTGTGCAAGTAACTTTAAGATTATTTCAGGGGAAATAGTATACAAGCATTACAACAGCCACGACTGCTACCAAGTAAAGAAGGTTAGTCGATTATTCGGAAATTAGTATGTCCCAAACAGTACGAACAAAACAGCGCTGACTAACCCCTTTTGGTACACTTCGTTTAGCTGCTTGGCTGACTGATCTCTCCGACGCACTACAAAAAATGAAAACGTTCAACGATTGTAGAAAACAAAGAGGTGACTGCCCGCAACCAGCTAAAACACTTATGATTTTACAAAATGCGACAAAGGAAACAAGATAATACTTAGTGCAGACAGAAATAAACAGTGACACTTTACAAACGAGTAGAAAGTGTGTGTAGTCAACAAACTTTGAAGGTCGTATAGCTTTTCCGGCTATGCATGCCTGGGGCCTAACAAATGATGTGCCATCAGGTCAATATGACAACTGGCAATATGGGAAACCATGTACATACGTTTACGGCAATCCAGAACTTACCTGGTTGCCGAGCGATTTTTTACCGCTTTGATCAGCTTGTGTTCCAGCTTGTGCACTATGAGTGAAACAGAATAGTATTTATATTCAGAAGAGTACAGCTTTCTGAAGTCAGAAGCTGAAGAGGAGAATGGTATCTAAATCTTACCCCAAAGGACATTTCTATTCCTTAAGAAGTCAGTTTGCTGGTAGGTACAGAATATGTGTTTAAAGTCAAAAATTCACACACGCGTGACACAGGAAACACCATTGTGTGCAACGGTCAAGTGATAAAGTCACTAAAATTCGCCATTAACAATTGTGGTATGGTTAAATGTTCATATCCATTTTTTAAGTTTAAAAAAGAATAGTTGTAAGTCTGCAGGCTAAAAGACCACCTAATATTATTGCCTCTTAACAACAGAAAATTAAATTAAAAAATTAACAACGTTTATAATACAAAATGACAATGGCTTTGTCACAAAAATAACTAGTGCTACATCAATGAACGTCACCGTCACGTACTTGGCAAATCCTATAAAATCCTCGTGGTTAGTGTTCATGTAAGCTAACTGAACATCATTGAGCAGGAGAACTTGGTCTTTGCACTTCTGTTCACAGGTTCGAACATGGGTTGAAACAATTCTCTCAACTTCCTCACGTAATCGCGGATATCGTTGCATCTGCAAAGAAATTGGTAAATTTTAGCACCGCATATAAAAACGAAATAAAAATAAGTAAATAAGCTATAATGTAGAACATGTGGACACAAATATAATTTTAATGCAGCTTGAAAAATAATTTTTTTTAACCAAAGTGAAGATTTATCTAAAAGCTCTTTCGATACAAATAGCCACGGTTATTATATTGTATTCTGTATTTTATTCTACCACTCAAGCCACCTGCCCATTTCTGAATTTAGCACGAGCTACTTAGATGTTTAGTACAAGAAGTACAGGAGCAGGCCCTAAACTCTATAACAAGTGCGTCGATCCACTAGAAAAACTTGCTGAATAAAATGAGGTGACTTGGTTCAAAGAAGGATTTAGAGAAGCGCCTCCCAAACTGACTTTCAGTCCAACAGTCATAATAACAGACAAACTACTCTGCCAGTTTTATTACTTTACTTTTGAATATAAACTTTTTATATTTTACTGTTTATCAAAGTTCAATTGGTAATGAAAATAAATGCTTCAACATTTACATTATGAACTTTTCAAACAAATATTCTAATACTGTACTTTTATGATATCATAAACTTTGCTCACCTTTACACTACAGTTATTTATAACTTTAGACAGTTCAGCAACAACCATGTCTATGCACTTTATTGAAGGTTCTTTTAACCGTGAAATCTGAGTCTTGCATATTGCTTCGAAAGCCAAGTCAGGAGTAAACAGCCCAACTCTATGTGAAAAACAAAACAATATTATTTAAGCAAAATTACATGTAACAATAATATATAAAACTGCTTAAACAATAAACCAGTGCAGCAATACTTGGGCACTATGATGGCTCAGCACTGAAACAGTGATGTCACTCACTCACATTTTGCTCTGACATGCAAGAATATACAGTAAATTATACATAAGTCAAGAATATTAGCATCATGGCTTTTTTAGTTCTAACAATTTTTGTAAAAAATTCTTTGTCAACTTTGCTCAGAAATATCCTTGAAAATGAGTCAGTTCCAGTCACTTCACAAACATCTCTTTATAGAGTAGGTCTTTCCGTTGAGTACAGTTCCGGCATATACTGTACTGAAATGAATAAAAAAACTTAGATGCAGCACGGAGTACCAATAAAACACCAAAATCAAATTTACCTGATTGCATGAATATTCCTAATAGCATAACTTATTTCTCTCCTCAGTGCTTTCTCATCAAGCTCCATCTATAAATAATTAATTATTTATCATTTAGCATAAATAATGTAACAAGAAGAAGCAGTGTAAAGTCACTACATAATTCTTTTTTAGTCAATGACTTACCAAGAATCCAAAAAATTCTGCTAATAAATTTAGGTTTGATAATGAAACAGATTTAAATATGCGTGCCCCGTTTAGAATAATTTAGATGGCTCTGCAAAACAAGTAATGCTCATGTAGCATAGCTTCGCACAGCCAGCAGACAGCCAAAAACTTGAATACAATGTCTTGCACGGCCAATCAGCATATTAAATTTCAACTATAGAAACTAGAATTCCTTGGATATCATTTCATCAGAGAATCTCTTCCCACCGTTTCTGCTGATTGTTCTCTAGTTTATATGTCTAAGCTGGGCAAAGAAAGAGGCACTGAGGTGGTCTTCCACAAAACAGAAAACATAATACATTTACCGTAATGTGATGCTTATTAATAAGAATTTCATTTTAGTAAGAAGACTGAGTGATCTTTCTTTAATTGAACCAATTTAAACAGAATCAGTAATAAGACGTACAGTTCTAATCTAGTATGACTGTTTACATTTGCTTGGGAAATAATAATGTAGTTTAACTTGCAATTTATTCTAGGCATGCCTGCACATATTCAAGCCTATGAACCAAAATCAAATTTTTACTGCAACAAGTATTGCCAATGACAGCACACAAACGTGCACCAAAATGACAAAGCTGTTCAATTTGTTATTACTTAAAGCTAAAAACAAGAGCTGAAGAATACAATTATAAAAATGCCTGGATTCATAAACAGTAAGTTGAAAAAAAGATACCAATTCTACACTTTGCACTTACATTTAAAATGTAACCAAACTAATGTAAACAAAATATAAACAAAAACCTTAACAAGTTCAAATGGAAATCTTTCATGGAATATTCGATTGATTCGAGCTCCGCCAGAAAGCTCTGCTGTATTCACTACTTCACTACCAGAGCCTTCAATAGCATTGATGAAGTCTTGACTAAACTGCTGAATCATTCTGCAAAGAAAATTTTTAATGTTTTTGGAAATAATGCAGACCTGCTTTGAAAAACAAAGCGACCGTTTCCCAGATATAGATCAGGTTTGGCTTGCAGTACTTTTTACACACTTCTAGACCAAGACCAAATTGTCTTCTGTCAGTGACATAGTAATAATTTGTTAATTTAGGAAGTTAATTTAGGTATTTTAAAATTAAGGAAGGTAAAACACTAAGGAAGTGTGGCTGTCATACCGCAAGTATCCATAAAAGAAACACAACAACAGAAAAGCTGCATTTTATTACAACCGTCGCTCTCTTACAAAGCTATCATTATAATCTGACATACAGTAACACAACTCTACACCGAGTGTATAGACGCTGACATTTCGGAAACTACTGTGAATCAGGTCTATGGAAAGTTTTACATAGCCTTGCATTTAGGAAAACATACGATACGGTAGATGACACGTCATCAAATGACTCCCACCACACCTCATTTTGCTCTACAGCTACTGGTGTTTGCAAATATTTCCCACTATTTTGCATACATTATTGGCGAGGTTTTTATGTTATAGTTCCCATTGTTTAAATCATGGATAAACTCCCTGCCAGATGGATAAAATATTTTTGTCAATGTTTGGCTGTCAAAAGTGACAGGTAATTCTTCACTGTGAGCTGACCTGAATTCTCCCACTTTACCTAGCACCATCCTGAATCCTAAAGGGAAGAGGGTGAAATTCTTTTGGTTTATGTTACGTTGTCAGTAAGTGAGAGTATAGTTTCTTGCATTTTGAGGCACAAAACCTGTCTTTATAACACTGTAGTTACAAGTGGTCAAATCATGGATCCGCCCTAAGGTCACCTAATTCCTCGCACTGAGCTGAGTTTGATTTCCCCACTACACCGGGAGGTAGTACAAGTGCAAAAATGCGAGCTTACTGAAGCATAGCTTTGGTTTTACGTGCAGGATCATCAGGTCGGAAGTTTTTATATTCATCCACGTCTTTCTCTAAAGATATTAATTGCTTTTGTAACTTATCCCGGAGTCCAGGTAATGTGTCTCGAATGTGATTCGTAAGCTGTTGATTAAGTACTTTCTGTAAATGCGGCGTTCCCATTCGATCAGCCATGTGCCTGCAAATTAAACATAAAGAAGTTAGGGGACCATTTAAATGTAAATAATAATAAACACAATTTACATCTCCATAGTGGCATTGCACAATTATTTAATGATGGCAGCTTATACATATTTGCTAACTTTCTAACCATTATGTAAGCCATCAGGTCTCGGCAAATACCATTAGTAACATACAGTCGTCTACAACACTGATGCGACTTCCAACATTATGTAACATTTCTGGAAGCTAAAGCTATATTGCCAATATAACAGCTGGTTTACAAGAAATCACTTTTATCAGTAATTCGGCAAGCAAGCAAAAAATTCTTCTTCCCCATTTTGAAAAATGTAAAATAAAATAACCTAATTTTCAGTTTTTGTGAGGTCCTAAATACATTTGCTGATAAACAACCAATCAATTCGACAGAAGGCCAAGTAGTTTTTTTCAAAATATGTATCAACATTTATAACAGCCACTGAGAACATCAACATTTTCTTTAAAATTACGTAGCGCATTTGCGCATTTTGGTATTTTGTAGATTTTGCGCTTAATTGATTAGTAATGCTTGATCATGTTGAATGATGTATATTGTTATTTACACGTTGTATTGAATTTCAAATTTGTCCTATGGTACAAGAGTGGTTTCTTCATTGTTTACTTGTTAAGTATGAGCAACAAAACTAATTCTCTACAATTATCAACTCTTTTATTTGTATTTAGAGCTGACATATTTTTTAATTAATGATGGCTTAAATAAATAATGCCAAAACATAAAAACTGAATGGTGCTAATCTTCAATAATTGATAAAAATATCTTCAAAAGTTATTACGTTTCTCTACAAAGGCAAGACATACTAATCCCTTACCGATACGAAGGATGACTTAGAAAAAATTTCCTTTCTCCTGCCAAGGCTGCTTTAATGTCCTTTTTTCCTTCTATGTCTCGCTGACTGCGGTTTACTACACCAATGTAACCTGAGAAAAGGCAAATCTAAATTCCCAGCAAGATTTACAGAAATGTTATTCAGCACTAAAACAGGTACATTAAATATTCAAAATGTTTACAGCTATAGTCTACCAACAGTATTTAGTATGCAAAAATTATGGAAATGTCCAAGCATTTCAATCATAACTGCAAATCCAAACAAATTTGCCATGCAATACCGCCGCTGAAATACAAAATTCTCTACCTCGTCGAAGAGGCAAATGTCTGTTCTCTAGAATATCTTTTGCATCTGTGCCATCATCCATCAAATCCAATTTAGTAATGACTCCTATTGTTCGCACACCTGTAACGACAAATAGCATAAATTCAAAAGAAATTCATTCTGGAGAAAAATAATTCACACGTAAATTAACAGTTAGTGTAAGACGTTCACCTACCTTGTTGATCAACTTCTTTGGCAATTTTGAGAGCATCTGAATTGGCTAAATCACTATTTGCTGGAGACACAGCAAGAATAAGACAGTTGTCCTTACGAATGAAACTCAACACCATTTCTCTAATTTGTATTTCTATATCTGGTGGTTGATCACCCACAGGTACTTTTGTCATACCTGGTAAATCTATCAGTGTAAGGTTGAGAACTGCAAATAAAAGTAAGAATGGTTTAAAAAAACAATAAATTTGATTTTAATAATAGGTCCAGTTTAAGTGCTTACATTACAAACAGGGCAGCAAAAAATAATAAGTTATGAGATTATCACTAAATTGTCTGCAATTTTAACTTTATCACACTTTTACAAGCACATAAATTTATAATGAAATTGTTCCTTAATTAATTTAATTAATCTAAATTTGGGAGGCCAGCATTTATGTTAACACAAGAGACTAATGATTATTGAATACTATGTTAGGGTGTCACAGTACAGAAGCACTAATAAGTATCCGAGTAAACTTTCAAAGTACAATGCAACTGAAACAGCTACAATTACAGTGAGTACTACAGTAATGTCTTGCTTCTTCATAGACCTCAGCTAACTTGTACCAGTCATGCGGAAATAATCAATATACACAGCAGCACAAGCTAGCTTAATACAACACCCAGGGAAACAAGCATTTTACGAATAATTTCAAATTGATTTCTGGCCCGAATCTCACAAAGCTCAATCTACCAGAAAGCTGCTACATGATTATTGTATTGTTAATGTAAGGATTTGGAGTTTTTAGCAATCAAAACACTGGTGTCTTCTTAATCTTTAAAGTAAAACCTACCATGTGGTGAATAAACTCGAAGATTAATCGGTACAGGAGAAATGCCTTTGTTTGCTCCAGTGATTCGATCAGTTTCATCTTCTATTTCTTTACGAATATGGTCAAAATCTGTAAACTTTCTACCTTTTACGTGGAGGAACTCTCCATACTCTATTATATAAGAAAACCCTTGTTTTAAACAAAAGACAATTTAACTATTGCAATATTAAGTTGAATGTAAATGGCAACTGTGCTTAATACTCATTGGTACATAAAGGCATGAAAAAAATAATTAAAGATAATGTTCGACTTTCACAGAATAATAACCTAAAATAAAATTGAGATATCATAATTAACTCACACATCACATATGTCTTCCTGTAACTAAAAATGAAATGGGATCTACAAAATTGACAGTGTATTTGTGTCATGAATACAGGAAGGACTACAACTTGAGAAATGACGCGCAATTTCCATGAGAGGTTGCCTGTCAACCAGAAAGCCAAGAAACTGACATTTTTGCCAACATGCAAAACTATCAGAGTAAAAGCAGGATGAGGATGGGCCACCAGCAAGTTGCTGGTCTGATAGGTCGGGATCAAAAAACTTTTTAGACTATTGACCACTTCACGGAATCCTTGGTTTTTCATCAACCCCAGGCATGTACAAAAAAATAAATGCATAACGATTAATGAGATCTGCAGCTTCCATATACATTAGTGTGGGGAACTACATACAAAACCTTGTTTTCAATATACATTAGTAAGGCAAACTGCTAACCAAGCCTTGCAAAACTGTTGTTCTGTATCCCTTCCCCCTGTGAATACATCTCATGAAATATAGGGAAACAAAAAGGAAAAACTGTTAACTGTTATAGTGGAAATCATAAGCAATGTACATAACACTGAATATAGTGTTGGAATTCAACATAAGTGTTCAAACTTCTTGAAATACGTGGAAACACATGATAAATGAATATGTCGTATAAAATCTTGAGAAATAAACACAGAGGAGAAACTGTCTGCTGTCATTTGGTGCATATGTCATAACTATGACATCACCCAACTCCCTCTTACCGTTTTTACGGGTAGTTAATTATTTTGTGTGTGTTATGTTAAACTTAACAATCCATTTATTCATGTCATTGCTGGTGGCCTGAAATAGGTTTTTAAAGGTTAATAAACAACTTCATTTGGATAATTGACCTCTTGGTAAAGAAATTTGTTTTTTGGAAATCGCCCCACGGTAAAAATGGTTTGATCTGCCATCTACCTACTGGCTGCTTGTTTGGCGCACTACCAAAATAGCAGTTAATAGTTTGCTAGCAGGTACCTACTGTACAAGCGCACAGCAGAAAGTGACATTTAAATTTTAAATTCTCCAGCTATGTTTCACTAAACAACAAAAAATAAATAAACAATAAAAACTAATTATATATAAATTAGAAATGTGTAGCAAGTTAAATTTCACGGATTTTTATTTCTTATTCGAATGCCAGCTTTCGAACAAAAAACTACAAACGGCCCCGGCGTTTATCGACCCATTTTGAGCCCCAGGCATTTATCGACCCTGGATTGTCCCATCGACCATGTATGCAGGGATCGATATCGACTACTTTGGAAACCCCTGTTGTAGGTAAAATCTTGCCAGAGTAGTAAGTGTACAAATTATGGTGGTTGCTTGTAGTTTGTACAATGTTGACCGCATAGTAAAAGTTATTCTTGTTTTGCTTCCTTGTAAGGCATGCTGTTTTCAATGTGTCGAATGTGACAGCTTGTTAATTATTAAATGAAATTAGACAAAGTAAAAAATTTCAAAATACGACTGCAGACAGAACAAAAAACTTACCAACATTAGCATTAATAAGCTGCAACACTAAAGGTCGCCTAGTAACAATACCCGACCCTCTTGGCAGAAAGTCCCTATAAAAAGCAGAAAGGAAAATTTGAAGTATCTGAATTATACTCGAAAGATATCGTGACACATTGATGTTTTTTCTTTTACACACGCAGCATGAAAAGGCAAGGTATCACTTGTTTATCATAAAAGTTTCACATGACATAACCAAAAAATATTTTTGTCTATAAGGAAAATGTTTCACAGAACATTTTTTGGGTAATTTTTCAATTAATCAGAAAGGCTTATAAACAAAACAACGACTCGTTAAGGCTATCTATCCACACCAGCCCTGAACAAGACTACACCACATCAAGAGCAATCAGGCAGAACCTGAACAGGACTGGGATTTTGGTCACTTTTCATCAATATTTTTAAAGTATGCATAAAAATACATTTGGTCAAATTTATAAAGCTCACAAAGAAAGATTTCAGATTTGGAGCATATTTTAAACTGAGGGAGACTTGAAGGCAAAACACAGTCATCAACAAAACAAAGAAAGCAAGGAATTAATTCCAAAGCAGCAACTGGTTAGCTTCTCGCTTTACAGTTTACAAATAACTTCCTGCCTTCTTTATATAAAATGTTTCCACAAAAAACCCTTTTGTCATCAACACCAGGAATACACCTAAAATTAGTGGAGAAGTTAAGTAGCATAACATTGATGACAATATCTAAAAGGTTACAAATCAATTTCAACAACTAGAATGAACAACATAGTCTCGGCTTCAGCAGTATAACAAAACAAACAACAAGAGATATAAGAATTAATTAAAGGTGTATTGACAGAAACAACTTCAAATAACAACATAGCTTGAAAGTCAAAAATTCGAGTTGATTCGAATTGAATTTCTTGTAGTGAATGCTCACCCCTGCCAGGAGTGTCATTTGGCACAATTTACAAATAAAACTGACAAATTAAATTTAAATGTTACAGGTTTTAAATTCTGAATTATTTTCGCTATTCATGAAGTGTTAAAAAAAATTTTGTATTATCTATTGTCATTTTATAATGATGGAATGAACCCACAGTTAATGAATTGCGAAACCAAATTTATCCTTAAGAAATAAAAAGTGAGGAGTCGAGATTGTGCAATTGAGCCAGGGCTTAAAATTCACAATTGTGGGTTCATTCTATCATTAAAATACTGCAATTACAAGTTGAACGCCATAACATAAGACTACTTAATCCCAAATTTTTGATAAATAATATGTGTTTTATGAGCTATTAGTTACTCTCCATCTTGGCATTGGCTTCGATGAGTCTGTATCAATCCGGATCTCATAATTTCTTACCATTTAGGATCTCCCACAGCAGTGGTATTGGTCCATGTGACTTTAAGCTGATTGTTAATTCATTCCGAAAACATCAATAACTGTACCAGGAACAATAAAAGTTACTAAAAAAGTTATATTCACCGTATGGCAGAAACAGTGACAGCACCTAATCATGTGTGTTATAATAGACAAGGGCATCGTAGGGTGTAGTATATCGGTTGGTAGCCTAGTGATCAACAAATCTACTTTTGAAAAGTTCTGTTTACATTCTGCGCCGAGACAACTTGTGCATTCCAGGGTTTAACTACATGATTTCCAAAAAACCGCACTTGTGTTAATTAGTGTATCTACTTTTGACTAATTTGAAACTGTGGTCCCTAATGATTGGCTGTTGAACATCTCCAATTCTATTTGATTCCAGCAACAATGAAGGAGTGGCAGTGTTATAACATCATTGCAAGAATTTCCAAACTTCAATGAGGTCTCCACGTTCGTGCCGATGCCTCATGCTACTCATCTTGGACAGACAGCCCCTCTTCACAGAATTTCGCTTTGAAACCTGGTACCCCCCATTTCGTTGCTCTACGAAGAACGTTTTCGATCTTTCTTTGATCACCTGGTCTTATACTTGTTGTTGGGAGCCGTTTGGACCACTGCGCCAAGTAGACCAATTGGTCTACTTGGGCTAGCCCAAGTAGACCGCGGTCTACTTGGGCTGCCCAAGTAAGACACTAGAGACAGGTCGTGAATTCAGTCGTTAAGTGTACTGACACCGTCCGTTGTGCTTGTTTATGTAATAATAATAATTAAAAACGTTAATACACGTTGAATAATTTATTATACATCTAATAAAATAAAAGAATTTTATTCTGAGCTGGTAGAACGGACAATATTAAATTTGGTTTCGATATTAATGTTGTTGAAGTGAAAAAACCCCACTTTTTTGCGAATTCAACATTTGTTTAAGGTATATCATTTTTGATTTTGTCTCACTTCACAAACAGGTGATCCGTTTCACTACCTCTTGGGCAAATAATTGTTTTCTTATAAGTAAACGTTCTAGCGATCTATGTGTCCTACATGGGCTAGCGAGCCATGTAGGACAGTGCCCTACATGTTACAATACTACTGATAATATTAAAACTAATTATCCTTGCTTTTCTTAAATGTTAAAAATTACTTTTTGGTGTTGTGGAGGCTTAGCAGCATCTGTCTCATTTTTAAATTTGCAATTATTTCTGTAATAACTGTGTGCAGAATTTCTCTCTTTAAAGCATTAGATACTAGGTTTAATGTTATGATATATTAATGGAGTTAATCATAATGATGAAATTATTGTAAGAAATGCATTTGTAAATTGCCAAGGAATATCCATTTCTAAAAGAAATTTTGTTTTATGCTTTATTATGTCATAACAATACTTATAAACAATGGTAATATAAACTGGAAACAAGTTTTGCCAGAGCAAGTTTCTCGACAAAAATCGCTAGTGTCCTACTTGGGCTGCCCATATAGGACACTACTTTTAGCGCATCAAGTGGTCTACTTGGCGCAGTGGTCCAAACGGCTCCCAACACTTGTTATAGTCCTAGGACCAAAAAGTCTCCTTACAGCATATTGTGTAAGTGTGGTCGTACCAGAGCATTAAACTAGGCGTTAAGCGTTGAAAAATTGCAAAAATGCTGCCACCTTGTAAACACTGAACAAAAAGTAAGGAAAAGGGACTCTAAAAGTTAATTTAATAACATCGTGATAATCTCAGTTGAAGCTGAGAATGCACGTGGAAATACCAACAGTCGGTATTTACCTTCTAAATGATGTACGACTACAAGTCTTAGAGCTAGCTACGTGGGTAGCTTACATACTTAAGCTGTGACTCAGCCAATTATTTTAGCCAATAATACATTCAACAAACCTTCCAACAAAATTTTCTAGAACGGAACTTTTCCCCGCACTTTGACTTCCAACAACGGCAATTTGAGGCAAGTCCAGCGAAAGAGGAACGCCCAAATTTGTAAATGCGTCTTGCAGTTTGTTCACTAGTGGAATCAAGTGTTCCATTCCTGTGTTCGTCGACATTTTCACTGTTGTCTCAGTTCTTCGCTAGCTATTTTCCAAAGTTACATGATACTAATGTTTAAGACAGCGAAAATGGCGAAACTGTTTTAAGCGCATGCCTAATCGATCATTCTTTCTTCTTCTTCTAAATATTTTCTCGCATCTGAGCAAGCATAATCATTGATCTTTCAGTACGAACTCGACAGTTTCAACAATACTGTTTTTGTCTCCGATAATATCTACGTTGGTCATATCTTACTTAAAAGTAATTCAATTGACGTCTAACATAATGTCAATCATTTTAGTTCGTTGACTGCCAAATCAGCGTGCAAGTTATTTCGCACCCCTGCAAAGCTTAATTAATGCAAGTACGTTCCGCTCATTTAGTTACAGCTGCGTCGAATGCTCTTATGAAAAATGCTCAACTTTTCATTAGTTAGCGGGAGAAATAATGGCCGGGTTCTAGATTTTATTATTGTCAATTGAAATTGTAAATGAATTAGTGGAAATATATAGTCCAGTTGCATTTATAGGAATAAATGCAAAATGTTTTGAAAATTCACAACGCTTGCATCTATGAGTTGCTGATTAAACCATTCTACAATCAAGAAAACACGCTGTTTAGTTGAGTTTATGGCTTTGCAAGTTAAATAAAAACAACTATTTCATTAACTTTAAAGGACAAAACAAAATGTTTCCTTTTCTGGCCAGTTTTTACAAACCTCAGTGAGATCCTCACAATGGAAATTAACTCAAATGTGGTCAAAACTTACATTATACATCAATGTAATATTAACGAATTTTACGCTATTTTTCTGGTTACAGTCATGGTTAAAAGATGTCATTGGGTCTTTTGTAATGCTCGCTCGAGCATTCAATATAAGGGTCGTCTATGGAATGGAACAGTCAAATTTATTCCATTTCCGTAGCCTAATAAACGGAAAAATACAAAAACAGAACAAATCTTGCAGACAAGCACATGATCAGTTATTATAGAAAATTACATCGCAGGTTTGATGTTCGTATGTGTTGTGGAGATCCACTAGAATTAAATAGAATATTGTAGAATGTTCCATTGTATAGTAGAACAACCGCCTTACCTTGTAGAAGTTTCTTGTAGCACTTTCTAGAAGTTTCTATTCCTGGCACTGATATATAAGGTGGAGCTGGCGGCTGAAGTACATTCTCTGATTCTCTCACATTCTCTTGTATACTCATATTCTCTGATACGCAAACACGTTTCCAGATTATCACATTTACTGTAAACAGTTCCTTCATACTTTTGTGTTGTAGAATTCTCGCATAATAAACTAATTTAGTTTAATTTGATGAAGTGTTTTCTGGTTTTCTATAGGAGCCTTCCGACAGAAACAAAAAACACAACAGTATGTTAAAGGCAAGAGAGACTTGACATTTTTGTTGCTCAACTATTTATAAAGCAAGGCTAACTGGCTTAGTTTCTTTATTATACTTATGTCTCTGTATTTTGAAACTTCGTCTCTACATTCTGTTTAAATTGAAAAGTCATTTTTTGGCTACTTAATGTGTTCATTTCGTGCTCTGCAAATTAGTGTCTATAAAAAAGAGCAATCGGTTTATCTGCTGATTAGATATTAGTTGTGACTGTCATGTTGTTTAGTTCAGTTTAGTTTAGCTGAGACAGTTGTTCTCCTGCGTGAGCTGTTGTCCCGAATGCTGCAGAGCACGCTTACGTTACAGCGGCGGGGGGGGGGGGCAGAGCGCAGACCAAATTGTTTGACTTCAATTCAGTTTCGATTCACACTTTCACCTTAGACTTTAGGTCCAAATTAAAAACTACATAAAATATACGTACGACATGAAGACCGAACAGTGAAACCCAAAACTATAGTTATCGAAGTTACGAAAACAATTACTAAAATCACGACTAAAATCGCCATAATAAGAAAAACAATAAACGCAAAATCGTATTTGGCTACAAAAGCACATTCATTTACTTACCAGAAACCAGTTACCAAATCAGACTAAAGTATCAACTTACATACTGTAATAATAATAATAAGTGTTATTATATAATATGTTATAATGGTGTATAGAGTACTTGTAAACTGTCAGAAAGATTACTCCTGAAAATTAAATACTAAGTTATGGACTTAGGGTAGCAAACCAACAGCTGAAACCTCAACGTTCCTCTTATTTCAGCACTCATTGTATAATTCCAATTGTCTGATGTTGGTAATCGAAGTTGATTAGATTGGCAACTCAATAAAACACGTCATGGTTCACGACAATAATGTCATAGTGCTGTGATATTAGGGCACCCTTACAACAAATACTATATCGGCTCATAAATGCACAAACTAATCAGTCAAGAAATCATGTGAGGGCACCAACAGGTCACAAAATCAATTTGACTTTTTTTGGTACACTAAGAAGTGATCAGATGCAGAAATTTATACAAAAACAAACCAAAGACTCACCTTGTAGAAATTCTCGGGAAAAGTTTCGTGACCAAAAAGTAAAATGATCATTAACAACAATTTTTATACTAATATTGGTATATTTAGATTTGTCACAAATTTTCATACCCAAAGTGTAACAATGCATAAATAAAATCTATCACCATGACACAGTGACACAAAGACTATGAACAATACAACTTTCATAACAGATGAAGCGAAAACCAAGAGAAGTTCTGAAACACCATAATCATCACGAACAATAAAAAGGCTGATCTAAAATGAAACGTGATACCATTAACCATTAAATATCAAAACAAACACCAATATAAGAGTACATATTATTTTATTCTCTGCTTTATTATTAAACAGTAAATCCCTTTCAGCCGAAATACACATACTAAAAATTAGAGTAAAAAATTAAAGAAAAAACAATATAAGGCCAGATGACAGATGAATAATATGTAATGACATCATGAACATCAAAAATTAAATGTTCTTTATAATCTTAGTCTTAAAGCTACAAATATTACCCAGCTTGATATAGCAGCTAGGCATAACTTGCTATATAAACTTGACAGCCACTTTCGCACAAACATTAGCTAATATGGAAATCACTTGTTCCCATGTAGCAATACCCATAATTTCATAAAATGCACATCATCTTTCAAAACATACGTACATAAATACTACCCCATAGGCCTCCAGTTACATGAGTAGGCCTATTTTGCGCATTAAATACGGTATCATGAAATACGGCCTATACGTGCATGAAAAGACACCTTAAATTAAATTTTATGATTGGTTACTTAGCACACCTAGAAAAGCCAATTATTTAACAATGAAGTCTTGCTAAGCAATAAGTTAACATGCAAACGAGTGCGGAATGTGTAGAAGCAAATTTAAACGAACTTTCATTTCCAAATAACTGTTGAAAACAAGTTAATATGCCATTTAAGTTATCAATACCCCAACATTAGAACAAGTGTTACTCTAACTTAACATTAGCACATGCTCTGAAATCTCAGAGAAGCCTGTATCAAAAGTTGCTGTTTTGTCAGTGTTCAGTAACTCAAGGTTATATCCACGATTGAAATTTTTTCACTAAACAGGTTATATAATGATAAGCAAAAACAGAGAAAATGTCACAACTTTTAATACCAAAACTCCAAGCAAAATATTCTATTCGTTCAATATTCCATTGAATAAAAATTCATTTACTCCTTTAAATACAAAGCAGTTATTAACATGTTGTTAAGTTGCATGACATAAGACTTATAATTACTCTAATGCAGTGCTGTAAATGATATGTGTGCACCAACAGAATGCTGTATATATATTTGAACAAAAACATACCGCCAACTAAAACACCCAATGCAGCTGTTTGAAAGCAAAACAATTAGCCAAAAAAGTTGAGTAGGTACAAAAAATTTCCTGATTACACAAATGCAAAGCATGTGCATTTTAAATTTTGTATGGGATACAATCTCGGATGCAACTGTTATGTAAACTGTAACCTTCAAAACCCCATTCCTGCAAACAACCATGAAGTGAGGATATTGATTCTGCATTCAATAATAGAAAACAAATGATTTATGTGCTATGAATTATGGTCAATTACCTGAAAAATAAATTTCTCAGAAATGCCACTAATTTGAATAATTAGATTTCCATTGTATCGCATATGCAAAGCGAAGAATGAGTGATAGAACGAGAGTTTGCCTTGAGAAAAAAATCACTTCCTGGTTTGTTCGCACGAATATAAATATATATATAAATATATATACTCATTAAAAGAAAATGAGAAAATGTCATTCAACACGAACCATGTGAAGAGATGCGTATAAAATCTCTTATATCACTTTTAACTAGTATCTTATAACTTATTGTGTCACTTATAATGTCATTATTATAAGCGACAAAATTCAGTAGTTTGTTTTTAAATGTTTATAACTGCACTTCTAGTCTTCTTCCAACAAACATGCACTGAAAAGATATGCAATTCAAATCATTGCTACAACTCCCAAAGAACTTCGAACCTTCAAACCATCAAATAGCTAATAAACTCAAAAGATGTACCAATATTATTATAACAAAAGTTTTCTGACAAAATTTGACATCAGTAGGTATCACTTTGGGTATGGATGTCTTTGACCATACTTAAACCGACTTGTTGTAGCTGGCGGCTGGTATGTCTGAGCAAACTGTGAAGGATCAAACATGGTTGGTCCACTGCTGGGTGCAGTCACATCCTGTAAATAAAAAGAACACAACAAAATGAAACAGAACTATAAATCATTAGATTGCAATATCTCCCTGGCCTAAGACAGTTCGTATATAAAATGGAAAAAAACCCTTATTTGGTTCAAGCGTCACTTTTTAACATAAAACAATTACTAACCTATTGATTTGATTCAAGCGACACTTTTTAACATAAAACAATTACTAACCTATCGAAACAATTATGTAGAGACACTAAGTAAAAATGTAATTTTAACCAAGAAAATGAAAACATCTATTCAACAAAGTGTTACATTGAAATAAATTAGCTATAAAGAGAAACAACAGGTGTTACACTGCCATTTTGCGTCAAAATTACAAAATTTAACACTATTTGTTAGTATCGTACAAGAACAGTGGCGCAATTAAAGGCATGAGCATCATTATTGCACAGAACTCTCTTCAAGAGATCTTTCGGCTGTCATTATTACCTTTACCAGGTTGTAAATAATAAAAGCGAACTAGAGGATTATATACAAAAGGACACAGCACAAAAAGAAGTGATTACATGGGTAACCAAACAATTCAAAAAGGTATGCAAATAATATTTAAGAAAAATAAATCAAAAAGAGTAAACACATTTAATGACGGTTACAAAAACCAAAATATCGTAACTGAAATCATTAATCTTTAATGATACAAAAAGGTTCACAAAAATCAGGATTTTTTTTGTAACTGACTACTGGATATCGATCTATATTCACTATAAATTGCTTACTAAAAGTAATAGCTACATAATATTGTCATGTTACAGTTCATAATATTTTTTTGCAGCTGCTCTGTAAACATGCAAATTCTGAAAGAAATTTTTAGTTGAAAAATATTTTGAGGATTACTTGAAAAAAATCAATTAAAATATTTCTCAAGTTTATGTAAGAGAGGAATTTGCACATTTTATAGTCCTAACGATGTTTTCAGAAGAAATTGTTGAGCACAGAAATGTGTCTTTTGCAGTAGTGCTGTAAATCCAGAAGAAGCATTCATTTATAATTGCAATGCTTCATGAAAATAATTTAAGCATCAGAAATGAAAAGTAGGTTAGTGAGTGACAGCTCAAACAAATGGCTGCATACCTTCTTAGCACACATATAGCTTTGTACCTCATGTGAAAGCGAGCTCTGTGAACTGCACCTCGAAAACTGTTAAAGCATAACAACATACTATTACATTGCTGTGAGATATCAAACAATGTGCCAATCACAATAAGCAGCCTTTAAACAAGAGCAGAAATCACTGGGTTTGAAGAACAACAGATCAAGGTTTGTTAAGCAGCAGATCCATGCCAACTTTTTGTAAGTAATAATGCATTCAAACACATGCTCACAATTATTTACTGCTCTGTAATTCTCAATAAACAAAAACAAAGAAACTAAATCTAGAAATCTAAAGTAGCACAGGTAAGAAAATTCTCAGTCAAATTATTAGCATACATTAATTTTCAGCTAATCAGAGCATTGATTCAAATCCAAATATCAATATACTAACATTCTATTGTCATTCACATGCCGGTATTTTTTTTAATAAACTAAATACAACCAAAATCAATCATATTCAAAATGCACAAGTGCAAGTAAATCTTTGTGAAAAGATAACTAAAGACTTTTGAAATGATAAGCTAAGGTAGATGTTCTAGGCTGATGTGAAATTCATTAAGATATTTTTGCGATAATGTGCAAATACTTTTTGCGATAAAGTGCAAATACAAGTTAACAACCACAAGATAATGAAATGTAGGCTAGTGCACAAATCTTAACCATAGTTTTTTTCTGTAGATAAAGACAGATTTCTTTAATAAGGTGCAATTGTTTGTACATTAATACTTGATTTACACATGCATACAAGTAAACAAAGTAGTCCACAAGGCAAATAAAAGATGGAGGTTTTTTGTTCGATATCCTGCAAGTAGGAATCCTGCACTCAAAAGCAGGAGCCATTCAATTTAGATGACTGTGATGGGACTCAAAACCATTTTTATCAAGGATGAGGATAATCCTCTAAGGTGAGATAATGGACTCCAGACATGTCCCATCCACATTCGGACATATAGGTATGAGCAATATGGAATATCTGCCAACTACAGTATTGAACTAGGTGGTCATCCATCCATTCACCAATAAGGCTTGGCATAGCATAACTTTGATCACAAAGCACACACAGTACCCATTTGACTATGCACTTTGCACATATAATGCAAGATACACAATTGAAGATATACCATGCTAGAAATTTGATGAATGAAACCTGCTCAGACAGAAAACCCCTCAGTTATAAAATAAACTTTTCTACTGCTTTCTTCATATCACGAGCTTAGTCTACAATAGATTTCAGCACCAGGTAATTTTTATACATCTTATGTTAATAAGTCAACATTGTTCAAAGTGACTTGGAAATAAGTAACACATGTTTTTACCTACAGGCAACAAAGTAAAAAAAGAGACAAGAAAAAGAAAGAAAGCTTAACTGAACAATAATAACTATAAAATATGATATCATTTAAACAGCTCCTATTATTTTTTTGGTAATTATAGTAAAAAAATTTTCAATAAAAACATAAAGTTGAGTATTCTGCATTTATTATTGATATTATATGCTAAACAGCCAAAGTATGAAACAAAATATTACCGCATTTGAAGCCAGCATTTCTTGCATGCTAGGTTGTGAAACAGGAACTTGCTGTGCTTGTTCAGGCTGTGGTTGATAAAATTGCTGCTGTTCCATTTGTTGAAAGTCACCCCCAGGTTGTTGATACAACAGCTGTGTTTGCTGCTTCTCTATTTGCTGAAAGTTACCACCTGGTTGCTGATAGCTAGACTGTAAATGTGGCTGTGTAGTTACTGGTGGCTGTGATGCACGGGGTAAGTCAGGCTGAGGCTCTGATGTGTTAGACTGCAATGATGTTGGAGAACTTCCTGATTTTGCTAGTCCAACAAAGTCTGTTGTATCACTAGTGCTCACTGCATAAACAAAGTACAGAAAATTCAGCAAAAACATAAGATTCTAAAAAGAAAGAAAGAATAAAAAATGCATTTTGGTCACTACACCAAGCCAACCTAGAGGCCATCCACATGTAACGATATAAGGTTTTCAACTGGTTTCGAAGACCAACCTACCATGCGTTATAATGGTGTTAAGATGTGCCCTGCAACCTACCTACCGCAAAGACTGATATCACAGTGATGTAGCTTTTTGTACTAGGCATTGTATAAAATAACAATTGGTACCTATCTGGGGAAAGTTATAGTGCTTTATTTTTTTGGTGTGGTGGCAATTGAGGACATTTATCACAAGCAAACACAGCTATAAATCCATCAGCTAAAAAATAAGTTTAGATTAGTTCACAATTTCTAACTGCAGTGTACATTTAATACACACAAATGCAATAAAGATTCAATGTTTACCCAAAACTAAATACTTTAAAATAAGCAAAGCTGTTTTGTAAAAAATTCGTTAAAACAAATCATTAATTTTGTAATTCTGATTCACTAGTAAACACTAGTAGTTTCACATCCACTCATTTTTTTGATCAAGGGTGCCTCCAAATGGAGAAGCCACTGCAAAATGAGACAGTGAGACCTGACATAATATAAAATGAAATATAATTATAAAAATGCATACTATATTATAATATACAATAATTTTGCTGGGGCTGATAAATGAACATTGGCAATTGTTTACAGCAAAGAAGTACAGCCAATTACTGAATATACCTGGGGTGGGTACAAAATAATTCGTAGGAGCAACTGGAGAAGGAAACAGAGATGGTGCTGGCACAGCTGCCGAAGAGTTCGTTCCATGAGGATTTAAAATATCCACATACTTAGCACGAGGACCTGCACAAAATCACAAGATATCATATAAGTTATATTATCAATACCATAAAGAATACACGATTGCTTGACTGTGAACAGACATTTGTTAAAAAAGAAAAAAACAGCTTGTGGAACATGGAGAAGAATAAGCAGATTAATAAAAAAAAACACAATAAATTTTATGTTCTTTATTGTGGTATATTTGTTAATTACTTTGTGAGTTTTTTTTATAGAAGACATATTTACGCAAGCTTAAATTTAACAGTTTACTAAAACAGAAATATACAGTTGTATGAAAGCCAAAAACTATACATTGATCGATTTTCTCCTGTTTTCTGGTGCTAGTAAAGAACTTTGTCTCACATCTAAAAAATTACAAAGTTCAACACCTACATTTCTTTTTCTACAATTTTAACTACAGCGACTTTTAGTTAAAATTGTTTTTATACCCTGATGTCAGACAATTGCTTAAATGATGCTGAATAAGGAAACCAACAAATTTTGTATAGAAATGTAGTGATAAAAAATAAAACGTTTTAGAAGCATGTCCAAAAGCAAGGCTGTTGTGGTGGTAGAAACCAATGCCAAGAAGTTTGCTTTTATATTTCATCTAAATAGTAATTTTTAAAATACACTAAATAGTATATCATCATGCACAGCTAACATACATGATGATGATAATATGTGTACATTGCACACCTAATTGGCATCTTTTGAGTAACAATCTCTCAAAAGGCGTATATTTCGGATGGAGTTAGTGACAAAAAATTATGTCCATTTCACAGCAAATGCACAGATTTTTTAACTACCAAGCTGACTGCCTTACACCATGTTTTGCTTAACCAAAATAGAAATATCTTCTTCCTTTTATACAAAAAAGGCTATTTGTTTTTAATGTGCAAGACATAAATTGCAGCCCAAAAAAACTGCAAGACTCACTGGAAAAGTTTAAGGTGGCAATAGATAATGTCACAGTGAAATTTCAAAATCTCTTAAGTATAATATAAATGTGTATGCTCATAAAAAAAACATTTGCAATATATTAAAAAAAGAACTGTATCACTAAAGTGTAAAACAAAAAATCTAACTTCTTTGATAAGTATTCTTCGATTACTGGTAATGTTATTAGGTTTTCTCAGTTTATTAGTTTTAAAATACCTTTGCCATGCTGCAGTTTATAGCGATTTTTTCCCTCCACAACACCTAAATGTGAAGGTGCAGACATTGTTTGTGGAAGCTGACCCGCGGACATCATTTCATCATCAGACTGCGAGGGAGGTGCCACTGAAGGAACTCCATGAGAAGCAGTGGCTGTTCTGGAGGGAGGTGGAGCCATAAAGGGCGGAGCAGGTGTGTTACTTTTATTTTGAGGTACACTTCCATGTACAGAGCCTGTAATTCAAATGGATATCATTTGCAAAAAGAGTAAACAAGGGTCCAGTTCATAGTTAATAAATTTTTGTTCAATGTTTTATTTGATTTTTAAAATCTTTCAATAGCTGAAAGTTAACACATTCCTGACCGTGACTATGTAAGCAGGTTTTACAATATTTCACTAGACAAAATATTTGCACAAAGCATATGCTCAAAAAGCATATAAAATTCCCTTCTAATGTTCTTAAACTCACTTATAGTTTTCTTACTAATATGGGAACCTAGGAGGATAACTGAACAAAAACCTGTATAGAACTTTGAAAAAATATCAAATCCTGCAAGTTATTAATCACAGCACCTATTATTATTAAATAACATTCTACACAAAGCTCTATTGCATCTATGCTAAAAGAATCAAGAAGAAAATACTGCAATTCTTACTTACTTATAGCAGTTCAATATAAACATGTATACTGTAAAATAATAATAAAAATATTCATAGTTTAAAACAGAAAAACTGCTCATAGTTTTATTGGTACTGCATTGCTTTAGTTAAGTATTATAATGATGCTGGGAAAGTTAGTTAATTTTTTCAAATAATATTACAGGTGATATATATATAACTGTAAGCTTACCTATCAAATCAGTATCTTTAGGTGGAGGTGCGAGTGGTTTATCGTCATCACCATCTGCTTCCGTGTTAATCCATTTATTAGCTGCTGAATCCCAAACAATCTATGTAAATAAAGACTTATAAACCAAGTTCAGGCAACAGGAAATACAGAAATACTACATTACATTTATTTATTACTAAAATATATTACATCTAAATACAATACCTTACATTACAATTACAAATGTATTACAGTACATTATATTACACTAAAATATTTTATATCTAAAATATATAACATTGAAAAAATGGCAAATTTTTACAACTTGCTTGTTTATACAATATTGAAAATAAGCATTCAGCATTTTGTACAGAAGCAGAGGAAGAAAAACTTACGGAAGGATTTTTGTCATCAGGAAGTTTCATCTCATTCTTTCCTTTGAAGCTAAAGTTGAAAATTCCTCCAAACCAGCCTTTCTGTAACACATAAGCAGTCCCAAAAAGTTAAAGGGCAGATTGATTGTGAATAGAAAAAATAATTTCTTATAGACCGTCTACACAGTTTTTCAAAATAGCGTCATTCTTGAGCTTGTCAGTGTTGAAGGACAGCGTAGATGCCGAGAAAGACAAGGAAATTAGAATCTCATTCAAATTTGACGATGGTTTTCGACAATGTTGGTCGTCAATCTCTAAACGAGCATCCAATAATAAAGTGTGCTGATGAATTAGCTAGCTAGAAGAGCCCATTTATAGTGGGTGCGTAGAAGGTGAATTATTAACAAAAAGTGATTGCATAAATTATATTTGGTAAGCGCATGAATGCCGAAATTTTTTGCGAGCAACTTCACGTAAGTTTTATAGACTTATACAAGAAATGTGCAGGAATACAGGAACTTGCACTCGTACTGGCGGCAACCATTCTGCAAAAGCACAACCTATGGTACTTGACAACTTAGTTTCTGCATTATCTTAGAAGTGACAATTTGTCCAGTAATTGAAAATACTTGGCGTTATCTGAATATAATTTAAAAATTAATTTCCACTCCTGCTTTTGATTTCTGAAAGACTTAGTAATAACTTCTCGTTTCATTTCTTTGCCAAAGTTCTTTTTTCGTCGCTTTCCCTTTGCAACTCGTGCTAAAACAAAAGCTATATTGGCGTTATATGAGAAATGAAAAGTAGTTAGATCTCTTCCACAAATAGTTATGTGCAAAGTAACTGTCTGGGAAAACTGAACATGTGAACAGAGTTCATTATTTTGAATGTCTTCTTTTTGGAAGGACAAATTACTGGACTAGGCATTGAAGTCCAAGTACATACCAAAAACAGAAATTAGCTTAGGGTAATAAATTGATCTTAGCAACGCTAATATTTTTGTAATTGAAGCTGAACAAAAAAACAAGGAAACAGATGATGTAGTGGATTCTCATAGCAGTGATAAAAGATATTACACTTTTTATGCAAGAGACATGTGTTTGGAAGAGAATTTATAAGCTGCCATTCGAAGTTACATGTATGAGGGTACTACTATTAGGCAGCCTCGGTCTAATATTTTTGGTGAAGGTATCGAGAGAATGCTGTCACCCATTGTTAGGTGCAGATCTGGTCTGTATAAAAAACATAGTAGTGCTACCGTTTTATGATGATGTTTATGCTCTTTAGATTTGTGTCTGCGTTTAGTGTCAGTTGATGCGATTCCAGAATCAACCTCACTTCTTGGACTACTTGGCGTTAGCGTCTAAAAAATCAACCAATCATAATGAGTAACAGATGGAAAAAATTACACAATTACATGATAAATGCAAACTACTCTGTAACTACCTTTATATTTACATACCTTGCTTGACCTTGGACTATCTGGTGGTGGAGATGGTACAGATGGAATAACTGGGGTTTGAGAATCTGGAATAGAACCATGACGTCCATAAGAATTGGTCTCACTACCTCCAGATATATGATGCTGTAACACAAACAACAGCAAATTTTTATCATATCGTATGTAAAGATGCAAATTAGAAAATGAACATGCAATGCCATTTTATTTAGAGTCTTTAAAAGCCCACATGGATGATCAAGTTGTAAAAGTATAGGATAG
Organism: Tubiluchus corallicola; assembly: GCA_030141605.1. Classification (NCBI taxonomy): domain Eukaryota; kingdom Metazoa; phylum Priapulida; class Priapulimorpha; order Priapulimorphida; family Tubiluchidae; genus Tubiluchus; species Tubiluchus corallicola. The sequence continues at coordinate 840,859 of JAQGDQ010000005.1, forward strand.
TGTAATGTAATGTGGTATGATAGGGCACAGTATGACAATACAATACAGGACAGAGCAGTGAATTACAGTACTGCACAGCTGAGTACATTAAAATACAGTACAGTAAAGCACAGAACAACAAAGTACAGTACAATGCAGTGCAGTACAATATAGCACAAAACAGTACAGTAGTATAGTACAGTACAGTATATTGCAGAAGTGTATAGTACAGGACAGTACAGTACAGCAGATTGAATGTACTATCATACAGTATCAACAATACTGTTAGTATTAAGGTTATTTTTGAAGATCGATATTTTGAAAATTTTATAAAGCTTTGGTTGCACTTAACTTTGCGTTGCGTTGTTTATTTGGGTTACTCACTTGTCTCAATGATGACATTCCGTAATAATCAAATGTATTTGGTTCAGTAGGTGATGCTGCATTAGCGTCTCCTTGAGGCGTATAAGCATCATATGGTACACTAGAGTAGTACTGATTTTGTTGATTATAGCCTGCAAAACAAAACGAAGTATTAACATTGTACTATGATTCTATCTATACATGAGCCCAGTAGCTTGTTTAGGTTTTTTTGACCCACACAAGGCTTTTCCAGTCATGACTGTCACTGTTATAATGTTATAAAAATAAATTGTCTTGTTCATTGATTGAAACGGAATATAAGTTCCACCATTAAATCAACATTAGAAATAAGCGACATTTTTGCTTGCAAAATCCGAACACTCAGCAAGTTCAATGTGTCTCACCTTGATCATAAACTTGACCGTCTTGACTAGCGGTGGCATAATTGTTATATCTGTCTTCCACTTCAGCTATAGGATTAAAAATAATATTAGTATTGCTACCATTCCTAATTACAAAAAAATTAATATTAATTTTAAAAACACTAGCTTTTTTGTTCGTTATGTTGTTGGTAACGCATCTAGAATTTTATCAGCATCACAAAAATTGATATACAAGAATACAGGTTGCATCTAGTAACACTTCCATACACTTCTAATTTTATTCACAACTACACATTAAATGGGATTAATAAATACAATGTTTTATGCATTGTTGCAGAATATAGATATGATGCCATAATGTGTGAAAAGAATACTGCATATTTGAACTTACTGTTATAATCTGCACCAGTATAGTTAACCAGATTATCTTGCACAGAACAGGAACGTGATGCAGTGGCTGATGAAACTGAACCACTATCACCGGTCCATGGAATATTAGCATCATCAATTTGCTGAATTCGTCCAGCCTGAATAATAAGCAGTGGAAATTAACAGAGATTTTTACCTATAGCACTGCAAACTGTGAGTATAATTAAAATGCATGTATTAAAATGCTTTTTGATATTAAGTGTTTTCTTTGACTGATTATTGTATATATTTCATTTGCAAATAAAATAACTGAATAAAGGTATCAGAAGTTAAACAGACTACTCCTAATTTTTATACTTTTTGTATTTTATTCTTTTTAAAACATTACATTAGACAAACAGAGAAACATACCTTAAATTCATTACATATTACACTCAAGTTTGCTAGCCAAGGTGGATCTGTTGTCAAATTACCATCACCGTGTGTAAAGTGAGGATCATAAAACTTCAGTTTTTCTGCAAACTAAAATCAAATCGCGGACAATATATCAATAATTATATAAATATCTACAACAATGATTTTTACATTTATTTGTAACTAATGGCACAATAAAAAAATTGAGCCTATATGAAGCCTACTACTCCAGATTTTAATAACACTGTTCCTTGTTAAGTATATTTAACTAAATACTGTCAGTTCTTAAGTAGCATTGTATTTTTCCCCTAGCATCTTTCTATAATAAATATCATGTTTTATAACAGGAAATGAAACAAAATGACAGAGACACAAAATTAGGGCATTAGCAAAAATTATACAAAACCACTGCTGTACTTTGCCCATTTTGAAAAAAATATAAGGTATGAGGAGGGGCAGCCTTTATGGGAAGTCTGATTTCTCGCATCTGGTTTCAAATGCACTTATGATTTTTGTAAATCGCGAGCCACAAAAAAGTTCACAAAGCAGTAACACACATTCACAATTACACATATTTTAAAAAAAATGCTTCTACATAATATAAAAGTGATTTGTAAAATGGGTAAGCACCCAACTAATACTAAGAATCAAAAACTTCAATTATTTTGTATTTCAACAAATTGAAAATGCTGACAAAAATGTTCTAATTGGTCAAAAAGGTGGCCAGATAAGTTCATGACCAATATATTAGCTTTTTACATAATGTCACTTTTTACGTACTGTGATATCATTAAAACTTAGCAGTGCCCCTACTTCAATCATGTTTGCTAATAAATAAATAAATACGCACCTGGTTATAATGCTAATACTGTACTTATGAAAACATCTGTATTATTCCCACAGAATTATGAACACATTTTGAATGTCTTACTGCAGCATAGTTCTGAACACAATTCTATGTCAAAGCAAAACTGTTTCACTTATTTTTAGACGTAAATTTTAAGAAAATTTAGAACTAATACTTACGTCATAAACCTGACACACTAGATTTTCACTATATAAAGTTGGAGCAGGTATGAATGCTGTAGCAAGAATTTCACAGTAGTGCAATGCTTCTTGAGGAAAACCATATTCTGCTAATCTAAGTGCATATATGAACTTATATGCTTGAAATCCAGGTAAGACAAACTGCGGATTAGCTAGAGACATGGCATACTCGTATATTTCTGTACATTGTATAGCTTCATTTGTAGCAAACTGTTCAAATGGTAATCTAAAAGTGGAAAAGCATAAACAGTCAACAAAAATAACATCTAATTACAAAGAAAGTAAATCACATGCAAAACTAGTTACATTAAGATTAAAATGAGAAAATTCATTGCAATTAAAGTGAAAATAATATGGTTTACTAGCAGAATACAGGAAAATCTGTATGGGTGACTGCCTAGAATATTCATAGGCTGTTGTTTCAATGCCAGGTCTCATCTTAGAGATTTATCATTGATCCTTTATCCATGGTATTCATCCAGTCACAACTGTTCAACAGCAATTTAAGCTATGCTGTCAAATAATGTATTCTGGTACACTTGTTGTCAACACCTGTGTGGTACACCTGTATAAAAGCAGAAAGTCAAGACAAAACTTTTCAATGACAAGCAGATGACAAATTATGATATGTTTAGTTACTTACCCATGACTTGATCCAAGCAAAACCATTTTTGAAGACTTCTTAGAATAAGTTCCAAATCCAACATCAGCCATAAGGTAACAGAACTGTGCTGCATGTAGACAGCCCTTTGTAGCTAAACACACAGAACCACATGCACTTAATGAGCTGTTCAACTTAAGAAGCCATCCAGCAAATAACAGAGTGTCAGACTAAATTTCTGGTTACTGTTCCCTTTCCTGGGAATTTGAAGAAGCTCTTTAATATGCATTGCTAATCTGTGCACTTTAAACACTAAATTATAATTGCTTAGAGTGTGAACAATCTATTTGGCACAAGGAGCACTCAATTTATTAATAATGTGTAATATACAAAGAAGTGATGTAATCTGTCACTACACTCCTATGCAATAAAAGTAATAACTCACCTAACGTATCTGCAAGAGCTGTGATGGTACGTTGGTCCAAATCAGAGCAAGTAGGACCATTAGATAAAACCATGGCCAAATGTGGCTTCCAGTCTCCCCATTTGTCATCTGCTATCCGCTGTTAATAAAATTTAATCAGTCAGTAATTAATCAATGCTGATAAGTTATTAGATCTAGCTCCTTAGTGTGTGTCCTTGTCACGCTTATACTATGTAAGGAACAGAAATTCACAAGTAGTCAGGAGTTGAACCAGAAACCCCCAGCTTTAGCTTATTGTTTTCTTTAACTATAAATTAGCTTTGATTTATTTAAATCAATAAATACTGAAAATAATGCAAAACAAAATACCTACAATAAAGCTAAAATAAAACTATAAGTGACATACCCAACTTATCAAATATTGGTAAATTACTTACTGTTACAGAAACAGGTTGCCTTCCAGACATGAGCTGATACAAAGTTTGTAAAGGATCATTCAATAACAAGGAATTGGCAAATCTAAAAGACAAAATTTGGTAGTCATTTTTGGGTTGACAAAATATTAAAGAAGTTAATGCCTTTTTAAATCAAAATTTGAGAAATTCAATACACAATAATTTTGTTTGCAGTTTAACAGATGTAACAGTTAAAACAAACAAACAAACAAACAAGATAAAACGATGAATGCCAACAACGTTAATTAATCAATAACACAACAATTTTTTTTACTTTTAGGTAACAATTGTAATGATTACTATTAATGAATAAACGTCAGGATCGATACCTGGTCATGACATTAGCATATGTACGGGAATCCATCTTAGAAGCAAGAAAAAGAGCATGACCCCAAGAATGATTTTTCATCATCCATTCAAGTGCATCCTGTAAATAAACATCGATCACCTAGGAAACACTGATCGGAAAAGCAGTTCAGCTTCACACATTTTACCAAACTTTATTGTATTTACAATGTATTGCACAAGTTGCGGTTTATCACACAAAGAAAAAAAGTTGGAGAATATTATCAGCTAGGAAAACTAAATGGCACTTTTTGACTTTTATGTTCCGTTAGCAATGTCACAGTCAGACAGAAAATGTAGATATTGGTATAGACTCATGCAGTACACGCAGTCTTGGCTACAATTTTTTTTATGGGCACATATAATCAACTTTCTGAAGTTGGCTTAACAGTAATGTTGTTGGCTTAATGTAAATATAAACCCAACTATCATTACATCGAGTTCGACATAATCTTATGACCAAACATAAATCTTGTCAAATTAGTTATTACACATAATTATACTAACCTTTTTGTGCCCATAAAGTAAAAGTTCCCTGAACCTGTCAACTATTTCTTCTTCAGTCAGTTTTGCACTCTGATTTATCGTATTTTTGTTTTCCATTACGACATTGGGTTCATTTACTTCTAAAGACGTGGGATCAGCACTGTTGACTACTTCACTTGCAACCCTACTGCTGACAGCATCTTTCAACAGCAAATCTGCTATATCAGTTCCAACAACAGTCTAAAATGCAGCAAAAAGTAGCAGATACTACAAAACAATACAAAGAAATGCAACAGTTTGCAAATCTCATTAGGAAGAATCAGCCTGCCTTGTTTGCTTTATTCAACAACACAAATTTATGGATAATTAATGCATATAAAATTCACAATAAGTTACAGTAAAGATATCAGTTATATATGATGAACCACAACTCCTCCTTGAATTAAAAGAGCTGATGCCAGCAAAACATTATGACAAGTTACTGACAGATTTCTTATAGCATACTGGTAAAATGGTGTATTTTTAGGGTTTAACACCCCATTTTTCTGACAATATACTAAGTAGGCATTTGGTTCAGAAAGGAATTATCACCAGACTACGTTAATTTCATGCACTAAAACAAAAAATCCTGATTATGCCACGAAAAATAATGAACTTAGCAGAATCATAGTATTCACAATGTGTGAAATTTTAAATTAAGAGAACCACTGCTGCGCGACAACACAAGCAGTTACAAAAAATGCCTGTTTGTATTACTACATTACAGATAATTGACAGGTTACTATAAACTGTGGCTACAGCACGAACGAGCAAAAAATCCTGTCAGTTATACACAATTCCATGTGAACCATGTGTCAATAAAAAATATGATGCGGGCAGTGCCAATAACAAATTAACTAACTTTATGTGCTTTAACTAAAATATATAGGGTAAGTATAAATAGTTAGCATACTCCGTTTTGTCTGATGAGCAGAATGTTGAGCTCCCATAGCAAAGCTGCAGACTCTCTATCTACAACAGCCATATTCTCCTTGCATTGCCGAATCTTATTCTGGCAAAACATTATCACATCCTTTTTATGCGTCTCGCCTCTATAGAAAACAACAACTTTTTAGTTTGTAACATTAACTGAACAGAAAATGTAACAGAACCATCTGTCAGTCATTTTTATAAGGTTTATAAGGTTTTTTTAAGGTTTACACAGGGTGCATACCAAGGAGACATGGCACAAGACAAATTAGGCACATAGCAGATTTGTTCGCATCAAATAAAATGGATAGCTCAAATAAATTGTCACTAGTTTATTGCACATTTTATCCCATTAGACCACTATAGAGAGTAATGATTCAAATTTCATTAAAACTGAAAAATCTACAACACTAGCTACACAAATATTCATTTTACCTTTATGCTGTCCCATAAAGCATATACCCACCCCATTTACCTCACTGATTCAGCATTCTTCAAATAAAACTGATTAGTATTGATACTGCGACATTTAAAGGTGTCCCCAAGTTACTAGAATCTACCTTCGGGATACTACAGGACATCTCAATTGAGTAAATGATGTGTCAGCGTAGAATGCATGTTCTTTTTTGCATGGAAAATAGACCATACATAGGGTGGAATGTAAAAAATGTTGACAGCCAACTAACAGAGAATGCTTTTTCCAAGATAAGAGTAAATATTGGTCAACTACTCAAGATCATTTACCTGAAAAATGTTTTATCTTTCCAAAATTAATGTACATTTCAGTGACGTTTAGTTGCATACAGATTAACATCGTGAATTATCATTGCTCTCAATGGTAGGATTATGCATCAGAAGTTAGAGCCTTGCCCTCATATAAGCTATGTTACAGAAGCTCACAGTGCTTCCCATTGATTGAACCTAGCCAATATTTTGAGAGAATCATCTAAACTGTGACTTTTCAAAGTCCACTGTTAGAAAATTGTCGATTTATACCTACTGCTAATTTTATGATGAATGTGTGTTGCTAAAATTTGCATACTATGCTGTATACAAAAAGTGTAAACATACTTCAGTAGCGGTCCTGGAAAAGACTTCAATTCTAAAGTGGCAGGACAGTCATGTAGATACACTTGCACATTATGCACTTCTACTCTTGCAGGTTCATTTTCTAGTGGATTATTTGGCAAAACTTTGACCAGTTGTCCATTTGGAGTAAAACCCATTTTCATATGAGGAACTCTATGCTTGTGAGGGGTTAGGCGACCTTTCTGAAGCACTAAAAACAAAGAAGTTAATCTTTCCTTTCTGGCTCACCAACAAACAACAATTCATAAGAATTTAGTTTTAAAACTGGAGACAATTTCGTAACAACGTGCTGGGGCTCTGAAACATGCTGAAAATACTGTTTGATACAAAAACTACAAAAGTGTATAATAATGTTCATTACTAGTCATTTTATACAGGTCACAGGTATTAAACTATCATGTAATCTATAGAAACTTTCAAACGAAATACATCCAGTCACCAGATGTTGTACTATAAATGTCTAACTATGACTATAAAGCAAGAGCAAACTGTAAAACCAAAGTGCTAATGCGAATGGATATCTCAAACAGTCTTACCTTCGGCAGCACCAAATGGCTCTTCTTGTCTGGATCCACTACAAAAAGAAAGATATTAAACAAATAAATTATCAAAAAAACACACTTCAAGCAAAAAAATTTTTAGAGACTCGTTTTCCATTAATGTGTAAGTATCCTTATTGCAAGTGTCAGCTCTTTATAGAATTTTTTTTATTTTACAACTTTTCTACATATAAAGCGTTGCAACAATTTTGAAGCGTGCATTATTTTTAATATTAGCTTTCCGCAACTGTTAGTTGGTTAAGCACGTGAACAAGGTGTGATGTTATTATATTACTTATATATTGCTCAGTACTGGATAAAAATTGAAGCAATTTTTGGAAATCCACACTAATTTAGGTAGCACAAAACGGCATGATTAGGACATAAGTTAGGTATTTAGAAAGGTCTTATGTAGGTTAAGGCGAACTGTCGTTAGCTGCAATTGAACACATTCAGAAAGCAATCAATTTCGTACCTTCTGTCTCTGGAATCGTACGAATGTTGCGAGGAACGATCGTCACTATCTTGATGCATATAATAATATCCAGAGTAATCAGCACCAAACTGATTCTGTTGCTGATAGTACTGCATCTCAGCTAGGTAACCAAAATCTTGCCGGTCTTGATGTATCATTCCATGAGCAGCAGCTTGCCTATAATAATCTGCATATCTAGGATCATACTCGTATCCTGAAAAGACATAGTGAATTATATAAACAAGCTCAAAATGTAAGCAAAGTATAAGAATATTCTTGACTTCCATGCTGTTTTCATTTTGGAAAATAACAGATCCAAAAGATCAGCATGATTACAATTGAAACTGCACAAACTGTTTATTAAATTATATTATTTGCCATAAACAAGATTCAAAGCACGGAAAAACAAAATAACTGTTTAATTTGGTTTAGCTCATAACGAAGTCCCGCAACTTTTACACACACATATATATAGATTTAAGAGTTATTCTGTGCATGCAGTATTTTTTCATATGCATTATATTTTTTACTTCATAAATCCCTTCCAAAAGGGTTTTAAAGCTTTGTTAAAAGAATATACAGTGGGAAACATCATTTAGCATAGCAGCAAGACATGCGAACTTCCATTCTTTTTGTAAAAATTATATTAACAATGCCTTTCAGACTTTCAGACTGAGCCTAGTGTTACACATGTTAACAACTACAGTAGGCACCACTTAATAGACTCACGGTTAATAGACTCAATTGCTTGATCGACTCAAAAATGCCTGGTACAGGTCGCTTCTATTCAAATGCACATCAAAACTGTCAGTAATTGACTGAAATAACTCGCATAATTGACTCAATATTTCTCTTTCACATGCTTCAATAAGACACTTTTATGTGACTAATATGCTTTTATGACTTTTATATCATCTTAGTTCACTTTTTTCCTGTAATATACATAAAAACAATCATGTTAAGTACCGTTTTATTTGTAAGCAGGAACGTTTATCACATGCTAATTATGATAGCCTAATGGTTTGTTTTGACCCGCGTGTCCACTGAAATTAACCTCGTTACCCAATATTCCTGGAAGCTAAACACTCAATCACTTGCTTAGCAGTCTGCTTTTGCCACAAAGTTTAATCAGTTAGATGTTGCTATTATGCCAGCTTCTTCATGAAAAAATGAAGACAGCCAACTTTGAGAGGATTTTTTTGTAATTTTTGATTTTTAACTGCACAAAGGAATTTAGGCATTACTTAGTTTCTAAAATTCATTAAAACCTTTGCAGTGCATACTAAATTGTTGACTCATACTTCTACACTAGTAATACACTCATCGGTTAATTGGGCCAAAACACTTCGGTCCCAAAGTGAGTCTATTAAGTGGCGCCTACTGTAATAATAATCGTAACTAAGAGGTCTCTATATTCCCTCCATTTGTAAGTCATGATAGGAGCCTCAGAGCTGATACTGTGGAAGTCTTATCTGTGAAAAACCCCATTAATGAATATGACAATGAGATCTTTTCACGCTAGCACTTACCATAGTAAGCTGCACATTGCCTATAATATTCCTCGTACGGATCATAGCCAGCATTTCTGTGTGAGCCATATTCTGATCGGCCAGATCTGGATTTCGGTCTTTCCTCATCTTGGCATCGCGATGAAGGTCTATGACTTTCATAGTAGGATGCTCGACTAGATGGCCTCGATCGGTCGTTGGCATACTCAGGATACATTTCGCTTAGATTGCCACCTCGACTAGACTGATTACGTGCATCCCTTTCGTAAGTTCTGTAATCTGACTTGTGTACTCGCCTATCGGACACCAAATCTTTCTCACTATATGATCTACTAAAATGTCTGTTATCATGCTTGGAGTCAGAATCATAATATCGTCTTTTATCATACCTATAATCATCTCTTTTATAAGATTTTCGTTCATTACGATCGCGATCACTACCACGATAATCATCATACCGACGACTCCTTTGATCTTTGCTATAATTATCACCATCGTGTTTATAATCTTGATGTTTATCCTGCTCGTATCTCCTTCTGTCATTATATCTACCATCACGTCTGTACTCACGGCGTGAATCGTCTCGCGAATCTTTAGCACGCTCTGTTTTTCCCACAAAACTTTGATTAGTTTTTTTATCAGTCAGATCCTGATGCCTCTGCAATAGTTCATCTTTAGTCTTTGAAGAATTCTCATAATCAGGTTCATCTCTAGAGCTTTTACTAAGCAAATCACTCTGTGGTGCAATCAGAGCAGCCTTCTTTTGGTAGGGTTCAAAAGCTGCATTCTGCGCATGTAAAGGTATGCTAACTTTTGGCACTGTGGCTTCTGTGGGAGGTGCATTTTTCTCTTCGCCTTCAATACTGTTTTGTATAGGTGCAGAATGCACAGTTGAAGTAGCAGCACTTACGTTATTTGTAACAGATGTACTTTCAGGAAAATTAGAGGCTGAAACTTCACTTTTCTTATCGCTGCCTATTGCTACAAGGCCAAGAACAGGTGTGTCAAAGAACTGTTGTCCTGTTAGAATGTTACCACTAGCAGCACTCAGCATGATAGGTGCTTGTTGTACTTCCTGATTGGGACATAATAAACTGGCTGGTTTCATAGCATCAGGGAAAGACTCTCTTATTTTGTGCTCGTAATAAGAAGGATGAGTAGTGTAAGTAGCACTACTAACATGTTGAGATATAGTTTCAGCATTCTCAGCAGAGTGTACCGTTTGTGCAGTCATGATATTTTCTACTAGTTTAACACTTGAATCACCTAATGGAGGCTTTACACTTTCACTTGGGACACTGACAGGTGGCAAAGGCGGCATACTCGACACTACTGAACTGACTGTGGTATTTTCTATTCCTCGTGGTGCAATACATTTAAGCAAATCACTACCACTTTTTTGAATTGGCATGTTTTGCCAATTGTCTGTATTTAGTTCATCATTAACATCAACACTGTCCACCCCAGTTGCGTTATCAGAAACTGCACTTTGTTCTAAATTATATGATGAAATACTATCAAGAAAGGTACCTCTTACGTTTGTTTGCACTTTGTCTCCTACTGTACAAACTGGTATTTCATCTGATTTTTCCTGATCAATATTTGATTTCTCGTGTGATTGCAATGACTGAGAATCTATTTCACTTTCCAGAAATCCTGTTTCCCTATCTTTATCATGTTTTTCAGGTAGTGCACTGTCAGAAGCAAAAGTTTGAGGCAATGTATGCACACTGCTAGAGAGAGGCAGTTGTAATTGGTCTAATCCTTCCGAAGAGTAATTCACAGTATTCAAACTTGAATTACTCATATAATAATCATCATTATATTCCTTATCTTTCTGTGACAACTCAAACCTATCAACACCTGTCTCACTACCAAAAAATGTAGAAACTGTACTATGTGCCGATTCAACATTGCTATATTCATCAGATATACTGTGCAATTTTTCATCTACATTTCCATCAGCATTAGGTGTCACTTCTGACGCAATGACAGCATTCGACGTATCACCACTATTAGGTATTGGCGCTTCACCTTTGGCAAATGTATCAGCATATCCAGTAGCAAGTAACTCATGTGGGACAGAAACTACCGGCTGGTTATTAGGAACTAAATGGCCAGAATGTGCTGAATCATTAAAACCTCCTGAATGAGGTGGCGGCATATAAGGCAGATACGCATTTTCATATGGAACTGGAACAGTAGGATGTGGCCAGCCTTGTCGGTAATCACTATAATTAGATGGTGCTACACTGTGATCATATCCCGATTGGTAAAGTGTTGCAGAGCTGGTATGTGGCATATATGGCTGCCCATAAAACTGTCCACTATTAGGAACATGTTGGACAGAATTCTTGTGTTGTGCATCCTCTTGCAAAAACTGTTTCTCTTGATTAATATTGTCGGTGATTCTACTTTCATGTGGAAGCTGGGATGCATGATTAAACTCCCACGGTTGCTGTCCATCAGGCGCTAAATTCTGGAAGCTTTGTAGCTCTTGAGATATCGTAAAGTTATCAGAATGTTGAGACATAGTGAAACTATCGACAATCAATATCACATTCTGAAAAAAAGTAAAAAAGAGATCAAATACAGGAAACCATTCAAAAAATGTAAAAGTATATAAGTTATAAAAATTGAAATAAGAATTTTACAAAAAAAATTCTTCTGCACAGGACTCAAAGTACAAAAAATGTTCCACAAACATAAAAAGAAATCAAACAAAAACTCTAAGCATGCAATACCATATCAAAAGCAATGCTTCGAAAACATTGTAGCAATTGCATTAACTTCTGTCTTATGGTGTGCAGTAAGTTTGGTACATGTAAATTTGCTCCTGGCAATTTTGGTACTGGGAAAATTGATCACGAGGAATTTTTGGTAAATGGAGATTTTAGCACTGGGAAAATTTGGAACAGGGAAAATGTGGAAAAAGTACTGACACAGCTCTGTCAACTATTTTTAGTACAAGTAAACCTGGCATAAGGTAAAAATAGAATAAGGTAAAAATGGTACAGCACATTTGGTGCTAGGAAAGTTTAGTACTGTAACAAATTGGTCCTGGGAAAATTTGATACAAGAAAGTTTGGTACAAAGAAGTCTGATGCTAATGGTGTTCATGTTCGAGGTTATATATAGTCCTGACTTCCGAATCTTAATCACAAACTTTCTTGAAATCTCGACCCCGTCCCGGCACCAAACTTTAATAGTTCGAAAAACAACGTTCAGGTTCGGTTTTTCATTTTTCTTCTGATGCCTAAAAATGAGTAATATACTCAAAAAAAAGATTTTTGAAGCAGAAGAAGAAAATGAGCCAGAAAATGAGCCATCTACAAAGTTATTCAATACTTAAATCCTGTGATAACATATTTTTATGGAAGCTTTGTTAACCATAGCTGCAATGCCTGATTATTACTGCTTTTTTAATGTCTTTTAACTAATTTAAAGTAAGTACATGTGGCTCTTCGTGGCACATACAGAGAGAGCACCTGTGGGATGTATTTGCCAATAATGTTGGAACAATTTAGAAAAAAATATCTGGCTATTTTTGCCTCACAGTACTGCTGCTAGTATCTCTCCTATTTAGCTCTCTCTCGTGACCGTGACGAAGTAAAGTTGCTATCAGAGCTGGTCATATTTTGAAGTCAATTTTAACAACTTTATACCGTGTTATGTTCTATAAATTTTATATCTACGTGTATATGAATAGTACGCGGTTTCAATGATGTAATTTAAATTTTGTGATAATTGATCTTATTAAAGTTATCAACGAAATAAACATTGTTATAAGAACTATATTGTGTGGATTTGGCGCGAAAACCAAACGCCGAGAATTAGTGGAGGACCTACACAAAAGGCCCTAATCGGGTCGTTAACAATCAATTGTAATTAAGGAAAATCATTTCCTTGTGACAAAGACGTTCCCCTTGACATCCTCGGGCATTATAAGGCCCCTATTATTCCTGATTACGCTATACCTTGTTCAAAATGAGTTCTTCTGGGGTACTAGCCAGGAAAAGCTGTACTATTTGTAGACGCAGTAAGGAAATAACAAAAAGAGAAATATACTGCGAGGTGTGCGTTAGTTGTTTTCACAAGTTCTCAAATGATAACGAATCAGACTCTGAGACTGAAACGATTGGGACGCAGTCGGAGCCAAAACCCCAAGCGTCGAATGATGCTAGCAAAGCAGGCTTCCTTGATCTACTAAAAACTGAAATAATTCATTTCATTCAGGAAGAGAACGATAGCAACAAGCTGACCGAAATATTAAACCGGCTGAAAAAAATATCAGGTGATCCTGTCATGGATAAACTAAATCAGATAGAACAATCAATAAAAAAGCTGTCGGGAACAGAACACAGACCTGCCGGCCTTACTTCCTATAGCAATGCTGTGAAAAAAGACATGCAAACGTCTGCTACTTCTCGAAATCGTCAGTTACCAAATACACAAAATCCCATTGTGCAATATGATCCAGCTAGAACAGTTATAATAGAAAATGTTAAAGACAAAAAACTCGTAGAGACCAGCGCCTCAATTAAACATTAATATTAATATTAATGTGTAAGTATTTTCCACGTGTAAGATTTGAAATAGCCTACAGAACTGCTCGGGGAAACGTACAAATTCAGTTAAAAGATTCTGAAACTGCAGATGAAATAATAAGCTCATGGGACCCAACTTACATGGGTACCGACACGAAAGTCAGAAAACCAAATAAGTACTCTATTGGAGTGATCAAAGACTGTGACCCGGAATTGACTGAAGACGAAATAAAGGCGGAAATTGAGCAGAAGTTCCCAGTAATCGAAGTAGAGCGATTTAAACGGAAGAACGGAGCCAATATGCCAATAGTTAAGGTGAAATTTAGTTCAGACGTTGAACTACAACGTGCAATACAGGAGGGAATTCCTATAAAACATCTTCTGTGCGAAGTAGAACAATATATCCGAAAACAAACACCTTTACGCTGTTACAAGTGTCAGTCTTTTGGTCACGTTGCTAAGTGGTGCAGAAATAAAGCCAACTGTGGTAAATGCGGAAATCTGTATAAAACATCTGAATGCAATAGCAAAGAGATAAAGTGCTACAATTGCAAAAGTGAGCATGAAGCCAATTCCAAGAATTGCTCTACATACTTAGATCAGTTAAAAAGACTTAACCGTCTCTAATGGCTGCATCTTCTAGGTGTCTCAGTGTATGCCAAATTAATATCAACACTTTTTCTGTTCGTTCACAATATGCGTTAGACAAATATGTAAACTCCTACTACTTTGATATTGTTACAGTACAGGAAGTGAAAGCTAAACAATACGATGATGTGACTCTAACTAATTATCAAAGTTATGTCAAAAATAAGGACCCAAATACTAGTGGATGTGCAGTATTCGTAAAAAATGGATTGATTAGTTGCAGACTACACGAATTAGAAGATAACAACACAGATACAATTTGGGTTTTAGTTAAAGGCAAAGGTTTGAAAATGATTGTAGCTTCTGTGTATGTTCTGCCAAACAAAGTCGAGCACATGCAATCAATGTTAGCTTCTTTCAAAAAGGCCTGCCTATTTTGTGATCAACAAAGCCTAGACGGTGTTATGCTAACTGGAGATCTAAATAGTAGAAGTTTCATGTGGGATGTAAAAACTAACTCACATGGGCAACTTCTAAATGACTTTGTTTGGTCTAGAACATATCCAGTACTGCCTGTTGCACCGTTGGTTGAAACATTTAAATCAGCCCACGGCAAAAGCATCATTGATATTGTATTGCTAACAAACAATCTTGCGTCATTACCGGTGACACAAAGCGTTGACGACGAGGTTGAATTGTTTAGTGGAGCTCCGTTAATGGGCCACTTTCCAGTCATTACTAAGTTAGGTGCATCTTTCCATAACAGTAGCACAACAGCAAAGCGTACTGTCTTCGATTTCAAAAGCAGTAACTGGCATAGCTGGTCAGGTTTTTTAGAAAATAGTTTGCGCTCCTTAACGATGCTATAATGCGAGAGGACCCTATTGAGCTGTGGCAGTTGTTTCAGAAATTAATAAAAAACAGCAATGAAGCTGTACTACCAAAGAAAGTTATATGTAATCACTCAAAGCCGTTTTGGACTCAAAACTTAAGTTTTTTGTCAAACAATGTACGAAGGTTGAGAAAAATTTATCTAAAGCATTCTAATATTCACAATAGGAACCGGTATCTTGAAGAAAAGAATAAGTTTGATGAAGAACTTCGCACAGCTGCTGATAACTGGCTTTATAAAAAGTGTGTCAACTTAAATGTTCGTAAAAGTAATGCATTCTGGAGAGAATATAAGAAAATATTTACTGGTAGAGCAAATTCAGATATCGGCATGCTAAAATATGAAGGAAATATATATAGCGAAAATCATGATATTTGTGAGGTACTATACAAAAATTTTTTAAGTGGAGATCACGTAAACGGTGCAAATTTTGATTATGTTTGGCAGCAGCAAGTAGAGGGGGAAGTTTCTCGCTATGATTATAGAGCCATGGTGCCCCTTGCTATAAATTGTAACTTTACAATGGATGAACTAAACATTGCTATAAAAGAAACAGTCACGCAAGGCAAAAGCACCGACTGTGATTGCTTTCATCCACTGATGGTTAAATACCTTGGCTTCTGGGCCAAGGCGGTTTTTCTATACTTGTGCAATCTTTGTTTAAGTAAAAGCGAGTGGGTTTGGCGTGAATCCAATGTAATATTCATTAAAAAGGAAGGCAAAACAAATTATACGGATCCTGGTAGCTTTCGACCCCTGACGCTCTCATCCTATTTTGGCAAATTTGCTGAACGTTTACTGTCAAATCGATTGAGAACTTACATGTTTGAAAATGATCTTATAGACGAAGTGCAGGAAGGTTTCATGGCAGGTCGCAATACTGGCCGCTATTTGATTCGCTTAATATCAAATATTCAAAAGCATTTACTACAAAATGATGTCTGTCTGTCTATCTGCTGTGATTTCCAGCGCGCTTTTGACAGCGTCTGGTTGGATGGTCTACTGTTTAAGCTATATGAGGCCGGCTTTAAAGGTAGAATTCTGGGTCTTATTAAGACTTTTCTATATGAAATGAATGTGCGCATCAAGGTCAATAACTATACTTCTCAGGAATACTGTTGTAAGATAGGTCTGCCACAGGGGTCAGTCATCTCCCCGGTGCTATTTAATTTTTATGTGTCCGACATGTTTGACGAAATCTTAGCAATAACAAACATTAATAATTTTAAATATGCAGATGACGGAACAATACTTGTAGCTTGTTCTTCCGAAAATGAAACGCTTAGAACTAGTCAGCTGTGCTGTGATAAACTCTATAATTGGTGTTTTAAATGGCGGCAGATACTAAATTGCTCGCAAGGAAAAACTGAAGTAATTCCATTTGGCCTTCATGATTTAAACGACTGCTTAAAATTTGGAACTAATGATGTAAGTTACGTGCAAAGTAGTAAAGTTTTAGGAGTTACAATCGACAGTAATTTGTCATTTGAAAATCATGTAAGTAAGGTTAGAAGACAAGCTTGGAACAGGTGGATGTCAATTAAGCGTAAGAGCATGCTGTATAAAGGTTTCAGTCTCAATGTTATCATTGCTCTATTTAAGACTTTAGTTTTACCAATTATAATGTATGCTGCTCCTGCCTGGATGGTAAGAAAGCACTCATTATTTGACGATCTGTTGTATGACGTTATGAAAACTGCTACTGGTTGTCACTTTCACCCGTCAAAAGACAAACTAGAGTTAATTTGTGGGCTACCCCCACTTGATATTATGTTTAAGGAATCACAGTAAAATTTATGCTAAAATCTCTAGCAATGTCGGATTCAGATTTAGTCAAAAGTCATATAATAGAGATTAGTCGTGATCCCACAATCGGTCATAGACATTTCATTCGAGAATTACTGGCTTCTAGTGGTCAATATTTAAAATTATGTAAAAATTATAATTCACGTACTATTGATTACGGTAATATACCACTGAATATCCTTGAGTACAAAAAACAGGATATTGAGCATTTTATAACACACCTATGGAAAAATAGATGCCGTACTCGCTACCAATGCAAGGAGTTATCTATTCTTCCTGAAAATGTATTTTTAACTCCACTAGACCTTCCTTTTCATACAAATAGCAGAAGGCTAGAAAAACTATCTTGTAGTATTTTATTAGGGCAAGGTAACTTCAAAGATTTTCTTTTTAAAATTGGATACATACACGAAAATGCCTGTATATGCTCAGAGGAAGCACAAACAGTTGAACATTTGCTTTTTAATTGTACTTTGGTCGACGAAAATAAAAGATTAGCGCTCGCAAATAGCCTACAATTTCACAACATTAGTAAAATTTATACATCTCGAGACAAAAACCTGCTAGTTGCTTTCTCTGAGTTAGTTTCTGATTCGTTTTTACAAACTTTAGTATAAAATATTGAACTTTTATGTTATATCTGTCACTTTTATATTATACAGGTCGTTTTGTGTAAATTGTGTAAATTGGTACTATTTGATTTTAGTTGTTCTTTTATTGGTATATTGATTTATTGGTATTTAAAAGTCTTGCGAATATAACAGCTATTTTATTTACAAAGTTTTTTTAACCATACCCTGCAAATAGTGGGTCCCTGTATGTATTTTATGTAAATATTTGTATATGCGTACAATTTTAAATTTTAAATAAAGAATTATAATAATAACAATAATAATCCTATTTAAATATCCGTCAAGCAGATAATGCTTCTTGGTGAGTAGGAATACCAGAGCAAAAGCTACTGTGACGTTTACTTATGATAGCAAAACATGCAGGCTCAGTACCAGATTTGATAAGGTAGGCACCAAAGGGAACTGAGTAATATATTTATTGCTACTACATGACTGACAGTTTGTTTAATCATTGACAGAATCACAATGTAATTAAACAACATGTGTAAATAATTTATATAATCTTAATTTCGAGTATACTTACTGAACTACTAATTAGTGGAATGATTTACATTTAATGAAGGGATTCTCTATGCCATTCTGTCTGAAAGGAAATACATTAAGGTCACAACAGAACAATGATTTAAACCACAGATTATTTTGTTGCAAGTCAAACGTCACGACCAATAGACTACCCTGGCCCAGTAATTATCGAGAGTACACTGTATGCATCATTGCATAGTTACTTTAGCTCGTGCCTTCACATGTTTACGATCACAATGTACTACTTTTTATATTGCAGTTCCAATTACGTATATACATAACTAAAAATAAAGGACTTAAATAAAACCGTTTCAAATGGACAATTTTCATGTTTTATTCAGAAAGTAAAACTTTAATTCAGTTTCACACAAAACTCTTGTCTTTGAGGAAGATTGTGCGACTCAGAGAGTCTCTCTCTTTCCGCACATAGAAACTGCTTAAACAAGCATTATTGAAAGCAGTTGAAAGCACTATGCGTGTTATCAATTCTGTAGATGAAACCATTTAAACACAGGGGTCGATGCATCATGTCGCAGTTAGGGCTAAAATTGCAAGATTTCACTGTAATTTTCTAGTCTCCATTTGCTAATAATTATTTTTATAATTCGAATCCTATACTGTTACATTTGTTTTTTTATTCATTTGTTTGCTTGTCTGCTGTTTGTTATTGTTGCTGTATATCTATATCTTGGTCGCTCGCTTGTTGTGACCATCATCATCATTATTAATTTTGTCATTTTGTTGCTGTTCCATTAGCATTGTTGTTGTTGTTGCTGTTGTTGTTACTGCTGTGTGATGTAGATCCTATGTGCTATGTGAAATTAACATAGCTATCAGGTATAACAATTATCAGCTTTTGTAATAAAATCTTTCCGCTTATTTTCTTGGCCAAACTATAGAAAACATGAGCTACTGGGCCACTGCTAATGACTAATGATTGGACAGGAGTCTTGTTAATTGCCAAAAATAAATCTTCTACAATGAGACAGCTCGGCAAAAAATTGCAGGACCTACCCCCCCCCCCCCCCTAATTTGCCCAGCCATTACGAAAGTTCCAAACCTCTAGTGAACTATCGAAATCGACTAAAACTTTCTATCTACAGATTCCCAGGCACCATAAAATTTTTGCATTTATCAATCAGATTTATTTTTAGCTTCGGCGTAGTGTTTTGTGACGTGTCGTAATATGTTGTAATGAATGGCGAAGTTTAATAGTCAAAATATGTTACAATTTATAATAGTACAGCACCAACTGACTTCGAATCCGTATGCCATTATCACACTGTACCACAAGTGCAACACCGCCAACGCGACCTTCCATATTTGGAAAATAATGAACGAACAATGACGCCTACAACAATGGACAAGACAGTCAAAACAAAGAACTAAGGCAACAGAACACACAAATCAGGAAAAAAGTCAGAGGAAATGAATGACTTACTTAATGAGTATTGTTAAACATCTGATGCTGACGGTATTGCAGTTCTGTAAAAATGAAATGTTTATAAAATTTATTTTTTGTGGTAAGAAATACTAGACATATTAGAAACAGTATAGCGAAGCTGCAAAATAAGTGGAATTAAGAGGCATGAAGAAAAATGTGGTGCATTTCATATTTTGGCCGTTCTTTCTAGCTACCATGCGTTATGGTACCGCAGAGTCAGACTGGATGACCGAAAAAGAAAGAGTTGCTAGACTCAGATTTGGAATGGCGGCAGATCGCCAGCTTGCTCTCCAAGTAGTTAGAAAACTCATTCGTAATGACACAGTAATCCCTTTTTGCAGTGAGTTGAGGTTTTCGGAATGGATCTGCGGGCAGTCCGGCGGAGTGTGTACAGATGTGAAAAGCAATAAATTTATTTGCACGTGCCCAAATGGATTTACAGGTACGATGTGTGAATCTGACATTGATGAGTGTAAGGAAGGGACGCATGAATGCAAAAATGGCGCCACATGTATCAACATTGTTTTTAGAGAAAATAGAAGAGAAAAAGGTGATGGCTACACTTGCTCATGTAAGCCTGGATTTCCTGGAAAATACTGCCATGTTTCTTTGAAAGATAAAGATACGTATAAATGCGACGGCAATGCCAACCAAGCTAACTCGCAGGCTAATGCTTCGGCGCTAACTGGTTTACAGTCAAAAGATTATGCACTGATGGGCTACTATGATTTAGGCACATCAGTAATCACAAAACATGAAAAATACAAACGTATTTTCGAATGGGCACGTAAAGTGATAAACGATCAGCTGGCTCGAGGTTTGAAGCCTAATATAACAGCAGCCAACCGTACATTAGCAATTAAGCTACGAGGCAGCAATTTTCCTCTTTTTCCAGAAGATGGTGTCGAAGTGCAAGAAAAAAGTAAACTTCACCGAATTGCATACGACTGGCTAAAAGATATTGACAATCCTCCAGAAAATGTCACATTTAGTAATAAAAACGGTTTCACTTTTGAGTTTACTGTTGCTCAACGACGTAAAGTTTATTATCGACCTATGATCGAAATTCGATTCAAAAAAGGAATGCTCATTAAAAGTTTCGTCATCAAGCCAGGTGTCGAAAAAACAGTATTTGATGAATGGACAGAAAAGGCTAGAAAACTCTATTACAAATATACAGGTCGCTTGGTAACACAATTTAAATTTCAGTATTTGGACAAAAATAATGAGTGGACATGGTATGCAGATAGTAGTGGACAGCATGCGGTACTAAGAGTGGTAAATGACGATCAAGTTTCACAGATGAAAGCAACAAATATTATTGACCCCGATGTGGAATATAAAGTGCCTTTGCCAAATGAAGAAGTTCCTGCAGCTGGTGTCCGTATAGTACCCGAAGATTGGATTCCCAAAAAGAAAGCGGTAGACCCACAAAATATATGTTATAAGGATTTAAATTCAAAAGAAGCAGAATGCCGAAAGATGCCCCGAATAGTACCAAAACGCAATGGGTTTTATGATCCAATGATGAGATTAGATATCAGAGGTTGCACAAATTAGTCTGACGGCACTGAAAATTAAATTTTAAACGAGCTTGAAGACTGGCTAGTCAAAAAATTTTCAGTAATGCGATTGTGAGTTAATGTAGGCAATAAGAAATTAAAACATATGTGTGTTACCAATGCTACATAAAATATATTTAATAATACAATGTTCATCATCTAAGTTTCTACTTGAGCAGCAGGATTTTTAAAAATCGTGCTTAATAGAAAACTAAAAGCAATCTAGAGAAAACTTGGTATTTAAGCCTTGGGTTAATTATTTAATTTTAAATTTTACTGGCTCTAAGTTAAGGATTTTCAATTGAATACATATATATATATATATACACACATTCCTATTCCATTTAATCTTTTGCGGTGAATTTTTCAGATTTCTAGGCTTCTAGCAACATTTTATAATTCGAGACATAATTCAACTTGTCTTCTGTGTGAGTTACACAGTTAAAGCATAATGGGACAAAATCGGGCAATAGCCAACAGACACAGTTAATAGATCTCACATTTATTACCTGTAAGGACTGTTTATTTATATTTCAATCTTTCAGTACCTGTAAGGACAATTCATTTATATTATTTATATTTGTTTGACCCGATTTGTACCAACCAAAAAAAAACCTTGCTTTAGAACTGGTGAGCTCTTGCTAATGTGGTCATAAAACCAGTGACTATTTGGTTTCTTGTGTTACCTTTTAATGGGGTGTCACTTGCACTACTATGCTGACATTTAGGTTCTTGCTTGGCTCAGTAACAATACGTGATGTTCCAGGTATGGACTTCTGCAATTTGTATATGTAGTCTATAGGGTACCCCAAATGAATGACTAAAACAACCTAAAATGAAAATAAGACACACCAACTGATTTTAACATTATTTTATAAGGTATGATCACTGGAGCCCAAAATTGATAATGACAGACATTTTAAGCTGTATTGGATACCTGCCAGATGCCCCCCAAATGTATGACCAAATTGGTACCTGAATCAAAAATATGAGGTACCAGCAGAAGTTAAGTGTAAATGATGATCTATCAATCCTGGGACCCTAAACATAACAATGAGGTTGTGTTTTGGTACTGACAAATTGACAATACAAGTGGTACTGACTATGGCCAGGCACCTTAAAAGTAGCATTACCCAAAATTAGGGCTCAGGTACCAACACAATTTAGGTAGATACCAGATTAGGTAAGTACACAAAACTTAGTGACCAAATTGGGACCTGGATCGAACATATGCAATGCCAGTTGAAATGTAAATTATGATCTATCAATCCTGGACAATGATAGATAATTTCCGTATCCCAATTAGGTCCTGTATTTAAGGAATTTGGTTGGTGCCACGTACCAACTGAAATGTCTGTCATTACATACTTCAACATTCAAGACAAGTAAATCAGATCGCACCCATTACATTAGTTGTGGGTCCTAATTTTGGACAACCCTACTTTTAGGGTATCTAGCTGGTAGTCAATACCACTTACATTGTCTGTCATTATAATATATGCAGGGGTCAAGATTAATAGATAACTCATTCACACTTAATGTCTGGCAGGCATCCAATACCACTCAAAATGTATGTCATTATCAAATACTAGTTCTGTGGATTATGAACTATAATATAAAATTAAAAGCTTTCCTAGCTATAATTTAAAGATAGTATCTCATCTTTGATGTAGGCCATTTTCAGGGACCCCTTATGATTACCCTAAAGGCTACATATACTGGAATCCCGGCAGACATCCATGTTTACCACGTCTAAGCTTCTTATATGAATAAATGTTGGTATCAGTTGATCTATGCATTGACATTAGTTCCACTTTAAATGCTGGCATAAAAGGTACTATATTAGACCAAAGTCAATCAGATCAGACCTCAGAAAGACTATATGCTACACACACCAGAGCAGACTAGACCCAAATTTCTGACATAGTGTACTCACTGTACTGTACCAAGTCTGAAAGCTGTATTATCTAACTGAAAAACAAAACTATCAATTAAATCTAAAAGCTGTATTATCCAATTGACAAGCCAAACTGTCAATTATGTAGAATCAGCTTCAATAATAAGTGACCAAGCTGAAACACACTATGGACATTAACAACCACGATGAATCCTATTGTACATAAATAACTGCCTTGGAATCAATCAAACCACTTTCTTGACAATATTCAATAGCTCTTAATTGGAACTAACAATACTACTCATAGATGAAAAAATCTTGTACAAACAGCAACAGCGAAAAAGCTTGTCAATTCTGAAGTACAAGTGGCTATACTTCAAATTTGCTTTAATGATATGCCAACAGATGATGTAAAAATGTATCTTTGAGGTAAAAAAGTTATCAATATAGGAAATCATAAAATAGATCAGGTGATCCTGTCTATACTGGAACAAAACTCAAATGTGCCAAGAGTAATCAGCGTTGCAAGTAGCAGTGCGAATTGTGTGACAATGAATTCACAAATTAATAAAAAATTTGTACAAAAACAGACAAAGCCTACTCATATAAATCTTATTTACAAGGCACAGCCAGGAGTTTATGAAATAGCATGTAGACAGTGCTGTAAATCCAAGTGCTCAAAGGACAAAAATCTAAGAAAGAAACTTTTACATCTCGCTCTGTACAAAAAACTTATCTAAAGATAAATAATTATAAAATAAAGCAAAAATAAATTACGTTCAGAATTCTTGTGATAAGAGCCTTTTGTGAACCAAATCAATTTTGGGCAAGCACCATGTCCACTAAACTACCCTACCTCAGTAATCATGGCAATTCCTAAATCAATTAATATTATAGTTCACCAACCATAACATTTCCAAGAGCTAATTTACTCATGTTAGAATAATTAGTAACTAACTAGATTCATAACTTTAAAACTAACATCAAGATTATTACTGTTGCAAAATAACAATTATTAAGTTTTAAAACTAATTTGATTTTGTTTGGCGGCCATGAGCCAATTAGTCCCAGTTGTGTAATAAGGTTAGATTAATATTAATTGATCCGGAAGGAACACTTTTTAACATATGACTATACAACAAAAATAATTTAGGTTCCCAATCAATGTCACATTACGTTCTGGGCACAAACACAAATATATAGCCAATACTGTAGTCAATTAATAAGCACATGGTTTAAAACAGTGTCCCATTTTGTAGCAAACTCATAGTTAATGGGAATTGAGGCAGGAAAGGTTGTCTATGAGAGAATATATCTCTCTTTATTAGTAATACTACTGAATCAATAAAAACTCTACCAAATACTCAGAAACGGCAATCTGAATCCTGAAGTCTTACAGTATGCAAAAATGAATGAACTTCATTAGATTCGCTTTATTATATAGATCTACCAACATGAAAAAACCTATTAAAGCTTTAATTTGCAAGTTTTTTTAATCATTCTGCTTAAGTATTTTTTGTCACAATCCCTAGCATAGACTATCCTATTTTTCTATGGTGAATTAAGGTAGGTATTTATAAGAGAAAGAGTAGGTGCCATTTTCGAAGTTTTCTTTATAAAATGGCCACATAATTGAATCACAGCCTTCTGAGCTAAAAATGGATAATCAGAAACCTAAAAGACTGGTGTCACTCATGTATTTGAACAGGCAGTGCAATTTCAGTGCATACCATAGGTGCCACTTTCCCTTGATAAAACTGTAAAAAGTATTTACTAAATTGCATTTGCTTTGAATTACTGAAATGTAAAAGAGAGACTACATTAAATGATGTCATGTCCTCAAGAAGTACATTCTCTTGCTAACTTTGGAGTGAGCATAAGTTGCACAACACACCAATTAAGTCTGTTACCTATAACAACACCAATATAGGTATATTTTATTTACTGACAACATGACAACAAATTTGGGTACCTCTAACACATGTAGCATGAGTGTTTACAAGTTCCTTAATAATGTAAAACATATATTTAAACTGTTATAATGAACAGAACAAGGGAAAACCTAGATAAGCATACTTATCTTAGGATTTCCCCTCTATCAAAGACAGGAAGTAAAAAAACTCACGATGGTTTTGTCCGACTTTAGATGGAAATAAAAAACCTTGAAATTCATTCAGCATTGATACCGTGACTTAAACTGCAAAGCATTCAAACGGGGAGTTTTCACTAGCAAAAATAAGTGAATTCATGAGGACTAACAAAATATCGGCTAGTAGTAATAGCAGAGGTACCAACCATTTGAAATAAAAATATGTGTGAAATATAGAAATTGTCAGAAAATTGATGCAAAAAATAAAAATAAGGCAATTTCAAGCTACCAGTGAGCTTTCATATGTTATTGGAGTTCACCATGCAAAGATATATAAATAACTATGTTCTTTTGCACACATGAAAAAAGCTCAATAGCATCCAAAAGTGCTTAATTTTCAATAATTGTAATACCCTTTAGTGTAATACACATCGTAAGTATATATATCACAATATACATAGTTATGAATGCTACTGTGTTATTGAGAGTAGTACAAGCAGTGGTGCGCAGCCCATACATGCAACGCATGCCTTCTAATTTCCAAAAAATAATTACGATATAAAAAGCACTTGTAAATATTTCTAATAATTTGCTAATATTGCTAATATTTATTAACATTTTATGCACGTATTGTATTATAACATCGGTATGCTATAGGTGTTGCGAAACTATTACACTACGCAAGCGACGCAGCTGTGTGCATTCAAGGTATTTTCCAACGTGAAAACACACTCATTACAATTTCCGACAGGTACTTGAAGGCATGGCTTAATTGGAAATTATCCAATCAAAATTAGCGGCAACATTGTTTTTTATCACAGGCCTATCTGCGAGAAAAATGCCCCCGTGTATTCAACTTGTGGTTTCGCTGCCCAGCTACACGTGAATGTCTACGTGCATTACGTAGTTTGTTTGAACCATTGTTTAATACGTAAAGGCACTGTATTGATCGAGTTCTGCAGCTTTGTAGAGTGCTAGATAATAACCGACGTTGCATTTACGTGTTTTACTAAATACCTTAGTGTTCATATGTTTCATAGCATTAATTTCAGTTTTCAGGGTGTCAGTATTTTATTGCTTTAGTATAGTTATCCCATCATAAGACTTTAGTGTAGTGTTAATGCAGTAGTTGGACTTCAGTATCTGAGAAGTGAATGTGTAGTAAGCATTTCTTTTACATCATTTCTAAATTAACTTATTTCTAATTAGCTAGGCTGTAAGGGTTGGGTTTAAAACAATGTACGGTTTAATACATTTACACACAACCATATTTCAGATATGTTATGAATCAAGAGTGAAATTTTGATCGAAAGGTTTACAGCAGTTTTTTTCTTTGGTAACTTTTTTGCACATTAGAACAAAAGGTCATAAAGTTTTTCCTAAATGTTATTTTCCAACTTTAGAGCCTATAGCTTTGTTGTATAACATTGCATTTCAACATTACCAATTAATCAATAGCTACAAAAGTTAATCAGTCAATAACTACATGACTTATTATAAGTACATTTTTCACGCATAAGAAATTCTGCATACCATAATTTAGATCTCATTTGAGGTCTCCGAAATACCCTTAAATGCAGGAAAATGCATAGGTGGCTGGGGCCGTGCGACCCACTGCACGCCAACGAATATTAATAATTGTGTTGTGGTTGGTATTGATGGCAAATGAAGCCACGCGATTTGTAAACTTGCGTGCGAAGTTATGGAATGCATGATAACTGAAATAAGGCATATGCGCGTGAAAGACTTAAAATGCATGTGACACACGCATAATGCGTGAGAGTTGGCAGGTATGGTAATAGTAGTAGTATGGCAAACCTAATTTTAGTGCTGCTTTCCTCTAAACACGGCAGGCAAGGCTGACAAAATTTTAACCTTATTTAGTTTAACTCATTTAGACTTTTCTTCACCATCACAAATTGTTCCGCTATACTTTGCTATTGGTCTCTGCCATACATCTGAAAATTCATTCTTTAAATTATTTTTTTCGCCTGCACACAGCACAGTTCAGCGCAACATACAATAGGACAACTAGATTTAGGGTTACTTACAGAAATCACAAGCGTGGCTCAGCCTTTCAAATCAGGTTAACAGCTCACTTAGATCATTGGTCTTTTTGCAAAAATTAAATTCACTGGCCTTTTTGCAAAAAATGATCTTGTACGTATCACATATGTTTTACACATAATTACGTAGTTCGATAATTTAGTAAAACGACGTATAACTG
This sequence comes from Tubiluchus corallicola, assembly GCA_030141605.1. Classification (NCBI taxonomy): domain Eukaryota; kingdom Metazoa; phylum Priapulida; class Priapulimorpha; order Priapulimorphida; family Tubiluchidae; genus Tubiluchus; species Tubiluchus corallicola. The sequence goes on from JAQGDQ010000005.1 coordinate 868,511, forward strand.
ATTCCTGTGTACAAGTACTATTGGCGATTCGTACCACTGTTAGTGCCCCGTAATGGCATTTCATCTCACGTTTTCGAATTAAAAATACTACTGGCCATTTTCTACGACTATCTTCTGTATTTCTTTTCAGTGGCTTGGCAAGTCTGGCATGATAGCAGTGTCTAGATTTTTCCAGATTATGTGCTGTGTTGATCTGTCTTGAAGGTAGATTTCTTTTTATTTTCGGATTTTTAGCATTTGTGCACTCAGTAATAGATATTGATGATGGACATGACTCTTCATTTTATGTTGAAGTGATGCTGACAAGCAATGCCATGGTGTTAACTGAAATAATTGCTGCGTTTATTTATCTTGAGGCCAGTTTTGTTTTAGAATTCCACCTGCCTATGTTTGCAACACTTTACATAATCTACTTAAATCTATAAGGCATAATTGTGTTGACGATGAATTGCTGTGTTACAACAAGTAGGGGTGAGCATCAGACATTTGATATTTTTAGTTCAAATTCGATTTGAACCTAAAATTACAGATTCCGATAATTCAGCACATCAACTACATATGTTCTTTATCATTAAAACATTTGAAACATTATGCAATCAGCACAATTTAACTGCAATTACCGTGCATAACTTCTAAGTGGATTATTAATGTTTTTACTGCAGAATAAAATCAAGTATTATGCACGATCTTTGAGAGATTGTTTTTTTTATTAATGAGCCAGACATTTGTTCAAAAATCTTTAAAAGTGAATTCGATTCCGATTCGAAATCTCGAAATTCGGTTTAATTTAGTTTCAAAAGTTTTAAAAAATTAATTACGATCATTCCTTAGTTATACTTTGCCCAACGAAAGTGTTCCTTATGATGTAGTACAACGTCGAAGCCGATACGGCTAAATCAGTATGAGTCAGATGTCCATGAAACCATCTCTTATCCATGACTTGAACCTTCTTGTGTATCCAAGCATCCGTCTTCTTCATCGAGTTTTTCGGCACAGTTGTTGACTAGGGATCTCCATGCAGGACGGTCGTGAAGCGAAGGAGAGGACGACCAACACTGCGAGAGCCACTGGTTAGTTCTCCATGAAGAAGGGCCTTTGTCGGTTTCTTATCGTTCATTCTGACCACATGCCCAAACCACCGAAGTTAACCTCGATATCTTCCATCTTGGCACGAGCCAGCACGTCTTCGTTTGGCACATAGTCGTCCCAGCGAATACGAAGGATGTGACGCAGATGTCTCTGCTGAACCGCATGAAGAGACCTGACCTGATCTTGATAGAGCGTCCACGTTTCCTGACCATAGGTAAGCTGCGGAATGATGCATTGCTTGTGATGACACCCAACAAATCAATCAAAATTTTCACATAACTGCTACAACTAATTGTACAGTATACGACTGGATGTACAACAAAGTTATTAATAACTTTTTAAATTAAACACGGCCAATTATGATAAAGATTATTATTTCAAACTTTTCCCAATGTTGAATAAACCTGTTTCAATTGATTTACCTTTAAAATGGCTGTGCCTAACCATCACCGCCAGAGTTTATAATTACAAGTACTTTCATACAACGTTACTGCTAATTAAAGCCCTGTATACAATGAAACAGCATGGATGAGATATAAAATTTCAGAAGGATTTTTTAAGCTTTATTTATTAAGTGTTTTTTCTTGCTCTTTAAACTGACAGACCTATCAACTCTTACACATTAAGTAAATGTCACACCCACATTTTGTCACACGTTTAATTTTGGAAGTTTCTGAAAAGAAAAGCTGACATCATTATGTCATTAGGTGAAGCTACTATAGAGAACCGTCCGTCACAGTTAGGAAATAATCGAATTTTTCTACCTTCAATAATCACTGCATGAATAAAAAGTTGTTCGAAACCTTAAAGGAAGAACCAACTCTCGAACAACATTATTGCATTTTAATATACAATTCAAAATATTGAAATCACCCCACAATATATGCATATAGAATGCATTGCTTAAAAATGTCAAAGACATTTATATATTTTTTATCTCCTGCCAAACGAACGTCGCTGCTGGCATATTTTGAAAAAAATGACGTAAGCTGGTGAGCTCGTATAAGCGTGAATGCTGTGAATGCAAGCTGTGATGAAGGTACGCGTGCAAAATTTCTACAGTTCACTTGGAAGTTCAGTTATTCTAGCGTTATATTTAACTGAGTTTATGTAAAAATGAGTCATTTAATCAATTATGACCAAGGTTAAAGCTTTAACCCACAGGATTATATCGTAAAATGTGTAAGCAGTATACGTTAATTGCGAAAATGTAATTAATTTACAAACTTTTGTTGACTTTCAGATACACATGTAAACTTAAAAGCATCGCTCTAGAGATCGCTCTATAAGTCAAAAAATGATTAGGAAAAAATGTCAAGCACTTGGCAGAATAACCGTTTATATTGCACGGTAACCAGATGATGCCATTTTTCACCAAAGCGTGAAGTGATCGCTAATTTACATTGAAATTATTAATTACAGTCACAGGAGCTTATCACAATTTCATTAGAATATTATTATTGTCAAATATTAGAATAAGCTCAACTGCTTATTATTTCGAATTGTGAATAGTTTATGATACAGAGAGCAAAATGGTGGTTCTTGGAAAAGAGAGGATCTTAACATTGAGCCAGACCACTCCTTAACTAACGAAGCGAAATTCCAGGATGCAGACGTCAGAAGAGTTGAGGAAGAAAAACGGAAAAATACTGGTCACACAGCTGCCAAGACGTGCGTAAGGAAAGGTGTGAGCAGCCATAGGTCAGGAAAAATAGGTACTTTATGGAGGGTCATGATTAGACTCGCATGAAAGTGTTTAGAAATGAGAGCAGTTAGATGCACAGAACGTCGGGTTTTTACACACCAGAAAGGTCAGTTACCAATTCCAAGCATAATTATAGCTGTTATACTGATATACAATTCGTATGTAGATATGCTGAATAATGTGCTAATAAAGGGCTATCCAGCCAGCTAACCTGGGCTAAATAATGTGATGATCATTTAAATAAAAGTGGCTTCAAAGTAAGTAGTACAACGTCGAAGCCGATACGGCTAAATCAGTGCGAGTCAGATGTCCATGAAACCATCTCTTATCCACGACTTGAACCTTATTAGTATATTTTACTAATTGCACCAGACGCTTATCACACATACTTTTATTGTTAAATCCTTCTGACATTTTTCACGAACATTGAAATAAACCCATTGAAAGTTCGGTGAACGCTTGGCCTTACCAATGTAGCGCGTAATGCAATATGTAGAAGTTGGAAAAATTTTAGTTGTAGAAATAAATGCAACATGAATAAAAAATGCTTTTCCACACTGGTCAGAATCAGACTCAACTTTTCAAGATAGCGCGAATGCAATCAAACCGGCCAAGTTATTGTTACTGACGTGTCTCATTTAAAAAATGTTTTGATGTGCATTTTGAAGTTGTATGTAGTTATGGTCATATTTTAAATTAGGTTATGTAGCCATTCGTTGACTGTGTAAGCTCACAATTGTCATAGAAAAACTTTTATTGGTACATGCAATAAATATAACTAAATATAGTAAATAGTTTATTTGTCGTTTTAATTCGGTAGATGAATCAATGATATTTGTTAATAAAAACGGGATGATGTGATGATTAATAAATTACAAAAAATAATGCAGTGTTTACTGGCGAAATGGTGGTGGTGAAGAACAAAAAATTGCGCGATTGCATTTTTGCAACTATTAGTATTACATAGTATTACTATTATTAGTATTACAGTATTACTATTAGTATTAATTTTTTCTAGACTAGTACTACTACTAGTACTTTCTAGTAATAGTATTATTATTCATTTCTCCTGTAGGTCATTATTGCATTATTGTTACACCATCGGTAATCAAAGTCATAGAGTTCGTATCACAGTAAAGTTTATGGATGGGCCTTGGAGTCCTGTGATAAATTTCGTAAAAGCTTATCCACCATCAGGGTGTAACCCTAAAGTCACGTGACACACATGACAAAACTCAAAACTGTGTTTTACACTGCCTATACACAAATTAATCTGAAGCATCAACTGCCCAGTCAGTGATGCTGCAGTTTTTTTAAGCATTCTTATTTTATATATTATAAAGCGGGTTATTGTATTACAAGAAAAACATTTAATGGCGATAAAAAATTAAAAATTAAGTAATTTGATTAGCAGCGATATCATGGGTATCATTATCATCATCACTAATGTCATCATTACCTTGGTTAATTAATTTTGACATCTTTCTCATTATCTTCACACATGTTGCTCAAATGTCATTGCCACTATTATTATGTTACCATCTTTTATCATCATCGTCGCCATCAGTATCATTACCATCATTGTTACCATCATCATCATTTTCATCACCACCACCTCATCATCATTATAGTAAACTTAGCAGTATACACATTGATGAGGTGTACTTTAATCAATATAATTGCATCATAATGAAGCCAAGTATAAGCAAAGATGAAACTGGAGCTTGAAAGTACACGGTTGCTACTATCCACACTGTCTTTTAAGACCGACACATATGCCGTTGATGCGCACACACAGACATGTTTTACATAATTATGACCCATTTTGCGCAATTATGGTGGTATAAAGCTATACAATCTCTTAAAGTCGCATTCATAAACTAACTTAACCTTTGCAACAGCCATGGGCCGTCTGAACTGAACTCAGAACATTGGGTTAGTTACACAAAATGGGGGGGGGGGGTAATGCAGTACCTTCCAATGTAATATGCTAGTGACACTCAACGTTAGCTCGCATACTCTCAATACAGTAAACTCCGCATACCTCAATTCCAGTCGAATCGAAAAAAACTTTGAGTTAAGCGATCTTGACCATTTCCAGCATAGAAACTCTAAGCCTTCTCTAGACAGTGAGCTAAATAGAAGGCAGAAAGTCAACCCTTCTATACATAAACAATGAGATTTGATGACAATTACATAAAGAATGACAAATTATGTAGTGAAACACGATTTTTTTTATGTCACAAAACACACATCCACACGAGTTTTAAGCAATATGACACTGGGGCTAGGGTATAAATTGCATTTTGAGTTAGGCAAAGTAAATTACATATGTTTTGATTGAATGGATCATAATTTTTTATTTGAGCTAAGCTGTTTATGTTTGAGTTTATGTGAATAGGTTGAAATTTTGGGTTAAACAATGTCTTTTTGTGGGAAAAATGAAGGATTTCATCCATTCCACTAAAATTCTTTGAGGCGAAAATTTGAGTTATGCGATTTTGAGTTACATGGTGTTTACTGTAGCATGCAAATGGTAAACGATCGTACATCACATCTAAAAGCTAGATAAGCGGTGTAGGTCTGAAAATCTATGTTCCAGAGGGCTCGGCGCATCTTTAGACATTTTATTGTCTAGACTAAAATTCAAAATGGTTTCTGCTGTATGTAATTTAAATAAGATTTCACCATAAAAAGTGCTTTTTTATTGGGTATTCATAATCAGGTGTGGAGTTGATTACGGTCAGAAAATTCGATTATGCCTCAATTACAACGCCGTGATTATGATTACAATGGAAAAGTGACAATTATAATTACGATCATGATTACATGAATAACTAAAAGATTATAATTACCATTTAATAAATTATTCTGTTTAAAACAAAGAGAAAGGGCTGTATCATTTGACAGTTTTCGATATACTGTTATTTGTTTACCTGCCACAGGCACCATGAATGGTGGAATGTATGATGTAGGGCTTAGTTTTCACCATTTCAGTGCAGAATAAAACTAAAGTAAAAACATTTTAACATAGCTATGTTAATATAAAAGTGATTTCAACTTATATTAGTATGCCTACTCTAATAGCAAATCAGAAAACTTAACTCATATTATGTCTGTCATTTACTATGTTTTAGTTTCTCAGTGTGTATTTTATTCTGTTCTATATTTGTACATCCTTAATTTTGAAAGGTTTTACTTGTGACAACGCATCAACACTTATGATTATTTATGACATATATTAGCACAAGCGTTAGCATAAATTTAATAAAACATGGCATTATTCTTTGTAAATCCATTACATAAAATGATTGCATTGATTTACTAAACTAGATTATGATTACAATCACAATTTGTTGATTTTTATAAAATCGATTATGAAAATGATTACAGTTACTTCAAAATTTGTAATAGATTATGATTGTAATCAGCCACAGGTCTGATCATACTTGATACAGCTACAGTACCATCAAAAGCCTTGGGAAAACCTAAGCTGTCTTAAGTATGAATAAGTAAGTTCACTCCAAGTAGATTAATAAGTGTAGTTAGTAAGCACAAATTGATTGCAATTTTCTTGTCTCAGTTTTTAATTTATGTTTAAGACTTTGTAAAATCGAAGACATTTTGCTAAGTGTCTGTCTGGCTTCTTCAGAAGTTGTAAAATAAAATTTTATGATTAACAGTGTAGATAAAATAAATACATTATTTTAGATAAGGTAAATTTTTTAATTTAGATAATTAATATTGCTGTACCTGTAGTGTAATATCCTAATATAACAATTGAAAAAATATAGCGTTATTTTTTTGTCTAAACTATCCTAATTGTAATATTTTATTTTACGTACTAATAGCCAATTATAATATTTTATTTACATGATTTTACATATTGGTGCCAAATATTTAGTGAAACATATTATGCCTGATCTTAGGTAAATATAACCAAATTGTCTATAATCTGAATTTAACGATTATACAACAAAAGTTAAGCAGTGATTTTTATCTGATTACAGCAGAAAATTTGCAGAAATAGATTGTACATATTTTAACTGCAGTGCAATCGGAATCCAGTTGTCCTCAATAATTGATTAGTTATTGACAATGTCCAATATGGTACTACTGACCATGATAGCTAGAGTTGCTGATGGTCTTCCTTTGTGTGCATCAATACAAGAAGACGAACAGGTAGGTAACTTCAGAATATCGTTTATGTTTTTTGAATCTGTTTTAGAACATCTTTGAAACATTAGACTGCAGCACATTGTGTGGTATCTCTTGATGTAAGAATCACTGACCAATATATTTCTGAGATGTGAAATTTTTAAAATGTGGCATTTGACGTGTCAAGCTGCAGAGGTTTAACCTTGAGCAGCAAATTGTTTACAACTTCTGCATGTGAAAATACTATTGATTATTCTCTATTCTGTATTGGTGCCATTTATTGCAAACAGTTTGTTGGTAAGGTTATGCCCTCATTGCTCTAACGACTAGTTGCTCAAAGAACCCAGTTGACTAGCCGTCAAAACAAATTAAAGAAAACTCGCAAATGTTACAATATTTAACTCCGTTTGTTTTACAGACTGGAAGAAATCTGGTGGAGCATCAAAATCAAGCAAAAATGTTGTTCAGGAAAATTAATGAGCAGTCACCTGTCAGGTGTAGCATCGAAACAGGACCATACATATTTCAGTAAGCGAAAGCTTTTATCTGAGCACAAAAACTATACATGCTTTGCATGCAGAACTAGCTGCTAAAAGCACGTGCATCTAAGCTTCACTAGAATTTCCGTGACAGTTCGATTGGTATTCCTACATGTGTATTCTTCCTTGAATATACTTCTGAATTTTGTTGAAGTTGTTGCGCACAATATATGAAATACTGTTTTTGTTGGAGGTGTGCCAGTAGAAATGTTCATTGATCTCGAAGAAAGTTACAAGCATTTGTTTTCAGATTTTTTTGTCTACTTTGCAGCTATTTAATGGATAGTGGTGTCTGCTACCTCGTCCTGTGTGAAAAGACATTTTCTAGAAGAACAGCATTTGCTTTTTTAGAAGACATTCAAACAGAATTTTATAGCCAGTATGGTCAAAGAGTCGGAGTTGTTGCGAGGCCCTACAGCTTTATTGAATTTGGTAAGTATTGTAACACAATGGCCAAAGTAGTGGCTAAACTCACTGTATTCCAGAAATTACTTACCTACTTGCCATGGGTGCTGCTAGAGTTTAAAAAATTGATGCACAAGAGCTAGGGGGTCTGGAGGAACGCTGTAAGCTCCAACACATTTTCATGTATTTAAGAACACTTTGGAGGCCTCAAATGAGATGGTACATTAGATGGTACTATAAATTCTCGTAGATAGACTTCCTCAAATGTGAAAAATTCTGCTTTAATAAATATATATTACCTATATTTATCTAGGTAATATTCATTGTATTCTCTTGTAGTAGTCATATACCTTAAACTCAAGTTCGTAACACACTGCTGCGGGTGAATCATTACTTAAGCTCAATTTATTTAGTGTCAACTTTATCTCTCTAGCAAAATGTGGAAACATAAAACTGATTTGAGACTATTAAGTTTACAGTCCACCCACTGTTCATACAAAATTTAATAAGTTTGCATACGTACTAATTTTTCCTACTGGACACAGCTAAACAGTGGAATGTCTCGGCCACACATGCATTTTAAACCATTTTGCGGTTGCTAGAAGCTTTTTCCTCAAGTAAGTTCATTAGTTAAAAACTCGTTATTGCTCATACAAACAAGGGTTGATGTTTTTATTGGTTTACTGCTAAAAATTTTATTGATTTAAGAAATTTTGTGGAGTCACATGCAGCCGCCTGCCAGAGCCCGTGCTACTTACCACTGGTTGAGTTTCTGACCATTTTGGTTCTACCAACAGTTAGGGACCTTAAATGAGCTGTCTGTAAAGTCTGTATTGTCCCTCATCTTCACTTTCTTTCTGGGATGGTTGAGGCCTGTTTGGTAGCTTTCAGGCTAATTTCTTTCATTATCCATTATTCCATTAAACATTCTTTCTCTGAGTGTATAGTGATTTCAGAATGGAGCCATTACTGTGGAAACAGTTTTTTCCATAGTATTTTTCATGTGTTTTATAATTATTTACTTTTGACATTGAAGATTATGGTTGGCGAGTTTTTGATGCTTTGTATAGATATGAGAGGTCAGTTTTTAGAGACTGCTGCCCCAGATAATTGTTTCTCCAGTTTAACTTAAACCCTTTTTCCTATTGCTGCAATCGTGCTTATTAAAAAATACTTGTGTTTATCATTGACACATTTTGTTCACGCTGAATGTGTGTTATACATAAAATGTGTTTTAGCTACAAATGACACCTGCATTATTTTCGCATTCTAATATATATACTATTCCGTATTATTTACTAATTTCACCAAATTAATAAATCCAGACCATTTCTTAGAAAAAATAATAATAAAATTTTAAACATTCAGGCAATTCCGGAATAAATTCAGAAAAAGTAAAGCTCATTTTTGGAAATGCTTAGTGCGACTCAGTCAGGGATTTTAATCAAAAGAACACAAACTCGCTAAGTACACCTATCCACACACTATTACACCACGTTCAGAGTCATCAGGAGGAATCTGCCAGGATTCTGAATTTGGCCTCCTCCTCCTATCAGTCCTCAAACCGGGCCAGGCGTGGTCAGATGCACAACCCACTCAAACTAACTTACCTAAACAGAATAACATATCAAAAGAAAGACAAATATAAAATGTAAAAAACAAAGCTTAAAAAATGAAAAATGAAGTACCATAAAAAAGTAACCCTTCTTTTGTCAACTGTGTCCTTAGCTTCTGCCAAGTAACATAGTAACAAAGTAAGAAATTTTGTTTATTCCAGACACATATATACAAAAGGCAAAAAAGAGTTTTACGGATTCACGATCGAGGCGGAATTTGGGAACTATTAACAATGAATTGCAAGACGTGCAGCGTATTATGGTGCAAAATATTGATGACGTTTTACAACGAGGTGAAGCATTAAGCGGTAAGATACTACTTCAGTTTTAAAAAATGTCCTTGTTTTGTATTCTGAAAAAGTATAATTCACAATTTTGCCTAGCTTCAGGAATAGTTCAAATTTTGCTCTCATATGTAAATTAACACTTCTTTTGTAAGTATTAGGTGATGGTAATCAATGTTTTCACAATTGTTTTGCCTAGAAATGTCATTTGTAAGCTAACATAAGGACATTAGCGTTTTTTACCATTTTTGCAAGAAGCCTTGGTGACAGTATGTAAATGCTGACAGTTCTGAATAGTGCCTTTACCTGTGTATACATGACAATACAGTAAACCTTCGTTATTACTGATCCCATTGTAACAAGTTTCAGATACAAAGAACTATTTTTATTGTCCTGTTTATTCTGGTTACAACATATAATTCTGCTGTAATGATGGAATTTGTCTAGACGGGGACCTCAGATTGGCTGCATATCAAATACTGTTAGTATGAGGCATGATGAGTAACCTCCAGAGCATTTAATTATTATTCGTTTATCTGTCTATGTATTGTTTATTATAACACAGCTTCACAGGTATATGTATACTATGTTTATTGAGTTTCGTACAGTTTACTGTTTTTCCCATTTAACTTGTACTGTAGCCATATCACCTGGTTAATGAGACTGTTGTGGTTGAGATTGAGATTATTCTGCCTTTACTCCTCACTATTGGTTAACTGTAACAAGTGTTTTCTTTATCATACATATATATATTTAAAAAAATGCTTTTACATACATATATGTTAAAAAATGCTCGCAGATGGTGTTTAGCATTTCTTACCTTACATAGCACAATATCGGAATATTTTCTATGTGTTAGCTATTACAAATCGAATGGAAGTGCCGTATATAGCTATTCAACATGCTAATTTTCATTTTCTACTTTCTTTCTGACATTCACTTAAAAACTCTCATTTTTTCTTTCAGCCTTAGATGATAAAGCTGGCAACTTGGTCACCATGTCACAACAGTACAAGAAAGATGCCCGTTATTTAAATTTGAGATCCAGTTATGCAAAAATAGGTGCCATCATTGTCATCATTGTCATTTTTCTGCTTCTAGTCAGGTATTTCATTTTCTAGTGTGAATTTATTCCGGTTAAGTTAACTTTCCTCTGCTGTTACGCGAATTTATACATTCATACCTTGTGATTATTGAATTATTTTGCACAGTACTGTAATATATACTGAGGGTGACTTTGTGTCCATGTATATTTATTATAAAAGTATTTTCTTAAGTGTGCAGTGGTGAGTCCACTTCTGTATAGAAATATGAGGAAGTTAGGGTTAATATGTTATAACAAGGGTCAATAGATAAGTGTTGTCCTGGATTTAATGAGTACCTTAACTATCGTTGTAATTCCGGTTTTGCGTAATGTACAGTGAACTACATATAACTCGAATACCTCGGGGACCGGTAAATTTGTTCGAGTTATGTGAGGGTGCGAGTTAGACAATGTTTGTAAAAAAAGCAAGAATGACCTGCTTATCAATGCGATACACTACAGACTGTGAATATGACAAACTGAACCTTTAATCAAATATCAAACAACAGTTTTTATGAATAATCAAAAATAAAATGACTGGTCCACCTCTATTGTCTAAGTAGCATGGTTAATAGAATTCGGCTATAATAATTTGTATTCACTGTTCTGCTAAGATAATACAAGAAAACTTAGCATTTTTGCTGAAACTAGCAGTTAAAATCGTAATGTGGTGTACACTTTCGCTTAGGATTTCACTCTTGAGAGGTTGTTCGAGATAGGCGGGGGAATTTCAGTTAGATTCGTTTGAATTGTACGGTGTATTTGGTTTGAGTTACGCAATAATTCGAGTTATAGATTTCGAGTTATGCGATGTTTGGGAAAAATAAGAATGAAAGGGAAATCCCACGAGATTTGTTCGAGATACACAAGAATTGGAGTTATAATGAGTCGAATTATACGTAGTTTACTACATTTCTAAAGACTGCACGTAAAAATGGTAAAGCTGTATCTGTTGGCATTTTTAATGTCTGTTGAGAAAATTTTTAAATCTTGTTTCAAGGAAACACTGCTTAGCATTAGCATGAGACTGCGAGCTACGACTAACAATTTGATTTGTAGTGTGACATACCTAGTACAAATTCAAAGTATAACATTATATTATTTTTCTAGGGTTTTAAAGAGGGTTCTGATATTTGAAATGAATGAATGAATGTATGTTACTACACAATATTTTATTATGATTTGTTTAAAATGTTAGAAAACAAACTGAAATGTCTAAAATTAGATATGTTTAGGATGGAGATGTTTTCTAGTCTGCCTTTATTGCTTTGTTGTTAAACTTATATAGAGCACTGTTGTGTACACCGATACCAAGAAGCCACATCAAGTTTAATAAATAGAGCACATTGGGATGTGTTGTATCCATTTAGGCCTGCAAAGTTTTTACACTACAATGACTAATTTAGGCCTACCGATTTATATTTGCTATAGTTATATCTATGTTTTTTAAATTGTTATTGTTTAATTGTAATGTATCTTTGGGCTGTATTTGAATCGAATTTTCAGTTTTTCAGAATATTGTTACTAAATGCATTTTTTTATTTCATGTTAACAGGTTACTAATTTTACCATTTTGCTCCATAAGGTATATTATCCAACTTGTAATGCAAACTGGGTGTACTGTAAAAAGTTTTTCCAAAAGAAAATGGTAATTATTTTTAAAATGTTTTTCTTTCCTTGCTGATCTGTAGTTGTACTAAATTTACATTGTTTTTTTTTTGTTTATCCTTGGGTGTCATATTTCTTGTAGTCATTGATGTATGACTAGGGTTACGTTGCCCATATAATTCCCAGGCACTGAAAACATTGACATAATGTCTCATGAGAAATCAAATGCTACAAAAAGCACAAATCTTTAAACACTTTCTTGTCATTCTAGTGCACACATGTTTTTTCTTTTTACGATTGATGTTGGCATGTGAAACTATACTAAAACACATATTCTCAAAAGTGGTTTTCTTTTTATTTGTTCTCCACTGCTGCCTACTAGCTGATCCATCTTTTTGTCATTGCATTGTTTCTTTGCTACCTACCTGGTAATGGCTCATTAGTTTTTACCTGTCTCTCATTAATACATTGCCTGGTAACGTTTGTATATTTCTCTTTATAGTTGCCTAACTACAACTTGGTAATATTCAAGTTTTTTCCCACCTATTTGTCATTTTCATAGCTTTCCCATTTACCATAGCTGTTTAATTGCTGACCCAGATTCTTTCTCAAAGCATTTTACTGTTGCACGGCGGATCTCTCTTTCTCTCCATTACGGTTAATCTTGTGCTTGAGGTAACTTGTGTACCTCACTTTTTCCTGAATACGACTTGCAGCTAGTATTAATTGTTGCTCTTCAATTTTTCCCGACTGCAACTTATGACTGTACTGTATTGGTCCTCTTTCCTTGACAATTTTTCGATGCACTTATGGCCACTATGACTGATTCGGGTATCACTGCAGGAATTTCTTGGCGAGCTGCTTAATTCTGCGAATCTCCTGCAAACGTTGTTTTGATGGTGATCCATTCCTCTTTATTAGGCCTACTTTTCATTACTGTCTATCCATCAAGCATTCCTATTCACATCGCTGTCTTACTTTACATGTTTCTAAACTATACGTAGTCTTTTTGGCTTGATGTTGACTTTTTATAATTCACGATTATAATAAACATAGTACAAAATCGGCATCCAGATGACACCAGTGTTGTGTGTAACAAAATGTAAGCGTTGTGCTAAAAGAAGTATCGCGGATAATTCCCCCAAATCCACAGCCTCTATGGTATATAGCCCATGGCTTACCCATTACCCTGGCTTAGCGTAAATCCTTGCCAAAATAATCTCGTTTAGTTTGTATACACAGCCATAGATCCAGCTGGCGAGCAGCGGGTTGAAACCAGCGTGTAGTAAACTTGTGTTGGAGGAAGGAGGCGAGCGAACTTCCGGAAATAGATGATTATAGCCACATGCTCATGGATGCGCCATGCGTTCTGTGGTCCGTTTTTGTAACGGCCTGTTAACTGTTACGTATAAGTTTATCATCATGATGAACTTTTTGGTGTGTTAACTTGCTTGGGGTTAAATAGTTTTTCAAGAATCAAGAGTCTATACGACACCATATTGTAATGGGAATGGATACATATCCAAAATTCGTTTCGGCGCGTGTTGTCCGCAAAGTAATCTTTTATAATCAATATTCATCAGTGCACGAATATCCTAAGTTAATGTTTGTCTGCAATTCTTTGACCGTTTTGACATCTATAATACAGACTGGCAGATACATCGCATTTACATACTGAAATAGTTTATATGACTATACATCAGCAAAGGTAACAGACGGCGTTACAAAGCAAGAATTCCTCGAAATGGAATCTGGAACTAACTCTTAATCATTCATCCTGGGCCTGGCTATTTATTAGCTTGCCCTACCTTGCAAGTTCCTCTTCTTTCTAGCGAACTATAAAACTCCCTCTGAGACCTCTACGAAGGGCCCCTGGAACGCATTTTTATACATGGTGTTCTAATAACTTTTGCGAAAAAATTTAAAAAAAAACGCTCTTTTTTGAACTTTTTGACGCCCTACGCACCTAATTCGTCTTCTTACTTATTTTATGGCCTGTGCCAAATTTCACCACAAAGTTTATCGGAAATCAGTTATTGCGTAAAATCATTTTAACAAACAAACTCCTTGACGGAGGTAATCATAATTATAATCGAAACTCAAGCACTGTAGTTTTTACACTAGACTGATAACTAACTAGCAAACGAATAAACAGACACGATTATAAAGTAATATTAAACAAACGGCGTTGAAAATATAACCTCCTTGGCACAGGTAAATAATAATTACCCCTAACAGTAACCCTATGATTTATTGAATCTCATTTTATTGTGTGCCATTTTCTCCTATTCCATTTGTGCCCTTTTTCCTGTCCCATTTTTCTTGTGTCCTTGTTCCTGTGTCATTGTTACTGTGCAGCCTTAGCGACATATATACAGTACTACTTGTTTAATTCACTATCTTTCTGTAATCTGATTTACTACTAACTTTAGCAAACTAGTAATTAACATGAATGGCTACTTTACTAAACCAGTAAACACTTCTACACATAATAGGCTGGTTGTTGAATATGATTACTTAGCTGAGACGTTTTAATAGTAAATGTATTAACTTTTTTACCTTTTCTGGGATTATGATTTGTGACTTGCAAGCGAGATTTTTAGTGAGGCAGTTGACAAACTATACGTGCAGAATGCAGCTTTTTATTTCTGAGTCAAATTCTTTGATTAATTATTGTGCGAGTTTCGTGTATTTTGTACTGTGTATATTAGCGATACTTACGTTGCATCAACTGCTTGTACTGGTTAATTTTTAGTATCTTCTCGTCTTAAGAGCCCGCAAAACTCTATATTGCGCCTTAACGAACATCCTCTACAGTCGTAGCGTCGGTCAGCGGATTCCGCCAGAAGCATCGGTCAGCGGATTCAGCCAGAAACTCATAGAAAAGACATGCGTTTCAGTATATGCACACTACTGTCATTGTGTAGTGGCTGCATGTCTAACTCGGGCTGTTAGAAAAAAAGAAAGCACAAAAAATCATTGAAGTAATATTTTTAATCCGGAAATTTTAGTGCTTCTTGCATGTCAAAAAATGTCTTGCATGTGTCTCGTAAAACAAAGCTCCTTTCTATTACGCATATCTTCGAAATGTACGTTTTGTAAAGTTTGTATCATTAAGGCTGTCCTAAGAATTTAACAATGCTTAACAACATTTTATTAAGTTTCGTGCATCGAGCTTCGTATATCGGTTATATATATTTCCACATTATCGTTTTTTGAATTACAATTTAAGTTTAATTTAAAGCTGGGATATACCGTTCGCCCAGTACATATTTGCAATTCATAGGCCATACATGTCTGGGCACACAGAATCTTTACTAATTAATGTTTTAATTATTAATTTTATTTCGTTGCTATGTTACTGTGGATTTCTTTGAGCGCCGCTCGCCGTGTAATGAACCTTAACATATCAAAGCGTCATTTATTCATGTTTGGTGTTTGGTTCCACCATAACAGAATACTATTTCTTCCACGTTAATGTTATGTGCTCGTGCGTTGTTACAGAAATGAATTTCTTAACTTAATCAAATTCTTGAGTTGAAATGGCGAAAAACGAAAAACACTATTAAATCGTTAACTACGAATTATTAAAACAACGAGTTATTGATCTAAATATATATAATAGTTATATTGTGGACAATTATGATATTCATGTGATTTCGTCACCCATTTTATAAATTCGTCCAAAATCTGTGGGAACAATGGCAGAGACGGATTCGTTTCTGAGTGACATGAGCTGCCCGGAGCTGCAGGCTCTGATGTCGGATAATGATGATGACAACAATGAAGATAATTTCTATGGCGATTTTGGAAGCGAATATGATGACACAAGTGAAAGTGAGTATGATGACGAAGATGATGACGACTCTGATGGGACACCGGTCTATCTGTCCGACGGTTCTCACAGTAATTTAGAACAAACTGATACAACTTACTCCACATTAGAAGCGTTGCAGCCAGTTAGTTCAGACAGTAGTGCATCACAAACCAATTCCGGTAGTATTTCGTCATACACAGCATCAGATGCAACATCCACTCGAACTTCTAACACCACATCTATGCTGCCAAGTTCTGCTAAAACGTCTTCAGGTCCTATATCCATGAAGATTAGAAGTAGTAGCGGAATAAACGGATCAAAATCTTTTTCAGTGAATACACAAAACTCATCAAATTTACATAAAACGCGAATCCTGGAACGGAGATCAACAGTTTCGAATCTAAAAAGTGCTTATTCAATTCCTACAGCAGCTTACATTTCAGGAAAAAAAGGCACAAAGCACAACTTCATTAAAAGTCAGAAGTTGACAGAATCCAATAAGAAAATGCTGGTGAGAAAAACAGAGAAGGGGACAAAGTCTACAACAAACAGTCAAGGTGTGTCAACAACTTCCACAATTAACAGTAAATCACAAAAATCTACGATGAATAAAATGCGTGAAATTAAATATGAACCCGAGAGAAAGGCAGATAAATACAGCAGTCTTTCGCAAAAATTGAAAAATAGTCTCGAAAATAAAGTTTCTGACAAGCTCGTGAAGAAAAAAGCATCAATTGATAATATATCAGACGGCAGAAAACCCTCAAAAGTTAAGCAACAAAAAGGTGATAGTACAAACAAGAGAGGCTCATCTTCAAAAGATACGAAACGTAAACAAAATGCCAGTGAGCTAAACATTGAAGGCACAAGTGCAGTCACCTTAAGTGAAGCTGTTGCAATTAACGCAAATGTAGAATTGGAAATGGATTCCGTGGAAATAACAAAAATTTCTGAATGCCGTAAAACGTCAGAACACGAGTTAGTAGACCAGTCATCGCTCAATGTACCTACGACAGTTGACAAGAAAACTGATGATATAGTAACTATGGAAGAAGACGTAAAGGATTCAATTAACTCGATCAGTGGTGCAATGATTACTGCTGCAGAACGTGCTGCTTCTTTCAAATCAAACAGCCAAATAAGCGAAAAATCAATTAAACAAAGTGCAGTTTTAAGTTCAGGTGGCAAAGATTCGGCGAAAACAAGAGAAACTGTATCAAACAGTACAGAAAATATCAGCAGGATAACAGATTTTTATGGAACAAGTCAACTATCAGATCCATTTCGCATCCCAGAAAATGACAAAGACGCAGCAAAAGACGTAGTTTTTCCAATATTGGAAAATTCATCTCACCGAATAGGTTCAGAAGTAACGATTCCTGACTCGATTCAAGATCAGGAAGAGGCTACGTCTTCGCTATTAACTTCGAAGCCACCATACTTACATAGTACCAGACGTGCAATTGCCAAATATAATGAATCACTTGCTAATTTCGTCAAGTCAAGAACGTCGACTACGAAGCGCCGAGAAACTCCTGTAATTCCAGAGGAACAGTTTTCAGGAAGCATGCAGCATCCCCTTTCCAGAAGAAAGAAAGCGCACAATAGCACGTTTTCAATCGGAGAGTACACGCCATCTGTTGACGTCAGTTTGCCCAACGCAAAAGCTTCCGAAAGTGCATTTGAGTCTGCGATTTCACAAAGTTTTGTTGAAAAACTTAGAGGGGATTCTCCCGTTGTCATTGGATCTCGTGAAAACTCGACCACGCCAATGCAAATGGCTTCCAAACTAACAACTAGCAAAAAGACTGAATCTTCCACCGCTATGAAGAGCATAAATCTGGAATTTCCAGAACATCATACAAAAGAAAAATCATCGTCATTTGCGTCTGGTAAGACGTCCAGGTCAATAAAAAGTAACTCTAAGCAATCATTTGCTGTTGTGTCCATGCTCTCTGCAAGTACAGGTAACTTTCTCTAACTTTCCGTAATTTACATTATTATGCAATGAGCGTCTTATTCGATGGCGCAGAGAAATTGTACCGAAGTTTGTACACAAAGCTAAAATTCCAAAACATGATAATTACAATACAATAATTTTTGTTTGTGAAAGCTACAAGTGCATAGTTTTATAAGTTCTTAAATGATGGTCAAAAAGCTTTTGCATGTTAAAAAATTAAATGCAGGAACAATGGCAGCTATTAATAACTGAAAAAAGCCACGTTAGTGACATATAAAGCACTCAATTAGTCGCAATACATGGAGCAAAACCATAAAGGAGTCGATTAGTTTACATCGTGGTCATCAGCAGAGAAAAAAGCATTAATAAAGATTTGTTGCCAAGAAAAAAGGGGACTAGCGCATGGACTATCGTTTACCGCTTAAAGAGATGCAAACAGAAAATATGCAATGGCCCCACAGAGAGCTGTTTAAAACAGAGTAACTAAAAGCAAAAACTTGTTGAGTGCTGCGACTAATAGCCTCTGAAAAGTCCTCTAACTACAGCAAAAACGCCTTCGTCTACAATAGTGACAAACAAAGTTTCTTCTGGCATTTGTTTGTTTGACTTGTGTCTTAAAGCATCTGTATCTTTGGGAAAATGTAAGGGAATGATTTCAAATTTTTGGTGTTTGTATGCAAGCGTCTATAACATCAGTGTGAATTTTCAGGCGATACCGTTTTCTAATAATATCGTGATTAAAACTTCGGCACGTTTTTTGCGCCACTTGATATGATAGGTTCAATCTATAGCGTGTCCTCACAGAATGCTGTTTCCTCACTAACAAGTCTAATTTTTACCATTTCTCCTTGTTGACAGACAAACAATTTTTAATGAAGATGATTATATAAAAAAGCGTTATAATTATTAACTTAAGAAATTTTAAATATTAACTTATACCATAACGACAAAAACAAAGCTTTACTCAGCGTTTTAAATGCAGCTTACTTTTTTCACATAAATTCGTTAAAAATTTTCTTAAATGATATGGGAATGAATTTCCTTAATAAAAACTGTGTGCATATCAAATAATTAATACATGTAGGGAGTAAAAGATAAAGTGCACAGAAATCTTTAACTTTCCAAATTTTGCTGGCCCAATTCGAAATTTGAGCAAGACTCTGGGATTAGTTTATTTAATTGGCGACAAAAATGTAAATCACATGATTTATTCTAATCATGATCCACCGCAGGACATTGCATATGGCTCCCATCGCCTTGCAAGTACTGACAGTGCAGGAGTGCTAGAAACATCCACCGCCAAAATACTAGAAATCCTAAACTTCCAATAATCATAATAACTCGAAATTTAATCAATACGAAACAAATATTATCCTGAACAGGCATACAGTAGACAAAACTAAGGCAAAGGCTGTGATTGTTCTTTGGTACTTACCGTTTTTTTCTAAACAAGCTAACTGCTAAAGGCTTCCCGAGAGTATCAGCAGGATAGAGATAAAAGTATGTCTCGTATTTCATGGGAACAGGAAGCTTCCTGCAAGCATCGAGCATTAGTCAAATTGTCATAACACGCCTTCGCGGATATAACTCTCAGTAAATTGCCTGGTGAACTGTTTTATTGCAATAGTTTAGGCCTATCTTATTTTGGTAATACGTAGGAAAAAGTATGGATAGCTTGGATCAGGAACGGGAGAATACGAACTTCTTTTCCCGTTGTTTACCTAAAATTGAACCACATGTCAGAAGAAGTCAGGAATCGTTATCACACACTTCTTCTTGGCCATGGTTATCAGAGAAGAAGCAAGATTTACAACGCAGAAATACCTGTCATCGAATGGTGAGTTTATTTAAGGGAAAAAAACAACTTCTAGAAAGCTTAATCTTCGAACATTAACTGTGTAATTGTTTGCCAGAGATAAGAAAGTTTCCACTCTCTAAAAAAGCATCCCACCCAGAAAAGTAAACAACAGAACACTTCATGAAATGAAGAGGAAAGTATTTCTCTGCCGACAAGTCTTATTATAATTACCAGGTGATGCGCATCATTGGGAAACTGTGTTAGCAGTTAAATCCACGATGTGCCGTTACGTTGAGTATGATCTAATTATAAACTGCTGAATAGCTAGCTATATTCATGTAGCAACAGCACATTGCAATAACTAATTGCTTACATAAGTTGTACTTATGCAGGTTGCTCCCGAATCGACTGAGACTTCACTCGGAGCTTCAAAAACTGAAGTAGTAAAACCTCCAACAGCAGTAATAGAAGAGACGCTTGTCAGTAGTGATGACGAAAGCTTAAATCTTACAAACACCGCTCAGGTTCGTCTTAATTGCAAACAATACTTTCAAAAAAATCTTCATAATGGTATTTCTCCCTTCTTCAGTCTGCGTTGAACTTTTTAGATTGTCTTTGCTATTTTTTGATGCAGATATATTAAGACCATTTCTTTTTCTACATCGTTTCTTTGTTTGTGGTGCATAACGCCAAACTTGTCAGGACGCTATGCATAATGTAGCAAATACCAAATCTGTTTACAGTGTTGGACTCAACTGCCCACCTACTAACCAGTTATAGGACCAACAAAAACTACATGTATCTATAAGCAGTAAGAAAGGAATACCAATGCAGTACGAAATTTCACCAATAATTGTAAATGGTAACTTGTCTTTGAAGAAGTGCCATTGAAAAAAAATTAAAAACTGTGGTTGGGACACATTAAAGTAGCAAAGCCAGAATTTTGTTTCGGATGAAACAGTATCCTTGAAAAAGGTGTTTTTGTTTTAATAGCTTCGTAATGAAGATCATCATTTATTTAGCTCGATCTCTTTAGATTCTCCTCGGTCCTAGCAGCAAGATTGCTTGATTGTTTGGCAAAACTCTACCTTGCGCAAAGGTCTCTCGGACAAAAGCTTGTTCAGTTTTTCATCTTTCCTGTTGGCTAACTGTAAATGTCGCCGAATTATTCTAGTTTTTTTTTATTATCACGAACGGTATTACCTGCCAACTCTAAAACTTCAGTAGCCAAATATTTCATTACTGCTAGAAGATAAACAAGATTTCCAAAGCCAAGTCTCTCTGCATTGCCATAGCGAATACTGTAGGTACGTCCTACATGAAATTGTAAATCTGTACGGTCTTTTGCCTTTGCTCTAACTTTACCTCCTTTTCTTTTGCCATACATGGTATCTTTGGTGATTTAATACAATGAAAGAACTTTTAGCAATAAAAAAGAAAAAAGGCTTATGCGCTCATTTCGCTTTTCAATCATTCTCAGCGTATAAGCGAGTCATGAAAGTTTTCATGTCAAAGTATCAAATCATCTTATTGAAAGAAGTTTTCGTACGACTTGGCGTTGGAGAAAGAAACAATGTCTGCTAAACTAAACGGTAAAGCTACGAAGAAACTCAGAAAAGAACAATACAGATAAGAAGAAAGGAAAGTTACAGCATTTACTTCTAAAAATGTGCTGAATGACTGGAATCTCTAGCTAAGCAGTGAGCATCATGAACAGCTTTGTTAATGATTTGTTTGAGAGAAGCGTTCCACCATCACAAGCAGAGAAGTCCAGACTGCTATCCATCTCCTTGGAAAAGAATTGGCTAAGCACGCTGTGAGCGACGGAACGAAAGAAGTGAATAAGTACAACTGCTCCAAGTAACCTGTTGAAAATATTCTACTAATACAACCAACCGGCCCATTTCAGGGCCACCATGGCTTTCAGAAACAAAATTCTGTTTATGCTACATAGGCTGTCTATTTTATTTAAAACCATTTACAACACTGACCTTTAACTAAACAGCTAATAAAGTTTAGTATTACATCGTTTATGGTAACTATATCACATTATTTGCATATGTTACATTTCTTTTTTCAATCCCGACTTCATCATTTTGTTATTTCACTTACATGCACTCAATAACTTTCAGGATTTAAGTCAATTACACGTGAAAGAAATTGATCGTGTTGCTACACCAATGTCTCTTTTATCTGTGAGTCCTCCTGCAAGTGAAAGAGAGGGCTCACGGCGGAGTTCTCATCGGAGAAGAAAAAGGGTTTCTAAAAAACATAAGTCATCAGCAAAGTCAACTCGAAGTGGTAAACCTGCATGGGCTAAGGCTCCTAAAGGCGGAAACATCACTACAAGAAAGTTAGTACTGGTATTATCATTCTTAGAATTATTTTTTGATTGCTAAGTTGAGATCATACGATTTATCATGAATTGAAATTCCACCAAACCAGATTTAGTTTTACAGCACAAACACAACCAGTATAAGACCTAACATACATGTACAAAAAGTGGTGCACTTAACGTTACGACAAATAGTCAAAACAAGGAAGCCAAGCGTGCATAAAAGCAAGCATAATGCAAATGTAGTACTTCAAATGCACTTAAAAATCCCATGATGCAGATGAAACTAGCACAAATTTTACAGAAAAAAGAATTCAAACTAGAAAATTTGATTAGAGGTAACTGTACTGAATTTTGTAATTTTAATTCTTTTCCCGTTTGATTTTTGCTGTTTTTTTCGGCATCGTGTGTATTAGAACTAATAGTGCTATATAATGCTTGTTTTTTTATGCTTGGATTTCTTCGTTTTAATAATTTTTCTGCTTGATTTATTAGTCTTACTTATGTTAAATCTTAATGATAACTTAGCCATTCTATGCTTGTGTATCATAGGAATTATATTGGTTTTATTTATGTTAAAATGATAATTATGATTTGGCCCTATTTTTATATCAATGGGCCGTTAATACAGTGTGTTGATTCCTAGGTGGCTCTTTCGTGCACTTGTAGGCCTGTATAATAGAATAATTGTTTTTGTGTTATCATAATTAGTTATCTTACAATTATTGACGGAAAGGTATATGTTACTATATGTAAGCAGATTAGTGCTGCCTCAAATGTTCGATTAAACTCTTTAAGTTTCAAGGTTTTTGGATTTAACATTACTAGATTCCTAAATGCTTTGTTACAGAGACACCGAAAGAAAGGAAGACAGTCCTCAAACAGAAAAAAGCGCTAGAAGAGTTAAAAGTGCCGAGACAGAAACAGGTTGTGGAAAATAAGCCTATTTCACATAGTTCTTGTACATGCAGAATTATTTATGGCTGCAATTCTGAAGCAAAGTCTCTCATCAACGGTTTTTTTGTTTTTGTTTTGGGGAGCCACCTGCGAGTTGAAATTACAAATTCACGTAACAAGTTTATTTTTTAAAGCTAAGACGTTAAACGTAAATTTACTTAGATAATCAATAGGTTAATTATATGGGCTGTACATTTTTCAGAATTTCGACCAAAAAAAGCTCTTCCTAAGAACGCTTTCATAATAACACACCGTCAACTTGATGCTGAAATTGTAAGTTGATATACAATTTATGCAATTTTATATAGGTGCTGCTTCAATTGGGTAAAATAAGGAGTACCGAGGTGCTCAAATTAATCTCTCATCTCATTTCGTTGTAGTTTTCATAAACCTCGTCACTCACCCTATCGTTACAAGTTCATGTCACATCACATCAAATCTCAACACCATCCTTCTACCCCTATATTTTAAAACCATTTAAAATTTTGATAGACTGGTTAACCAACAATTATTTTTCACCCATTTCTGTCAAAAGAATTTATAAATGATATCGTTTTTCCCTGAAAGCTTTTAATATAGGTTTTCCTGTTAGCCAATCGGTGTAATTGTGATTTTAATGCGTTTATTCGTTAGCTTGTGTCATGTATAATGTCATGACCATCAATAAAAGGTCGTCGTGCTCCCCAGATCTTAGACCTGATGTCGTATCTGCGTGTAACGGTATATTTGTTTTAGACCTTTAATGTTAATAATTTAAAATGTTGCCGAACTTTACAGGATATGACGTGTCCAAAGGTCAAACAGTGTACTTACATTCACGAGCAACTTATACGTAAAGGACTCAATCAGTCGCTTCAGTCGCTTGTTAGGTAAGATTTATAAATACACTTTGAAACAAACTACATTTGCAAGTTTTTTATGTAAAACAACAAAATATTTCTTAACGTTTTTTCTGAAATTCGCTATACCTTGATCACAAGTGGTTGTGTGGCCTGATTATGCTATTCAGTGCATTCGACTTGCCTCTGATTTAAATTTCGTCTTTTTCATATTTCCTTTCATTGACCAATTTTTATTTCAAAAAGTTACTAAGTACGGATCTGTTCTTCGTTTTTATAAAACTTGATAGATTTAACAATTTTGAAACTCATCGAGCATAAATCTTTCACTTTGAGTTAGGTATCTTGCCAAATACCTGGCATACCTGGATGCTAGTAACAATAATTTTTTTCTCATTCTCACTATTAAGCGGAAATGCGTGTGAAAGTGAGCGGTATAAAGCGGTCCAAGGCGAGTATGACGCCATTCTGTACCTAATTCGAACCTTAATAACATAGTCTCGAAATAAACGCTAGCTCCTTTGGCGATGTAAAAAGGAAGAACAAGCAGAAAATACGCACATAACTACATTAAAGGGACCGGCTCTAAGTAGAGTGACACCCTAACAAAAGTATTTTGCGAACTTCGATTCTGTAGGTTTATCTGTCATAGTTATAGGTTTGCATAGTTAGATAAATGCTATTGGAAGAATTTTTTTATGCAGACTTCGATTCTTATTTGTTTATCTGCCATAATTAGATAAATGCTATTGTAAGAAATTTTTTATTAACGGAGGCCGTAAGGGTAATTCTATAAGAACTCATAAAAACTGCCAGTAAAACAGAGTAACGCGACGGTAGCGTCTGAGCGAAACAACTTAGGAAATCACGAAACAAAAAATGGGAAGATGTTTTGCAGCGAGAAGACACTTGCTGGTATTCATTTCGACAGTAAAATAACGCAACTTGTTCGCTTCATTTAATACGTGTTATGCACTTAAAGAAATACACATACACTATCCATTTATTTATACTAAACTTAAAAATTGGGCGTTCCCAAAATTTGGCGCCCTAGGCAACTACCTAGTTTGCCTAGTGGTAGGGCTGACCCTGTTTAAAATAATAATAATAAATAAGGGGTTAATTCCGAAATACAGTTAAGCCTGTAGGACAATGTGCAGGTGAAGTTTGAAAACTTCCAATCTGAACCTTTTACTGAGTCCCGCGAAAGAATTTGATGTCACGTTTTGAAGAGATTCATTTTTTACAGAGCTCTTTTGCCGCCGAAAGAATTTGCTTCTGCTGATGATTTGAAAGCTGCTTCACTTCCATCGTCTACCACACACTGGTAATTCTATGTTCTGAAATAAAACGGTTTTATCTCGTCCAAACTGAGAATTCTGATAAATGTATTCAACTGCGCCCTGAAAAATCTCTGTAAAAGTTCCTCACAATTTAATCTCACGTGAGCGGCAATTGTTGTAATTACACCTTACATGCAATTTTAATACGGTATTTTTGTATTGTATTGCAAACACTTTTCTCTTTGCTTTTTGGTCAAACATAATGTAGCTATTAACTTGATAGGTTGTTAACGCATCCCCAAGAGTGGCTTTCGCAAGAGTACAAGAAAGTGCTAAGTGCTGACAAAGCATACAGTAAGTTGTATATTTTTCAATAAAAAACAATTTTCTCACAGTACATCGACAAAATGTGGTTACACAGTCGACCTAATTTGTTCAAAATTAATTTAAAGAACAGTCAGGTGTTACACTCTGCTCGATATGGCTTACATTATGTTCTAACGCCTTATTTTCACACCAGAGACACGAAACGAATTTTTCTATGTATGCTGAATTCTAAGTAAATTTTATTCACGCAGCTTGAAACCTGAAGATTATAATTTTATCAATTATAAAATTTTTATGGTTATGTTAGTGGTTGTGGCGTCTCACATTATCTATCCGCATTTTCTTTGTAATCATAATAAATTAGTATAATTATAAAACAATTAGTACATATACCAAAAGATCGTTTGCATCGCAAACCTAATAATTTCAAAAGTATTGCTGTTTTCAATAAAATCCTCATTGGCATTTCAGTGTCAAGTTTTTTGTTTTTCAGAATCGGCCCTTACCAGACACAAAGCGCAGCTGATGGTGACTAGATCGAGCATGGTTGACAATGATACTTCTGCAGAAAGTGACACTGACGATGGTGACGACGACGAAGACGATGACTAGTAACAAAATTACCTTTATTTTATAACAGTGTGATACAATGGTGCAGTACTCTGAAATCTATGCTCCCACATTTTACTCGGTCTTTTAATTCTTCCAAATTTGAACTTCCAAGTCAGTACTTGTAATTCTTTGTAAACTTCTATAGCTTATCCTGTCATATGCCATCCTGATAACTTCTCTTGTAATTTTTTTTAGAAAATTGTAATCAGTAATATTGTCTAAGAGCAAATGTTTTAGTGCTGGTCATGCTCCTGTTGTCTCTATACTGTGATTCCTCAGAATCTCCAGTAAAAATGGCCAGAATTGCTCAGTTTGGCTAAAACTGCTCTATCGTCCTTTTGGAAACGATATTGACGAAGGCAAAAAATTGTCTAAATTAGCTGACTGCAAAATGTGCAACAGAGTAAGCACATATGATGAAATTCTGTTCCTAAGAAACTCTTTACAGGTGCTTTTTAACTGGTCACAAGAATTGCAAATGCTATTCAATGAAAGTAAATATAAATTAATACATATGGGGTTTTCAATTCCACACCAGGATCATTTGTTTAATAACACTTCATTAACATTTTATGCTGTTCAGGAAGAGACTGACTTATGTGTTATTATGTCATCTGACGTAAAACCTGGAAAACACATCTCCACACAAGTCAAAAAAGCAAACATAATACTTGGTGTAATAAACAGAACATTCATTAATAAAAATGCAAGCGTACTCATCACACTGTATAAATCTTAAGTCCGTCCAAATGTGGAATACGCTAGTCTTGTTTGGAATGATGGGGGTTAGCTGTGTGAGTTAGTGATAGTCATCTTGTCGACCATCTTAAAATGATGGCCATATTGGACGATTTCTTGTTAGCTCCCTATCCAGAATTAACCGCTTTGATGTGTTCTAACAATGTGCTAGATTTTCATAATTTTTAACCAAAATCAGCTATTGCTTGTAGGACTATAAGTTTAGCGTCATTGCAATTCTAAGCTCTAACAGTTGTAACCAATACATGCGCCTAAGCCTACAGTTCATGATTATAGCCTATTTTGCATGCAGTTGACACAAAGAATCCCTATAACTCAATCTTTTAATCTTTTGAAACCAAAACTTGATCTAAAGAAATATAATGTGAAAAAGTCATACTCAACCAAGATTTGAACCAGATTACAAATCTAACGCCATGACCATTAAATTACATATACCTGCTGAGTTAATTTGACTTCAGAAATAATTGTGCGTCATTGAGAATCTTGATAACAGACTGTAAATAGTTGTTTCTCCATTATTTGCTTTAGTTTTTTCTAATTTTATTTCCAGTATAGGAAAAGCACGTGGATTACAATAAAAACAGGTTCATACACGAGCACACATTTTTAACCAGACAGACATTACATAAAAATATAACAACTTCTAGAACTTTTAACAATTCCTGTAATAATAACAATAATTGGCTTCAATTTCTAACTAGTTATTAATTATCACAGACAGCTCAAAAGCAACATGGCTAGATAAGCTTTACTGAGACTGTAAATAGTCATATTTTGCATCATTGGTTAGTATGGCTGTTTTATTGCCCAGCTAACATCTTAAATGACACACTGATCAAGTCCAATAAAGCAAGGATATAGGCCTAATCAATACAAACACTGATTATTTTGCAAGAAAATAATGTACTAGTAATGAATCACTGAAATTGAACTGAAGCTTTTAAACCTAAATTTGATAGTCGTACATTAATGGGAGCCTGGGAGCACACTTAAATGAGATGTACACCTTTGTTCGCTTTTGCTTAATAACATGATCAGTAAAAACCCATACATTGACAAAACCTTACAAAGTTTTTGCTTCTCCGCAGAGAGATGGGAAGGCATATGATCGCTTTTGCTAGATCTTAATTATACAATTAGTAATATAACAGTATTTTCATGGACTCTAAAAAGGTGGCGAGATTTTCTTTTAAATATAACGATGGAGTGACAACTGTGACAATAGTACTGTGATATTATGAATAAAATTGTAATAATAGTTTTTGCTTGAAATAAATGTTATTATTACAAAAATGCACAATGTGTATTTTTCATTTTTTAGTCTGTCCGCTGTATTCAGAGCTATTGAGGGTCTACATTATGCACCTCCTAGCACATGCTAAGAAAATACAGATTCCATTGTTCTCTCTTTTTCTTTCTGGAAACTTTTATTATTTTTTTTCTTAGTTTACTTAATTTTACATGTATAACAATGATTCATGTTGGGCAATGGATATGCTGCATGCCAAATCTTTGTTAAACAATTATTATGTACCAAGTCCAAAGAGTTTAAACTTCTTCTACCAATATCTCGTGTGGGTTTACACCAAAGCAGCACTTATCGCCTTGCTGATATGCCCACGGCATGTGCGTTGTAGTAAAATGACACGCTGCTTTGCCAGCATTATTCAGAATAATCACCCCACCAGCGCCACCAACTCTGTCAAGCATATAATTAAGAGAATCTCTTGCAGCGATCTCTTCATCTACTCCTGCAGAAATAAACTTACAATTAGAAGTTTAGAACATGTACACATGAAAATTACTGAATAAGATTATTGGAATTTTTTTGGCCTGACAGCGAAGTGTGGTCTAAGAGAGTGATGCCTAATGTTAAAGGAAAACTGGACCCAATCCTATTCTGCAAATCAAAACAATCTGTTCTTTAAAATATTGAAAAGGGAACATACTATTTTTTAAAAAATGACTTATTTAAAAGAATTATTACCGGACAAAAGTAATTGTGTACTCTCGCGGCTAGTTTTTTGCTGTTACATGCATTTTACCATTCGTTAGTTAAATGGGCACCAGCGCCTGCACTCCAGAAACACGTTGCATGAAAAACAGGTGTTGTACCTCTCCGGTCAGAGTTGTTCCTTTGTGACGTAAACTGTTTGCACACATGTGCAACACACCCATGGAATGTTTCTGCTGTTCAAAATTGTGTTCGTTCGTGACGACATCACTAGCTGGGCTCGCCAGCCATTAATTAAGTTTTTTTAATCTATTATTTAAGTATCAGAAACGCATTGACATTATAATATGTATTAGAATGTATACATTTCAGAATGGTGTAGAATATGAAAAATCGTCCTGTTTTGCTTTAATGGAGGCAACCAATAATTTTTTGTACAATTCAGTATTCTGTAAACAAACAAGCACTCTTGCGCATCCATGTGTAACAAATGTTAATACTTCATGAAGTGTTTGGTTGAGAAGGCGCCGGAACAGAAACATCTCGTTACAAAACATAAAAAATGAGATCAAAATAATTTACCACCACTGTCTAAGACATAGAAACATGATAATTCTGAAATTCTGCTTTTGTTATGTGCCATGCTTGCAAGTGGCTATACAGGCAGCAGTGTTTGTTCGATGTATTCGTGAATGAGTGGTATGGTGTCATCTGACGTGTGTGCTTGCCAATGTTTTGATGCAGTATTAATGCCTTTTAATATCTTACCTGCTGACATCATATTCATCACTCGGCTAGCCAGACAAACTTTGATAATGGATTCACCATGACCAGTGCATGAAATACCACCAATGCTGTTATCACAATAGACACCGCAACCTAAAAATATACCTTGTTTCTACTTGTTTCTACTAAAACAAGCAAGCCAGTAGTCCCTTGCTATAAAGAGTAGCTTTATTCTACTGTACGAAATATCATCTTATAAGTAGAAGTGATGGTTCATACATCAAATGCATCATTTAGAATACGATCAGCAAAATTAATGTTGCTTGAGTGTTTATAGTATGAAATCTATGAAGTTTTTTAAAAATTATTCAGGCTGACAGAATTCGCAGAGCCTACAAAATGTCTGCGATAAATCCAGCATATTGCCATAATTTGAAAATTTTTCACTTGTATTGCACACACGGAGTCACACCTATGTTCCAGTAGTAACTGTTGCTCTTCTAAGCATGATTTTTCTATAATAATAGATAGTATGAGCTGCATACGAACCGACCAATGGAGCATCTCCAACTCGACCCACTTTTTTAGCCGTTATTCCGCCAGTAGAGGTCGCTGCAGCCATATTTCCTGTCGAATCAATAGCAACACAGCCAACAGTGTCATGATTAGACCTAAAAATGTTTGATCTTTGCCTTTTACAAGTGAAAATATGACATGAATTAGGATATATTCACACGTATCAGAGTATGCATACTTCGCATATGTGATCATTTTGGACTACAACAATTATGTGAACTGTTCCAAAAACTTAAGGCATACTGAGATACTATTGATAAAACAACGAATAGGTTACAGATCCATACTACTATTGAGAAAATTGTCACAGACAAACACTACTGCTGAAAATGATCCGAAGGCTACAGACCATACTACCACTTAAGAATAAAATTGCAACTACTAATCCACGCTACTGTCTACCTAAGTGAGGGACACTAAGATTAAATAGGGCTCATGCGCTGCTATCAATCAGTATACAGGTTGTAAGGAAGACCACATACTACTGTAATAATTTTCAAATGAAGCCAATACCTTGCCATAAACGTTGAAGATACAGCCCCTCTATAATCAGCGCACTTGGAATATTGTTCTTTGGCATATGTACACAGTAACTCGTCCGTAGGAACAGCGGGTACTCCTTCTTCCCGAGCAAACTTGTTCGCACCTTCGCCAACAAGGAGCACATGTTGTGTCTGAAATATAACATAATGATATTAATAATATTATTGTTACGATCGCTATCCTAAAGTAGAGTGATAAGCACACAGAAATAGTTGTGCTTATTACACTTACACAAAAATAGTTGCGGGGTAAATTTTTAGAAAATTTAGAAAACTCGCAGAAAAAATTCACAGGAAAGATATTTCCCAGAATTGCCATTTCCCAGAACCGTCGTTTCATAGAAAATAAAAATCACAGAAAATGTAATAAAACGTTTTAGATAATGCGAAAAAAAGTAATTTGTTTTAACCAAAGTTAATCAATGACAAGCCTGGCAACTGATTTGTTTGGAGACCGCTTAGGAATATCACTCTTGGGCAGTTACTTTTACTCTATCCGAATTATTTTTTGGTGTTTAGAGAAGATGTACATGCATCCAAATGTGACATCTCTGCCACTTCTGTCATTCGTCTCTAAAAGAACCTGCAAAAAATCTTCCGAAAAACATAATTTATTGGCAATTGCTGACTCCAAGATATTAACAAATCTGTGTGGTTCCCAAAGCCTGCTAATTTTCAGTTTTTTATAATCATTATTTTTTAAACTTTGTTTCAAATCCCATGAAAATCAATTGAATTTGAAGTGATGCATGCAACAAATGATACAACGCAAATTACATTCAGAAAGTTTCATCATAAAAAACTTGAACAAAATATTTTTCTAAAACAAAATTAAAGAAACCAAGGTTGACCATTAAACACTACGTCACTTTAAATGATTCTGATTTTTGATATTCATTAGTCAAAGTGCTATAGTAACTAAAGGAGAGGAAGAAAGAAAGAGAGATAGAGAGAGAAAGTGAGAGAAGAGGGAGAAGGGAAGGGAGAGAAAGAGTGAGTGATTAAGAGAGAAAGAGACAGACAGGAAAGGATAAAGGGGGGATGAGAGGGTGTAAGAAGAGGGAGAAAGCAAACAGTGAAAGAGAAAGTGAAGGCGTCATCCTACTAAAATTTAGTAGATTTAGCAGTTGAAGACGTAGCCATGATTTATCTGTCAAAAAAGCGTATTGGAAAAAGTTTTCCGGAAAAAACATCTGGCAATTTTTTTCTGGGAAGTTATTTTTTCTGGGAAATGGTTTTTCTGTGAAATTTTCCTAAACCAATAGCTGCATATTCTAAATCTAATAGTGTCATGTGTTTTGAAGCCTTCAAGCCTATAGCATGACTTAATAAACTATCTGCAAGGTTGTTTTTTGTGTTAATAACGACATTGCATAGCTTTTTTTAGTTTACCTTTAGTTTCTCCTTCTAAAAGAAAAAACTATAATCTATTAAATATTAGAAAAGTAAAATTCTCTTCTGCTCATTATTGTTATACATGTAGTGGCATTGTTGTTATTGTAAAGACTTAATGACGTGTAGTGAAAATGCAGATTAATATATACTAAACCAGGAACTTTGCAACCAACAATGCCAATTTTTAAATGATAGATAGGAAAGGAACACAAGCGCATGAACATAAAACATACTATGCAAACCACTACTGCTAACTGTACCTTTTCCATTACAGATCTTGCAAGCTTGACTGGATTCTTAATGTTTCGTACGCATGCAACACCTCCAGCTCGTAGAGTATCACCTTCCATTATTACTGCATCCATTTCTATCTGACCATCTGCATTTAACACTGAACCAGTACCTAAAATGCAGCACTGTTGTTTGAAAAGGCTCATTAAAATGTGTAGATTGTTAAGCTACAACGACTTATTTGCGGATAGGCACTACTACTACTACTACTGCTACTGTTTTGCCAGGATTGCCAATGGTCTACTGCTGCTGCTGCTGCTGCTGCCGCTACCACTACCACTACTACTACTAACACTATGGCTGATAAAGACACAAACCATAAATGTATTATTACTATTATTGGGTATGACGTAATGAAGTCAATAATATAATGATAGGCCATAAGAGTATAACGAAGACGAAGCAGGTAACAAAGATCCGCAACTCCACACACTATTGAAAAAACACCCAAAATTCCCAGAAATACTATTGCTGAAAACGACCAAAATCTGCAATCAATTGGCAGAATGGCAGAAAAACTACAGGTGATAAAATATTAATACCAGGGAAGGTACAAAATAAAAGTTTATTTCTGTGTAGTTGCTGAAAACTGCAAAGCTCCAATTTTACTTTAATGCTGAGAAGTACAAAAAAGCTATTAGTTAGTTCTACTGCAGCTAAGAATGATGAAAAAGCTGTCCCGCAACTATAAGTCCACGTTGCCAATGTACTTCTGATTTAAACATTTAGAGTGTGTTCTAAATTCAAAACCAGCGACATTGTCGAAGCGGTAAATTGGACCTTGAAATTACTGATTGTGATAGTCCTATATAGTAATGTAGGGAATCACTAGCCTAACAGTCGTACACGTATCTGGTTTATTAACAAGCGAGGCTTGTGCCGAAGAGACAAACTTGTCTTTTCTCTTTGAAATTTAATTTAATGATATACTAAATGGCATTTTGATTTTATAAATTTGGAACTTCTGTTAGTTAGGTCACTTGGGTGGGTAACACGAGCATCGGCGAGAAAGCTCTTCACGTTAAAGTTAAACCACTGAAGCCAGACGTAGCGGTGTACCACACAACTTACGTTATCACTGTCGTAAATCATCAACTGCTAATATCAATTTAGTGGTTAACACAATAGGGATGGTAGACTGTAAAATGGCCAGATTCACTTGAGGAATGTGATGGTTGCTTCCATCCCCGTATCGGGATTTGGATATCTTCATGTAGATGTTAAAAGTTTACCATGTTGGAAACGTCGTCTGTGCGTCACTGTCAGGCAAAAATCTGTAAGCTGTGACTGTCAGTTTGGACAGTCGTATAGCCAGTGAAAGTTCAGCAGAACCATTATTTTGGGGAAGGGGTAAATTTGTTGTTAAATTTCATTAAATAGTATCCCACTTGTTTACTGAAAGTCGGATAAAATGTTGTCTATCAATTACAATAAAACAATCTACGTATTATATGAGAAAATTACGAAAATTATTTATTCCTGTCACAGAATTGGCATAAATAATCAGCACACACCTTTCGGCACACGTTACATCAAAAGTTGGTTTTAGGGTACCTGTGGTCCTCCTAACCCGAACCATCACACTAATCATTTGCGTTTTTATAAACACTGTAACTATTTAAAATTTTAAAAGCCTATACTGCTTGATTTATGCACACTGAGAGCCTACATAGTTTACATTCTGATGATAAGTAAGTATGTCGTGTCTATTTGCTCAGTGCAAAAAACTCACATTCTGCAGTAAGTTAACGCTTTAGTATAAGAGGGGTACAATAGATAATATTATTATCATTTTAAGCTCATCTTAAAGTACGTTTAGCAATCTGGGCTATATACATATTCCAAACTGCTAGAAAACGGAAACTTGTCAAGCAATAATCAACTGGATATAAAGCGTTGATAAGAAATGTTAACTAAGAGTCACTCATACGAATGCATAATCTTATGTTCTATCGCGGTAAATTACTGTGTCACGAAATATGACTACGTATGTCTATTGCATAGATGTTATATTATACGACAAGAAACCGTGCAAACCGGGAACTTGTTGGTGATGTTGGTGACAATGACAGTACTTCAGCATTCTCCGTAACATTAAATGGAGGCTGTTATTCCCGAAGAAAAATAAATTTGAAACACATGCAACATACATTTACACGATCATTATTTATACGATTAATACATCAAGATATACTTTTAATTTACACCAGAAATCTTGAACATAGATCGCCTTTCTTTTAACTTTTCTGTCTCGGAAGACAATGGAGTTATTGATCACATTGATGGAGCTGCATCGTCGACTGTAGCTGAGCAATCCGATCCTTGAACCACTGGAGTGGCCTCTCCAGGGCACACGCCTGGGCAAGGTGTATGGAGATCCTGAGTTGCCCAGACAACAGGAACCCCCTCTATTCCTCCCTGGTGTAGTCCAAAGGAAAGCGGAGCGATACGTTTGGCACTAGGTTGGCTGCAGGAGCTGCCGGAGTCAGTGAGCATGCTGCACTGGTCCGCCTTCGGGGCTCCACTCCTGATTTGGAAGGTTTACTCGTACACATGGCCATTGGGTCACTTGACCTCCTCCGCCCTCTAGCCGTTGGCTGCTTGTGCAGCTTTCCGCCTAGTGTTGAGATACAGTGTGGGCATCCCGCAAGCCTACAGCACCTGGTATTCTTAGGCGGTCACCTATCCAAGTACTAACCAGGCTCTACGTTGCTTAACTTCGGTGATCAGACGAGAACCGGTGTTTTCAACGTGATATGGACGTAGATGTCTTCTTTTAATTACAATTCTATTTACGTTATGAAAAAATAATAAACAATGTAGGTCTAGAGTTACACTATATAATTTTACGTATAGATGCATACATACCTTCTTTGTAAAAATGTTTGTGTATGTTATTTTTCAAACCTACGATGAAAGTTAAATGCAGCCTGGATTTGAACCAGAGCCCTTCTGCTTACATTATGACTCCCCAGACCACTAGGTAACCACATTTGTCTAAGTGTTTAAAGCAGTCCAAAGTTCATCACTTATAGCTAGCCAAGCAAATTCATTAATTTGTTGTGGATTGTAACATACTAATAATAATCTTAACACTAAAATTACAATAATAGTATACACTTGCACTCATTTTATTAAAATTTAATAGCATATAATAATCGTACATAGTACACAAAATTGGTCCTCCTGCACTCAAATGTAAAAAAAGTTATGTAAAGAATGGAATAAAGTATATGCATACATAGGTTAATAAAATGGAGCAATGTATGTTATACGAAACGGAGTCTCTCTTTCATATGACTAGCACGCATTTGACAAGAATAGAGTAAAATACAAGGGTACTAAAGATCATGAAAATGGAGTAATCATCAATGTGTGCTACAGAAGTCTTCCCTTTTTATATATACATCTAACAAGGTTGTGGTAAAAATAGGATAAAATGTATCAGTATAACGATTGTGAAAAAATGGCATTAGTAACAAAAAATGGATCCTCCCACTTAGAATATAGGTCTAACAAGGTTGTGTAAAGAATGGAGTAACCTAAACTATGAACTGTTCCACCGTGCTGATAATGTGTTGCTCGGATAAGCTTACTAGGTCAGTTGCTGCTCAGTTACTGGAATAATGGGAATCCAAAATAAGCTCTGAATCGCAGGAATGGTGGAGTTTCAAGTTCAACAAAAATTTCTGAGGTTATTTCTGTCAGCTTAATTGGCTTTTTTTCAAACCAACTTTACTATGCGCGAGTTTTAAATGACGTGACACCTTGGCAAAAGTCAGCTGTGTAAGTTTAAGGAGTTAGTCATTCATTCATTCAGTCAGTCAGTCAGTTGACTAGTCAATCAATCAATAGTGAGTGAGTCAACCAGCTTAGTCAATCATTAAGTTCAATAGTTTGACGCATTTATACAACCCAGCGAAGTAATCAGCCATATATTTTTATGAGTGGATAGAACAGTAGAAAATAGCCGAAAAAGAAACGTTTTCTGTGTTACGTACGTGCGTACAGGGAGAGTTCTCAATGTAAACAACGACATTACAATTATATCCGGAAAGTTCTGTTAAATAAAAGCACGTTGACGAACAGCACTATTTTAATTACAAACCAATGGCAAAAAAATTATAGTCGATTCATTCAAGAGAAACAACAAATTGTTTTCATCCGCGTAAGACGCAATGCGTGCTAGAAGAAATTGAAACTAGGCTTATCATTGTCTCAGCTGTGACTTGATCAATACAATTGAAGCTGTACTGTACACGGTAGAATTGGTGACCACTCTTATGTATGCAAACACTCAATTTGCCACTATTTAACAATAAATATTTTGAAAACCTTAACCTGTTAAAATCTTCCTGTTCATAGCAAAAGCTCTTTTAAGAATTCATTGATTGCACAAATCAGGCTAAGCATAAAGTTGCACTAAGTAAATAACTAGGTGACACCGTATTACCTCCTGTAAATAAATCATGATACCTGCATCAAACAAAGGGTCGTCTTCTAAAACACACACAGCAGTTTCGACAGCATCAGTTACCGAGCCGCCCTTCATTAGCATTTGATATCCGGCTTTAGCAGCCCGTTTTACTCCCTCCATTGTCGCTTCTCGCATTTCTTCCGTTTGTATGTGAAACGCTCCTCCATGAACGATTAGTGTGGGTGTAATACTCATTTTCTTTCTTGCAGTTATTTATAAATTTAACTAGTTTTATAGATGAAAAATGAAAGTGAGACGGTCTGCCCACGCGAACACAGCGAAAAGCAGCAGCCTTTCGCTTACGTACTTATAGTAAAATGTTGGCACAACTTTCCGTTTTACGATTTTCACTTGTAACCAAACTTGTTGTATAGCCTTGAGCAAACAACATTGATCTTCAGTAAATAACGACTTTACAAATATCTACGTTCAGTATAGATAAGTTTCTCGGGAGCTGTCGATCAATGATATTGAACCACAGTCAGCATATGCGCAGAAGAAACATACCTGCTGACGCAATCACTGAGTAATTATGACATCGAGTTGGCTCTCTTTGGTGATACAGATCAACCATAACAAATCGTTTACAACGCCATTTCGTCTTCTACTGAAATTATTAGTGCTCAGTTACTTTTTTTAATTTTCATCGATAAAAATATAATATAATTTTTAATATTTCAATTTTTAGGTTTAAATGCATATCAAAATATCTACCATTATTGTGTATTTTTATTACATTTTTTTTCTTTTCGTTCATCTGTAGCTTACTAATTGATTTTAAATAATGTATACTACTTGTATACGCAGTTTTAATAATGCAAATTCTGATAATTATACTGTATAATTATTCGAATTATTTATTTATACTGAGTAATGCATCCCTTGTCATTTGCGCATATGTACTTATTTTAGTAATTCACAAGTTTCAACAAACATATGCGTGTCAATGTTTCGTCAAAAAATTTACAAATTTATCTTGAAGAAAAATGCTTTACGTTATAAAACACAAGTTGCTTACCTTGTTCCCCAAAAAATACTTTCTTGAATAGAATAATAATTAATGGCTTTGATGGATAAAAATGTAATTTGTTTTAAGGATTTTTTGTTTTTTTAATCATTTACTGAATAATCATGTCTAGTGGCAAAAGGTAAATTGCTTATAACTCATAATTATATAATCAACATTATAATAATTCTAATATTATAAAATATTATATCACGTATCGTATACGAGTCAGTCAAAAATTGTTTTTATAGTGAGTTTATAATTTGTAACACGTTACGCACATCGTGTAATCAATAAAGTTTCAGAAGCCTATTAATTAACATGAGTATTTTCAAGTTAATGTTAATTCGCTCGTTTCATAAACTGATGTTGTTTTTTAGATTAAATGTTTTCACAAAAGAGCAGTTTTAATGTAGCACGCGGACGCGTTTGGTTTGGGGGTACGGAATAGATAAAATTGGTTTATGTTGTTTTCAATCCATCCGTTTATGCAGCCGGTGTATGCGTTATTCTTTTTCTGCATCTATTTCCTATTGATTTCTTCCGCGGGCTGTTCGGCATTGGAAAACGCACCCGCATCCGCATCTGCATACACGTGAACGCCACTTTATATGACGTGTACATAACGGTCATCTTGCCACCTTGTGAGCATGAAAAACATTAATATCATTAAAAAAAATTTTACAAATGAAGTAACTTGTTACGCACGGTTTTTTCATTTGTTTTAGGTGACCTCTGCATGATCCACAATGGGTCAAATTTGATAGAATAAAAAATTTTTTAAGCAAATCTTTTCTTAAACAAAAAAAATCACTAATAA
This sequence comes from Tubiluchus corallicola, assembly GCA_030141605.1. Lineage (NCBI taxonomy): Eukaryota > Metazoa > Priapulida > Priapulimorpha > Priapulimorphida > Tubiluchidae > Tubiluchus > Tubiluchus corallicola. The sequence goes on from JAQGDQ010000005.1 coordinate 907,476, forward strand.
AATGAGGTACCCGTGCGAAATTCGAGCATAATATTGAAACCGACGTCGACAAGTTAATATTTCTTTAGTCTTCCTGACTTAGTCATAACTGACAAAATTTTCCATCTAAATCTAGACTACTTAAATTCATTATTCGTTATTAGGAATTTCCTTTGTATTTTAATTACATTAAATTTTATCTCCATTTTATTGCGAAATATGTATTTTTATTGTAAAATGTTTCTTAAGGAGAGCTTATTGTTCTATCAATCATGGCGTCTGAAATAATGCGATATGTTTAGTAAAAGTGCCATAGAAGCAATTTCTTGTGTCATCGTTTTGAATGTTTCTGGTTATGTCATATAAATATTAATTTTGTGTGACATAATCAGAAACACTCGAAACGATGACAATGTGCCCTGTGTAATACCCAAGAAGCTACAACTGAAGATTGTAGTCAAGTAAATGTTTACAGGGTTGATGCCCGTGATCTACATGATTCGAATATGGAAATTACAAGAAGAAAATCTAGTATTTAGTTCATGACGGCCATTATGGAATCTACAAAACAATGAGGAGTAATGATATGAAGCTGTATGTTGTTCTTGTGGATCCTGCAGTCGCTCGAATTGAGGGTTACTTGCTGATTGTTGCAATGAGGACCAAGACTGAACCTCTGAATTTAGACATCAAACTGCTTTTGGATTTGTATTTCTTCTTGTAGTTGTTTATAGGAAAATATTAGGTATAATTGGTTTTGCATGGCAACATTGTTTTGCATGTTCTAACAGAGCCTTCCGTCTGGTTCTGCTTTTTTGATTACGCTTCTAATGAGTGTAATTACTAATATTATTATTGAAACACGTGTAACTTAAAGTGTTAAAATTGCCAAAACCAATAAGAATGACTGATAAACGGGATAACCCAGTCCGTGAGTATTGTGCCGGGACCATAGATGTATTAGCAATTGGTCCTACACTTTCACACAAACCAAATTTGCCCATTGATGATACTACTTTTGTAATTATGCTCTGTTTTATGTGTGAAATAAAATATCATAGTCATAGTCATAGTCCTAGCAGTGCTAAACAAATCCGATGCCGATGCGATTACGTCAGAAGGTTTCCGTGCTTGATCATGTAAATTTCTGTTGCTGGCAATTTTGCTCGGAAGTGGCGTTGACAATCTATTGGCATAGTAGTGTCTAGTTTTTTACTGACTTACGGCTGTGTGTACCTGTATTTTCGAAATTTGCCTGCCCAATGTCTACAATAGACGTAATTGACATATGATGATGATGGGAATTCGGCATTGATGTGGATGATGGCATGTCTGTAGTAAAGAAGTGGTGCTGACAAGCCACTGGCATTGCACTTAGCGTAGTTTTTTGCGACACCGGTGACAAACTTTAAAACATTTTAAGTTTTCTGCCAAAGCAACGACTTTTTGGCGACGACAGGTAATATTCACTGGTATTTGCTGTCGTGAATATTTCACGACAATTTAAGGAACATTTGGAGCATACCGTAAAACACGGTGAATATGGACAATTTTTACATTCAAATTGCGATAACTTTTTTGTTAGTTTTTATTCTAAATTGTGTTTGGTAGTTATATGGCCACATACATAATTTATTACTTGAAGGTATTACTCTTATGACAAAAAAGTCTGACATTGTTTTTTATTTGAAAACCAGTGTCCCTGTTAACCCTGCATTTTAGGATGATTAGGGACAGCCTTATTCTTGTACCCATGTTGCATTACATCGGTGATGAGGGACACAACTTATGTTTTAAAAAACAAGTTTTAAAATTGGTTACTTTGATACCTAGGAATACAGTATAGTCTGCTTATAACGAGTTTCAGGGGACTGTCAAAATTCGCTCGCTGTAACTGAATCTTGTTATAGCCGAGATCGCTTGTCTGAGTGTATGTGCTATATAGAAATGTAGGCTTTTAGGCTGCTATAATGTTAACCACGAAAAGATTGCTTTTTTGAGACTGGCACAGGTTCTTTAATGAGTGCCATTGTTCTGTAACCATTCTATCATAAAAGAGTAAACTTATAACATTTAAAAACTCCATTATTTTTATTATTAAGGCAGTATACAGCCTGCTTAAAACTGCCGCATTGTTACTTTGATTGCGACGTCTTCTGACAGTCAAGGGTATTTTGCATAGGTGTTGCAATCATTTAAATGTCTGCACAAGACTCTGGATATCTGCGTGGGTGGAAAACATGCCTGACTTTTGTTTAACTTCTTCATGACAATGAATATTTGTGTAGTTTTGACATCCCCACTGAAAACACCCATAGTGCGAAACTATATTTTCTGAAAGAGAATTAATTTTTCTTTCTAGCACTGTAAATAATATGCTTAGATTTTTTTATTTGTTTGTGTAATTAACAGGATGATACGAAACATATGTAGAATTTTTGTGTCAGAGTCTTCTAATCACCATAGTTTCTAGATAGCTTGTATCTAAAACTGTTCAACGTAAAAACTGTAGAGCATTCCGTTCTACACAAGATTTTGCAAAAACTATTGAAATCACTTTAACTTTGTAAATTTGACAGCTGTTCAAACACGCTTAGGTATTATGAAATGTGTACAGGTACTCAACCACTTGCTGTGAGTCTGCCCTATGATGGCTATTGAATTGACAGCCGGCACTGTCAATATGATAAGTACTAAGAATGATAACTAGCTGTATAGTAATTTAGGGTGACTCCAATTATACTATTTTATGAATTTGTTTACTTGCAACAGATTTTTCTTAGGCTGAAAACTTTGAAAAGTCACAGAATTATTTATTTTGCAAAGCAAAGCAGTTTATTTAAAAAACCTCTGTTATTGTACCTGCTTCATATTAAATTGCACCACTTTATTTAAGGAGCTGTCAAGTTTACTGTTATCTGTATCTGTCATGTTTCCTTACGTCTTGACAAACTAGTTATTTTTCTGTCTGAATCATTATGCTCCCTTCATTCTGATAGCAGTGTGTACAGCAGCACTTGTAGCTGCTGAGCTAACTGGCCAGCAGGTGTGCATGATCGTGCTGTACTATGATATACATAACATTGTTTTATAAGCGTGGTCAATAAATTTACCACCACTGCACACCGAGATATTTTTGCTTCTATTGAACAGTGCCCATTTGCACATTGTATTAGAAGTTGCGCTCATTATAAATATGCAGGGTAAATACAATCATGGGGTCAAAAAATTCCCTCGTAATAAGCAAGATCTCGTACTATCGGGGCTCGCTGTAAGCAATGTTTAAACATATTATTTATGCCTAAGATATGGCGGGACTTTGAAATTTCCTCGTAATAATCAGAGGCTCGTTATAAGTGCATGATACTGTAGTAGGATAAATTTGTGAACCTTGGTTAACTAGCACTACTCCTAGATAGCACAATCTATTACATATCATCAAACACCAAAATTCACCATTCTCTCCCATTGACCACATATCTTTGAACTAAATCCAACATTTTAGGATGGACTGTAGCTCCTCATTGTATTGTATTGTTCTTGTGTTGTCTTGTATTGTTCTCCAGCAGGCAGTCCTTTATACGTGTGTGGCTTGCTGTCCCGATTCACTCCATTGTTTATTTCAAATCAAGTATAAAATTGATCATAAAATTCACAAAAAAATAGTGTGACTCAAAACTGAAAAAAATTGTTAGGTATTACTGAAGATAAGTCATTCATCTTCGAAATTCCTGCCAGCTACAAAATTACCACATCTGTCACACTGATTCGGCTTGTGCAATAAAATTTCTGAGTACTATTTTTTGTATTGTTAGTATGTCTCTGGTTTACAGTTGTCATTGCAACCAAGAGTGACTCCACATTAATATGATAGTGAGTCCTTTGTAGATAGTATATGCATCAGTTTTTTGGTTTATAAAATTATAATGAACTGTACATTGTTTATTTCTTCAATATAATAGGAGCTTTAATAACTCTTCTTGGTTTTGTCCCTGTTCACCTAGCGTTCTTATTTATCCCGTTTTATGGAATTTAGCAACTTTTGTACTTGGAAATTTTCAGATAGCCAATGAAATCACGAACCCTGTGAAACCATAGCATTAATAGTACTCTGCTGCACATCAGCTAATAGCAACAATAATATTAAAAATTTGATGTTAAAATTTATTTTTAAAAGTATGAGTTCAGGTCATTAAGCTTTTGAATATTCGTCCATGGTATCTGTTTAATCTTGCTATTAAACATTCACTGTCAGTTGTTTGAAACATTTATCAAGCTGTAGTACATTGTTTGAAACATTTATCAAGCTGTAGTACATTAGTAACTATAGCCTCATTGTCAGTTTCAAATTTTTCAGTTTTAATGTCTCCCAAACTCACTTGTTTTTCCAATGATTATGGTATCAGATTTGATGACCCCCATGGTATGTCGCTGCCATTTCTCTAGCAATAGTATACTAACAAAACTTTTTTTGTTATAGAAAGTCATTTGAGCTGAACGGCTTTGACTTGTTGACTGAATCTGATGTGACTGACTGACTAATTTTCTATAATTCGCAAGAAGTTGCTTTAAGGAAAAGAGGCTTTTATTATTTTGGTATATAAATTGCTTATAGGTAGGTTTGAAGTGAGTAAATGCAGTTGTCAAGGTACATCACACTCAAGTGGAAGCTAAAGTATGGCTTTGCTCATCAATAAACCTGAAGACTTTGATTATCCTTATTGTGATGATGTTGGAAAGTATGAAAGACTTACGAAAATTGGTCAAGGAACATTTGGGTATGTTTGGTCGTAATCTGTACATTACGCATTACGATAGTGATCGCAGTTTCAGACAAAAAGCAAATTTTTCAATAGAATAATGTGTGATATAATAGTTAGGCCTGTTTATTAAAAGCAACCCCATTATATTATTATTATTATTATTATTAAATCTACATGAGAAAGTGATTTTTCAATAGGTAAAAAAGCAGTCTTAAGCAGAACTGGTAAGCAGTTCTACACACGTTGTGATGCATCAAATTTCTCGACCTGATTATTTGATACTTAGATGCATGCTTCGTCCATTCTTTTCATGTAATGTTGATGCATACATAATTGCCATCTTAACGCACGTGCATCTGAATAGGAAAGTTGAAAGTGTGCTTGAACATTGCAAGCAAACATGGCTGCACCCTATGGGAAAACAGAAATCGTATAATATTTGTTCTGACTGAAACATTCAGCTATTTGAAATTATGTGCAAAATTGGAGAATATTTAAAGAAGTTAAATGTCTGGTTATTTATACCACGGGAAAGTAAGTGTAGAGGCCCAATTTTGGCCATATAGGCTTACATTTTTGCCATAAAAATCTACCCGTATATGTACGGTTACTTGGAATGCGAGAGTAATGCGCAGTTTGTGTTTGTGGTTGTTATTGTCATTATTATTATTACTAGCAAAGGCCCCTCAAAAAATTTTGCGTACAAATACATTTATCAAAAATACGCGAATACCTACATAGTCCTCATTTATAACTCAAAGCGAGTAGCAGTTTTTACTGAATTAAAGTTATAAGGTTACAGACAGACTATAATGGATGACGTCACAACAATTGCTTTGCGTCAGCAGCGGAAAAACGCCATCACAGGGCACCGCGGCCCTCCCCCGAATTCTAAATATGGCTATAACACCCACCGTTGAACGGGCTATTTAACCATTACTGGCATCATGCCAGGTACGTTCCCGTTCTTCAGAAATAAGAGGTATAAGTTTTGCAAAAAATGTCCGTTTTTGGAGGTTTTTTGGCCCCCATTCATCCCGGTGGCACCAAATCGAAAAATAAACCCTTGGGTGGAGACCTTTCATTTGACATATAGATCGTTGAAAATGGTGCAGTCGTCGCAGCTGTAGCCTCGTCGGTTATCTATCCACCCATATATATACATATATATATATATACCAGCGAAATTAATATATACGATTATTACTATTTGCCTCTATCTGTTTAGGAATATTCTTGATAATGAGCTAGGTTAAGGTTTTGCCACAACATCCGTATTGTAGGCCACAAGGTTGAGGAGTGGTTTAGTGCTGAGCTATGTAAAAGAATAAAATAATGATCTAATTTTCTGGCTTGTTTGTAATAATTTTACAGAGAAGTGTTCAAGGCAAGAGAGAAAGGGCCTTCAAAACGTCTCGTGGCTTTGAAGAAGATACTGATGGAAAATGAAAAAGAAGGAGTACGTGTGAATTTTTTGTTTCCGTGTAATGATGTATTCGCTTTCTTGTACTTACATTAATACCGATTTACTGAATGGCTATTCATGCTTTAGTACATTGTTTTTGAAATGTTATAGTATACTGCATGTGATTATTGGTTATTCGAGTTTAAAAAGGCTTTCCTCTTGATTGCTTTTGTTGCAACTTTTTAAGTGTCAGAAAGATATTTACCAAGATATTGTGATTGCTACTTGATTAAAAAACTGATTTTATAATTTATGTACACATTGACTAAGCCAGTTACCGTTCAACAGATATCTCTTATAAATATGAAAATTTATTAATATTTACAGTTGTCTTTGATGAGGAGAATAGTTGAGTTTTTATGGCATCATTCCTTTAATGTGCTTGGCTACAAAAGATGATAATGACTGAGCCAAGTTATTAAGTCGAGTGATTACTTGTGGGTGACAATTTAGCAGCAGGGCTTGCTTCAATTTAGCAGTAGGGCTTGCCTCAATTTTGCAGTAGGGCTTGCTGGAAAGTATATTGTGCACACCAAAAACTTTTGTTGCAAGGTAAATATAGCTGTTTCATTAACATGGGGTGTGCTTGCTTAGCAAATGAAGTTAAGCTAAAACTGCTTAGTGAATAGATGGGTGACTCACCAAATTCATGCATGTTATGGGTAGATTTACCGAGCTGTCTTCGATTATCTCTCTCGTTAGAAGAGTATATACTTATATGCATATTTTAAGCATGGTAAAGATGCCTGTGCCAGTTCAGTAACTCAACATAAAGAATTATTTTTGGTAATAAAGTTAGGAGCCACTCCTGCTACAATCTTTCAACTGTAATTAGGCTCTGGAGTTAAATACTGGATTCCAGATTATAGTTTGCTGAACTGTAGTGTAGAAACTGTATTTATGTTGCAGTTTCCCATCACGGCTCTCAGGGAGATAAAAATACTGCAGTTACTGAAGCATGATAATGTTGTCCGACTGATTGAAATTTGTCGAACAAAAGGTAAGTAGTTTACAGTACTGAGTATGTGCCACATATATCAAAGAGTTACTAGTTCTAAATTTGATTTATCTAAAAAAAATTCATAATAAAAAATCATTGTTAAACAACTCAAAATGTTCATGTGTATGTGTGACATTTACATGGTGAGAATATATTTGAAAAGTGTGCATTTGGACTGTGTAGTATTTACATAGATTTCCATTTTTCGGTGCTATTTTGTGAGTGTGCATTATTGTGTATCGGCGACATAATATTTTGCATCATAAATGTGGCTTTTGTGTTAAACATCAAACATTTGTCTATTTCTTACAGCTACTCCATACAACCGGAATAAGAGCACATTCTATTTGGTTTTCGAGTTCTGTGAGCATGACTTAGCTGGCTTACTAAGCAATTATAATGTGAAATTCAACCTGGGCGAGATCAAGAAAGTTATGCAACAATTACTTAATGGACTTTACTTCATTCATTCAAATAAGGTTTGTATTGATATGGTGACTGATTTATTTTATGATTTGTGTGAGGGTTTGTTATTTAAAACAAGTAAAACTTCACTGATTATTTATTATTGTTGTCGCCACTGTGAAAAGAAGTCTTGTTTGGGATTCCTCAATATATTGTTGGGAATTTTCAAAACCGAATTTTTAAGTTGCATGATTGCAAAGCAAGCTGTCACAAAACATTTTAGTTTTGGCACTATCGAGTTAACTGTCTCCAGAAAAAGCTATTTAATGCTTTTACTAACCTTAACTGTAAATAATAGCATACTGTATGTAATTAGGCAATGAACTCGTTGCCTATGTTGAAGATATTTTTTCACTTACTTTCTAGACACTTAAAAGAAAGAACAGTGCATTTTAATTATTGTTCTACCAGCTAGTGCTGCTCTTCATTATTTGAAAGACTACAGTTAGAAAAAAATGTTTGTGCCAAAAGCCAAAATGACTATTGGTAGCTTACCTTCAAAAAAAGTTTGTTTAGTCCAAAAAATTAGTTTAACTAAACTGGCAATTTGTGCACCATTAATTTTTCAAAGTGTAAACAAGTTAACGAATTTATTCCAGTTTCACGACACAGGGCTGGCCTTAAGCCAATTCGACCAATTTCGCAGAATCAGGCCCCGTGCTAGACATCTACTTTCTGCTTACTATGTACACACAACGATGCACTGCAAAGACTGATTACTGCTATGTGCAGTAATCAGTTATGTGCAGCCCTTGCTGCCATGAGCATTAAGCTTATACAGCTGTTAGTTCTATGTGATACCTACATAAGCATTAGCAATCTAAAAGACAATCTCTAAATTTGCTAGTAGCTAGAGCACATCATCTGTAGACATCGCTGTTTTTTTGGCGTTTTGTTTAAACTTCCAACTGTGTACTTTTCAGTTGTGATCTATACATTTTCTTTTCTACTTGTCGTGCTTATGTGTGTGTGCAATTTTTATTTAAAATTGTAGCCGTTTGTTCCATTAGCTCGTATGCATTGCACTTTTAAGCACGTTTTAACTTCATTCTGTCACAAAAACATAAAGTAATAGCATATTTTTGTGATTTTACAGACATTAGCTGGGAGCCTGGGTCCCATCAGCATTGTTTCCAGTAGGGCTCGCGTCTTTTACGAGCAGCACTAGTCAGTCGACCATTACAAATTGTACTGCTTGTACTGCTCGAGTTTTTCAAGTTTACAAAGTCATACTTGAAACACGAGATCTGCAATCAGTAAATTCCTATACATACAAACCTTATAAGCGAGTTTTTAGTTGTGAAACTTCACTGAACAAGTCTTTTAATAAATGGTGAAATGGCTTTGGTGAAAATAAGGTAATGGTATCTATTTTACAGATTTTACATAGAGATATGAAAGCGGCAAATATACTCATCACAAAAAATGGCATTTTGAAGCTAGCTGATTTTGGCCTTGCCCGTGCATTTAGCCTTCCTAAGCCAAATCAGGCTAATTTGCGGTACACTAACAGAGTGGTGACACTGTGGTATCGACCTCCGGAATTGTTGCTCGGTACAGTTATTAGAAATTTTACTGCTATTAGTCACTAGTATACTCTTTGTAAGAAAAACAAAGAAATTAACTCTTCTATGTATTATACTGAGTTTCAGAAGCTAATTATCTTCTCAAACAGCATTCTTGAATGCTTCATGTAAATGTGGTGCACATATATTTGGTGTCATGTTCAAGTTGATTTATGCCATGCATAGCATCATAACAATGCTAGAGCTTCATAAGTAGACTGAAACAAAATCTATAGTCCTTATTTCTGTGTAAAATATTTCATACTGATTGGTTACATCTTGTAATTTTATTAATATCTGAGACGTCAGCAAGTCATTAAAATTTATAATTTTATTTGCCAGGTGAACGAAACTACGGTCCAGCAATTGACATGTGGGGTGCAGGTTGTATAATGGCAGAAATGTGGACGAGGAGTCCGATCATGCAGGGAGCTGCAGAACAACATCAGCTTACGCTAATCAGCCAGCTGTGTGGTTCAATAACACCAGAAGTTTGGCCCAATGTTACCAGACTAGAATTATACAACACGCTTGAACTTCCGAAAGGTCAAAAGCGAAAAGTGAAGGAGCGCTTAAAGCTATATGTGAAGGACCCGTATGCATTAGACTTGCTGGACAAGTTGCTGACTTTAGATCCTTCTAAACGAATGGACAGTGATAATGCACTGAATCATGATTTCTTCTGGAATGATCCAATGCCGTGTGACCTTAGTCGCATGTTATCGGTTCACACACAATCGATGTTCGAGTTTTTAGTTCCAAGTCGCCGGCAGCGTCCGCATGCTGCACACCATGGCACTGCCTCTAGACAACCACAGCAACAAGCACAGGATCAACACTATGACCGTGTCTTTTAAATTTAAACAGTAAAAATGTGTTCTTGAGTTGTGCAAGATGGTTACATATAGGTGATAGTTTGACCTGTGTTTCAGTTTTAGGAAGAACTGGTCTTAACATCTATTATATGGCCATCTTTTTGCCAGTGTTCACAATTTCTCAGCCCATGGAATTACGAGGCAGAGATCCCGCTGTGATTGAGACTGGCAACAGTTGATTAACACCCAGACAAACTTGCAGAAATTGGTCTAAAAACAGCACAAAGCCCCGAATATATTATAGCAGTATTAAAGTGGTTGTATGAGATTAATTGGAGCACATTTTATGAATAGAAATCTGCAATATTTCGATTAAGTTAATCACTTGAGCCTCTGTTTTATTGGTACCTTACAAACTATGGTGTGACTAATTAGGTTCTTTAGCGACATGTAGTACCATCTGAAAAAGTCAAGGCATCAATGAGCTCATCTCGGCTAAGAAGTTTTGTTGTCAGCAGAGAACTTGCAAGTGCTAATGCTCATTCAGCTTCACAAGCAGTTGGTACGATTGTTTGTAAATCAGTATATAAATGTGCTAGAGTAGAGGTCGGCTTCTGATTTTTGCACCAGCTATTTTGATATCCGAAACGTGACGTCACCAATTTTTATCCGCTGTAAATAACTATGTACTGACAAAGCTAGTCTCCTGAAAAATATAATGTTGCCACCAACACACATCCAACTGCCATCTGTATGCCACAAAGTAATGACAGAAATGTACAATAATTCAACACTGGATAACATGGCACTGAAAAACATTGGTAGTTTTTGGGAGGAGATAAATTTTTTGTTGACTGTTTAAATTTGTAAATTTGCTTTTAATTTTGCTAATTCTAAAGGCAGTTTTTGTTAAGACGTCTTTCCCAATGAAGAGGAGGTTGTTTCCTGCAGCAATGATATTTTATTCTTTTACAGCAGCAACTGACGTCAAACATATTGATCTATCGCTCCACCTCCGCTGTAACGTAAGCACGCTTAGCAGCATTCAGGACAACAACTGTCTAAGCTAAACTAAATTAAACTAAGCATCATGACAGTCACAACTAATGTCTAATCAGCAGATAAACTGATTGCACTTTTTCATAAACACAAATTTGTAGACCAGAACTTTTTTTACACGAAATTAGCATTTCAAGTAGCCAAAAAATGACTTCAATTTAAACAGAACATAAAGACGAAGCTTCGAGCCATCACAAAATACACAGACATAAGTATAATGAAGAAACTAAGCCAGCTAGCCTTGCTTTATAATAAATAAGTCTCTCTTGCCTTTGAATGTACAAACATCATGTCTGCGATGTATTTTTTCTATATTAACTGATCATGTACTCGCCTGCAAAATTTATTCAGTTTTTGTATTTTTCCATTTGTTAGGCTACGGAAATGGAATAAATTTGATGGTTTCATTTCACAGACAATCCTTATATTGAATGCTCAACTTACACAAGTCCCAATGGCATCTTTTAACCATGATTATAACCAGAAAAATAGCGTAAAATTAACTAATATTACATTGATGTATAATACAAGTTTTGACCACATTTGAATTAATTTTGACTGTGAAGATCTCATTAAGGTTTATAAAAACTGGCCAGAAAAGAAAACATTTTGTTTGTCCTTATTTAAAGTTAATCAAATAGTTGTTTTTATCTAACTTGCAAAGCCATAAACTAAACTAAACTGCGTATTTTCTTGATTGCAAAATGGTTTAATCAGCAACTCATAGACTTAAGCGTTGTGCATTTCTTCCTATAAACGAAACTAGACTATATATTTCCACTAATTCTCTTGCAATTTCAATTAACAATAATAAAATCTAGAGCCAGGCCAGTATTTCTCCCGCTAACTAATGAAAAGTTGAACATTTTTCATAACAGTATTAGACACAGCTGATGCTGGGTGCAAAATAACTTGTAAGCTGATAAGGCAGTCAACGAAAACATCAATCGTGTTAGACATCAATCGTGATGTAGAGGATTACTTTGTGGCAAATTTTGTCAACCGTCAACACAGAAAAAGCCCACATTCTCATACTTTACTTGTAACAATAGAAATTGGGGAAAAAGCTGCACCTTTGATGTTGTAAAAAATTATTTCCTGTAAAGCGGGAGCTTTGCAAAAAACCAAGTAATGATGTTGTCATTTTAATTACATTTATGCCTATTATTTGTTTTTCTGTTTGTTGATTTATTTCTATTTTAACTGATGGATGTTATAGGGCAGGAAAATTACAGATAGCTACTCATGGATTGCAAGCCCAATGCTACCATTATGCCATGAATTTTAAAACTGTAAAACTGGTGGGGTAATGTCCTACTAGTTTGTCAAAATTGCCTCATTAGCTGGTCATATTTGCCGCACTGCCAGCAGGGTCTTTAAAGCACTGCATTTCGGCTTCTGGCATGATACAACAGACTAGCTCCTTTCCATTTTAAATACTGTTTACTTTGCTTATACAACTGAGTGAAATACACCCAAAAATTAACTTGTCATCCCTAAGTCTCTTTCTCACAGGCACATGTATAGAAATGAGTGCACAGAATGCTTGCCAAATGTTGTACAAATAAAATCAAACAAAAATACAAATTACTTGAATTTGGTCCGTCGTTTTTGAAGCAGTAAAATTCCCTGCATTATGTTAAATTTGTTTGCTAAGCAGCTGCTTTTCAGTTTAATACCACCATTTTATAGAAAGAAAAAAAGTAGTGCAAAGAGAAACAAATAGACAGAAAGACCATAGATATATTAGATACTTTGTTTTTGTTACTCAACTTCAGTATAAATGGTATTTTCACAAAGCTTACATCTTAGAAAAACAGACAGCAACAATTAATATACACTATACTGTACATGCTATCTACAAACAGCAGTAAGTTCAACTGCTACATGAGACGTCTGGATCATTTAAAGTTTCGAAACATAGTCTTGGAAACCAAATCACAGTAAGATTACAGTTAGCAAACCACAGTGATGTAAAATGAAAGAATGATAAAGTTAGATCGGGAAGAGAGAAAATGGGAACATGATAGAAGAACACAGAGAAAAGAGGGACAGAAAGCATGAATGAGATGAAATGGAAGTCACAGACAGAGAGGAGTGAGACAAAGGTAGCCAGAGGTGGTCAAAGAAAAAAAGAGAGAATGACGATGAAAAGATGTGATAAGAGTGAGTGAGCGAGAAAGAATGGAATAAAGGAAACATATTATTCAAGTGACTACAATATTTACGGCTTCATCAGCGTCATAAGCCAACTAAAACAAGGAATTACGATGATGAAAGCCTCGACAAAATGTTCTTAAATTGATTTGTTGCACAATTAATCATGAACATCACTCATCTGAACAATGTGAATTTCTTACTGCATAAGCTGCCTTCTTTGTTCAGTAACCCTTCTTGTATAGTCTGATAGCTGGGTAACTGTGAGAGCGTGCCGAGTGCAGCAACCGATGGCTTTGAACGCAACATTCTAGTCGCTACCCGTAGTATATCATCCCTGGTTATTTTACCTGCAGAAAAAACACTTCAACATGAAATTGCCACATATGTTAAAACTAAAATGATTCCTTTGGCTTTGTGCTTCCGTTGGCCCACACTGTCTTCTCTTAAATCATCTTTTGTGGTCTAACCACCACAGATGTAAGGTCACTGGCCTTGAGACCATCATTTTTGTAAACTGCCATTTTATTTGCTGAGTTAGCCAAATCTGAAGCTGATTTTATTGAAGTACATTAAGCTATTAACAATTAATTGTCACTTATAAGTTACAACATTGCATTATGAACGCTAAATCAGATCTTGCATGGACTAAAACAGATTCAAAGAAAGGAGTTTCTGGTTTGCTCACTAAAAGTTGTAAAATTGAATCCTGCTGTTACTTTGTACATTTTAGTGCTTTCAATACTTGAATAAATTATTATTATTTCTGTACACCAGATTAGCCTACATGTTTTTGCCCATGGTGTGCAAACAATAGTTTTCACATGTGATAATACATCTTTATCTAAAACTGTGAGTAATGTGATGTGTTGATCACATTTAACACAAAAATGCAGAATGGAGGCTCTAGAGTACCTATTTCTTCAACAAAAAATTGAGGTTGTCGTCGATGACCAGTAGACAATACTTGACGTGCAATATCTTCAAACACAACTGGCCTGCTCTCCAAATTCATCATTAGCATTGACTGGAGTTGAGTTTTGGCACGATCAAGTTCCACTGGATCTGTGTCTCCAACCATAAGTAGAAATTCCTTAGTAATCACATCCACAAGTTCTGCCAGCTAAGCCAAAATGGTGATAATAGTAAGGTAATGGTATAAATGCTACAAAATTATTTTTGCACAATCATTAATGATCAATAATCGTTGATTAAGATAAAAATGTAATGTATAAATTAATAAACTAACAGTTGAGGTAATATTGCACTTACTATGGTTTACTTATTTAAGCCTTATTACTACCATAGTAATAAACCATTAGATGCCAATATTTAATAATTATTTACATAGTAATAAACAACACACATAGATCATGAATACCCACAACCTGTATTACATGGCACTTGTAAAATGGAACGAATAAAATAAGGACAACGGATTACTAAAAGTGACCATACTTGTGATGGATGGGCACTTGCGTGAATACAAAACAATCCTGCATCATTGTATGCATGATTGTAGGCTGTAGCATTGTACATCCAGTGGTATCTAAAAATGCACAAACAACAACTTTACGTCAAAATAAACTTCGAATTTTGTCACTAGTAAGTGAACTATTTTTCTGCTATTCTAATACAGTATAACATCATAATAACGAACCTGCTAGGGATCCAGAAAAAAGTACTTTATAACCGAGGTATTCTATAAGCATACAGAGCTAATCATATGTATATCACTACTATATGGAGAAGCACTTATGAAAATGTGTGACTTCATAGAGGATGTATTAGAACATGCTAAAAAATTGTATAAGTATAAATATTGTCTCTTGTATAAAAAGTTTTTGCAGTAAACCAAAGGCAGTAAGATTCATAATGAAATATACACAGTACCCTGCCATTAGGTTTGAAAAACAGGTGGATGCCAAGGAGCTAAATGACTGACTGTTTTTATACAGCCAGTAGACGAAATTGTCTTAATGCACAATGTGTTAATAATTGGAACCATATCCTGCATGCCCAACAACTTTTTTGCTGCACCAGGAATGACGGGTTAAATTTAACTGTAAATTAATTTAGAAACGGCTGACAAAAGTAAAGTATTCGATAAAAACTTATAAATACATAGTAATACAGGCAATGCAGAAAAGAAATCAGCAATATACAATAAACGAGTATGCTGTATGCAAAACTATTATATTAGTTAAATAAATGATCTTGAGGATTCACATATCAGTTTTAAAAACTGTTTAATCTAAACCAAATAAATAATGTTTAAACTAATAAATGATGAAAGTTCTTTTTGTGAGTTTGCATTACTGGCATGTATGCAATAAACTATGTTAGCTATTATGGTGTTATACTGTATATGTATTTAATGAGTGGTCGCTCAGTTAAATAACGTAGGCAAGTTAATCAGCGAGATATTAAACTGATGATGTGATCTCACTGTCCGAGTTCTGAACTTCAAATCAGCATCCATTTGATATTTCAAGCCCGAGCTCTGAAAGTCAGGTATCTGGACATAGACTATAAATCACTAATTAATGTGAGAAATAAACTACGCTATTTAGGTTCTTTTTAAATGGGATCTTTACTGATAGTACGGAGATGTAACGCTAACGAGCAAAATGATAGGCTTGTAACTTTAAGCTAAATTCCTGAAATCTGACTCAGATCGAGACTCAGTTCTGAATTTTGTTTAAGCCCATTTTCACAGATTTAAATTACTGAGGGTTTAATCCTCAAAAATGAAATCGTAATTGCAAATCATAAACCCCAAACTTCCAAAAATCCACTTGAACCACACCTACCTGTTCAACACGTTGAGATACAAGCGGGTGTACATTCCCTTGCCCGGCCCACCAGCAGAGAATGATCCGCCTCCACCCATCATCATGTTTAGTACACAAAATGCCACAAAATCAGAATGCTTATGGCTGCTGCTCTCCATACCCAGTACAAAGTGAGCTAGTTCAGGAATAGGTGAAGGACCTAGGCTAACGTTTGACATATCTTTTTGTCTCTGCAAAAAAACGACATTTTACAATTTTCAGTCCAAAAGGAACACTGCTTAATAAGAATGCTTGTCTAAAATATAGCAACGATGCACTGGAAAGGGACAGAATACAAAAATCGCGGGCAGCATTTGTAATTAGCATTATCATTAGCACAATCACAAAATTCCAATTATGCATAAATATAACCACTACAACATAACGAAGGCAATAAAATGTAAGAATGCAAGTTTAAATTTATGCACTACCTAGAGCAAATACGACAGCAGTGCTATATCTCTGATGCATGTGAAGATAATGACTGATCCTGACTAACTGACACCGACTAGCATAAAAATTAAGATCTGGTTTAGCCAGGCAGGTTTATAGCTCAAAGGAACAAAATTTGAGTCCTGATACAATAAGGTTCTGAATCATGAATGACAACATTTTTAAAAAGCCTTCCACCTTCTAAATTTAAATGTTGGTAATAACATATCTTGCCATTATTGTTGTAAGTATAATGTACAAAGAAATAGAGATCAAACATTGATGGGCTGATCGTCTCAGTTATACAGCTTCTAATAACGTCTAAGAATTTTTTACTGATGTACATAGACCTGTGCTGCAGAAATTTTGTTCATCATACCAAACCGGAAATTTAGTTGTTAGTGAAAGAAATTCATGCCATTTAGTGGAACATCCTGTACATGGTGTCCACTGATCTACAAAGCTGAAAAAACTATATAATAGCAGGTTTATTTATATAATAATTACTAACCAAAATTTCTCCACCAGTGTACTGGGCCAATGACTCATCTTGCAGATCTCTTGTCTCTAATACCAAGCTTTCATCCTCCTCCCAAACTGGCTTCTCTGATACAAAATACTTTTGAGCAGTGTTGACTAAATCTTCATGCTCTACACCAACCCCTGCAAACAAATTCTAAGAAATCAATCATTCCACAGTAAACTGCAAGACTTACAGGTTCATTTTTCTGAGATGAGAATGCATGGCCCAGTGGTCGTAGTATTGTGCTTGGTGATTGGTGTTAAGAATGGCATAAAAGCTGTTCAGTTACTGGATGGGTAAACTGCTTCAAGTTTGTTCTGGGCCATTTCATTCACCACGTTAATTTCGGTGGTTTACCTCCTATGGGAGAATGTATACATATCTGCTTCTTAGCTGGGGCACCTCTGCCAGTTCAGTGGCTCAGCCTAGAAAATCAGTTTTTAATAAAGAATCAGGTCTCAGTCTTACCATGACCATTCCATTTGTGTTGACCTGTTGTTGAATCGTGGATTCCAACATAAAGGTTCAGTATTGTACAAATTGGTTCGCATAGTTTGTACTAATCAAACTCATTTCTTCTCTGGCACGGAGTTTTCTTGTTTTGATGATAAGAAAACAGTGCAAGACATAGTAACCACAAAGCAAAACAGTGCAAGACATAGTAAACACAAAGCAACTAATTTTACACATTGCATAATTTTTGATACCTCCTTTACAGGTGTTAATGTGAATATATATTTGCAGTAACTCTACAAACTGTAAATTTATTTGATAAAGCACACAAATTTATCAAATAAATGCATAAAACTCAATCATTGCAATAGAAAATGCCTCACATAACAGATTTGGTACAAATCTTGACAACTTAAATCGTAAAGTTTAAAAGGCATAATTAAAAAAGTTTTTAACAATCAAAAATTAGAAGAATATTTCAGACTTCATTACCTGCAAGGACCATCCTGGCTGGAGTGAAGTAATTTTTCAGAAATGTGAATAAAACATGTCTATTTACATTGAATACATTCTCTCTAGGGCAGAGTTTTGGAAGGCCCAGAGTGTTGTCTCTAAATGCAGCCTGTAAAATAAATACCTTATACACACTGCACGAAACAGATTGAAAGGTTAATTCAAGATCTTGCAAACACACCTACGCAATTACCACTTCAATCAAGCTGAATTAGACGGTAAGTCAAGTATGAATTCTCTTTGAAAATCCCAAATAAATCAAGCGGGCCTAGAAAAGAACACAGGAAAATATTTGGAGACTGATGTGTGGCAGCAGTTGTTTCAAGTCAATAACAAGTTAACTTTCTTGGTTAGTTGAGCAAGTTAAAGCAGAGGCAGTGGGGGTAAAAACATAAAGTGTATTGATGTCATATTCTGTCATTCTGATATGAAATACAACTTCCGGCTGAGAATAACAGACAAACAGCCATTACGTTCACCAGCAGGTAACCTTAGCTGCTGTGTTTCATGAACTGAAAAGAGTTTGTCATGAAAAATATCAGCGTCCCTATTGCACCTACATAAGTGTCGTCAATTCTACACACATTTCACTCTCAAATACAATTTTACAATAGAGGATTACAGAGCGTAATTGTACTATTATTTAAAATGTCACCCATTCTATAAACTTAGTGATATCAACAAATGTGAGTTCATTATAGTGAACCTCCTAGGCACTCTATAAGCACATGCGACTAATATAAATAATGTACAATGAATGGCTTCATAGAGGATGTAAAGGACTTTTGGAAGATACTAATAAGTCTCAACTATGCAATATAATTAAATTCAATAAAATGTACTTTAAGCAACTCCAATAAACTAAAAATCAATACACATTAAAAAAAGTCAGTCGCTTTTTTCACACAAAATTTCTGTTTTGTCCCTTGTGTATAAATAGTTTTTGCAGCAAAGTAACTGCAGTAAGGTTCATCACTTGAAACATCTCAGGAGTGAGTTGCCAGTGAAACACCTTAGCAGTGCGATGCCTGTGTAAAATAGCTGAGTGCCAAGCTACTGAGTGACCCATGTTGTTTTTATACAGCTAGTAGACAAAATGACATTTCAACATGAAATCTTAACAGCTCCGCATGCCACATGCTCAGCAACTTTTTTGCAGCACCAGGGTTGACTGGTTAAATTTAACTGCTAATTAATTTAGAAATTGCTGGCAAAGACAAAGTATGCAATAATGGATTTATAATGTAGTACTTTTTTAGATTTAATATGTAAAAATCTTATGAATAACTACAAAAAAAAACTTGCATGCGAATTTATTATAAAAATTATGATCAGTTTACGCGAAACTCATTCTAGGATATTATTGCCACCATCTTGAAATGAAAAACCGACTCCGCCAAACGATGCGGAATTCATTTCAATATATTCATGTGAAGTTTCATGACAATCCATCGCAAAGTCACAGAGCCTTAGACTTTTTTCCAAAGGTCCTCACACCAACAAAATAACAACAAGAACAACAAGAAACACATCCGCAACAGAGGAATGGTGATTTGGGTTGAATCTTTCGACCTAAAACCACATCCATATTAACGAGTGCCTGCATACTCCACACAAATATTAATTATAACTAAATTATCTTTTACAGCTCAGGATTTAGAATTAGCAAAATGAGTCGTCCATTTTCACATACTTCACAATATATATAGGCATAAATACAAGTGATGAAAAGATTATGCAATAAAATTTACCATTAAATTGATGAAGAGCACACGTTTAAAATGACGTAATTAAAAGCTGTAAATAGATAATCTATGTCAATTTAAATAGAAACTGTACATTAGAAGTATGGGACAGAGATTACATACTGTAGTCCAGAAAAAAGCAAGAGCTAAAAATTTCCTGTATGCATTAATTTTACAGTTTACCAAAGTATTAGCGTTAAGTTCAAGTAAACTATTGTAGTGGATTGGATTTCTAAACTTGCAGTTTTAGGTCAAACTCAGTCGAAGTTAGCAGTTCTGAAAAAGATGAGCTACTTACCGCATGTATCATTTCATTTAACAAAGGTTCTGGATCAGGCCTCATGTCTAAATCTTCTAATTCATAACTGATCGCTGCTTGTGCCAATTCTACCTGGTTAAGTACATTTGAGTTAAGACAAGGCTACAGAGATGCTGCACTAACACGATTACAGTAATTTACTTCACACTTCAATTAAATCAATACCAACTAATTAAATTAAAATTCGGACTTTTTTATCAAATACTGGATGTTTCCAATTTCAACAGTTTATTTTCAAAATATTGCTTTATAAAAAAAACAAAAATTTTGTTATTGACTTTCAGCTGGAGATTGATACTAACCATTTCTCCATTATACAAAACTCAAAAGTGGCAAAAAATGAAAACACACTGCAAATGAATAAATAAACTTAGACAATAACTAACTTGTAAACTGTACAAATAAAAATTACAACCTCTGTATTCAAAATATTAGGACGAAGAACCACGTCTGCAATTAACTTTACAACCTTATCCAAACCAGAACTATAGGCAGAGGCTGCATAAATTGCTGTATCCCTGCAAATATCAGTCATTCGTACAAGACAATTTGACATACGCAATAACAGGCACAAAATCAAAAGAGAGTTAGTTTATTTAGATGTATACCAGTTTCTGTAAAAGATCATTCAAGACACAGATCATGGTAAAATAACAGAAAACTCAGCAAGATAATCAGAATGACATTTGGAGTTTTTGATATTTGACTTTATGCTAACCATTTCCTGAAATGGAGTACCTTTCCTTAATTATGATAGCTCTAAGGTTCGTATAAGCATTACTATCCTTCCAGAAAAAACTCAATTGGCTAAGGAAAACCTTTAAAAATTTTTAGTAAAGCTCTGAATCAAACTAGAACTTTAGTGTGTTCAAATGCAACACAACTTAGGCCAGTTAAACAATAGAAACCACTTTTTAAAAAAGTCGAACACTTAACTTCAATAGGAATGCTAGGCCTCCGGGTAAGTTTTGTTAAAAAATAAAATTACCGAGATATCTGGCAATCACATATGCCACCTTCTTTCTCCAGTTCCAGTAGAATTTTATCCCTGTTCTCATACTCTTTGGATGACTAAAAATATACAAAGTTACCATGTAAAGTTTTTCATTTCTTTTATTTACCTTTAATACTACACATGCCATATAAACACACGCATAATACACATGTTAATATACCTTCTTCGGGTAAATAGCTGGTGCCACATTTTTGTACAGTAGTCTTCGAATTCAGATCTAGCACTAAGAAGTCAGGCCTCCATAATGTAGAGGGCTGTAGTATGACTAAATCTAGTTCATTACCCGAAGTAATCTTCTAAAATGAGCACATGGGGTAGAAATGTCATAGCCATGGTGTTTGCAGACTTAATAATTATCAAGTCAAAGTATTTCATGAGCAGAATTTAATAAAACAACTATTTTTGTTTTTCGATACTTACCGAAAATGCTAGTTTTTCCAAAAAGTGGGAAATTCCACTAGGAAATGTTACTTCATGTCGTGACCCACAGTCAATCGCAACTAGAAACAAATTAGATAAACTTAACGACCCAAATTGATCTAAACGATTGACTTTCATACATATTCTTTGTTCTTGTGGTTAAGCTGCTAAAATAAGTCATTTTTCCTAATCTGTAAACATTACATTTACTAAGAAAACCTAATGAGCTTAAAAGTTATAGATGCAGACCATCCTGCTCAGCCAAATGAGAATAATTACATCAAATTTATACTTTAACAATTTATTTATAATTTAACAAGCTTTTTAAGTACCATATGTATATGTAATGCAATCCTTGTTTAGCAGCGGCCACTAAGCTGGCAAAAATGGATAAAGTTTTCACAATGCTAGAGACCACTGCTACAAAAAGGTGACAAGAAATTATTTTTACATCACGCTGAAATCAATTGCTTCACAACATTCCTTGTTTAAATTAAACTACGATGCATACTAATATTGCGATGTATGAATGAGTTTAAATTTCATATAGATTATGATTAAAGAAAAAGGTACCAAGCCGGCATTCTGAATGATGATACGTATATCATGTTCAGAGTGACTTGGAAGTATATAAAAGTTCCCCTCATCAAACCTCTTTCAGTTCAAATAAACCTATATAATGAAAGGCCAATAACAGCAGAAAATAAAATGCTTTGGTTTCTATATATCTATATATAGTTTTAGTTTTTCTACATGTCATGATGCACTTAAATTTATAGAGCTTGGCATATTTATCCTGACAATGCACTTACCTCCAACTGTGCAAAAACGACCATATTTTTTCTCAGATGCCACCTTAAGGCCATTCTCTAAAACTGTCACCTTAGTCTCCTGAGGCTGATGAGTGACTATTGCATATTTAGCTTTTGGAAGATCTGGCAATGTCGCAGACAGCAGAACTTTATTAGGATCGGCATTGTCACTGTTGCAGTTAGTGCTTGATGTTCGAATATGGCCTTGAGGGCTGAAACAAACACACAGCAATCACTTCATCTACACAACACCACGAGCTGCATCACAACTGTCAGCATTTTTTATAATTAGTATAGGTACCAAACTGGCACTTTTCTAGCCGCAAAACTTCTTGTAGCTAGAAAATTTTCACTGCAAAAAGTGATTCAGAAGAATAATCCATGAGTTTTGTGAGGTAATATGAAGTTTGCAGATAAAAACATTTGTGGATCTGCAATCGCCTTATCTGGAAAGATTTCACATACAAAACACCATGTAATTTAAAATTTTGTAATTGATTTTTTAACAGTGTTACAGTTAAAAACTTGTTATAATAACATATACAATAGAGGTAAGTTAAAACTGACAACAAAGCATCTTAGCTGTGCAGATGATAGTACAATAGAAATCAGAAAGATTACATGCAAAGTATAAAGGTAAAGATTAGAAAGCAAGGCCGACACTCTAGACAGTTCTGTGTAGTCCAGGTAAATATGGACATCAAAGCTGGAAAATGAAATACAGTGGACTCTCGTTATAAGAATCACCTCGGGAGAAGGCAAAGTGATTCTTATAACAAGCGATTCTTATAACGAGCATGACACAGAATTGCTTTAAAAAAATTTTATGCACATAAAAATTATTTATTTCCCGAAATTACGCTAGAAACGACATGAAACAGCATAATGTTTTTCTGGCCTAAAAAGGACCTAAAAATTACTAGACTAATGTTTTCATTTCATGGTTGGGTAAATATTTCATGATGCCAGAATTGCCTTAAAAATTTTTTAATGCACATAATTTTTTTCCTCCACGCCCACTGCGCAGAACCTTGTAAGCAGGGCGTGAGAGACAATGGAGTTGGCGCCAAAATTGATTCTACTATCGAAAGAAGGGTGATTCTTATACGAGCGGATTTTCACTAGGAAAATGCCGAATCAATTCGGGAAACGCGATTTTGATTCTTATATCGAGCTGATTCTTATACGTGTGATTCTTGTAACGAGAGTCCACTGTAGATGCACATTTTTCTTTGTGGATCTATCAAATGAAAAAGCAATAAAATACTGCTAATTTTTAAATATTAAAGATTGAAATCATGGTTATAAAGCTGCTAAAGGTTCCAGCTTGGCAATTTGTAATCTCTTATAATAATTATAACACTTGCTTATGAAGTTTGCAGACAGTAACATTTGTAGATCTGCAATCGTTTTATCTGGAAAGATTTCATATAAAAACACCATATGATTTAAAATTTTGCAATTAATTTTTTATTAAGTCCCCACTGCCCTTAATACTGAAAATTCATTTATTCATGATACTCATGAAGCAGATTTTGACAAATTAAAAAGTGAATTTGTTCAGTTAAAATTTTATAAGCAGGTGTTACACGTACATTCAAAAGCTAGTAACGTAGTGCAGAAATGGGTATATACCCAACTTTTGTCTTTATTGTAAATTTAGTTGTAAACTATTGGCTACACATGCTGGAAACACCCTGCAACAGCCTAATTTACAATGCATATTTAGATTGCAAACAAAAAGATAACGAAAATGTGTATAACTGGGTCTCGTTCATAGGAATATTTTGTATAAACTTGGGTTTGAACATACTTGGATTACTGAAGGTACGTTAAGTGCCCGAAGGTTGCTTTACTCCATTAATAAGAAACTACAGGAATAGATATAATGACTATTTTTTGAAAAATATTTATAACGACAACAACGATGATGGGGGTAATAAACTTCGAACTCATAGGCTTTTTAAAACTGTATATTGTTTAGAGAAATATTTGCTTAAGCGTAATAATCCAATTTAAAGCAAACGTATACAACTATATACACTAGATTTAGAATTAGCGCACACACATGGGATATTAAGAGGGGGAGGGTTTATAATATCATAAACCAACAATACCTGCTCAACAAATATGTAAAATATGCAAGATGAATCAAGTGGAAGATGAAATGCATTTTTGTATGACATGCTCTGCTTATCAAAATACAAAATACAATTGTATTTGAAGATATTTTAAAAATATTTCCTTCTTTTGCAAATATGCCTGTAAATGAACAGTTTATTTTTATTAATGGCCTAAATGATGTAGCGATGAGAACCCTAGTAATAGACTTTATACATCATCAGCAAGAAAAGGGGAGAGAAACAGGACAGCAAATAACTTTAATTTAAACTCACAGCCTACAAAATATATTCTTACTATTGTTGTTTTTTCTGTGTTACCATTGTGCTTTTGTTGGTTTTGTGTTTTTTGGGGGGTATTATCATCCCTACTACATTTGAGCTGTTCCATTCTATGTGCCGGATCGACATTTTTTCTTTATGTTGTATGCCTAATAAACATTATTATACAATAGTGCCATAGTGCTATGGTTCTACTAATGTACTTATCAATGTACAACAAACAAAATTCAGGCTGCAGCAAGTCAAGTAAATGGTACACACCGGTAACACGAACTTTCAAAAAAGAACAAACGTTCATATTTTATTCAACTAGGTTATTACGTAATGCACAGTTTTTGCCGGGCCCCATAGAATGCATTCACTTGTGTATGTTTATTATGATTACAATGTATTTATATAAGTTTTTAATGTGCAATTTAACTTTCCTAGCCCTTTGTAAATGAAATTACAATTAAGTTTAGCCCATCATTCCTGGAGCTGCAAAAAAGTTGTTGGGCATACAGCATGTGGAGTTGTTAACATAACGTGTTGAAAAGTAATTTTGTCTGCTAACCATATAAAAACAGGGAGTCACTGAACAACCAGTTGGACACCGAGCTGTTTTACCTACGTACACTGGACACCGAGCTGTTTTACCTACGTACACTGGAAATAAGATGTTTTGCTGCAAAAAAATTTTGCGCAAAGGGCAAGCAGAAATTTTGCCCAAACAAATCTGACTGACATTTTTAAATCTCAGTGACTTTGCTGAACAAGTAATGTAAATTTGGATATGAACGTTTACATGCAATTACATGTGCAATAAGCATGCACTTACACCAGCACAAATGTTCATCAATTTTTAGTTTGCTGAAGTCACATACGTCTACTCATACATACACACATACATACATCATACATACGTCTGCTTATTACAGAGTACTTCCAGGGTGCAAGTTTAGCACTTTTTTCTGCTAGAAATCTGCCTGTTCCCATTTTTGCAGAAAATTTGTGCCTTATGCAATGCCACAGTTTTTTACCTGAATTTGCAATTGTAGGTCAGTCTGTGGATATAAACAGCTAAAATATCAAACCAGTTGTAAATTCTTTGTCATTAGGAGTTTCAAGCTTTAGGTACATTAAAAATATCATTGTGTCAGGCTTCAGCCCATTTCTTAGGTCTGAATGAAAAAGTTTATAATACAAACTGAATCCTCTATCCACTTCAGCATTTCAATAATATAATGACTTGCGCTTGCAAGCTAAAAATCGAGTCACTTAAAGTCAAGATGTGCATCTGCATCACATTCAATAAGGTGCAATGTCTAATAATAAGCCTACTGTCAGTTGCTCAAACAGGTTCTAGGCCTGACAAGCATAACAGTAGTTGACTGATTCATATCTATCTCTGCAACCAGCATTTTTTATTTAGAATGTCGAGTTTGGTCATAAGATTTATAATCCCTATACTTGGAAGTTCAAGGATCACTATCGGTAAAGTTCTTTTTACTAAGTCTAGCCCTACTCAGAGCTATTTGGCATTGTCTGCACCATATGTCATGATTGCCAAAACAATGCTAGTCGGCTATGCTGCCAGCAAACATAGGTTCTACTGTAGATGCTGTACCACTTGCTGTGCGGCTGACAAGTAATTGTATCTAACAGCATCAGGAGAAATGAATACAACAGAGGTTTTAACAAACAAAAAATCAACCTCGTTGTTGAATTTTGCATAAAAATATTGAAATACTGATATATTTTAGTCAAATTTGTATTTCCTCTGTTTTTGCCTTCTGTTTCTTCAGTGCGTAAGTAGAGCAGTTCAAACCTAGCATGCACCAGCGAGAATGTTTATTCATAACGCAAAGTCCTCGTAGTAATATGCGAGTGAGAATTTTTGGTGGTTTGGCTTTTAATTGATTGTCTGACAGCCAAATTAATTTAAATTCCCTGCAAACTATACAGTTTTGAGAAAGTGGGGCGTCACTTACTGTGTACATCGACTGGGCAAAAAATACAAGATTTCATTAATACAAAGCCATAATAAAAATAGCAGGCTTAGTTTATCATGGCCACGAAGACTAGTGTACCGATGACTTTTGCCGGCTCCATAGCAAATTCACCAGAATTTCTATTGTGGGTCCCTAGCATGTTCTAGGACTGCACCAAAACCAAGTTTTACTGAACCGAAACGGTACCAAACTTTTCAAACCATTTTCGTGGAACCAAATTTCTACTATTTTATTACCAAAATCGAATATCTGCGGAAATTTACCAATATTGTTAGTTTTTTATCAAACTAATAGAAAAAAGTCAACGCACGAAAGGTTGTTTTAGCTGTTTCATAAATTGAATAGGCCTATAATACTCTACAATCACAAGCAGGTGACTATAAGCTAGCATTAGGAGTATCAGAATCTAGTACTACTAGAACTAGTAATATAATAACTGGAAATAAAGCAATAAATTGTCTGACTAACAAACCATTGTTTATTTTATTAAATTTGAATTGCAAAATTTAAGAAATTAATAATTTTAAAGTGCTAAATTGAACTAATTATGTATGCCACTGACCTCCAAGTTTGACAAGCTCTTGACACGTTGACAAGTCTGATATTGATAACATAAACAGTAAGTAATCAACACTCATATTAACAGATAACAATATAGTAATTACTTTAATATTATAGCTTAATCAGTAATTATATAGTAATCACTTTACATATTGTATCAGGGTGTCTCAAATATTTTACACTTAACTTCAATCTGCTGTGCTAAAAACCTAATGAATAAAAAATCTCACATGCTCGTGTTTCATGTACATTGTTTACCTGTGTTTGACACTTACACTAAATTCACTGACAATGTTGACAACTCGACAATAATTATAATCTATGCAAAATTCACAATTTCTTTCACTAAGTCAACAAGAAAGCCACGTGTATATAACCGACAAGTGAATGACTTCACGGTATCCAGGTGCATCACTCCAGATGGTAAAATTTTATGAAGTTAGTTCAAGCTGAAGGTCTACCAAGTGAAAACAGCTTTGTTGAAAAATTGTCTTATTTTGAAAAAGATGTCAGAACTGATAGTGATTAATTCTAATAATAAATCAGTTTAATTAAAATTCAATCTTTGCTGTTTCAATAATTATAATTAATCGTACTTGAATTATGTATTTCAGACCGTAAAAAGTCACAGTGAGAATCTTCAAAGATTCTGGCAAAATATAACGAAATTATGGCCCTGTTAGATAATGTAAAAAATGGTGTAACAGTTACAAAATTTTTCTTTCAACTTCTTCTACATAACTTAACATAGTTATATTGAACATGCTAAGGATGCATCGAAATTCGGTAACAGCTGGATTTCAGTTACCAAACCGAATCTTCGGTTCGTTTTGTTTTGTTAGTATAAAAAAATTAGGTTTCGGTTCAGTTTATTTAAATCAATTCGGTCGTGACGACTGTAAAAACTGTTTCTATTGTATAAGCATTACGAATGCGCTTTGGCCAGTGCAAGAGCAAAATGTACACACATGTATACATACACACAGACGTACATACAGTGTACCTACAAATATACTCACATGTATGCATACTCCAATATTCACACGAATACGCATGCATGAGCTTTTGAATCAGAGTGTTCGCAGTACGCACTTCACTAACTAAGCAAACGTATCAACTATTGTATCTTGTCAATGACATTAAAAATACCTTTTGGGGAGAGCCAGTGAAGTGCACACAGAAAAGGCACGTCAGTGACATTTTACTAGATGGCATGACCATTGTAAACAATTAAGTATTTACTTTTCTAGTTATGGAAGTCTTTTAAACAAGACAAGCATTATGCTAATAAATATACCTTTGTTAAAAAAGTTTTTTGGGACATACATTAAAATTGCCTTTTCTTCTCCGTGAAGAATCACTTACAAATCATATATTTGTCATTGTTAATTTTCACCGTTGGTGATGATGATAAAATAAATAAGCATGACTAAAATGATGGCGACAATGATAATGAGAGTGACGATGATGAAGATCAAACTGACTGTGACAATGACAGTGATGATGCCTAGTATGGAACAGGAGTAAGAATCACAAAACCAAACAAGTAAGACTCAAAACAAGAACAAGGCACAGAATGAGAAGGAAAACATGAACAAGAAAAGCCGAACAAAGACAAACAAGTGAATGAATACAAACAAAAACAGCAGCAAGAACAAGAAAAAATAACAAAAAAGATTGTGATAGTAAAGCTGACGATGTACCAAACAAAACGAATGTCGCAGTTCTAGACCCGTGAGTGCTGTTATAGGAGCATCTGGAGTTAATTATAGCGGAACTCTTCACGTGACCATATTCTCGGGCGAAGATAAAATAGAAAAGCAATTTAATTCACACTGAAATACGGGCCTTATATACTGTTGTATGCTCCCTTTTACCCATGGCCGCACACACGCGCGCACACACTTCAAAACGGACCGCATTATTAACTCAATCCTCGACAGAGCAAAACACAGTATTACATATCATTTTTTTTCTTTACTACCGTGCAATAATATGTATAGTCATACTTGCCTGATTTTACATTTCGTGACAGCACGCGATACAAAACTACGTGCAGAAAGCGCCATCTTACTTCTCTAAACGCTCTTGCAAAATACACAAAAGTTGACCAAGTAAATAGGCTTAATTTAATTCAAGTTTAGCTTATTGGTGAAATGAAACCAAGAGAAGGTACGCCATGCCTCCGACCATGCGAGTCGCACGAAATTTTGAAACTCTCTCCAATCTCTATACTCGACGACTGCCACAAATGGCCATTTACCTTGCAATTTATCTTACAAAGTTATATGGACCTAAAGTTGCAGTAGCTCCTCAAAGATGCTTTAAGGCAATTGATTATATGCCTTAAGGCAATTGATTTATACATAATTACATTACATGCATTACACATTTCGCGAGATAAACAGCAAAGAACATACAATTATAGTTGTTAAAATATTGATATTGATAGTCATACATTTGGTCATTAACTGATCTGACTGATTATAATAAATCCTAATTATACCCACCCTAAATCAATCATAATATCCAAACAATCAATTGTTTATAACAAACAACTAAAGAACCCATTGCACGGCTGTCTCTTCTAAAGCACATCAATCTAGTGCTCAGTGACAACAGTACTGTGATATTATTTATAACTCAATATTTAAATTTAGCACTTTACTCAGCAGTTAAGGTATGGAACTGCAGAAGTCCTTTATTAACAACTAAGCAAAATGAGCATGTGCCTTGCTTAGGGCCTCAGGGGAAGAGGAGCCCACAACTTTTTTCCAGAATATTACCCAAAAACAAAATATGCCGGAATAGGTGTGATGTTTCTGTGTTTGTTTACTTGATCTGCTCACTGACCATTGAAAACACTGACTGATTATATAATGTGTCATAATATACTTTCAAGTGAAGTAATTCTTATAAAAATGCGATGATACAGAAAGCAGGATAATGTTGGTTTTGAATGTATGCATTTTATCACATGGTGGCCATGATGCAATGTGAGTAACTTTAATTATGTGATGCTAGTTATTTATCCATGTATTTTTGTATGTGGTTCTGGTGCTGGGAATTTAATTGTACATATGATTTTTTAAAAATAATCTTTTCAAGAAAACTTTTTGTAATATAAATAAATTCATACTTCATAGTTATAAGGACGCAACAATACATATTATATTGTATCTTAACTTTGATTCGTATAAGCTTAAATACTATGTATCTTCAAGGCGAGAAAGCAATGGAATAAAAGGCAATTTGTTTCATACAAGTGACATTAATTAATATTCTTCATTGGGACATATATGAACCAGCATCGATTTCTGTAAAAAACGTAATAGTTTGTATTTGCATTTTTTTACTCACTATCACTTTCCTTTTAAGAAATGAAAATGAATATTTTGCACTAAGTCTGTTCGCCGTTCGGATAAGTTTTGTTCGCTAGCTATTATTACACTGACCTTTTGTAATAAGTTGCTCTATGTTTATTGGTATATTATTCACATGTACATATGCTGAATGGCTATACCTTTTTAAGATTTAAATTCATCTCTGTATTTTTAATCTAATATCACATTTTATGCAGTCAAAGTTGATGTCCTAAAATTTACCGAGAACAAATCGTATCGCAAATTTTTTTCATTTCCGCAGATAAAATTTCATTTGCAGTTTAATATTGTTTTTATTTTTAAATTACATATACGTGGGTACACGTACTATAACCTTTTCAGTACTTAGGTCCTCTTGAGGTCTCAATCTGGTCATGAACTGCGCGGCGGAAGCAACCACCAGCTACTTCTGATACTGAAGGTAGCGCGTAAATTTTGAACAAGCTCCCCTCTCCTGAACCACCTAGCGAGCTACAAAATAAAGGTCAAGCGCAAATTACACCGCCATAGCAGCAGCAGTAGTAAAACTTTATTTCTTGTCGACATTATTCAAACTAACATTAGCCAAAGGCTGGTATCCGACAAATAAAAAATTCTACAGTGCACACATATCACAAGCCATTTAAATGTATGAAACGGCGTTTCACTTTTTTTGACTAATTGGAATAAACTTGCTGACAGCCGCTGCCTTGCTTGTAATTGGCTACATGCCAAAATTAGCGCTCGCTTACGAAACGAGGTCATAAAATTAGTTCGGCAGCCTCTGACCACGCCACGCAAAGTCGCAAACCTCCGCTAAAGTCTCTTTTTAATTAATTCTACACGATAGGTTTAATTTGTAATTTGAACTTACACTTAACAAGCGTTCGAAGCCATCAGTGGTGGAGGTGAAAACTTTCTATGTCTCGAAATGAATAAATTAACGACAAATGAGATTTTTGGAACTATTTTTGTCGATCCTTTGACAGCAATGCATCTAGTTTTCCGTTCTTGTTTCGTTGAAGCGGCCATATTCATGCCATTTTCTTGATGGAGTTACTACAATAAATTATTCTTACACACGTCTTATTTTTGAAAGAAATTTAAAAGTTTATAAACATGTTTAGTACATAGTTAAATGTAATTGCAATTGTTGTATAGTAATAAGTTTTAATGTTGACAGTGTGTGTTACTAGTTGATGTGCCCGTCTGAGTCGTTATGACCTTGCTGCGTGTAAGTATAAACTTGATATAACTTTGGCAAAACTAAATTTAAATTTTTGCACTTAAGTTTTGAACATCCATTGGTTATTTAATATTGTTGTACAGTGCTAATGAGCTCGATATAGCCTCGATAGCTCGATTTGCAGCTATTAGCAGCTAGGTCCTTATTTCTTTGGATAAGGTATAAGTTGGATGCGATGACGCATAATACAGAGAACTAAGTGGAGTATAAAGGAAGATAATCAGTCAAGTGAAATAAGAACAGTATTGAAGCCTGTTGTCAACATGAGACCGATGTTGATGCCTGCATCTCATTTGTCTGCGTCATTGAAATAAGCAGTAAATGCATTATGGCTGCAGCATCATATAAATAAGTAATAAACCTCATAGGTGAGGGCAATGAGGGATCGTCTCACTTTTCAAAGTCACGGGGACCTAGAGTTGAACTTGGTTATAGCCCCTTCTCAAACATGACAAAAACTATTTGACAGGTGATGCTTGAATGATTGCTGTTGGTAACTTGTTCATTGATGACACGGGAGGCAAAAAGATAAGATCGAATATTGGTTCATGACAAAGGAACAAATAGTTTCGAGGGGTGTCCATAGAGGGATCTAGGCGGATGTGAAAAAGCATCTTCCTAGAGGAACGCACCTTTTGCTTTCGTGCAGATATTATAAGTTGCACAATCAATAATATGAACTGTTATAAAATGTGAACAAAACTAAGTAAAGATACTTTACTCGGCTTTCGTAAAGGTTGTTCATTAATGTTCAGTATGACTCTAGGCAGTGACACTGATTAATGAGCAGTCATGATGTTAGAAATTGACTTTATGAGTAAACGAATTGATACCACTCACTTGACAAAGCTGAAAGAAAATAATTTCTACAAAAACTCCTAACAGAAGGTATCAGTACAAAATGTAGTATAATGTGTCTGCACAAAACCTAATATTTAGTTTTCGATTCCAAAAAAGGACTCTAAATGCAGCAAATGTAACAGTTTTAAAGTAAGTGACTAACAAGGTACCAAAAGAGCAACAAAATCTGGTGGCTTAAAATAATTATTACTGCATATCACACCAGATAAAATTAGTTTTAGTTGCTAAAACAAACACCTTTGAAATGCAGGGAAGGCGCATCGGTTTCCTCGGAGCCAACGGCACTTCCTGAGACTACTAGCTGTTTGAAACACTTTTCAACCAATTTCTAGCTGTGCCTCTGAACCTAGTCAGTAGCCACCATGACCTGAGATGTTAGAGAAGCAATAGGGCATGTGTTCTACTGGGGATAAAAGGTTACTGGACACCTGTGGGGTGTATTTAATACTGTAGCCTAGGATGCAAAATTTGTTGGGCAGTACCAGATTTTTAGGAGCCAGTGTTAAAATCCTTGTAGTTCTCATAGGAAATTTGTCTCCTTGCATATTTCATATAAAGTGCATATGCAGCATGATTAGATTTGAGCAGCATATATTTAGAATAAAAAGATGTGAATAGGAGCAGAACCCAAGAAAAGCTCTACTACATTGCAGGAATAAGTAACGTATTGTTCATTATCATTTTATAAACCAAACTGATACATGTACTATCTATCAAGGACTCTATATCATTGTGAAAGTCACTCCTGGTTGCCGTAGCAACTGTAAACCGAAGGCATACTAATATCACAAAAATAATGGTAGTCTATACTTTTTTTGCATAGGCCTAATCAGTGGGCCAGATGTGGTTATTTTGTTGCTGGCAGTTAAGGGATGTCTTCTGTAAAACCTAACATTTTTTCCAGTTTTGAGTCGCTCTATTTTTTGTGAATTTTTGAACAGTTTTAGACTTGGTTTGACATAAATGCCACGCAGGTATTAACGACTCCCTGTTGGAGCACAATACAAGAACAACACACTACAATGAGCAAATTGTAGGAGTTACAGCCCATCCTAAAATGTTGGGTTTAGTTCTAAGATATGAGGTCATTTGGAGAGAATGGCAAATTTTTATATTTGATGACATTGTATTATGGAGGAGCAGTACTATATAACCAAGCTTTGTGAATTTATCCCAGATATCAAAGTAACTGATATTAAAACATG
Organism: Tubiluchus corallicola; assembly: GCA_030141605.1. NCBI lineage: Eukaryota > Metazoa > Priapulida > Priapulimorpha > Priapulimorphida > Tubiluchidae > Tubiluchus > Tubiluchus corallicola. The sequence goes on from JAQGDQ010000005.1 coordinate 941,438, forward strand.
TTTTTTGAAACCTAGGTTGTGTCCCTTTTCACATCATGCACGATAAACCTGTCCCTATTCACCCCAAAATGTTGGATGAATGGGGACGCTGATTTTTAAATAAAACAACAATGTACGAAATTTTTATCATGAGAACAATACCTTCACTAACAAAAAAGTTACAGCCATTTGAATCACTATTCTGACCATAATTATTATTTGTCAGAAGTTTATAAGTGAGCTTCAGTCAAGCAGCATAAATTTATAAAGGTTATGAAAAGGACAGTGCTTGCATTTGAGGGCCATGCACTCGCACCCAATCGCTCTCGCTGCTTTGAATTTAGAAATTCCTTTGCCAAAAATCACACACGCTAAATATTTAGTCCTTAGTGGTTTTCAGAGTTGATCGTCGGATGAGCAAAAATTCGGAAAGTAAACAATGAAATACCCTAACTAATAAATGACTTAGTAAACCAACAAGATAACTTGAAAAACGAAATGTAATTTTGTTTTCAAATTATCGTCTTTTCTTTGTGGCATTTTTCCTAGCTCTCTAATGGCTGGATGCTCCATTATCGGTTACAGAATGTGACACACTCTTATTGTATGTTATGCAGCATATCTAACCAGTCGCTTTAGTACTTGCATGTTAATCCCACCATAATCCCACAGATGTTTCAATTGAGCTTGGTCACTATCAGCACTCCACGATTTCACGGCCAGACAAAAATAATAATTATGTGTATCTAACAAAATTAAGCAGTCTACTTTAATAATTTCTCATTGTCAGAATTACGGGAACTACAAATTAATGTAACAATATATCATTTGTGTACATAGCCTTTGTTCAATTGCCAAGCTACACATTTACCTGGAAGTAGATAGCTCAAAAAATTTTTATAGACATTTTTGTGACAGTAGTGCTATATTTGCATGCTGCTTGTTACAAGGAGCCGCAGTGTGAAGGTTGCTGGTATCGCTTACACTCTAAGCATGGTGTCGTAAAACTAAGCGATAATTTGTGAATTTCTGAAAATTTTAATAGAAATCCTTTAAATTCTGTAAAAATAAGAATATTCGGGTAATTAATAAAAACATACTTCTTTCTTACCTGCTCTAAGTTTTTCACATTCGGTGAGCAATTGGTAGTTTTACGCGTAGAAAAATAGAATTAAGCGCAGTGCAAAATCTGCCAAGCATTTTTGCCGGATCCGGTATATCCCTATCCAGCAGTTATAACATGCCACAAGCAGTTACTTGGTCACTTTTGTATAAGCACGGCATAACAAACAAGTACAGTTTCTATGATTAATGCATAAAAAAATGTCCTGCACCACAAGCAGTTGTGTTTCCCAAATGCATGTAAATTAACATTAATCACGTAGGTATTAAGTGGTAATGCTGCTAATACACTATAGGCAGTTGTAAACTACTACTCGTACAGGTAGTCATAAGTTACTACTGCATGAGATACTTCACATGCCTTACTTAAAACTACAGTTTCATTTGTTTGCTTGTTATGATTTTAGTTTATATCTTTTCAGTTTGACACTCGTTTGTTTGTATGTTTTTCCTCAGCTTAAAGGACAAGAAAAGGTGTACCTGAAGTAAGTTTCAGAAAAATCGCCTTAAAAATATATTACGCTATAGCAATTTTATGCGAATAGCACACTCGCGTTAAAAGGATTTTTCGTTTGTTTTCATTTTATATCTCCTTCAATACTGTTCTGACAGCACCATTACGTGACGTCACCTATGCACAACATAAATCAGGGGAAGAAAAGGCAATGTTAAACTCTGTCCCAAAAAACTTTTCATGCAAAATTATATTGTTTTGCATTTTGCTTACCTGCTTGAAAGACCTACATAACTAGAAGAGAAAATCTTTAACTATTTAAAATGCTTTCACCAATTGGTAAAATGTCACTGACTCACCCTCCAGGGTGCACCACGCACTAACCAAAACGTATTTTTAATCTTATTAACAAGATACAGTAATTTTAAATTAATTTAGTTAGTGATGTATGTGCTAAGAATGCTCTGATTATTTTTCCAAATTTTACACAATATTATCTAAACTTGTTCCAAATGACTTGTCATCAAAATGGCTGCATCTAATGGTCATCAAGGAAGTTTAAATTTACATGCTTTATACAGCGTTATTGCTAATGCAAGCCCAATATGCAAAAAGGCAGTATGTAAGTGGTATAATATTTCAAGACAAATTTTTTAAGCTTTATGTAAGTTGAGGGTTTTCTTGTGCTTTAACCGGATCCAATGTTAAACTGTAGGTCAAAAAAATTTACTCTTTAAAAATATTGAAATGTTTTTAAAATATTGAAAGGAAACATCCTGTTTTTTTTCAAAAATAACTTCGTGTTCGCGCCACTAGTTCTTCGCTGTTACATCGCATTTCACCATTCGCTAGTTAGACGGGGGCGCTAGTGCCTGCATTTCTAAAACGCATTGCACATAAAATGGGTGGTGTACCTCTCAATTCAGAAGAGTTAGTCTGCGATGAACTCCACACGTTCGACATGCACGGCGGTAAATTTGAAATTTGAACTTTTATCTTGAAACTTGCCTGGTTTTAGTACAGCACATTGAATAACTTACAGTATCACTGTACTTCAATTTTCGCTTTCGCAAACATGAGCAACACGCTCGTGAAATGTTTTTGCTGTTAAAAATTGTTAGTTGGTGATATCATCAATAGTTGGGCTCGCTTGCCGATAATTTAGTTTTGAACCTATTATTTAATTATCAGAAACGCTTTTGCAATATTAATTGTGTTAAAATGTATATTTTTTATCAGATTTGAAAATGATCTCCCTTTAATTTGTCACTAGAAGTTCTTTATTTAACTTTAAGTTAATTTAACTAGAAAAGTTGCTGATATGCTAACCTACATAGTTTATTTTGTCACCCTTTCTCTATACTCTTTTCCGTCTATGTACTTAATATTTATTGTGTATAATTACTGGAGATAAATAAACTACATCTTGATCTGAGTATATGCTGGAATTCTATTAAATGTTTGCTGCACTTAAAATTAATCTTTTCTAAAAAAAGGCTAGCTAGACAGTTTTTTAAAAAAAGAAAAAAGTTAAAGCAAGAATTTATAAGTGAGTTACTGTGTGCAAATCAGTAATTACCTGATAACTACTAGTTACAAGAACCTGCCTGCTTTGCTGTGTCCGAAACAAAAGGAACTGCAGGAAAAAGCATAAATTACTAGCACCTAGGTATACTTTTTTTTGCGTTTCCTGTTAACTAAATTAACAAATCACAAAAAGATCAGTTGTTTTAATTCGTCTTTAAATCGTTCGTGAAATGTATCAGACCTGTAAATGTTATTATAGATAGACATGGCTATGATGATCAAAATCTACACAGTAGTTAATTTTTATGGCACAACCAATTGCTGTAACCTATTGGATTGCTCTGATGCAAATATTACACATGACGTCTCTCGTGTTTTACGAATTAGAAATTTGTCTTGCTATTGCAATAGAAAGTGGTTTTTAATAAACTAATTAGTTTAAATCACATGACTCAAATGAAAAACTGAAACTCGTTAAATATCTAACAAGTATTATAAATAACAGATTCAGGAAGAACACCCTTGAACACTTACTCTTACCCTTAGGAAGCATTTAAGCCAAAATACATCAAATGTAGGAGAATGCATTGATAGGGGCTCTGCCAGCCCTCTGATGACACGCTCTAGTCGAATTTGCGGAGTCTTACTCATTTTGTTCTGTACACTTGGTAGTTCTGAGCATTGAAAATTAAACGAAGCTAACTATCAACACAATGTCCTGTACATGGAATGTAGCTATATAAACTGTCATGACTGTAAAATTTAAATACAACTCTTGGTCTTTACGTTAATCATATATGCATTTTGTTATTTGTTTTTCATTTATGGAACCTCTTATAAGATATATAACTTCATGTGTATCCTGTATGCTTGATAGTTGGGTATTTTAAATTATGCATGAATTTTTATTAGGCTCTTTATGGTCACAAAATTGCAATTTGTTGCTGGCTCGAAGGGGGCTTTGCCCCTGAACCCCATAACTCATATTTCCCTTTATTTCTTTGAACAAATTAACTTTTCTAGCTATACATAGCTATTCATTTTGACTAAATTCATCGTAGTTGGTGCCATACTTAGTGCGCATATACACACCTCGTCTTGCGTGTTGGGACTCACCGCTTTAATATAGGAGTCCGACTTTCATCCAATTCATCTTACAACCAATCCTCTAAAACGTACTGTGGTCGTAAGTCGATGTACTGTATCTAAATATCTATCTACCTCTATCTTTTGGGAAGGAATGGCATGTAACTATCAGCCGAGGGCATCATAATGTCCTAATTTGCCTATTGCTGAGATTTTTGCAGGACACCAAAAATTTTTGGTAGACGACTATTGAATTTTGTTTTCTTTGCAATCATATGATACAGATTAGAGGGTTTCTTAACCTACTGGACGCCATAATGGCCGCCAGCCTTCTTGTGTTTCTTCAAGATGGCCGGCGCGTATAGTAGCATCGATTATTGTACATAGAATGATGCATGTAAGCGAATTCTAATTTTTAGTCTCTATGGCACTACAATAATTTTACTATACATCTAATGACGTTAAGCATGGGGTTGCTATTAGTGAAAATACAGATAAGCATTAGTTTATCGGCGGGTCACTGCTGCTTATATTTATGAGACTGTGCTGTTTTGCTGAAGTTTTTGCAATGGTTGTTGTGAGCATGTGGCTAGGCAAAATTGTCGAAGATTTTTGAATTCTGACACCTGGCTTCAGACGCTTTTGCATGGCCGTAGCAGTGCAATAAACAGATCTGGGTAACTGTGCTTAGTGCTGAGCTTGGGCATCACTCTGCCTCCTTAAATAACAGAACTTAATTCATTAAGCCTCCCATTACATTTAAATTTAAGTTGGGTTGTTATAAAAAATCTAGACAAACTAGTAGAAACAGTTCATTTACATCAGTAAAATGAGTTTCATTGATGCACTTCTTATGTAATAGTTGGTGGGAAAAGAAGGATCATGTTTACTGCTCGATTCTAAATGCATAATATTAGTACATTTATTTATTTGCCTGGGTGGGCACCTGAGACTTGCATGTTACAGGCTGAAATGGTGACACTTGACACTTCATACTAAAAGCCTAAACCCAATTATCTTGTCATTATCAATAACATAAAAAAGAAAATGGTACTCAGAAATAATTAGTTAATGTTAATCAAAAGTTGATCTTTTGAATTAGTAAGTTTTCAGTTAGTGCACACACTTTATAATTGTTATTGTAGTTTGTGTGTGGTACACTAAAAAATACAAGACCTAATCCATTAGAAATTAGAAACAAGCTAACTGCAACTGTTATTTTATTTTATATGAATATCTTATGATAGTCAAAGCATTTACGGAAACACAGCCCTCTATCTGTAATAATTTACTGTACGTGACAAGAAAAATTTGCACACAGGGACCAATGTACCCATTATGTAAAGGGTTAAGCCATATATCATTCATTCATTTATGTTTAAACAAGATTTTCCGGTTACATTCTTTCATTGATGCTTCAGGAGCTTTGGTGGGCTTGTTTTCCTTTTTTAATGCGAGCTTGTATCTTTGGTGTAATAGTTCATGTGTTTCTTCATCATTCTCATCAAATCTGGTTTTTATCTGGTTCTACAAGACAAGCAAATGAAACCTCACATGCCTTAGCATTCAGGACGTTTTAGATGTTTGGTCAGTCAAGGTATTTCTTTCCTTATGGGTGCCTCTTGTGTATGACTTTAATGGAAACTTTGCTTGGATGAGGCAGTGATCACTCCAACATTTGGCTCCACATAGCCTCTTTATTATCCTGAATGCCTTATTATTTTTTCTCCTGTTAAACAAATATGAAAATTATAATGGGCAAGTTTTTTTTTATATCACTTCGGTGACACGTAGAAGGGAACAGAACCCATAAGTAACCTATTCGTAATAGTCGTATTTTAATAAACGTTGACACTTGTGCTCCTAGTTTGGTACATTTTCAAATGTACGAATATATGTACGTTTATGTAAAAATTGATACTATATTCTAAACAAAACATGGCATATTTTTGCATGTACAAAAATTACTGTATTATACTGTAACCGTACTAATAACTGCTGTCAGCTTTATTTATTATTTGACATGCATTACTAATGCGTGCATGGTAATAATACAGTATAATACAACGCGTATTAACACGTATTACAACCTAACATGTAACATGTATAACCTAACATGCATGTTGTAAATATACCGGTCATTTCTGATCTAATATGAGAGTAATATTTTTTCTTTTTTGTTTCAGATGGTAATGTACGCAGCTCTGTAGGGGACTCTTGAAACATTTGTAAATCGATTCCACTCTTCTTAAATTCATTAGAAAATGGTAAACTTAATTTCTGTCAACTAGAGTTTGTTTACTAGCACTACTCATTATACAGTGTTTTTAAAATGTCTGAATGCAATACCAGAAATAGTCTTGTTAACCATAAACAACATAAATTGGAGTTACACAACTTACATCCAGTTAGAACTAAGTTTTTTATGTTGATTGTAAGTTGATCCTGTTTTGTTCTTGATTTGTAAGTAATTCTATTTGTTAATGTGGGTTTTTTATGCATGTCTTGTCTTCTGTTTGTTGTATAGATCAGAAACAAAGTCTGGCACTTTTCTGCTTCCTAATTTTCTTAGTTAATGTAGAAATGTAGAATACTACATGTAGATTTTTTTCATGGATATATTATTTTAAGGTTTGATTGACATTTATTGAACAGGTTCTGTTTTTTATTGAAGATATTTTGAATTTTGGCTGCTACTGTAGTAGTTCTAGCTCACTTCTTGATTTTTACTGCTATTCACACCTGATGGCTCAGTTTTAAAAGAAACTTGACATGACTTGAAGTGTATTACTTGCTGTAGAATCGCATTAAATTTATAACACTTCCAGAAATTTAATATTGTTAAGTAATTATGTGACATATCTATAATTGGGCGTTTGTTTGTGTCAGATAGATATTTATTTCAATACTTTTGTTGCAAGAGAGTTTTCTAGAACCTGAGTTCTGGCTGCATTGTCTCAGACTCTACATGGGTTAGTTGCCATTTAAGATAAATCCATAGTTTGGCCTGTCAGGAGAATGGGGAGATTCCCGGTAAATGCTATTTGATAACAAAATTAATTGTTCAGTTAACGTGGTAGGCCATCTTTTGTGCCTGTTTCCTAAATAAATTTATGGCATTCTGTAAATGAAGTGATACTGCTGATGTGCTTTTAGCAAGTTGCTAAAGTAAGATTCATTGTCACCTTTCACTCCTCATTTGCAGCAGTGTAAATATAATTTGTGATTTGAGTGATATCTGGATTTTAATTGGCTTTAAGCACTTACATTCAGGAACAAGCTGGGAGTTTCTTTCTGGGAACTAACTACTCATATACTAAATGATTTCTAATGTGGTTTTTATTTTGAAATGGCTTGACCAGCATGCATTGAGGACGTGTGTAATTGGAATGTTTGATTGTCCAGTAAACTATGTACTCAAACACCTTGAGACCTGAAGTTTTTTTTTTTCAAATTATGCGTGGTATACAATGTTCGTAAGAAAACAAGATTGGGTTGTTCATCATCGTCGGACATACACTGCAGTCTGTGAAAATGAAAAACTGGGCTTTTGATCAAATATTTTTTATGAATAATCAAAAATAAAATGACTGGTTCCACCTCTTTTGCAGTCTGAGTAGCCTGGTTAATAGAATTCGGCAACAATAATATTGTGATCTAGTTATTAAACCACAGTCGTTAAGCCATGTTGTGTTCAGCATTCTGCTAAGGCAATACAAGAAATCTTAGCATTTTTGCTGAACTAGTTTGCTGAGTTAAAATCGTAATGTGGTGCACACTTTCGCGTATCATTTTTCCCTTAGGGGAGGCTGTTCGGGATGGGCAGGGCAATTTCAGTTAGATTCTTTTGAATTGTACGGTTTATTCGATTTGAGTTACAGATTTCTCGTTACACGATGTTTAGTTAATGAGAAAAATGACATGGAAAATGCATTCCACGAGATCTGTTTGAAATGACGAGTCGAGTTATACGTAGTTTACTGTAGTAGAATGCTAGGCTTTTTGCAAGTGTTTTCTGAGAGGACAAGCTACTTGACTAAGCAGTTACCTTGTGTTTTAGCACTGCTGACTGTGCATAACAATTTTATTTATACCAATTCTCTGATTGTTAATCAGTGTCATTTAGTTTAACCATGTTAGATGTTTACAATCTGCATGTAATTTGGTGCAGGCAAAATGTGCAGAATCTTTTCATGAATATGGATGTAAATTTATTCACAGAATTCAACCATCTTGGATGTTCTACGGCAGTAACTTCATACATCTGTCACAGTGAGGCAGTGTCAATCGTTTACCTGATCACCGTTTTCCAATAAATGCTGAATTTTTGTTGTAGTTAGTGACTTTAATCTATAACGGCAAGCAGGAAAATTGAACATTTGCTTGATATGTGTAAAATAATACTGTATTACTGAATAATGGTCACACACATGTACTATTCCACTATTGCCAACAAGTAACTTTCAACATTACATTTTTATTAGTGTAAACTTGTTAACCATACCCACACATCAAAACTATTGGCTCTTGTACTAATTTAAAATGTTTGTAAGTATGTAAATCATAGATTAAGATTATTACAATTGTAAAAGTAGACAAGTGTAACTGTAACTTATAAAATCTGCAAGAAAGTGTTATTTTGATGCGACTGTCCTAGTCCCCTTTATTCAGTACCAAATTTAAAGTTTTGCTATTAATTTGCTTGCAGAGCAGCTATTTCACTTAGCAATAATAATGTAGATGGTGTAATGTCATTTGATGTGGTTTACTTTCAGGTTTATCGGCAGTGAATAAATTACATTTTTAAAGAATGGCACCGACAGTTGCTGCCGCTCCTTGATTGAATTACATTGATGCAGCAGAGTCTGAAGACAAGAAAGCGGCTTCAGTGTGCCATTTTTGCTTTTTGATCTCATTGTGTAATTTCTTGTGTCTGTGTGTGTGTGTGAATGAATTAGATTGAACTTGAAATGCATTTACTATTGCTGCAATATAGCAAAACTGCGTAATGTACTGATCGAATATGTAATAAGCATTTAAATTAGTCAGTTTTTTACACTGTATATACAGTAATGTATAGGGCGTTAAGAAATTGCAGACCCATCAGACTACTGTTACTACCAGCAAATGTAAACAAGTTTTACTTGTTACATTTTTTTTATTATACCTGTTCCAAATGTAAACAAGTTTTACTTGTTACATTTTTTTTATTATACCTGTTCTTCTAATTCTTATTGCATCTTATCACGTTCAAATTTTCAATTCAAAAGTTCTTGAACATGCGTCATGACGCGAATTTAAATAACGGCTAATAGGCTGCAAATTGTGGCAATGTCGGATATTAAAATGTGTTTCTCTTTGAAAATTAATAATGCCATGTTTTTGTCGTTTTCTTTTTTTGGTTTCTCTTTTCAAAGGTGTGTAGTCAGATGGGTTCAATAATTTTTGGACACCCTTTACTGGTAATTTGTGGAGCCTTTTTTGTACTTGTGAATATTCTAATTTATGCATACTTTTTATAGTGTTTTACAAAAATTACTTTTCAGGTTTTGTATTCAGGAAAATACTAAAGACACCAAGATATAGTATCATGTTAAGCAGTGCTTAACAAGCCTGCAGGTTGTTTTCAATTGTGGGTAGTGTCTTGTGTTGACACGACGTGGCAGCACGTGACTGGTATTGAACTTGCAGTGAACAATTAGTAATTGCAGTAATTACCATTTACTGTACCTGTTATCATTTACTTACACATTATAAATCTATTTTATTCCCATCTGCACCTTGCCGTGTATAAGTCCATAATCGTTTAGTGCATGTGGATATACTATGCGAGGTAAGAGTCAGAAATACATTGGTTCGATCATCAATAAAAATTACTGATGCTTTTGGTTTGGTCATCACAGCATTTCATACTATCATGTGTTTATTCCAAGGTGATCTTTGGTAAGTACATTATTTTGCAAATAAAATTATTTTACAGCAAAATTCCGCGTTTCTGTTTTTATAGAATGAAAATGTGAACGTTTGATGTGCGTGTCGTTTCCCTGTGATACTGTGCGTGTTTAATCACTGAAGTGTGTGTAGCGTAAGTTGTACAGGAAGAAAATGTGTTGGTGTGTGCGAGTTGGGCCACTGTTCGTGTGTGTATTTTTGTCGCTTTAAACGATAGTTACAGGCAAAGATACGTGTGTATGGCACTCAGTAATATGTGCAAGTATGCTTTTTAATAGTGAGCGTAGCAGGTAAACGAGCTGGCTTCATTAGTTGACGTTCTATCCATTCATATGTTTGGAATGTTGCATTAAACGGCTAATCCTGCGAGGGCGTGAATTTGAAAATTAATCTTTTCCTGCGAAATTCATTTTAGTTCTATTAAAGGTGGCAAATATGGCACACTACAATCTAACCTTGCGACGAATACTGAATACGTTTGTTTATGTTGCTTCACACTTTCCTGTCAATGTCACACTAGATTTGTCCATTATTTTGTATTGAATTTGGGTTTTGTTGAACTCGTAAATGATAAAACAAAAAAAATTAGGGGCCAATTTTTTATTTTCCTAACTATGAGCGTCATCATAATGTGTAAGATAAATGTATGGCATGCGCTACATAACAATGTATTGCATAACACGCAAAATCACAATTGATTGCTTTTCGCTCTGTGTACTGCACGTATATGTTGGGGTGGCGGGCATTTTAAGAGTGGTACCAAACGTGTAGCCTATTTAAGTTGTAAATGGAATTATCCCGTTGACAGGCATTTGCTTATTTACGTGGGTAGAGAATTTGGTGTCCGATAAGCTTTACATTGAACATATTCCTCTACACTTTCTGTGAAAAAGGGTCAGTTTTCGAAAGTTCGCAAGGTAAGAACCTGGGAAGCAAATCGGTGTTCCAAAAATTACTGGGTCTAAAGTGCGTTGGGAAAGTACAGTATTTCGCGATCCTAGAATATCCACTTATTGATGGCTAACCAATTATAACGTCTTGCTTCAGCCGTTCTCAACAAAATGGGGGGGTGGGGGGCTCAGCTTATTTTTCGTTACTCGGTTTTCATAAACAGAGTTTGATTGAATTATGATCATGTAGTGTGCTAGACTTGTTAGGTGCGACTGTGGCATTAAAAAGGCTAGAGTGAGTGGATTCGGTGAAAAAATGGCGTACAAAAGCTCGCGTGCTTGAATTCAAGAGAGAACGATGAGCAGCTTCGCTGAACGTGCTAAGGAGGATTTACGATCATTGACATCGCGTGGGTGGTTAGGTCTTCTTCGTAGGCGTCGTAGTAAGGAGTGGGTCGTTTTCTGCGTCTCATAAAATACCTGTGGTTGGGGAATTGTTAAAATCCAGGCGTTGATTTATGATTTTTGTGAATAAAAGAACGTTTGTACTGTATAATGTCGAGTTTTAGCCCGAACTTGGTTAGATAGGTGCTAGCAGGTAAAAAGCAATTACAGCGTGAACTAAAAGGATAATACAATTCTGTGAAATGGGCGCAAGTGAAAGAAGTGAGCAGTCTATTCTCTAATACAGTATTCGATTTCCAGAATTTCGGTGTTTGCTACTCAGTTGTCATCTTGTAACTTTTCTTGTTCCTCATATTTGACCTCGAATGTTAAATATCTGTCCTGAAGTAGAAATGAACTTGAGGGAATAATAGTACAGTAGTATTTTGTACGTAAATTGCTTTGGGAAAAGTGGTGTCGCAAATAAAAACTTAACAGCTCAGTTTGTTGTACTCCATAAAGGGATGAGTCGTCTAGATATGAATTCATGTATATTACATTCTTTACAAAAATTGCGCACATTAGTCTGTTTATTTTGGAATCAGTTTTTTACAGCAGACTGTGTGGTACACCCACGCGAAAATTGACCACTGATATTCTGCAGTGCACTGTGCTTGTACAAGCGTTAGGGCTTTTGCTGTAGCACTTCACTCACACTCGGTGCAAGAGCACTGGCCCTTAGCTCACTGCCCTTAAAAACAAGACATATAAAATTTAAGCTTGCTTGCGGTATGTCAATATCCAAAGGTATATTATCGTGACTTTAGTCTAGGCGTACTTAATAACTGAGAATGTACTATGAGTTATTTAAATAGTCAACGTATTCTCCAAAGGTTGCACTGTCCCTACTTTGGTTTAGTCCAGTTATTTCTACGTAACAGTTCAGTTTGCCTTCCTTCGTTTAGAATTTATCTCACTACATGCGTTATTAGCTATTATAATGTATGTAACAAAGTCAGTTTTTGGACATTGCTCATCACATCAGACCTTCAAATTTGAGCGTAGTAATATAACTCGGTCTTACCGCAAGCTTTTATGAGTTACATCACGAGGTACAAACTTAGTTTGCACAATATGAGTTGATTATCCAATAAAAGGTCATTGTCATATATATCCTGACTGGTCTCTGTTTTATTGAGTTATAACTGGCAGTAGCCTATTGTATAATATTGTAAATAATGTAATGGCACCCTGACCTTGATCTCTGACATTTTGGTCCCAATGTCAAGCTTTCTAAACTGTCAATAGCATGTATAACTATCATGGCCTTGACCTCTGACATTTGATCGTAAATTTAATACTTCTAGAAATGACAGTAGCATGTGTCTTTATAAAACATTGAAATTAACATTATGCTTACTTGCTGTGGATCTCTGATCTTTTTTATCTCATAATTAATGGTTTCTAGAACTAGCAGAAGACTGTATTGTACAAAATGCTGATGTTGCTGTCATATCTCTTATATATGACTTACCTCTGATATTTTGGCAACGAAGTCACTGTTTTGTAGAATTTACACTAAACTATATATGTGCAAAATATTGAGTATAATATTATACCTTTCTTTTTGCTTCCAAAATCAGTGCCTTGAATTTACCTTAAATTACATGTACACCACTTACTCGAGACTGTGTAACGTCTGTGATATGACACAAGCTGCTAATTATAGCGTAAAAACATTTACCCATTGTGCGAAATTGTGCATGCGTTATTGCGTAAATGATTTGCGTTATAGACAACGTAATAGGATGCCGAAAACCAATCGCCTCCTATAGCAAGGCGCTTGCGAGAAAAAAAATCACGTGGTACTTGTGACTTGTCAGTGAAGTATTAACACTACAGGTTACGTGCAATTGTGAAGTAGTTAATGTGAACTAAAGCGCATTCCGTTTAAGCTGGATACGCAATAACGCATACGCAGTTCCGATATCTGACAAACGTGGCAAATCCTGGACATGAAGATGCTCAGGTTCCTTGAAGCTGTTGCCTAAACACGATGTATTGGAATATGTTTGCCATATCGTCATTTAAAACGTGTGACGCTATCTATTGACACACCGCACAAGCACAGTGTTCATCAGCTCAGTGCGTTTTGTGTAAAGTGTTTTTGTGTAGATCAAGACCTTTCGTTTGGTGTACAGATCGTCAAAACTTGCAGCGGTTGTAATTACATATCTGCAGACAGATAACTAGTAAATCACAGTATTATTTTTTATAGTGACACATTATAAACAATAATTACAAAAAATGTTTCAAATATTAAAGTTACATTTTTATGCAGGTTGGCACCCGGCAAGGCCTGTTCAATGTAGATGGTTGTGGCATGACTAGAACCTCTCATTATCAGGGATAATTGTAATCTTCTAAGATGAGACACTAAATCGTCTAAATTATCAGATACGTATAAATCCTGCTTCAACTAGGTAAATAGGCCCTGGCAATCGCAAACGAAACTGCGTGAGAAGGATATTCAAACCCGATAGTCGCCCATTCATTTGCTAAACAGGCATTAGTAAACAAGCAACTTTTTTTCTTTTATATTTATAAGCATGGGAGGAAATAAAAAGTTAAATTACCTAGTAAAAAGTTTAAGTTTTGAATAGGTTAAGACAAGTGCTGAGAGAAAATAATTTCTAATTTTGAATATAATTGAAACATAATATGAAGACGTTTCTGGCTTTGTCTTGTGGTATTTAAGTTTATTCCATCATTGTGTTGGCTAGTCTTTATTAATTTGGCTTTATTAATTTGTGTTCCTTTTCATTTTTATACTTTATGTCTTTGGAATTCATTTTGTGAAGACAGTTTGTTTTGTTTTGTTTGTGTTCTTTTTGTGAACATGCATCCATTATTTGTTTTGATAATATATACAAATTTTCCATGTTGCAATGTTACAATTTGTAAAAAATAATCTCAATAGTGATCAGCAGAAAATAATAAGCAACACATAGGTAATGCAACAATTTTTATCTGGATTTCTTTAAGCTGATACATTTCACACAAAAGTGTTTACACAGCATGTTAATATAAAGTGTAGCCTGCAGCAGCAACTAACATGTTGATTTGCATCGTGCTTAATTATTGCTTAATGATGCATTGCGTATTTATTTATTTTAGGCTCCAGTGGATCCTCTGGCACTACTAAAGGCAATATCACCATATCTTGGTCCAAGTGGCAGTATTAAAAGCATGAATGATGTTATTCGTGTTATAAGGTATAATAGTTTTCAGCTTATAACAAAACTGCTGCAGTGAATAGAGGAAGTTATGTAGTCTGTATAAGAACTTTCTGTAAATAATTAGGTCTATGGTGAAAGTAAAGTGCTCACTGATAAGCTGCAGTTTTTTTTTAAATGTTGAATATTGGTTACTACAGGGTGAATGTATGAACCCACAATTATTGGAGTTAACAACCTTTATTTGAATCAAGAGCTTTTACAGTTGAAGGAAATTTGAAAAAAAAAATCAGGAAGGTCCCTGGATCAATATTCAAATCCATCCTCTATTTTAAAATTAGGATTATGAATCATATCTTTCGTGATCTAGATGACACTTCAAATACTAAATCCGCAGTAAGTGGCATTGCCATGATTGTGACTACATTAGCTTTCTTGTCCTACAGCACTAAAAAATTGTAAAACTAGAATATTTTTGTACGTTTTTTGTGCTACATAAACCACATAAATAATTTTGAGAAATACTTTGTTGCCAGACAAGTGACTTAAAAAGTTATTTCTTTTGTTTCCAAAAATAGGGCAAAATGCTTTCTTTTATAAACTGGCAAGAGATTTTTTTTAACAAATAACAGGTGATAGTAACTGGATTGTGGTTTTGTGTTTTGTAAATGTGTGATTTATAAGTTAGTTAAATGATAAATGTTTTTATGTCTATAACAGCTTGATGAAAGAACAATCCAAGCTACCTGGTCGATGTGTATACATTAGCGTACTACGTGCTACAGCAGACACAGCCGTACTAAAAAGATTTTTGCAACTGGGTGGTTGGGGCATTCTCCACCAGTGGTTTGATGACTTCAGGAAGCAAGACAATATGCCATTCTTAAAGGAAGTTTTGAAGCTGTTCAAGAATTTGCCACTTTCTGTTGATTTGCTGAAGCAAAATCCCACACCTAAAATGGTTAATAAACTAAGCAGAGTGGAAGATGATGGCAAGTACTTCGTACAGAGTTACACTTAAGTTTTGTTTGTTTGTACATGTGGCGCCATGGATTTTTAAAAGTTTAATGTATTAAGGACATTGTTCTTTAGCATTTTACCTGCTGCTAGGGGCTGATTGTGTTATAAGTTGTAATATTTTGTTAACAATATCCAAACGAAATAATTCTTTGTATTATGCACTACAATTTCTCTACTTTTTATGCACACTGTTTTTATAATTTTAGAAGGATGTAATTGTATTAATGCAATTGCGGTTATGATTCGTTTTGATATGATATTATGAATCACCTGCATGATAAGGATCATGAGGTAGTAATTATAGTGTTTGCATAGCCTTATGTGCTCTCCCATCCACACTTATTTTAATCATTGTTACATGTATTATGAATAAATAAGGATAGACTGTACAAGTCACAAAATAATAAAAATACAAAATCACTTGAACTGGGTTGTTGAATTGAAGCTTTCCGTTTGAAATTGCTTAGTTTTCGTTTTTAGTATATAGTCTTTTTATTTTATTTGTGTGTGATTCTTATATGTGTTCTCAATTATACATTTATACAATTATACAGTTATATTTGTATTACAGTCTTTGCTGAACTTACTATAGAACCTATTATGTGTTATTATAGAACTGAAGAAGTTAGCAACTGCGGTAGTCCAAGCGTGGATGGTGATAGTAAAAGAATCCGGCAATTCTACTACTGGTAATTCAGAAATTCATTATGATTGCTTGTAATTCTTGTAAGGGAACATTGTCTTTTCTGTCTTTTTTCTGTTTTATCTTATAAATGATTTTTAATTGCAGAAAATTCGTCTACAAAATCTAAAAAGTTGAAATCTAAGAGAGAAGATTCAAATGACAAAAAATCAAGGAAAGAGGATGATAAGCATCGTGGGCAGACTATAAACAACATAATGCACAACAAAAAGCATAAACAAAGTGAGAAAACTAAAGCTAATATTCACGAAAAAAACAGTTTAGTGAAAAGCCACAAAAGTGAGGCTAAAAATCTCAAAAGTGATAAAGAGAAGGCACGTCTGAATCGTGATAAAAAACAAAGTACTGGAAAGTCAAAAATGCAACTGAATCACAATACGGAGTTGGCGGATGTTAAACCTCAGGCAACACCTGCAAGCAATGAACAGAAGCCTAAAGTCCGACCAAAAACTGTAAAAACATTCCATGCAAAGTTTCGCTCAACAGGTAAGGTATTTTTGAGACAGTTAGAATTTATACCTGACATGGTTTAATACA
Organism: Tubiluchus corallicola; assembly: GCA_030141605.1. NCBI lineage: Eukaryota > Metazoa > Priapulida > Priapulimorpha > Priapulimorphida > Tubiluchidae > Tubiluchus > Tubiluchus corallicola. The sequence continues at coordinate 958,328 of JAQGDQ010000005.1, forward strand.
GACATATCATAACTGCAACTTATTTTTTCCACATTTAGCTGATCATGTGTCGTTCGCAAGCTTTTATCCATGTTTTGCTTGTTTCCAGTGTTTGTGCCGTGAAAATGGAATAAATTGGATTGTTCAATTCCATAGATGATCTTTATATTGACTGTTTGAGTTACATGTACCCCACAGGCATCTTTCAACCATAATTACAACCAGAAAAATAGTGTAAAATTAACTATTTCGGGATACTAATATTACTTTGGCATACATTATAAATTTTGACCACACTTGAATTAAGAAGAGGCCCCTGAGATCTTACTGAGGTTTATAAAGTACCAACCATGAAAGAAAACATTTTGTATGAAAATTTTGCCTGATTTGGCAGTCATCAGAGCTTGAATGAACATGAATGACATTCTGCTTGACTTCAGGTAATCAGTGAGAAATGTGTTACTCCTAACTGCAAAAGAAACAGATGTGTATTTTATCATATAAATTCTATTTCTGTAATAATCAAATAAACCAATTTAAATTTTTTTGATTCAAATTGTAAGCATGTTACATGTGATTTGCGAGCACATTAACTAACTAGTTTAAAAATTCTGTTAGGTGCATAATGCTATAAAACTTTCTTGATAAAAACAGTATTACTTTTTTATTGTTATAAAAACAAGCTTTACATGTAGTGCCAATTTTTGGGTTTTTGGTGATGTAAGCTTATAAGCATATTTATTTCACCACGAACAAGCCGGTCTGGTTCTTGTTCTCATTATTGTGCATGCAATAAGTTATCTGCCAGTTTTTACAAAGCAACTTTGTATTCTATTTTTTTTTTGTAATAAAACAGATCAATGACAACGCTGATTGACATTCTAAATGAGATATTCATGAAATAGATTCCATGATAACCAATGGAAGATGTTTAAACGACATACCTGACAGATGGGTAGAAAAAAATTGATACTAGTAAATCAACGCTTTGATTTCGGAATAGTTTCTTTTTCGTTTTTGTTGACCTTGTTTTTATAGCTGGTTGCACGATGTAGATCAAAAGCTGCCGTCCTTTTATACTAAGTTATTGCTGCATTTTTTAATTTTTCCTTAACTTTTGCAGGTCTTGAAGAGGGTGATGACACAGTGGCAGTAAAGCCCTCGAAAAAGCTGGAGCTGCGGAAAAGGCGGAGGTACACTGTTTGCGTATATTAGATTTACCTAGTTTAAAAACTACCTATTAAGTGTTTAAACTTCATGTGATAGAACAGTGTTTTAACGGTTATTTTTGTACTTGCTTGCTGGGTGAATAGTCTGAAGTCGCTTGTTTTTTTGGTTACTAAAATCCTTGTAGAAATTTAAATACTGTGTTTGACAAGCTCTTAATAGGCTGCAATGTGGTGCGATAGGGATAAGCTTGCTAAACTTGCTTAAGAAATTTAACATGACTAATGGGTAGTCAGTCTGCTTACTAAATAAATTTAGATGCATTGTAATTTTAGTTGTTAAGTTTGGCAGCTGTCTATTCTTGCCCTTGCGGCAAGTCTGCAGAATATTCTTTCTGTGAGAAATAACTGTAGATTGTATTTAATGTAATGACTTTATCAAAAACACTCGTTTTACATGTTTTTAGTGATGAAAGTGATCTATCATTTCTGTTTGCACAATCTGAGAAGAAGATCAAACCTGCCAATCTCATTTTACCCTACGAACCAGTCAAATCTTCAACTGATGATAGCAGTCCGGTGCTAAAAGGTAGCCCTAAAAGCAAACCTGCCCCATCAAAACTAACTAAACGTAAGTTGTAAAATGCTGTTTAAGATTAATACTGACATTTGCTTTGTAATAAGCACTCTTGTATACAGTAATTGGGTAGTGGTATTAGTGTTAGGTTTTGTATATTCACTGACCTTACATTAAAGGTGTCAAAACTGAACATTTTATAAATGCCTTCTTGATTGTAAAGAATTTTATTAATATTCATTTAAGTTATTCATCTGTTCAGTAATATAGCTTTTTAAGTTGTTGGCAAAAAGATTAATGTGCAATTTTTTTAATAGCTGCAACTCATTTGAAGGAAAGTTCGGGTTTTATGGATGCATTAGAAACACAAACAGCTGCTCCAATACGAAGAAAGCGCAAGCCTTCTACAACTGTCAATGGAGAAAAGACGAAAAATGCAAGTAGTTCCAACTCTTCTCCAACAGCAGCACCAAAAGTGCCTTCAGTAAGTGTCTGCCTGAAGATATGCTACGCATTTCTCACTGATTGCCCTTTAATTTTTGATGTCTGTACTTCAAACTTTTAATAATAACTTTTTGAAGTTTGAAAACATGAAATAACGTACTAAGTATATACATTTTTTCCTCATTTTGTAGCTTTATCAAATAGGGAAAAAAATTAAGTTTTATTTTACTGACATTTATAGATTAAATCATTATTGAAATTTTGAACTTCATTTGGCTACTTAACGAACTGCTTTAATTAAGTAGTTTCCCTTCCTGTCAGTACTTTATATAATAATTTTTAGTACGAGTACCGTATTTTCCCATGTATAAGAGGCCCTTGTGTATAAGAGACCCCTTCAATTTTTAGGCAAAAATTCTGGAAAAAAGTTTTTTGGTAATGAATAACTTTATTCATCATAGAAATCATTAAATTCCTCATCACTCTCATCAAAAATATCAACTGGAGTCAGACCTTCAGCAATTCCAGCCAGTTCATCATCAGAGGAGTCACTCTGCTCAAAAATGGCATTGTCCTCTGTGCCGTCCATGGCATTGGAGATGCCACACTTCTTGAAAGATTTAATAACTCTGGCTTTACACCATTCCATGCCTTGAGGACCCTTTAAAATCATTAGTGTCACAATTTATGCATCTTATTGAAAAGACTTACTCCCATGTATAAGAGACCCCCTATTTTTAAAGTGAAAATTGTGAGCAAAAAAGGGTCTCTTATACATGGGAAAATACGGTATTTACATCTATGTAAACTGTGTTTTATAGTCTGTTATAACTTATTTCAGTTTTACAAAGACCGGTTACAAGATGAACCAGAATCAAAGAAAACAAAACCAGGGAATGGAGAGAATGCAGAAGGAAATGCCAGTGATTTCTTGACTGCAAATGGTACATTAGTGTGAGAGACCGTGAGCATGACTTGAAGGGGATTATAAGAGAGTGTATTTTATTAGAAAATTTGTTTCTTTTCAGATAAGCAACATGTTATGCATGCAAAATTATTATTCAGTTTGGACGTCATTGAAAAAATGAGGCTACTTATAATAATCATTTTCAGAGTCAACTCAAGGTACAAGCAATACCTAGGGCGGAAAATTTGTTGAGGAAAATTTGTTGATCAGGGAAAATGTGATTTAATTCATTTGTCAGAATTTCTAAGCAGAATCAAAATGCTTTAAGACTTGCAAAATACTGCTGTTAAATCAAATAAAAGCAATTTTGTTCTTTGACTGATTTCAATTTCTTAGTATTCGAATTTACATACTCTAATACTCGCTTCATACATGGCACATCTCTGCTCATTACATCTGATTTTAACAAAATCAAATCGTCTGTAGTATAAACAATAACTTACAGCTACTGCAATTGAAAGTGAATTGGCTAACAAAATATTTACATTAAGTAGACAGTACAAAAATTTATGATGAGTAAAGTTTGGAAAGCTGCCTTTTAAATTTTTAATGTTGTATGTGACAAGCCATGGGAGCTTATTTCCTAAAATAAAATTATGACACTGTGCTATGGTGTACTTTCATCATGATATTGTGCCACTGTCCTACCAAAAGATGTCAGATCAGGCTTAGATTCTCTATTTTCCTTATAGCGTTATTTTCAAATGTTAGGAAAAAATGTTAAATTGGATCAATGACTACAGGTAATTACTAATTTATTACTTTGTTGTTTGCATGTGGTGTGCAGTTTTTCAAGTAAAAACTGTTTTATTCTTACTGTTCATCTACTTGCTCTAGTAGATTTTCTTGTATTATGTTCTAGGACAAACCGGTGCAGTTGACGAAAATGGAGGTCCAGTTTCGGCACTTACTGAAATTGGTAAGAAGAATAAAAACAAGAAGTGTGTTTCTTGGGCAGATGAATCTGTCCTTCGTACTGTACACTATTTTGAGATGGACGACAATGAAAGAGGTAACTGACTCAGCAGCTTCTTTTTTTAATACTGGCAATAATGAATGTACCAAAAAACTGATAGCTTAATAATTATAGTGCAAAACCTGTTGAGAAAAGAAACATTTGTATTACTTAACTATTTTGAGTTATGCATGTTTCATTGAATGTAACAAAATGTAAACCTTCATATCTAGATTGTTGTATTATTATTTGTACACTACAGCTGCTACTTATGTTCTGTAGAAAATTGGCTAATAAGACAAATTATTCAAAAATTTTGATGTAGTTGCAATAGACTGATGTAATTCACATGTAAATGCGAGTTACATTTTTGCAGTGAATGTGAACAAGTTTGGCACGTTTACTGACTTGAAGACTCTCGAAATGAAACGAGAAAGGCAAGCTATGATGACAGCTAGGCGACTCATGGACGACAAAATGACTGAACACATAACTGTAAGTGATCTTTATTCATTCACATTTATCCCCCAAAGCAAAACATCCATGACTAAACCACTTGGAAATGTGTATAATTATTTTCTTGACAGCAAATGAGGTGCTGTTTTCTTTCGGATAATTATAAACTTTAAGATAATTTAACAACGTTTTATGTTTGGGTAGCACCTGTAGGGTAATGTACACTAGGGTTGAACAGAATAATTTGAATCAAACTTGTCAAATAAATTTCAATCAGCAGTCTTGCTAAGGTCACACGTATTGCTTGATTTTGTAAACATTGTAATGATAAAGAACGAATGTAATTGAAGTATAGAATTATTTGAATCCATAGTTTCAAACGTTCGATGCTCGCCTCTAGTGCAGTATCTACACTTTTTAACTTTTATACACTGAAATTATTCACTTGCACTTATGTGTGTCCTGTAGTTCTGTTAGATCAAGTTTAATTAGTGCAGACCTGGTTTGTTTTTATGCACGGTAGGAGAATGATAAAGTTATAAATTTGAAATTTTCGAAAACTCTGTAGAAAGTCTGACACATTTTCACAGTAATTCTGTCAATGGTTAGTGATTGTTTAAAGAGAACATATTTTGTAATGGTTTTTCATTTGTATACTTTTATGTATTGTACTTTTGCATAACATTAAGCCTCATATTGGATAAACGGCAAAACCTTCTTAGATATAATGAAACTGACTTAGTTGCAAAATGACAATACTTTACTGTTAAATTCTTAGCGTATGACTGGCTGTGAGATAATTGCAGTTTTGTTCGTGGATAATCAAATTTTATACTTTTTTATTTGTTAATCAGTGGAGAACGCCTTCGGTTATTACCTCACTGCCGCCACCTTTAGTAGAACCAGGTTGTAACAGCGTAGAGCGAACAGTTCAACAACAACGAGAAAGTAAAGTACTAGCTACTCTTTTCTTCAACAAAGACAATGTACCTGACACTCCCACTGAACCAGACTTAGAACGCATGGATCTTGTGGACCCTATTATTGTTCCTCTGGATGATGTAAGTACTCATACTATTGTCACTGGCTTGAATGAGTACTGCTTGTTTTGTGCCACTAAGACACAATTTATTACAAAAATAGTTTGAATTTTTGAAATTTCTTTTTTGTTTATGCACAGAATTATTTTCTCTATGAAAGAGGTGTAATGCATGGCATTAATTGAAGTCAAGGCATTGACTGGTTTACCCTCTCATTACTTTCTTTCTTTAACTTATTACTTGTTAGGTTTGTTAGATTTATTAATTTTATTTTAGTGAATTCACATAAAGTTGCTTCATCTAGTTCATTATTAGCGTAATAAAATCTTTTGAAAGGAAATGCTGTTCATTTTTTTCAGTCACTCGAGACAGCAACTGGAAAGACAGAAGAACAAACAAAAGATGACAAAGTGCAATCAGTGAAGGATACGGATGTAAACGAAGGCCTCCCTCCAGCCATTACTCAACTGCTTGCTAATATGCAAAGTGGTCTGCCACCGGCAATACAAGATAACCCAGAAGCAGGAAAAAAGCCATTAAAACCATCAGAGGCCACAATGGCAGCTGTGCAGCAACTACTGGGTTCTATTAAGGTAACAGCTACAATTTTGCATCATTTTCATCATTACTCATTTTTTATAGAAGAGTTCTGGTGTCATGGCATTAAGCAGCTTTAATTATGAGTCCATAAGACAGCTGTGTTTTGAGCTATTTTCTCGAATCCTTACAATTCATACACTAAAGAATCATTTTGAGGAAACAGTGATTGATCTTGTTAGTGGGATAAGTCTGCCTAGTTTATATAAGCTTATTAACAACTGGAAGTTGGTTTTTGTGTGTAATACCATTTTTTTCCATTATCTAGGTTTTATTCAGTTTTTCACAGTATTTTTTTAATATTCACTTTGAGACGAGGGAATAGCTGATTGGTCACAGTGTGTGCTTAATGTCAAAGTTAGGCAATGCTAGTCTGGTGCGTAAATGGATGTGTGTCTACCTGGAAAGCTGCCTTTTATCTAGGTGGTTTTATCTAGTAAATACAGATTATACTGCTTCCAGCTATTTTTCTCTTTGATAATAGATGTGTATACAAATGGATAAAAAACCTTTAAAAAAACTGTACATAAAATACCATTAATATTATGTTTACTTTGTTTCTTCAGCAAGGAGAAGGAGGAAATCAAGCACCTATTCCTCAAGCATTTGAAAATGAAAAAGAATTGCATTCTTATCTGGAGTCTGTTTTAGGTGCTGTTAAGTATAGTCAGCTGCAACAACAAGGCCTGTGTAAGTTAACCTTGTCTTCGTTATTTACCTTTTGTCGTAGTAACGTGATTATAAATAGACAGGAAATTTTTTGTGGTTATTTTTCAAATATGTTGCAATTATCAGTGAATTAAGTAACTGTCTGTGTATCCATTTCTTCCACTTCGGTAAGCTGATAGAATAAGTTATTTATCTAAATAATTTTTCTAGATTTTATTACACCTGTAGGTTAACTAATATCATGTTTGAATTCTGTGTTTACTAATCACAGCCTATAGTATTTGTTAACAGTTAAAGCAGACGTAGTTTGTGTGAGTAAATAAGTATTTTTATTGAGTTACTTGTTTGTGAAGTAACTCCATAAGCTATCTATTTCCTTGTGATGCTGCTCTCGTAATCGTTCTTTGTATGATAAGTTTTTAGGTAGTTTTTATGTTGTGATGTCACCCTATTCCCTATTCTAAATTTTGCAATAAAACTGATTCCATAGCAACGATAAATGATGGTGTTCTAAATGATATATTCAGCAAGAAACTGATTCCAAGGCAATACTAAATGGCATTCTAATTGACATGACCAGGCAGTTGGGCAGAAAAACTTGGAAAAGCGAGCAACTCAATGCTTCACATTCCAAACTAGTTTTCAGTAACGTAGCACTGTTTACGCGTCTTAAAACTGTGTGGTTTAGCCGTTTTTAAAGCAGCATTTATTGGGATAATTGCTTATGCCTCTACTCTGTATTTTCTTTGTGGTAATATAAAGTTATATTGTCACTAATAATAATTATCTGCTAAATTTTTCTAGCTGACCAAGATATAATGGCAATAGCTTGTTATCAACAGCAACAGGCCGTGATAGGGTTCCAGCCTATGATGGATCCGAATCCTGGCTGGTTTGGACCACCACCACCTGGGATGCCTCCTGGGCCATTTTTACCGGTTAGTCACATACATTTGTTAAACCGTTTTTAACAGAAATATTTGTGCTATTTGTGCTGAACAAAAATTGCTATCTTGTCTGTTTTCCTGTTAAAGAAAAAGACGTGTGTTTTAGCAATTGCAGCGTGGTCTCGACTCTTGATAAGTGCTTTAATTTTTTTTCAATGTTGATGCTTTATTACTAACTTATGCTTTGCAATTCTGATCATTTATTTACAGATGCAACAAAACCGTTTCCCACCTCCAAGAGGCCCTGGTGGTTTTGTTCCTCGTCCAAGATTTGGTAAGTGTTTCATCGTAACGTGTGTATTGAATTTGCACTATTATTATTATTATTATTATTATTATTATTATTATTATTTTGTTTATATAAAAGTTTATATAGCTATATGATTTTAGTATTAGTAAGTAATTATTTTTGTTAACGCCTGTTGTAATAAATATGGTTTAAAAAATAGTAAAGTATATACAAATTAAAATAAAACCTTAAGTTTTTTTCAACTTTTGAGTTTGTCTATGCCTGATCTAGCAATGTTAGTACCATTTTGACATATATGTGATAATATTTGTAAGAAATTTGTCTTTCTTTTGATGATTTCTTTACGAGGTTATATTTAAATAACACATTATTTTATGATTTCTTCGATGTGTTTTAATTAAAAGCATGTTATTTTAAGAATAATGTACAACAGTTCTGCAATATATAACAGCATAAGTAAGTCCGTTTGGGCAATGTTATTTTTACTTCCTGCATGATGCATCAGAATGGCAAGCCACACTTTGTTCAGAAAATCATGTATTTGAAGCATCCATAACTTCTGATAATGTTGCAACAGGTTTACATATCAAGCTGTTAGTTGTTACTGCTCTTTGTGGATACTTCGCGTATTATATACAGTAAACTACGTATAACTCGACCCATCACACTTGTTCCCTTTTGTTCAGAGTTTGAATTCTTTGTCTTGAACAGATCTCATAGAACAAGATTTTCCTTTTCATTTTTCTCTTTACCAAACATTGCGCAACTTGAATTATCCCATAACTCAAACTGAATCTCTGGTACAACTTATAAGAATCTAACTGAAATCACCCTGCCTATCTCGAACAACCTCCCAAGCAAGAAATCATACGTGAAAGTGTGCACCACATTACGATTTTAACTGCTAGGCTCAGCAAAAATGCTAAAATTTCTTGTATTACATTAGCAGAACTCTGAACATAACATGGCTTAACGGACATGGTTTAATAATTAGATCGCAATAGTATTATTGCCAAATTCTATTAGCCATGTTACTCAGACTACAATAGAAGTGGACCAGTCACTTTATTTTTGATTATCCATAAAAACTGTTGTTTGATATTTGATTAAAAGCCCAGTTTGTCATTCTCACAGACAGCTGTGTATTCTCCGACACCAATTTTATTTTTGATTACATATAAAAACTATTGTTTGATATTTGGTTAAAGGCTCAGTTTGTCATTTTCACAGACTGCAGTGACTTAATCTTGTTTTCTTACGAACGTTGTCTAACTCCTGCCCTAGCATAACTCGAACAAACTTTTTCGGTCCCGAGGTGTTCGAGTTATATGTAGTTGACGGTATAGTAAAAAATTAAATACAGTGACGATGGCATTGTAAGTGTGCAAATTTAAGTCATTCAGTCAAATAATGACATTTTCAAGTGTTCATATAAATCTGTGTACAGATTCCTTCAGATGTCTATTAGTATTGGAACCTTTCCAATCGGCCTGGTTGACTTATCAGGCTTTCATATTTGTTTACATACACATTAGATGATACCTACAAATGCTTTCGAGTGTGAATCGCTTTTTGATTTAAAAGCACAATCATGCAAAACTCATGTGCAAAACCCAAAAAGCTCAAAAAGTTTTAGTTAATAAATAGTCAATTAATTACTATTTTACTCGTGTTTTGCTTTTTCAGTTCCACATGTTTTGTGTCGAAACTTCAAGCGCGGTCAGTGTCGCTACGGGAATTCGTGTCGATTTCTTCATCCAGGACTTAATGGCCCACCTTTGTGATCTTCACTTTATTTAGAGATTGATGGATGAGTTGCTTCTGGTGCACTACTATAAGTAATCTGTGATCTGCGGTATTAGTGTTACTTTAATTGGCTTTATGTCCGGAGAATAGTGAGATGCCAGTGGGTTACATGGCGTCAGTTGACAATTCGGAAATGATTGTGAGTTAATAGCAATTTCTCATGCAGAGGAGAACAAAGCCAGCAAATTCGTTTTATTGTGATTACTGAAATGTGGTTAACTGTCTTCTTTAAGTTGACTGTTAACCAAAGAAATCATCGTCGTGCTGAAATAAAATCTCACAAAGTTGTCAGGTGGAAGAATAGGATGGACTGCACGATGGAACACCATCTGGTCAAATAGCGAACAACTTTTCCACTTCGCATGCTGCGTTCAACAACCAATGCTTGTATGAAAGATTCTGAAATTTCTCTAATTAATGTTGCTTTGAGAAAATCATAGATAGTGCTAATTGTGTTGTAAAGCTAAATAATGTTGCAACATTGAAACGTTTCTTGTTTTTCCCCGTTCGCACAGCTAATATCACTCTGTGTTAGCAACTCCTCTTTTCACTGCTAACAGGTGGGTATTTTGACCAACCAACCATTTCACTTGTATGTATTGTGCTTTTCTGAGAAGGAAGTTGGTAAGGTGCAGCTACACTTACTGGTAAAAACTAATTTCCAAAGTGTGTTTATAAGTTATGAACGTTTGGTAGAATTGTTGGTATTGATCTGAAAAATTAGCCACAATAATGTCATAATGGAACCCTGATTTTTAGCAACATGCTTTTTAGTACCCGTTTTTTTCACTTTCCCCAGGAAAGGAGCAGCATTATAAAATGAAGTCTGTTTAATTCGATGGGATTTCAAATGAACTTATTGGTTTCTTCCCAAACTTGCAAAAAAGGTAAAAATGCTAAATATAAAGTTTGTCTTGATGGAAAGTATGTCACTTTTACCGGGCTGTTCTTAGCAAAGCCTTCACTTTGTGCTAAGACCTAAATCAGCTATTAGTTAGCTAAATACTTGTGCACACTTAAAAGCATGTGGTTTTTTATGCATGCTCGTTCCAAGTTGAGTAATCATTCTCCAGGTGCCATTTTTGGTGCTTGAAAAATGTGTTAAGTCTTTTCTGACTTGATTACAGTAAGATTCATTTACATATTACTATACTATTAGAACAAGACTTAATTTTGAAGGGGTAGTTTGCTAAAGTCACTTTCTAATGACGTTTAGTATTTAGCAAATGCAGGAAGTATTTTTTGTTGATTAGTAAATGCTTTTTACATGTTTACTTATACACCAAAGCGTTATGTAAATACGGATAAAATTTTGTATTTTCTATATTTTTTATACAGAAAAGAAAATATACACTTTATTTTTACAAGAAACAGTAGATTTTGAGTATGTGGTGCACACTTGCTTAATATCAACTCCTGGCTTGGTGTGATGCTTATTACATGTGTATTAATTATCAAAGTATAGTTATTCAACAGTCGTAAATTTTAACTATGGGTGTAACTATATTTAATGACAGTGACAAGTTTTGGTGACTTGTTAAAAAATCTAAATAATTATATGAAATTAAAAAGAAACAAGAACTAAAAATAGAAGACATCAAAAAGTCCTTTGCAGCCACCTTACAGTATTCCAACCATTTCGTCTGCCTAGCTTCCAGTTTCAATGTTTATTTCATCCTTGGACACATCAACAAGCCAAATATTGTGTGTGGTGATCACAGTTTTTATCAACTTAGTTATGATGCAGTTAAAGACATCATAAATGTATGTTTGTGTATGTGTGAAGCTGTGATCGTATTCAGATAAAAGAGAGGTACAGTGGAGAAGTTTCTAATGATGTTCTGGTGTTTTTGCTTAATTTTACTTGCACTGAGGTTTCATGTTTTTTTGTGATTCAAGTCTAGCTGGGTTCATGGTGTTCTATTTCACTGTTGTTTCTCTGTTTCTACTTCACTGTTTAAATAAAATATTCCTTATTCAGTCATCAGTATTTATTCAAATTGTCCTTGTTGAGTACTGCCGTGTCTTTGTTCTTCATACCCATTTAATGGGTTCACCCAATGTTCACTGAAGCTAGTGTTAAATAGCATGCGATGCCATTGAGTTCTGTAATTACATGTAACCTGTTGTTTGTCCTGTCGTGTTAGCGTGTGTGTGTGCGTGCGCGTGCTTGCCTGCGTGCGTACCTGCCTGCCTGTATCTGTTCAGTTTATTTGTTTACCTAGTTGCTTGTACTCGCTAGTATGTATGGTGGTATCCAACTTAATCAAAATATAGCCGTGGAATTTCATTTTACCAAACACCCATGGATAATACGATTATCTATGCTAACACCTTTACTAGCTTTTGCTAAGTCATCACAGCTCGGATGTGTGTGAGTGCAGTGTGTACTATGTACTGCGTGCGCGAAGTCGTATCACTGAAGCCATAATAATTATTGTAATATGTTGCTGCATGGATATAGCAATGTTCGTGTTAGTGAGTGGCCCTGTTAGTCAGTGTGTGAATGAATTGTTTTATTTTTAGATGAAGATGCTCTGGTTATGAGTGCAGTTTACGTGAAGTTATCATTCAATTTGTTTCGTGCAGTCTCTCTTGAGCATGGCGAGGTGAACGCCATGACGGTAGTGAATTTGTTAATGAGCGGATTGTGCATTGAGATGAGAGTGCATTGATCATTTTTCGAAGTTCCATTTGCGATTGTCAGAATGTTGTTTGTTGTGGCTGACAGCTTTGTGATGTACATGATTCACGAATAATGAGCTGTTTAATTTTGCAATGTGCTTTGTGTGAGACTGCTGACTAATAAATGAAAACAATAGGTCTGTAGCAACGATGAAGGATGGGACGTTCATGGGCGGACAAACTAATAGGATAACCTCTTGGGGAGGGAGTAATAATTAAAGACCATATTTGAATGTGTCGAGATCTTTTTTGATGGTGAAACGGAGGACTAGACGAACGTGTCACGGTGGGGAAGTGTTTTTTCGGTAAAATAATTGTTCAAGAATTGAAACTGTTTGAATGAATGTAATTATGAACTTTTTTACGCATGTAGGTTATACACGTGTTTCCAGGTAACTTGTCCTGTGTTAAATCCAGGTGATCATTTATTTTGGAAGGCCATTTTTTCAGGGCTCGTGAATTGCGAAAATTCTAAGGACGGCAGGACGGTTGTTTGTGGGAATATATTTGAGATGAGATTGCCAAGAAATACATTCGGTTTGACATGTGTCTTACTTTAGTTGGGACGCCAGCGTAGTCCATATGTATGGAACTTCTGGTAGTGTGGTCCACATAAGTTTGTTATTCCTGTTAATTTGTTTCTTACTGTCTGTAGCATGTGTTGATAATGGTATGTTGCCTTGGCAATGAAGTTGATGTGATGTATGTCCTTAAAGTGTACAAGGTTCTCATAAAGATATCATACAGTGTGAAAAAATGAGTACGTGTATCTTCGTCTAATGAAGTTGCTGATGCGGTACATTACCCTGGTAGTGTGGTTAACCGTGAACATGTCTCTTGCAAGGTGACTCACATGAACATCTTTCTCTGATAGTTTTGGTGATGTAAAGGAATTTTCTAGTGTTGTGGTGGATATGTACATGTTCCTTGGTAACACCCTAGACATAAACACCTTAACGTGGTGACCATGAGCTGTGAACATGTTCGTTTAGAAGTGTGGTGGACGTGAACATGTTTCTGTGTGATTAAGGTGGATTTAACATGTTCCATCGGGAACGGAACATATTCCTCTAGCAGTGTACTAGATGTGAACACGTTCCTGTTGGTGGTGTGATGAACGTGAATGTATGCTAGTCTTTAAGGAGCGTGGTTTACGTTAACATTTCCCTTTAGGAGTGGGTTGATGTAAACCATGAGCATATTTCTCTAAGAGTGTGATAAATGAATGTGAACATGTTAATCTACGAGTGAGGTTAATGTAAAAATGTTCCATTAGAAAGTGGTAAACGTGAACATGTTTCTCTAAGAGTGTGGAGGGTTTGAACGTATTCATTTAGGAGTGGGGTGGACGTGAACGTGTTCATCTAGGAGTGTAATGTTATGAGCACGAATTGTTCCTCATGGATTGCGCTTGAACATCTACATGCGCTTCTAGAATTATGGTGGACGTGAACACGCTTTATTTCGAGTATGCCAGACTAGACATCTTTCTTTGGGAGTGTGTTGGATGTGAGCGTGAGTCTCCATGAATGTGGTGAACGGGACCTGAATCCATATAGTGTGGTGGATGTAAGCATGTTCCTGTGTGAGTGTTGGTGGGCTGAACATGTTCCTCTAAGAGTTTGGTGGACGTGATCGTGTCCCTCTACGAGTGTGATGGACTAACAGGTTCCTCTGGGTGTATGTTGGAAGTGAACATGAGCTTCTATGGGTGTGGTGGTGTTCTTGGAGTGTGACGGATAGCTGACGTTGGCTGAGAGAATGTCAGACATGTTTGTTTTCAGCATTCAATTTTTTAGTACCTTTAAAACGTATTGAAATAGTTAATTCTCGAGAGATATTTGAAGGGGAGGTTTTAAACGTGATAATAAGCACGCTGAGAGATTGGCCATATTACTCGAACGAAACCCGTGTGTGGAGATCGTGTGTGATTTCTCGAGCAATAAGTAGCAGATGCTTGTAGATTTATTTAACCAAACATCTTCCGGTCGTAAATTGATAAGTATTACTAGTTTCGTAACCCGGTTTACACGTGTTTCACCTTGGTTGTCCTAAAGGAAATTTCGTTATGCCGGTCGCGCTGACCTTCAGCCAGTATTGGCTGGTTCGTTGGTCAGTATTGATGCGTTGCCTTCTAACATTGTGACTGTGTGAGGACTGGTATGATTGCTGGTTAAAGATACCTTTAATTAGTCTATATGGCTTGCGTGCAGTAACAAAAAAGCACTTTCAGGCTCAACAAAACTTTGCAGAAACGCTTTCAATCATTATTGTTTGTTTTAACTCTTTCCGTCTTCTGTTTTCTTGGTGTTCAATTCTGTAGTGTTGACTTCTTCGACAGTGTGTCTGTGTGATGACAGGGAGATAACGTTCGCCATTAATGTGTGCTTTCTTTTGATTGCTTATTAAAGACGACTTTTTATTGGTCTATCAAAAAAACTGGCCTTGTCGGTAATAGCAAAAGAACTTCCTGGTTCAAGAAAATGCTTTCAAACGTTATTGTTTAGCTAGTTTTCCCATCTTAAATCCCACCTTCCCATTTTTCAGTGTTCTGATGACCTGATCACCTACAAAACATACGTCTCCTCGAAGGATGTGCGCCCCCCCCCCCCAAGTCTCGTGTGCTAACAAGCCATAATAATCAGTGACTTTGTGCTAAATTATTTCAGTATTTGACTCCCATTTACTAGTACTAGATGAGTAAATGCTAATAAAGTGATAAAGTGTTGGTTTAAAAAACAACTCAATCGTCTTACACTGTTTCATACTTATGTTCATTGTAGCTTCCAGCCGCCGTAGGGAGTTTACCTAGTTCATGAACTATCTTAGCACGTATAACATAATACCACTAATCGTGATTTGCCATTATTTTAGTTTGATTAAATGACATTTCATTTCATTTTCGTGACTTTTGATGTTAAGCAAGTGTGCACTGTTTTGAAAATGCATTTCGTAATCAGACTGTATGACTGATATAACGTTTGACAATCGCATTTGCTTGTAATTCTGCTGTTTTCCTTGTTTAAATAAAAGTGTTTACAGTACATTAAAACGCTACTTGTTTTCTTTTGATAAATCACTTGCACCACAAAGTGTGTGTTTTTATTCTGAGTATTACTGTGCAGAATTGACAGTAAAATTGATAAAAGTGCAAGTATCCGTTCTTTTTAAGAGTTGTAAATTAAACGAATTGAACAATTTAAAGTATATAGCCCTTCAGCTGCGCTAAACCTCAAATGTGTATATGCAGTCTGTATTATATTGACTCGTTTTGAGAAGTAATCTGTATGTGTGCATCATTAATTGTATTAATTTCAATAATGCGTTTGTTACTTGAAAAATGTATAGACGCTTACTTTTCCTACTTTAATTATACCGCAATTCTGTCATGTACTTTTATTTGTCAGATCTTTCAACTTGTATGTAATTAATTTTCAGTTCAGTTTAATAGATTTCTAGTGATTTACGATATTATAACGATGCAGTTGCGTAATTACGTTATGGCTTGTGTTGACTTTGCAGTACGTGATAGGCTAATAATATTAAAATTAAGGTAAACTTGAAAGTAACAAAAGGCCACTTGTATTGCAATATTGCTGTGCATCTGTACATACTGGAAGTGTTAAAGTACTAGCTCATTGCTTACATTAGTATTGTAAATAAAACTATAGGAAGGCGTTTACAATTCCCTGCACCATTTAAGTACCCTAACGCGCTCTATAACCCTAGCCCAATCTTAACCCTAACCCTAATCCCAGCAGTAATCCTAATCCTAACCCTAACCATAATCCTCTTCACGAACTACTGTAATTTGTTGTATGTTGGGAATTGTAAACTTTAGCCAAACTATAATATCTCAAACGAGCTGTTGTTTTTGTATTTGCTTTGCTGAATATGAAGTTGATTAGTTGGCTGACACAATTTATCGAAATAACAGTTGATTTTATTTTGAAATAAAAAAAAGTACTATAACCGGTAGGAGATGTTGGAAAGTACAATTCATGCTGTGGCGTAAAACTGAGAGCCTTACGCAAAATCAAAAAATTCAAATTGAATTTTTAATCTGCTTTCTGTAAGCCGGTCTATGATCAACACCGACTTCATTAGGCGACACAGGTCAAATGAAAATATTAGGCCTCTGAGACTAAGTTAGAAAAATGAATAACGAAATGTTCTGCTCTTTTCACCATTGCACATTATAGGACAGCTAATTTTAAGCAATGGGAAGCAAAAAGTCATCATGCAGGAATGTGGCGAAAGGAGGACAGTAAAATTCCACAGGGCAGCGTTCGCGGTCAAATGTTTCTCTTTAATGTCAATGATCTTCTAGAAGTAGTGTCTGAGATCTTTCTATTTGCAGATGATACTAAACTGTTCAATGTAACTGCTACACAGCAAAATACAAAAAAAACATTCAAGAAGATCTTTACAGTATGACTGAGTGAAGATGGCTGCTAGCTTTCCTCCTGGTAAATGTAAAAAAAGCGATGAACATAACATAGATGAAAGATAATAACCCAGCTTTTGATTGCGCAATGATCAGAGATGAAGTTCGTAAGCGGATACCCTGGGTTGAGTCAGTTTAAACATATTCAGAAAAATATAAGCAAACCTAAGAAGATTTGGGGGGGGGGTAATAACTACAGCTTTCGAGCACCAATCAATGGTCAAATACATCGATCAGCTGGGACAAGTACAAACATGCGACAAGAAAATAACAAAATCAATTATTCATGTGAAAATAGAGGTTTACAGTGCCTTCAGATTAGCAGTAACGTAAGACAAGGCAGCAAAGTCCAAACAGACATTAACAGTAACTTCAGTCTAGTAATAAAATAAGTCAAAAACACTCAGTAATTTGAGAGGATATTAGCATAATCGGTTAAAGATTCTTAAAGTGCCAACACTATAGTACAGGAGACTGAGAGGCGACATGATAGAGGCTTATAAGATCTTATGATAAAACTGAAAACTACAGTAGCAATGGAGATCGCAGATCGATCACCAGAGGCCACTCATTAAACTTATACAAATTCAGATCTAATAAATCTATAGGACTGAATCGTTTTTCATGCAGAATTGTACATTGATGAAGTGGTTTACCAAATGATGGTATATGCGCACCAAGTGTAGATGTAGTTAAGAGAGTGTTGGACAAGTACAGACCTGGGAAAGGGATAGTCCATAAATACAATGCCTCCGTTGAGGATACAGATACGAATATATATTTGGTTAGAACATTACTATGCCAAAACAACATAAGATAATGTAAGGTAGGTGTAAGGTAAGGACTATAACTTTCTACAGGAATTAGAAAGAAACTATTTAAGCAGGTTGATGCTATTTTTATAATAAAAAACTGAAAGCCTCATGCAGTTTAGTAATCTACTCTAGTATAAGTTCCGTGTTCAAAGTGATTAACGGAGTATTTAAATAATAGTTAGTATAGCAAAATTTTATTTTTTGACTTTGAGTGAAAATTGGTTATGTTTATTTTTACACTAAAGACATATCTTTATAATCAAAAATTGGTATAAACCATTAGCGCTGCTAAATTTATGGTAAAATAAAAGTCATCATCAATTATAATTATTGTCACTATCTTTATAGACCTTTTAGGTTGAATATGCCTCAGACAGCAGTATTAACTAATTACTTCATTTAATAAATGCACTAATTCTTATTTTATCAAGCCTTTACAACTTATAATTATTATTGAGACTCCGTCACCTTCTAGTTATTATTATTGAGACACCGCCACCTCACCACGATTGGCTACGATATGATGGGCTTTCCGACTGCTTAACTCTGCTCATGACATAGTCTGGCTACCCAAGTGCAAAGCAAAAGAAGCAGCGAATTACCCACAGTGCATTACGATATTTATATTTATAGACTGCCACCGATTGCCTGGTAAAATTTCGTGGAGGAGAAAGAAACGAAGATGGGAGTGCTTTTGGTGTTAGGAGAATGGCATTCACTTTACAAAGGCAGCTTATTACGGATCTCTTCGAATCTCAGAGTATCGTCCTTTATATTTTTAATATGTCTAGGAATTTTACCTCAGTTTGCATGGACACAGCGATCACAAACGCAGTGCTACCGGTCGAATGGTCGTCCTCAAATGTGCGTCCCCGATTTTGGTAATGCAGCATTTAACAATCCCGTGGAAGCAACTAACACTTGTGGTGAACGAGGTCCAACAGAATACTGCCTGCAGACAGGACACACAGGTCTTCCAGCTTCGTGCCATATATGTGATGCTAATGACATTGCTCGAGCACATCCCACTTCGTACTTAACAGATTTTCATAGTCAAGACAACGTTACGTGGTGGCAGTCAGAGACCATTTACGAAGATGTACAGTTTCCAAACACTGTTAATTTGACTGTTAAGCTAGGTAAGCTTTGTCATTTTTTTGTTCCTAGATCCAAATTTAGCTGGTAGTGTAACTAGTATCTTAATCTTATCCTTTGTACATTTTTGCGCCGGTGTAATTTCTGTTATGAGTAATTAATGCCTAAAAGTAAAAAGAAGCTTGAATTAGATGATTATTTAATTGGCTTTCTTCTCCTAGAATAGTCAAGTATAAAGCATATATGACATTTAGTGTAGTATTACAAACAACAGGCCTAATAAAAGTGGTTGCATTATCAGAAGTTAGAACAAGTTCGTGATTTTGTATTTTTTTTATATTGTAATACTTAGAGTGTAACTTCGATAAAAAATTATTAATAAATAGTATGATGTAGGTAGGCCTATCTACCCGCGTTTCACTCTGATTTCAAACCAAATTAACAAAATGAATTCATCAGCAACAAATTTTATAAATGTGATACTGAAAAATTCCTAGTGCTTTGAAAATTTCCCAGAGACATTTATATAACATTGATAAATGAAAAAATGCTGACTAGGTTTATCTGGTAAAAACTAATTACGGCTAGTGCCAATAGTTACCGAAGTATAAACTTTAAACAGATTCCGAAGCTGAATTTTATACCAAAAGCTGAACCAATACCAAACCGATAGCTGAACTGCAACAACAACTGATGTGCCTTTCGAAAATAATTAAACTATTAATTAATTATAACAAAAAATGAGTCTTATTGTAGCCAGTTTAATAATTGTGCTGCATGACCTGTGTCAAAGCAAATTGTATTTGGCACAAACTTATCCATCCTATATTCTAATTTGCAAACTGGTGTAATTCTGTAAGTGGAAATGTGCAGTGATAAAATACAAAGTTTATCATTATACAAAACAGCAAATTTGTTGCAGTGGCAGCACAAAAATATAGACTTTTTGGGAAATATTTCAAATTATTGAGGCCACATTACAGTGACCTAAAAGTTACTGTTCACAATTAAAAAGTTTTTGGTTCTGATAACTGTGACAGAATGTCATCTGTGTACCCAATAAGCAAGCGAAGACATTGACGATTTTCAGTATAATCTACGATTATTTGAGCAAGCCAATAAGCCAACAAAACGATTTGCTTCAGTAATTTACATTATGTCTATATTGTCTGACTTAGAATTAATTGTAATGTTTGTAAATGTAATTAAATTTGACTTTTGAATTTAGCTATTTTTTGGTAAAGTGTTTCTATATGTTATTACATAATTTCTAACACAGTTTTGCCGATGGTAAACCAAAAATTTCAACACCAATAAATAGCAAATATCTAGTTTGCAAATAGCAAATGATTTAGCATGTTTCAAATATTCTTCAACTATAATTATATGATGACGAACAAAATGGCGATTTGATAGCCTTCTGGCGCTATTATATATGGCTAAGATTTTCTGTTTTGCTATATCATTATTTTTTGCAAACGTTTTTAGTATAAATTTTAGAGTGTACGTTGGAATTCTATATCTAATTTAAGGAGGGATAGAATCTCAACCCACCTCGTTTTCATTACATCATAGATAAGGTCTTCAAAATGTGAATATTTATTTTTCATCCGACTTATTACCGCTTATATAATAACAACAATTATCAAAGTATCGATGGCTAGAATTGTTTTTCAGCGTAGACCTTCGTATGTAAAGCAGGTCTTGTTTTTAGTTGTACGCTATCTGTCCCATGCCTTCATTTAACCTCTTGTAGGTGCTTTTTGAAGTTAAGACTTTCATCTATTGTGAGGCCAAGTATTTTATCATATTCCTTAAACTTTATTTTTCTTGATCCTATTTTGATATTGCCAGCTTGCTTCAATCAGGTTTCGTCGCACTCTGCAGGTATTATTTAGATTGACAACATTTTATAGACATCAATTTTTCACACCATTTAAACAGTTTTTACAGCACTTTGAGTAGTGTCAAACTATTTTTCAAGTCAAAACATGTTATACAAATTACTCGATAATTGTCGGTAATTAGCCGGTCTCATCTTAAATTTCATTAATATGTGGCAGACCAGGTTTCTTATCAAGTATATATGTTACTGGCAAAATAAGAGTTCTTCAGTTCCTTGTTTTATACTCTAGATAACCACATCGTAAGACTGCTTTTGTTAAAATTTTCGATAACACTCATTTTAAAGGTACATAACGTTCATTGTGTCTTTGTTGTTAGGCTTTGTCTACTGTACATTGTCTGTAATTAGCATGACTAATTAGAGCGATGATGTCTAAGCATCAGCTACGCCATTACAAAGGCGACACGGTGTAGCGGGAATTTTAGCAGGAATTCAGTGTTTATTACCCCAGTCCTCAGCACCCAAGCTGGTAACACGATATGAGGGCGTTCACATTAAACACAGTTGGCAAGCCTGGTGGTTTACCGTACGTAACACGTGTTCTTGCTGTACATCTATTAGTAGCAACTTTACTACCAAATATATAAAAAAGTTATCGACGTGACATGGTTTTACATAAAATTTATCTGGAAATACAGAAATTTTATGGTGCGGTTATAGAGACAATTATTGTATTAGCATAATCTAATCAACTCGGGCATCACTTGAAATGAATACCGACACAGTACAATGATTTTTTTGTACGAATTACGAATATCTTTTACGTAGTTTCTAGCAGCAAGCTCACTCATGTAAAAACATGTACTGTAATACTAAATGATTGTAATACTATTGTGTGATGATTTTCATAATCAAAATTTTCATTGTAAATTACATACAAACATGATTGATGTAGCTGAATGTAAGTAAGTTACTTCATTATGAATGACTATCTTCATTAAAATAGAAATTATCAGTAGTCTGTTTACTTAAACTACAAGCTTTATAATTACTAATTAAGAAATTTTTTCATTTATTATTAAAGATGTGTAAAACGTCATGCAATGCAAATGTCTGCTCGAAAAAAATAAGCATTACAGTTATGAAAAACTCTAAAGAAAACATATTGTGCCCATAAAAATAACAACAATCATTGGAGTCATGTTTCTCCATATTGGGGCTTTGCAATTTATAACACATGGTCTGCCATGATTTGTTTGCGCCCCATGGTTCTCCACAAATAGACGTAACTGTGGCTGTAATACAATTATAAGTATAAAAGTATAATGTAAATTACCAAATAAGTTTTATAATTTATGTATGTGCACCCATTCAATTAACTTAAATATTTCAGAATATACAGTGACATTTTAACCTTTACCTGTAGAATGTTTACAACACTAAACTGATAATTTGATAAATACTCCCTACAATTCCTGTTTCCTCTTTGGAAATATGAAACTTAGCAGGTGAAGTTGTTTATCACATTTATCACTGGATAAGTTTTGATTTAAAATCAAACTGAACCTTTCGAACTTTACTGTTTCAAACACCAATCTAGGCAGTTAGTGTATTTTAGTTCTGCCAGTCCATCATCTGTCCAAAACATGAAACTTTTATAACCATGTAAATGCATTTTCATTAGGCATTTACAATTCTTTCATTAAGTGTTTGTAAATATGCAGAGCATTGCATTGAGTGGTAGTGAATATTTTCTTTTCATGTTAATCATTAAAGTTCTCCTCAACATATCACCTGATATGAAAATAAAAGCCTCTTAAGTAACTTGAAACATATTATTAATTTTACAGTAAGAATAGTGAGTAATGTTAGGTTTATTTGAGAAAATAATAAAAAAGTTGCATTGTTGGTTGATTGGTGGTTTGTTGGTAGCAGTGTAGCTAATCAACGTTGATGATTGAAAGGTTGACAGATGTTAAACGGGAGTTGTTAAACTTGAAAATTTTGCTTAACGTTATGGTGTCTGCCTTACCAAATCACATAGTTTCCAATGCACAAGTGTTTACTTTGCCAACTACTGAATATAGGCCAGTGCTTTCCTATAGTGGCAAACAATGGTGAACAACATGCATGTATTTATGACATTATAAACGTTTTACGAATGTGTTTATTGCTGGCTACCACATCTTCAAGACAGTGCTTTAAGAGACATGTTTTGCGTTTCACACATTTTCGTTGAGAGCTGGGCTGATTTTGCTGCAGTAGTGCTCTTGCAGTATGCTTGGCAGCTAATAAAAATCTGTCTATGTTTCACTAAGAATGTCTAAAAATTTGGATTGTAAAAATACACTAGGTTTTACTCTGCCCATTTTTATTATACTTTATGTTAACTGTTAATAATGCATACTACTTTAATCATGTTTGAGATATGTAACTCTGCTTGTTATTTTGTTGTATATAGAGTTTTAATTTTTGATTGACTTCTACTTGAACTTCAGATAGCAAAACTGAGAATAAAATTGCAAGATTTTCATTATTTACTATACAAAAGGTATCATGGACAATTTAATAACCACTGGTTAGTAAACATTTGAACCTCTTATCTTTTACAGGAAAAACATTTGATATCACGTATGTCAACATTAAGTTTTACACAAGCCGGCCGGAAAGTTTCGTCGTGTATAAACGGACTTCCGAAGATTCTGAATGGACTTCGTATCAGTATTACAGTGCTTCTTGTCAACGTACGTACGGTGTACCTTTAAAGCAAACAATAACTAGAGACGATGAAACTTTAGCAATATGCACAAATGATTTTAGCGACATCTCACCTCTAAATGGAGGAAACGTGTACTTCTCGACATTAGAAGGCAGGCCTAGTGCATACCAATTTGATCGTTCACCTCAGCTGCAGGTAAAGTTTTTTTAGTATTACTGTTACTTTGTATTTTTTTTACGCAGGCACCATCAGTAACGACGTTGGCTTATGTGCTAATTAATGCACTAAAATAACCTTAAATTTTGGCATTAATATGTTTGTTTTGGTCCAAGGTAATCCTAAGCAGTATGAACTCATTAGCAAACAGCTAATAATTCATCTACGTCTATGCACTTCTAATTTAAAGAATAACAGATTTTTTTACATTTTATTTCTTCCAAATCAACCACAAATGCTTTATTTTAGGTTATGCCTTACATGTGAATTGTTTCTACAGTTTGCATGTGGAAAAGCTAAAATTGTCATTTTTGTGCTCTTTGTGCTTATTTGCAATGTTCACACATGGTGCAGGTTTGTAAATGGAATCATTTTCTCTTGGAATCGTATATTTCTAGCAATAAAATTATTCTCTTGGAATCGTATCTTTTTAACAAGTACCTGAGCCAAAGGAAAATCATGTTTTACCTGTTTGAACCAAATGTTTAGCCTATCTAAAAGTGAACTTAATGCACCTTCATCACATTAAATTCTTCCTTGGCTACGCATGCTGTTCATAGGGGTACTACCATGACGTATTTTATTATTTATTCTATTTTTTGGCAATATTTACGCCTATAAGACACGCTGTTGTTATGATTCAGTGCACTCCCTGAGGAGGTATTTGCTGAACTAAACCGAACTTGTGTTGCTGGATTTAGCATCAGAATTCATTACAAATGAAAAAAATGCGTGATATGAAGTTTTATGACTGCTTGATGATTGTTTAAATTTGTAAAACTTAAATTTTAAATTGTGAACACCTATGCACACATACAAATTTATGATGTGCAGTAACTGCACTAAATAAATGATATTTAGGTAAATAATGGAGGGAATGTATTGTTATAACATTATAATTATTTGCTTGATTAAAGTTACTGTTGAATTTCTATGCAGGAATGGGTGAAAGCAAAAGATATTATGGTATCATTGACTCGACTAAATACATTCGGAGATGAAATATTTGGTGATGCGAATGTACTGAGATCATATTACTATGCCATCACAGATATTTCCATCGGTGCAAGGTGAGCATTACCTAGCTTCTGTTATTTGTCATATCACTTGTTACTTTTATTTCCTCTTGCTTTAAGCATTGCAACTTTTGAAATTGAAGTCAAGCAATTGTTAATGTTGAATAATGATGCTGTATACTCCAGCATCTTATTTGGATTGTTAAAGTTTTCTTGGAGAGAGTGGCGGTCAAGGCTAGTAGATTGACAGTTTATCAGAATTCATGGACAGAGTGTTTCGTGGACAGGGGTTTAAAAACAGAATTGAATGCTGATTCCCCAAGTGAATTGGTTCTCTTGTGTCAGAATAATAAACAAAAAGCTTACTTGTAGAATCAGGCCACAGTATTCACAGTAACCATGAAAAGCTTTTTAGGCTTGTAAAATGACGTAACTAGTATTGACAAGTTTTAGTCTTTGTGACCAAACACATAAAAAATAGAAACTGGAAGTATCAAGAGACCAAGTGATTGGCCATTGTCACTAACATTTCTTGGTGGTTTTTTGTGTAATTCATATTGTTTTAAGAGTTTCACCAATGTTTGTGTTACACTAATAGAGTAGTAATAAGCTAACATTGATATAATCTTTATTTACAAAGCCATTTACATTTTGTGTCCTTTGACGCCTAGACAGTCTACCAGTTAGTGGTTTTATAGCATTTCCTGGCAAAGTCCAACAGATGTTTAGTGGTTGATGTGCACTTTTTTCGGTGATTAGTGAAATACTGCCTTGTGTAAACATGTACTTGTTCTGAAGCTGTGCCAAGATCTAAATGATGCCATGTTGCGACCTACTTCAGATCAAGAAGTGTAGATACTTAACTTACTGTGGATGTACGCCTTAATGTATTCACTGCCCATTTTTGACTGATTTTTCCTTCTTTGGGAGCGACTGAATGATTTATGTCACTACGTTGGATCTCTGTGTGCAGTATTGCCACTAACCATTGTAGTTGTATTTTACTTTTTTTCATGGTACGGCTTGCTGCTTGTCGGAATTCAGCACTCAACAGCAGTTTAGTTTTGTCTAGAATGAGACACTGAACAGACCGGATTTGCATAAGACAAATAATTAACGACAGTATGGCAGATGAAACAACTCATCAGTAGTTTTCTCATCAGTAATCTATCCATTTACTGACAACACTTGGTGTTGTTTAACTTCAGTTACTGAGCAAATACTGTGACTACTCAGCTAACAGTGAAGAATGTCCTTGCGTACAAATGTTTATTCCAATGTGTAAGTGCTAAAAACAGGTTCATTAAGCTGAGCATTGCACAAAGCAATGAATACCTGAAGGACTGTACACATAACTTTTGGCATTAAAAGTTATGTATGTATCTTATAAATTTTTTGTTCATGACATTGATGCAGCAGAATATACTTGAAATAAGTAATATTACCACTACTAATAATTGTTAAAATGTGTTAAATGTGACTAGATGCTCCTGTAATGGACATGCTGGTGAATGCTATGAGACAGTGAACCAGTACTTGGAGAGAGAGCTGAAATGTAGGTGTGAACATCGCACTGATGGACCAGATTGCGAAATGTGTGAACCATTCTACAATGATCAGCCATGGAGACGAGCTTCGGAGGCAGATCCATTTGAGTGCAAACGTAAATTTATTAAAATTTTAATTATATACATACAAATGCTTAAAAAAGTGTTCAGGAAAGTTATCTTTGGCATATCTTTTTATTTTTTAATTAATCTGAAATTAAAAAAAGGTCTTTTCAAACTAATAGGAAATAACAGAACTTTCTTAGTTTTTGTTGTTCCATGGTACTGTGTAATGTCTTGCTTTTGTATAAATCATAATTGAGTAACTGTTAGTGATAGCCGTTACTGCTGATTTCAATTTTGCCAATTACCTTTCTAATCGATTAATGAGATCACGTGTCGGCATATGACTTGGCGGGGGTGTCTATACGGATCTGCGCACCCAGCATTCAAAAATTAAATCCATAAACACAGCAAGTCTCTAGCAAAATTACCCATAACGATCAACAGTTTGTACTTTAGTTATCGTAGATTTTCTCTATAATAAAATGAGACTTTTAGCATAAGAAGTAGCATCATTAAATTCAGTTTTAAACCATAATTAATTATATTTCATTCGGTACAGCATATTACGCCGAAAAATAAGTTCGGTGTTAATTGTGTACGATTCGAATGTGTGTTATTAATTGTTTTGTGTAATTTTTAGAGGAAATGCACGTGTATTTATAGACTAGAAAATGCTCTTTCAGCTGATCAGATTTGGAACATTATTAGTTCTTATTACTTTATAATCAAAGAATACTGAAGCCGGAGTCACGTTTTTTACAAAGTCTTCTGAAATTTATTTGTCACAAAGTTGTGAAGTTAATGCTTAATTGCACCTGTAAGAGAATTTTTTAGGTCTCTGGTAAATCTGAACATTTAGCTATGCGACTTTGTATTTGAGAGTGTTTGGTGTTTACATCCGCAATTCTTTTGTGGTAAAATTAAAACACATTTTTCATTTTTTTGTATTTCAAAATTTATTGTAAATTTATAGACTCAAAAACAATTGTTTATAATCAATTACTTAGCAAAATAATCGATACTAGAGACTTGCAAGCATCGAAATCGATTATGCCCCCCCCCCCAGTAACTGTCTAAAATTTTATCATGTTACATAAAATGCTTTCTTTACAAATGTTGCATTAGTGTTGAATTTTTAACCCTTGCAGCTTGCAATTGTAATGGGCTGTCAAACAAGTGTTATTTTGATCCGGAGTTATATGAAGCAACTGGCCATGGTGGGCATTGCACAGACTGCCGTGAGTTCACCGATGGACCTCACTGTGAGAATTGCAGGGAAAATTTCTATAGAAGGGCTGTAGACAATAGGTGTATGGATTGCCAGTGTAATCCAGTCGGTGAGTGTGTTAACAAGGCTAATAGTACATTTATGCTCCTCTTTACATTTTATTTAAATTTTGTGCTTACGCTGTCATCATATCATGTGTGATAGAGCTAAATCTTTTGACGGATTTTTTCCTGTAATTTTAAATGTATTAAACATAGTTTTTTTAAATAATAAAATAATCATAAGTTTGTAGCACAAATTCTCTGAGTAGCCATATTGATACTTGACTATGTTTTCTATCAATTTTGCATGCATGAGCCAAAGAAAGTCACAAAATTATGTTAACTTGTCTTTATGTTTTGTATCGGTAAAAGAATTTTTGCAACTGCTTTAGTTTACTTGCAGAAAAATGTTATGTATAGAACCAAATTTATATAGCGTAATTTGCAATTTGTTTAGTATTATTGCTGACAAGAATGCTTATTTTAGTTACGTTACTTCACCACAAGTGATTGCTCATGTCTCATGCTTGGAGTACTTTTCAACTCAAATTCATTTGGTTTTTTTCTATAGTTAATGTCATTTGTTTTTGTTTATTTTTTAGTTCAACGTCAGTTTATTTGTTTATAACTGGGGTTGAATTTATTTGTTTTCTTTTAGGGTCAAGGTCATTGCAGTGCGATGACACGGGTAGATGTCAGTGCAAGCCAGGTGTGACAGGTGAGAAATGTGACCGTTGCCAAGCTGGTTTTTATGATATGGGCGCCGATGGTTGCAGGTGCGTTTTTATGCCCTGGTAATAAAACGAAAGCATTCATTTTTGTTTATTTTAGTATAAATGTGCATGTCAGCATGACATTTTGCGACACAGAAATATTGCGCTAAATCATTAGCTTAATTTGAACATGATGTAATAGCAGAGCTTTGTGTTTTTTAAGATTGTGTGGTTTTATAAGCAATTTAAATAGAAAACATTGATAATAAAAGCTTAAAGATGCTGTTGGCTCTTGTGTTCCTATTTTTATTGCTAACAAAAAAATGGAAACTTTTTTATATTTTTCTAGTTTGCATATGACATATATTTCAACTGACACTTTGGAATGCTTAGGCACTTGAGAAACACCAGAAAGTAAAACGAAATTTCAGCACGAAGTTTGGTGCATTTTGCAGAAAAAAAACGATTTTGCATTTTTGTAAATTATTAATTGAATTCAAACTGTGATAACTTATCTTTTCTAGAGAGTGTGGCTGTGTTGAGGCTGGTAGCTATGATAATACCCCACAATGTAACGCAGAGACGGGGCAGTGTAGATGCAAGGAGCATGTCGAAGGGCGAACTTGCGATCGCTGCAAGCCAGGATTTTTCTACATGAATGAAGACAATAAGTTTGGTTGCATTCCATGTTTCTGTTTTGGCCATTCTTCAGTATGCGACAGTGCACCAGATTATGTGCAGCGAACTATCGGAGCAGACTTTGTTAATGGTAGGTTTCACACGTTGTCCCACGGAGAATAAAGACAGAAGCTTGAAAATAAAGCAGTTCCATTAGTAGGGTATAATAGAATTTATTCTGTTTCCTATTGTACAAGTTATTTTGCTGTTTCTCTATATAGTTTATTTCAGTATAAAAATTTTCTCCACAGGTGCCCAAAAATGGTTTGGTGTTGAGAAGGATGGTGAAGAAGTACAAGTCAGCTATAATGCGATCACTCAGGCTATTGGCTTATCTGCAGAAGGGAACCAAGTATTGTACTTCTCTGCACCTAGTATGTATAGACCACACAGCTCACAATGGAACATTACAGTAGCGTAACTTGTACAACTAACATTTTTAAATAAAATTACAAAAAATTATTCCTTGTGACAGAATGTCCTTTAGAAGTAAAATAGACTGATGAAGCTAACGGTGTCCCTTAAATTGCCTGTAGCAAATTGATTCTTCTCTCAAATTGTGCTTTAGTATTATAGCTTTGTGTAGTTATTTTTCTGTATTTGGATGTGTATAAATAATTGGATGTCGTATTGCTATTTATACATCTAAACACATGCACCTTTAAGTGCATTGAAATTTACCCCCATTATATATAAACAGAAATTATGTATGCTTTTGCTTGCGTGTTAAGGCCGTTTCTTGGGTGACCGACGCTTCAGTTATAATCAGTACTTGGAGTTCACACTGCGAATCGGTGAAGATGGTGGAAATCCAACTCGTTATGATGTCGTGCTGGAAGGATCATCCGGGAAGACAGCTTCTCTTCCAGTCTATGCTCAGCGCCAGCCTGTATGTAAAACTAGAGACCTGTAGTTAACTTTGTCAAGTTTTGCTTAAATAAAGGCTTGCTTTTGTAGATTGCAAAAATTTGTCACTTTTATTTAACATCATGTGCAAAGGTTGTATACTGAAACTGACTGACAGTCTTTGTCACCATTGTAACAGTATTTTATGGTTACAAAAGGTTAGCTGTTCTTGTTATTGAATAGATGCCAAGAACTGTGGAAAACTCATATAAATTTCTGCTAAATGAGCATTCGGATTACCTATGGTCACCAAGTATGACGTCTGTGGAATTTTTGAATCTCTTGTCTAACTTAACTGCAATAAAAATCCGCGGAACATACATGAGTGATGGTATGTACAAATAATTTCTTTTTTATATGCAGTTTATCGGAGCTTAGAACAGTCCTATGATTTTTGAAGTTCACTTCTAAGTCTCGTAATTGATTACGCCTGATATTCTGAGCATGTTCATTTAATTGGTTTGTTTTATTTTATTACTTTCCTTGGTCAGATGAGTTTTACTAACTTGACTTTTAAATGAATACCTTGTTTTGGTAATTTTTTATCTTTACGATTTTCCTTGAATCAAAAATCGACTGGTATTGGTATTCCTAATTTTTACTCTTTTTTACTATGTTTTTGACGCATTTAGCTGCATTTGTTATGTTTGCTTACCATATTATGGAAGTCCTGCATTTGTCAAATATATATTAACTGAAGACTGATGTGTTAGGTGTTGGTTTTCTGCATGATGTAAAACTTGGCTCTGCCCGTAGAGGTCAGAGAGGAGATCCGGCACCGTGGGTTGAAGAATGTACATGTCCCGAAGGTTATGTTGGGCAGTACTGTGAGGACTGCACTCCTGGTTATCGCCGTGAACCAAGAAACGGTAGCCAATTAGACAAGTGTGTGCCATGCCAATGTTACAACCATTCTGATTACTGTGACGTCAACACTGGTAGATGTATATGTGAACATAACACTGAAGGTGACAACTGTGAGCGCTGTGTTTCTGGTTACTACGGTAACCCACGAGACGGGACACCCGATGATTGTCAAGTCTGTCCTTGTCCGGAGCAGGGTCCGTGTACACTTGTTAAGGTATGTTGCAGTTGGTTTACTTTTCAGGAGTTTATCAGAATCTTGCATTAAAATTTCATGAGAAAGTAACTGAAACAGGAGCAGGAATAAGATTTTAATTCACAGTAGCGATACTTGCTTGTCTTTCATTTTATATTTAATGGGTTAATATTTTAAGTAAAAGTCCTGCTGGAAAGATTGTAATGGAGCTGTATTTTATATGATGGTCAAGCATTTAATGCATGTTAATGTTCTGTAAATGTCTCTTGTACTTTTATAGTTTCCAATTTTTCACGTTTGACTCCTTATGGTCAAATTTAGTTTATTATTAATTGCTAATCAATAAGTAACAATGATCATTTTTATTAATTAGGGAGGAGAGGTGGCTTGTTTGAACTGTCCTGAAGGGTATGCTGGATACCTATGTGACGTATGCCAAGATGGCTATTTTGGAGATCCTCAAGGTCAATATGGACAACCTAGTTCTTGCGAGAAGTGTGTTTGCAATGATAATATTGATCCAAATGCTGTTGGTAACTGTGATCAGTAAGTATAGTTTGCCAAAATGACATTGATATTACTAAGCAAAAACTAATACTAACAAATAGAGATTTTGCTGACACTTTCAATAAAAATATTCTATTATGAATGTGGATATTTGTTTAAGTTTATAATTGTACTTTATAAGTTTCTCGCTAAATTAAACTATTTACAGTTTATTATTAGATTCTTAGAAGGATTGTATTGCTTACAGTACTTTTTGTATTATTGACTATGATCATTCCATATTTTTTCTTCCAGGGTTACAGGAGAATGCTTGAAATGTATTTATAATACTGAGGGTGTTCTCTGTGAACAGTGTTTACCTGGCTTCTATGGCAGTGCATTAACTTCACCAAAACCTGGATGCAAAGGTAAGCCTTGCAACCATTTTTACCATTTAAGTCATCATTACATTTTTTTTAATAGCATACTAATTGTGCTAAATTCAAAATCATATGTTTTATGCTTTGCGTGGTAAAATGTTTCTCAATAGTGTTTTTATAAGTACATTCATTTTTATGAATATGTGTGTGTTTACTACTGATGTAGTCTTAGAAAACGCTATGTAGAATTTTACCTAACTTACATTGAGAATTCTTTGTTGTGTGATACCGATGTATAATGTATGATTTCAGCGTGTGATTGTTACCTTGCTGGAACTGTGGCAGAAGATGGAGAGTCTGACGTGCAGTGTGATCTGGCAGATGGCAGATGTCCTTGCAAGACTAATGTTATAGGTCGCCAGTGTGACGAATGCGCTCGTGGATTCTGGAATATTGATAGGTAGGTTTCCCCTTTTTCATTCCTTTAAAAATGTTGACTTTGTTCCAGTCTAAATAATCCACTAATTTTCTTTTTTTTGCATTTTAGGGCAGTAAATTAAATTTTTCAAAAACTGTGAAAGTTCGCAGCATTTAAATTATTTAATCATACTTGTCACTTTTTTCAGTGGTAATGGTTGTGAAACATGCAATTGCGACCCGATTGGCTCTGTGAATGAAACTTGTCATATCCGTACCGGCCAGTGTTTTTGCCGTCCAGGTGTTGGTGGTTTAAAATGCGATGAATGTCTTCCACTTCACTTTGGATTTAGTAACCAAGGTTGTCAGTGTAAGTGAGCTCTGTATATAAGTATAGTTTTAAAGCAGTCAGATGATGTGATGCCACATTGCTCTAGTAGCAGCAATGGTTTGAAGAAAAAAGCCTAGAATTTTAATATCCATTGCATGAAGTTTAAAAATGGCAGAAAAATAACAATTGGTGAGAGAAGATGTCCTTACATTTGAATGTGAATGGGATTTTTTTTTACTGGTCTAGTCTCTTATGTTAAAGTGTTAAAGAGAGTTCAATTCCCACCGTCTCAGTTCATTTCATTAAGTAAGTTCTGCCTTTGAGTACTGTTCCCAAAGAAACTGAACTGTGTGCAAAAAATAATGCCAAATCATCATCTCTTGCAGCCAGAGTTCTCTCAACATAATACCTATGTGACATGCAAGACATACAAATTCAAAAAGTGTTGTGTGACAACAGAACGCTTTTTTCAAAGCTAAGAACATTTAATCAAAAAGCTTTCTTAACAAATCTTTACAGCTGCTTATTTTCTATTTTTTATTTATTTTTCAGTGTGTGATTGTGATCCAATAGGATCTAAAGATGAACAGTGTGCTCCAGATGGACAATGCCCATGTCACGAAGGTGTGGCAAATCGACGCTGTGACCAATGTGAAGAAAACAAGTATGACATGGAGGCTGGGTGTATCGGTGTGTAATCATAGAGATTCAATAAATAATTAGTTAATTGAAGTTTGTCACTCTAACGGACAGAAGAAATTTGTTTTATACTTGAGATTAATGAAACATTTGTTTGTAATGAGGCAAATGTTTGTAATTGATAATAAGTGCCAGACTAACTTAATTAAGCTGTTTACTGCAGATTGCCCGCCATGCTATGGACTTGTTCAGAAGCGAGTGAATGCTCACCGTGAGAAACTAGCAGAGATCGAGCAGCTGCTGATTGACATAGATGCAAATCCGCCAAATATCAGTGATCAAGATTTTGAAAAGCAGCTGAAGCAGATTGAAGCAACTGTTACTGAACTACTAGAAGATGCAGAAGATGCAGCTGGTATTGTTTGCTTGCTAAAATTTTCATTTATTATTATTCACTTAATTCATTGAATTTGCTTTTATTATGACTTTGCTTATAAATATGTCAGTGCGTTTCATAAATAAATGTGTTTCTTGTGTTTCCAAGTGTTTTTTGTTGGTCAGGTGGTAACTTGGAATGCAGAACATTGATAAGTAAGCTTTAGAATGTATCCAGTAGTTCAGTCCTTGTGCTGTGCTGTTGATAGTTAATAACTGTTCTCTGTTAAAAATAAAGCCAGCAGTTGCTGTGTCTGAAAAATTTTATGAAAAAAGCTCTTTCAGCTAATGTGGTAATGCCTAAGACTTACTATATTTCTCTTTAAGGAGTAACAGGACGACTTCCTTATGTATGTTGCTTGTCAGGAAAACAGTGTATAAGATTTTACTTTTGAATCTGTCACATATTGACATGTTGTTGTGATGGTAGATCCAATTGCTGGACTATTGCAACTTTGAGAATTTTCTTTAGTAGAAGTTCGTTTCATTCTGCAAATCTTGTAATTGACTCTGGCTTCGCTTCAACTTATTTCAGACCTGACTTCTTGTTTTAGGCAAAGAAGGTGGTTTAGGAGGTACAATGGATGAACTGAGAGAAAAGATTGATGAAATTATGGAAACGGCTGCTAAAGTAACAGCTAAAGTTGTTCAGGCTGATGAAGCATCTAAAGAAGGCATTCAGGACATCTCAGAAGCTGAGGATGCTGTTACCAGAGCAGAGGATGCTTTAAATACTGCACAAAAATACATAGAAAAAGAAGGCAAGGCGGCACTGGATGAAGCACAGGAGGCTTCGGATAAATTTGGAATGCAGTCTGATCGGATGTCAGAGATTGCTCGGGAAGCGAGAGTAGAGGCAGACAGGTATTAATGCTCAATTATCTTTGACGAACATCACTGTGTATAATATGTAACTCTGCTTATATTCTCACCATATATACTTTGACTGCTGAAGTATTATACATTTAATTTTGAATTACTTGCTTTTTCTAATTGGTTATTGTTCAGTGGAAATAACTTTATGTGTATGCTATTCTGTTTGACTTTGTGCCAATTAAATTTGCTTCCTACTAACATGCTGCTAAGGAATAAAAAGCGTCGTTTCCGAAATTTGGAAAAGCATTTAAAGAAGATCGCTCGCAAAAGTCGACGTAAGGCTAAGAGGTACCAGTTGCCTTGCCAAAAGTTTTTTCTTTGACATGTTATGTATATTCTTAGAGTTATAAATGTTTATGTTTTAACTTCTTCCCGACTAGTACATACATCTACCTGTCATCTATGACGGGTATAAGCAATGCTTTATTGACTAATCTTTCTAACCTCCAAATTTAATGAAATTTGGAAAAGCAACAACCAACATATAAGTAAATCATATAAGAAATGTTCTGTTGTTTTACTTCATTTTCAGTTTTTAAAAATTTGTTTGCAAACTATTGGATAAAATTTTGCTTTACACTTGTACGGGACACTCGGCATAACAACGAAAAATGATCTACCCTGTTGTGCTGAACGGTAATGCACGGCTGTCAATTCAGCAGTGCAGAGGCCCATTGTTATAGTTAGCTGCAGGTTCACCTATAGCAAGCATTGCATTCCTGTACAAATTTTCAGAATATTTTGACGTGTTTGAACAGTTGCTAACAATTTGCAAACTTAGAGTGTGGAAAAAAGAATGCGCTACAGTTGTTATGTTGAACAGTTTTAGATGCAAGCTATCACTTGGAAACTAGTATTCTTTGAAATGAAAAGTGCATAAAAATTTTACGGATTTTTTATATCATCCTGTTAGATCTAAGCATTGCATTTACAAGGCTAGAAAGAAAATTTAATTCTCTTTCAGAAAATGTATAGTTTTGCACTAGCATCTCATACTATTAGGCTGTTGTGGACATTTCTGAACAGGGATGTCAAAACTACACA
Organism: Tubiluchus corallicola; assembly: GCA_030141605.1. NCBI lineage: Eukaryota > Metazoa > Priapulida > Priapulimorpha > Priapulimorphida > Tubiluchidae > Tubiluchus > Tubiluchus corallicola. The sequence goes on from JAQGDQ010000005.1 coordinate 993,867, forward strand.
AGTATTTATAGTTGTGAATGAGTTAAGGGTGAAGTTATAAATTATAATTGTCATTTGAGAACACAGATTAACTTTGCTCTTTATTTTGCATGGAATTTGATAGTGCTCTAGTTGCATCACATTTTCGCTTATTTTTCAGTCTTAGCTCTTGTATGTTGTAGGTGATTCGTAGATCTATGTTGTGATGGCTAAGACAAGCTTTACATTCTATACGCATGGATTTTTTGTCATAATTATTTATCACTATTGCCTGCTGCTTGAAAGCAGGAATTTTACTAAAGTATAAAAGCTATTCATACCTAATTTGCAGTTCTGTGGACATTATTAATAGAGCTAAATGCTATTTCTTATAGGTAGATGTTATTAGTGCATTGTGGTTTTCAGGCAAGAAAAAGAGGCAGCAGAGATTGAGAAAGTGGCTAACGAAGCTTTGAATACATCAAGAGAAGCTTATAAGATAGCATATGCGGCTATTCAAGGGCAGGGACAAACAACTGATGATATAGAAAAGTTGCGAAATCAGTAAGCATTTTTACTAATTAAACTTGACTCAGGTAAGTGTAAATTAATAATGGCAATTGTGCAAATTGTCGGGCATTTAGTATCGTCATTCTCTCAAAAAAATTAGTATAATAAGCAGGTGTGCTTCCAGGATTTTTTCAGTTTTGTGAATTTGAAAATGTAAGAAATTGTTAGATTGAATAATGTCATAAAATGGCAGTGTGCGGTTAATTATTTTCTTGCTGTCTAAACTTTTAGAAATATTTCAAGAAGGCGCATAACAAGAATGTTCTATAAAAACTTTAGTGAAAATCATAAGCTGTTAATTTTTGTTCGTTGTGCTTCTCTAACCATAACCATATAGCGTAAATAAAATTTCATAAAACTTCACCTTTTTTTACTTTTTTATTGTGTACAGCTACATACTGTTACTTTTCAGAATTTTACTATAATACATTAACCTGTTTAATGTATACAGGTTAGCTTTTCGTGTGAGCTTCAAAAAGTTTTTAGCTGTTTTCAACATGCCCGTGAACGCTGATCTTTCCGTACACCATTTCTTCCTGAAACGTTGTGCTATTGCTAGCACGTGTGACTCGAAGTTTATCTGTTGTGCAAAAATTTGTCTGTAGTAAAATTCTTTTTTCTTTAAATACAGCAAATTGTTTATTTCTGTATTATTTTACAACAATTCTGTGTTTGCCACTTCACTGCAATGTGTATTTTAGGTACTATGATGCAGAAGAATTGTTTGATCGTACAAAGAACTTAGCCGAGAATGCTCGTAAACAGGCAGGAGACGTGTACGATGAAGTTCTGGAGATGCTGACCAATGCTAACTCACTACAGTTACCAGAAGCTGATTCAGAGTCTTATAGAAATCAGGCTGAATCCATCAGCAGAGAGGTGTGTATTACATTACTAAATACATTTCTAACAATGACTTTCTTGTTTTGTCGCTGTTGTTGTCATTGCCATCTTTCAATTTGATGCTTTAAGTTAGAGATTTTTCCAGATTAGATTTTTTCCAGATGAATCACCAACTACTAGCTATAAAGTGTAAAATGCATAACCTATAAATTTTTATTATGATGCAAAAGTTATTGGCAAGCACAGTGGATGATAAAACAAGATTAGCAAGTTTTTCTTTTACTTGAGGCAGTGAAACATCTTTTGTACTCCATTATTGTGTACATTATTATTAACTTATAAATTAATGTCTTTAATTTATTGATGTTTATAAACATAGTGATAATTTGCCAGAGACTTATATTGGAAGGCATTAAAATTTAGTGACTGAAGCACACATAATCGCTCTGTCACTGTTCTAATTTTCTAAAGCATTTGTTAATTTTTCTTGATATTTATTTGTTATTTTGCAGGCACAGGAGATAACCGATGAGGCTACAAATATGATGGCAGACAACGAAGAGCTTTTGGAAATGATCAATGAACAGAAAGCAGAAGCAGAACAACTGTTAGAAGACGGAATAAAACAACAACAGATAGCTGATGAAATGCTAGCAGATGTAAACAAAGCTAAGGGCCAGGCTGAAGCAGCTGATGCAATGGGTGAACAGACTTTGAAAGAAGCCAATGAAACACTGCAGACATTAAATGGTATGTACATTTCATATAATGACAAAATACTCTAACAGCTACATTCATAGCACTGATGAATCTACATTTGATGTTTGTCAGACACTAACCAAGTCAACAAATGTCAGTATTATGTTCTACAAATGGAGTATATCATGTTGTGAAATTTTGTCTTTATACTTTAGTATGTTTTAGTGTAGTATACAGTTTTTGAGTACACAAGTTCTATAGTTAGTTGCTGGAATTTTAGAATTTCAACGCTTGTGATTCAAAAACATTTTAAAATTTTAATTGTTTTCATAACACAGGAAAATGTTTCACTAGAATGCTATCCTTAGCCATTTTTCTCACTTCACAGTTTAAACTTTGTTTAACTATATATGCTATCTATAGCCGTCTTTCTCACTTCAAAGTTTAAACTTTATTTAACTATCTGATCAGTACAAGTTATAGTAATATTTTATACTATGTCTGAAAATGCCAAGCGATCAGTGGAAAATTCTTGATTTTAAATAAAAAACAATAATTCGTGAACATATAAATGGCAGCTTGCAGTTAATGTAGATTTGCTAATGAGTTGCAGTGCCATGTCATTTCAATCGTGTTATACAGATTTTGATAACCAAGTAAAAGAAAGTGAAGGAAAGGCAAAAGAAGCAATGGAGAAAGTAGGAGAGATTGAAGAACTCATTGAAGAGGCAGAAAGTACAACACAAGATGCAGAGGATTTGCTTGCAAATGCTGAACAGGATGCTAACACGGCACGTGATATCGCTCGCCAAGCACAGAAAGTTGCTGAAGGAGCCTCACAGGTGGGCAGTATCATTGTTATCAGCTGTTACCACTATGTACATATTTCTCAAATGTTTACATTTGTTACTGATTTATTTATTTTGGATGCAAGTTGATGAGTAACCAGACTGACCAGAGCTTAACCGGTTTAAATTGTATTTAGCAATTAAGCAAAATTCTCTCACAAATGCGTAGTGTTCAGTGAGAAACTTGTATTATTTCAGGATGCCGAGCAAATTCGTGAAGATGCTGCTTCAACGAAAGACAGAGCTGAACAGCTAAAGGATGAAACAGATAGTCTTGCTGAAGAAGTGTCTGGGGTAGAGGAGCTGCTGGTAACATTAGAAAATCAAACCGTTCAGGATGAGGAGCTAGCTAAGCAGGTGTGCAGCAATTCATTTGATGTCTTTGCAGCACTTTACTAATAAGTTGTAATAAGTTGTAACGAAAACTCATTTTTTTAGTTCATAAATTTCTTTAGATATGTTTAAAATACTAACAAACTAGGAGTCCTCAGTAGAGTAGCATATTTCTAATTTGCCGATAAGATGCCCGGAGACTACTACAAAAATATGTTTTCTATATTGATGCAGTTGTAATTTTCACTTAAAATGATATTAAATCTTTATACAGCTACCATCATAATAGAGCATCATAATTATTACAATGTATTTGAAGATTTTCTGCATTGACACGGATTGAATTTTTTTTTCACTTAAAATAACAGTGTACTAAATGGTTGTGAAAATCAGAGCCACTGTCAGAAGGCGCAGATTTATCATGTGTTTCTGATTGTTATTATCTGACCCCAGCTAATATATTATATTTAATTTAGCTGTCTGACTGTGTACTGTTCGTGAGCGGTGGACATATTACATTGGATAGGACTTTTTATATGATTATCTTCAAAAAAATGTTCAAAATTCAAATCTGCACCTTATGAGTCAAAAATGAATAGGCTCTGAGCTTGACCCCATTCCGTACGCATGTACCAAGTATCGACTTCTATATTACTCAACAGCCGAGAACGAGAAAAAATAGTGACATATAGGTGGACGGACGGACGGACTGACAAACAGGACTGATAATTCTAATGAAGTGGCAACTATAATAAAGATATTTACGGTTTACTTTCACAATCATTGGTAAATTATAAATTTGATTTTCTTGCATTCTAGGCATTAGAAAAAGCAGATCAAGCCAAGCAGTTAGCAACAGATTCTTCTACTAAAGTTAAAGAAGCCTTAGACAGTGTCAACAAAATATTAGAAGATCTTGGTAAGTAATTAAATGTGGCACTCACAATCTGAACATCTTCAAAAAATTGTAAAATGTGTTGCGTGGGCTTAGCAAAATTAAGCGTAACTTACCACCAGAGACTTACAATGAGCATGTAACATCTGCCTACAAACTCAATTTCATGCCTTGAATAACATTTTAAAAGAAACATTTTATAAAAATGTATGTTTTCTGAAATTAGTGTATTGTGTAACTCAATACAATGAGTGATGCTGAATACTGATTCCGTTTATGTTTCATAGTCTGCTCAGTAAATTGTGCTTTGTTTATTTAGACAAGCTTGACAGCGTAGATGAAGATCGGCTGAATGAGTTAGAAGCAGAACTGGAGAATGCTCAGCAAATATTGAAAGAGGCAAAACTTGACGAGCGATTAGAAAAACTTCGGAAGGCTAACGAGCAGCAAAGCCAGTGGGTGAAGGATTATAGCGCCGAGTTGGAACAGCTGCGGAGGGATGTTAACAACATCGAGGATATTCGTAACTCGTTACCTGATGGCTGCTTTAGGACAGAAGTTTTAGAACCAATAGGATAAAGATGTTGTATTTAATGCCATTATTGTATATTTAGTATAATGTGTAGTGCCTGCATATTCTTAGGGTGCTTTATTTTATTTTATTTTTTGTTACATAGTCAGCTTACAACATTAACTGATTGTACTTTGAGTGTGTGTTTGTACAGATGGACATCTTTTTCATAAAGTTGTTTTTTTTCGTTACAGACACTTGGAATCTTAAAATTTTTGTTAAAAGTCCAATTTTTTTTGCAGTTCGCGAAATCCAGTTTGTGGTAACACATAACATAAATGTGCTTCAGGTGAATTTGCATTGTTTGACAAAAATGTATCATTTTACAGACAAGACTTCAGCCAGTTTTCCTCAACTTCTTGCATTCCCAAGCTTTGCTTAGTATGATGCATGTTTCTTTAAATCCCCTCCTAAGCTGCAATTTTTTAGTCCCTAAAATAGCCCGTGTTCATATTGTATTCTCCAATTATCGATGTGTAGTGTGGCTCAGCAGTTATATTATACATAATGGGAAATGTAAAAGATAAACTTATTCACCAAGGGAAAAGCCACTGGTGCTTGAATTGCTTGTAGTTTTTTGCATAAGTGAGTAGTGAAGTGCCAGAATTTTTTCACCACATTTAGTTTCCTAGTTTACAGTGCTGGTGGGTGTCCTAAACCTATAAAAGAATTGATAAATTCCTTAACAGTTCATTCGTCAGTGGTATATTTAAATTGCATGACTCATTTTTGACACTTAGACCTTAGTGGTTTGTAGCTTCTTTTTGTAAAACCATCAGTAGTTTTACATTCAGACATCATATAAATGTTAAATATTATATATATGTATGTGTAAGTATTTATTTTATATTGTCGTGATGTCCATAGCGTTGTAGTTTTAAAATGTATTATGCACAATACTAAGTTATCTGCATTTCACCAAAACACAGTCGACTATCAGTGCTTGAAAAGTTTTCCTGTTTCTTTCTAATAAAGTCACATTGTTGATACTAAGTTGTAAAGAAGAGATAAATGCATTTATGATATTTTGTATCAAAGATTTTCTTTCTCGTAAAAATTTATCACGGATTGAATTTTTCTCAACATCTTCATACAAGATTCAGGAACCATGGGCTTCCATTCACATGTGCGTCACTCGCATTGGGATTCTTGTTTGAACTAATATCATCTGAAAGTATTCTGTATCTTGTCACGTTTCTTCACTGTAGTATGTAGCCAGTTAAGTTTTGAACACGTTTCTTCACTGAAGTATACAGCCAGTTAGGTTTTGAAAAGTGTTTTGCATTCCTGCTAAAATTAATCTTATGTTAGTGTATGAATGTCTTTAGCTGAACTTCCTTAGTGTGCTTCCAGGTACGCTGTAAGCTATGGTGAAATTAGGTTATTATGGTGCTAGAAGGTAATGTAAATTGAATTTTATTATGATTGTTATCGCTGTGGAACCAACACTGCCATTCTGTTCTCAAGTATTCCACATTATAATGGTGGCCTTTAGTTTTAAGCCATGTGCGCATGTCTTTGCCACAGGGATTATAGATAGTAAAAACTATTTTTATTTTGGGTCCGAATCATTTATAAAAGCATTTATTATTACTAAACGTCTATGGTATTGCTTTCATAATTGTTTGTATATTATATAGATAAGAAATTTAGATGCCTAGATGAGAACTGCTTAACGTCTAATAAGATCTATTAATGTCGTGTTAGAATGCAAACGGTTCATTCATATACCATTGATGCAATAAATTTTCTGGTGCTGTATTGTAATCTCGTGTTTTCAATCATGAAAAATGTTATTAATAATTATGTGGCTAAGCACAAGTATAATAGCGGATAGATTTAAGTATTATAAATGACGTATTTAATTACTCTCTTGATGTGTGTGTGTGTGTACTTTGAGCTTTTTTAATGTACTATTATACTAAGTATGGAAACTTGTCTTTGTACCCCATATTTTATCATCTTTAGCAAATCATAACTCCTACAGAATCACAAATTTGTTATTTTACGACTAGTTGCATTTTCTAGTAGCTTTGTTTTATCATTTTTCTACAAAGTTAGTTGCTAAATACTTAAGTCAGTATTGAAAACAGGGAATCATTACTGTACCAAACTTTTTCAATTTGTTTAAGTTTTACCTTAATTTTTTTATATATATGAAAGCCAGTAATGATTATCTTGAATTGAAAAAATGTCAGTTTTGTTTTTTGGGCTGATTTAATTGAATCGTTATAGTCAAACAATAAAAAATGGTAAAACATACAATACATTTTCGCTTTATTTTTTTAGTTAATAATAATTTATTCATCTCAACAACATGGTATTTCTCGCCCTCTGTCAAGAGTTTATAGGCTTGTCGATTATAATGCTAAATTGTTTCTTTGCTGTCAGTTGCAACAGATTTGTCCCACCATGACGAAATTGCGTTCATTTTCAGGTACGAGAATTTCCTTTTGATAGAGTGGACAGACATGCTCGTTAAACGCGTGCTTACTTCGGTGAAGCTGCAGTTGCAGTTCGCTGCAATATGCCGTAGCTTTCATGTCTCAGCAGCATATCTGCAAATTTAATCTTGCATGGTCTGCATGTTTATTAATTTTTAAAATTACAAAAAATCCAAAATTTATTGAGTGTAGAATTTTCGCTTCAAACTGTTATTGTAATAAAACAGTTATAAATGTTATTTTTAACTAGGTCTTTCTTTATTTTCTGTATCATTAATTGACATATATGCCCAGGCCGGATTTACAAATGATTAGAAAACGTAATAAAGATATGCGGTGAGATTTATCAATCCTTTTTGTTTTTGGAAGAGCCTGCTCAGTGACCTCGTTGGGCAGAGCTTATTATGGTAATAAATCTATCTTCTCTCCCACTTATCGTCGATACCAGTAAAAAGTGTTTGTTTGCAAGATCAATTACACGAATTTACTTTACTTGTAATCACACTGTGTAAATCATTCACTTTGTCGTGAAGGACGACTATATGACCATTGCGGGAAATAAACCACTAGTCGTCTGCGGTTTATACATTTATAAAGTTTTGCTACTTACTGTTTGAAAGAAGAACTGCAAGGAAGTCTAGCAAAATTATGTAAAAATACGATAAAAGGGGAAAACAAAATCAAAAATATGATAGGCTATATTTTGCCTATTTCTGGTTGGATTTCAGTAAGGTCTTCCTCTATGCAGTAAACACAGTGGATATAAATGTAATAACTAAATCTAGATGGAAAAAGTATGTAAAGAATGAAATTCATTTATTTATAGAAAAAGAGCTTAAAACTAAAATAGAAACTATGATAAAATTAAGATTTTTAAAAAACAGAACTTTCCAAAGACAAATGTATGTCTAAAAATGGTTAGACAACATGAAAGGTATTATTTTAATTGGGCTTAATATGATAGATGTTAAAGCAAATTTCAAAAATCTGTATAAAGGGGATCTTAAATGTTGTTTATGTCAGGTAACACAGGACACTATTGAGCATCTTTTTGAATGTAAAGCTATGTATATCAACAATTTGGGCCTATCTGCGCAAGATATAAGTGAATGGAACATAAATAAATTACTACTGACTAGGATATATGTTAACGAGCTGTTGAAACTAAAAATATAATTAAAGACGAGTGAACAGTAAAGACAAATTGACGTTAAAGATATTTGGTGTGATTTGTAAATCAAATTGATCGTGTTGTCGATCTCGCAAACAGACACCTTTTATTGATGTCTGTTTGCTTGCCACTGGTGGTGAAGCGGATCGAGCGTATCAACGGTATCCACGGTAGTAAGGACGATATAATTTTTTAGTCCTATGCAGTAAGGATAATATACTGCTATACTGTCATGATTAGGGGTTAAGCGAGTATACTTATACAAACCCCGTATTTTTCCGCAAAATAATTGTTGATTAAGGTTTTAAACTTTACCACGGTTGGTGCGGCAATTAGCATGGCAGGCAGATTATTCCATTCATTCACAACTCTCACAGAAAATGAACATTTACGAGTGTCAAGACATGACCGCTATTTAAACAGCTTTAAACTGTGTCCTCTGACAACACTTATTAAATTTCTACCACTATCGTATAATATTTATGGTAGATAGTATATACTACCACAATGCTACCATTAAGTTTTATTGCAGTTCCTTACATCTATCATGATCTATGACAAGGCCGTCAGCTATAGGGAAACCAGCAAACACCAAGCCAAAAAGACACTGCGTATTGCCAACTACCCAGCCATTGCACTTGCTAAAGCTAGAGTTTAACCGGCATGTGTATTCAAAATGTTAAGAGTCATGAATGAATACTTGTTAAAAAATTCCAAGAACTTATGGGTTTTTATCAACCTTTTAGCGCCGCAGAAGTTTAGTTATAAGCCAATTAGCATTTTAAATAGGTCATGTTATAAAAGTGCCCTTAGTCTTAATAAGTTATACCCAAATAGCGAATCACAGTCAGGAATCTCATTGACGTCGATGCAGGTATTGCTACATCACGATTTACGAATTAGGCAAAATTGCGAACTACATTGCAAATTACGAACTGCATTAGGAAACTAACCCTGAAAAATTTCTTGATCCTAACAAACCTTTTTTGAGTATTAGTATTAGTACTAATAAGTAATAAGTTAGTGGTAGTGGTATTCAAGATTTTTTCGTATTTACACTACGTCAGAAGTTGGCGCTTGCTCAATTTCACCATGTACTGCCTCGCCGTATATGTACTGCGGTACCGTGTACCGTAGCACCATGTGCGGCATCTATTTACCACCGTACGATGTACCACCGCGCAATTCATTGTGTAGGGCGCGGAGTATGCCACTAGCCGAAGTAGGACACTTCCACTAAAGCGCACGTGCTAAATTTGTGGAAAAGCAGCATCGTACATGGGCAGCCTAAGCAGGGCACTGGCGATTTCTGTCGAGAATCGAGAATTATGACATAATAAAACATGAAACTAAATTTGTTTTAGAGAAAAAGTAACTTTATAATAATGATGGATAGTCCTTGACAATTTACAAATGTATTTTTTACAATAATATCATCATTATTATTTGCTCCATTAATATCATCATAATGTTAAACTAATGATCTAATGCTTTAAAGAGAGAAACTATGTAGGGCACATAGCTCGCTAGCCCATTTACTTAGTAGAAAACAATTATTTGTCCAAGAGATAGTGAAACAGATCACCTGTCTGTGAAGCGAGACAAAATAAAAAATGATATACTTTAAGCAAATGCTGGAATCGCCTAAAAAGCGGGCTTATTTCACTTCAAAAATATTAATATCGAAGCCAAATTTAATATTGGCGGTTCTACTAGCTCAGAATAAGATTCTTTTATGTTATCAGATGTATAATAAATTATTCAGCGTGTATTGATGTTTTCGATTAGTATTATTAAATAAACAAGGACAACGGATGCTGCCAGTACGCTGCCTAACGACTCATTTCGTGACCTGTCTCTAGGTACGCAGCGCCACAACACAAAGGAATGTCGACCAAGTGCAAACGTATCACATAGTATTCTCAGGCACTGGCTAACGCATGTCATTTGGATTGCCCTTATAAATTTTATTATTTAAGAGCTTTCGCACAAGCCTTTCAATGGTGCTACTCACACTGCATCACTTCAGCCAGCTAAGCCTTTCATCAAGTTTTCATTTTTTAAAACACAAAAGCAAATAATTATAAAATTTAGCCATATGAATTGCAAACAGTTATTTCCAAGTCATACTTAGGTGTTAAAACAGATTTAGCACTGTGGTGTTAGAAAATTTAGGTAAGTGTTATAGATGTAGGAGATGACATCTCTAGCACTTACGTAAATTTTGTTATAATTATACATTATGTGTGGCATACACAGAATTCTTGTTCACAAGTTATGTTCAATGCTGATAGAGGGCTCGCTTTTGGGTCAGTTATGAGTAGAAACGGTGGTTGGGAATTAGACTCAGCAACATGGATATTCTGACTATTATTTTAAAGTGAATTACTTTCAAGCACTTATTGGTTGTAAATTAGTCACTAACAGATGAGCAACAAAGTGATATACCCGATAAAACAATTGACACCCACTAAAGTGATTATGGATTATAGATTATGAATTAATACTAATAGTAATATTAAAATATTTTGCATTCCCTCGTAAAGTAATGTGTTCCGTTACAGTTATTTTGCACTCTCAAGCAAAGTTTTTACAAAGTTTTATGATGTTTTTTATCAAAGATGTGTATCTTTATCTTTTCAGATGTTTAGAAAAGGTGGTATGGTAGTGGCATATTAAACTGACAAATAATTTGAACAAAAACATGGTATTTCTTAAAAGACTGGGGTTTTCGAGTTTTGCTTGAATGTAGAATACTTAAACGATAATTATGTTCGTTTAACAAATTGCATTCAGTTATACAACCAGCCAATTTTTATTTTTATTTTAGCAAGCTTTTTCTTCTGATCTATACAGTGGAAAGTTTGGTGGATACATCCCATTGGGTATGTATGCATTTTTCAGTTAACGATGTACTGTCTATAGTTTGTTGGGTAGAGGGATGTGATATTTCCTACGATGTTCAACTATGAAAAACAGTCTTGATGTCGATCAGTTGCCTATCTTGTGCAAGAGAGTTTAATTCCTGAGATGTGCAGGCAGTGTGATGGGCATGTAAGACATGGACTGCTAGGTTGAATATGGAAATACTGAAGTAAAAAATTCAACTACCTCCACCACTAAATATAGCAAAAATTTCACATAACATTGTAAATAGTATAGTGTTGTATATTGTAGTGTTGCAATATGGTGAAATGTGGTAGTTTTAAAGAAATACATGAAATACCAAAACCTGTCTACGTACAAAAGCTTATATTAAGTTTTTGCTACTGTCAAACAGAGAAAAATTCTAAAATCTTCCAAAATGACATCATTACAGTCACAGTTAAAATCGTGTTCAGCATGTTTCTCTACAGTACGACATGAGATAAAACGCGCAGTTATAAACTAAAACACGTGTTATTGATGTCTAGCTTTAAATTGCGCCAAAACTGTGGTCATTGACTATGAAAAATCTATAATCTACTTGTGATTGTAGAACACACTATACAGTACAAATGATTCTAGTCTACGATAATTGCGGCGGTAGGATGACATCGGTTCCATTCTCACAATCAAGAAAAACCATTCCATGATTGTTGGGAAGACTCTATTGGTGAATTCTCTAGCACCATCTTTCATGATTGATTGTTTTGTTTCAGAAAAACTAAAAATTTGTTATAGCAAATCAAGTGGACCTGGAGGACAAAACGTGAATAAAGGTAAAACATATAAATCAACCAGAATTGTTTAATTATTTAATTAATGATAATACTATTATTAACAATATTTGATAGCTCTGTCATCTGCTGAAAATCATTGTAGAGTGTAGGGATGCACTGAAACTAGATTTCGAACCGGTACCATATTTTTCAAATCTTTTTTGGCCGAACCGAATTTCTACAATTTTATTTTGCTGAAACCGAATTGAGCTGAATTTCACAATTTTTTTATCGAAACCGAACTGAGCTGAACCAAATTATTAACTTCTAGTAATAAATTTCATTAGTGGCTTCAGTATGTTTTTCAAAAAAGATTTATTTTCACACTTGGAGAGGTAAGATTCTATATTACGTAAGCCCCTTGATATGTGTACAAATTTCATTTTGATAACCCAAACAGTAAGTAACCAGTAATTAAATCAGTTTTCATTAAAAGATGACAGTATAGTCAATTACTTTAATATTGTAGCTTAATCAGTAATCATATAGTCAATATCACATTTTACCTATTGTATCAGGGCGTCAAATATTTTACACTAAACTTCAATCTGCTGTGTTGCTTACATTTGATATGCTTGGTTAACTGTGCTTGACACAGTTACACTAAATTCATTGAACAATGTTGACAATAATTATAATCTACAAAGCATTCACAATTACTTCTGCCAAATTAACAAGAAAACATGTATGTGGAAATGAAGACGATGACTAGTGAATGTTTTCAACGATATCCGAGCGCATCACCCCAAATTTTAAAATTTTACTAAACTAGCTCAAACTGCCAGCCTACCATACACAAACAGTTTTGTTGAAAAATTGTCGGTTGATTTTGCCAGGCTTAGTTATGCTGCTTTGTGGCGGCGGCGTTCATCAGACAAAAATGACAAATTATGAAAACAAATTTTTTACCAGTCACGACCGAATTCATTTAAACAGATCGACTCGAAACCGAATTTTGCAAAATTTCGACCAAATTTCTTAGAAAAAAACTTTACAGAATTTTCTTCTACCAACGAAATGAAACGAATTGAAAATTCTTTTCGGTTCAACAACCGAAATCAGGCTGTTTCCAAGTTTCATTCGGTGCAACCCTAGTGGAGTGCTATTGATTCTATTTAGTCAAATATGTTTTACTCTTGTTTGTGGAACCAATAATCAATAGACACTATTTGCTTGGAAAACGTAATTAGTGCAAAATGTCAGTTATTTTGACTGGCTTGATATTTTGTTGTATCTTTGTATTTATGTAACACAGATTCAGAAGCAAAATTTAACAAGTATCCTACTCTAAAAATATTTTTGCATTGTTTGCGGGTGAAAGCAAATTGATTCATGGCTTCATATAATATATGAAATCATCTGTGCTGCTTACCTAGAGCTAAAGATATTTTCTCTGATTTTACTAGTTGGTTGTTGAATTTTTCGGCATCTAAAGAAAAGGTCATTTGTTACAGTTAATACAAAAGTGGAGATTAGATTTCATTTGGACACTGCTGAATGGATACCACAAGCTACCAGGGAGAAGTTAAAACAAGTGGTAAGAAGTAGTGACTGTTTTGTCTTATTTTGTGGAACTATATTCTAGAAATAGTTACTTTGATAGCTATTATTTGAAGCAGTTAAAATTTAAGTAATTATCAAATAGTAATTAAAAACCTTGTTTTATTTTCGTGAGTCTAGGTTACTTTAAAATAATCTCTAGATGATTTTATATCATTAAAGTTTCAGCTTTTGTAATAACATTTGTTTTTCTGCAGTACCACAGAAGGGTGAATAAAGCTGGTGAATTTATTGTCGTTTCTGAAAGGACAAAGTCTCAACTGCTCAACACTGGTGATTGCTTGGATAAAATCAGAAGTGCTATCCGAGAATTGGAGAAGCCAGAGTCAGAACTATCACCTGAAAAACAAGCAGCTATTGCTGCTAGGTTAGTTAGATTTCTGGAAACATTTTGTTCTTATGGTTATTTGCTTTTTTGAGCTAGCACTCATGGTATAGCTAACGAACACCTTTAACAGATCAGGACAGACTATCTCTAACTGAATTTACTTAACTATTGTGCATAACATTGAAAAATTGGGCTTAGATGCATGGACGAGCTAGTGTTCAACAGTATACAACCCATGATTTTATAGTTAGTACTTGCTGATGTATCACAATTTTACATTAATGCAGTTATGTGCAAAACATGCAAGACAATCCTGTAGTGTTTTCAGCGTACAACAGAGCTCACATAGAAGGATTGGCATCACTAAACTTTGTTGATAAATTTTGTTGTTGTTGTAGAATTTCACTTGAGTGTCTTCCTTGCAAGCAAATGTCTCGTAATTATAAAAAAATGTGAAAGCAAGCTTTTACATACTTTATTTTTTTATGTATTTTGCACTTGCATACATGAAGTTTGACAAACATCATTGAACATAGTCTTCTATTTTCTCTTGTTTTTGTTCTAGGATCGAAAAGAAGAAAAAGGAAACTTTAAAACAAAAGCGAATCAGATCTATGACAAAAGAACATCGACGAGCTCCAATTCTTCGATGAGAAATTACAATTAGTTTCTACATTTTTAATTTTTCCTAGTAATTTATCAGATAAATGCACAGTCATTGCTTAACTAAAACGTTTTGTGTTCTCTAAGTTTTTTTACTGACAAGAGAATGTACCTGACATGTGATTAAACTTTGTTGGAAAATTACTCATTTCAGCCTTACTTATCACTGTATTAATTTTACAATTTTATGTATGTGTGCACTTGAAATATTTTCAAATGATTTTGATTCATGAAAGGCATAATAATGTGCTCTTTGTGGGTGGAATTTCAATTCTAGTTTCATAGCTAATGATATCAATTCAGCATTAGTGGTCAATATTTTAGTAGCAGTTTGAAAGGGGACTAAAATAATAATGATATTAGAGGATTATGTGTTCTGTGAGGAGCTTATAACTTCTTTAAGCACATGGTTAACCTATAGTAGCTGGCAAATCTGCGGCTTTCAACTCTGTAAGTATTAACTGAGTTACACTTCAAAACTTTGGAATCATGTTTGATAGGACAAAATTTAATATTCGTTGCTTTTTATTGTATTACGTTTGAATAACTAACTAAGTAGTTGCAAAAATAATAGGAAGATTTGAATTTGTTTTTAATTACATATTTTGTTATTTCTTGTGTCATCTACATTTATCTCGTCTAAAGATGCAAAATGACTCTCACCCATACTTTTGAATGTCTGGGCAATAAAATTGTTAATTGTTACTATATTACGACATTAAATGCTTACTTTACTTTCTCCTTACTGAACCTAGCAAATTTTGTGGCAAAATAACAAATCTTATTATATAGTTACAGTTTGCACAATCAAAGTACAGGGTCACCCACATTGTAAAAATAAAATTATTTTGTACATACTAAGTATAGTGTCAATGAATTTTAAAAATAAAATGATTGAACAACAAACACGTTTATTTTTTATTTGTGAGTGTTTATAAGCACCATTTAGGCTTTCAACAGCTAAGTCTTCTATACATCCCCTATTGAAATGATAGACTTTTTACAATTTTGCTTTTTTATAATTCTGTTTGAATTTTCTTGCGCAAGATAATGATTCGGGTAGTTTTGCGCGCATGAAAAAAATCTTATTGTTTCGACCAATAGATGGCGCGATCATATCGCCGCCCTCGTGGCTGCTTGAATGGAACAGCGAATGGTGAATATTTGAGCATACGTTTTCTTATTTCTTCGATAATGTCTGCGAAATTTATTCCCCCAACTATACAGGACAACCCTAAAGGATGGGGTCCGTGTGCTGTACCGGAGCAGTTTAAAGACATGCCATATCAACCATTTTCTAAAGCAGACAGACTTGGCAAAGTAAGTGCAATAGTGTGATTGAAATTTAATGCGTGTACACATCTTGATACTGGTGTTTTTGGTGATGTCTGTGAACATCAAAATTTTCATACAATTTTTTTATTCACCTGTAGGTTTCAGATTGGACCGGAACTACATACCAAGACAAGCGCTATACTAGTAAGTATACATTGCAATAATTCATCGCTTTACGTTACAGTTTACCATTTAAATTCAACATCCGCAAATTTTTGCAGTTTTTTTGTTGTTAGGAGTTTTTAGCATTACTTTAAATTGGAAGTTACTTGCATTGCTTTCCTAGCAGGGCTTCTATTTTCTGTCAATTTTAAAGGTTTTTTTAAAGTAGGTTTACTAATTTTTTTTTCAATCACAACCAATTTTGGTGATAGAATTACAAGGTGATATAGAGCTATAAGCAGCTAACTGATTTTCCACCAATAGACAATAATCAATAAAAGCTGCCAAAAAGTTACCACGTTCCCTGTGATTTATGAGCATTGGTACCCATGAAACGAAAAACCTGCACTACATGAAAACGTCTGAAATTTCAGATTGGCTTTATGAAAGGTTAAGATGGTTTCTATTTTTATAGCTAGCATCCTAAAGACAAGGGTCCTACTGGAGACCAGACCACTGCTATTTATTTCAAACTATACTTACAGGTTTAAGATTAAATTTTATCAGTTGTTGAAGGAACTTGCAATTTTGATAGATGATAGAAGAACCAAAATCAACAAACTGACCTATGTTCAGTAACTGACGACTAAAACAATTAGCAATTGATAAAAACTTTGACAGCAAATTTCATATTTAAAGCAGTTTCAAAGGTGAAACTTTGTAAACAGTGTTGCACATGATTCACGAACGAAAACATTGGACGACTGCTATTCAATATACAAATGAAAGAAACGACGAACAAAATATAAAAAACTAACAACAATACACGAAAACCAACAGCAACAGGAATTTATAACAGTGTATTACTTAGTTGATAATAAATAAAATTGTAATATTTGCTACTGACTGTAAGACGCCATCACACAGAGCTAACGGAAACAGTGGCAATATCTGATCACATAATGGATACATACTGAACGTGATATTTAAAAACCGGGATTATGAAACCAGCAGCTGTTTAGTAAATCCTGATGCCATAATTGTAAGGCAAAAAATCATCAAACTATTCGTGTTTTTTTAAAGATATTTGTAAAAATAAAAAATTAATGTAAATATTTTTTTAATCTTGAACAACGAGTATCTAACAACAAGTTGTAATTGCTCATGGAAAGAAGCCGCCACATAAAACATAGCAATTATCAGCCTATTTTTGCTTATATGATTAACTTGATCTTAATCATTGCACATATGAATTGTAAGGAAAATTTTTATTTCCTTTACCAAAGTAGGTAAAGAAGATATTCCACAATGTAGTTGTAGATGCATGTAGATGCTAAGGAAAGTTTGTGATATTACATGTGCATGCTGAAAAAATAGATGTACATTACAGGTAAATAAAAAAAGTAGTTCCAAACACTGCTTGCAAAATGCAAAACCAACAAAATTAAACAACTAGAAGGACGAATGTTTATATGACTTTTTTGATAAATTAATAATTGGTTAAAAGTTATTAACCAATAAGCGGTCAGAGCCCATATAGAAATCCTGCAGGTTTCCTCAAAAGGAAAAAATAATGCACAACACCAGTTACGCCGCATTGGTTAGCTCTGCCTTTATGTATGCCTTATAGGCTGGTTATACTGAATGGTTATAAACAAGCTCTTGAGATGAGGTTTACAGTTCTACAGTCCTGCCTTAATTTGACTAACTAATCTATGTAAGTTACCAATTTTCGTTTAGATCGCTACCAGTCGCAGTTTGGCTCGGCTAGCCAGTATGCATATTATCATGACGAAGATGAGAACACCTTTCAGTTGGTCGATACTGCAAAAGTACAAAAACCTATCTATCAACGAGGTCGCGGGAAATTTAACCAACGAAACATGCGTCGTGACAGGGAACGCCGCGATCAGAAGCAAGCTGCACAGATGCAGGTTTTATCTAAGACCCAGAAAAGCAGAGAGAGGTAGGTATTTATGATTCAAATTTTCAATAAATTTTGAATATTGCTGCAACAAATAAACTCTAAATATAGATTGTAAATATTTATAAATTGTAAATAAAGATAGATTGTAATTTTACTCCAAAATTATTTTATTTTTTGGGGTAAAATTTTATTCTCCTGCTGGGTAGTATTGTTTGTATTAAATTGTAAATACAAAAAGCTGTATCCAAAGTGATGTGCTTACTATTCAAATATTTTATTTACTCTTAGTCTTATGTTTTATGTAGAGATCGACAGAGGCAGATGAAAAAATGGCAGAAGCAATATGGTGTTCGTCAGAAGTTTGACAACCGAGGACAGGTAGTTGGTTACTTATGACAATATATCATCAGTATATTTTAGCACTGGTTTGCTTCGCTTCTTCATCTAAAAGAAGCTGTTTAGATGCATTTGCTGCTGAAAAAGTTTATTTGTTACGATATTATTCAGTTATAAATTTTGCCGTAACTGCGGTGTATTTTAACAGATGGCCTGCATGAATTTCGGTTTTTCTTTCTTTTTCAGCAGCCAATGAAACAGCGAGTTGCATCAGTTCAAGTACGTCCAGACTGGAAAGTCATTGAAGAGATGGATTTCCCTCGACTAGGAAAACTGTCTCTCCCTTCAGTGGAACTGCCAACAGATGTGTAAGTTTCATTAGTACACCACAACTTGAAAAAAATGCAGCTTCAACTAAGGCTGCTGCTGAAAATTTTATAAAGTAAAGGTAGGACCTTCGTGTGCGAGTAATGTGTGATGTGCTTTGATTGTTTCCATGTGTCTGTTAATACTTGCAAAATAAAGCCAAGGACACTCTTTCTGCTATTTTTGGTTGTTGTTTATGAAAATTGGAAAAAAAAAATCATTTTTGGAAGCAATGTTTTGCTCAGAATTTCAGCGTAACAAAGATCAAGAAATAGTCACAGTGATGGAATTAGCTTATGCTGCATAGGTTTTGGTGCATAACATTTTGTGAGGTTCTGGGTGCATAACATTTTGTAAGGTTTTGGATGCGTAAAACTTTGTATTGGATAGAACAACATGGCATTTGTCACCACTTAGTGAAGGAACTGGGACTAGATGCAGAACAACATAATTATATGCTTCTTCCACTTTTTAAAAACTCAAATGGAAAAATGTTACCGTGTATGGGTTCTGAAGTGACTAAAACTTGCTTGACCATGAAACCAATCAACAAGAATTGACAACGGAAACTTAAAAATTCGCTAAATCACCTGGGCAGTTTCCTGTCTGCGTACTGCTGCGTGATGTGTATTTGGATGATTAGCTATCCTGTTCGTATAAATGCGGATCACGCATGGTGAATTGTGTATTACATACACATGTATTTAAATACAAACTGTTTACGTAGCTGATATGAAGATATATCTACAACCAACATAAGCAAGAAAAAGTCTTTACGTCTTTACAAATTCTGAAACAAAATATACGTTTATAGTTGAATGGTTTATAGTACTTAGGAAATGAGTTTCACTTGTTACAAAAATTTCGTTGGACTCCTGTATGATGGAAATACATCCGATCTGAATGAATTGCAATACAAGTTGCTTGTCAAAAATGATCTAACTAGCTCCAGTTTCTTATCATCTATTGCTGCTGCACAAGAACCCATTCTTGCATTACCATCACCAGTAGGAATTGGTTGGACAGCCGCTCAGTCCAGGACAGTAACACCTCTTTTAATGAATGATGCCTGAGCTCCTGGTAGTATAAAGGAATTAGTGATTTGCAATTGCAAAAAAGGCTGTAAATGTCAATGCAGTTGCAAAGTTGCATGTTTCTTTTGTATGCCGTCATGCAAGTGTGACTAGGAAATTTGTACAAACATCATTAATGACAAAAGTGACGAAGAAGAAGACTTAGAATGATCCTCAGAATAAACTAGACAAAGTAAATGTTCAAAGGCTGAATGTGTGTAACAATAAATAGCGTCTTGCTTACCATGCCCAAATTTGCTATAATGTGGCTTTGTGGAGTTGGTTCCACAAATCGGCCCGTGCTACCCACACGGCCCACCTGAAAATTAGTACTGCTGCCACTCAGGCAATGAGCATCAAGGTGCCCTCTGTCATCTGATGTAGGTAAAAACTGGTTACCAGAATGAGTGAACGAAACTCATTTTCCTGGCCTTTTTTTGAGTTTGCCCTCCCGGGGACTATACATATGGTGATAAATAATTATTATGATCCTAATGTCAAGATTATTATTAATGATGTGACATTAAGATTAATAATAAATCACCTGTGGAAATTTCTGGCTCATAATTAATCAAATTAAAAAAATGTAATTTGTTAGAGTTGTGAGTGATCTAACACTGGAAATTTGATTGGCCTTCTATAAGAGACAAGTACTGTCTTGACCACTGGCAGATGAGGCGGCCTAGTGGTTAAGGCTCTTGCGATGTAAGCAGAGGTCCTTGGTTCAAATCCAGACTGCATCCCAACAATTCCACATTTCCTATCTTTCAAGTTTCTTATCAAAATTTAATTAATTGTGCATTTGTGATATCATAGTGATACATGTTATATCTATTTTTTAGTGTTCGCTGTGGTTCTTTAGAAATGTATGATAAGGTGTATGACAGAGTGACAACTAGGAATGAAAAGAAACTGATGAGAGTCAATCGTATTTTCCACAAAGTTACCACTACAGATGATCCAGTTATACGCCGAGTAAGTCTATAGGTTTTGCTACTTTTATAGTTTTGTGGCTAACCAGTTATTACTATTTATGTTTTCTAATTCCTGCGTGAATGTTTTAACAAATTTAAGTGGGCCCTTATTTTTGTAAATGTAAGCTGCAAATATGTTCTGTGCCAATGAAGGTTTCAGTGTTTCATCGATTAATTTTTTATTGCAATATCCCAAATAATGTAAAGGGTTGACATTCTTTGCCCTTCCAAGAACCATACCTCATTTTCTTCTGGTGAACCAAAAACCATACGTCCTTTTTTTCTCAGGTTGTCAGTCCTGTTGCAAAATTCAGAGACTAATTTTTCCCAACACATAAATTAGTCATTCATACAGTGGACAATTTATTTTGTGGTGTAAATTATTTATGCTTTGCAGCATTACTCTTTGTCTTAATATATATATTAATATTTAATATTAGCATTTAATATTGTGTTTGCAAAACAGCTTGCAAAAACTGAAGGCAACGTTTATGCAACCGATGCAATTCTTGCTACTCTAATGACAGCAACTAGATCCGTTTATTCATGGGATATCCTTGTACAACGCGTAGGAAACAAACTGTTCTTCGACAAGAGAGATGATTCTGAATTTGGTAAAAAAAAATTTAATCAGTAGACATTGTAACGCTAATAGACAGATGCTACAGTTTGATTAGAAATAACTCTTTTGTTGGCATTTAATACCAAGAATCTGAAAAATGTTTTTTGTAGAACTTTGGGATGCAGTTGTTTCACATTGTGATAAACATATTTTGAGTTTTGATATGATAAATAAAGTAGCTTACATTTTATTATGCCAGCCAAGATTCATTAAAACTGCACAATTATACTAGTAGCTATTGTAATAATAAACTGGCCAGCAAAAATTTGGTGACAATTCATGCAATTTACTGGCATGAGTTATGACTTTCATCATGCATTATGTAATTGCCAATCTGTTGTAGATTTGTTAACCGTGTCAGAGACATCAAGTGAGCCGCCCGCTGAAGAAACCCAAGGGTTAAATTCACCAAGAAATCTTGCTCTGGAAGCCACCTTCATCAACCACAACTTTTCTCAACAATGTTTGAGACAGGTACCACGGCTAATTCGAACATTTGCTCATAGAAACCTCGTAAAAATTAGTCAAATTTTGAGTATTGACTAGAGCCACTCTGTTTTTGGTATTGTAGATATAAGAATTGCAAGTATTATTTTTTTCAATGTTGCTATAAGAATTGTAGTTATTATTTTTTCAATGTTGTTATTTTTAGAACTGAAATTGAGTTGTTTTTGAAGTCATGCTTGGTAGTTATTACGTACAGCTGTTTTGGTTTGCATTAATCAGGTTGTAACTCAATAAAGTAGTAAATGTTAATATATGTTTTATAAAGCTGCTTTGCTATAAACTTTGGATTAATAATCCAAGTCATCTTATCAAATTACTTACAATGTTTTGCAGGGAGAGGAACGGCATAATTTTGAGCAAAGAAATCCTTTTGTACAAGAGGAAGAAGAGCAAGAAGTTGCATCAGTTGGTTATAGGTAAGCAGAAATCTTTTTTTTGAAGAATTTATTCATTTTGATATATATTAATCAATTTTATGTGTGAACGAGACACTATTTTGTGATTTGCTTTTTGCATTAAAGTGCACTTTAATTAAGTGATTTTTGTGCTCGTACATGGTATTATAAAGTTTTCCTGAAAGTATTAACTCATAATTAAGTTATCAAGCTCAAGAAAAGTCATACAAAGCAATAGAACCAGTCCTATAACTTTTGTAATGAGCTTTTATGATACTTCCATTACTGGCTTAATGCTGAACATTATAATTCGTTGTGCAGGTATCGTAGATGGGATCTAGGTAATGGGATTCAGCTGATTTGTCGGTGTGAACATGATGCTACAATGATGGCGACAAACAACGAGTTGCAGTTCATTAACATAAAAACTCTTAATGAATGGGACCCGAGAATTAAGGTGTGCTTTTTGTGCTAAATAGCTTTAAAATTTTAATTGCCCTATAAACCTTTCTACTCAAGATCAAATTTTGAGTTTTTACTATTGATTTTAGCATTCTGGAGGTGTGGATTGGAGGCAGAAACTGGACACGCAAAGAGGTGCTGTATTAGCTAATGAATTAAAGAATAACAGCTGCAAGTTAGCCAAGTGGACTGTGCAAGCCATATTGGCAGGTTCTGATCAAATCAAGTTTGGGTGAGTCTTTGCAATAAAACACTTGCGTCATTAGTCAAGTTGTTTGCTTATTTTTGCTCTTAGATCCTTTCATCCCAAATGAACCACCGTTCATTCTAAATGAAGAATGCTGTTTTGGTTTTATGATACTTGCAGTTTTCTTATCCATACCAGATAGTCAATATTTGAGTACCAAACATGTTATGGGACTTGGTTTTGATAAGCATCTTATAGTGTATTTTGTCAAGAAGTTGAGAATTGTTGGAGATAGATGCCGTAACAATGTGTGAGGCTTAGTAGTCAATACAATAATGACTATTACTTTAATTAACTGTCAATTTTTCTTAAAAGTTTTATTAATATTATTTATTACATTATTAATTAGTTAATTGATAATTACTTCTATAGGTTATATAGATAGGTGATCATTATGCAAACAGGCAGTGAAATGACTAAACCGATTCTGTTTCACATAAATATTAAAATGAATTTGCAGCGGCTATTTTGATCAATGCTTGTTTTACTTTTTCTAGTTACGTATCGCGTGTGAATCCATATGACTCTTCTAAACATGTCATCTTGGGCACGCAACAGTTTAAACCGATTGAGTTTGCTAGCCAGATATCCCTGTCTATGGATAATGCTTGGGGAATACTGCGCTGCATTATCGATTTATGCATGAAACTTGAGGATGGCAAATACCTTATTCTGAAAGATCCAAATAAGGTAATATTGTAGATGACCTGACTGCATTCCTTACAGAAATTTTAACGTGCATACTTATCTCTAAGATGTTTGAATTAATCGAATGAAGCTAAGGTGAATGTGTTAGGAATTACCATTTTGTTGTACTTTTCAGCCTGCTATTCTTATCTATGATATTCCTGATAACACTTTTGATTCAGACGAAGATGATGAATCAGAAGATGAAGAGTCTGAAAATGACGGTATGTTTGTAAGCAT
Organism: Tubiluchus corallicola; assembly: GCA_030141605.1. Lineage (NCBI taxonomy): Eukaryota > Metazoa > Priapulida > Priapulimorpha > Priapulimorphida > Tubiluchidae > Tubiluchus > Tubiluchus corallicola. The sequence goes on from JAQGDQ010000005.1 coordinate 1,017,724, forward strand.
CTTAATTACATCGGTGTAGCTAAACCCATGCTTTCGAGGGTTTTTTGTCATTAAGGAAAAAACTAATTCTACCATGCACTTACACATTGGCTCATGAGTCTGTACTCATCAGTAATAATGATTTTAATTTTGCATAATTATTTTTGTACACACGATAACTTTTTCCTGAAATAGAATGGAAACTTAATAATTTAATCTGACCTATTGTAATCATGCTATCTCACCATGTAAGTTAATTCAACATTATAAAGCAGGCCGTTGCATGCATGTAATGCAACCATTTCCGGTGTAAAAATGTAGACAGTTAAACGAGAATTTCGCTTCGGCAAATAATTGCATATTCGGTTCAGTTTCATTTTCTTCGAAAATTATTAAGTTTCGTAGCCAAAACTTTTTAGAAATTTTCTGTAGCATTTTTCCAAAATTTTAGTAGTATTTGTCCAGCTTACCTTTTTTTACTCCCAGATGTTAAAAATCGCTGAAAAATCTTAGCCAAAATAGTTCAAATAAAGGGAAAATATTGTTTATTTTACTTTTTTGTACCATTTGTAGCATGCTTTTTATGGCAATGCGGTATATCTTCAGTGCTGACAGCTGTTTAGCTTTAGGGTCTCCAGGCACAATCAGTCAAAATATTAAAGTGTAATTTGAACAAAACCAAGTTTAATTTGATAATTTATGAAATAGGCAAAAAAATGAAATTTGTCAATTTTTTGAAGCATTATGATCTTTAACTGTACACATTGTTCTACTTTTTTGATCAAGTTTGTATCAGAACAAATAAAAGGAAACAAGCAAAAACAAAGTATTTTATTTATTTCAGAATTTTTTCAGTTTTGATAGTAGTTGGTTTTGCAAAAATGATTTCGGTTCAGTTTCATTTGGTATCGGTTTTGTATATTTCATAAATATCGGTTTCTGTTTGTAATTTCAATTTCGGTAACATCCCTGTTTCACAGTTAGGTAAAATAAGTAAAAATATTTTTTACATTTTGAGGTCTGGTTGACTTTGGAGGTCATAATTCAGTGAACCTGCTAAACATGCTATTACTCTAACACTGCTTACCTATCTCACTCCATAGCTATACTCTAGATGAACATATTTTTATTGGCTTAAGTAAGTGCAGAATGTGAAACAAATGTTCATTTTGGAATTTGCCACAGCTGAAGAAAAAATACAATTTGTATCACCAAAAAATTACAAACAGGGCAAAAATTGGCTATAGGGTTTTAAAAGACAATGTAATTTCTAGTTTGAAAAGTTCTGTAATTTACAAGACTACTATAGAAATTTGTCAGTGTCACAAAATATGCAACTTTGTTGGGTGGTTCTCATTTCCAATGGGTGGATTTCAGAGAAAGTATTTTTTCTGGTAGCAAAATTGTAATTATAATTAATGCATGTACATATATGATTAGCAAAAAATGGGTAAATTTCTTGAAAACCATTCCTGTACTTAATAATATAATCACAAAACGACGACAGTATGACAAAAGATTTGAAACAATTTCTCAGTTAGTGCTGGTTTTCATGTTGAAGAATTTTTACAAAAAAACTTAGCTGTTTTATGCTCAGCTGTTTGTTGAACTTGTATTGTAGTTGTTTTTACACCTATTGTTGCAGGAAAAACACAAAATACAACTTCTTTGAGGCACTTCTCAAGCCTTTTACACACATAAATTTCAAAACTTACTTGGGTGTTTACTAATACATTTAGTATCATGCTTGTTTTCACAAGGCGTTTTATTGTAATTACACGTGTACCTCATCTCAAACTGGCCGTATTTTGTGAGACTTGACTTTCGTAAAAAAATTTTAAATTTTATGCATTCTAATTTTCACATTCTGCATTTTTATTTAAACGAAAATGACTAGATACTAATATATGCCTGTAATGTGGAGCTGAATATTTTTTTACTATTTTTTGTTAATTTTACAGATGAGGAGGATTAACCAGAGAACTTTTAAACTACATCCTTACAGGATTACCTACTAGTTTTGGCTGAAACCTACACTTTCTTTTCGATGTTTCTTCATTTGGACAAAAATGTCTTTGGTTTTTTTTTTTTTTAACAGCAGTGCATCTGTAGTCGTGTATAATATATACATCTTTGGTTATGTTTAGTAAGTAAATTGAGAAAATGATTGCAGTGATTTTGTTAAAATAAACCTTAGTAGACCTAGGTAAAACAAATATTTTAATTCTTAAGCTTTTTCTTTTATAATGTAGAAATATAAATTTTAGAATACCTGGGTAATAGTGATAATTTAAAATTAAGCGCTGTGGTAGGCAGTATACCAGATGACACTGCCGGAAAGCAATGTTTTCTTTATCCACTTACTGCGCAAGATTGATGTTACTTAACTTTTGTTGCTAAGCATACATGTGATCACTTGACTTATTCCTTAGCCTAGGATATGGTTGTCGTTTTGTAGTGTGATGATGTTTAAACATATTATGGTCTCAATGGAAATGTTGACCACAATTATTGTTTAAAATAGGTCCCACATTAACGTTTACTAATGGTTTCGCATACACGAGCATATAATATGAGTACTGCAGTTGACTGCTGGTAACCACAAGCAATGAGCCTTCAATTTCAGTTTTGCGGTCCTGTCTCTGCCCACATTTGTAACCATTCTAGCTCTTGTATTAGACTTGCAAATGTCAAGCATGGGTTACACCTCAAGTTTTTTGCATTTCCTCATTCAAAATTGAATGAATTGCAGACATGCACCATTCAAGACAGATTTTAACTCGAATAATATAACTATCAAGACATACATCAAAAATTTATCGACCGATAGGATAAGCTGTAATGGTGGGCATAATTGGTTACCTGCCTGTAAGTCACTGGAATCAATTACTTACAGAAAACTTTGTGTAAGCACTAATGCACTCAAAGCCATCCGACGACGAGTTCCAACGACATTTTGAGAACTTACTGGATCCCCGGGTTGATGACACCCTGCTTGTTGATGAAGAGCACTTTTCTGACGCACCTGAAATACCTATATTAGACAACCTATCACAGCAGCCGAATATACCGAGGCAGTACAAAAAATCAAACCTAATAAATCTGGAGGTTGTGATGGGAATGCTCCTGATATTTTTAAAATTCTACCTGTTGTTTTGAGTGTGGTGATTATGGACTTATTCAATAAAATATTTTGGTATGGCAAATACCCTGCCCAGTGGTGCATCTCTGGACTAGAGGTAATTTTCAAGAAAGGATGTTGTGAAGTGTGTAGCAGTTACAGAGGGATTGCCGTTTTGAATGGGTTAAGTAAATTGTATATGAGACAATGACGATGCGGTTTAGTCCATGGTATAAACATCGTGCTGAACAGACAGGAGCACAAAACGACAGAGGGTGCTTGGAGCAAATACTAGCACTACGTCTACTAATCGAATATGCGAAAGTGAAAGGAGTAAAAGTTTGGATATTATTTGTTGATTTTAAACAAACCTACGATAAGGTACCTCGAAATAAGCTGATTACTTACTGAAAAATGTTGGGTGAGATCGAAGATTTTTGATAACGATTAAAGAAATGTGTAAGTGCGCACGTTTAGCATTGCGAACTGCCATCATTGATGTGAAGCAGGGAGTGCCAATGAGTTGTTTGCTCTTTGTGTTTTATCTAGACTTCATGGTGCGTAAGATTTGCGAGTACGGAATAGACGGCTTAATTGGAAATCTCTTGGAATCATTCACTTCACAACAGTGACCAATTTTACAATGAATATCACAGAACTAGTCTTTGCCGCAGCTCTTTTATAAGTGCAACAACCCAAGCCTGGAACAATTTGCCCCATGATATTAGAAATGCTCTCTCGCTTACTCAATTTAAACGTGGACAACTTAGATGAGTTTAGAGTTAGTAAGCCACCACCTCATTCTGCTACTGGTGCTAGGTTTGGGCAGGTTTACATGGCAGGGATGAGAATGGATTGCAGTTTACTAAAAGCACACATATATTCTAATTGTATTACCCCTTCTCCACAGCACTCTTGAGGCGCTCTCTATGAAGATCCCAACAATTTTCTTATGCACTGTCCACAAAACCAACAAATCCGCACTCAGTATATCTATCCTATAAATACCCAAATACTACAGCATACATATGGCGACCTCACTTCCCGCTGATTCTAACGATGATATAGTATTTGCTGTCATTTCGGTTGTTATACAAAGTGGGCGCTTTAATCAATAAAACTAAAACTATAATTTTTTAAAACCTCTGACTTATACCTTACAAGACAAATTATTTATACACTTACGTTCCCGTGACCCCAACCCTTTCATCTTTCATTAGCTGCATTATCATTCATTCATTCTATTTTTGTAGCTTAACATCAACAACAAACACATCATAATCAACGTGTTCCACCTTTTTGCACACTCCTATTCAAAAAACAAGTTACAAACCTCAATTTCGCTCTTACTTAATACATAACTAACAGTCCTTATAATCGTGTGCCTAACTTACAAATGACGTATTTACTCACTGAAAGGTTTTTATATAGGTCATACCTGTTAGCCAATCAGCATTTGATTAATTACCCATTGTTTTTTTATTATAAATGTACTTACCATTGTAATGCTTCTTATCAAATAAAGAAAATATTGTTAAAAAAATTAAATTGTGATTTTGCTTTTTTGAATGGGTGATTTTCAGAATGTAGTACACACGTATATGCAACGTTAGCCCTATTTTAACAAGTGCAATTTTTACATCTCTAAATGCAGATTATCATCTTTGTTTTATTTATAGGTAATTAATATTTTCCATTTAGAAACATACGCAGTTTCTGATTTACTTTTTCTATTTAACACGTAAACTACGATTTACATTGCAGCTCGTGATTATTTCAGATCATCAAATCTCCCGCCAAAATACTGGTGTCTCATCGCGGGTTGACGTCTCGCCGTTCTACTACATAATGGACCGCTAAGCCAGTTTCATTTTGAAACGTTGAGCTGACTGCCATAAACGGAAGTTCTCAGTGCAGTCACAAGTCCACTTCGCGTGCGATAAATGCATTGTACATGCTGTCACCACAATTATAGCAATAGTGTTAAGAACGCAATAATGTCTTTATTGTATCTCAATGCTGTAATTTAAGTCAGTACTATACAAGGCAACATTAGTGCATACAAGCTCATTTTTTAGCAGTCGTTCAACATGTTCGTAAAATTAATGATTTCCTGAACACTCACTGCAAAATATAAATGCAACATTTTAGTCAGAAAAGAAAACAGATGAATCGTACTGTTGGCCATGGAAAAACTTATGTCAACTCTTCACTGTACGTGTTGGACTAATTTTCTTCTTTGATTATCCTATATAATTGTAACCATTAGTCACTAAATCTAATCTAACCTGTACAAATGAACTGTGAGAAAAATTGAACAAGTGCATGTTTGGATGCCTATTACGCGGCAAATGCTTTCCTGCCTCAGTGTAACTGCACGTAAAAGAAAAAAATCACTTAATACTAATGCTGGGTGTGTATTGTTATACCATAATATATAAACTTTTAGAAGTTTATAAAACATAATTTTTTTTAATAGTGAAAAACAAAATGCGTAGCAAAATCAGAATCTCCTTTCGGAAAGATATAGTGGCCCTGAAAAGGGCCGGTTGGTTTTAGTGGTGTAATAGTTCAGCAATCTACTTGGAGCTCGTGTACTTCGTCACTGCTTTGGTTCCTTCACTCACAGCGTGCTTAGCTAACTCTCCTGGAAGGAGAAGACGGACAGCAGTCTGGATTTCTCTGCTTGTGATGGTGGAACGCTTATTGTAATGAGCGAGACGGGATGCTTCTCCAGATATTCTCTCAAACAGGTCGTTGACAAAGCTATTCATAATGCTCATTGCTTTGCTAGAGATTCCAGTATCAGGATGGACCTGTTTCAACACCTTGTAGATGTAAATGCTATAACTTTCCTTTCTCTTGCGCCTCTTCTTTTTCTCAGAAGTTGGTCTTTTCTGGGCTTTACCAGCCTTCTTCGCTGCTTTACCACTTGGTTTTGGAGGCATCTTCTCTTACGTGCAAACACAAAATAAAATTCAACTCAGTAATCGAATAGCTGATCGTGTTTATCATCGTAACGCAGCATTTCGTCCTGCTTATATAGGCTGCGCAGGATTGAACAGCGGATTGAGTGCACAAACCTTCCTCGCTTGAGCAAACAGAGCCGTTATTTTAAGCATCCAATAGACTGGCCGTGCGTTGGCTGCCTGCGCTCATCTGTTGTTCTATTGGTTTACGAATCTGTGCCTCAATCCAAGCGCGGGTATAAAAGCCTGATCTCGGTTAGTTATTTAAACTATCTTATTTAAACTATATAATTTATACATTATGTCTGGTAGAGGTAAAGGAGGCAAAGTTAGAGCAAAGGCAAAAAGCCGTTCTACCCGGGCAGGTCTACAATTCCCGGTAGGACGTATTCACAGACTTCTCCGCAAGGGCAACTATGCAGAAAGAGTTGGTGCTGGAGCTCCTGTTTATCTTGCAGCAGTAATGGAATATTTGGCTGCTGAAGTTCTGGAATTGGCTGGTAATGCTGCTCGTGATAACAAGAAGACGAGAATAATTCCACGACATTTGCAGTTAGCCATCAGGAATGATGAGGAACTGAACAAGCTTTTGTCTGGGGTGACCATTGCGCAAGGTGGAGTTTTGCCTAACATTCAAGCAGTCTTGCTGCCAAAGAAAACCGAGAAGAAGGCTAAATAGATGAAGCAAGTAAAACCAACCGGCCCTTTTCAGGGCCACATTTAATGTGAAAGGAAATTCTGATTTTGCTATTGTTTTTTGTATCCGGTGTTTTTGCTAAGAGGCTTGTGTAAGTTGCGTAGATTGAATATTCAGGCGCGTAGCACAATATCCACAACAATACTTCTTACGTGGCGTCACAGCAATCCCTACTGCCTAGTAAGCATCTTCACCTACGCTAGCAGCCTGGTACGGTTTCATGAAGGACAGTAGCGGCAGGCGGTATCACTGATTTCGAGTCGTGATCAGAGAACGTAATAGCTGATGCGCGATTAGTGATAATATTTTGTTCGTCACAACCTTTCACTCGCAGTTTATCCATTTAGACAGTTGTGTCAGGTGCATTTTCGTGTTTCAAATTCATTACACGGATAACAGTATTATTAGGTGACGCTCATTAACACACGTGATTAAATACTGTAATATTAGTATTAACAGTTATTGCCGCAATTATCTAGAAAACATGAAAGTCGAATTGCTTTACGTATATAATATATCATGTGAGCGTTATAGGTAGTAATAGCTAGGAAAGTAGACATTCTGCTTGTTCCTGGTATAACGACAGATAATATGGAATTTTTGTGCCTATAAGGTACAAAAGTTTAAGTTACATTCGTATATTTACTGTGTTAACATGTTCCGTTTTTTATTTATTTTTTGTTAATTAACCTGCCTATAGACATTATCTGTTATTGATTGTTTTCTCTGTGTTTTTTGTTTGTGAAAGCTTTATTGCAATAGCTTTTGCTGATGTACATTTTTTACTCGTTTTTGTCTGAGCTCGATTTTTTAATACAAATTAAATACGTATCGGGCCTTTCATCATTGAATTACTGTTTGTTTAATATTCCTGTATGCTATTTTGCGGTACCTTTCTCCTGCTTCTGAGTCTGACTCGACTTTTGTCTGCGCACGACATAATAAATAAATGGTCAATGTTTACGTCTTGGCAAACAAATACGGTGTATGTGCGCACGGAATCTATGCAATATTGTTTTCCTTACTAGATGGCAGCACCATGTGACATTTGGTTTTTTATTTAGTTGACTAAAATTTGTTTAAGCATAAAAAATTCTTTTAGTTAGTAAAAGCAAGTATATATGGCAAATGCTGCAAAAAATTCATTGAAATGTTTGCATGTCAGTACGTTACACAACAAACCTGACCTCAGTGAAGATATTTAATCGCCAAGTTTATATTTTATGCTTTGCTTTTTATATATGATTCTCAAGGCGATTTTAAATCCGAAGCCTGTCACACAGTAGCCGGATTTTATTTAATAGTCAACAATGGAGAAATTTAAATCTGGCTATTATCACCTAACCTTTGCTCTTGTACGCACCTACTTATTGCTAGGTATAATAAATTAAGTCATTTTTATACTCATCACTCTTTTATTATACACTGTGCTTTTATAAATAATAATGCAGCACAACTGATAAAGATCATATCACATGAACTAGTACACATAACGATAACTGAATTATTCTTAAAGTTAAGTATTTATAATTAGCAAATCCTCGAATTCTGAAAGCAGGTTAGGCTTGAGAGCAGTGAAGGGCTTAAGAAAACCATGTAGAAGACTGATTTGACAGTTACTGCTGCAATATGCTTAGAATGAGTTATTGCTCTGTATAAAATTAATTAAAGATTCAATACCATCTACATACAGAACAGCAGCAAATAAATAAACGTAAAATTTAAGGTATAGCTGCACCAGTTATTGATGGAACATGTAAATATCTTGCACGAGAAAGTGTACTGGCAACTACATTATATACTTTAAAATTAATTTTACTATAAATACTTTGAATTTTACTTCGTACCACAATGCTATGTTTGATGAAACAGGACTGGAAAATCTTTTTTTATTTTATCTCATTGCTTTTGCAACCGGTCTGCTCCCAAAATCTTGAGTACTCATCCACCCTTGGTTAAAATTGGTGCCCAAAATGGAATATTCCAAGAAAGGTTACATTGATAAAGGCATTTACCAAATGAAGATATGCATGTGTCCAGACAAGTGCAAACTTCCAATATGAAAATATACTTCAGCGAGAAAATCAAGTGGAAAAACACATCACAAGAACTCATGCAATTATCAATTTCAACACAAATTTACACAAACAGTTAATGTAAATAAATACATTTTTATAGGATATAACAGGTCACTAAACAGTCATTTTGTAGGCAAATCACTTTCACCATAAGGTAAACTGGAACTCAAGTGGTATTTTTTGGTTTACTGATTCATATCAACATCAACACTATTTTACCAAATTAGTTTTACAACCATGTGCTCTTCCCAATGAGACTCCTACAGAAGGCAAAATTTGGCCATTACCTCTACTTACGGTAACACGTATTTATATGTTCAATGATAACTTTAAAATCTCGCTCAAACATTGCCAGGTATAAAGTGCCTAAAAATTTTTTGTTCATTTTTCATTAAAACAAAGCACTTATATAGAAGTACATATAATGCATGAAACATCAACAGTAAAAAGGCATAAGTCTCATCTGACGAGTTCATTAATCTTGTTGCATTTTGAGATACATCTCATCATAACTATATATGCAAACATAAATTATTAATAATTAACATAAAACCTAAATATATATGGATAGCAACATGCTTAACAATAACCAGTGTGTTCAATCCACAGCAAGTACATCATATAAAAAAGTAGCAAGTGAGAAACATCACAGTTTTGTTTAGGAACAATCAAACACAACCAACACAACAACACTGTTTGCAATACAGATACCCTAACACATGAAAAATCTTTGAAGACAAAATCATCACAAATTTAACAAGCTTTTTAAGCTATTTGCTACCCTCACTATCATCTGCGCTGTTCTCAGTCACCTGAGCCATAGACGGAGGTGTCTTTGCAGCGTACTTTGGTTGTCTATCATACTGGTTTCCTTTATCTAAATCTTCTTGTGAACTCTCTGAAATTGGTAAATCAATCTTGCTGAAGCACAGCCTCCAATCAATTAGCAAGATTAGCAGAGAAAAACTAAATAGACTTTTACAGAAACAAATGATACCTTTAAAATAATTTTAAATGTCTTCTTTTCTTCTTCTTATGATACAAAACTTCATTTTCAAATGAGTGGCAAAAAGGACACAGTGAAGAAATGTAAAAAATTAGCAGTTTAAAGCATATCAAAGAACAAAAGTTTTATCGACTAAACCCTATTATCAGTAACTCACAAATAGCAAAACTGTGTACTGCTTAACTTGTAGCGTTAAGGAAAAAAGAAAATTCTAAAAATTAAGGGTAATAGTACATGTTTCCTATATAAATAAACAAAAAAGCTCATCGGAACTTGAAATCTCATATATGTTACCAGAAAAATGGAGTTTATCTATATCAACTACGTGATTTACACTGTCTCTCTTGACTATACATTAATAAATAATAATATTATTAATAGCATTCATATGGCACCTAGTACACTATTTCTCCAGGCCAGTTTTTTTCACAAATAACAACTTTTTTAACTTTTATTTAACCCACTTCACAAGTTCACAATTTGGAGACATTACACATAGTTTACATGCAGATGTGGGCTATCCATACATGGAGAGCCATACATGGCAAAAAACCGCAAACCGTACCGACCACCCAGATTTGAACATAACAGATTAAAACACAAAAAGAATCGCTGGAAAGACACTTAGTTACCATATTCACTTACCATTCAAGCTTTCTGAAGTGCTGATTGAACTGGGAGATATTTTACTGGAATCGCTGCTATTCCATCTAGGTGGAGTGATTGCCTGCTTCTTATTGGGTGGTGGACTATTCTGAATTTGCATGTGATATTTATAAGTATTCTCTGTACTTTCCATCACACCTACCACAAAAAAATTAGCGTAATTTTGCTGAATATGAGAGGAGAAACTGTATGTAAAAAGAATGGTGCTGACATTCAAGGTAAAAAAGCTTAAAAACCTGAAGCCAAGTCGAATGTACGTCCACTGATGCTTGTTTCTTTCGGGGCTGGTGACCACCAGTTTATTAAAGAGCCAACAATCGGCACATAGCGTAGGATACCCTAAATAAAAATGTATTAATTACCCATCATTATAAGAATTTATCACATATATAAGAAATACGCAGATTATATATTTCTATATATGTATTCTGTGCACAACAAAACTGAAACTGTTCAACTCTAGATCTTGCATACAAAATATCCATTTGAGCATTTAAGCTATTTTATTAAGTGACAGAGTTAAAAAAACTGAATCTGTAGTGTGGAGACGTAGTTTATCAACTTGTTCTGCTTTGTATGTCTATGAAAGACACATTTTTTCTTCTGGTTATAAGCTTACACTCATGTGGAACTTCACTATAACTCACTTTAAAATCATATCAGTACAAAGTAAACATGTTTCAATTCTTTGTCTCGTTTTACTATAAATACTGATGAATCCTTAAAAACTAAATTTATTATTGCACAAATTATCTCTAAATTCACATGACAGAAAAACATCATACCTCTTGCATTAGTTTATCAACATTCTCTTGTTCAAGATCCTTATTCGCAGCCTCAATTCCTTTCTTAACTACAGTAGCCATTGTTTCTATAAACTAAAAATGGAAGAAATAATAATCATTGTAAGCTTACTATGTAGGTTTCGGTTATTCAAATGAAAAGCTCATTACAGAGACACAACAACGATGTAAATTAATTGAAAATTTAAAAAATTTTGGCACGAAAGAAAATACTTAGAAATAATTAAATTTATTACAGAAAAACAAATTAACTACATCTCATTCATTATTCTAAAATTTGGTACTCCTTTGTGCATCACGTGAGATAGCTGGAAGATAATTAAGCTGTAGTTTCCCTTTTGCACCTTGTGATAATAAACATGGTACTTGCCGATAATGAAATTTTATGATTTATTCATATCTTTTTTATTATGGGAGGACTCATATATGTAAATTAACCAAAAGCACATGGTTAAGTCACAGGAGCAGCCATCTACAAAAATTATTATCAAACTAACAAAAGCTGCAATTTTGAAAGAAAACTGTACCTAATCTTAAACTATCTCCCCTAAAAAAATATTCAAAGGAAACACATTTTTTTTCAAGAATGGTTTACGTTGTTCAGAATTATTCAGTTGTGATGTACAGCACACGTTCAAGAACTCATGCATGAGCACAACGCATCTGAATTGTAAAATAAGCCGAGTATTTGTATGTCACACTGAATGTTGTACAGAAGCACTGTACTTCATTTTTCGCTTTCGCAAACACATGCAACACGATCATGGAATGTTTAAAAAATATGTCCTTTTTGTGATGTCATCACTAGTTGGGCTTGCCTGTCGTTAATTAAGTGCTTAGCCTATTATTTAATTATCAAAAAATGCTTAAGCATTATTATAGCTATTAAAATGTATACTTCTTACCATACTTCAAAATGGGACAGGATATGAGAAATCATTCTACACTGCATTTTCCCTTTAATATTCATACTTTAGCTTTGGTTCTTGGATCATCAAGTAGGGACTAACTACCTAATTGAGCTGATATTGGCAAATTTGCCAATAATTAGGACTTCATTTGCTGTAGTTATATAGTTGCTAAAACTCTAAATCTTTTAAGCAGCTGTAGTTATTATTAGTTATAGTGTAGCACAATTTTTAGATACTTTAAGATTCATAGCAAATACTGCAAAATCCAAATTGAAATTCGCTTTTATGAATACAGATGAAGTATCTCAACATTTGTTGTATTTAATTTTTTTGCTGAGTGATTCATATTGCTCAATCTTAAACAAATTATTAAACAAAATTACCTGTTTATTCAGAAATTATGCTGTTGTAGCAGAGATAAATTGTATCTAGTCATCAGTACGAGCATGGAAATGTAGAAAATTATTTGGATAAGATTTATTTTTTAAACTGCACCTTTCACTCAGAACAGGTTGCATATATTAAATATTCAACAAAACAGCTGATAATAGCAGCTTGTTGAACAGCTTCAGAAGCTTATAGCCAATGCCAGAAATACCTGATAATAATTTAAAAATTAGTAGTGATTATATCACTATAGCAGTGTATTGTACCTTTGAAGATTCTTCTACTTCTTTACCAGTTTCACAAACCATGTTAATGAGATCTTCAGTGTCCGTGTCTTCTGTCACCATGCCAAATCGTATACATGCTTGTCCATCAACAGATTCTCCTAAATATGAGTTAAGTGTGATGGATTTGATTCTTTCATAAAAGATACTATAAATACCTGTCTTGACTCATCAGCATAAATGTCTGTATATAATGGTTTTTACAGTCTAATAAGCAGGTGCAGTGGTCATTTTTGCGTTGGTTTCCCACAAAGTCAATTGACAAACACATCGTGCGAGCAATGTATGTAACAAAGCTTGTGGCTAATAGCAGTGACTTACAAATGAAGTAATAAGACTCAGTGTCTAAACAGAATACAATAAGTGTGAGTTGGAAATCATTGCCCTGTGCCTTTCTTGCATATTTCGCAATAATCTCATAATCTCCCGTGCTCAAAGTTTTCATGATTTACATTATTATTACTAACTAAAATATGTTCCACTTGCATATTAACAAAATGCACTTGACAAATATTTTATTCAAGTTAACGGTTAACCTAATGCAACATATTAACACTACTGCATTTTGAAAAAAATTATTTAGCATGCAAGTTTGCCTCTCAAACCAACTGCCGGCAAGGCCTCTCAAACCAACTGCCGGCAAGGTTGGGGTATCAAAAATATAGCCCTTCTACAACTTCCGCAAATCTACCCTAAAGGTAATTAACAAGTAGGGGTGAGCATCAAATGTTCCAGTTCAATTCGAACGAATTTTTTTAGTTTGAATTCAATTCAAACCCAAAATTATACATTTGAATAATTCAGCACTTCAACTACATACGTTCCATACCATTACAGCATTTGAAACAGCATGCAATCAGCACAATTTAGATGCGATTTCTGTGCACAAATTTTCAAGAAATTATTAGTGTTTTTATTGCAGAACAAAATCAAGTAATATGCAAGATCTTCGCAAAACTTCTTTTCCTTAGTAATTCAAAAATTTATTCGAAAATCTTTAAAACTGTTGATTTCGATTCAGATTCAAAAATCTCAAAATACGGTTCGATTCGAGTTCAAAAGTCAATTGAATTTGATTAAAATCCGCTTTCTGGTAGAGAATGCTCACCCCAAGTTACAGTGTTCTTGCTAACAAACCTAATGTGAAAGCGGAGTCAGCGTTCTTGACTTGGTGAAGAAGTTCAAGATTAATCTTGTTTAACTCATTCTTTTTTATCTCATCTGTAGAGTCATCGGAATTGTTTGCAAGATCTGTGGGAACGTAGCTAAAAATATGGTAAATCGATTACATTCACATTAACCCTGCAATCGTATTCTGAGAAGTATTTTAAACTAAAATCAAACTACTTTGCTAACATGAAAAGGAAAAGCCAAAGCTTTATGTGACATGAGATGCAATACAAATGTGACTATATGGCACCGTTAGAAAACTGTAGAAAACAAAGTTTGTAATCTAATTAATATACTGACAAGACATATGAATGCGTGTTTACACTTTGGTTAAACAAAAAAAAACAACAAAAAAAAAACAAGTCCTTGGCATGAAGTTTATAAACTTCCAAATAAGGCTTGTAAGTCACTTAACAAAGCAAATATAGTAAAACATTATATGCAGAAACACTAGTTATGAATGATTTTGGTGTTTTAGGTTCCGAAAAGCAATAGCCTTTTAACGAATTTTCGTTCACTAAGGCAATTATCTCTGCCTAAGGATAAAAATTGCTCAAAAAATTGATGGGCACATTGCTAGTACTATATAGTGAATTAGGAACACTAGTTATGAACGACTTCAGAGTTTAAGGCACACTAACTCGCCGACTTTACTGCAGGAGGTTCTGCGGCTTGTCCCATATAATCATTCATCCTAGTTTTGTATAAATCCAGTCATTTGTTGCAGCACTAATAGTGAAAGACTTGTTGTGGAAACCGGATAGGAGGATGGATAGGCACGTAACCTCATTTTAACCGACTTAACTTTGACTGGTTGTTGACAAAGTATCAGCGTTAATACTGACATAATAATAATATAATACCAGTGCAAAAAGCAACAGTTGGTGTTGAAGCACCTTTTTAGATCAAATGTTGTCAGTGCTCTATATCATAAACTGCACATTCTAAAGTTATTTGTTTTACTGCAAAAAGGTCACAATAACCTCCTGTATTTTTGCTACTTATGCATTGATAATAAATAACTAAAAAAGTTTTGGTTAAGTCCAAATGCAATAAAAATTGTTGGCTTTTAAGTGCCAATACTTTTATGATGAAATTCAAGCATCTACCAATTGTTTGTTTTTGATTTGTCAATTTTGAAAACTCGCTAATAGCCACTATTGAAACAAATTTAAAGAGGCATTGTGCGTATGACACATGCTGTAATAACTGTAAAGAAACTACTATGTAATAATAATTTATAACATACCGAACTGCACCAAGCCCAGCCCAGTTCCCAACATCAACTAACTCCAAATTGTTGTGTGATGTCACTATGTCTCTAAAAAGAGCTCGCTGTCGTGCTGTTGCATTTAATATGGAGACTTTGTCAAACAGACATTCAATAAACTCATCCATGTGTTGAAGTGTAGTACCAATAACTAGAAATGTAAAATAGTTGTAAAGTTAGTTGTGCACACGGCCTATATAAAGATTAAGACCAACATACACAAACTCTACTCCAGGCCCAACTAGGCTACATGGTAAAACAAGCTTAAATTTTTATTCCAATAGCATAACATCTTTCAAAAATTGAAAAACTTATTTGAGACATAATTTCCACTCTATAGCTATATTCCTATTTAAAGCTCTGTAATTCTTAACTAAGAGTATGTGAGTATTTTACCTATTGATAAACTTGACCGATTTATTTTTTATTTATTTATTATTAAATAGATGACTTTTATTAAAAAATCATTAAGCAATTGCAGGAATTGTCATTATTTTTTGAGGAGTGGCTTACTGTGTGCATTCTCCAAAGGACAGTATCTGATACAGATCCCTTCACCATCGAGTTCAATCACGTCAGTTAACACTTCCGGAATATCACGCTGCAGGGTCTGCCCCATCTGAATATAACAAAACATCCACAAATTAAGCAAACATGAAGCGTTAAGAATTAAATGCACATCTTTGGGCAAAAGGCATTCTCACCAAGTTTATAGGACATGCATTTCATGCCTACAAGTGAGAGCTAGTATTGTTAGCGATCACGATTGATTTTCAGAACTGACTGCGATATTCTAATTTTTTTTTAAAATTGGAAAGAAATTATCACAAAAATGATCGCATGGATCAATTACGAAGCAATCATAAACAATAATCACAAAAGTGATTGCAATCATTTGTGCGATGACCATCACTGATCATTGATCGTTAATTGCCATCATTTCAATTGCAGTCATAACAACCCTGGTGGAAAGGAACCTCTGACGAATGAAGAAATAGAAAAGCCAGGCCCTTTACATCGATAACACTTTACCAAACTTCTTTTTAATACAGTTTAATTCATCGACTATTCGTGGTGATGTCTTTCAAACGAAGTGTTCAGTAGAAAAAAGTGGTGGAAACTGGACAACAACACCAAGGTCACCAATAACAATGACCAAGACATTAGTAAACAAATTGTTACTGTAATAAGATGATAAATGGAAATTGTACAGCACAAAGGAAACTGAATTAAGCTGCATCTATAGCGACGCTGTAAGAGATAACATGTGCTCTATCACCTATCTTTGATTTGACAGCAAAGAAACATTCAAGTTGATTTGACAGCATGATCTTCTGGATGTTGTTTTTTGGATGTCATGGTTAACAGTTGTTCTAAAATTTTTAAACCCCATACTGTCACAACTTACCTGACAACAGTTACTTTATCTATGACATAATCTTTATTTATTTTTGATAATTTTGTGCAGCATGCCAGTGGAAATAGATAAAATGTTATCTTACGACTGCTCGGCATCTAGTGTGAAGTTGCTACCATTCAGTTTGACTGTACCATCTAACTGTTAGCAGGAATTGTATACATTGCAGAACCACTGTAGAAAAGAATCTTATTTGGTTGAGTTCTGTTTGCCCAGGGAAAGCAGGAAGTGTATGTGTAGCGGTTTGCCTCTCGTAATGTGATGACTAATAATGTGTTGAAATGTTTAACGGAGACTATGTAGGGCAAGAGACGGAGACGGATTAAAGTAGAGTTACAACATTAACACTTATTTCTGCTAACGAAACACGTAAATTAACTTGACAACCTCATACACGTCACAACAATCTCATAAACGCGTATTCATGCACCGGTCAGTACGCCGTCCATTGTTCACTAAATGCAAAATACTGGACGAACCAACAATGCCTGCTGATGATTAATAGAGGGCAGCACCATCTAATAAAAGTAAATGCAATCCTGGAATTACATTATGCTTGGAATGACATAGTACATGTAAATGGATTGAAAAATTTTCAGGCTGTTCTGGTGTTCTTAAAAAAACATAGTTACCCTTCGGTCCCTTCCAAACAAGACTTCAACATCATTTCACTAGCTATTTGCAACTTTTCACTTTAGTCAAATTTGCAAATTCCCAGATAACTAGTTTGTGTCATAATCACATCATTTATTTTTGTACTTTAATTTTGTCATTTGTTCATACATGGCACAAGTTCACAGCACATAGAAATATGATTAGTGGTAACTGTTTCAACTAATGTTATAGGTTAAATCTAATAACAACAATAAATGTGGCATGTTATTTAATGCATATTTATCTGAACCATAACAGTTTTACACACTTTCTGCATTTTCAAATGAACTAAATCTATAATTAATATTACATAATCAAGATATAATTAAATAGTTAATTAACCAAATTTAATTTCTTAACACATTCTCACTGTAGCACATTTTAAATAAGTTTACTTACTTTCATTTTAGTAGTAAGCTTGCATACTTTATGTAGTGATTACAGAATATCACTATTTTAGCTCTTTTGAAAAACTGTGATGGTTCAAATGACTAATAACGAACATAAACTAGTAAAGATTTTTTACTTTTTACTTGAATATAGTTATTTATAATCTCGTCGTGCTGGCAGAGATTTGTAAGAAAAAGCTACAAAATTGATTGTTGGAATTAAATTATAAAAATTACAGTACGAATAACAACACAGTACGTTGAGTGAAAGCACTCTACATGTAATTAAACAGATTGATTTATACAAGACTATGTCCACGTAAGTAAGGTGTGTTGAAGAAGCAACATAAACAACTGACATGTAACTTTGAGAAAATAGCTTGTATGCTTTAGCTTGTAAGCTGACATTATGAGACAATTAGATAGCTGGACAATGTTGTATAACGTCAGGCTGCCTGAGGAGGTGTTGTCAATGCTTCTCTTTTCTGCATTTGTAGTAAATAAATTCACATAGCAGCGATATGAGTGAGACAATGAATCCACAAAGCAGAACCCACAAGACAGCACCAAGTTGGTTCAATGTAATAGACTGGACATTAATGGCCTGATGAGGTTCGTCCACACACTTTCTCAATGGTTTCATCATGGTCTGTAAAAAATTTTCTATTAGATCACCTTGCATCAACGTGGCAATTCCGAAATTCAATGACTCGGCAAAATCATTTACTTTCCTAATTCCAAAAGTTAATGGAAGTGGAACGAACGAAACTGGTGCATATGAAAACCTACATCTTCCATGCACATAATAATCCTGAATTAATGCCAATGCTGCATATATATTATCATTAAAATATGTATACTTCCCTGTAGCAGTTAAGTTTAATGCTATCTCTACACTGTCAACAGGTACATTTCCATCAGCTTCCATTTTCTTCCACAGCTTCCCATATTCAGACTCAGGAGCACTATTTTTCAACACTGACGTTGACGCAAAATCTCCTACTGTAACAGGAGTTGTATCACTGTCTATCAATTCTTGCAGGGAAATGAATGAGTAACTTTCTTTGCTGATAAACAGTTTACTAACTAATGTCCCTGTGTACATTGCTATCATATTTACAGCAAAAATCCACCACCATCCAATAAGCATTCTGGTTGACAGGCATCTGGGTAGGTAAGTTCCAGGTTGTTGCAAAAGTGACGACAGTGCGAACCGAATAAAGTATATGACATTGTTTCTTTCAGAAAATCTCCCCTTTTGCTGGTTTGCTGGCTTGGTGCAACAATCGAGACAAAACAGTAGTGATCCAACCACTAAAGTATATGTTATTAGAAGTAGCCAAACAGGCCAAGAAAATGGATCTGTCAAACCAAAACCTTTTAGTTCATGTTTCTTTACAACAAAAACATTTGGTGAATATGCAATAGGGTGAAGGAATCTCATATATTCAGTTCTTTCAGGAATTGTAGACACTAATCCAACAAGATCAACTTCTCCACTTTCCATGATTTTTTCAGGAGTTTCTAGTGATCCAAAATATTTCACAGTGTACACAAAGTCTAAACTTTTGCTAAGCATCGCAATAATTTCATTCAAAAATGGATTGATTGCTTCGTCTTCCCAAAATGCTACTCTAAGATTTATTCCTCCGAGTGAATAGTTGTGCTTTTTAACAGTGTAACTAAGAAGACCATTAACGTTTTTCGGCATAAAGTTATCCAGTCCTGCGTGACACCAGGCAGACTGAATTGACGATTTTTGAACATGACAGAGAATTTTATTTTCACAAATTATCATCCACACAGGACTTGTAGCAAAGCTCAACATTAAAAACAATAAACTTATCCAGAACATTCTGTTGCACAAATACTATTATTAATGTGTATTAATTCTGTGTGAAAATTAAAAGTTCTAGTATATTAAAAGTATAAATTCGTAAAAACGCACACGTGCATTTGTCATGAAAATAAAAACCGATTGACAAACAGTGACTCTTAACAATGAGTTAGGCAGAGGAGGTAATAGACAATATCAGTATTGCATAAGCACTGTTTGCTGAACATTAGCTTGCATTTATTCAACTGCTGCCTGTTTGTGTAAGAATGGAAAGCTTTCAGCAGCTGAATAAAATGCACACACGTCATCTGATTTTGCTATATTTTACGTTTCACCATTTGAGATGAAACAAACTTCAGAACAGAAGTCCTTATTAAAAGCAATATCATAACAGACCAGTTTTGTCAATTTTGGACATTATTTACATTATCAAGAAGGTTATATTTTACACTTTTTTTACAAAAACCACTGTTTACAATAATCATCTCTACAATGTCAATCGTCAAAGTACATCACTTACATTCATGTGTTTAATAAAGCAATAAATGTCAGTCATTTATGTTAAGCAGTTAACTGACTGTCTCTTTGCCAGAAGCACTCAAAAATAACAGTAACTCAGTAAACAGATCGGATTGACCAGCGTGTATCAACATTGGAAAGGGGGATAGAAATGCAAGGACATTGCTAAGAACTTTTTTTTGTTTGATTAAATAGAAATGAACTGCAATCGAATGAACTGCTAATTTTTTGACAAGAAAAGAATCATGCCTATTATTCAATTACTGAGCAAAATTATATATATATATATAATAGCTGGTAATTTCAAAGCAACAGTTTACTTTGCTTTTTAAGAGCGATTCCAGATGAATGATTTTCACAAAGAACATTACAAGGTAAATGACCTATATGGAAACTAGTGCAAGTCTGATATCGGTCCTTTGTGAGGGCTCGTATTTTCAAAATTTTACATTTCCAGGAACTATTGTGAGTTCGATGATGTTTGGCTATTTCTGGACACAACTGGACCTGGAAGTGGTTCAACAATTCTTACAAGCACTTACAACAAAATGGCATAATGAAGACTCTTGAAACCTGAGCAGGTAAGAGACCAAAAAGTATATAGCACTTGTTCGCCTTTTGGTGAGTTTTGACTTTTGAATTTGTCTAGGCATGACAGTTATGTGTGTGAGCATTTCAACACAAAAAAGTACAGAGTTGACACACAGTTAGTTGAGGGACTAAACACGACGAATGCGAAATAGTGAAAGCCAAGGTAACTTTGACTTCTGCAAAATCAGCCATTGAACGTGCTAGGCTAGGATCGTTCGGAATTTTTTAAATCAATTCCATTTGAATAGAGTAATGTACGGCTGAAACTCAGCCACATAAAAGGAAGCCAGTTATTTGTTGACCCTACACAGATGACACTCAATTAACTAACACAACGAATTGGTATACTAATGGTATAGGCTTTCGTTTACATCAAATCAAGATGAACGGGTGTTGCGCTGGTGAACTTATGAAAAAGGACTTTCGAATTTTATTTATTTCAACCCAAATTATCTTGCCTTTTAAATTCTGTTATTTAAATGCATACTAAACACTGCCTAAATAAATGCATACGATAAATGACAAGTTTGCAAAGTGCAAATTTCCATTAATAAGACAAATACAGCACAAAGGCTGCCGCCTGTATATAAACAACATGAGATATTACGCCTTTGTATCAGAAATAATGATATATAAAGCACAATAGGAATTTTCATTAATGAAATGAGTAGTGGAAGTTACCAATCTGCAATATCAAAGATATAACTAGGCTCAATGGTAGGTGTAGCAGACTTAGCATTCTTTTTGTTAATCTTACTTATCGTGCACGAGGCGCCATCTGTGACGTGAATGTAAAGCTTTTGGTTTTGGCCAGCGTTTCTGTTTGTTACCTGCTAGTCACCTGTCTGTCATTACATACCTGTGCTCTGAACAGTCAGGTTAATCCATTTATGGGAGCTGTTGGACATTTATGTTATACTGGACATACTAATTATGTTAATAAAGCATACAGTGGTATTAACCTCTGTTTACAGTGTTTTCTGTGACTACATCATTAACCTGACTAAACTATTATGCTGACATTTGCTGTGGAAAGTTTATTTTTTACAACAGTGAACTGTGGAGGATTAGAAGCCATGCTGTAGCCTATACAGGTACACAACTCTGAGCTTGACCTACTTTGCTGTTAACACTGATTGTAGGACAACTACTGCTACGTTGCTGTAAAACTTTAGACTGCTGTGTGGAAATAATAATGTCACAGTCTGGAAAGAAGGAGCTTTCTCAGCACGCAGATAATATTAGTGATGAGAGTGCCCCACTGGAAACTGAATCTACTGTCACGGGTACTACTGCAATTCCTGATTGGCAACAATTTCTAATGCCGTCTGAGAATATTAAAAAGTTAAAAAGAACTAGGTCAGGTCAAGTGGCCTACATGACAAGACTGATTAATGTTTTGAAGTCACTACTACGACAGAATGCCGATTTTGAACTAATAAAGGAAAAGGCCGATTCATTAACAAAGGCCTATGAGGAGGTTCTAAACACTTGTGAGACTTTGAAGCAATTAGTGACTGAACAATGTGAATTAGATGAAATATGTGAGTACATGGATGGCAAAAGCTGTGAGTACAGTGCCGTGCAAGCAAACGTGGAGGCGTATCTACAACAGAAATGGCAACCAAGCCCACATGCAGCACCCTCTCCTGGTAGTGATCATGGATCCGCCCGTTTGCATTCACTCAAGCCACCGGAAGTGCCCGCACCACCGGGTAGCGATCATGGATCCGCCCTCACACGCTCATCACAGGCAAACTCGCGACGCAGCGTGAGTTCAAGCGCTAAAATAAAGGTGGATGCCTATAAAGCAAAACTAAAGCTTGAACAGTTGCAAGGTGAACAAATGCTAAAACAACAACAGTTGCAAAGTGAACAAGTGCTAAGACAACAACAGTTGAAAATTGAACAAGAGTGTGAAAAACTTAGAGCAGAGACTGATTTTAAGATAGCAACAGAGAGTTTGCGAATTTTGCAGGAAGAAGAAAGAGATGCAAATTCAGTTGAGTTGCATTCACACTTGTCTCACATGACACCTGCACATGGAACTGCCCACCACAGATCGTAAGGGCGTTCCCAGGATAAAGCCAGACAAACAGCAATGAATGCAGGTGCATTCACAAGTGCAGACACACTCGTTCATGTGAACCCAACTTCTCGTGTTGTTGACGGGGCTCAAGTTGCAGAAGGACATGTAACGTACGACTGTCTTGACGATGCCCAGGTGAGGAATACACCATCTGCATCTAATGTCAATGTTATCAGGGAGATGGCAGATGCAATAAAACGAGGTTTTTCTTTACCTGCATCAGCGCTAACTGAATTTAATGGCGATCCAACTGATTATCATCGTTTTCTATGCTCATTTGAGGCCAATGTTGAATCAAAATGCAGCGACGATGGTGAAAAATTGCACTTCTTACAACGATATACAACTGGTAAGGCTTATGAGCTGATTAAAAACTGTGTGACGCTGCAACCAAGTGAAGGCTTCTTGAAAGCAAAGAAGCTTTTGGAAGAGCGTTTTGGCTCTCCTTATGTGATAGCCCGAGCATACATTAATGGATTAATTGATGGACCAGAGTTCAAGGTCAGTGACAGGAAAGGGCTTCAAGATTATGCTGATAAACTGGTTGATTGCCGAGATGCTTTAGGGCGTCTAGGTTATCACGCGGATATTAATGCTTCTGATAATTTAAAGAAGATTGTGAGGCGGTTACCAATGCAATGGCGAAGCCAGTGGTTAAGTACGCTCACTGAAGAAGATGACTCTAATAATCAACATCATATTAAGGAAGCCACGTTTGCAGATTTAGTGTATTTCGTTTGCAAGAAGGCCAAAGCAAGCAACCACCCAGTCTTCGGTGACATATTTGAGAGCAGCAAACAATTATCCTCTAGAGGTGTTTCTGGGAAAAGGATGGAAAGGAGCAAAAGTACAAAGGTCTTCAACACCGAATTGGCAAGGCAAAATGCTAAATGTCCAATGTGTCTTAGAGACCATAGTTTGGAAGACTGCACTGATTTTAAGAAGAATGTTACCGATGACAGATTCCAATTTGTTTTTAAAAAGAAGCTTTGCATAAATTGCTTTAAGCCAGATCATAGATCGAAGATGTGCCCTCTAGGAATGAAGTGCAAAGACACGAACTGTAAAACACGCACAAAGCATCACCAAATGTTGCATCCATTACCGAGGTTTGGTCGTGGTGGCATAACCGAAAGACGACAACAACCAGGGCAGCAAAAGACACCTAGTGTTTCATACAATCCGCCAAACGGAGCCGGGCCAAGTCAAATCGATGACCACTCTGGAGGTAATGGCACTGTAGTGGTCGCTGAAGTCACTGAGACTGAGAATCGTAATGTACCAGAATTGAGGAGTTGTAATTCTACACAGTTTGTCGATCCTGGCTGTTTTCTACAAGTTGTTCCTGTAACTGTTAAGTCGGAATTGAACGGTAGAACTGTTACAACATTAGCAATGCTGGACAGTTGTTCAAGCTCTTGCCTTTGTGAGCAAAAGCTTCTGCAATACCTCAATGTTGAAGGTTCCAAAGGTACAGTGTCCATAACTACTGTGTGTGGAAAAGAGCAGCGACAAGTTGAGAAAATTGACTTGCTAGTGTCTGGAATCGACTGCGATGAGTATATCAAATTACCAAGTGTAGCAGCTATGAATGGTTTAAATTTGAGTTCCACAAAGTGTCCAAAAAGGGTGGAGCTGAACACCTTTGAGCACTTGAAGTCCATTCCGTTCTACACAGCTGACATCAATGAGGTTACGCTAATGTTAGGCACAAATGCAACGCGATGTTTTCTAGTCTATGAGACAAGATCAGGTAGTAATGATGAACCCATAGCAGTTAGAGGTCCGCTAGGCTGGTCCATATTGGGAGGAACATCAAATAGTTTGCAGTGCACTAGCAATTACACGAAGACTGAGGATGGTGATATGTTGCTTAAACAAGTTCAAAAGTTTTGGGAAATGGATTCCTGTGGTGTTGTCAGAGAGGCAAAGGTTGGCATGTCAGTAGAAGATGCACAGGCATTAAAAGTTACTACTGATTCTGCACAGCTCATTGATGGACATTACCAGTTTAAGATTCCATTTCGTCAAGATCCACCTGAATTGCCTAACAACAGGCATGTAGCCTTAAGAAACTTCTTAATGCTGGAAAGGAAATTTGTAAAGGATAGCGACTACATGGAACTATATAAGAAGGCCATGAGTGACAATATCCAGAAAGGCTACGCAAAGCAGGTAGATGAAGAATATTCTGGAATTCGTCAAGATGGTGATGGTAAGAATCCCATATACTGGTATTTACCCCACCATGGAGTATTTCACCCTAGGAAGCCAAACAAGATCCGTGTTGTTTTTAATTGCTCCTGCAAGTGCAATGGCATATCTCTGAATGATGTTATAATGTCTGGACCGAATCTGACATCAAATTTATTAGATGTATTGCTACGGTTCCGAGAGCATGAAGTTGCTATTTGTGCAGACATCGAGGGCATGTTCAACCAGGTCCTCGTAGATCCTTCACAGTATGACATGCTGAGATTCTTGTGGTATGATGATGGCGCTCAGATTGGCGACAGTCCAGTAGACTACCACATGTCTGTTCACTTGTTTGGTTGTATCTCATCACCATTTTGTGCCAATCTGGCAGTCAGAAAGACAGCTGATGACAATGCTCATGATTTTGATGCTGCAACACTGTATGCTGTAAAGAACAATTTTTATGTTGACGATCTGTTAAAGTCTGTCAGCACAGAGTATGAAGCAGTAAGACTAGCAAATAGCCTCACGGAACTACTGCAGAGAGGCGGTTTCCACTTGACAAAGTTCCTTAGTAACAGAGAGGCTGTTATCAAAGAAATTCCGGAATCTGAAAGAGCCAAACCTATTCTGGACTTGCAACAGAAGCTAGCTGATCCACCAATAGAGAGTGCCCTTGGAATTAGATGGAACACTCAAGATGTATTTCAATTCAAGTCTGTTCTGAAGGGCAAACCTACCACGAGGCGAGGTATCCTGTCTGAGACATCATCATTGTTTGATCCTTTGGGTTTCTTATGTGCTGTGATTCTACCAGCCAAGGTCTTACTCCAGCACTTGTGCAAGCTAAAGCTTGATTGGGATGAGCATATCCCAGATGATCTAGAAGCTAAGTGGCTAAAGTGGACTACTAGCTTGAGCAGTCTTAATGACCTGAAAATTCCGAGATGTATCAAGCTCATCAATTTCGGACCTGTTGCATCCACCCAACTGCATCATTTTAGTGATGCCTCGAATGATGCCTATGGAGTATGCTCCTATGTTCGGTTTGTTAATCAGCAGGGACAGATTCATTGTTGTCTGCTAACAGCTAAGAGCAGAGTAGCTCCTCTGAAAACACAAACTGTGCCGAGATTAGAATTGCAAGCTTCAGTTATTGCTGTCAGAATGAACAAAACAATTCTAGAAGCTTTGGACATCAAAATAGATGCTGTTGTTTTCTGGATTGATTCAACATCAGTTTTGAAATTCATCCAAAATGAAAAGAAGAGGTTCCAAGTGTATGTGGCCAATAGACTCGCTGAGATTCATTGTGGTTCAGATGTTAGTCAATGGCGGTATGTCAGTTCTTCGCAGAATGTTGCAGATGACATAACAAGAGGCATAAAGGCAGAACAGCTATCTGCAGACCACAGATGGTTCAAGGGTCCTCCTTTTCTCTGGAAAACAGAAGCTGAGTGGCCAGCACAGCCAACACTATTCCCAGTACCTGATGACCATGAAGAAGTGAAGAAAGTGCAGATCAACTTGGCCATCCAAGAAGATGCAATAGACGAGTTGCTAACTTATTTCTCTTCATGGGAAAAACTCCGTAATTCTGTAGCTTGGTTCATCAAGTATAAGCATTACTTGAGGAACAAGGGAACAGGTTGCCATGGAAAGATAGAGAAGCATCTGCGATATGGTGATCTGGAAGAAGCAGAGAAATCCATTATTCATCTGGTGCAGAAGATTGCATTTCGAGAAGAGATAAAACTGATGTCTCCCGCATTACCAGGTAATAAAGAATCACTTAATAAAGAGAAGAATCACCTAAAGTCCAGTCCTCTGTATGGCATCAGACCCTTCGTGGATGCCGAAGGCCTACTGAGAGTTTATGGAAGACTAACCAGAGGTAGCTTCAACTATGGTTACAAATATCCACTGATTCTTCCCTACAAACATCACATAACTGACTTGCTGATTCAATATTATCATGAATCATATGCTCATTTAGGCAGAGACTACGTTCTTTCCCAGATGAGACTGAAGTATTACATTATTAAGGGGAAAAGCGCAGTAAGAAGAGTTTTGTCTCGGTGCTTCAAATGCAAGAAAGAACGCTCCCGGCCTGCCGAGCAGTTAATGGCAGATCTTCCGACTGCAAGGATTAAGCCATACGATCCTCCATTTTCCAGAATAGGAATCGACTTTTTCGGGCCGATATATGTTAGACAAGGCCGTTCTACCATCAAGCGCTATGGGTGCCTTGCTACATGCATGGCCACCAGAGCTGTTCATATAGAGATCACGCACAATCTTGACACCGACTCCTTCATCAACGCATTTCGAAGAATCATGTAGAAGAGGAGAGGTGCTGGAAGTCTGGACTGACAGAGGGACAAACTTCATTGGTGGTGAGCGTAAACTTCGTGAAGCTCTAAAACTGTGGAATGAAGAAAAATTAAACAAGCATATGGTGCAAAGGGGTGTAAAATGGACCTTCAACACTGCAGGGGCCAGTCACCATGGTGGTGTTTGGGAAAGGTGTATCAGATCTTTCCGTGGCATCTTCCGGCAACTGTTGAAGGAACAAACCATTACTGATGAAGTCTTGCTGACTTTGATTGCTGAAGCCGAGTTCATCATGAACAACAGACCTTTAACGGAGTTTTCCAATGACCCAAATGACTTCAGACCATTAACGCCAAATGACCTCATTCTACAGCGACCTTGCCCAAATTTGCCACCAGACATCTTCTGCAAAGACGACTCTATGCTGAAAAGGAGATGGAGGCAGTGCCAGTATCTCGTCAACATCTTCTGGCGCCGCTGGGTCAAGGAATACATTCCAAACTTGCAACAACGTCAGAAATGGCTGACTGTAAAAAGAAACTTTAAAGAGAATGATTTGGTTCTGGTCGTTGATGAGAATGCTGCTCGGAATCAATGGACAACAGGCAGAATCACCGAAGTATTCCCAGCTCCGGATGGACTCGTGAGATCAGTTATGGTGAAGACCCCATCTACGACATTGCTTAGACCAATAACTAAGCTATGTCTCCTCGAAGAAGCTGAGTAAAACTCTGTTTAATGTGTTGATATGCACTTTAATTCTAAAGTACGAATTATTTCATATTTGTCATATATAGTTACGTTTATTTTGACCTAATGACTGCAGTATTGTTGGTAAGAAATGACCTTGCCTGTATTATTTAGTTATTTAAATTTGATGCTGCAATTGTTCGCTGTTATGCGAAAAATTTGATTCTGTGTTAATTTTGTGAATTAAGTGTTATCCATGAATGTGTGATTTAGTTTACAATTTTGCCAAATTAATTGCCAGTAATTTGAAATGTATGTCAAATATTTGCTTAAATCTTTCAGACAAAATTAACATTAAATTCTATCACTTGGCAGTATGCCAACTTTGTGATAATGTAATTCTAAAATTTATATGATGTGCTACATAGAACTTAGCTTTGAACGACATTTGCCTTTGCTAACTGTTATAAGCTATCAAAATGTCACTATAGCATCAGATTCTGTTTTATTACATCGTATCTTATTATCGATTCGTTATTTGATTCATTGCTTTGTAGTGCTTTAGCTAACAGTATTTATCTGTAACTTTCATGTTTGGAATTATTTCACTCAAAGTGTTTCACTGGAATAGTGTTAACTATCAAACTGTGTGATTGTTCAGTTTTGACTGAAATATTTAGTTGTACTAAATAGCATCTAAGTGTTACTGTTCAGAGTTCATGTAATATTGTCAGTGACTTACAAGCAGATTATTGTAATGACCACTTTATAAGCGCTCATTAGGAGCCGGGTGTAGCAGACTTAGCATTCTTTTTGTTAATCTTACTTATCGTGCACGAGGCGCCATCTGTGACGTGAATGTAAAGGTTTTGGTTTTGGCCAGCTTTTCTGTTTGTTACCTGCTAGTCACCTGTCTGTCATTACATACCTGTGCTCTGAACAGTCAGGTTAATCCACTTATGGGAGCTGTTGGACATTTATGTTATACTGGACATACTAATTATGTTAATAAAGCATACAGTGGTATTAACCTCTGTTTACAGTGTTTTCTGTGACTACAGTTGGGTAGAGGCCCATAAAAATTGGTTAAACCGTGAGTTAAAAAATCTCAAGCCATATAAGGACATGTGTGTTATTTATTTATTGATTTAAATAAATCCACCCCATTGTACAACAAAGGTAAAATCTTTTCATAAGTGACAGGTATGTTAAAAAGTTTAAAAAATGCTGAAAAGGTCACTTGTGACAAATGAAGTCAGGAAAAACGCTTGCTCAGTCAGCCCCTTTTGCTCCTCCCCTAGATACACCACTGTGTCTAAAAACAACAAATTGTCCTTTTATATCACAAATAACGCTACAAAGAACGTAAATACATTAGCTAGCTGTTTCTCTTTGCAAAAAACAGTGAAATATTGACATAGCCGCTTCAGTAAAGTGATATGTGCTGCCCTATTGTCAATATGCAAACCCATAAAAAAATTTATAGTGTACCTATTAGTGACTTACAATGGAAATGTATCAAAAGGAGATATTCCTTCGCACAACTCGCATCATTATTTGTTGCTTTTCAGGAATATATAGATTTTGTGAAACTTCGTGCCAATGCACATCACAAAAAAGTTTGACTTGCATTCAGAATTCAGAAAACCAAGCAAAAACTGTTTTCGCCTACTACATCGAGTTTGACAGATACGAATACTAACTTCGGGGTTCACTTCTTCAAACGGGTATGGTATGAATTAGATTTCAAAATTGGGTAATCATACATGAGCTTTCCTTGCATAAGTTAAAAAAAGTTTAATAAACATTAAGAAATAATAATTAAGAAAAGTTAATAAATATAATAAATATGTGAATTTCAAAACTTGCCGAGCAGCACAAAATATTCTGCTAAAAAGGCTCTAATGTATTATTTTTCCATAATGTTTTCAACATACAACATAAAAGGCAAAAGGTTCTAAGTCATTATCGCTAGCACTTTCATCTGTATTTTAAGACTTCATCAGCTGATTTTTATTTGCTGAATACAGTAAATCTGTAAGCAAAGTAACCTGTTGAAGGCAAACGCTGCAATTTCATTGTACAAATCCTGCAAAACTACACGTCACAGTTTCTTGGCAAACCAACTAAAGATTATTATTCACTTAAGAAATGCACACTTTTGTCCTCCAATCTTAATACCTTTTCACCAAAACTGCTTGCCTGAAAATTCAATTATATGCTTTGAGTAGTAAGAACAAGGCAACAAAGTACTTTGTTAGAAAGGCGTACCTTGCACAGCATCTTTGTTAATCATTCTGCTTTACTAAAATTGGTAAATGTTAAGTTTTAGATGAATGATGTTGCATCAGTAGTTGAGCTTTGGTTAATTTTGGTCTACCTTCTGGTGTTTTCAGGGATCACGCTTACAGCCCCCTTTTGCTTAACTGTGTGTAGCATACAGTTTATTCAGTGTAAATAAGTGATCATGAGTTCAAGACAAGAATGAGAGCTTGCCACAGAGGTTGCATGTCTCAGTTGTATGTAACTTTCTGCCTAAGAGATTTTTGCCATTTATCTGAAAGCTTTTGCTTAATAACAATGAATTTAACTCAACTTAGAAAGTCTTGGCATACTTCCAGAATGGTGAGATGGGCTTTTTTAGTGATTTTGCAACATCTTTGTTATGACAGAGAACTGAAAAACATTAAAGAAACAAGATATTTTACTGATAAACTATTAATGAAGAAATCAATAGTTTACCAGAGTATCCAAAAGTTTAGCTGCATACTTGAAGATTGCTAAGCAAGTTTAGTTCATCACTTATTCATGTTGGTATCATGGAGATTATAGATGAAATAATATTGCCATTGCACACACTGTCATAAATCTTAACTAGCAGTTTTCTTACTGTGATTCTCACTGCATTTTTGTCACACCCAGTGAAAATAAATATCACTATCTTGGTTATTTGAGTATTTTCACTAGCGACGGCTGTGATGAGAGGAATCGCTGGCGGGACTTTAATCATTTCCACGGGTGATATGAAGAGTGATATCTTGCGGTGTTTAATGTTTTCACTGGTGATTTTATTGCTCCAGCATTAGAGCACTCGCTAGCAAGATTTACAAGAGCTTTCCTTTGCTGTGGCGATAGACTGGCTGTTGGTGATTTTGGCATTTGTGATATCGCCAGTGCTTAAAGTGCGCTGTGCCTGTTAGAATGGCAGACCTGGAACATAAAATTGCAGATTCTGCACCTAAAGAAAGACAATGTCTCGCTGGGTTGTACATTTAGTTTTCTCACCATTTAATTAGATATAAGCCTATCCGTAACACATGTTAGTAGCACAATTTACATCTTGCAGTCAGAAAAATTGAACTGTAAATTATAACAACGGGCACAATGATAACAACAATAACGTGCTGCAACTCACTTTTCTTGCAACTTTTCAGGAAAAAAGAAACTGTTTCTTGAGAACATGCACACAAGAATAATGAGTTAACACACTTCACCATGCCATAACTTATTTTGGTTTAGATTTCGAAAGTTGCTTTAAAATTTGGCTGTAATCAGTTGGTGTGATTGTATTAGTAAAAGTATGTCAACAGGTAAATTGCAGCTAGTACACGTTGCTGTACTTCGTCTGCTCAGTGATTCCTAATGGTTAAATGGTTTAAATAGGCAAAGACTTAAACAGGATAATGTATAAAGGCTAGCTGATGAAAACTAGTTAATTTACTGATTAAAAAGAAAATTAATGTTTTTGTATTAAAACCTATATTTTGTATCCTTAATGGCAAAAAATATTTGAAAAACTACTTACTGAACTGACCTTTTTCTACAACTAAAAGCCTAAAATCAAGGAAAATGCATTGGTTTTTGCACCAATGTAAGCCCCGGACGACATAGGGCGAGCTTACAGTGCTCCCCCAGACCTCCAGCTGTTTCTTGCTCTGTTCATTCTGACCTCTTACCTAAACACTTTAAGCACTGGATATCACCTAAGTGTTATAATCACTGTGATAAAATTGCTAGTCAAAACGATCCTTAGTGAAATGTTCTCAGCTTCCACATAAGGTTACTGTCACTTACTACATATACAGAGAACAATTCGTGTGTGTAAATGATGCATTTAAAT
The DNA here is from genome assembly GCA_030141605.1 of Tubiluchus corallicola. Classification (NCBI taxonomy): domain Eukaryota; kingdom Metazoa; phylum Priapulida; class Priapulimorpha; order Priapulimorphida; family Tubiluchidae; genus Tubiluchus; species Tubiluchus corallicola. The sequence continues at coordinate 1,049,901 of JAQGDQ010000005.1, forward strand.
AATGGGATTTTTATGGTAAATTATATTCCATACTAGAATTTAAATTAAGCAGCTAATTTAACAACTGAGGCTAAGCTCCTATATAAGAAAAACACTCATAATTACAATTTATGGCAAAATTAGACTTTCATTGATTCACACATTTTGGAAAAGCAAATCGACAAGTTAGCAGACAAAAATGAACTTGTCAGTAGCAGTGCTAGAATTATGAATTTATTCCACAGCAACACAAACATACATACAAATTGATATTACATTGAAAAAAATGAACAAAGCGAGTTACTGTGAGGAGTTACTGCATTGAGCTTTCAAGTCCTCCTCCAAATAAGTGAAACAATTGACAATTAACATTGGATAGTATTTTCATCAGTTATAACATACATTAGAACCAAATAAGTTTTGTTAGTAACTTAAGATCGGGATGAGTAAAATTGTGAGTTAATTATACTGTTGTAGTAGGTAATTCTTTGATGCATTTTTAAATTGATAAAGATTAAGAGTTTTCATTTCACGCGGATTATTTACGCGGACATGTTAAAACTGAATTATTTTACATGATTATGAATTAATTCAACCATCAATGCAAAAAGTGCAGAGCACATTCCAAATAGTAATAACCAAAAAGCAGTGCTAAGCTGTTCTATAGAAATTGCTTGTGCTTCTATAGCTTGACTAGGCATATTCAAACATTTATGTGAAGGAACAAACTGCTTGTTTAATAAATTACCGGCAATGCTACTTTGGAGTAATGAAGCAAAGCCATGGTTTAATGCTTCTGTATAGTGACTTTGTTTTGGAACTGCAAAAGCCATTTGCATTGGAGCAGAGACTACTGGTGCTACAGAAAATCTACAATATCCATATATTGTAAAGTCTCGGATAAACTCCAACTCTGTATGAATCTCATTATCAAAATATGTATATCGTCCTGTAAATGTCAGATCTAATGCTGTTGAAATATCATCCACAGGTACCCTTTCATCAGCTTGTATTTTCTTCCACAATTTTCCATAATCTGTATCAGATGGACTGTTTCTTAAAACAGAAGTAGAAGAAAAATTTCCAACAGTTAAGGGAATTATGTTACTTTCTGTTAATTCCTGAAGAGTGGAAAACGTGTGGTATTCCTTGCTTACAAACAGCTTACTGACCAACATTCCTGAATACATGGTAACTACAATGATCGCAAACAACCACCACCATCCAATGACCATTCGAGCAGGCAAACGCTGAGGTAAGTAAGTTCCAGCTTGTTGCAGAAATGAAGACAAGGTATATTGAGTGAAATACATTATACCTGATTTTGCAGAGTGCATTTCAGTGAAATCATTTTTTTTGCACGCCATCTTTGTTTGACGATTAAGACAATAAATTATAGGTCCTGTTACAATTCCAAATGTTATAAGCAGCAGCCACACTGAAGTACTGAAAGGATCTGTTAAATCAAATCCTCGCAATTTGTTCCGTTTTGTAACAAACACCTGTGATGAATATGCAACTGGATGCAAAAAAGTCATGACCTTTGTCCTTTCCTGAAGCATATCAACTAATCCAAATACATCAACCTTAGCCTCCTCAGCCACTGTTTCTGGATTTTTCCAAGCTTCAATCATTTTTGTTTTAAAAGTAAAGTTCAGAGCATTGCTGAGTGCCAGAAAAATTTTATTTGCATACGGTCCAACATTATCAGAATCAGCATCCCAGATACCGACCACAAGTTCAGCACCGTTGAGTGAACAGTCATGCATACCCCAGTGGGTGCTATAAAATGCACAGTAATCTTTTGTGGTTGTACTGCCCATGTTTTTCAAGTGTCTAGGCTGACTGACACTTTGTTTGTTGTCTACATTGGTCTTACAATTCCTAATGCAAAATTTTCCCAAAAACTGAAAAATAACAATGTAAGTCAAAAAGAACAGTGTCCTTGTAGAAACCATGTCACAGCCTTCCCAGATTAATTATTTTTCTGCTCAAAACAAAAAGATCGAGTCACCCTATGTCACTTTTGCAAAATCCACTATGAGTCAGTTACTGCTAAAAGCCTCTTATTGAAGAATAGTTATCGATTAGTGATGTGCTGACGAATGGCTGGTTTTCCCTATACGACAAATAACATTTATCACAATCACCAAACGTACAATAATAGGGATTGTATACTAACTATGACTGCTAAGTGTTATTGACTGTTTCTTCCTCACCACAATGCTGACTAAACAAATACAAATGACATACAAGAACAAGCAATTTGAACAATGCAAAACATAGCTCTGCCTTGGTGAGGTATGGGCGAGATTTACTAAACACCCATTTTCTCTTAGAAGTATAAAGAGAAGCTGATTACAACCACAGAAGTCAGCCTTGTGCAGTCTGATATTACCTAGGTTGAAAACTTCTATGAGTTAAAATTACTTCTGTATTCATCCTTATGCAAGTCGGCTTGAGACATTCAATCCACTTATGGCCTTTATGAGTGAATAAAATAAAAATCTCCTACAGGTAGTCTAAGAAATTATGGGAAATTCTATCGAATGTTTTCATTTTCTTCAAAGCTAGATACTGAATACTTACCATGTAACACATTTTTTTATTCATTTTAATGAAGCACAAGGATGAACTTAATATTAAATAACCGGTACTAAAAGATGAAAAAAGTGAAACAAATGGCACCCCAGTAAAGGTCCATATGAATGCAATGTAAACCAAAAAACTATAAGCTACACTGTTTTTAAGCTGTAAATGAAGTAGATCAAATTTACACAATATTTCTGACAACTCATTAACAATTTAGCTAAAAAATCTGAAGAGGTTATTGTTGGAATGATTTTCTTTTAAGAAATAAAAACCACTTATTTTCCCTAAAACTACAATAATTTCAAATTTATTGCAATAGTATAACATTCGTAAAGAAAAAATCCAACAGCATATATCAGTCTCCATAATGGTTACACTTAGAGAATTTAGCAAAAATACTACAATTTTTATATTAAAAAGTATGTTCAGCATATTTAAGTCAAAGGCTCAGACTATTTCATACATTCCACAAGGCAAAAATGAAAACGTTATGCAGTAAATTCAAGCTCGCACAAGTGGGTAAGAATAATTAGTTTCAGACTACTTGTGTTTCATTTTACTGAAAAAGTCATACGACTCAGTGACACACATTGGTAATGGACAACTCAGTTTATATTTAAGCAAATTTGGGCAGCTCCAAAGATACACAGTAGAGAGGAGAGTTCCAAAAATAACCACTTGCCGAAAGACCTAGAAGATTCTATCGTCTCTAACCATTTAGCCACCTAAACGACCATTACACCAAGTGATGGAATCAACCTGGATCGGAATTTGGATAGCTGTGAGCAACTGTCTTTACTTGTACAAGCAAGGACACCAAGGCATTTGCACTCAAAGCGAGCGACACACAATAGCTCTTTGATCAAACAAGATATCTTGTACAGCTACAGAACTCCAGAAAAATCTACAAACAGCACACCATAGGCAGCTATGCCACTATCATCACTCCAACTTAGTTTCTCGGAAAGAAAGGAAATTTTGATTTCAATCTAAATTTTATTATTAAGACTGAGCACACTAGATGTGGTACACCTTTGACTGCATCCACACTAATTATAATTAAAAAAGCGCAACTTACCCACTTATTTAATGCATCCAAGTAGGCAGGATTGGCACTGGTATTTGCATTCCTTTCCTCTGCATTGGCTGCATATGGTGCTACCTCAAGTTCTATAGTTTAAAGTATAGAGAAGGCATCACATTTTAATGTCTTCTAAATTTTATTACATCTATTACATTTAAATCTTATTACACAATAATTATTCTAAATATTATTACAGCATATGCCATAGTAATAAATAGTTCTCTTTCATTAATCTTACAATCTAGAACAATGTTAAGCCAAGAAGCCGTTTAAGAGATTTGTATTAAAAGCTGTCATTAGTAGCAAGGATATGTCGTTCACAAACATTAAAACAAAACCGACCCAATCTTATACTGCAGGTCAAAACAATCTGCTCTTTAAAATATTAAAAGGGAACACACAATTTTTTCAAAATGACTTACGTGAAAGAATTATTACCACATGAACACGATTTCACATCCGCGCCACTAGTTCTTCGGTGTTACATGCATTTCCCCATTCGCTAGTTAGACGGGCACTAGCGCCTTAGTTTCTGAGGAACTATGCACGTTCGACAGCACATGCGTGAGCACAGTGCTAAATTTGAAATTTGAATTTTTATCTTAAAACTTGCCTAGTTTCAGTACAACACACTGAATATCTTACAGTAGCATTGTAATTCAATTTTCAATTTCGCAAACATGTGCAACATGCTCGTGGAATGTTTTTGCTGTTGAAAATTATGTTAATTTGCGATGTCATCAAAAGTTGGGCTCACCCGCTGTCAATTAAGTTTTCAATCTATAATTTAATTATCAGAAACACTTTTACATTATTAATTGTGTTAAAATGTATACTTTTTATCGGACATGAAAATGTAAAAATATATGAAAAATCATCCTGTCTTCCTTTAATAATTACACCATTACAGTGTTGCAAAAAACTGTTCAGTTTGCCAGATGGAGCCGACCTGGATCTGCTGGATCATTCGATTTGACAGTAAATCTAAAAAGTTCTGTACCAACACAGCTCACAAATGTATGTCACGTGAAGTCCGGCAAAAACTCCACTTCGCAAGTAAGAGGTTCTGTATAATGCCAGACATTATATATGGCAGTGTATCTAACATTCACTTTATTAATTACGAACGATTCATAAAAACTCATAAAATGTATGCCAGTAAATTTTTTAATAAGGCAAACATCCATGCTGCTGTGGTAACTATTGCCTTTCCACGGTCCAAATCGAGAGCTCAAACTTGAAAATTTTCTGAACAAAAACTGGAACAAAAAGGAACTTGGCACAGAGCATGAAAAAGACCAAAATTAGTTTTCTTTTCAATTTGGCATTCCTCACATATCATAAACAAAATAGCAAAGCTCGATTTTTCTAAATTAGCTGTCTATAGCTTGCAAGGAAAACAGCTATACAGAAGTGAGGCATCTTATGTCCAAGATACTTACAAATCTAAAACTTTACCGTATACAGTAGTTCTCTTTAGTTACTCACTTTGACTCGGCAGTAACATAGCAAATTCGACAAATTTTCTGCTTGATTTGGCATGATTAGGCACTATTTTAGCACACTCAGCAGAGATTCAGTTGACCAAATTAAAGTTACCTTGCTTGACTGAGTCAAACTCACATTCTAACTCGGGCACTTTAACTCACTCTAACTATAGGACAGAAGCGACCACTAGTAATATGCAGACACATAATAGCAAGAAAAATGTAAAAAAATTATTGCATATAGTCCACAAAGAATTTGCATTAAAATTGAATTTGCTTACAGATAAAAATTATATGGGAACCTCGGAACATCCTTTTCAAGTAACAACATTACCCATACTAAGACTGATGCGAAAATGTCACACAGTTTAAAAACCAACCTGTAGTTTCTGGATTACCAATGTATTTAAAAACACATGTGGGAGGCACAGACTCCAGTACAAGTATAGCATTAACAGCTTTCTGCAGCAAATGTTGGAATGACATTGGAGAATGGTCTGACTTCGCTGCTTGTTTAGGCTTATCTTTTGACTGTAACAAAAATAAATACTATAAAAATATCAGTTTCTCTCAAGCTTCACTCACAACGCTAAGTTGGTGCAAAAAACTTAAAAACTGTCATGCGTCTTAAATCTTAATAAACGGACCACATTACCACAATTCTGCTTGTCAACCCACTTCTGAGAATTAATACAGTTGCAATACACTTATGCAACTTATGATCAATACAGTTAGATGCCACTTTAAGTAGTAAATTATAGCATTTAGCTAAAAATAGCATTAATATGATCGTTTGCACCAAATGTCATCTACAAATTATGATACATAAAAAATGGAATTTATGGTATGCTATTTCATGTCAGATTTCAGACAAGTATAAGGCAGGAGTCTAATGTGCTTCAGTTCAGAGAACTTAATCTTTTCGCACGTTTTTTGCTTATCAAGAAAAATACATGGCAGACCTGCAAGACAAACAGCAACGTACTATTTCTCTGAGATTTTTACGATGTAAAAAAACAAACACCAAAGACAATTCTAAATGTGAAGGACTGTAAAACTTACCAATATTTTAATGGATGGCAACTTTTCTAAATGTTCATGCAACTTTGCACTCTGTAAAGAAAAAAAAACTCCAAGCTAAGAATGACCAATCTGCATAAATAAACTGATAAAATGCACAACTGTACAGATACAGAACTCTGGTGGCATGTGCAAATTCGTTGGACTGCATGTACAAGATCTCACAGCTTGAGATCAAACTTGCAGTTCCTAGATGAATATTCAGCTGACATTGTCCGCACAGAAATTTAAAGAGATAATAACATGTGGCTCAAAAGCGCAATAGGTTTTGACTGAGGTAAAACTAACCTCTTACCAGCCACAATCTACTCTTCATGCTTTAAAAATTATTACAAACTTTAGCATTATAAGTTGTAATAAGTAATTATCACTTTTTAATTACATAACCATGTCGTTTAATATAGTTGATCAAAAATAAGTTTAAGCTGGTAATCACAATAATCTTCTATGTGTGGGTAAAGTCTGAAGTAAAAGTGGTCTAAGAGAATGAATTATAAGCATCATTAGTCATTTTGGTTTTGCCTGCAGATTGTATGGCAAAAATACTCAATTCGAGCATGCAGAATAAGACAATTACATGTACTACTCACTAATTCACAGGAATGCTTAATTTTGGAGACGATACCATCATAACCAAGTTTCTGTAGGCATATCCATATCGGTAGGCAGCTAAGTCTTAGATGGCTATTAGAGGAACTGAGACCAGCAGCATGCACTAAAATGGGTTCTGATGCCTTAAACAATGACTGAAGTTACAGATAAGAAAATTATAAATGTAAGAATTGTATTTACAGAGTACACGATGTGCACAAATAATATCATTATACAGTATGTGATGCATACAAAACAAGATGATACAATGACAGTATGATGACACAAGTACACTATGACAATATAGTATTTACAAAACTCAAATTCAAATACAGTGAAAAAAGTACCAGTAATCTCCAGAGAATGATAAACCTCACCATACCAATGTGTTGTTCCAGCCTGCCAAAGGTAAAGGAGAATTTGCATTATATTCCATGACAAGAAGCATGGTAGCTTGCTTGGCTTTGGTACTTCCGAAAATAGGATTATTGTACATTGTACAAATTTTGGATTATTCACTTGCACCAGGATTATAAAACATTTAAGAGAAAATGTCTAATCTGACAATACCATAAATAATCATTCAAAGGATACCACATAAGGAATAGCTGGTATTCCTAACCATACTCCCATTGTTAAAGTCATACTATCACCAGTCTTAGCAGCCTGAAAAACGTGAAAGCTAATAACTGAATAACAGCATTTTAAGATCTGCACTTATTAGTCATTACCAAACTATTTTTAATAAGCATTACTAATAACTACTACTTGAATAGTTATAATGCAGCAAGCACTTCATATGTATCGACACTCTACTGACAGAAAAAGTAATAAAAATCTACTGGTAGATGTAAAAGCGAGACTCTAGTTAAGTTCAGGACAGACATACTGGACACTACACCAATCACAGTTTCCATTTTCATCAGTTTATTTATCATACAGGTATAAAAAATAAAGAAAATATCAGTGTTTTAAAAGTATTTCTGGGATGTAAGTAAAGAATCGATTTAGGAGCACTTATTAGAGGCAATCCAAGTGACAACTTGTTGTAGACATATGTGGTCAAACCGTGCAACATAAAAATTTAAAAGGCATGTATACAAACAAAGAATTTGTAAGAGCCAGTTTTTTAAACTCATCATTGAGCCAAAAAAATAAAACCCAGTAAAAACACATAGTATCGACGTATACTTACAATAACAGAGTTAGGAACTGACATCAGGGTTAAAGTTGAAAGGTTGTGTCCTTCCAAATGAAGCCATATATCGTTGGCTTTGCAGATTTCCTGAATTTGCTTCAAATTGTCTACCTGACCAACAACAGGTGTACCTACAATATTGGCAAAATTCACAATCAACAGCAAGCAATGACAATGCAAAGCTGAATAAGCAGAATAATCTGACAAACAAACTGAGATGACGCCAGTTTAGAAAACCAAACAGAAACTGAATTTAACAAAATACGAATTATTAAGACCAAACACAAACAGAAAATGCATTAACAATTTAATAAGTGCATTATAAAGCAGGATTTTCTAACACATGTAGCCTTAGCAACTTACTTTTAACTCATTTCCTAAGGTAAACGTTTAGTACTTTTTTCAAATTTGCTAAAGCATTTGCTTAGTGTAATGATGATCGAAAGATAAAGTCGCCAAATTTAAATTGATAAAATTCAAACTTGTAGTTTTATTTCAGACAAGTGTAAAGAAAATAAAAAATAATAACTTTTGCAAACTTTCATATTGGACAAATTCACCGCATTTTCAACATTTTGATTTACGGAACTGACAACCACTATTTTATGTTTGCTGCAATATGCAAACAAGCATTAAAAACAATACCAACAAGAATACCTGCATTTGCCACTACAAGTAAAGGCACTTTTCCAGCAGCAAGATCATCTTGCACTAATTGAGCAAGTCGCTGTGTACTCTAAAACACATAATATAAAAAAGTTGTCAAATTACAACTACTAATAAAAATATTACACAGTAATAAAATAAAAAAAACAATGATGAAATTGCAATTAGTTCAAAATTTTTCACCTAAACCTCTAGAGACAGATGAATTATGCACTGTTGAACAAATATGACTAAATATTACCATTTTGTATCTTTTGTTACTTTCCACACCACATGGAATAACAGAGACGCAGGAGACAGGTAGACCCAACTGAAAGTAAACCAACTATCAAATTAATCGTTAAAGGAAAAATTTCTACAAAAATCAACTGCTTAACAAAAATGTGCAACATTATGAGAATTCTTTATAGTTAGTGTTTGTACAAAACAGCATAAACATCTTAATGTTAATTACACCACAAAAAGAAAAGTATCAACACATTACAAGCTAAAGTACGGTAGGCTAGTATAATTCCACGGTTCTATGCCACAATAAAATTTTGGTGATTTATAAGAAGTGATAACTTTACCTGCATGCAAAGGAATTCACCCATTCCGTTGCGACAAGCTGAGCTAAGATACAGAACTGGTGGACGAGGGTACAGTGCCTCAAATCCCTCCGTACTGTATTTTGGATATTTTTTGTACAGCAATAATTTACATATACGTAACAAACCATCTCTGTAATCGTCATGGAAATAAGCCGCGCTTTCAAAAAATCTGTAAAGGAATAAAGGATACAATCTAGCATTAAAAAAGACAAAATCAAAATTCCTGATATTGTAAACCGTAAATTTAATGTGTGCTGGAAATGTTTGCGAATATTGTGAAGAAGGCCTTAGGCATTTAAACTTACAGGCCCTTTGCAGCAGCATGTTGGCTTCGTTTTATGGTGTGTACAGGTATTCAGTTTGTAGAACTGTAGTTAGCTGAGCCAACACATGTTAGTACTGCCAATAAAAGGCACTGCCTACTATTATGCCTTCTTGTTATTCGCGAGGTGTTCACTGAAGCATGATTTGGTGAGTTTAAATCAATGTCAGTAATTATATTTGCAAACACTGAAAGCTAATTGTCATCATTTTACCCAAAGACTTGTTTTTATCCGCTATGCCAGATTTGTTTAGAATTGCATAATTTAGCAGCTCAGCTATTGATCAATTATGTTTGGATAGTGCAAAATTCACAACCTGGGTAATTTGCTTGAAATGGTTGCAAAAATATCGACATTTTGAAACTCAATTAGCAAAAATTTAGCTCACACTTTTCTTCTGGTTTACTATAACCTGGTATCTAGAAGTTGTTAAAGTTAAACGAAACAATCAGTACTTGAAAATAATTGTTATAAATTCCCGGTTCATGCAGTCTTTGAAAGTAAATAAATCAGAGAAGTCAAAGATAAGAATATGACAGGAGCCAAGCACTGTGCAATCCTCACAAAACTGTTAAATTATTTTTATTTTGCAACCATCAACCATAAGTTACGGTACATACCTAAATAGCCGAGATAACCATAATGTGGTATCAGAAATAATGCGTGTTGTAACATGACGTAGGTGAAGCTGATCCAAAGTGGAAATGTATGCAGCTACGCTGTGTGACAATACAGCCATTTTTCCATCTTCATCTAATGGATGCAAAGTAACATCTCTGCTACGAAAAATGTAAAAATGTTTGCTAAAGCAACCGGTTTCAACCCAATGATCAAGTTTTTACATAAAAACCATCTCATTTTGAATAACTATATTTAATCCTTAAAGTGATTTTAGTCACAAAAAGTACCTCTCGCTGTTACTATTGTTTGATTCTGTTTACGATGTAAGTTTGTCAAACTTGTCTAGAACTCTGTTTTTGTTTTTGAAACTTAATGAAGACATTAGCCTAGAATACTAATAATATTACTCAAATATATTCATATTAACAAATTAATTAAATACAGTATCTATATTAATTAAACACATTTTCTATATCATCTTGTTTACTGCAGTATTTCTAGTTTTTTTTACGAAAATTAGACGATCTTATCAAACTCATTTGCATATGATAAGCAATTAACAAAATGTTGGTACAAGCATAAAAAACAGATTTCCAAAATAAAAAAAATGTCTTTCAAGGTTCAGGTTACAAGATTTTTTTTAAAAACTACTTCATTTCGCAAGTTGTAACAGCATATTTCAAGAACTAGTCCAGTCCAACAGACTATATGGTAGCAATAGTTACAAGGACACTATAAAAAAAGACAATGCGTGCAAGCACTAACAAACTTGTATAAAATGACCAAAGAAAATATCAGCAATAATTTACAATTCATTTTATCTAGATTTACTGAGATAAGCAGTAAAGTGATAAATTTTGCTTTAATTTTTGAGACTTACTTCTGTTCGGAAGTATTGTCCTCTTCATCATCGCACAAAATAATATTTTCCAACTTTTCTATTACATCCTGTATTTGAAGTCCACTAAAATAACACAATTATTTAATATAACTCATAAACAGACATATAATCAAAACAATGTACAAATTTCATTGAACTCTTTAACTACAGTTTGTTGCTCGATCAACATCTGGTGAGCCAGTGTGAAACTATACGTGTCAGCAGGGCTTGCGCACCTTACAAAACTACATGCCAAAAACTAAAATTCAGCAATACTGGCGAAAGAATACATCAAATGACGAAATTCTTGCCGAAAGAGTACTCTGTTAGTCTTTACAATAACCTACTTTTAATATAACAATAACACTAGTTTTATGGGCATAATGAATATTTGTGGTCCGAGGTCCTTCATTTGTACCCTAAAATACAAGGCACAACGTCAGTTACGTTTACCAAAGGAAGTAACACTGGTCATTAACGTCGATGCTATTGACGACAGCCAGTTAATAGTCGTTGAACCTCTGTCATTCTCATTTACAACTGCCATTGTTTAAACAAAGCCAGCATTCTAAACATTAAAGTGAAGAGAATGCTTTTTGGTAGTTATAATGTAACTTAGAGCACACTGTGACTAATATAATACAAGTATGTTTATTGCTATAATTTTAGCTAAAAAGTGAAGGACAGCTGCGCCGGTGTTAGTAGCAAAATGCATTGGAAGTTGCTTAGTTAATTCTTGAAACCTGTAGAAATGACAAAATGAATGATTATGTTTAGCGAAGGAAGTAAAAACCACAACTTTTGCCAGATGTGCAGAGAGCATAGTATAACTTGCTTACAACCTAAAGACTTAATAACTCTTCATGAATTGGCAAGCAAGAATCAACTATTTCACTATAATGGCGAAGTACATGAACAAAATAATTTATTCAAGATATCTGTTGCATAAGATCATCCAAGATCTCACATAATCTGTTTGTTGACTGTGTGTTATAACAGACACTTCCTCGAATAAAATATCAAATGCAGAGAACAGAGTGATTGTTTTGTCGGCGAGCAGTAAAAAATTACATATTTGTCTGATTCTTTTGATTCAAAAAACTTAACATTAAGATAGACACGCAAACATACAAAAATGTACATGTACTGGTATAGACTAGAAAAAACTCACAGAAAATTTGTTTGTTAAATTGATTTATAATCAATAATGCACAAATGTTCTTCATGGTGTTTATCTACCCTTTTTGCCATTTATTTTGGTGATGGTAATAGACTGACAAATATATACGTACCAAGTTACATTACAAGGCTATACACATTAATAAGCAGAGGTTATAGGCACCGTTAAACAGCTTTACAAGCAAGAATTTCTCGAAATGGAACTGGAACTAACTCGTAGTTGTTCTTCCAGGTGTCGATTTCAAAAAAGAAGTACTAAACACTCCCTCTGGGACCTCCATGAAGTGATTCACGATTGTTTTTTGCATTTGGTGTTCGATCAAGTTTTGAGAAAAAAGAACCAGCGAACATTCCCATTTTGGCACCCTATACCTGCTTTTCTTTCACAAAGACAGTTTTTGCATAATAGGCTTACTGCCATAACAGACAAAATACAGTCAAACAAACAGACAAGCAAACAAACTGTGTTGAAGAACAACATCCTTGGCAGAAGTAAAAATAAATAAAATAATTATCCCCCACTTTACCCTGACCCTAAGCACATATTTTACTAAGTGTGCCATTTTTACCTAGTTCTCTGATTGTGCCATTTTTTCTTGCGCCATTTTTACCCACATTCTGTTTTGTCATATAAAAAATCAAGATGTGCAAAAGTGGTTAGATCTAAAATGAAAGCAATGAGCGACAGAATTAGAACATACACTTGGGAGTCATAAAATAAATTCAAAGAGATGAAAAATGACTGAGCCAGCGAAGGGTGTGAGCTTCAAATTTTGTCAACAACCAGGTTGCGAAAACTTCAAATTATGTCAACAACACGGTTGCGAAAACTACTAGAGGCGTATCCTCGCGTTAATCATGTTAGATGGTGGAAACAACACAGTGTTCAGCATTTGGTTTGGTATTCACCTGAGCACATAGAGGACTGAGATCAAAATTGATATATTTCTCTGTTATTCAAGAATGCAATTTTATCCAAACTTCAATGTTTTGCTGTACAGCATGCTGGCCATTAGTAACTTGAAGTCAGATTTAACGAGCAAATTCTATTTTAAATATGCATCTAGAGCAGGCATTCTGAAAAGCCTAGCATGCTAGTTCTGTAATGACAACATTTTGAGCATTATTACAGTTTATAATGACCTAAAAGTGTAGGCAAAACATGTGAATGCACAATGGGTATAATTTATTATTGAGCTATTGAACAGAAGATTTTATTCATAAGTTATTGGACTTAAATTAGGTAAAACTTTAGGCCACCCAACATAGTTACAATTATTACTGAAGTAAAATAATGCTAATGATGAACTATTGCACACCTTCCTTTAAGAGGAGCTGGTATATGTTCTTGCAATGGCTTCAGATACCTTTCCCTGTTCTCTGCCTTGATTTTGCTGAAAAGTAGGCAGTTGATTAGAACATGTTGCAACAGTGCTAATGTACATAAAACAATCAAGTTAGCACTATTTGAAAATAATAGACTCAGCACACATTTGTTACTGGATATAAGCTACTAATCAAAACCAATTCTGCAACAATTTTTTTTTTAATCTAAAGATAAAGGTGTAACTGAAAGTATTCGATAATATTTGGTAATTTAACCAATCTTAAAGCTTCTGAAATCTAAATGCGTAACTGAATAAAATCATGGAAAAATACGTTTTACAAGCATAAACTTACTCGTGTAGTTCATCCAGTATTTTAATGTTCTCGTTAACAGAAGTCTGCATATCATTCAAGACAGGATTGACAAACTAAAATAAAAAATTCATTTTCAAACAAAATTTTGTTTTGAAAATAGTGAATCCACAGTAAGTCCTCGCTAGGAAAGAACAAGTCACTTAGCATGTTGGGTTTATTTACTGTTATCTCTTAAACTTAGAAAACTATAACAAAGAAATTTGCAAAAAAAAACTGTCAATAAAGCTTAAATTTAAAACACACTACCTCTGAATAGAAATTTTCAGGCGAGGCGGTTGCCGCCATTCACTTGAAAATTAAGACGTAACTGGGAGACTTCGTGACTTTTCGTAAATACATCATGGTTTTCCGTAAGCGCGGGCTGTTTAAACTAATTCAGATTTTTTCTGCAGCTTACCTAATGTTCACGCAAAAATATTACAAAATTAGCTACCTATTTTTTTCTAAAAGCTTATTATACTTTTGAAGAAAATTGAACAGTGTGCTACGTTTCTTCAGGACGAATGATGTCACTGGAAGAAGGATGGGTATATTCAAAATGGAAAGGCTGAAATGGGAAATGATTGCGACTTTAATATGATTTTACTAATCACACGAGGCGTTTATTACTAGTTTTATTACTAAATCCTCCTAACGTTTTTCGTGAATATTGAAATAAGCCTAACTTCCCAGAAGGCTTGGCCTTTCCTTTAAAGACTCTTCATTTAGCCCACACTTTGAGCACTAAAATACTGTTTGTTGAGTTTAAATTTAACAAAGCAGCAAGTACTCTTATAGTAGGTTGTCTGTTTGCCATGCACCAGTGATTTATTGTTATAAAGAAGCCACTACAACTCCAGTCACTATGGGAATTGGCCACTAATAGTGGAAAGCCCTGGTTCACCGCTATTTGATTTATTGTTAGTGTTTACCTGCTTAGAGTAGTGATAAGCATGGCTTCAGTAGTAGTCTACTATTTCTTAAAGGAATACTACACAGTAAACTAACATAAGTTCAGAACACTTGCTGTGTCTTTTAAAGCAACTTCATCAAACATTTTCAAGCGATGTGCTTCACAAACGCCTAAAGACAAATGTGTATATTCAAAAATTTCTGCTTTCAACCTATGATCGGCTCTCGCAAGCACTATGCCATCATCGGTACATTTCTTCTCATGATACATAAGCTAATACATCAACTCGTGCTTGCCAGAGACAGCTAATGACTAATTAAAACAAGAAGTAAATAAGAAATACGAAACATTGATTACAGGGAACAATGCCTAAGTTGATTGCTAAAAATTGATACATAAGTGAACAGCACAAAATAGAAAGTAATAGAACGTTTTACTAATTCTTAAACAGCACAGCTGTAAAGGTTTGATTATCTCTGCTACGATCACATTTGGCATACTTTTCTCATCTTAACTGCTAACACTCTGGCCTCTAAAAACATTCACACAGCTTTTTGTCCTGTAACAATTACAATGTAAACAATTTGTACCCTCTATACTAGGTTGGGTGAGTGTTATTTATGCTGCTCTTATCTCTATGACAAAGCTTGAAATACAAACCTCTAGTCTAGATGCTATTAATTAATAAATTTACAGTACAGTAATCTGACCTGTGAAAATTGTCATCATAATTAGCTGGAATAAGCTTCTAATGTTTCCTTCTTTCGATAATATTCAAGTCAAACGTTTTGATAATCTTGCACGTAAATTCAGATCAACTTCAATTCAAATAAGTCAAATAAGTGTGATGTGTTTAAAATATTGTTATACTCTAAATTCAGTTCTTTGTTTATTAAATCTATATTATAATACCAATGTAATATAATATAATAGTACGGCTCTTTTTTTAGTATTGAAATGTGTTGGACAGTTATGTAAGTTCCTCCATGGGTTTTTGCATTCTAGAATTTTTAGATGCCTGGTATAATACCAGACCAGACAGCAGAAATATCTATCAGACAGCACTTTTGAATGCTTAAAGGGTGCTCCCTACAGTTTAGACACAGGAATTCACTCATATTTTTTCAAACATGCAAACAAGGGTTTCAATCGATCTTTCACAAGAATAACACTTGTCCTCCAGCAAGTGCAGTGCTGACCTAAGACAGAATTTTTGTTAATTTAAACCTTACTTTATAAATTGTTTGCATCCCCTTCTGACTGGAAGCTTTAACATTTTTGTTTGCCCTCAGTCTGGTAGCAAAAAGAATCCTTCGTCGAAACAAGCCATAGCCTAAATCACCAGGCTAACGCGTTCATAGAGCCAATCAACCACATCAAATAACTGGTTCGTTCAGGGGAATTCGATAGGGTCAATTGGATTGTGATAAAGTGCTGTGCTGTCAAACAGGTTGTAAATTTTTATCGTTTATTTACATCATCACAGGCCAGTCAATACTATTAAACGTGCAACTAATATAAGTTAGATTTTATGCAAAAGCTAAATTTAAAGATTAGTACTAATAGTAGTACTACTAAGCAACTATTACTTAGTAGTAGTAGTAAGAATAGATATGCACGTCGATAGTTACCATAAATTACTTTTAGCTTTACGAAAAAATATTCAACGTGCCTTGTAAAAAAAGTGCTCCGCTCCTGCCGTGACGGGATTAATGTTGCTTTTTTCCAAGTCTGCATCTTCGGCATTGCTATTACTAGTGTTGGAATTTTGTGAAAGTGCAGCGTTGTCAGCCATACTGACACATTGAGCGTTTGGTTGTTATTACGTAGTACTGACGGAGCATCAGAGCACGTAGTAAAATTGTTATCTATGGTTTGCTATCACCAATTTAATTCAATTTAATCCAGCTTTGTTGCACAAATACAGTTACAAATACACTGGCAAATTCTAATCAAACATACCATATTTCTGGAACAAATAATATAGACATGTAAAATACTTATGACGATAGTAAAAATTAATTTAAATTTAACTACCAGTAGATGATTTACGTATGGAATATTTCACATGGTGATCAGTATTATTAAATTTTAATAAAAAATAATTTTGTAAGGTAATCTAATTATAATTTATAAATCAACTATGTCATGTTGGACTCTTATATAAAAAGCACAGCTTGACAAAAGAATTTTATATAAGTGATACGTAATATAAGCTTAACACGTAACTGACTTAACATATTAAACATAATATATGTTTAAGCTTAATATCAATAATTAATTTATGGTAGTTGTAGGAGATAAGTTTTGAGCAAAAATAACAGTTCGGATGAGTAGTTAGCTGAATATAGGCTAAGCCTAGTACAGTAAAGCATACTTGCATGGTGGTTTAGTGTTTCTATTTGGTTTCGACTTATATGATTTGAATTATTATTTAAGTTTACGTACTGGCGACAGCCACCACAGATCAAGATCAATTTTGCGGTTTCTCCTAAAAAACAGGATGAAGAGAATGCACTGTTTATTGCGGCTCTTTTTGTTATTGAATTTATAACCACCACACTATGGAGCCCCTGTAGGGCCACGTATTATCCGTAGATAAATTAGTATGTGCACCAAATTATTGCATGCATAAGTATTCGTATTAATGATTCGTGACCAAGCATTAGTATCATGTATGCACAGATTAATAGTTCGGGGAACAAATTAGTCTCTTATGTGCAAGAAGTAGACATTAACTAATATATCATGTGAACTGGTTAGTAATTCAAGACCGCGAATTGGTATATCGTGCATGTGGATTAGCGAATGGCTCCTGATTCAAGCAGTTTCAACTTTCAGAAAGCAGTGATTTTGTCTAAGACTATGTTTAATTGTGTAGGCAGAGTCTTTTACCAAAAAGAAACAGACTTACTGGAAAACTAAAATTTAATATTGAGATTAACATATATGACTAGCATTTATTCGTACAAATCACACAAAGTCACGAGTTTATGATGAAGCTATTACCCAAAGCCAAAATATATCGCAGAAATAATCAAAGCAACAAAATAGTTGATTAAAAACGTAGCTACTCAAAGTATGCTACAGCGTACACGTGTATAGCTAACAGAGATTTAATGGTGAATAGCCTACAGGCCTACTGACAATAAGCATCAAAACTATAGCAACTCAGTCAGATTAGCAGCAGGTTAGTAGCAACTTTGTACAATTGCGACAATTCAATGAACAGTCAATAAGCACGATATTCTTGCGATACTAGCAAGACTTACAATAAAGTATCAATAACGTCTAACATTTAATCAAACAATACTTAGTAATACGTTCATGTTAACCTTCCCATAATTGGTATGAACAAACTTTGGCTTCTTTCATGAGCCATTTACTGTTTTATTCACTTCAACTATGAAGTTCATTCTTTCCCTCGATGGATAAAACTCCAATAAATTCTATTAATTAATTTTTTATTTCTAGATTTCATAAGAACACATTGTTTTTATACTAAATTACGTTTTAATTTTACATCAGTCTTAGTCAACTGTCTAGCTCGTCTTTGTCCGTCTCTACTGCTTTCTATTATATCTGTCTGTATCTGTAAAATGTGGCGAGCAGATATCTTCCTAGGGATTAGTGGCCACGAATTAATAATTTGTCGCCACAGATTAATAATTATATCGAGTATGGTCCGTGGATTAATATATCATGCACACGGAATATTAATTCGTGCCCACGAATTAGTAATTTCTCTCAATGGCGGTTCTGAAGCTCCATACCATACATAATAATATCGCTACGTGATTACCGTTTACATAGTAATATAATTATCTATGCTCTATACGGTACCATTGAATAAAAGGATCTTTGCGCCTTAGTGTGCCATCACAACACGCAGCACTTAGATCGGGGAACAGCCCAATTGGCAACAATGGCATGTTATCGCAATTTATAGTCAATTTCTTAAAGAAATATATCCGTGCTGCAAGCTAACAACAATTATAACATGTTTCGCTAAATCAATTTTATTAATAAGTTACAAGCGTAAAATTATTTTGCATATTTTAACTTGCACTGGAATTGATTTATTAGAGTACTGTACTGTACTGTAGTTTAATGCGAAGCACTCTAAGTCCCAATCATTAATTTCTTTCAAAACAACATTTTCTCACTTATAAGTGAGTCTGCCAAGCACAGCAAAATGATCAGATAAGTCAGTTACAGAATAGTTTTTGTTGTCACACCTGGCATCATCCGGCCAATAATATGTGAACCTAGCAATTCTATCGGGATCATAGCATATTGGAAATGACTCTGTCCACCTTGGTCGTATGACCTGTTGAGTTGCTTGTATAGGAGTTTCAAATTCATTGCTATACATTACGTAATCTATGAAATTGCATTTGTGACTCTGTGGTTTAAAGTCATTTTCATTTGAAACAGTACACGGTTTCTCACCTATTATAGGTGGAACAGTTGCGCGAAGGGCTTTGAACATACCAGCTGTTAAGTCAAAGGATTTGTAAATATTGACATTAAAATCTCCAGCATATATCACAGGTTCTGATTTTGGAATACCGAGATTTCCAGCAAATTCTCTCATTTCTGTTGTTTGTCCTGTCTTCACTTCCCAATTGCTGCCTGTATTCAGATGGGTGCTGAAAATGTTATACAACTTCCACCTACCATTGTTGTCAGTTTTGTTAATCTTTGCATAAGAAACACCCTTCATAGAAGTGCTGTCCCAAGACATATCCTGAGAAATATCAAAAATATATTCTTTTTGTTGCAAAATAGGCCACCGTGAGGCTATGAATATGCCACCATTCATAATTTTAGGCCCTTCTTGCTGATAATGCCTGGAATACGTTTTCCTTTCTTTGTATGATATTGTTTTAGCCGAGTGATCGAGCCAGGAGCCAATGGTATCTGTGTGATACGCAAACCCATGCTGAGTTAATAACCTCCTAATGTTCGCTTGCTTTGGAAAACAACCAGCCATAAATTCTTCCTGAAATGCAATTGCATCAAGATCTGGTAATATGCGACGCAGAGTGGATGGAATCCGACATGTTCGCTCCCTTTGTCCATCATGGGCAATGAAGTAGTTACGATCATAGACATTATACGCCAAAACGTTGATCGTATTAGCTGGCGTGCTGATTAATTTTGTGCCCGAGTAAGGCGATTGACAAAGAACCTGTGTCCCTGTCTCACAATGATTGTCACCGTTGCCACTGGGGTCACTGCGTACGTAGTCGAAACCAAATACACGGCAATGTTCTGGTTTCGTTGAGCAAAAAGGAGCTTCTCCTGTGGACAACAAAACTATAAATATTAAATGTCATCTCATACAAATACCTATATACACATGCGCACCAGAACTAATAAAAACAAATTTTATCATAGTGATTGATTAAACGTCACATGAACGAACATACAATTTTAAAGATTTTGAAAGGTAATGAGGTTAGTTGTGCTGGAGTTGTGTGTACAGAGACCGAGTGTGCAGGCACTGACAATAGTCAAACATGAGTTTCATTTGTAGTGTGAAATGATAAAAACATCTGCACTCTTGTGGGATTTTTTGGATTTAATAAAATAATAATAGTGCACATGATTATCATTTAATTTTCTAATCATTACAAACACTTGTAACTTGAAATTAGTTTAATCAACGAAAGCAAACAAAATGAAGCTGAGCCATTTAAAATACGTGCCGTTACTCTTTTCTCTATTACTCTGTTCTCTGTACTCTGCCATTTATTACACTTATGGTTTTACTATTTGCTGGTAAGAAATAGTTTTGGTAACAATATAAAATTGCCTAAGACCTGGGACATAGAAATAGCTTTTCGGGAAAGAGAAAGGCTTGAGCAGACACATTGTGCACACATAATGAACAGACACATTGGTTAACATGAAGTCAAGAATGAGTTTAGTGAACTTCCTAAACATCATTGACAGAGTTGTGCAGCTATCTCTTAACCTAGCCCCGGGCCGACTCTAGGTAGTTTGACGTCCTAGGCAAAAGCATTTTTAGCGATCTCTCCTCAATGGTTAGTTCCTTCCCCCAGTCCCCATGCACCCTACCCACAAAATTGAATTTCTGTGGTAGATAATAAAGTATAACGCTACCTATGTATTAGACGTATACAGGTATTATAGTGTACTATTTAAGTGTTGTTAATTGCCTATCTACAGCTTGTGTTTATTTCATTTGAAATTGAATTTATGACCCATTGAACGTCCTAGATCTTCAGGAGCAATCAAATTTCTACAACTATAACACCAGTCTGGTTGCAAATACCTGATTAGCGAATCTTTTTGTTGCTCGGTGCCGCCAGCTTTTTTACCTTTCTTCCAGCTGTACACTCCGAAAGGCCTCGATTCTTATAGCTTTATCTGCCATAACTAGATAAACGCCAACGCTAGAAATTTTATTATTAAATGGATGCGTCAGTAATGTCTGTCTCCAATGACGTACCTCTTAGGAGCCAAGTAATCGAAAGTGTTTTGCTGAATGAATACAGTTCCGTTTTAGGCGCCTATGAATCATATGTTTTTTTAAATTAAAGCAGTGTGGTACACTTAAGCAATCACGCATGCATTAAGTTATTACTTATGCTAAAAGTAAGCTTAAAAATTAAAGAATTATTTTCAGAATTTGGCACGCTAGGCAACTACCTAGTTTGCCTAGTGGTAGGGCCGGCTCTGACCTAGCCTACAATAACTACTATTTAAATGCCAACTTATTTACCCACAAAACCTTTTAAATATCAACGATATTCACAGAAGAACAGTGATCATAACTTTAGGGTACCAAATGTAAATACCATAACAGTAACGACTGTTTATTACAATGCAATTAAAAACAGGAATTGCCTACAGTAATATATATATGTTAAACCTATTGAAAATAAATTACGATTCAAATTAGTGGTTAAGAGATATCTAATTAAGCAAAGTCGCCTTACTTTTTTACGTCGTACTTAAACGACTATCAACGTATTTTTATCATTATGTAGTTGTATAATTACAATTTTTTTCATTAGGTCGAAGAACTTTTACGAAGCACATAGTTAACTTTTGTGTCCTTTCTATTGAATGATTGACTTCAGTTTGTTTTACCTAGCTTTTGCAACTTATTTCAATATTTTTCTATTAACTTCTAAAACCAGATGATCATATATAAATTTATAAAATAATCTCACTATAGTATATATGGTATATTGAGGTATATGTTTTAATTTGTTCTTGCCTGTTTTTATTATGTTTTCATCAGAAATCGTAAATTGCCTATTTTGTATTCTTCCTTCAAACTTCTTTGTGAATTTCTAATATCAGTAAACTAGTGTGTACACGTTAACCATACTAAAATGGATTCAACGTAAATGCTGTGTGCTGTCACATTTCTTATCTCTTTTATCTATGTCTACTGTCTACCATTTCTTGTCTCTTTTTTGTAGCTCATGTAATTTGATAACTGTGTCAGTTTGATAAATGCAATTACCATGTAATGTATTTTTGCTTTATGTTTTTCATAGAGCGCTCATATAGATGTGCTGACTCGAGACTCTTTTAGATCAAAATGGAAATGAGTGCTTGCACTTTCTTCTGACATCCTCGGTAGGGGATACGGGGTCTATTTTACCAAGTGTCCAGTATATGCTCGAATGAAGACAACAGAAGACCAATGTTTCACCTACCTCCCAACAACAGTTCATTATTTGACATTATTGCACCTTGCAACAGTCCAGGTTTGACAAACAAAACCACACAATGCCCTACTACTTACATTGACTTGCAATTGAGTGCTGGATTCTGGTTATCAGAGTGCTGAACTTTATAAAAACACGATCATTTCAATTTAAAATTTTTTACACTATCTAACTATTCTTTTGTCATGGCCAGTATCACAATACTGGTTTCTCCTTTGCCTGAATTCATAATAACTACCTTATTTACCATCAGTACTTTACCCATATCATTTTGTGCTCTACCTCACATGATTTCAGTGAAAACAGGTTAATTAGCCGTGTTAAATAAGCCAACGATGTGACATAATTTAATGTTACAACAATCCGCTGTCTAAAGTAATGAAGGCAAAGTCCACATTAATAAAATTGTTATGACGATTGTAATCTGAAGATTACTTTATTATTAACATCATAATTTTATTTTCAAACCACAGATTTACAAATAAATTATTATACAATAATAGTATCTTTTATATTTTTAATAAAATGTTAAATTATAATGTTAAAATTATTATACAATAATAGTATCTTTTATATTTTAATAGAATGTTAAAAACAGAAGAAATCGTATTTGTGATTCAGTGCAAAAAAAAACAGTCAGAGCAGTTTAACAGAAAATACAAAACGTGCAGTACGTTCTGCTGCGGGTGTGTGGACTGTGGATGCAATCTAGAATTTCTGCACTATACTTACTAGCTAACCAGACTTCTGGAGCAGAATTAAAGTCATCACATGAAGCCTAAAAATAAACAAAAGTAATACATTATCAATCATGAAATGAGCTGTTTGTTTTAAAACTAAAAACTATAACCTAATGAATTAAAATGAACCTGTAAGGTAGGCCTGCTGGCTGCTGTAAGTACAGTTTATAGAGCTTTTGTTTCCAGGCAATCAATTTATGAGCTATAATATTATGTGCGGTTATCAGTTTTCTTTATGCATAACTTACCCAGAAAATGTTAATGATAAACACAGCTGTACAAAACCAAGTCATTTTCAACACACTGTCTCTAAAACTTAATACCACAGACATTTATATGCGCTCTTAGACAACTCAGAACGCAGCAATATTGCAGTGCACTGATTTTATAAGTGTACTTTGATTTCTATTTTATCTATAGGTTTGCATGTCTTGTGATATGTATAATTTGCTTCTCTCAAACAAAACACCAAAGCATTCTGCTTGTTACCTGCTACCTGTGTCACACGTTTAAGTTACTCACCCCTTATAAGAAACCCGTAATTGTAAAACCTACTGATCCCTTTTTCTGCGTGCAGCTAAAGTTTTCAAATTGTGTGATGCTATTGTCAAAATTGGTCTGAGCTGTTATAAATCTTCATTAATTCTTAATATCCAAGTTGTTTTTAGTTTGCCTGGAGGTCGTTTAGTAAGTTTTAATGCCTCGTTTAACGCTAATCTTACTGATGTTGTTTTTGGCAATCTATGTCATACCCATCTTAGCCTTCTGATTCTAATTTTAGTGCTCCAAAGTTCCTCTTTGTTTGTGTTATACAGCTGCTCATTTGAAATTATATATATGGCCATTTAATTTTTAAATTTCTCTGGGCAAACCTCTGTGGAATACATCCGTTTCTGTTTCCTGCGTTTCAATCAAACCTATACGTATTTCACTATTGTACATGTGATAAAAAAAAGTCGCAGCCTTGCTTTGAGGGATAGTTTCTTGAGGTTAAAATTGATTTTTTTCTGGATAAAACCATACACTGCCCACTATTTCCTACGACATTGGAAATTCTCTTTCGTTTAAAATCGTCAGTATTTCGCGACATTGTATACGTAGGCTTTTAATTCTTCCTGTCTAGAAAAGTGCGTGGCGAGTTGCAATGATTTCGGTTTACAAGAAAATAGCAACTAACATCATAAAGACTGAAACATATTTCAGGATTCAAGTTCGCTGTGTATATTGGACACAGGCCTCTAGAATAACACTCAAGATAGCAATTATCGTGTTAAATTACCACACACCACCGAAAATGTTTTGTTTGTAACGTAATTCTGAGCTCTGGTGAAGCTGTAATAGCAGTCTGCTTCTCGCTTTTAATCATGGCAAGCTTAGAAGAAAAGACAAGGTCGCTTTCATGGAATACTCAACCTATATGTTTTACATCACACTTATCGTGACTAATGCTTGAGTACCATAAAAATGCAAATCCAAGTTAAAAATTAGAGTCATGTTTGGGAAAAAAATTAATGACACTATAGTAACAGTATAGTTCTATCACTTTTATGTTATAT
Organism: Tubiluchus corallicola; assembly: GCA_030141605.1. NCBI lineage: Eukaryota > Metazoa > Priapulida > Priapulimorpha > Priapulimorphida > Tubiluchidae > Tubiluchus > Tubiluchus corallicola. The sequence goes on from JAQGDQ010000005.1 coordinate 1,074,775, forward strand.
TTACCGACATTATAGAATTCATTACAATAGAGTTACTAATAGTAATATTTTAATAAGTGCAAGGAAATCTTGCCTCAAACATGAGGTCAGATTAACAAAATAAGCCAGCCCAGGCGTTCAAGTAGGCCTCCACGGTCATCTGAAGGAGCGCCGCGAATGTCTTTTTACTGTATTTTCGGAAATTTAATAATTTCTAGATATAACTAAAGACCAAAAATGCATATATTTTGATTTACTGGGTTATGTGGATATTGTGGAGACAAGCCTTGAGTGTCTGCAGCCCAGGTACGCGTAGTTGTCTTGCTCAAATCCACCACTGAGAAACTAAGTAGGCAATACATGTGCGTTTTTTTCTGCCCATCTCGTGTCCAGTTCTGTCTTGTCCTTTGTCTGGTCCAGTTCTACGCTTTTTGTCTATTATAATTTGCAATTTTCCTGACCTGTCTTGTTCTGCCCTACCTTGTCGTGCTCTGCCCTGCCCTGTCCTGTTTTTTCCAGTCCTGTCCTCTCTTGTCTTGGCTTCTCCCATCCTGTTCTGTCTTGTCCTATCCTGTACTGTTCAGTCCTGTCCTGTCTTGTCTTCTTCTGTCCTGTCATGTTTTGCCTTGATTTCTTCTGTCCTGTCCTGTCCTATCCTGTGTTATAGCGTCCTACCTGTCCCGTCCCGTCCCGCTTTGTTTTATCTTGGTTTGACATGGCTACCAGTTATGTGCTCTAATAATAATAATAATAATAATAATAATAATAATAATAATAATAATAATAATAATAACAACAATAATAATAATAATAATATGTATATAAAAACCTATAAAACTGTGTTTATATGTTTTGGTAAATTGGAAAAGTTTATTTAAAACGCAAATAAGTCAACGGGCCAAGATATGAATAGATATTTTTTAGCATTGTAATACGAATGAAATGTAAGTATCTTGTATATCATGAAAATGTTTAAAATTAAATTTAATCAATCGCAGAAGGGAAGCGTATGATAGCCAATGTTATTTATTTATTTTGTTAAACAACTGATAAAGCTGATAGAAGGTTGTTGAAATGTAATCATGTTATTCAACTGAGCTAACAGTAATTAATTAAGTTAAACTACACGCCTGCAAATAGAAGCACATCTTTAAATGTTTTATTTATTTTCAATAAAAGATTTATCATCATCATCACAGACAAGTTCTTTACAGTATTAGCTGTAGTACTTGCTAGCATAATCTATTTGCGTTACAGGATTATTGTATTATCAGCCTAACGTAGTGTGGAAGTCCTACTAACACCCCACTCTCTTGTTGTTGTATTCTTAAATACCTGCGATTCTCGCGGCTTCTTTCAAACGTCCGGTATGAAATATCCGGTGTACATGGTGACATACTTTGTAGCTATAGTCTGTCTGAGATATGCAGCTTGGAGGTCACACAAAATGGCCATCGTCTGATCTTTCGCATGTCTGTTGAAAGACAGTCAGAAATGTCAATTAGCATTGTCGATGCTACCGTGCAGTAAAAGTCACTATTTCTTCTGTCATTGTTTACAGTGCTGACCGATCCGGGACGAGTACATTGCTGTGGTTTGATGAGGTGGTTACTGTTCCCGTCGTTGTCCGGGGATTCGTCCAAGCCTGAAGTCACGGTGAAGTTCATGGTGGACAGTCCATACCTGGTGAAGCAAACGGTAGTTGCTGAATCCATGGATGTTACCCAACAGGTTAGCAGCTGCCGTTTCACATCATGTTCAGGTTATGCTTATGTTATGCTTGGTAAGCCAATAGGTACTTTTGTCCAGCGTTTGCTAGTTAGTATAATTCGGTTTGTATTTGGTCATCGTTGAATTGCCGTCAACGAGAGTACGGCACCGTTTGCACGTGCTACGCCCTCTAACACCTCCCCCTCTATTATTAGACTAGGAAATATATTTGCTTAGTTTGCTGTACTATGATTGACTGTTATGGTTGAGCTGTATCTCTTCTATTAAATTTTAACTGATTAGATTAAATTAAATTAAGTTAAATTAATTTTTGCGTTCTATCTTTCACTAAATAGCTCATTAAGACTCCTAGGCTCGGGTACCGCATGCCCCTGTATGAAACAACAGAATCTTGGCCCGACTCCAGGATACTAGTAGTAAATTATCTGACGCTATAGAACCCCGGAATCACGTGTTACACCTCGTTTATAGGGTGATCGTACCTGCCTAGATAAATAATCTTGCAATTTTATGCATACCTATTAGGGGTGAGCATCGAACTTACGAGTTGGCTTCGAACCTGAAGTTGTGGATTCAAACAACTCAACACTTCCACTACATACGTTCTTTATCATTAAATTATTTGAAACAGCTTGCAATCAGCACAGTTTAGCGCGATTTCTGTTTACAAATTTGAAACATATTATTAGCGTTTCTATTGCAGAACAAAAACAAGGAATGCGCTTGATCTTTGTGAAAAATCTTTTTATTTCGAAATCTTTAAAACTGATTTGGATTCGAAATCCTGAAATTCGATTTCACTTTAGTTCGAAAGCCAAAAATTCGATTCGATTCGAATTCACTTTCTGAGAGAATGCTTAACCCATAATGTCTGCTTATATTATAATATTGTTACGTTTAATGGCCTCCAAGAAAGACACTTGAGAGTTGGGAAAAACAGTATGCAATTAATAAGTGACCTGTCCGGGAAAAGAGGGTAATGATTAGTAAACTAATGGTACACAGCAGTATGTATTATACTCAGCAGTTATCCTGACAGCAGCAGTGTCAGCCTGACAACCCCAAACTATGAATTTTTTATTTCAGCTCTTGCACGCCTCATAGATGCAGACAGATCACTTACGCGGCCGGTGCAGCTGAACAATTTCGTCTTCGGTGCATTACTGCGCAAAGACACCGCCCATTGCTGAATTCGTTCTGTCTTTCGCGGAACTTTCTAACCTGAGTTTACTGCGTTTTTCTCGCATGTAGACGTTATGTAGGTATGTAAGTGTAGTTTTGCGCCGATTTTTTTTGGAAATTGGTCGATTTGATTATTTTTTGTGGGACGAGGATAATATCTAGTAATAGATTTGTAATAAACGGCGCGAAATGTTTTGCATGATGATGTCAATCATGTTACGTTACCACACACTACTGCAGTAGGACATCGACTTTCCGGAATATTGGGTAATATCCTCACCAACGTATCCTCAACTAACAAAAACTGTATTAATATTTTCATAGTGGTTATCCACTTTAACTCAAATACCATACTGGCGTAGATAACTTTATACACATACTCATATTTCTTGCTTCTGCTGAACGGTTTTACCTTTTCCCGAAGAATAATTAGTTAATTATAAAAATGCCGCATTTGTAATATTAACTATGCTAGCGTGAATAACGCCAACAGAGTAGCCGTCCCATTAATTTTGGGTGGGCGAAGAGCGGTTCCGCGGCTGCGCAAGAAACAAAAAGGAATAATTTCTAAAACTCATACACTGACTTAAGTTGATTAGGTCGTTAGTAGCACGCTGAATGCTTGTTGGGCATGAAGCCCCAGACATTACAATTCTCCCGGTTGTTCGGCGGAACAGTTATGTAACGCTTCGCCAGCATTTTGTAAGCCTTGGTGAACTGTTTCTTCAGTCGACTGATCTTGAGAAAATTTAATTTTTCTGCAACGCAAACCAAGTATTGCCGTGAATGTGTTCTGATGCTGTGCTGGATTCTCTTTTTACCTTCTTTTTTTCGAAGAAACTGTGCTGGTGGTGAAGCCCACTTTGTCTTAAAAAATATTAAAAGCAAAATTGAATAAAAATAAAACAAGATTGAAAACAAGATAAAAAAGGAAAAAAAGCATATTTAGCTGGTACAATAATTTTTTTAACAAACACGCTTTCTCTGTGTTTGAACAAAATATGTTTACCCTTTTTTGCTTATAATTGGCGGGACTAATTTTGAAAAACGTCTGGATGGCTATGGCATTGTGAAAAGAACTTACTGAACTTATCTTAATTATATTACACTCATGTTTCTACATGTTCCCCTTGACACATTTTTTATTTGGAGCTCCAGAGATTGGTCACTCCAGGGAACATCGGAATAATAAAACATTTTCCATCATTCCATTTTCCGACTGTATTATTTTGAGCTGTTTAAGAGCATTTTCATAAAACTTGTGTGAACTATTTCAACTCTATTTTGTTTACATCCTTGAAAATAACGACGCCATACACTTTGCGGAGCCATACTGATGCTCGTTGTTATGACAACACGCATTTCCTTCGCAAATGCGATATCTGCAGCTTCCTTACCCCTGGTGTTATGTTTAGTAAGATTTGCAATGCAGCTGCCGTTGGCTGGGTAGTGTAGAAACGCATTCCAACTGGAGAGTTTACAAGAGTGAAGCTGCCTGCCTACTGCCCCAGCTTAGTTGCATGTATAGTTTATACTATACACGCTTCATTCTGTTACGTGACAGACTTTATCAAATTTTATTGTAGTAAATGAACTAGCGGGATGATGAACTTGTCAGATGAGTTAAGACTTACTCGCTCTGCGGTTGTTTAAAGTTTGGAAAATCGTCGTCATCTTGCAAAAATGACAGTAGAGGTCACAAGCACCACAAGTCCAGACATTTCAGCACATTTACAAGGTAAATACTAGCAGTAATCTTTGCTGCAAGGTTAATTAAAGAATACGCTACTAACCAGTGTTTAGGAATATATAATAAGTAATAAGTACTAATAACTGTGAGTTTTAGATCTTAGTAAGTAAATAAAGAGTTATAGAAACTTTGTAGGATTAATCTGTAAATGTAAGCTCACTTAGTAGTAAAATTTTTGCACATAACTTTTCTATCTTGCTAAGTTTGTTTTTACAGATTTAGTTAAACATTCGTATTAGAATTTTTTTAAATAATCATTAAATAATGCTTTCTGTTACCTGATTTGGCTGAGAGCTGGTACTTCACTGCCAAACGTCTGTAATCCGATGTTTATGATTGTGATTGTAATCCTATGTGTGTACGTTAACTCATGTTGTACAGCCACCTTGTACGATGAGTTCTATAGTGTGTAGTGTTATGGTAAAGCGTGTGTTTTTTTTAATTTTTTAGTCCACAATTATACATGACACATTTTCTCAAACTTGGGAATATTCAAATTCTTGGTTTTGCTATTAAAATATGCTTAGAGTCACCAAAGTTGTACTATCTGATGCGGCAGTGATTCCAACAAGCTCGAGGCAGTGATAGTCCATGTGACCTGCAAGAGACATAGTAAAATAACTTCAAATGAATGTAAATTAGTCCCAGCCCTGAGCCCCATCTCCAAGTTCTAGATATGTGCCATTTGAAACAGTTTCTTGGTTATAACTTTTCTATTAAAGCAATCATCAGACACAAAGGAATCTCAAAAAAGCGTGTTTGTTTTGCTAAAAAGTGAAGACTTCTACAGGGGCACCTCGCAAAATAGGCAAAAACAAAATTTTCCATGACATACATGGGTCCACAACAAACAGCAGACGAGTGGATACGGCCCAAATTAACTACCCAAATTCAACTAATTTCAATTAAGTTCATTTGAATTGGTGCTCAGTTCTGAGGTCGGCTGAGGTCCTGACGTTCCAACATCGAAGACTAAGAGTACCGTTGTTCGTTACTCGTCAGGTAAAAAATGAATCATCTTTAAAATAATTTCTAAGAAGCCTTCAGAAGTAATGTGTGTAGGCCTATTCATTTTGACTTTAGTATGTACGCATACTTAATTTTTTTAAGGAATAAGAATTTAAAACATTTACAAGGCACTTCTCATGTGTAAAGGACATGCTGTTACGCAAGCCAAAGGTGCTCAAGTTCGAAATAGTAATGTAGCATACTTTTCTCACCTGTGTCCAATGTCACGGACTATGTGCTTTAAACTTCGGAATTTGTGATCAATATTGACAGTTTACAGTCACTGTCCGCATATAATCCTCGTAATTACATGAGTTCGTAAAGACTGCTAATGTTGACAGCATTTGTTATAGCCAAGATTTTTATAGTCTTCCGCATAATGACGGAATCCAGCATTCAGCATGAGTAGATACAGTCAAGCCTTAACTATTGAAATCGCGAATATGGAAGTACAAGTACAAGTACAATAATTGGAAGAATTAATAAAAAAATTGTGAGATATTTTATTAACTGTAAATTGTCAAGCGGTTAGCAGTGCAAACAGTATTAGTTAAACGTAGATATCTTCCTAATTGGCAACTGTTTGTGCATTTAACGCAGAGATGGCAAACTATGTTTTTGAATGACTACCATGATATTCTACTGAGTAGATGAGTTTACCAAGTTAGTTGAAGTTACACATATTCTCTTTAAAAATTTTATTGTTGTTCTAATTGCTGAATTTTTTTTTAACCTTCGAGCTAACCTCCAAGTTACAAATGTTTGGCTGTTGTTTTAATGCGATACAAACTTTTCACAATTAGATTGTCTAGAGAAAGGCAGTGATCTTAGAAAACCTTTTGATAATATTGTTTCCACAGCTGTAGTTTTCAGCACATTTCGTTAGCACTTGTATATTTTCTTTGGTTTCAAAATTGGAACACATCTTAAGTGAGAACTACTCGACAAAAACGTTGAGGGGGAAAAAACTTGCAAGCTCGGCTTCCAAGGAAAGACTAATTAGTTTAATGATGTGTTTGAAAGATGTAGAAAGTCTTAGTTTCTATTTGACATTTCCTCAGGTTTATTTTTGCAGATGAGTCTTCTGGAAGCATCCCTTAATAATCAAGTACCCACGTTACGCAAAGCCTTTGCGTATCAAATGAAACTGGCAGCATCTATTTTTTAAAGTGATGTCGTGAAATTACTTTTTTGTCTTAAATTTGGCACAGTGTCGAAAACTGCTAACGTTAGCATAAAATAGTCATTATTAAGGCTAATAAGTCATTCCGCATTTATTTGATTTTGTCAGGAAAACTTATTTTATTATTCAACATAATTTCTTTATTTGCTCACTGGCATATGGAAGCTTGACTCATTTAAAAAGCTTGAAGAACCACATATACGTTTTTTAGTCTTAAATTGTTGCATATGATCCAATGAGACCATTTGTAAAGATGCAAAATGCTCGAGACTGATTTTCTTAATGTTGGCACTTCACACTGTACAACCGTGTTCAAAACCTTTGAAGCATTGTCTGTCGTGGAACTTTTTTGGGGATAGGATAAGAAGTTGATTAGGCATGATCATCTTAACTCAAGTGAATCTTAGCAATTAGAATGATATCTTAAAGGTCAATGAGGGTTCACAATCTTGCGTGTAATCAGTTTCCTCCAGAGACAAGTATTCAACGTACGACCATCTGCTGGACATTGGTCAGTTTGGTCTGAGAATGTTGTAGTGAGTAATTTATTACTTCTATAACTGTTGTTATTACTGCTACTAGAGCATATGGATCTAATATTGTTGTTGACGAAAGCATGATCATTGATCAGTGATTTATTGTCATTCTCGTTTATATTTTGAATTCCGAAGCAGAAACACTAATGTAACACAAAAATGTAGGTATTTGATTAAATATCATGCAGGTAAAAACTTAAATTGGTAAAAGTTCGTGATTTTGTGCAATAGAAGGCTCGTTTAAGTTTTCCTGCTCTTGACTGTCTTAAGGCGTAGATAACTCGGATTTAAAATAAGCTGAAGACCTAAGCCTAATTTTGAAAACGAGTATTTGAAATCAATTTTAACGATTTTTGACACGCTTTTTTCTTTATGGTTAAACAACGATTTTATCGAGACGAACCTTTTTAGGTTTCATTCGCAGAACTTTTGAACAACGGCTTGAACAACATTTCAGTTTGTTTTACTAAGCAGACATGCAAAACTAAGCACATAAACTTGCCCATCTTTCGCCCGTTGTACTGTTGCGTCATTCTGTACAAGCCATAACGTTTTAATAATAAAATTCCATCGGCCGCTTTGATTGAAACATCTGTTTCGTATTGGTACTGGCTCCCCTATAGATATGCCTTCCTATCGTCAGTCATTTACTAAGCCGGGATTTCAATTTCGCTGCCATTTTGTTTAGATATCAAAGCTACAGTACCAGCTGGAGATAACCTGCTTTTATATGAAGGAATGCGTTGGATTATCGTCAGCCGACGAAGATTGTAGCTTACTAGAGTATGTTTATGACGTTACTACTTCCGAGGTGCACCAACCATATGTTGTTGTTTCCATCTGGATGTCATAGCTCTTCTGTTGGATTCTACGTACTGATGTTACGGTGTGGTATAGATTTGAAGAATTCTTGAAAACTGAATGAAGTCGGTGGGTTTCTATCGGCCTACGTTCAGACTGGTTCGTTTTCTGGAATCAAGACTCCATGAACATTATCGCTTTTACGCTTGTACGCATGCACATACACACATAAGAACGCCCTGAAGATGCGAAGTTGATTTTGTTTTGATGGTCATTTTATGCTCGTACCAATGCCAACGTTCATTTATCGAGTGGAAAAAGGTTGCTAAAAACAAACTGTGACATCCATTCCCGCTCATGCATTAAAAAGAAGACAATCATAACAACGTATTAAAATAATGGATTTTATGACTCTTTAAAGGAATTATAAATAAAGACATTTTCACTGAATAAAGCATTAGAACATCCTTGTGAACCTGTTACATGCGTAGATACCTATCGAGTTGCTGATATCCTAACTATGTTCACTACAAAAATATATAAAAAGAAACTGATTATACGTGTATATGAAAGTGTTTCTGATACGAACAAGGGATTATGATGTGTAAATTACGCTCAGCGAGTATTCATGTGTTTGACTTCAAGTCAACTTAGCTGCTGAAATTATAACACATTCTCTGTCTTTGTCTTCCCGTTTCTCTGATTATAATTATAGTTTATACTTGCTTGGGCGCAGCTTATTTTGTTGAGGTGGTATCTTACAACTTCCACTAATGCAAGGCGTTCTCGTTAAAGCTTCATTTACATCTTGAAGATTTTCCCTTCAAATTGATCGCAAAGATTATTTTTTGAGATATGTTCTACCTGCATGAACTCTTTGTTTCCCCAAAATTATTTGTTTACAATTTCGTTCAAGTCTGTCGTTCAAGCCACGTTCTGCCTAAGTATCTTTGGTCAGGTTTTATATAAATCTAATTTGACATTTTGAAGCTTCATTCAAACAATAAAGGGAATTACAATTCCGGTTTGCAGAATGTAAAGCTATGTACATAAAATATCGCAGTAGTTGTTTTTTTAAATTTTATCCATCCTGAACATCTTTGTACAATGCCTTGTTAAGGCTCTGACTAAAATGTAGCCATATTTCTTGTCACAAGGTTTTTATAGATTCTGCTCAGTGTCCAGTTGTTGCATTTTCACGGACTTACAGTGAAAATATGTTGCTACATTATAGAAGAGTTTCGGGTGTGTAGTTTTACAATATTATGAAAAATTATAAGCGCACATTTCTTGCGTGCGGTTTTTTCAGACCACTTTTTCAAAAAAAAACAAGATCGTCGTGAATTACCCGTCATTTTGTTCACGCTGGTGGGCTATTAAGTAGAACCACATGGCTTCTTTTCCATGCATTTAATCGTCTTTCAGATTATGAATGAAAAACGTGCAACGATACGTACGTTCACTAATACTTGACAAGAAAGTCGTGAATTCACTGGGGACATTCCTTAAAACGTCTTTCAAGATATTGAAACGACTCTCACCTTGAAAAATTAAGCCGTTTCTTCGAGTTTTTGACATTTTTTAATTTCTGTATTAATTAAATGGATTCGTAAGTAATTTCCAGAAGACAGATCTCCAAGGTTATTATTAGATTTGCTGGTGATTCGTTACCTAAATGTTCGTAGCTGAATTTGATAAAAAATATAACAAAATTATTATGACTTTTTAGCAATCCGGCTTTTTACTTAATTTGACAGGTGTCCTCTGAATTAACTGGTCATATATGTTTTACTAACTCACAACACTGGATAGCCGATGCAGAGCTCAGACTAATAGCCATAATTTATTTCAGGGAACAAGTTAATGTTCAGTCACTATCTTAATTGTATCGAAATAAACATGAATTCGTATTTATAAATTTTAGTGTTTCAAGCGTATAGACTCAAGTTTCGGTTTCTGTTAAAATTGTACCAAGAAGTGATTACATGAGATCAAAGCCGCTGCTACTGTCGTTACATTCACCCATTAATGGAAGTGACTGTTGTTCGTGGCATAAATTTAGTTTTTAAACCATAGTTTTGCCCACTTGTGCAGTTTAATTGGGTGATACTAATTAATGCACTGAGCTCGAATCCTATAGCGCCGGTAAAAATTTTTGGGCGGTTTTTATCTCATAGATTGTGACAGAGTAGCTCTCCAGTCAATAATAAATTTATCTTTGTGGGCCTGGAATTTTGCCCATTCGCAAAAAGTAAGTACCATCCCAAACAACAAGATGTGGAATGCACTACCAGACCACAGTTGCCATGGTAACTCGCATCATTACACTTTCCTGATGCTGCCACCACTGACAGGCTTGCTTTCATTTCTCCATCTTAACTTAGTTACATCTGTTCATGATAAGAACTCCAACCTCCATGCATGCGGAATGTATGCCACTGATATGTATCCAATCTTATAACTTGAGTACACTGACCTCGTAAGAACTAACCTACAGACTCTGAAACCCCGTGGGGGAGGCAATCCCTTACAAATATTTAGCATTTCACGTGTTAGGAAAGGGTTAATGCTGTCGTGGGGTATGTATCCAGGTAGTGGAATATTAAGGTAGCTATTTTCGTACTTCACCATTTGCCTGTAGGTCTTTCTGTCGGTTTAATTTGGTTGTATGTCTGTCTATTTGTTTGTCTGTCATCCGTCTCATATTACCTTTTGCTTCTTTCTTTATTTTCATTCTCATCCCCTCTTTATTTGCATCTGTGTTTCCCCCACGAAATGATTTCCTTGAACATTCCTTTCTTAGCTAGACTGAGAGAGTCACGAATCTGGTGACATAACAATTATAGTTCTATAGTACCATAAAAAGAAAGATCATTAATGTTTGCCTTTGTCGTAAATATTTTTCAGATCCTTTGTTTTTTTGCAATTTATAATAATTCAAAAACAAAATTTTTTTAGGCTTTAGTTGTTCTTTAGCTGATGTTAATTACTCTTGCATCTTGAGCTCCTACGTAAAACGGCCTTAAATCGTTTATTGTTGCAGTGGACTGTAATCCATATTTATAACGGCAGGATTATGGCCGGACCTAGTGATTAATGAGCTTATATTATGGTGCTCGACGTAAAAAAGTTACAGATCCCAGCTTTAAATTTCAGAGCTTCTTCGTACTTCGTAAAGTGTGGATTTATTATGCCGACCCGATCTCTTTCTAACATGAGTTATTGATATCAGTTATAAATTATGATAGTAATATACATGTATAAAAGTCTCTGGTATAATGTCGCAGTATTTGCAAGAAGCTTTTATGCGATAACGCGATCCATGATACTTCCAAGCAATTTATAGTACCGCAAATTTAAAAAAATTGAAATTGTGTTTTTAAATCGCTCATAAGTCAAGCTTATTAAAATTATCGTATGGTATAAGGTGTCAAAATTTTTGCTTTCTGTGCCAGTTGCATGGTATGTCTGTTTTACAAGTTCTTAAAACTGCGGCGCGATTTGAGGACATTTGAGGTTGAATTAATATTTGGAAGGGGTTTTTGTCTCTATTCGTGGTTAAAAAATTAGCTGCAACCGCATTTCTACCTAATTACTTTGATATTTTAGGCTTTTAGCGATGTTAACGCAAGCGAAGGTTATCATAGGTTACGTGTTGTTTCTGTGCCTGCTCATTTTCATGAAGAAAGTCTACGTGTTTTTACCGTGTCACTGGCAGACTTCTCACACAGCAAGTCAACTTAAAGTCGCAGGATACCCCGCATTGTACCTAATTTCACCGCGTTTCTAGCTAATTACTTTGACATTTTAGCGTTGTTAACGCAAGCAAAGGTTATCATAGGTTACGTGTGTTTTCTGTGCTTGTTTATTTTCTTGCAGAAAATCTACGTGTTTTTACTACATCAGACTTCTTACATAGTAATTATGTGATCAAATGTTTTATAATTACTATAAAGTTTGATAAGAAGCCTGACTTGAAAATTGCATAAAACTGGTATATTAAAATTGTTTCTTTAGAATTAGCTTAGTTTGACGTACTCGCATCAGAATGGAATTTGAAAAAATATTATGGAGGCCTAGCTATAAGAATATGTGGACCTTGTAGAGTAAATGAGACCTGTAGTTCTGAAATGTAGGTCAAGTCTGTTTACTTTATGTGCTTATTATTTTTGCTGGGGAAATTGTTTGGTCTTTTCTCGCAGTAATTTGCTGAAGCTCAGTACGGGAATGGCACTGAGCTGGCAGGATTTCCGGCTCATTAAGGAAAAATCCCGATTTCGCTTTGTAGACGGGTTTTGATCCATCACTGCGCGCCCTGGCTCGCGGGACCTGGCTTATGCTAAACAAACCATGTCAACCATTCCACTGAATATTTACACTTTAGAACAGATGCAATGAAACTTTAAACCAACAGTACTTTAACTTTACAGTATTATAAATCTGGGAAACAAAATCATATCCCATCCGGGAGTGCGCCAGTACAAATGCCAGCTTTTCATGCAAGAGATTATGATATATTTTTTGTTATAATTTAATTAGTCTCTGGTTTCGTCTTATTTTTACCAGACAAGCTATTGCCCTGTACTCTTCGTGAAGGTGGAGTGTAAAAAGAAAGCCCGAGGCCTCTTGCATTGCGCACATAACTGATTTGTGACATTTTGTAACTAATTTCTTCCTATGAAGTGTAATTAGTTAAACAGGAAACTCTGCAGACTCACTGCAGTTTTAAGCCACTGTTTTTACATTTTCCTTAATATTTTGGTACAATTTGAGTGATGACTGGTGGAATATTTCAGATTCGAACTTGTGCAATCTCCCAATATTTTTGGGCATATCGTACAGGAGCAAAGATATTCTTTTTTCAACCCAGTGACTCGAATTCAGGTAATTTGTGATGTATACCGCTTTTGTGTGTCTTTTTCTGAGGTCTTCCACTGGTCATCATTTAATAAACCAACCGACTCACTGCCACACTATGTTTTTAATTTTTTTTTTACTTTTTCACATTTGAGAAAATGGTTTTCATAATGACCCACAGTTACCCACATTCGTCTGGTGTTCACTTAGTGTGTTACGATACTACGCCTCAAAGAAGCAACGACACACCTTGAACTCAGACACTGGTGATACTCTGTTGTATCATTTTGTGTGTCATTCTGAGGTCGTCAATTAGCCACATAATTAGCCAGTCCTCATTTACTATATTGTGCCGTTTTAATTTTGTAAATTGTGCATATTTACGATTATAATTCAGTGATCTTTCACCAGACACCCAGTTTGCCACAAAAACATGTTTTCTCTCTGTTACACGACTTTGCCAAATTTCGTTTAAATTAACTAATATTTCAACTTTGTACCAAAAATCTGCAAAATCATTTTCAAACTGGGGTGGCCTGGTTAATCCGTTTGTTATGGAATCTGGTACGCAAAAAAACCTAGACGGGGTATTGTGTTGTGTTACCATGATAAACAAGTTTATGGTTGAAATGGTTTGTAGGACCCGACAACATGCATGCTTGGCTTGTTGATGTAATTAAATTCATCAGACCATTTTTGAAAACGTCGGGTGAATCGCAGCCTCCGTGGTTCATGCCCAGTAGCTATATTCGTGTCCTGACGTCATTTTGATACTTTTTCTGCTTGTGTAAGCAAACAATTAGAAGCCTCGTCTATATAAATTTATTTTCGAGGAATTCGTTGGTTCAGCTTGTTCTTCGAGGCAAAAGCTGCTTTTCTACACCATGTTTGTTTTAAACTTGTCGAAAGATATCAGTTTTTGATTAGGACTATGTCCATATTTAGGCGCACTACTACTTAACAAGTGGCAGTCCTAAATTATAAACTATCAAGTTGGCAGGTTGAGAACCTGAAAATTCTTTTTTAGTCCCAGTTTTGCTATGACTAGGGGCAGTCGGTTTATTAGGCTGGGAAAGGTTGGGCTTCTAGGGCTCGTAACTAATTTGCAGAGATGCTAAGGAGGGACAGTACGAAAAAGGACGATTCCATGGTTTGGCAGAATCTTCAGCTAAGGTGTATAGGGAAGCGCTGCACGTTCCCGCGGGAGGATCGGGAGCACTCCGGTTGCCGATGTATTTTCCTGAATTTCAGAACATTTTGGAGAGATTTGGGAACACGTCTAAGACAATTCTTTACTCTCCAGTGTTTTTCTGGAAGCTTAAAGCTTTGAAATTACATTTATTTCTACACGTCGTACAAAAATTTTCCTTTAACATTTACACAGCAGTAAAATATGTTTGGTGTGAGGGAAACAAAAATATGGGATCATTTGCACAGTATGTTAGAAACTTAGAGAGAGTTAAATTTCCACGGTGTAACTGTAAATTTACTTAACAAAGTAAATAAATTTAAATAAGTTTATTTGACTGCAGGGGGTACTAACTGCTAAGGGTACTAAGTGTTACTGTTTTGTAGCCTGTATTCTAAACAGTATACCCGCAGTTATTGTAAGAATTAAATGAACATATTACACGAAACACAACAAATGTAATAATTGTGACTTATGAATTTCTCTCACTTACAGATGTCTTATAAACTACGATTGAAACTAGAAAGGCAGTCGGGTCTGATTTTAAGCGAAACTTGAAACACTGACAATGTGACAAAATATTCTTATTGCACAAGTCTTTGCCCATACCCAGGAAATTGAGAGATTAGTACATTATAATGCTTCTGGGAGAGTGGTAGGTCTGAAATTGGGGGGTCTCCCCCCTCATTGGCGGTAACTTGTGATTAACAGATTACATACCGTTATGTTGAATTATTATGTATAAAACTATTTGCATGTAACTGTCTCCTCAACTCCTTGATTTGTTGATCAGATTATATCATTTTTGAAAACGACAAAGCTACAAAGTTATTCTAATTCGCGTGGTTCGTACCTAGGTTCTATTGTTTTTTTTTGCTGATCCAAGCATTTTGATTTTATGTGTTTGTAAATGAGGGGAAGCAAGGTTACACTGCTTGGGCATTTCTGTTTAACAAAAGATGGTATCAGTTATTGTTATCTTTTCGTTTAATGTTAATGAAGAATGTTTTGTTCTTTGTTTTTAACCTTTTTGATTGTCTATTGAGATTGGTAAACTATAAAAAGGACACATGTGGACTGCGAACATGGATTCGAGACTCTGATTGGCCTTCTAATTCTATTTTGCTACTCTGCCTTGCTATTTCAATTGACTACTTCTAGGAGGGATTGGCTGTTAATTTCTAACTGAGATGAGTTTACCATTCTGTGTTACAATACTAATTCTTAATAATACAGTACAGTACAGTACTTAATAATTCACTAGCAGAGGTCCCGCAAAAAATTTGCGTTTAAATCCACTTATAATCAACAATGTGCGAATATTCTACCTAGTGTTCGTTTATTTACCTAAAGCAAAGCCAGCAGCAGCTATTACTGAATTAAACTTATAATGTTATAGGCAGAGTACAAAGGATGACGCGAGAACAATTGCCTTGCGTCAACAGTTTTTAAAGCGAAAATCGCCCGAAATGGAACCTCCAATCAACTCGTCGCAGCTCCTTACAATGGAAGTTTCCTATAATGCTGCCCACATTATCGTGATCGTATAGCCCTCTTCTTCTTCTTTCCAAAGAGCTATATATCTCCTTCCGAGAGTTCCACCAGACACCGCTAGAACGGTTTTTCTACAGACTTTGGCCAAAATTTCGAAAAAAATAGGGAGTTGGGTTACGGGAAACGCCCGTTACGGGACGCCATGGTCGTCCCGCGGATTCTAAATATGCCTACTACACCCACCGTTGAACGGGCTATGCACCGTCCCCGGCAGGTCCCTGTTCCCCAGAAATAAGAGGTATAAGTTTTTCAAAAAACGGCCGAAAAGTGGCCATTTTTGGAGGTTTTTCGACCCCGTTCATCCCGGTACGCCCGATTCGAAAAATAAACCACGAGACAATACTAGATCGAGGCCTTTCGTACGTTATATAGATCGGGAAAAATGGTGCTGTCGTTGGAGCTGTTGCTTCGAATCTTATATATATATATATATATATATATACTGTAAATTTGCTGTAATACTGTAATATACTGTATATACCCCATATATCGTATATATATATATATATATATATATATAGAGAGAGAGAGAGAGAGAGAGAGAGATTAATATATACGATTATTATCTTTATTTGTATTCCAATATTTTAAAAGGAGGATCGTTTGACCTTTATAGCCACAACGTCGTTTATTCCAGGGCAGTTCTGTTGCTTAAGTCGTTTTCAAGATTGGGTTTCTAAGCAGAAGACATGGGAATTTTCTAATCAGGGAGAAACTGCTTTACATTTTCGTGTTGACTAATTTTAGCCGGCGGGAATGTCAAGTTATTGATGCGCATGGTTTTTTGTATGGACAGTTGTCAGCACTGCGTCTTGTCAGCATGTGGAGTGTATTACAGCCGCCTGCAACAAACGCCTACCCTGTTTACTGCACACATAAATGACGCGTGCCAAACAAATGACAAGAAAGAAACGCTCTGTTGAGATCCTAGATGCCTTCTGTCATAATTATCGTGGTATGCCAGGATAAGGTCAACCGGATTAATCTTTAAATGTTTAAGATCCCATAAACTGCATCCCTAATAAACTGTGTTTGGGGTTCGTTTTGACACACTTGTTAACTAGACGTCACATTCCTATTCACAGAGTCATAGGCAGCCAAACAGTTTCTTTAAATAGCTTTGAGAAAGCCAAAAAATACGCCATTTGAAAACAGGGGCAGACAGGTCTGCATAGGTAGAGTTTGCTGATTTCAATGATTATCCGTTTTTTAGCGAGCTAAACTTATACGTTATCAAAACAGTTGTTTTGCACTTTATCAGCTGGTTTTAATGTTGGCCGTTAAATGTTACTTCGTTCTGGACCGTTCAACGTCAATGTTTTGACGCTGGTGAAGTTCGTGTTATTCATAACCAGAAGTACGTTGGTAATACTGCAGAAAGAAATCCTGTTTGCTTCCATGGGGTTTACGACATGGTATTTTTGCTCCATGACACCATGCATGAATTCAGCAGGAAACAAATATATATTGTTAAAATGGTTAAAGTAACTTTTACAAAACGCTGATTGTTCCTGACATATACAAGTAAAGAGACGAATAGGATGCCAACAGCCGCTACTTGCTCTTCGAAAAACTTGGCTTCTAGTTGTCAGTTCCCCTCATAGTAAAGCATTTCCCGTTGATAAGCTTATTGACCTTAGGCGACCTTAACTCTTTCATAACATCCATGCAGTTGTTAAAGTCGAGTTAAATTACACAGTAATTACCAACATTCGTTTGGAGGTTATAGTTAGGTCAGTCACTTGGAGCCAGGACTGGGATTGCAAGGGTTGAAAGTTCAAATTCATGTTTGATTTAGTGTCATCTTTTTGAAAGGCGACTTACTGGCTAGCTTGTTTCGTTAGTTTGTGTACACCAGCAAATAAATTAACGTTTTGTTTTGTGTGCATAGGATATTCTGGTATATGGATGTAAAATACTGAAATAAAATGTCAACTACATGTACCTAGTGATCTTGATACTGCGCCTTAATGTCTGATAAGTGCCACGGCAGTGAAAGCACAGAAATTCGGTATGACTGTTTATACTTCCGGGGATTTGAAAATGTTGGATGAAACACTACAAGGCAGTCTGGTGATCAGGAGATGCGGTTGCTGAACTTGCTATGCGAGTATGATTTCACATATCCATTTTCAAACATTTTACTATTAATACTCCGCTGTTAATACATTTTTTAAAATTTAAATCTTAAGTAAGGTAGAGCACTTTTTTCTTTGTTGAGTAGGCAAAACATGTGATTTTTCAGATTAGCTCTTAAGTGACTGTTATTCACCATGCTGAAGGACGGACCTGTACTTAAAAGAAATGGCTACTTTTTATTGCTTTCATTGGGGCAAGATTATTCCTAAACTTGACAGCGAGCCTTAAAATCCTCAAAATTACCCTAAAGAAGAGTAACCTGGTTTAACCTGGCAGGTTTTTGAAAAAGAACTTTTGCTGAAGAGTCTCATATTCAGCTATAGGTTGCGCCAGATGTTTGGAGTTCCTCTGTTTCCAGGTTATTATTGATGACTTTTACCAACAGAAACTGAACACTTGCTGAAATGTGAAGCTAAATTTCTTCTTCGTGTGCTTTCGTGTTTTTGATAAAAATATGGTAGCGATACCCATAATAATCCCTGAAGCTTTTAAAATACAAATTTATGCAAAAATAACAAAGTTGGTGCTACTGCTAGAACATATATTGATGAATTCCTGGGGATCACAACTAAAGCAGGGCTACAAAAGGATACTGATGAATATTATATGTAGATCATAGTTAATATGCAAACTAAGTCCACAAAACTTGTGGGATACTAACAAGATTTTAATAGGGTGTTTTTGGTTTGAAATGTTTAGTATCTTGATGAGTTTAGATGCTAAAAATGTTCACAGACGAAGCATAGTTAAAAGTTTTTCAAGTGTCTGGGTACGTGTATTATAATGAGCGAAAATTTTAATTCAGGTCTATATGGAGATAAATTTTATAACTGTTGGCAGTTTCCACAATAATTGAAGTGTATACTGCAACAAACCTACTACAGATGTACTTGGACTACTTGCATTATCATGTATCGAGCACTACAGTACGACATTAGAGTACTACGTTTTACAGCATCGCGTACCTGAATATATGTAAAAGTAAAAGATTCTTATTTTTGATATCCCGTTCTATATGCATAATTAAACACGGTACATTGTACATGGCTGCATTAATTCAGCGAAGAAATTGGGTGAACTTCCGCAATGTCCATGCAAACATATCTGTCACCAGAAGATCTGAAAGCAAATGTACATCAGGCAAGGTTCAGTGTAAACTGTTTATAGGCTGATGCTTAGAAACCACCCTGGACGAAGAAAACAATCTGGTCAGCATCATCTCATTCATAACATTGCCCATTCTGTTCCAGCTAAAGCTGTCTGCTGTGAAGCTAGAACACAGAACAGAACACATTTGAAGATATAATTATAGGCATCGATGCGCGGATAATTTATATGCTTTACCCCTTTAAACGGCACGAATTGGCTTTCAAAAATCAGAGTAAACGCTTTAATAAAATTGTTCTTGAAATAATCGTGTCAAGTTCTTTTTAAAGGTCTTAGAATGTTGTTCAGTTCTGCTACTTAGTATAGATAGTCATTAGTCTTTCCAGTATATGTACCCACACCACTATATTCCTACGTTAAATTGTTATTACAATTACCTATGACTAAAAACAGTATGAATCCAACCGCGCAAGTTCATCTGTAAAACATTAAATATATGTTTCTACCGTGTTTTTTTTTTGGTAAAAAGGTGGTGGCAATATCGATGATAAAATAATTTATAAAGCTCTGAAAAAACATATTTATGCAAAAATAACAAAATTGGTACTACTGCTAGAATATATACTGATGAAATCCTGGCGATCACAACAATAAAGGATCAGAGCTGCAGAAGGATGTTGATGAACAAAAAATTAAAACGGGTTGAACGGAGACTAGATAGCGAGACGGGTAATTTGTAATAAATCAGTATAATTTAACCTGGTGTCCTTCATTATTGATGGGAATATATGCAGCTTATTCGTAATATACAGCAGCTGAGCCATAAGAACTACACGTGTCAGAAAACATATGGGAAGCCCAGACAAAGACGCTTACAAACGGCCCCTATATGGAGTATTAGATTTATTTGGCAAGCTGTATTTCGGGTGTTTCAGTGGGGTAAATATTATTAAATCGCTGTGCGACATATGCTGCCAGCACGCTCTGCACATGGCTAATATTAATTTGAGTGAAGCAACTATATATCGCTGTACTTTACGTAACTGTGTTCCAGGGTGAAAGACACAATGATGTTATGTTTTTCATCCTGGGTTCTGGTTATGAAAGGCAAAACCACTGTAGGCTTGGCAAATAACAAAGCAATATTAAACACGCTAATGTTTCAAGAGGAGAAAGGATTATGTGGGTCGTTCACCCTGTATTTCCGTTAAACTGACCAGTGCCCAGTAAGGCAGCATGCGTCCGGAGGAATTTAAGTAGCAAATCCCTCGGTGTACCGGCAACAGTCATCTTATCTCGCTTAGGAAAACAGGAATTTATTAATCCCAGTTGCTTATTTGTGCTGAAATTTGTTTTGCTTTTCACAAGAAGTTCATTCGATACTATATGGAAGCCATTTAAACTCGCCAGGCGGCAACACTGACAACATTGTGCTTTACAGATTTTAGCGGCGACACTACCGTTTTACAATTAAAGTCCTTTGTGAAAATGTATTAAACGGGGTGTCCAGCAAAGTGGATACCAGCTCGGCTATAATTAATGTACGTGTTGTAGTTTATTTTTAGCCAAATCCAAAACTGGATTAAAACTTAATGCAGAAGGCTAGCGTAAACACATCTAAGGTTTTGGATCAACTAACTGTATGCACACGTAAATCTGCCTGTCTGACGCTTTTGTGCTGGGACTTATGTGAGCAAACTGTACAAATAGGGTTATAAATGTTGCCTTATGTTTTCCCGTTCAAAGACACATTTGTCTGTACAAGTATTTTATTGGGAGAGATCGTGCAGCCCTGACTGCTGATTTATTTGGTTCCATACTTAAACCTAAATGTCGTCGTAGTTGTTCGATAAATTTCGCTTAAAGCTTTTTATTTTATCGCAGATTCCCAATATGTACATTTATCATTCCCCATCGATATCTGATAATGATGATATCGCTTTCTGTTCCTAGCCTTATTTGTTATATATTTGATTGTGGTGTCGCGTGCATAGCTCTTCAAGCTTTTCTGTGTGTGGTGTGTGATTTTTCAAGTACGGTCATGGTTTTGTTCAGAACAACGTTCGTTGCTGTATACTTTTGTTTGAATTTCTCTGCAAGGTGTCTAGAACTTTTGCTTTATAGACATGCCCACGACTTCGGTAAAGGGTTTCCTGAGCATAGCATGAATCTTCATTTTTACTAATCTATTGCTTATGCATAGCCTCAAAATTTGGTTTAAAAATGTTAATAATTGTGCGTTCACTTCATCAGCAATTGATACTGTCAAAATTGAAATGATAAATTTAACAATTGGCTGGCTATCTGTTGTTGTACATAACCGGAGCTATAGGTTTATAACAAGTAATAATGGTTGCCTTATTGACATAAATTCGCCTAATACGGCTAGTGTGTTCTAGATTTCTGCAATAAAAACCAGTATTTACGACATTTCTCAAAATAAAGAAACAGCTACGAAAACGCGGACTGTAAAGCAGTTTCAAAGTAAAACCACCAAAGAATTTGAAGAACACGTTTTGAACACTACTATGCAAGTGTTTATATTTGCACATTCAGGGTCTTTGTATGACCCACCTCAACTGCTATTTTATCAGATGCCTCAAGGTAATTTTTCTATGACCAAAATAACTTCATGTCTTTATGTTTATGATTCTTTGAGTGCTTTGGGCACTGGTTCTTCTTTGACCAGCGCGCGCCGACCAAACAATTGAACACGTTTTGTGATTTCGTCATTACCATAGCCGCAAATACATCGTGGGTTTCTTGACTGGAATCTGGATTGTTCCTGATTTAGGTCGTAAAACTAGTAAAAAAAATTAAGATTCTATATTCGCATAACTGGACCAGATTTTGGTGAATTAACTCCTGATTAGAAGGCGCTTTTCTGCAATCCGATTAATACTGTAAAATGCGCTAGACTTAGTGAAGGACACATCTTTGGCATGTCAAACAATGTATTAATCAGATGTTGCTCTACTGTAATTAAGCTTTCTCGTTTTTCTCTAAGTTGACTCTGTCACGTTCTACTTTTGAATTTAAAGTGCCAAGACAATAATACCTGAAAAGTCTTCCTTGTCAGTTTGGGTGTAGTGGCTTATACACTATTCACTTACTGAGTTCTAAGGATAAAAAATTCCACAGACATTGATCTTTCACAATCTTCGTTCATTCTCAGGAGAAGCAGAAATCCAGTGATGTGAAAAATTACTGGCTCAGTTAATAACGTGGCAGATTTATGTCTTTTTATGGCGTGCAGGCTGGCAGCTGTGGTAGTTATACAATAAATTTTAAGATAGGTGTAAACTTACCAGACCCATAATTGTAAAACTGTCAATTATACTACAATAATACTACTGACTGAGGATTAAAACGTGGCAAATGTAATCAAAACAAATGATGTATGCTTGCATTATATGCGCCATTAATACCTGTACACTAAAATGGACCCCATTTTCGGTATTTAGGGTTAGCGACAGCTGTTGGTGTTTTGGAATGCAACTAAAATCTCAGCTGTAGCCGGTTTAATTAATGAGAAGCCGAGTCGACCTCGACTAAAAGGCCTGCACACACTTATGTAATCACGGGAGAACGAGCGTGGTGCTGGTCGGGCTCTGTCTCAAAGTAATTCCTTTCATCCTCCAGAAGACAGTAGCAGTAGAGGGTCGTTTTCGCATGCTTTTGTTTTAACTGAGAATTTTTAGGCTTCGATGTAGTTTAATTAGGTTCATGCTTTTATGTAGCATATTAAAATTTTTGTATTTATGTAGGAAAATAGTCTTCACAGATTAATGTTTTGTACTCCAAACCGATGTTAAATGAAGTAAACTGTAATTGTAACTGTCATGTCTGCAATTGAAAAGCTTTTTGCAACCTTGAAACAACTCGTTGATAGACAAATAAACTTAAGCACAATTACTGCAACAAATATTTGTGTATTAATGAGCGGAATGTCACTAACATCTCAGAACAGGGGCTGACATTCATATTGTCAGTCTGCATGCTTGCCTGAGTGCTATATATATTATATAACTCTAGCTTCTTCTAGAAGTAAAGGGTGCACACTGAACGTAGTTATTAGCGTCCTTTCCTCTGTAAAATTGTTTCAGACAATCGACTGCAGTTCAGCCGTTACGATCACCAATTGTCCAAAAAAAAACCATACAAGCTCTCTCTCTCTCTCTCTCTCTCTCTCTCTCTCTCTCTCTCTCTCTCTCTCTCTCTCTCTCTCTCTCTCTCTCTCTCTCTCTCTCTCTCTCTCTCTCTCTCTCTCTCTCTCTCTCTCTCTCTCTCTCTCTCTCTCTCTCTCTCTCTCTCTCTCTCTCTCTCTCTCTCTCTCTCTCCCTCTCGTTTTCCTGGCTCCTGGCCTTATTCTCCAGGAATAATGTCTCTTGTCCTGTCCTTTCAGTCGCTCCCGCCTGCTTATCCAGGCAATTTTTCAAGCTTTTTGGCCGTATCCTTGTAAACTTTGCGATCATCTGCTGGGCTGCTGTAGGCCGATTAATATCTAAGAGTGACAGCAACCATGCCTTGCAGTTCCTTAATCAAAGCCTGCACAAAGATTTTAGCACAGGTTATCTAGGTAACCGAATGCGGAGCGCATGTGGTGCCTTTTTCCACTTGATCAAAGCAGCGGCTTTTTCATCTCCTCTGGCCAATTACTGGTTGTTTCTGTAAGAATCAAATTCCGACCTTCCTCTTTCCTAGGACATAGATGTTTTTCATTTGGGCTTTGTTCTTGTTCTTCCTTTTGGAATCTAGCAAGCGATTACACTTATAGCTGTTTTTCATTTGGCTTTGTTCTTATTCCTCATTTTGGTTTCTAACACACGATATTTAATAATTATGACTATTATGGAATGATAATCTAAAATTTCCTTGCCAAGCCTATTTCATCAGAACAGATCACGTTTACTAGACAATCATTTTCATATTCCATCTACTGAGAGTAGTAGGGCGTAATCAAATACAGGGAGGAATCTTCAGTCTTGTGAAGAATCGTTTGGAATGTTATGCCTTGGCGCGCGTGGGCAGATTGGGTTTGTTTTGCAAGCTAAATAGTGATTTGACGAAGTTTCAAAATCCTGCAAGCCGCAGCAGCCGGAGTGCTCATTAAAACACACCAGCAGAACGTGGGACAGAATACTTACTTGTTCGTTCCAGGGAGTACACGAACGTGGGCGAGTTAACAAATTCCTATGACCTAATTAAATAATACGTGAAAGCAATCTCATGTTTTTTTTATGTCGTATAATGTTTTTGGAACTTCCTTTTCGCACCTGAGTACAGATATTTCTATAATTTATATGCATTCACTTTTGGCACCTGAGTACAGATACTACTATAATTTATATGCATTTTAATAAGGGAATGGCTCGACATTAATGTTTTAATTAGTTATGTAAAGTAATTATCATTCTATGATTGTAGATAATTTTCACTTTGTCTGTTGTGTAGTTCTTTATTAGGAATGTCCCAATGTGTGTTCATTTGACTGCAGTAAGTGTTCTGTAATCCACAGTTCTAGCCATATGTTAACCTTGGAGCATCTTTAGTTTACCTAGGAGCTTAGATTAGAGGGTGTCTGGGTTGTGCGGATTGGTTCAATCAGTGAAGATGTCCAGGAAATGATTAACACAGTCAGCTCTGGTCGCCTTGTTTCAATTATTCCAAGTATTTGGCTATGTGCCCTCCTGCATGTGTCGAAGGCGTTGATTTCTTGGAGTTTTAAGGGTCTTCAGTTTTTATTCAGTTTGTAGACGTCAACTCACATAATTGGCCAAGTGTTCTCTTCTTCAGTAACGGGGAAAGAAAATCATGACATAGCGTCACCTGTGTTTCGCACCTGCACACTCTTTTTAGTTCAATAACTAACTTACATTAAAAACATTTCGGTCTCTTTGACAGTTATTCTTCTTCCTCAGTGTCTGATATCTCGTTTGGCATAAACAGCGTCAGCGAGGTGGTAACCAAAATGTTAAGTACTAAAAATCGGAAAAAGTGACAAGTAGCAGTTTGAACGCACATATTTACTTGCATTACACTTAGTTTGTCTAGATTGGAAGAGGCAGCATTGATAACTGACGTGGCATGTCATCAATGGTGTGATTTTTGTTTATGCATAATTAAAAGCTTATAATTTGCAGCTGTACCAATTGACGTCAATTAAATTGAAGTAGGTCGCGAGACTGGCCGTCAAGTAGTATCTTTCACCACTGCATGGCTTCATAGCAATTACTCTCATCTGCAATAATTTAACTGGTAGCAATAAAGCTCGAAATATAACTCTGGTTCAACTGATACAACTGGGATCTCTTGGGTTTTCTGAAGTTTTGTCAGCCATCATTTCATGTATTATCAACTTTACCGTGTAGGAATTTGAGACCAAAAATATGGTATTTCTTCAAAATACTCTTCAGACTACATGAAAGATTGTTACGAGAATGAGAGGAGATATCGTAAATTAGAAAATTATTAAATTAGGTTTCTTGACTTTAATGTGTACCAATACCCTATAGGTTATATAATATAATATACATGCGCTATGTACTGGCTACAGTATGAACATCAGACGTATTTTTGTTTAGCTACATCAATAAGTGTATTGCTAGACTTCATTCAGACAAATTCCAGGAGTTATTAGATGAATAAAGTTTTGACGGATTGAAAACCCTGTGTTTTGTAAAGTATGAAAAAAACAACTGCTGTGCATGCGGTGTCTGATGACGCACTGTAATGGAACGCAGATGACTCCTGACATAAACAACCCATCTCCATGCTTCATTTTCCAGCACAAGCTGCTGGACCGAACCGGCTTCACGTTATCACAGGAGGGGTCGCTTTGCTTGGTTAGCGTTTTGCTATCATTTGAAAGAATTTTGCTATTGTTCATACTATTTGTAGTGAATGCTTATCAACCTGAACTGTACTATTGTTAATTTGTGAAGGGTAAACTAGAAAATGCGCCCGGCGTAATCAACTTTAATTTCTTTAGTTATTTATAACCGCAAGGAAAAAGGCCGCAAATGGAAATCTAAGAGGATATTAAAATCCGCGCTCTGCATAGATCAATAGTGAATAAGGCAAACCATATAATCATGATATACCTTATCAATTATCATAATTATAACTATAACTTTCGGAAGAAAAATAAATAATCAAGCTTCATTGGTTATGCTTGTTTGCTTTGACACTTGCAAGAAAAATTCTAGCTAATTCTTCACTAAATAACTTCATAAAATGTTCACTAGATTGTATGCTTAATGCTGAGTTGTGACGTACTTATATGTAGCTCGTTATAATGCAAGCCGTTATACTCAACGATAAGACATATTTTTTATATTAATGATTCAGTGTCGTTATCAAATGTAATCCTGTATGAGATATTGAACCTTCCATCCTAAGCCAAGTACTATGTACATGTAGGGCCAACATTCATTCTCCTTTAGTAAAATAGCTAAAGTACGTATGGCAGTTGTAACCGACTTTTCTGCCAGTAACCCCATCCATAAATCAGTTTACTAAATTTCATACACCTACGTACATACCTGTAAACTGTATTCATTGTATGATATGAACTGTACATTTATTTCAGTGTTATTACGAATTTAAGACCAGTGCATTCTGGGCAACCTATTTAAGTTTTAAAGACATTTTAAAATGGCATGTTGCCACAGGTTTTCAAATTAAATTGTTTATAGTTTTTTTCAAGATATAAAGTCGGGCTTGTTGTGACAGAATCAACATATGCAACACATAAAGGCCGTGTTTAAAAAACAAACAAAATGCGATGGTGGTTTAACTTTAAAAACTTTGAAGACGCTGTTTTGCTGTTAATAACGAAAATGAACAGATGTGAGTTTGGTGAAGCTGCATTTGCGGGCAAAGACGGATTTCCGGAGGGGTTTCGTGTAGTTAATCCCATCTAAAATAGTTATTTCCTATGTCGTTATTATGCGGTTTAAAGGATGTTAAGGCCGCCAAAACTGTTTAGCAATTTAAAGAAAAACGCCTCAGTAGTCTGGTTGATCTGCCATTAATGAAGCATGCTTTTGGTCCCATTTTGGTGACACCTCAGATGGAGCCACCCTACTCATCAGGTTTAGGGAATTTAAACAGGCAAAAACCAGCGCGCCAGTTGCTTGTAACAGAATCTTCTTAACACGCGCTGTCAGGTAACTTCATCTGAGCAGCCAGGCACCATTATGGTGTTTTGTTGCTTGTGGCACGCGCTGATACAGATGATTTTACTGTTTGCATGAGCCAGTGTTGCATTCTCATTGTTTTTCTTCTTTCCTAATTTTTTTCACCCACTCTCGTTCATTTCTCATAGCCACTTGCCAAGATAGTTGACATATTTCTGCTTTCACTGCTGAATTTTGAATGAATATTAAAAATAGGGCAAAATATTCAAAATAAAGTAAACTAGCAAAAACAGGCGCTTATTATTGCAATCGTCATTCCAGCAGTTGATGGCAACTGGTGGTAAAAAAGTAAAGCTTTTTTTCGGAAAAGCTATACTGTAATCTTTTGAGTGTTCCATATTTCTACATAAAAGGTGGCAACGAAATTAGGATATAAGATAAAAAAGACAAATTATAAACTTGCCAAATTAGTTTTTCCCACGATTAATTCATAGGCACGAGGTGGTTTTGTTCAGCGTCCGTTCTCATAAAGTACAAAAGTGTCTGGATGTAGCACCCGCTCTAGGCATTCATGAAACTGTTGGGGTGTTGGGGTTGGGCACCAAGAGGTACTGACTGTAGTTAGCGGTCTGAAGTGCCGAAAATTGCATCATAAAGTACATCGTTAATTTTACTTCCAAAACGTATAGGGGACATTGTACTCTTCGAAAAATGTCCAATCTGACGTTGTTGGCCTTGGGCATAGTAAACATTAGACGACCTGGGCAAAAGTCAGAGGAGTCAAAATTGTATCAAGGTACATGGTCAGATTTACTCTATAATTGTAGGCGACACTATCATGCATTAAAAGCATCAAATCTGTCGAGAACTGCTGGGGCAAGATGGAATCTGACCACTGTGCAAAATGCAGAAAGCATTGGAAAAGAAAAACTAGACCACCTTGTATCAGACAATATTTGAGAAGTTAGAAGATGCATAATATTTCTATAAGACAAGTTACTGAAATGAATTTAGTACTGCATTAATAAGAGAAATGACTGAATGTTAAACATTTTTAATGAATGTCAACCAGAAACAAAATTTTAAACTGAATTATTGATCAGTAAACTATATTGTTCAATTCTGACAATAACGAATGAGCAAGAGACTCAAGAGTTGCAGAGAGAATTATAAATGGTTGAATAAATTTTGCTGGTACTAAAGAAAACCATTTTGCAGTTATACATGTGGCTGTGTTTTCATCAAACTGAAGAGAGGTTTTTGTCATTTTTACTTTTTTCTGTATGGCTCCAGCTCCAAATTTGCTGCTGCTACGTTCAAACGAGGCAGGATTTGTCATCTATAACTAGCCGTTATTCTTGATATATGTTGTTGAAGTCTGTTACGTGTTTTTTCGATTCATTTTCATTTGAAACATTCTGGAAGCAAATCCCATTTGTATCATGAAGTGTATCCTTTCCACCCTTAATTTATAGACGAGCATCATAAGTATTCCAAGCAATACAGATTTTCAAATTTAGCGGTAACATTATTCCTTTTGGTGTAGCTCAACCTTATTCCATATATGTAGAGTGTATATGTTCAATTGATATTATAAAGAAATCACAGTGCCAAATAAACAATGCAAGGTAGTGTTATTGTTTTTGAGAACAAATAGGGGCTGTAGAAGCAATGTAGAAGCTTTTATAAAAATCAGTATAGGAGTACCTAATTTTAAAAGCATTAGTTAACATAGGGCGATATATGTATACAATAAACACATTTTTAAAACTTGCTTATACAACTTCCTAACATGCAAAACTGTCACAGTTCTATGTGCGATAACTATTAATCATTGCAAACTACTGGTGAAAATTGCTAGGTCAGTGGAGTGGATATAGTAGTTTTTAGTTTGTCAAATTACTACACAAATGAGCATAATTCCAAAATCTTAAGACGAATGGAGACACGTGTTCCCAAAGCTTAATCTAGCTGAAAATTTGCCCAAGTTAGTATCTCATCAAACCTCCTAAATAGGAAAAGTTGTAAAAAGATTGGATAAAAAAAGTTATTTTCACTACACCCGTACACGAAAACTCTGCTACAAGTTCTTTTGTGCAGCAATGACCAAAACGTTGCAAAATTTCTGCAACCATCCTGCTGCGGTAAGTTGTAGATGTTTTGATGGCTTAACATGTCCATTTGTCACAGCATATAAAATGTCTTGAGCAAAAGACAAAACTCTTCTAGCATTTGCGTCTGCTGTTTTCATTTTCGGATCTGGATCACACATTAAACGTCTAAATTAATCTATTAAAAGGTCCTGATGTCTAACTTACGCAGCTAGACCATTTTTGCTATTGCGACAGTTACTTTTGCATCTGTGAAAGACAGAAGGTCAAGCGACACCAGAAGGAATAGTGTTACTGCCAAATTCGAAAAACTGTTTTGCATGGGATAATCAGTTTTATTGCTGAAACTTTCTAACATTTTTTTCAAATAATGAAATAAGTTGAACTTCCCACAGAGCCTTGGCTTTTCCTTTAACGTTATAAGCACGTTCTGACATCAGTTTTTAGAGAGATCGTGTGCCATTAATTGAGTGTTAAAATAGACATGTCTTGGGAAACTATGAAAACTGCCTCAGAGAAGTTACAAGTGAGTCCAGTAGCTCAGGAGTTTCGACGAATGCGATATCTGTTCTGCTTCTCGAAAATGTTCCATCGACAAGCAAGATTCTGTCGCATTTCTGATTTTATCAAAGTCCGCAATACGAACAAGTAGCCTGATCATCTAGTGGCATTACTTGTGCGAAGAGTTCTTATCTGTAACCAAATAGACTTATTTAAATATGCGACCACATGTGTGGAAAATAAATACTGCCGTATTTTTGCTGTTATTTCTTATGGCTGGGGCAAAATTTGTAGAGTATGAGAGACATTTGGTAGATTGCTAACGATTTTAAATTTTTCGGAATCATTATTCTAAATGGCGTCCTACATGGTGGAGGTCTTCTATGCTGTGAACACCCACTTACTCAATTGACATTTCCTAAGATTCCTGAGCAAGAGAAGATTTTAGTTAACCCTAAGAGATGTGCATGTGGAGTGGATTAAAAATATGCTTTTACAAAACAAGCGTGTCGTCCATCTGGCTATGTAGTTGTTTGTGAATACTTTCGAATGATTTATTTTCGGATGATGTTAAATGATATTAGAGACCGTCTTCACTGTTAGATCATTCAGTCAGTTATTTTGGTCAGTCAGACGTCACTTGGTTAATAGTTAGTCAGTCTTGCAGTTAATTAGTCAGTCATTCGGCCAGTCTCTTTGCTTGATATGTTGCTACTAATGTTTGTATAACTAATTAAGGGATAAAATTTATCAGTCGGCTACCTTTCAGTATTGCTCTCCGTTAGCTTTTCTGCTCTGCACTCATAAGCCTGTTGGTCAGTATCCCAGGGAAGATGCCTTTCCACGTGTCAGTCATACCTGTCAGTTAATCGGCATTAATCGATTCTTGGTCAAGCAGCTAATTATTAATCAAACGGTCCACTCACTCTAATCATCAGTTATAATGAATGAATTACGTAGTCACATAATTAGGCAGTCAGTCAGTCACCGCACATTGATTACCCACACGTTCGTCCTTTTGTCCGTTCGTCCCTAAGTCAGCCTGTGACAGCCATTTGATCTATTGATCTATTATTGAGTCATTCACAAGTTATGTTGACCGTTATGGTTATTGACTGTTTTGGTATGTTAACGAATCTTGTAAGAAAATTTAGGGTGCCTTACTGAATGCTTAGTAAGATACCCGGATGTTTTTGCAGATGTTTGTGAGGTGATGTTTCGTAAATAAACGTCAGTGACACGGGCGTATGTTCTTCGGATCGGATTTAGGCGCTGGAAATTTTTAACACAGGGAAATGCCTTCCTATTTGAAATTGATACTCTGGTCCAAGCGCACGCTGGCTACTGGCTTGTTTGTAGGCCAGTTTTGCGATTCTTGTTTTACGAAGCTTGATTACCTTAGTGTGATCATGTTTATTATAGGACTGTAAGTGTAGGATACACTGCTAGATAACAGCGATGTCATAATGATGACTTCAAATTCGAAACTAAAAGCACACACTGTACTCCCAACAACTTCTCTCTATAATATTTATAGGGGTTATGTTCAGCAGTGCGTAAAGTAATCGGGCAGGTTTTTTTTTTGTATATGCTGTTTAGAATACCTAAATTGAGGAATTACGATAATATAACTCTTGTATTAGTGTATTATTGTAACAACGATTGTACTCTGAACGTGGTTGATAGATCAACGTTTTGATTCAAGAATTATTGGTTTTCTTTTGGCAGTGCTTGCGAGTGGATTCCTTGGTCCTGGTCCGCCTTGGCTGGACGGCAAAATCAACATCTTGCTATATATTAATATGAAGCGTTTGTTCTGGTCTAGTTACGTGCAGCTATAACCTGCTGAGAGACTTGCCTATTCACAGCTTCTGTTGCTATACTAAAGCTTGATTACAAGTTTCATGGAACCACCCGTCTTTGATCAGGCCGCACGAATTCTGTTGAAACATCATTTGCTTCACCGTTGTAATTTTGTGTATAATTTATTTCTTTGTCTGTGTCTTTTCTTTCTTTCTTTTTTGTTGTTTGTTTAATTGGTTGGTTGGCTGGCTGGTTAATTATGTTTCTAAGTAAGTTGATTGGTTGGCTGGTTGATTAGTTTGTTCCATATTTGGCAGGTGAGCTAGTGATAAGGCTATTTGGTTGATTGACTGCTTAAGTAGTGCATGTAGTTGTCATGCGAGCCAGTTAGCTTTCTATATTTATTTAATTTTTTCCATGTTCATCTTGTTAATGGGCGCATGTGGATGGAAAATTAGTTTGCTGATTATTATTAGTTAAATTATTAAACATAAAACTATTTAAGAACGTCAAATCATACAATACAACATTTAAATTTGCGATGCACAAATTTGTGCTATGTAACCTTGTAAATTCTGTAGCACATATGTCCGTAAATAATGATACATATATATGTATGTGAGTCTTATCTCATCTATGGTAGATTCAAGTGAATTTTTTTTGTAGATTCTGGTGAACAGTTAAAAAATCCTTCGGCTCAGACTATATACTGGGGAATCAAACTGGATCGTGACCTTATTGAAACCATTCAGGTGGGTTGCTTATGTAGTATTTGCATTGCTATCAGTATATGTAAAAAATCTTATACATGTAATTTATGAAAAGGTTTTTCACTTGCACAAAATATGTTAATCATCCTCTCATACAAAGGTGTCTGTCAAGAGAATTACATATAATAATAATAATAATAATAATAATAATAATAATAATAATAATAATAATAATAATAATAATAATAATAATAATAATAATAATAATAATAATAATAATAATAATAATAATAATAATAATGATAATAATAATAATAATAAACCTTTATTTTACAAACATAAACACAAGTACAATTAACAAATCACACAATGTATACAGAAACACGTTCCTACAAATACAGGGCTATTTTTAAGCATAGTTGATTAAAAAAATACCTTAATTTATAACAAACGCATCTACATATATATCACAGTGCTGATTGAATACATTAATTCTTAGCAAAATTAATTCGTACCTCTTAATTTAGAATCACGTATTGTTGAAATTTTATGCACACAATTAATCAACAGTTTTTTGACCTCCACATCTCCACTTTTGTTTAAAAATATAACTTATCAATATCACACATGGATGAGAATTCTGGAAAAATATCTGATAATTGATGTAAGAACGCAGTCCTTTCTTGACAATAAACATTGCATTGCATACTAAAGTGAAGTTCATCTTCTGTGGTCTCATTCTTACATAAAGTACATTTTCTCGTATCAACAGGTCTGGTATATCGACCAGCTTCAATTTATAATCTATGCGCGCTAACACGGAATTTTGTGACATATATGTCATTCGTTAATACGCATTGTGTTTTACATTGTGCTGGGTTACTAAGCTATGCAGGCTCTTGTTTTAATTATACTGGTCCAGGAGTGAATGGCAAGCCTCCCTTGCTGTTGTTATTAGTTCAGCGTAAAGGCTTCTCCAATGCAGCAACTGCAAATAGGAACTCATAAAAATATAAAACAAGCGTTTCAAATGTTTAAAACGCTTCTTTCATTATTTGACTCGAAGTTAGAAATAAATACATATAGTCGGAATAATAAAATCATGCATTCCCGGAAAACGGTTACATGTGTTTCTTTATTGGCGTCTTATGCAGTGGTTTATAGAATTTACTAAAGCATTATAAATATTTATTAAACGACTTGAATGAATTTGGCCTTTTGCCAAGAACAATCAACATTTGAACACGTAATATTTTACAGCCATAAAGGAAGTTTTAGTGAACTCACTTAAGAGACCTACATGCAGGAAATTGTACATTGGCTTCTATTATAGTCTTTATGTGATTACGGGACGTAGAAAACAAGAGGTGTTAACAACTCAATCTTCTTTCTAATCCGTTGGCTCTGCTCTTACTAATCGACTGCTCTGACAAATGTTTGATGATAAATCGACATTAAAATAATTAGACTTTACCAACTGCATTTCGCCAGCTGCATTCCACTTTCTGACAAACCATTTTTTGCAACCATTTATGAAAACCAATACCATTTATAATCCTCACACGTTTGCCAAGTTATTTCACGCGTGTGTTAAATTGTTACAGCTTAAATGACTTATTATGCTAAACAAAATTTTACTGAAAGAAGTTTCCTGCAACCCAGTTATTACACAAAGTGTTTACTGTTTTAGACTGTTCGTCGTTGCTCGGCCCTTTATTTAAAATTGTTTAAACCATTACCCGTTAGGAGGCAAAATATAACGAAGATGGCATTATTGTGTGTAAATTTGTCTTGTGACAGACTCACAGTAGCATCTGGTAACGGCAAGAGACAGTTATGTGAGTATATTGACACTCTGATGTTATTTTGATAAAATGTAATACTGATGTTTTTGTCCTGACTTACATTTTTAGAGTATCTATCCGGAATGGTTTAAAGGCTATGACTTGTCTAAGATCATGGACTCTTGCAAGAAGGCCGAGTTGACGAAATCAGATGGTGGGACGACTGTACCGTCATCAAAGGAGGCTTCGTCTACTTGTTTGAAGGAAATACCTGCAGAAGCAAATGGAGAAGATACCAGTATAGGAAAGACCCTAGGAAAAAACAAAGAAAGTAAATTGCAGTTAATTGCTTATTATGAAATCTGATTTGCATGGTGACAGTTGGTTTTTAATGGAAGCCAGAAGCGGTCGTGCGATTTTACTTTTTATTGAAAAACTGGGCTGAGTATATACTCTGTTAATCATATGCCTTTATTCTCCCAAAGATGATGTGAAAAGTTTGGCATTAAAAATGCATCTTTTTAAAGTGCTTAGATTCTTAAGCTTATTTTGATAGCAGTCATTACATGACATTGTATCAGATAAACCAAGTTCAGTCTTTGATCGACCAGTTAAGTTGTCTAAGCGTTGTTCAGAAAACAAACATTAACCTTTTTCTTCTACGTTTTCACTAACCTTTGGCATGCTGTCTTTGTTAGGCAGTGTGTTCGTTGTTTCTGCTTATTCTTGGTAGGTGGCATAAAGATAAGTCATCGTGTTTTTCAGTAAAAAAATGTTATTTCAGCTCTGAAAGTTAAGCTGATGTTGCGGAGACCTATCAACGAACTTATTGACCAAGGCATTATGCCAAGTAAGTACATTTAGACTCCATATTTGTTGGTTCTTATGCATGGTTGTCATCGTCAAAAAACACTCTTTGTGATAGCAATGAGAGATGCTGATGATGAAATATGAGTGTCATTTGAGTTATAGAATTCTAGCGGATCTTGATTTTCATCAAAGTTTATTCTAGTTTAATAATACACTTGTCAGGCGGACTAACACAAACTGTCAAGGTATAAGCTTGTAGATTCATTCACTGTGTTTGGCACAATATGGTCAATATAATGAATACACGTACAGTTATTTTCTCTAAAAGAATAGCCGGCACAGTTTTTTTATCATGTGTGTACCTGGCTACTGTAGTTAAGTAAGCAGTGCCAAACTTACTAGTTAGCTGGATGGTGACTACCAGAAAAACTGCTTCTTGAATAGCATTATAACTCCGAATATATTTAGTGAATGGTGTTTTTAAGACGCATATTGGATGGTTGTCTTTCAGTGTCTCATCTTAGATTATTGGCCTTGAAACAGGAGCTAGGTGACAGTAACCCCAAAATCATGAACACAATATGTAGGCCCTACCATTTAGTGCTGGATTCTGACAAGCAGTGTACCCAGTAGAAATATATTAGTAAAGAACATTTACTTTTGCCCCTTGGTAGATATTTTTTCTATTTTTTAGTGTTATATGTTAGTGTTTTGTTTGTGATGTAATAAACTGTCTTGCAGAAATACAAAATTAAATGTAATGTAATGTAATGTTTTACTTTTTAAAATTTGATTAATACAGTTCCCACGATACAATTTTTTATGAAAATTTTCAGCCTTTAAAGTACCATCTGGATTCCAAGAGCAGAAAAAAATGCTAGAGAGGTCCAAAGTAAGTATGACAATCTATGAAAACTAGCAAAGTATGTCTAGTCCTCAATGTAATAACTGCTAAGACATCAAAATACTGACCATCAGTATAATTTAGGGTTACCTAGCTGTATTTTATTTGCTAAACTTTTAGAAAGCAGAGTACAACAAAACAACAGACAATGATTTTGTGGTTTTTAACAATGGCATCTTTTCAGTGCTTTACTGCAGTGTTATTACGAATCAATATTATAAATCATTGGTCAAAAAATATTTGTTATCTCTTATTTTCTTATATAACATTATATGAATTGTATGTTAAATGACTTTACATACATTTGCGCAGTAGTAATTCTTTGACTAGTGTCACAAATATGTTGTTTTTGCTGATTGGTCTGACTGGTATAGTCAGCTTAGTTTCAACTGGCCTAATTTTGCATGAGTTAAAATATGTGGCTTCTTCCTGTAGGATTGGCTAACGTAAGTGTGCCTTCAATTTGCTTAATTTAGTGTCCACGCATTTTGCTAAGCGGTTTTGTTACATTCCACTGCTTGCAATGGATATTCTTGCCGGCAATCGTGCAACGTGCTACTAACCTGGCCATTAGTGAAGAAAATACATCTGTGATCTCTCATCATGGTTGTTGAATCTTGCAGCAACCTTCTAGTGAAACCAGTATACTTGCAGCAATATTGGAATTCATACTCATTATTGAAGGCCGGATTTTATGGTAGGAAATTCATGGCCATTGTTCAAGGCCAGGTTTTCTACCTGTCTACACAGTTGAAGTCGGAATCTGGACTTGCTCTGGGCCCAACACACTGCAATGACAGAGTCTTCTATTTACACTGCACAGAGACCAAGCTCATACCCAATGTAAATGCTGGACTAGATTGGACCCCTTTAATGGACTGCATTGTTTAGTCCTAAGAAAAAGCTTCAAGGATAATGTTACTGAGTACCTCCTATCATTAGAAAATTACTTATAAGGTTCTGTTTCTTGGAGTTAAATTGATGTTCCCACTTTCTATCTATTGCCTTCTTCCTTGAGTGGCTACTGGTTTTTTAGGGAGTGATCTGTAGGTATATTGTATCTTCCATTTATAGTGTAATTTACTTAACATTAAGCAATTGATGGCAAGGATATGGCATGTAATAATTCTGTCTACCTAAAATTGCTTATCTTTTACATATTGACAAAATTTCATGAGGCTTCTCACATGCCAAGTTATAAGGTACAAATTGCAGTGTCATATAAGGGATGGCTGCATACCAGACACAAACTAAAATTAAAAATGCTTTGATGAATTTTGGGAAAATATTTTGATTTCAGTGCATCACTGTGCAGGATTAGAGCAATGTTAGTGCATGAACAGACGTGTTTTGATTGGTGAGAGGGTCGTGTTTAAGTTGCGAATAGCTTCGTCTGCAAATAGACAGGCAAAACCTGCAAAGGAGTTCATGCTTTGGAATGTTAGCTTTTATCAGCTATATCGGTTTTTAGCCCCTCATTTCTTTAGATTTTGGAAGAAAGTAAATCAATGTTTGCAAATCTAGTAAGGCGGATTCAACCATTCATTGCTAAAGTCATGTTTGTACTAGCTAAGCATTATACGGCACTTCAAATTTGTGTCATTGAGGAACTCATTCAAGCCTCTTAGTTTGAAACAAAAGCAAGTGATAAAAAATTAATTGAAATAGTACAAAGTGCTTCAAATGCTTCATCACAAACCTGAAAGACAAACTCAGTATATAAAATAAAAAACACTTACAACATAACTGTCTTTTAGAAATGAAACATATCAGCTAACCATATGTTTCTCAGAGGGGACACTGCTATGAAAACAGGAGTCCATGCACTCAGTCGAGAATGTACCATGTTAAGTACTGTGATTTGAGTTACTAAGTACTGAGTATGATTTGACTTGAGTATTAAGTGTTGTGAGTTACACGCTAGTTACGTGTAAGACATATGACAAGCCCGCTAGTTACGTGTAAGACATATGACAAGCTGGTACTACAAGATGACTATATCAATTTTCTTAAGATAATTCAGTGGCTCATAATGTGTTGCGTCATTTACTAGTTGTATCGAAAAAATACTGTGGCATTGGCAGGGGTATCACAGTTTTGTGATGAAAGCTCTATGCTGCATTACCTCGACTAAACATGAACAAACATACAGTATAAGATTTACACAGTGTACATGATTACATGTATTCAGAATTCTTTCTTTGTATTGCCAAACTGATCCACCATTATTTTTGATCTATTAATTATTTGTAATTGTATGATGAAACCTCTGACATTATTTTGGCAAAAGTTTTTGCAACAGTCAAGATGGCCTTTAAAATATCTTCTTTGTAATTAGCTTTTAACGTGAAAATGCGGCTCTTACTCATAATTTTTCACTTAATTTTTTTTGTATGTGATATGTTTTTTCAGATCAAAAACGTATGCATTAATATTGACTTGTGCACCATCTCGTAAAAGCTATCTGCCTGACCTCTTGTACTTTTAGGGCAGGGTGTAACAGCTGCAAATTTTTCAAAATATTTTTAGATGGTTCGATTGCTCATGCTGTCAAATAAATATTTATGCTGTACAGGCTTGTGCAGCAAATTTTTGTCAACATAGTTGATCCATTAATGCATCTTGTATGCGTTGCTCAATTTATTTTACAAATTGGATTGTCTGAAGTAAGCTGTTTGCAGCTTCTCACTTAAAAACAAAAAAATTGTTATTGTTATTAGCTCAGTTATTTGAATGAAGAAAGAATTTAAAAACGTGTTAGACAAGATATTTTATGTTTTGACAGTCTCTAATGCACATGCTAATGATATATGTGTTATGCATAAATTAGCACACAGATCAGAGAGCATCATAATCATAGTGATGATATTTCCTGATTAGTGCAAGTTTTGCTAAGCTATTCCATGTTGCTGTATATTGAAATCATTAAAAGAGTGCCCAGGCTTGTATGCAATCCCGAGTTTGTAAAAATGCGTGTTCGTTTTAGTAAGTTGCCACCATTGTACTCATTGTATTAACTTTCTGTGCTTTTTGTTTGGCCAAAGCTGTTACCTTTGACTTCCAAGCAGCAGTGTGCTTCAGGTGAACACTTGGTTTGTCTCTTTGAGGTTATGACCTGCATGAGTGTTCTGGGTTCTATATTAGTTACAAAGTACTTGTCACAGTACAGTGTTATTATAAAACGTTATTTCTTTTTATAAACTTTGTGCATTCAAGTGATTTCAAGTCAAATGCTAATTATTTTAATTTTTTAGGATTGTGAAGCTTTGAAACACAAGTTGCAACATCGGGATGTTAAACCAGAAGTCTGCAATCAACACTTAACAGAAGGTACTCACATCTTTTCAGTTATGGTCAATTAATTCATTTAACTATTGTGTATTAACAACATTGGTGATTGTTTTAGCATCTTATACTCGGACTTTAAAGCAACTTAATCTTCATAATCCTTCGACATTATATGTAATTGTGTGAGGTGGACTTGTGAACTGCATTTTACAAAGCACAAAGCCCAAACAGCTAAAACAATGCATTTTTTGCATTTGTTACTTTTGCAAAAATGTGTATTAAAGTAGAAAAATATACAGTTAATTTATTTGTTTTAACTGATTGTTTTCAATGATTTTAAAGTTTTCAAGAACTACAAGAATTTTCTTACAGGAGGTGAACTTCGTAAAATTTTAGAATTGTGTACGCATATTTAAGTTTTAAAGGCAATGGATGATTGATAGCCAAAAATCTTTTGATCAGTCAGTCATACATGCTTTAGATGTTGTAACCATAACCATCGTATTCATAACCCTTAGAGTCTAATCTCTAATTTATCCGTTTATCTGTATGGCAGTTATGGTTATTGCAGATTCTGATCCTGACCTTCAAGACATGGAAAGGCAGCTAAAACGTGCCAAACTAGCTGATCCTGTTAAGGATAATATAATCCATAAAACCATTGATGTATCAAAGGGACATCTCCAAGCCGATAAAGATCTAGTAGATGCCATAAATGGTATAAATTAACTGATAATAAAACAGTAGTGTGAATGTTGCAGTAGACTGCTGAAAAGGGAATAGCTGGGTTGTCTTAGTGTGTAAATGTTCACTGTCAAAGTTGAGCAACAGCAGGCTTAGTTATTAAATGGAGAGTGATTGCCTCTGAGACTAAGCGGTATTGATTCCTTCAGGTACTAAGATCACTGAGCGAGGAAGTATACAACTCCTCAGGTGGTCAAGACAGATGTTTTAAGATGGTATGATTTGATCAGTGTGTCTCATCTTAGAGTATCTTACTGTTCCATTTCTGCCACAACCATCTGCATTAAACTGGTTCTGCACTGAGTGCTGGGTTCTGATTTGCAATATGCCTTATTGTATGAAAACATTGTAATATACTTACCAAATCATTTTTCATGTCGGTAAGTTTTAGTGCTAGTTGTATTAATTTATTAACTTCTAACTCAGCTAAGCAGTTGACCTTCAGTTTTTTCTCATATTCTTGGTAATTTTGTGCATTTTCCTAGTTTGTTTTAGTACCTGTTTTTAATTGCTATCATATTATAATGATGGTTGTACCCTTTCTAGGTGGCATGCTAACATTTAGCAGAGAAACGAGTATAACTTCTGCTGATGGCTTACATGTCAAAGTTGAAGTTGCTGACGATCCGTGTAACAACAGCGTAGAAAGCACTAGCTGCCCCTCTCTGGTGCGGCCAGATACGTCAGGTGCTGTCGCTGGCTTTAAGAGAGTAAATGTTTTTCCTCAACAAGTGTTGAACAATGTGGACCAAAGTATGGTTGTCAATGGTGACATTACTAGCCTTGCTAAAGCTACTCTTCCAAGTATGTGAACTGCAAAGTATTCTTTCTGGTGATTTTGTGATTATGATGTTAATTATGTGATTATGATAACACATCATAATTATAAAATCATCAGAAAGAATACTTAATTCAGAAAGAATATTAATTGTCCAAAAAATGTAATTGATATTCGAAAGACTTTTTTTAATATTATGACGAAAGTGCTGTTTATTTTGTT
This sequence comes from Tubiluchus corallicola, assembly GCA_030141605.1. Classification (NCBI taxonomy): domain Eukaryota; kingdom Metazoa; phylum Priapulida; class Priapulimorpha; order Priapulimorphida; family Tubiluchidae; genus Tubiluchus; species Tubiluchus corallicola. The sequence continues at coordinate 1,115,587 of JAQGDQ010000005.1, forward strand.
GTTTGAAGGTTCTCTGCAAATAACGACAGTTTCGACAACATCAAGTTTCCTGTCAGCTCAAGCACGTGCTACATATTCTGGTAACAGTCAAAATAATCGATTGTGTAAGAAAAAAACTTCACTGTCATCGCCAACGCAAAAGCAGTCATCACAGTTAAAGAGTCAGTCATCCAAAGCTAAGGTTTTTATTTTTCTTATTTTTTATTTTAGATGATGTTCCATGTTAGTTTTGGTTTGCCTGAAACAGTAGGTTACTTTAGCACAGCAAACATAATTACCTGTCAAGTGTATTTTCATCATTATGCCCACCTACATAAAAATATTATGGTCAAAGAAATTATACAGGTAGCTCATATGAACTATTTAAACTATTGCAATTAAGCCGTTTATGTAGTTAGTTGATGTTTAACTTTTGTCATTTTTTTGTTTATAACAAAATAGTGAATTGCATCTTAATAAAGTAGTTCAATAAACATCATTATTTTTCGCAGACTACAACGACAAGCAGCCAGCCAACTTTTCAGTCATTTCAATTTCACGAATACAAAGGACCTCCAAGCAGCCAGAAAAATAGCAGTGGTTCCAACAGCCAGTCGTCTACGACGACGACAACAGTATCGCCACTCGGCCTGAGTACTTCGTCAACTGAATCATCTGCTTATGAACTTCTTCTCCAACAGCAGCAGTTGTTTCTTCAATGGCAGCTGGAGTGGCAGAATAAGTATCCACAAGTTGTTGTACCTCAGGCTGTGAAACCTGTACATGTAGAGAAATCTGCTATAGGTGATGATAATGCAGGTAATAAAATTAGAGATAAATTGGAACAATTTAACATCTTATTACAAACCTGTTAAGTTCAATTATGTTACAGTAATTTCCAAAATGAAGTTTTTTCTTTTTGTAGTTTATGGTTTGTTCTGATTAATTTTACAGGCTTATATTAAATTCTTAAGTTTCTTTCTTTCATATCTTTAATGTCTTATTCCTTGCTTGTTTCGAACATGCTATTATTGTGGTAATTCAAAAAGTATGAGCTTTGTTTATTGAAGTAGGCACAAATTGACCGGGTTTAATTTATTGAACTGGAAGTACTTTGTATTGAACTGACTGATTAAAATTGCTCACTGAAACATTTTTACATATTCAATGTGTTAGCTGTCAAGCCTGTCATCATTTTAAAATATGTGAAAATGTATTTTAACACCTTTTCTAAATATAATTGAAAAACCAAAAAATAATTTTTTTTGCATTGACTTGGTTTCTAAATAAACGTGATCTTAATTGCCCTTAAATTTATAATAAGGAACTGTGTCTGCTGCTGATTACTATTTAGAACAGTAGATTTTCGAATACATTGTGTTTAATTAATGCCCCTTTAAGCACCTAACGAAGTAATTTATGAAGATTTTTCTTGCAGCAACTCCGAGCTTTGTAACATCAACAACTAACACACAACACGAGAACATGATACCATTGAATACAACCACGCCTACAACTAGTCCCACTGAGAAAGAAATGAGCCCACCAAGGTGTTTGACCGGGATGAAACTAGATGACCTTCGAGTGTCTGACTTGCGTGCTGAGTTGAAGAAACGTAGCCTTCCGGTGTCGGGTGAGAAGAAGTTGTCAAGCATTTTACATAATGGCTTTAATTCAAATGTGGCATGTTTCTAGTGCCAATACGCGTGTCATGACGTTGTGGGAATTTAAGTTTTGCATATGCACATATACAGTCAACCTCGGATGAGGGACACCTCTGGACTGGACAAAATTGTCCCTTATGTCCGATGTCCCTTATAGCCGAAGTTGAGTCATCAGACCGAGGGTGTATTTAGACCTGCAAGATCTATATACCTCATCTGGTAGCCTAATGCCCAATGAACTGTTTGTTGCAATATATGTAATATACCGATTTAATGCAAACACATCCAATCGTCTTGAACTGAACACAAATCGATGTTTATTCAAACTTATCCCGATTACACGCCATTTTACTACTGGTAGTTATGCTAATTATGTAGCATAATGTAGTAACTACAATGTACTATTACTACAATGCAATAAACCCGCCATCGTCACTTGCTGTGATGGACCCATGGTAGTAAGTCGCACCTTGTGCTCTGACCTATTTCTTTCATCCATCATGACTATCCACCGGTATTACCCTTGCCGGTAGCCCGTATAGTCCAAGGGAATACAGTCGGGCCCGCTCGGGATTTCGGCATAGGCTTTTTAGGATGTAAAAAATATTTGATCATAGTGTCCCTTATATGCGAGGTAATTTACCTGGGTTTCTATTACGTGGGACCTGAAGATATCATCCCTCATATCTGAGTACCTTATATACGAAGATTTTTATAAGGAGAAACATTACGAACAATCGGTACCGGTGTTAGTGGTCCCCTATAAACGAATGTCCCTAATAAGCGAGTACCTTATACCCGAGGTTGACTGTATGTTTTTCCCAGTATTTAGAGTCTTAAGCACAGAATGGAAATCTATTTTTTTGTATCTTGCAACTTTCAAGAAACAACATCCTTCAATCTTTAAAGTTTGGAACCTAAAATGTGAAGTTTCTCATATGCAGAGCAAAAGACTATTCTGGTAGTAGCTAATAATTGTAGATTTCCCTAAGAATCCACTTGTATATTTTACAGGATCAAAGCCGCAGCTAATTGAACGACTGAAACCTTTTACTGATGACCTCTTTACAGACAAAGACCAGGCATCTGATACACCCACTAACACGGTAACGGCAACACTGGCAAAAACGAAAACTGCCTATCACACGACCAAGGATCGCGTTTCTCCAGTTTCACCTGATTCCCAACAGCTAACATCACCTTCAGCTGTATGTAAACTTGTTAGGTTTATGCATGCATTATTCTTTGCATGTCTGTAAGATACATTATTAAGGTTATGAGAATACGTTATCGTAAGTTTTTTTCACATTGCTAACAACTGATACAATATAGCATTTACTGACTTTACGGTTGCAGCTGAATGACTTTGGAATTCTAAATTCTCAATGACAACAACTACCAAACAATTCTGGAATTACATGAACAGCTAGGAGTTAGCTTGAGAATTGATTAACTTTAAATATAGAGAAATACTAAAATAAATTGTATAAACAAGCTCAAATCCTCACACTAACTGCTGTTATTTTTGAAATAAATTTTTTATAGTTTACATTAAATTATGAATCACTTGTATGTATCTAGGTGTCTGGAGGACGTCATTCAGCTACTCCAGTATCACCTGACAGCAGCGCACTGGAAACTATCAGTACAACTCAGGCAGCAAACATAATCATAAATGGGAATGCCAATGTTTTGAAAAGTCCTGTATTGAAGTCTCCCCAATCTCCAGTTAGCATTCAAGAGACACCACTGAGATATTCGAATGGTGAAGGATCCTTCTCTGCTGCATCTCTAAAGCGAACGTTGTCATCTGAATTCCACTGTCCAGCTTCTACTCCGATGGAAGTGGATTCAACTACAAGTGCTGTGGAAAAAGTGGAGCTTGGAGAGACACAGCTGAAGATAGAGACTGTGAAGAATCCCCAGGTTGATAGCTAAGTCATTTGTTAAATTAAAATTTTAATCACTTATTACCTATTATAAGATGACTTGTAGGTCTTTTACGTTGTATTTGTCTTTTTTAACAACATGAACCAAGTTTTGGATTCAGTTGCACAAAAAAACAGTAAATCCTTGCTTAACAACAGTAATGCATTCCAACAATACACAATTGTTAGTCAATTTACATGAAATGACACCCTTCCGTTCATAGAAAATAACTTGAATACACAGAAGGTGCATTCCATTATTGCATTGAATCACTTTGAAAAATAATAGAGACTTCAGATTCAGATGTTGTGCTGAGGAAAATACCAAAGTTTTGTGCTACATATCATTTATTGATAAAAATGTCAAGTCTTACATCTAGATAATAGGTAACTGTGAGGACTTTGTGCATTTGTGAAACAGCTGTTTATTTACTAAATATAGCATTCAATTTGTAACTGAGCTTTTGGTGTAACAGCGTTACACAACTTAGCCACCACGGAGTGCAAACTATTTTTAATGAAAGTCCGGATCAACAACTAGGCTGTTCTATGTAAATAGTTATAGTAGCCCTGAAATTCAGCTCATTATTAAGGATAATCCTCCAAAGACACATCTGACTGAAAATAGCTGCCTCAAAAAATACTTCTATTTAGCCAGGTCACTCACCCATTTACAAGCCAGGTCTGACTTTGCTGAACTAAGTTCACCACATGCTTTGTCTGCTCAAGTAGTCTTTTTTGCTTCAATTGGATTTCTAAATCGGAATCTCATTTATTCACAGATGATCCTAGCCGCGAATCCCAAACCTCAGCATGCTGTGACTGTGAACATGAAGCAAATGCTCGTTAATGAAGATTTACTCAAGCAGCAACAGGAGAAGATTGAGAAGCTGGAACACGAACTGAATAAGTCACAGCTGGCATTGAAACAGCAGAAGCTGATCATACTGAGACAGCAACAAGCTGGACTGCAAGACAGTATTAGTCCACAGGTAACAATAGTACTGTACTTTTTCTTTAGTGTCACTCACTTTTTCATCAGTGTATGCTTTATTTGTTTATTTCAAGGTTGCTCATAATAAGCCATTTGGTGCACATCGCTGAGAATTTTAACTTGAGTCATTATGATAAACGTGGCCATTTGCTTAATGAGGCTGTCACTGGAGCCAGCATTGTATAATTTTAATAATTCCAACCTAGAGATTAGCCTAAAGAGTAACACCGTACGTCAGTTTGCAAATTAATTAATTTGTATGTGGTTCTATTGACGTTTTTGTTTGGCAGTGATTTGTGGGTTATGAAATAAACGCGTTACAGCCTTAAAAAATTGCTGGATTCTTTAGCTTTGACAGTTGCGAGAAACAGTTAAATATAAAAACAATTAATAATTTATTGTTACTTTAGCTACATCGTTGATTTTTTTTCATGTTAGGATGCCAAAATGTTGCAGAATCTTCAACTTAAACAACACATTCTGAACCAACAGCATCAGAAGCTGTCTCAAGAAATTCAGAAGAGTCAGCAAGCATTGATTGGGCCAACTACCATCACCATTGCAACTAGCCAACCTGTTGTTAACAAAACCAAAGCTAAGGTGGTAAATGTCGATACCTGTCCTCAAAAACAGTCTCCTGTAAAGAAGAAAACACCCTCTGGTAGCGGTAGAGCTACATCGCCAAGCAATTCCCAAGCAACTAATAAGACCAAAACTAAAGCGGCTAATGTAAACAAAAATGTGCAAAGTTTGTCTGGGTCGAAAAAGAAACAACCAAAAGTTTTAGAACTTTCAAAGGCACTTGCTGGCAACAAGAAGTCGTTTTTGATTAAAGTTTCTGATAAGTCTGCAGGTGCAGTTAGTAAATCACAAAGTGCCAAAGTTATTTCATCACCAACAAAAACGACCAAGGTAAATCTGAATGCAGCTAAAAATGTGAAGAGTGCTGGGAAGAAGACTGATGTTTCTGGCATAATCGTGCCACCTCCGCCAAACTATGATGAAGCTACAAAACAACTAAAAACTAAACAGGTGAGTGATAAGGTGTAACATCAGTACTTGGCTGATTGCAGTATGAATTGAAAGTGAACTTGTTTTGTTATAAGGATCCTTATGTAACGTAAAACTGCAGATGACATAGTTAGCTACTACAACGTCTAAAACAGTTTTCGTTATTCAGCTTTATCTTCTGCAGGAGGTTCAGTGTTATTGCAACACAACATCAGGTTAAAAGAATTAAGGTTTTCTTAATGTGAATCTTCCTGTATGTCTGAGAACAGTTGCAGTCCCTTAGAATATGACAAAACGTAATATAGAAAGGTGACAGAAAGTAAGACTATTGTATAATATAATTTTTTGGCTTAAAAACAGACAGAAGTGTGATGTGTTAATAGCAGCTAATCAGTATGTATCTTATTTTTAGGCATCTAGTATTATCCTGTCTTCAAAGAATGACCATTTGTCTCCTAAGATTTTACAAACTGGACAACATCTGACTAGTGTTGATGTTGATAATGACAGTGATGATGGTAGCCATACGTTACCTAGCGTTGCTACATTAGCAAGGAGTCTCAGTCTTCCTGGACCCCTTGCTACACCAACAAAATGTCAGGCAATTGATGATGTTTTAGAGATTCTTATAAAAAGTGGAGGTGAGTATCTCAAATTGTAATTCATAAAATTAACAATTTTTTATACTTGTTATTACATAATAGTAATTTGAAAAATGTGTCTTTCGTATATGCAAAATGTTGTTGCAACAAGACGATAAATTATTTCTAATCTTACTTAAATTCATTTATTGCAGAATTGCCTCCAAGTGCAGCGCAAGAGCCTCCAGCTACCCCTAAGACAACGGCAGCATATCTTCGTGCAGCTAACACATTTGCTAACTCTTTTACTCCATCGGCAATGCAGCCTCTGCCCGGTTTCATTCCGTCATCAGAAAGCTCATCTATGAGCAATTTCACTACATCCTTACCAATGCATATTGCAAACAATGCCAACAACATATTGATGGATTTCAGTCTGAACATGGAATTCCCAGATAGTGAGTTTCTTGATTTCAGTACACTAGAGCAGCATATAGCTAGCTTGCACAGTGCTGACTCTTCGAAGAAGGAACAAGGTGAATATGGCACTCCTCAACTTTTGGATCAGCAAGTATTGCCCATGGACACCTCTGGATCACCAGACAGCAATGAAGGAGGTGTATCAAGGTGCGAATCTGAAATGCTGTTGTCAAAAAATGTAAACTTTGATGCTGAGGTCTTAAAATGCATGGCTGCTGTTGTAAAGAGCCATCAGCATGAAGTCATGAGCTCGGCCTCGCTTGATAATCAGGTTGTCAAACAGACAACAGATTCTCACAATAGTCGAGATGGGAGTAATTCTCCACAAGATCTGTGTGCAAATAATATAAGCAAAGAAGGTTCCTCGATTGTCGATCAGCAGCTAGTAAAAACTATTTGCTTGGATAATCAAATCAGACCTTCTTATCCGAATCTAGTCAAAAATGGAAACGATGCAGGTCAAAACAGTACATCTGCTGCTGTAGCAAAGCCTCAACAATCCAACAATGAATTCCATATAGAGGTGAGCGACATTAGTGATGCTGAACCCGAGACTGGTAATGTCAGCAACATGGACCTCTCTGATTGGCTGGACATTATCATGCCAAGCACCGGAATTATGCCTCTGAGTAACAATGCTCCGATCACTCTGGGCAACGAACTAAGCGATGTTGCTGCATTTGATGCCGAGAGTTCCTCTCACACTACACCGACCACTTCACTTGCTCAAAATAATCTGACAATGGTTCCTCTAGACCTGCTGTCAGACTTCGAGGAAATGGACTTTAGCAATGGGAATGAGCTAAGCCATTTGCACTGGGACAAAGTAGATATAACGACCTAAATGTGTGTCCAATGTAGGCCTAAAGGTAGAAGGCATATTTATTTGCTAAATGACAAATTCGGTGTGCTGTGCGAAACATACAACTTTTAAAATGCTAGAAATTTACAATGCTTCAAAATTCATAAACAAATAAAAGTTCCAGAATTGATGATCCTTCACCCTAAAATTGCTGTAATTATTCACCAAGTAGTTATTTAAATAGCAATTTCAGTTAGACTTACAGTAAGTTATTGCATTATTGCTGTCTGGTGTTGTTTGCCGTAACATTCAAATATTGCTTTTTAAAGTACTGTATTTAAACATACTGGCAGATTACTCATTTTCTTTCAGTGATAAGACTGCCATTTTTATTTCAATTTCATTTTATATAATTTCAAGTAAACTAGTGATGGAAAATACCGTTGTGAAATGCAAGTTACTCCATGTTAATGTGCATGTCGTGTGTTTTTAGCTAACAAATTTTCTGCATGTTGATTCACTAAACAAAATTCTTGCAGAGAAACTTTTGGCTTTGGAAATTACCAGGAATTTACATAGGATGCATCATACATTACTACAAAAGAAAATTTAGTTTTTGTAAGATAATGATATCATGCTACATTGATTATGTTGAAAATTTTTGTTAAAAACAACGACAGTTATAAACAAGTGGCTCCTGAATGACCAAGTGATTAGCCAGGAGCATTGATGACAATTCTACTACATGAACAATCATTGAACATTCTACATTGTTGTTAGGGTGTGTGTGAGATTGGTGGCATTGTTGTAATGTTTGCATTCTACTTTATTACTAGATGCTAAAGGTGGCTGAAGATATTGATATAATGTATGTTTGCTGTGAAAGATCATAATATGTGCCAACCATATCTGTGCCAAATCGTAATTATCGTAGACTGATGAGTGGTGCTAATTAGATAAATGTACAGTAAATAAGTGTGCAAGAAAATGTAAATGTAGCTACTAGTCAGTTCCGTCGCCATTTTGAAGGTAGTGTTAACAGAAACTTGCATACATGCATATAATTGTATTATGTAAACAAGAATGATGTTTATTTAAAAATAAGAGGTAGTTGCTAAAGTTTGATACATAAAATTCACTCCGTGTCAGTAATCACTCAAAAATAAGATGTTAACTTTTTACTTTGGTAATTAGATTGGTTGCCTAAAAACGTTAGCCCTCTCATCATGACATTTGTTGTCTTTCTACTCTTTTATTTTAAAAGGCTGGCCCATGCTGTCCATTTGCCAGATTTTGTTGACCTCACTTTGTAGAAACATCATTAGTAAAGACTAAGGTAAAAATTATTTATTCACAACCTATAAAACTCAGACATGGCAGAGATGCAGAATTTATTTGATAGGCATAATATTCATCATGCAGTTACGTGATACCAGCTTATGTATGTATGCAAAACTTGTAAAGTTTTAGCTGCTTTAACATACACAGACATATATGCCATATACTTATATTAATTATAGATAAATACAAACTGATGTTATTTATCTATAATTTAATAACAAGAATAATTTGTTCTTCATTCTAATATGATTGGGCTGTTTTTGTTGTTAGACTAATATTATTAACTAACTTAATATTTATTATAATTATTTATAATATGCATTCGTTTGGAGATTGTGCTTTGAAGAGCTCCATTTATTCATTCCGACTAAGAAAAGCCAATTAAAAAAAATGTTTAGCGTTTGCGCTGGCAAATGTGCTATTTAAATGTAATATGTTTGTTGAGATTATGTGCGTATGCATGCTGGTTATGTAAGCGTGCTTTTATTGTTGAATTCAATTGTTTATGGAATCAGTTGCAACTAAAATTGTATTAAATGTTAGTAGAATTAGCAACATGCAGTATATGTACCGATACTTGAATTTCCTGTGAATTCCATTTCTGTTTCAAAAATTCTTTCAAGTCGAGCTTCTGAATTATTATAAATTTAAAATAATCCATGGATACAAATGCACTAATTAAAATTTAGAAGAAATTCAGTATACTAATCAAAATAACAGTTATATTACTATTACTACTGTGCTGTAAGAGAGAATCTACCAAGTACATTTACTAAGCAAATTCATAACTGTGCCAGTATAGATTTGCCGGTCTATGTTGTTAATGTAAGTTTATTAATATATATATATATATGTTTGTTTGACTAGCGAATAACAGGCAGCGTTATTGACTATTGCAGCTTACTCATTTTTATTACTGTGTCATTACCATTTACTAAATATATTTAAGCTTCTGTATATCACTCTAGTTTCTAATGACTACTAGTTTGTCTGTTTCTATTGTCTAACTTCTGTTTACTAGCCTTAAATCAATTTGTCTCAACTAGTGAAAATTGATTTTTTTTCTGTGTATTTTAAGACAACTAGACGTGCCAAATGTTGTTTTGTTGCCATATAGCGAAAGTCTCTATTCTTTTGGATTTTGTGCCTTAATTACCATTTGAGATTTCCTTGTGATTCTGTTACTGTTATTAATGTAACTAACGTGGAATTGGTTCGTCATACTAGTGTAGCAAAACAATTTCGTGAACATTATTAGTTTTTTGTTTTTACTGGGCTTCCTTGCAAAGAGATTTTTAATTAAACAACTAAAGTTTTGCATTCCAGTATGGGTTGTCTCCAGGTTTTGGAACATGCTCTCACCATTCCATGTCTACATCTGCTGTGCCGAACATTAAAAAAACCTTTAACAAGTTTACCTACTGCCTTTAGAAGTGAGGCGGATCATTATTGTCGCACTTGTTTTCGTGGAAGTTAGCTTAGCGGCTAATCAGACATTGTTTCGAGGCTCTTGCTGTTTGAAGACCAACAATGGCTTCAGTTTCCTACGCCATGCTTCCAATAAAAACAGTAGTGCTGCTAGTCTGTCTCTGGCTTACTTGCTGTTGTCACTGCCTATTATGGAAATGGACACTGGGATCAGAAATGATTGCAAAAACGTGATCCAGAGACAATTTAACACACTACTGTGAATGATCACAGTTTTCCTCGAGTCATTGGTTGCAAACTTTCTTTCACGTCATAACCTCATAACCGTCTTTTTACTGTCTCGTGCACGTTTAAGACGCTGTATAATAAAACTGTTTCGCTGTTGAACTCTTTAAATTGGTACATTCATAATCGCCACACTGCCTCTCCAGCACAGTAGATTCGGTACAAGTAGCCACATGTTTTTTTTAATTAGTATTGGTTTTGTTGTTGATGCATTTTCTAATTTTCGTCGTTTACCCTGAGTGACTACTACTATTTGATCACCGGTATGTTGAAAGTTGAGGTTGTTTCATTGGTAATATGTAAACTTAAGATTTTTTTCTAATTTCTAAAACTGCGCTTCTTACTCACGGTGGTTAATGTAGGATGATATGCAGCAAATCCTGTTTGGTGGGTATTTTTATCTGCCTTCTCTAAGCTCTGACGTCTTAAGGAGCTATTCATAGCTAGAAATGTTGTTTGTGCCTGGTCACTGTGTGTTTGCTGCTCACAAGTTATTGAGCTATGCGTCTCTTTACAAACAGAAATGAAACCGTTTCAGCTAGTATCCTGCCTGGGCGTTATATTTCTTAAAATGGCTTTCCTGGGACTGATCTTCGCGAATAGATCGTTTTAACCGACTCACGTGCAACGCGGAATCTTTTCTGAAATGTTTTTTCTGAGACTGTTTTCAAATCGACGTGACTGGGTTTCCTCAGCTGGTTTTCCAATCTTTCCCGAGATTCTAAACCAGAAATATCTGCTCAAGTATAAAGTTTCGTCGTCTTCAGATCTTGTATGTCACAGTATGTGCTTACATACTGCTATAGTACTACATAAGTATGCTTTTCGAAAAATTCTTAATAGTGACGAAATAGTCTCGCAATTTTCTGGGTTAAATATATTATGCAGTAGCCAGGACGGTTGTTTACAGGATTGGGCTATATAATGTGTCTGTTGGTGATCGGTATTGTTAAACCCAATCGCCAACCAATAACTTTATTGGTAGTATGGATTGGTCACCTTTGTAAATGCGTGTTGCTTAATTATTGTGAAAATCAATGAATTTCTTGAGATACAAATGAAATGTCAGCGTTATTACTAAGCCTACTGTACAGAAATATTACAATGTTGGGACCAAGTGTCTGCGTATTTAAGCCCAACTTAGATGTATTCTCAAAACTGACCATTTTTCTATCTTAATGTGAAGCTGTTACTGAACCACAGTAACTGCTGGCATATAAAGTACGTTCTGAAATTCTTAAATATGTGAAAATTATGATCTTAAAACAAGTTCTAAATTATAATCGTACGCAGTAAAAATTTGCTATTTATGTGTTTGCAATATCTGTTTATTTTCTGATAAAACAAGCGTTATGGGGACTAGTGTGACGAACTAAGGGCCAGTTTATCGAGGACCACTTTTGTTGCTTGCTCCACAATTTGTCTTCCAATACTCGTTTCGTGTTTCTCTTTGTTGCCTAAGAAACATAGATTAATTTAGGGTTTTGTGATTAGAGTAATTACTAGTATTTATAAATATTAGGTGGTTTTATGGCTTTGTTAACTTGAAATGATATTATATGGCAAGGTTTCGCTAGCCATGTTTTTTACATGCATGGGAAATTACGCGTGCATAAGTTAAATTTCTGAATTCTCGTGGACTTAGGTGAGAAACATTCTATTTGTTATGGGAAAATAGATTAACAGCAAGAGTAGTGCGATACCAAGACTCTGTTTTTAATTTAAAATAGGCCTATACTGTGTGTGGCGTGGCGAAAATTATTTTGAATTTACGTGGTTTCAGCAGAGAATTTATGCACGTCGAATTTCCCTTTGCTTTGTTATGGTGAAATGACTATGATTCCGTCTGAGTGCTTGACTTCATTGCTTTTTAAAATTACTTGCTTAAGCTATTCATTTTTATTCCTACTTGTAGAACCTATCAAATCAAAAATTAAGGGAGTGCTGTTCACTTAATCGAGAAAGCGTCATACAGAAATTTCATGTTCCGACAAAGTTAATTCGTACTTACAAAATGTATTTACAGTTATTGTCACTGATATGGATATTATAAACTGTTGGTTATGACTAAATTGTGCGGCTTTTGTGCCAAAGTAACTATCGTGTTAGATAAATGTACAAAATCGTTTGACATCTGTAGTTTTTTTTATTATATTTTGTCTTCCTTTAAGCAGAATTACGAATCATTTTTTGTTCAAATTTGATGTTCAGTTTTCGTTAATTACTTTGCTAAAAAATGTTACTGGTCATCATTTTACAGTTTATTTTGTCAATTAAGAACACGTAGATGATTAACATAAGCTATGTTAGCATTTTGTTTCGGGTAGTTTCGGCACACCGCATACGATTTTAGTAATACAATTGTCAGTAATTGTCTGTGTCATTCATCATTGGTTAAGTAGAGCTTGATATTAAAAGCATTCTTGTAGTGAACGCCTGCTCATACGAAACTTTAATTAACAATTTACTCTTTTTGTTGCAGTGTTAAACAATTCATGAAACCACCCCTGTTTTGAGGTGATTAAATGTGATTATTGCGAGAAAACGGATATGTTTTTTTTTATTGTGGGATGTTCTACTTATTAGAAACGCACATCAAGGCTAGAAAATTCTGAATTTCCTTGAAATTCTCCTACGATCAATTGTCTGCTGCCCAATTGCATTCAGACTTTTGTGTTATTAGTGTGTTTGCTAATGTAGCAAATACCCTGTCTTACGCAGTTTGTGTTCACTATTGGCTACATACAAGACTAGCATCCCAGACAGCACGACAAAATTGCTAAAATAATGACAATATTTTTTGCAAATATTGGGACAATATGGAAATGTGGATTTGCTACAACATTGTATCAATATTTTTGACAATATTTTTTTCATATTGTGACAATATTGATACCATTAATGTCACAATATATTACCACTATTTTTTTGCCAAATTTTTTCCGTATTGTCACAATGTGGAAAAATATTGTCCAAAAGTATTGGTACAATGTTGTGGCATGTCCAACTAATAAACTTCTTAATTATTAATCAGTAAGTTTATATGAGATAAATTATTTTTTTAAAACAATATTTACATCAGTCTTTTAACTTTTCATGGTCATGCATAAATTTTATACCAAAGCGCTGCGAACTAATTTTATCGTAATGTAATAAAGAAAACATAATTTCACAAGTTTGTACGGGAGTTGACAGTTTTTAAATTTCACTAATGCCCAGGATTTTTGTTCGTTGGATAACAACGTTTAATCTTTCACACAAAATGATATAATGCACACGTACTTGAGAGAAATAAGCATGCCTTCTCTGCATCAATTTCATTTTCAGATTTTTGTAGTCTGGTAAGTACATTGAAGTGACATTTTCTGGACAAATTGCTACTAAACGTGCACACACTCATTATGTTTCTCCTCGTTTGTCTATAGATTTTATATTAGGCGGGCCATGTGCGAATTTCGAAGGTAGTTAAAAAATTCCTAAAAACCTAGATGGCAAACACTGAATGCAGGGTTATTTATAGTTGCACTCAACACTATGCTCACATCATCTTTAAACACCAGACGGGTGCCACCTTTGATGGAGTTGCTTTCTTTAGTTCATTTAAAGGGCAATTTGCTTATACTACTTTGTCTTTCTTGTCAAGATATGTTACCATGCTACGTACATTATACTCTTACTGACACTAGTTGTAGCTACCATTGTTGGTGGCGCCATCTTCTAAAATTAATATTAAACTAAAACAATGAAATTACCTTTAATGTATGGGCAGTGCTGTATAGATGTGGTGATTAGTCACCTTTCGTGCAACTCAAGTTTAATTAACTGCAAAAGCACAAATTTCAGCATATTATAGGGGTTTTATTTCTTTTAACGTGCTGCAGAGCAGGCAAGACAACTAGACAAAGCTACAACGTTGAACTACTTACAATCCACGAGAAACTAATAAAGAGCTGGCATTACACATAGTAAAAGAAATATGAATGTTCACATGTTTGGTTCAGTGTAATTTCCCCCAAGCATTATATTAACCTTTGTTATTTATTGCTTATGAGCTGTGCTAATTTATTTAATGGGCTTATATTTCTGTGAACCTGCAAACCAATGATTCATGCAGTGAAGCCACAATAGCCAACTAGCCAACTACTTATATTGAGTCAGCAAGCTACGACTACCCTTATTGGTTATGATAAAAACATGTAGCAAAGAAAAACATGTAGCCAAATATTAGCTATTAACTAAAATGTATCTATTGAGCACATACTGAACTTTAATTTCTAACAGTGATCCATATATAACACTAGAAGATATTGAATTTGAACTAAATCACTATAAACGTGTTTAATTAAGTATGTATTTAATTTGCTACAAATGGTCTTGGTGTAAACTGTTTGAGATTTAATATAAGCTAGTCACAAAATCGGGTGGCTTGAACTAATAAACTTCAATGATACAATTTCATTGAGTGCAAAAACCAGGATTGCATGAAGTCCAGTCCCAAATTAATATACTTAGTTTTGCCATTTTGATGATTGATTAGGGGGTTTGGCTATAAGCTTAATGGTGTTGTGGATTTATTGACTGATGTACTATAAATAAAAACAAAATACCCTTAGCACACGAGGGAAAGGCATTATAATTAGGCTGTATATCAGGTGGAGATGTGTTTACCAGTGTAAAATCAAACTCTGGAAATAGTCAACGATGAACACGAAATGCAATGCATTACTTATATTTAATTATATAGAAACACAACATTACACATTCTTGAGTTTTGCTGCAAAATGTAAACACTACATGGTACACAACTGCTATTGCAAATCAATAATGAGAAACACAGAGTATCACAATTACAAGACAGTTTTCGATGTTTAAGAGCAAAAAACTAACCAGTGCTAATTCCAAAATGCAGAGATGTTAATGTCTGGAAAATCTAAACTTTTTGTACAACACGAAAGTTTCACACAAAACTTATATAGACAAATGCACTCTACATCAATAATTTGTACAACGGCATTACGTGCACACAATAAAGGCACAATTCTGTGTTACGTAAGATAATTTAACATGCCCAAAATGTTTATATATTCTGCACTAATGTGAAAAGATGCACGATAGTTTACAAAGACATTAAAATCCTTAAAACCTCTCAAACAAGTAATTTTCACTACAGAAATTATTAGCAAATTTAGAGCAACTTTATTACAGTCAGATGATGTTAAACTTGAATTTTACAGTGTTCCTTTCCAAATTCACAAAAATATTACTGTAACAAATACTCGTCCATTTAATACATTAAAAATTTACCACATACGATACATATATATATATACTTAACGTATATATATGTATCTTTTGCACTAAATGCACACCTCATCAAGACTCATGAATCTTGAGACTCATTTTAATGGCAAGCAGAATACATACAGCAAAATTATCTGAGGAAGTAGATGAAGATTTTCCATTTCACTAAAATGTTGCAAAATAATTTATATCAGATTAAGTCATTTCATTTTATAATAGTAGTATGGCAAGCCAATCTTTAAGTGCACACATTAAACATACACTATTAGGTAATTTAACACGAGACAACATATATGTTCGTACAACAGCATGATGTGGAAATCATATTGCAGCATCAAAAAAGGAAACAGATGCATTTTACAAAAGCTTTCTTAAAATCAAGTGCCAAATATGCAA
Source organism: Tubiluchus corallicola (assembly GCA_030141605.1). NCBI lineage: Eukaryota > Metazoa > Priapulida > Priapulimorpha > Priapulimorphida > Tubiluchidae > Tubiluchus > Tubiluchus corallicola. The sequence goes on from JAQGDQ010000005.1 coordinate 1,131,777, forward strand.
CAGAGAAAAATCTGAAATACTCGCTACTTAAAAAAGCCAAAAACGAAAGGTTAAGATAGATATGACAAACAAATGTGAAACTGCAGGCATTATAACCTCTGGATATAAAGAATTATCAAGGATGAAACCATTTCAACACCAGAAAATACAGGAAAACACATTGCCCATAAACAGGAGTGTTCTCGAAAATTATATAAAGGTTTCCTACCTGCAATGTTTGAATAGAGCTCAAGAGAAGAAAACAGTATTAAGTGAATGATTGGGCCAGTTGATGACAGACCATTATTATCTTGGCTGGGTCATGGTACTAACTCACTCTGTTAATATTAGGCAAATAGCTGTTCAGACCATCCTAATTTTCTAACGACAATATTTAAACGAATGCTTACTAATGCACATACAATACAAAGTAAAACAGTTTTTTTAATTTATGTACACCTATAACGCTTAAGCAGAACACTTAAACCTAGAGCTATTGTAAACATGCATGTAAATAAAGATCTATTGGTGACACAAAACGCATTTACTGTCAAGGACGGTGTCAGTTTGGTCCAGGTAGTCAAAAGCACTTTGTCATAATTAAAAAACTACCTACCAATTTACTACAAAAATGAACAGATATTTCTGATGTCACATTTAAAACCACACTCGTAGCTGTATAAAACAGCATACATAAACTTATGTACCGCTAAAAGAAATTTTTAAAACAATCATTTATATAGAATTACTAATTTAAAAACTACTGCCACAGTGCAATTCATGACATCTTAAATGAACCTATTATTAGTTGCCTATAAAAATCAATGAGAATCATCTTTAATCATCTATTGCACTACTTGCAGAGATGGGCTATCGATAAATGAGTCACAATTCACATGATATTAAGTCGACTACTTACTTATCAGTCTTTAAATTAATGAACAAATGAAAATTACCAATATTTATATAGAGATTTATAACTTTTCTGTATTTTATGTTTCTGTTGCTAGTGTAACAATTTTGAGCTCAAATGGGTGTGAAAATACTTAGCAACCAACAAATAAAACAGAAAATAAATTTAGTACCTTCAGTCTAGCAATGCAAAGCCCAATTTCAACTTGTCAATGACTAACATGTTCTGACATAGACCAAGCAGGACACAAACACCCCTTATATCTGCCGCCATAAACATTTGTTACTTTTCGTAACGCCTTTTCTTGCCAAGATTTTACAGAAAATCAAAAGTAGCAAACATCGTTTGCATCTGTACAAAGTGAAATTTTAATGGCACAATATGACCAATATTGTGGTATTGGCGACCCTACTGTTAGCAATAACAATGCAAGCTTTTATCTATGACATGACAAAGTTTACATGTGACAACTAGTAGAATGAAATACTGTGAATCAGAACACACGGTGATTCATCGACAAAAAGTAAAGACAATTTAGACATCCCAGAATTGCAGCACCAAAAAAGGAACATTTGCTGAAACCTGTAACTAGGTACCTGTGGCAAAAACTTCTAATGATACAGAGCAGTTGTTCCCAGACTTTGCACAACAGAAGCATTCACAGCAAAGGAATTTTGATGAGAATAAATAAGTAATACTTACACATTATAATTATGACAGCTGGATCACTACTGGCTCATATGCAGTGAAGAATTTTGTTCATTTTCAAGAAGGAACAATGGGACAACTATCTGTTACAGTCTGTATGTTAACAAATCACTTTAGTTTGTATTCTTATTGAAAATGTTACTCTATTGCCATTAAATGTGCAAATTCTTACATGAGTTTGCTAAGAAAAAATTTCGGAAAATAATTCAATAACTGACTGCAGCAATTTACACTCTCCACAAATCTAACGACAACAAAAAACTGAACAATTCAATTAACTAGCGGAAAAATTTGTCACACGTCATCCACATGACAAGGTTCCTGAGCTGTCATTGTATTCTGATTAGTTTGGTCGTTTTCGTATTCCACGAAATCATCAAATAGACTAGGCCAGGCTTCTGTGTCATCGTAACTACTCAAGTCATTACCAACAGATTCGGTAAAGTTTAGAAACATAAACCAAGTGTCCTTTGGGATGCCGCGTATATGAGGATGTTTTTCTAAGAATGAAAGCCATCGTTTCAGTATAGGCGGCTCCTTCTGGGAAAACACTAACCTCCACAAACTTGTTGCAATGTCGGTTGGTAGAATACGTTGACCAATGTCCGCATCCAGCCCGAACTTGAACGTCCATCGATACAAGTCCTTGAATTTTTCATGGTCGCGCACTTCTTGCAGAATTTCTGGGAAACTGTCTCTAATTCCACGCAAATTGTCCACATGTAACTGCTTGCAACCAGTCAAAAACTCAGAACGAGTGAACTTACACATTGTTTCACAATTAAACTTCCATGCTAGTACTAGCATCTTAAATTCTTCCGGCTGAACATCCAGATCATGGCATAATTTTTCTACACCTTCCGATAAAATGACATCTTCATCTGGGTCTTTATACACATCAAAAAGAGCTTGAATTTTGGCTTCAGATATTTCTTTGCTTAATGATTTCCGGCTGTCACCACGATGATGTAATGGAGGAATTCTGGGACAAGGAAACAGCCGTTGCCTGTCTCCAGAAGACTGCATCTTACTCGTCCCATTTGTATATGTTTCTGGAAGAGTAGACTTCATGTCAGCTTGATGTTCAACTAGCACAGTGGAATGACCTCCCACCAATGTCTGGCCACCCGCAGAAGTACTACGATCGGACGCTTCTCTCTTAGTGCAGCAAGAGAAGCACTTCCCCATTGGCACAGAAAACAAGATTCTAATTCATCTGTTAGGCCCAATCCTTCGCTCACATTGCCACAAACTAAAATAATACAATTGGCAATTAAAGACTAATAACAATTATTACTAAATGTTGTAACAATTAATCGGTGTAACGCCACACAAGAAAACAATTCTGTTAGTAGACTACTGATAGCCAAAGGCAGCAAAAATTTGAAGCGCAATGCACCCAAGTGTCCCCCTAGAAAACTATTTGGAAAAAATGAATTAAACTCCTGCTTGCACTACCTTAGCTAACGGTACTCAACATTTTCTAGTCTTTTGTTACAGGTTTAGATAACTTAATCGACCCACAAAGTAACAATGAAATAAAATAAATAAACAACATTTACAGAAACGAATAAACATTTATACTAGATGCATGAGGTCATAAAAAGCAAATCTTTGAACGTGAGCATGAAAAATCTGCACAAACGAGGGTTTAGATAGGCTAAGTTGGCAAACAATGTAATCAGGGACACACAGGCTTTATTTGTATGATTGACTAGGTAATACACTTGCCCTTGCAAATTTATGAGCAGTGGGCTACTACAAAAAGCAAAATCAGTTGTCCTGCTTCTAAATGTTAACAGCTAATCAGTTGGATAACATATAAAGACAAGCATTTATGCATATTTGGCATTATTTGCAGGGTTTATAACATTTGCTCTTGCTAATGAACAGTCTATTTGGACTGCTACATTATTACGAGGAGTGTATTTATTATACACTATACGCCGAAGGTTCTACCTTCAACGCATGCTTAAAATTGGAATCTCGTGAATTAGTGTCGTTTTTAGTCAGCAGATATTGCCGCATATCTGTAAATGCTAGTCATGAGCTATAGGGACTTAGCAGTGGGTGCCTTTTCTATTATAGAATAAAAGTATAAGATGTCAACTTGCATTATTTCAAAAAATACAGAGCACAACAACGGTATAAGGCTGCAATTGATATTAAATGTTACTATAATCAAAGTACGTTACATTAGCTACACATTATTTTAAAGATCACAGTTTCAGTCAAACAGCAGATCACTTTAAAGAGAATAATGTGTGATATTATTTACTAAAAGTAATTAAAATTTTGATAGTCTAGTTATTAAATTCGTTGTAATAAACATGATTTTTCAATAGCTATAAAAGTTTTCTTACCATTAAAATTGTAGATTTCACATATTAACTTTCACTTTGTTACAGTACTGTTAAGATTTCTATATATAAACATTTTTGAGGTAATCGTTTACAAACATTTTTGAAAAAAGTGCAGTCAAACCTGTTTATACTGTCCTTATACAACACAGACACACAATACATTAGTAATATTTACAAAATTATTCGTAATAGCTACATATTACATATACATTTACATTACACACCAAACACATAACGAGGTATGTTAAACTTTGCCATAGATCAATCACAGAAGAGTCAGACAATAGTACACAGGTAAAGACCTAAACTTTCATTCTAAAGATTAATAAATTAAAAAAAATTATTAAATTAATCATCTTCTGAATTAATGACTCATTCAACGTCAATCATCTTTATCAAGAACATTTTGTTTACATAATAAATGTGCCTTGTATTCAATTATAAACATGTAATAGGCTGAAGGCCCACTGTTGCACTAGAACCATGTATATGTAAAAAACAGGCTAACTTAAATTATATCTGCAAACTTCCTGTTGGGATTTCCTTAGGATGATTCTTAGAAATCAACGAAAATCACAATTATTATGGCAAAAAAAGATCTATGTGTTTTTTGCCAGTTGCCATTATGACCGTACCTGCTTGACAATAATATCAAAGCTGTTAATCTTTTACTATTGTGATTTATGTTTTACAGTACAGCTCACAAACAAAGCATGATAACCTGCATTATTTTATACCACACGTGACGTCCAGTCAGTGTAAGTGACACAGCCGAGCATATAGCAGCTTCGAATAGCTGGCATAATATCAAGGTTGCTGGAGCGGCCGACGGTATTGCCCCACTGAATATGTATATTAATATGCCAGGCAGAAGGCGGGTAACAGGTTTCACGGTATAACAAGGTTTTACTGTAATTATCTATAAACATTTTCAAAGTAATTGTCTTGATCTGATTATTTATAAGTGCTTCAACCTCCAACACTGTGTCAATCTGACACATGGAAATTGGCTAGCAGCATAATACGTGATTTGGCATGGGCACTCTAAACAAACATAGCTCTGCCATGGGGAAAACGGTCATGTTAGAAAGGAGTTTTATTAAATGTATAGGTATGCAGTAAACAACTGCCAAAAGTTTCAGTCATATCAACTCGTATTTTTTAATTTAAGGCACAAAAGGCTATTATAAGGTTACAGTTTTCCCCAAGAGTGCAGCCATGTTTGTTTACAGCGTTCACGCATGCTTTATGCCTTTTATAATTCACTGTATTTATAACTGCACGCATGTCTGGTCAACAGTTGCATCAACTTTTTACAACGAAAATAATGGGTGAGCATGCACCTACGTAACAAATCGGATCAAGAAAACCGATACTGATTTGTAGAAATGCTTAGTATTTTTTTATCTACTAAAAATCATGTATATTATGTTGGATTCAATAATTATAATATAATGAGCTTGGTTCTAATAACAAACTATAATACTGGCCATTATTCTATTTAAAAAATTTACTTGTGGTAAAAATTGTGATTACTAAGATAATTACTTATTGTGGAATGTACAAATTCAATTTGATACTTGTAATATTTAATATTAGCTGCAATCCTATCATACTATACAGCCCTATACTTTCAATTAATATTGATAATAATAATCTGCCTAAATGTTATTTGAAAGGTCAGAGTACAGACCCAAATAAACCCGTATAGGCCTTCATATTTTTTTACTTAAAAATACCTGCATATGCACATTTATTTGGAATGTAAGAGTCATGATGAAGAATTCTTTTTCAAATACCTCTAGACAATCTAAACAAAAAATTACTTGACTTAGATCCGGATACGGACAACCGAATTGATCCGTGTTCGGCGTGAATCCAGTGTAATCCTAAAAAATATAAGCAACAAAAATAAGAAAAGACTTTACAGTAGCTATATGAGAAAGCACTTCAAAACATCTGCACCAGCTAATAGGGGCTATGCACAATAATTCATTGCACATTTATTTATAAGCTTATGAAAATGGAAACTACTGTAAGACATGAAATATGCCACTAGCTGAAGTAGGACACTTCCACTAAAGAACGTGCTAAATTTGCAGAGAAGCAATGTCGTACATGCAGCCAAAGTAGGGCACTGGCGAATTCTATCGAGAATTGAGGATAATATGACATAATAAAACATAAAACTAAATTTGTTTTAGAAAAAAGTAACTTTATAATAATGAAGGATAGTCCTTGACAATTTACAAATGTATTTTTTACAATAATATCATCATTATATTAGATCCATTAATATCAACGTAACATCAAACTAACTAATGCTTTAAAGAGAGAAACTATGTAGGGCACATAGCTCGCTAGCCCGTTCAGTTAGTAGAAAATAATTATTTGTCCAAGAGGTAGTAAAACTGATCATCTGTCTGTGAAGCAACACAATATAAAAAATGATATACCTTAAGCAAATGTTGGAATCGTCTAAAAAGCGAGCTTATTTCACTTCAAAAATATATCAGTCGCTGCCAGTACAGTTAGCGACTCAATTCGTGACCTGTCTCTAGTGTCCTACTTGGGCAGCCAATATACGACGCGTCCTACTTGAGCTAGCCCATGTATGCCAATTACTTCGGCTAGTGTCCTACTCTGCTCCCAACATTACATTAGTAAACGTTGAAGAAAACAAAGTTAGGGCAAAGAACCAAGGCCAATGTAATATAATGTGTCCTATTATAGGACCATAATATTTGCTTGAAGCTTAGCTTTCACTATTAAGTATTAAGCCTAGCAGAAGCACAGCAAAGCAGCCAATACTGTTACTGTCGGGTTTATAAATCACAATAATACGATTTGTACACAAGTCTTTTCAATCCGCTGCACTTTGCTTAATACGCGTACGCGTTATCTCCAAAAATGCTCGTTTGCGAAAAAATAAAAATAGCTTTTTTACTTGTAGTTCAGGCAAATATTCTTTTATTTTCCAAGTCAGCTGCATAAAAAGCATTCAGCCATAACAATATCTCGCGAGAACTACTGTCTGTTCATAAATTCTTTTCACGTTCACGACGCACGGGTGAACATGTTCAGAAGATCAAAGAAGATGACAAAACCTCGCGGTAAACCATAGATCCGGATGAGCAGCTCAAAGCTTTCTAAGTAACCACATTGCCATTTTTCAGAATTTGGAATACATGGCAAACGAACTGGTAGTTTAAAATAAAATAATAAAGTATCCTAATAATATAATTTTAATGTAGTTTATTGGCGTGCAAAGAACATAACAATACAGTCTCCTCAAATATAACCACATCTGGGGACTGTGGTGAGACGTATGGATAGCCACAACAACAAAGTCACAAATTAATATATTAAAATAACAACTAAGACATTAAATAATTACTGAGTACTTTAACATATTATAAAAAAACTTAATGGCAAAAAATCAATTCCATTTCCTTAGGTTTTGCATACCCCCTTACCCCCCCCCCAAAAAAAGTTGTTTCCTACATGTAATATTAAAATAAATCATTTAACTTTGTAATTGTCAATACAACTAGTCAGATTAGGTTAGCTAGACGACTCCATTTTTATCTGCTACTTTGCACTACAGAAGGCATACATAAAATTACGCTTACACGAGATTTTTCGGAATTGCATATTTTAAGAAAAACATTCCTCCAATGTTCTTGCAAAATGCGTGCCCTTGCAAAAATACTGAAAATAGGCGTACCAGTAAATATTGCCTAAGCATGCCTAATGATTGTGCAAGCAGCGATGCACAGTCATAAACATTTATGATGGAAAAATGTCAAAGATAATACTTGTCAATATATGCCAAAGATAATAAATGTCTCCATAAAAACGTTTCCATTCTCCAAGACTACTTTGCAATTAAGAAGTTATATGCATAAAATTTAGAATATTTAAACAAGCCAATTTACATTTTAATTTAAAATACAGCTGCTACAGAGCTTCTTATAACCAAAAGTATTAGCCTTTTTTAAAAGATAAATCATGTTAATGCAATTTACTCAGAACTATTACAAGATTGCTGATTTGAATCAGTATCAGTGTGACTTGTTGCTTCAGTACACACTTCTTCAGCAGTTGCATTATTTGCACAATCTTCACCATGTTTCACAGTTAGAGCATTTAACAGTCTATCAAGTTCATCCTGCTGGCCAACAGCATCAAATTTCTTAAAAAAATCACTGAAGCTGACATAAGGTTTAATACGATTATTCTCATCTAATGGAAGAATGCTGCTGCTGTGCTCAATTGATTGCAGGCCACCTGTTGATGACTCGGTACTAGCCATTGTACACGATTGATGCATACCTACACCGGTATATGGTTCATCATTGTTATACGTGCCCTGTATTTGCGAAGCATTTGTAGGGTACAAGTTGTCATATAAAGTATTTGTTTGGCTTACTGAACTGGATAACTGATAATTAATGTTGCGGACGAGTAATGTAATGTCGTCACGCTTAGTACACAAACTGGCACGTTCTGATCCTGTAAACCATGTGTCATGGTGGATTCGAAGAATCTTATCAACTACAGCTTGTGCCACTCCCAGTAATGTTGATTGTACGGCAAATTCTCCAGCCACCATTCCAGCTATATCAGCATTGACTCGATCAGTGCCTACAATATAAGATTGGGTATAATAGCTAAATGTACAATAAACAACATCATTTAGATTATAAAAGAATTAATTTACTTTAGACAAAACTATTATCCAAGCTGTAACAAGCAATGCCCCAAAAAGCATATTTATCAACATTAAGACAGTTGTATAAATGTGCAAATGGTTGTGAATTTGCTAAATTGTGTAGTTGAGACTTGCCTGTTGCTTCAATGAGTGTTTTACAGTTGTATAAATATGCAAATGGTTGTGAATTTGCTAAATTGTGTAGCTGAAACTTGCCTGTTATTTCAATGAGTGTGTTTTACAGTTGTATAAATGTGCAAATGGTTGTGAATTTGCCAAATTGTGTAGCTGAAACTTGCCTGTTATTTCAATGAGTGTTTTACAGTTATATAAATGTGCAAATGGTTGTGAATTTACTAAATTGTGTAGTTGAGACTTGCCTGTTATTTCAATGAGTGTGTTTTACAGTTGTATAAATGTGCAAATGGTTGTGAATTTGCTAAATTGTGTAGCTGAAACTTGCCTGTTATTTCAATGAGTGTGTTACAGTTATATAAATGTGCAAATGGTTGTGAATTTGCTAAATTGTGTAGATGAAACTTGCCTGTTATTTCAATGAGTGTTTTACAGTTATATAAATGTGCAAATGGTTGTGAATTTACTAAATTGTGTAGTTGAGACTTGCCTGTTATTTCAATGAGTGTGTTTTACAGTTGTATAAATGTGCAAATGGTTGTGAATTTGCTAAATTGTGTAGCTGAAACTTGCCTGTTATTTCAATGAGTGTGTTACAGTTATATAAATGTGCAAATGGTTGTGAATTTGCTAAATTGTGTAGATGAAACTTGCCTGTTATTTCAATGAGTGTTTTACAGTTATATAAATGTGCAAATGGTTGTGAATTTGCTAAATTGTGTAGTTGAGACTTGCCTGTTGCTTCAATGAGTGTTTTACAGTTGTATAAATGTGCAAATGGTTGTGAATTTGCTAAATTGTGTAGCTGAAACTTGCCTGTTATTTCAATGAGTGTTTTACAGTTGTATAAATGTGCAAATGTTTGTGAATTTGCTAAATTGTGTAGTTGAGACTTGCCTGTTGCTTCAATGAGTGTTTTACAGTTGTATAAATGTGCAAATGGTTGTGAATTTGCTAAATTGTGTAGCTGAAACTTGCCTGCTATTTCAATGAGTGTGTTTTACAGTTGTATAAATGTGCAAATGGTTGTGAATTTGCTAAATTGTGTAGCTGAAACTTGCCTGTTGCTTCAATGAGGGTATTATACAGACCATCAGTCATTAACATTAAGAAACAGCAAGATTCATCCAATGGAATCCCACCATGGATCTCTGGCTCAGCTATCACAGGTTCTTCTCTCGATGCACTGAAATGTAAATATAGTTACAGGGACATTAGGTTTACACAGGAACTTTACCTAGCAACACAATAATGTTGAACCTAAGAAGCATAAAGAATTCAGAAAACATATTAATTTTTATCGGTTTTCTACCTCTGTCTTAAACTATGGACACAAAGTTATCTTTAAAATTCAAGTTCCTCTACAAACCACTTGAAGGTACTTAAAGGTATCAAACACACCCACAAAGAAATGAAAACATTTGTAAAAACTATTTTACCAAGCAAATTTTTTAAACTTACAGTGTACTTATAAATTTCCGACGTATTAGTCAAAATAAGTATATTATGAATTTATAAGTACACTATAGAGTAAAGTGAAAAAAGTAAAAGGTCATTTTTCGCGGCGCAGAAAGTTTTTATGAGTAATTTTCGTTATTAATAAAGACATCTTGCACCTCAACGTGTCGACATCCCTGTAACCTGACTTGAGCATATAGTCACCAATGCTACGAGTGTTTTCCTGATTTCCCACACGGTGACACTGTAACAGCTTTTCCACATCAACACCAAGTTGTTGTAACCTGAATAATTCATCTTCATTTTTTAGGCCATGATCAACACTGAGCTGGACAACTCGAAGCTGACCTGATGAATCCAGTTTGCACAGAAGTGCTCTGCTATCACCTATAATCAAAAATGAAACAGTGACAATTAACAATGCAGTCAAATCCTGAAGTACAAGACTGCTCAAGACCAAATCTGAATCTTCATCGCTCAAACCTGAATCCTTATTATGATTCCCCAATACTATTAAAAGCCTCTGCTGTGTAAAAACTATTAAAAGTACTTAAAACACTGATTTTCTGATTCGCACTTTACATTTTATAACATTCAAGGCATTTGATAAATATTGGTGTTTTAAACAACATTGGTAATAATTTATCTAGATGATTGGTAATAACAGCACAAGAGAAAGATACAAATTACAGTTAGGAACCAAATGAAATTAAACACAGCTAAGAAGTCTGGTGGAGCGTAGTAACTTCCTATAGGATTTGTAAACTCAAGTCACCTACTTGTTACCAGTACTACGACTTAACACATTTTGTCACACTTTCATTAGTCAAAAAACCCAGTTTAAAAACATTTTTATTAATTTAATATTAAAAATAATTTATCGATTAATTTTCATTTTGGGGTAATTTTTAATGAATAATATTACGTAAGATGTTCTATTTTTGGCTGTTCATATAAAAATAACAGAAGAAGGAATATATGTTACTGATATAAACTGAGAACTCCAGCCTACAACATCATAGACTGCAATTTGTAAGCAGCATTCTTAAAAAAATCTCTCGCACACTTGTTATCACATTATTGGTTAGATCAGAACAAGTTTGCTTCAAACTAAAAGGTAAAAATAAATCGCAATTAAGGATTTGATATGAGAGGATAGCCTATCACATACACGTAACATTGACCTGTGGATAACAAAAGATGCAATGAAAGCAATGTAACTGGCACCTGTGGCCTTACATGGTGTAAATTATTTTACATGAATTTTGAAAATAAAAATCCTCACTACTCTAAAACATTTCCAGGGAAAGTATAATATAGTATAATAGTATAATGACTAGTATAATAAAATTACATTTAATAGCAACTTCAGCATTTTAAGGTTTATCAGCAATCATTCAAAAAATGTTTGATGATTGAAAAATTACAAACAGTTACAGAAAAACTTGATAACGATGGCAGTGTACAATAATAAAGGTAGTACTTAACAAATTTATTTTTTGTGTCTAAAATTTTATTCAGGCTGATGTGCAACAGATTGTTACTGATTCAAAATGCACTTCGTAAAGTGCTTATTTAAACTGGTTCAAGTCCAATTCCTCATATTCGAATCCCAATCTGAGTTTGAAGCTGTGAATTTCAGTCTGGATATCAACCTGAGGTGAGCACACGAAGTTTAGGTAAAACCTGCATAATACGTAAGTTTATATTCAACTTCCTTTTTGCACAAATATTTCCACTAAGAAAGCAGCTTCTTTATCGAGAGTAAAAGGCTAAAGTTTAAACTAAACAAAGAACACAATCTGCCATACAGTAACATTAAATGACAGTGGAATTGCGACAGAAAGTGCTAGTGATTTCTGACCCTCGAGGCTTATTTTTTTAAAGTGCTAGCTAAAGTTATATAAAAAAATTTTACACAGAAGTGCTCAGTTATATGCCTTGCAGACATGTCTATCGATAGGTCAATTTTCTCATTTGTGCAAGAGTCTGTATATTGGGTAAAGTATCCAAATAGGTTTCTTACTTTGACTATGGTGCAAAAAATTTGAGAAAAGCACATTTTTGTCAGGATTTTTTTTTTGTTCTAGTGATACTAGTGAGACTGGTGTGCAGAAAACCCTACCAAGCTTACAGAGTATCCTCCTTGTATTTAGTGGTAGTTATCGCAGGCATTCTTTTGTGGCCAATGAATGGAGATAATTATAGAAGAAGATTGCAAATATTGGTCTCCTACAGAACAGCTTGCATTGAATATAGGATCAGCTCTTATTCACGTAAATACATTTTATGACTTTATGGCTGTACTGTTTTTACAAGGACTGATTTTAGCAATAAGTCAAAAGTAACATGACTGAGTTTTGCTGGATTCTGTTCTCTACACATGAGGCCTCTAAAAGGAAAAACTTCTGTCACATAAAATTACCTTTCATCACACTTTGCTCTTTGTCTTAAATTTAATTTCTTTATTCAGATTTATTGTGCTTACCTATTAGCAGAAGTAGTAGTAAAAATGAATACCTGAGTGGTTATTCTTCATATAATTGTGTGACCTCTTAAGACTTTCCATTTCATCGAAGGATCTAAGGCCACAAAATTGCTCTATACTCTCAAAAGTTTATTTCAGACATGAAGCATATGGTCTCTCGAACCTTCACAATAACAAATATTAGAAAGTGTGTTACAATCAACTTACAGCAAACCAGAAAATGTTAGATAACTGGCACACACTTTCTAGCTGATGAAGGTCAAGAAACCAAAAGCTTCTACTTAGGGTTAGGGCCAAGCCGAATCTGGATTTGAATGATGTTGTGAAGAAAAATTCAAATGGAACACCTCATCAGGGCTGTCTTAATAGCATTATAGGCCTGCAGGGCAAAGCAGCACGACAGGCCCTTAATTACACAACCACCACTGGAGTAAAAATGAAAATGAACGATAAAGTTAGACATTGCATTGGTATTTTATTGCACTGGTATTTTCAACAAAATCAGTGTTTAAACATGTTCCAATGTTTACGACCTGCCACGAATACTTAAGGGGTGTTATTTTAATTATCCAAAATCTTTTTTTGCCTTCACATTCATGTTGGCAAAATTTTATAATGACAATTACAACGATTAGTTACGTTTTATATTTATTTTATTAAATTTGCCTGTCTGAGTTCCCGGTCACCTCGTATTGTTTTCGAAAGTAGATGAATCTATGTCATTGTTATGTGCTGCACGGTTAGAAAACGTCTGTGAAGAAACCTTAAATCGTACAATGTGTTAAAAAGAAAAAGTGTTCAAATCTACAAATCTACTGATAACAAACTCGCAAACTGGTGCAATAAGGTGGTAATTAAGTTGCTGTCTGTTCAACACATTCTTACTACACTTATGATTTCTGCTCTGGTTTTGTTCTGTTTGATAGGACTGCTGAGCTTACTGCAGTTTAGACCTGCTACAGTTTCAGTTTGGTTTTGGTTAGGTTGTTGCAGTTTGATTTTTATTTCGGTAAGGCCTGGTACAGTTTCAGTTTGGTTTCGGTTAGGCCTACTGTAGTTTCGGCTAACTATCGGGTGAGCCTACTGCGAATGTGGTTCGGTTCTAAAATTTTTGAAAAATTCGGATTCCATTCGATAATCATTTTTTGGATTCTATAGAGAACCTTAATTCTAGACTAAAAAGAGCTAGAACTGGCCTAAAGTGTTTTGAGACTATAGAGCTGAGTAATTATGCTGTACACTTAAGCTACGATTCCATGTGCACGTAATGCATAATGCATGATTTGTGATCCGTAATGTGTGATGCGTATTGACTGTTTCCATGTGTTATTTTCCACGCTCTTTCCGCCATTTTTGGTAGCTATTTGTGAAAATTGCAAGGAATAATATTTGGAAATCATCTCTCTGTCAAAATTCAAGCGTGATAATTACAGCTGCTGCATTAGCTTATTATTGTACTATTAGACAGAACAGGAAGCACAGGTTTTGGGTGCACAACATTTTGCAGAGGACAGAACAATATGGCAGGTATTATCATTTGGTGAAAGAACCGCAGTTAGATACACAACAAATAACTACATTCTTCTTCCATCTCTCAAAAACTCGAATATAAAAAAATATTATTGTTTATAGGTCATAAAGTAACCACAACTCACATAACTAGAATTTTCAGAAAGCTAAACAGCGAAAATGGTCACTGGAAACTTGAAAACTCGCTATAATCTCTAGGCAACGGCCATTTCCTGTCCGCGTATTGCTGTGTGATGCATATTCGGACAATAGCGATCATGTTCGTATGAATACAGATCACGCATCATGCATTATGGATTACGTACACATGAAAACACTTCTACATGTCTAAACAGAAACTGTTGTATATGCATTACGGATCATGCATCATGCATTACATACACGTGGAGTCGTAACTTTAGTGTCAGTACTTACATAACACAGGGCCCGATTAGCACACAATATGGGTCACTACCAGGAAAACGCAGTAAATCATTTGCATTGGCCGTATTGTTTCCAATTGTCTGCTTCCTTAAGGAAGATACCTGAGTATAGTTGTTAGACTTGTGCAGGTTCTGGGTCTTATCTTAGGGAATTATGCTTAATAAGGAAGTAGATTGTGGTCCTTCCATAACCATCAACCTAATAGATAGGCCAGTCAGAACTGAGTAAGGTTGTTGACTTGTAATAAAATGAAAGCTAAATCAGACTAACCAACATTAGCTACATATAGTTTGTTTTTATGAATGAGCGCAACACATGCAGTTGTTCCTCCGCAGACCAATCGGTGAAGCTCCTCTAGCCTTTTCACTTCATTTGGATAATGTTTGCATAAGTCGTAGTAGCTCATACCCTAAAACATTAAAAATCACACGATCACAAATACTCCTATATAATATAATACCAACTACAATTTTGCTAAAATAACTGAACCTAGTAAATCTAAGAAAATTGTTAAACATAAGGGTAAAAAATATAGGCGTTATGAGAATTAAAAATTAGAAAAATTGATTTGCTGTTACCATACCTCTGGAAATTCCATTTTCAGTTTCACTCTTTCCGTTAAAGCATCATCAATTGTTTCAAAAAAACCTTCCTCTACTGCTATAAACGCCTAAAATAAAAACAAATGGTTTTTAAACATTTGTATGTTCAAGATTTCTTAACAGTCAAAACAGGGTAGCATAGATAAAAGCATCATAAAGGCTACATCCATGATAATAATACATTCTTGACTACTAAAAAGTCATTAACTAAATAAAATGTTTTAATGGATTTGCCAGTTCCAGCTCTATCAAGAAAACTTTGTCAAAAAAGGAAAACACGCTAATTAAGCGAGTCATTGGTTTTGAGGCAACTGTATAAGTGGGACAACATGATATGAGCAAAAGACCATTACAGTTAGCTAAAATGTCCAGGCAGAGGGTATTCTAGGTAAAAAGGTGAAACAATATGAGCTGTGCATTCCACAAAGGTGATGAGTCCAAAAAGTAAAAGCACCAAGCTCCCTGACAAGGCTACATTACATATCTTAGCTGTGAACTATAGAACGATTCTTATTATTCTATTTAACTTCTAACTAGTAACTTAAATTTGTTCATGTTTCAGGAGATATTTTGCAAATATAAATTTGAATTTATTTCAATCTCTAAAAGGTAAAAATAATTCGGTTCAAACGTCAGACACAAGAATAAACAATTTTAGTCTAATGTAACTCATGCTTTCATAACCTGCCGTAAAACTTCTTTAATTTCTTCATCTGTATGTTTTCCTTCCAGTTGACCTAACACAATTTCTGCAGGCATCCTCTGTGCAGCAAAGTCTGATGCTCGGCAACCCTCATGTCCGTCAAACACTCCATAGAGACCAGTGTCTTTGTTCACTCTGAATAAATAAAATGTCATAGAAATGCAAATAATAATAATAACTCCAAAGTTACCTGTGCCTTATTTATTACCTTATTTTCACAACAATAAGAAGGGAAAAACAGGAGAATTAGGTTGAGGGATCTAACACCTCTGATTGCCCTTAATGCAGGCAAGAGCCATCTTCTGGCTGTTGTTTTACTAATAAAGCAAGTTCGGTTTTCAGTGGTACAATAAATTTATATCAATATTGTCATTAATAAATGCCTTCTGTGAACACAGCTGCAAAAACTTGCAAGTGTTTTCGTTTATTTAGGTTCTTTTGGTATTCTAACATTGATGGCAAAGTATCCTTGAAATGACAAAAGGCATAATGATGCTATAATACCAAAAGTCATGCATGGTTGATCAATACTGATCAATTAATGCTGAAATGTTAAGTATTGAATGTATATGTTATACCAGGGGTGTGCAAATTATCTGACTAGCCGGGCCACATTAAACTTTGCCGCAATTTCTGCGGGCCGCATACAGTTTGGTCAAGGAGCCAAGTACAGTAGGACCTAATAGCGATTTTTTGCATCCGATTTACGCACATCATTACTACTGCGTTACTACACTCAAGAAACTATTTTAGAAGTTATTAAAATTTATATTAAAAACCATGTATTTCTACTTTCACGACAGATAGTGGTAATTTCATTACAATGCATATTAGTAATGTTTATCACACAGTCTGTGTAGTACAGTGCATATTAATGTTTTGACTCGCTGTTCTTCTTCAATCTTCCTCTTTTTCTTATCCATGTTTCTGATCTATAAGAACACTACATCTGATGAAACGACGAAACAGCCACTGATCCAGGCATGTACTACTGAGCCTAAGCTGAAACTAAAATCTGGGAATCCCCCTATATTAGTGGTGACCACACTTTTTCAGCTTGCTGCCTAATTACAAATTGGTCTGCCCAGTCGTCTTCTTGGTCATAGTAGGTAGATCATTTTGACTTGGTTATTTTATATTTTGTTATAATTTATTTATTTATAATTTATTTTGTAAAATACCCAAGTCAAAATGATCTACCTGCTATGACTAAGAAGACGACTGGACAGATCAACAGGCCCGATAATAGAAGCCTAGAGATTGGCTAATTGGTTTTCCTACCAGCCGATCAGATTGCTTCTCGCATTTTTTGCACATTTGAACATTTGAATGGCAGCTTCCTTGACAGTTTGCTGTGTTCTGCGATTACATCGCTTTTTTGTGTTCCAAGTGAGCAACGTTAAATTTCGTCATGTCCGACAGTTACATTAAGTGACAATAGCCTTGTAAGGCTTAATGCCATCCGATCTAGACGAAAAAACTACCCGCACTATCTTTGCGATAGTGGCGCGGACTTCAGCTGGATCGCGTGGGCCGCACTTTCGTTGCATTGACAAACCTCTTCGCGGGTCGCACAAGATCTCTTGGCGGGCCGCAAGCGGCCCGCGGGCCGCAATTTGCACACCCCTGGGTTATACTATTAAGCTATAAGATGCATACTTAAAGTGAAAACTTCTGTCTTCAAATTCATGTTCTTCGTGTCTAACTCCATCTTTGCGGTAAATAAGATTAGTCGACAAACCGACACCAGATAACTCACAAACAGGTAAGTCATCGGTCCAAACATTTTCATTTGTCTGAAAAATAAGCAAAAACTGTTTTATGTTTTAGCTTTATGCATCCTTAATTAGTCCAGTTTAACAGTTACTATTAACAATAGAACCACTGTTCAAAGCTATAATTGTTCAATACTATTTTTTTCACTATACATTCAGTATTTTTTTGTGTTTTTGTGCAAAAGCAACAACGACTTTATTCGTAACTGAAAATGCAACTTTCCTTATTTTGCTTGTTAAGATATTATGTTAAAAAAGCTGAAACATTTATAGACACTTTTTTGTGAAGTGCACAGAGAAGGTGTGGCTTCAGCAAATTGTTTTTCACTACAAGTGATGATGCCCTCTTTTTCACTTTCGTGATATGACCACCAGACCTGAAAATTCTCACGCATTAACTGTGTGTCACACGCATTTTAAATCTTTCATACGCACACACACATCAAATTTCAGTTCTCACGTATTCCTCAACTTCATGTGCAGTTTGCAAATCAACTGGCTACCACAACATGATTAGTAGCACTACTATCAATAACGCAGTAGTGTTCATGATTCTCATGTATATTACACTAAAGAGTATTACAGTCATTTAAAATTAACCACTTTTAGGTGATATTGAGCTTTTTCCATGACTGTGTAGAAAAGAAAATATTTATATATAAAGTACAGTGAACTGCCATAACAACATAAGAAAGTTCAATTATATGCAAAAATTGCGTTATTTTTTGCCTTCACTTTTTAATTAATTTGATTTTGATACCAAAAATATAAAATTTCTGGGGCATAATTTGCCCCCTCCCCCAATCCTTACAGGAGGCGAGGTGATCCCCGGGCTTTCTACGCTTCACACTCATTTTTACATCAAATTGGCAGATGTGGACCATCCCCTACTTAAATATCAAATTCCAATGACGTGGCTACACAAAAAATGTGATGTTTCATATTCACAGTGTTCGCTCGCCGCTCCCAAAACAGTGCTAAAATTGCTTAGTACGGTAAAATCTGGATAATGACCTGTATTATACGTTATGACAAAAAAGTTACCTGCATAACAATGTTATCACTAGTAATATCAGTTCGACGAGAATGAGACGCAAGCTTCGGTTCCACGCCAACTGGCATTATACAAATACAGGTCACCACAAAACAGGATTTAGACCTTTTCGCCTTCACATAACACACACATTGACAAAAATTATGTGGAATTTAGCATATTTTATGCCTAAATGCAGGTAACGTCAAAATTACTGTCTATTTTCAGCTAAATAGAAATGGCAAGAGTAAAAATCTTTATTACGACACAACAACACCTAATTATCTAACGCACTACTTTCTACACGAACAATACCAGAATGAAAATCTTATTCATGTGCTTGCGTTAAAACTATGCTATAACTCAAAGCGTATAACAGGAATTATGAATATAACAAAGGCAAAGGCAGATATTTAAGAAATAACCATAACAGCAATGATAGCTTCAATAAAGGTAATAACAGAAATAACAATTATGTCATCATCAACAGCAAATAACAACATCTCAACATTACTGTTAACGCAAACCCGGTACGCAATAAAACAACATGTAAATGATGTAAATGATATAAAATGCTGGACGATTTTTTCCAAGTTTCAGTTATTTCTTGTGCTTTACTCCAGTTTTGAAGCTTTCTTTATGCGTTTAATTATTTATTCTTCTAATAACAGCTATTGTTTCTAGTATTGTAGTGATGTGATCAGCATTAACTTTTATTTGTGTAAATAATCTAATGGGGAGTTTACACGAAGTACTCATTGGGCGTGATGAGGATAACTACAAGAGTAAACATTTTATTTTCAGATGCAAATGGATGGAAGAATCATTTGCAAGCTCAATATGATTTTGATTTTGCTTATAATAACTGTAACATCGCAATACCCAGTTTTTTGCTATCAATCTAGTTTGCATGTAAACAGTTGAGTCCTACTTATCTATAAAATAAAAGTTAATTTTTCAATATTCAAGATTGTTTATTTCGCATCAACACACAAATACAACATTGAAAATACATAAATTTCAATAATTCAATAGTCAACAAGAAGCAAAATATTCAATTTTGATGAAATCACTTATTCTGTGTATTTTAACAAGACATTTCCCAAGTGCTTACCATCACCAAACCTGTCTTTAGTCAACCACAAAATATATGCAACGTACTACAGGCTTCTTAATACATGTAGAGTGACTTTACCTTGATCTTCTCTGTGGTATAATAAGGAAAACAGTGCCTCTAAATTTAAAATTCAATTATTTTGATCCACTGCTGGTTTGTCTAGTTCTAGGAAAAGCGAAAAAATAATAAGAATAAAACACGGGTTTTTAAATTATAGTTTACCACTATAGTTGATCTTCCGGTGGAAGAAAACGGCAAAAAGTCACATGGAATTGAAAAATTTTTTAATACTAACTTTTGGGGAGGTTTTATTGTTAAAAAGGATCCAAGCTTAGTAAAAAAAACATAGAAGCAGAGAAAAAACAAGTAAAAAATATAGAAGCACAGCAAAGGAAAAAGGAAGAAACACGGGGTTGTCACTGGCCGCAGTAGGATACAACAGAATGTTGAACGTAAACCCATGGCTTATAATTACAGAAAACAAGAGGATATACAATTAAGCAGAAAATAAGTCAGAATGCAACCCATTGAGATGAGAGTGAAGATGTAATGAACCTGGGGGGTGATCAGACTTGCGGGACCACCCTACCCCTATTTTGCCAGGTTTGGGTTATTGGTGGTGGTCATGTGAGCGTCGTGTTTAGCATAGAAACGTGCTGTGGATATAATTTATGTAGATATATTATGACATATGTATATATATATATTACGTCATGCAGGTGCAGGAAAATCAGGGAGAAAGAGGGAGAGGCGCAAGTTGTGTGAAAACAGCATTACTTGCAATATTTAGTGTAGAATATCTCTGTGTTTCATCTGGTAGACAATTAGAGTAGAGACAGGAACGGGTAGTGAGAGAGTTTGATTCGGTAAGTGACCTTTCTTGTACGTCCTTGCACTTGCTAACATTATGAAATTGCTGCAGGTGACCTAGTTCACCTCTTCTTTGGCTTCTGTTGTTTAATATCAGTAAAATCACTGTATCTATGTCGAAACAATAACCTTTTAAGCGTTCAGGTTGTTAAAATAATCTTTTTACTATCTGTTCTATTTGTGTAAGTTGCATCAGTTAGTTCAAATCATATCACTTCTTGAAATCTTTGTCAATGTAAACACTATTATTTTCGTCATTAAAGTTATTTAGCGGGGAGCTTTTATATTTTAACTCAATAGTTTAGTGTTTCGGTTTTATTGCGTGTTGAGGCTACAGAGATATTTCATCAGAAACAAGTCGCAGTATGATACTCACAGAGTATCGTCACCAGTGTCTTCAAATTTGTATAGTCACATTTAACGCTTAAATTACAGTCTAGCCTCGTTATCTCGCCACTGTCCGTCTAGGGCAAATTTTTGGCAAGAGGCGAGTATGGCGAGATAACGGGAATATAACGAAGTTAGTCTATATGTACAGTACTATAAGTTATTATTTTCCACTTAATAACACACGAACGCAGGTATTACTGGCACTTCCGAATAAGGAATCATGGCATTAACACATTTATTGGAAAAGTCGACTATTTTAAAATGAAATGTTGAATTGATGCAGATGTCATGTTATCCACCGACTAGAGCAATACAGGAAGGGTGTGACATTTAGTCATGGTACACTTGGGTATCCGGACACTTGGACACAAGACATTTAGGCACTAATAAAAATTAATGTTGTCCCTTTTTTATTTTTGTTTATTGAATTTTTAATAAGTCACTATTTTCCTAACTTTCACAATATTCAAATCGCATCACTAAATTTAACATATGCAGGGACTCTGCACTTTTTGGTTTTCCACTTTTAGTACTAATGTGTTTATTTATAAAATGAACGAAGCAGAAGACACTACAAATTTAGTTTAGCATTTTATTTCGACACCATATATCCAGCGCATCACAAAAACAATAAGCGTCAATACAGTTGGCCTTATTATAATCATAATACTGTGTGTATTCTATCAGCGCTAGCTTTTAAAAAGTCATAGAATGCGTTGTTTATGCTATCTACTAACTAGAAATCGATCAGATCAATTAATGAGCAAATGCTTAATGCGTGAATCCAATATAAAGATTAACAATAATTATAAGCCGTTTGTCTGTCTACATTGAGAAATGCGTGATTCACGTTGCGTTTGTACCAGCACTTTTACATATGTTAAGTAACATATTTTCAGCTTTAATTACATAATCATAGTCAGGAAAATGAAACTTCAAAAGTTCTAAAAGTTTTTAGGCAATAAGCGAGGATTCGTACAATTTTAGTTACCGGGAGTATTGTAGACTTGTAACACAACACAGAAATAATTTATTCTTGCATGATCAAGTCACGTTGTGTGCATCGGCGCTGCCGCCCAAATGCCTTGTACCCAAACGGCTGCGCCCAATTTTCCCGTATGCAAATGTCCTGTCTATATGCAGGAATGGTAGCAAGTTATTTTGACAATCAAAAGCAAAAAGTTAAGATTAATAAAACTATAGCATAAAATTAATTATTTCTCATTTCTTGTAATGTAATGAAGAATTTCCTAAATTTACATAAAATGATAGCAAACTATTTCAACAATTAAAAACAAAAATTCAAAACGATGTAATTTTTATTGACAACAGCAAGGCAATTTTTATTACATGTGAAAAATATTTTTCTCCCAAAATTTCTTTCAATTTACATTGCACTAAAAAATAAACATCTATAGCAATCTTGGGAAAACTATTAGACTGGAATAATTTAAATTAAGTGTTACAAAACAACACACGCAAAGTAACAATATCGCACTTTTTTATGAAAGAAAAATGGAAAATTAAGAAAGTTCTTAGGATTCTGTACTACCGAACTTTGTACTAATGAAGTATAAGACTTAAAAAACAAACAATACTTATCATCGTCAACGTTACACTGTAAACTATTACGTTATGACTACACTGAAATTATGTCTTTGCACTGCACATTTATTAGGTTACTAACCTTAGAAAATCTTAGAGAAACTTCAAAGAAAATAAAAAATACTAAATGTAAATTAGGACCTGCTTAAGATTCCCATTACAGTTTTAAGCGATCCATCTAAAGCAAGACTGCAAGAATATAGACTGCTATACGTTACGATTAGTTTCATTTCTTAGATTTTTACAATACAATAAGCTTTGAGAAGCAAAAATGAAAGCATTAAACAATTATCTTGTCACACAAACAGATTGCTGTATCTGTAGCCAATTTTACATTTAATTCTAATTAAATTTAATTCTAAATATAAATTTAATTCTAAAAAACAGAAAAGGAAATGCATCCCTTTTCATAAATCGTCTATGATTCTCTTTGGGATGATTCTATAGAAAAACCCAGAGCCAGTAAACCAATTACCATCCAAACACAACTTATAGCTGAGAAGGTGCATACTATTAGGGGAAATTTATTTTGAAAGTTTTTAAGTTAAGTCCAGTCCTCCTTTGCCAATACAGTATACACGGAAGCTTACAATGCAATAGAATATGATGATAAAATATTTTCCAAATGCTTGCCATGAGTGCTTCAGGGTGTTAGTAAAAATCCTTGAAAATAAACTACTGTACCAATACTTTACAAGTGTTTCAATTTGATTTGCTAGAAAAAACTTAAAATGAGAAACTACATAATAGGAAAAGTCATAACTCTAATCTGAAAAAATAATTATTACCTCCAAACTATTGAAATAACAAATCATATGAGTAAACTGACAAATGAAGATGACAAAAAAGTTTATAACCATAATAAAAGTAGATCAAAAATTAAGTTTTAGAATTAATTCATTGACAACTGCAAACAAATTAGAAAACACAAATGAAAATACACCAGATGACAGTAACAGAAAACATATAATAGGCTATAGAAATATGTTTAACAACAGCACTAAATTTTTACAACAGTAAAATCTCAATTACTTTTATAATCAGGGCAATGGTTTCGTTGTACTGAGTCAGCTGCAGCTACCAGGTTGACCAAATAATGCTGGCCCGTAGGAACGGTCTTCAGCACTTGATCCACTTTCTCACTACTAAAATTTACAAAGAAATAGAAAACAAAAACCACATTACATTTTTTGAACAAAAACAATATAGTGTTGGATTATTTATGAGTACCTATATAAGTCAAATGTATTTTATTTACTATGAATGTTCCAACAATCTATTACTAAAACCATAGATTTTTCTTGCTTTGCATACATTTTTAAAATTTCTCACTTTGTGCCTATTTCTATGTGCCTATCTTTATGCACTTGCTAACCCCTAGAGTTAGCCCAAGGGGAGATTACACTTCAGCTAAAAGGAAAAACAGTATTAGTACGATTGAGTTGTTGGTTATAACTATGTCATGCTTTTAGCTACTTTGATGTATAAGTGTGAACATGAAAAAGTTACACAAAAAAACAGTAAAAGGTCGAGTTTTTATGAACTGCAATATATATATATATATATTTTAATTAACTAGGTTACTAATTATTGCTGATTTCAATGGCATCAAGAGAAGTATCACAATTACCACAAACTAAAGTGATTTATGCTATCACAAAATTATGTTAAGTGATGGGTTTTTTAGGACCAATTACCTGACTGTTCCAATAAATTGCTTGATTTCCCACGTCAAAGGCTTAGATGGATAATGTCTCGGACTTATGAGGAATAATATTTCAAACCAGGAATGAGCTGGGAGTGAAGAAAATGTCACTGTCAGCCTAAGAAATTAAACGAAAAATATTCCCATAAAAAGTGAAATTTAGCAATTGAAAAAGTTGAAACGGGTTTTATATAATTAATCATGTTGCTCATCGGATTTTGTCTAGCCTAGAATTGAAATACAAAAAAAAATGCTAAGCATAAAATGCTAAATTCAGATAGTAAAAAAGTACACTCTCCGAGCAGGAAAGATATGGTTTACAAAATGCAACAAAATTATTTAAAAAGATGTATTTCTGGAATTAAATATAATGAGTTGAAATTCCAGAGAGGCCTTTATAATCCTTATAAAGACCATTGTTGTTACTCAAATGCTGGTTCTACATAAACAAGAAATTTTGAGAGTCTTTTTATTTGTAAGGTTAAGAATGAATACTTATTTCACTGAAAAGCAAAAAAATTAACAAATTTTGCGCAAGCATATTATAACAAGCTTAAGCAAGCAAGCAAGGACAGATATATAGATGATCAAATGCACATGAAAGAAACACATTATGTATTACCTATAGTACTAGTAGATACTTACCGATTTGCATCCAATTTTGCCAAGTGAGTGACTGATATGTTTTTATCTATCTCCCATTCCAAGATTAGAGCATTCTTAACTAACTTATCCATGTATTTTAACACCTATAACAATTAATATCAAAAATATTTAATATACAGAAAAAAATGTACAGTACTCAGTAACAGTGGTCTTGAGACAAGTAATACTCTGGGCAAGTCACATTGTTGCAACATTAAATTTAAATCAAAGCATGCTAGATGACTAATGTCCAGAGTTCTATTTGATCAATATTTTTAAATCAAGGCAAATGAAATTGATAATTAGGAACATATTCTGTTTGGCATTAATAGCGCACCCAGATTTGTTAAATGTCCTTATATTTGTGAACTCTCTAACATTGCAATTTTGTAAATGTATAAATTCCATTTCTTATTTTTTCTTTATTGCTTAGAACTTAATTGTGAATTCCATTTTTGGTTACATTTTGTAGTTCACACTTTTACCCATTCCTTGCTTATTTCTACTTGTCCTACTTTAAAAATTTTATTATTAGATGAAAATCATCCAGTTCAAATCTGGTGACTAATAATTCTTAATACTATAATTTCTTTCTATTTCACCTATATGAATACCTGTGGTAAATCATCAGTCGTCTTCGTTATGCATAAATGCTTCAGAGCAGTATTACTGGCATTTTCCATTACAGATCTGACAGCGAGCTGGCAAATTGGTGATATTTTATCTACGGTAAAAACATGTTATTATTAGTTAGAATGGATACATCAAGCAAGCACTTTGTTTTAGGAATAAGATAATTAGTAGAAATAGTGATTACTCGAACTTGTGCTTCTGCTACAATAATAATGTTTATGGACTTAGTAGTAACTACGTTCAGGTACTTATAGAAACTTTATGTAAATAACAACAAAATATTATAGTTACTTATCCAAGTAGTGACCATTACTAAACTAAACACTATTACCGAAACAGCTATTCGTTACCACTTTATCAGGTGCTTAGCTGTACAGTAAATTCCCACTTAATGTTGCCCATTTCAGCTTAAAATACAGTTCCAGTTCAAACGTCATTCAGATGCGTATACAGCCATGCTCAATGAAGTAAATAACTGGAAGCCGTATGATAGAAGATATTGTTGAAAAGCAATTTTTTTGGGAGTAAGCCATCTATGGACCAGACTCAACATTGCGTAACTAACTGCACATTGTGATCACTCAATTATTCTTTTCGCTTCGAATGAACATATTACCATCGTTAAGCAAGGACACTATACATAGCTGACATACACGAGTTTACAAGATTTTTTGCGATAATCCATTTTCCGTTAAGTATCGTGCAATTACACTGTTTGCAGAATGCAAATATTACCATGACAACCAACAAAAGTGGCACAATAAAAAAAATCAATCTAAAAATAACTATCATAAAAATCAATCTAAAAATAACTATCATATAAGCACTTATGATTTAAAAATATAATGTACATGAACTGAAAACCTTAAAATAAATAGTTGAGAAGGAAAAATGATTATCATACTTTTAAATATGATGAAATAAAAGGATTATGTAAACAAAGTTTAGAAAGTCTGTTTACAAGTCTACTTACTCTGCTGCTTTTTTGCAAAACAAAAACTTCCTTAACACAAACTAGCATTTTATTTAATTTGTGGTGCAAACTGTCTTATTGTGAAAAAACAAACATGGAAGTTACAATGTCTATTATTTACCAGTTGTTTCGAAGTCCATTTTGACATCCAGAAGCTCTCTTATTTTGTAGTTTGTTTTGGGACTACCAACATAGAGCTCACCTAGTTTTAGTCGCAACATAACACATTTATATAAATACGAAAATGTTAATATTCCGTCCTGAAAATTGTGGAAAGACCAGATTTTCTTTTTTCCGGTGTTCACCTTGTGATGCAACAAAAGTGCTTGTAATTCTACAAAAAAAACAAAATATAAAATACAATTATTATAATATAGTAAAATAACAATTATTGGGTACATTATTCAAAATGAATGTTATTCGCTTGTTTTAAATGCCAGTTTTCTGGGAACTTTATAAAGCAATAAACAAATACATTCTGTGACCAAGCATACAGGTAGAGCCATGGTCACTACTGTTATAAACGCAAGCGTATGGAAGGAACATGAAATCATGAAGAATTAAAATGTAAAAAAGGCAGAATATAAGCTGATTACAATTTACAAGATGCACCTACGTTATGCAGTTACAACAGTGAAACAGCTATAATGTATGAATATGGTAAGCAGATTGGTTGGAGACTCTGGTAAAAAGATGGTACTAAGCATTCTCAGGCAGTTTACTTTCTGAAAGTTCCTTTTATCCGAGTTTACCTTATTTTGGTCAACGTGTGCGAATTTGAGATAAGGTATAAGCATGATTTTACAGATTTTATTCCAAAGTTGCTAATAGCAAACAGTAGTTTCAGTTTGCCAGTACTAAAAGCTAAAATGCAGCTTCGACATTGATACATTAAAAATAGTAGTAGTAGTGTTGGTGGTAGTGGTATTTGGTGTAGTAGTAGTAGTAGTAGTAGTAGTAGTAGTAGTAGTAGTAGTAGTAGTAGTAGTAGTAGTAGTAGTAGTAGTAGTAGTAGTAGTAGTAGTAGTAGTAGTAGTAGTAGTAGTAGTAGTAGTTGTTGTTGTTGTTGTTGTACACTTCAATAGTAGTATCCTTCACTTGTGTCTCTAGGAAGTCCAGACTATACTTGTAGAAACAGATTAAAAGTAGCAGTAGTTTTAATATTTTTGAATTAGTTTGCACCAGCTTGAAATATGATTTTTTACACCAAAAGAAATAATTACAGGCAACGTGAATATTCATTAAAATAGTGATATTAATTATCACTCAACGAAATGCATAAATCTAGAATAGCTTAAATCTGGCTTTGTATCTCAGACCTGACATTGTAAAAGCACTGGAGTTATCGGTTTCTGTAGCAGCTTCTATCGTAACATGATGCGCCGGGCAATTGTGCTTCATCAACGCTGCTGTGCTGAAGACTTGCAAACTCTCCTCTTCCACACAGATCTCTAAAGTGACAATCCATTTTAAACAAGACAGTAGCATAAAATCAAACTAAGTACTGAACATGACTGCCTTTCAACACATAAACATTAAGACAGTGTAGTCCATGTTTCATTAGCAAGAGGTATTGTGTGAAAGAATATTACTAGATTTGGGATTCTTTGCCCTTTTTCGAAATTATGCCCCATACCAGGATAATCAAGATTAAAACTGTAACTTTTAAACCTAAAATAAAACAAAAGCGACAACTATTTACCAGTAACATAAAGTAAAGATGGCCTTTGAAGCAAAGTACATCTTTTGGGCATAAATAAGCTGCATCGAAAATTTTTCTTGCATAAATTTTACATAATGCACTCTATATTGAATAATATGAATAATTAACAAAAAGGGTCAAATAATCCTATTTGCAGCAGTGTTAGTGTTCAGTTAAGAATGGGTGACAACGTTAAAATTGCATAAGAAAATTTAAAAAAATATGCTCTGTACATAAACAAAGAAATTTTAATTTTCATCAATGCAAAATCAGGAAAATAGCTGTGAAATATATAGTTAAAACTTACTGTTGCTTACGAAAACATCATTAAATAATTCTACTTCAGTGGGACAGCTGGCTGCCAAGTAAGAGTTTTGCAACTCAGCTCCACTAACTGATTTGCAAGCTTGTTTGTGTTTCTTTTTAGCAATCACTTCCTCATCTGAAGATGCAGTATAGTCTAAATGATGTTTCAATCCTTCCTTAAGCCTTTTTGCATTTTTGCCTTCACATTTTTCATTATTTCCAGTCTCATTTGTAGTGCACCCTTCCTTTTCAATGAAACCCTTGTCTGCTGAAACACTGTGCGATGATTCACAGAACTTTTCAATTGCACTTGTTTCAAAAGAAGTTGGGTCACTTTTTATTGAAGCATTGTTTCGAATGAAATTCATTTTTAAAGCATCACTATCTGCTTCATTCTCACGACTGACTTTTACAAAGGAGTAATCCAATTTTTCTTTACATTTTGTAAGATCCAAATTCAACGCATTAGCCATTACTAATGGATTCTGTTCATCATAACATTCAGTGTCAATGTCCTTTTGTGCGGGATAATCATTGCTTGACACACTTGGTTCCATACCTCCACCCCTTTCTTGTGCAACAACATCTTTGCAATCATCTGGGTCTTTACATATTGCCATTTTTTCACCCGACATTTGTAGTTTATCAACATTGCCTTCCATCTCTTCATTACTAAGGAAACAAGCCTTTTCAACCTCACTAATGGAAGTTGTGCTTCCATCCAAAACTGTTAAAGTAGTTTTTATGTTAAGAACATCTGAAACACTTTTATCCAACAATGTCTCGGTAGGCACAACAACTGTTTCTAATTTACCTGACTTAATTTCAAAACTTCCACCAATTTCGGTGCTATTACAACAAGCTTCTTGAACTTCATTAGCAGAAGTGACATTTGAATGACTATGTGAACCAGTCAAACTAACTTCCACATCAGATGGCACGTAATGATATTCTTCAGCAGAATTGCTTGACAAATACCGATCCTGTTCTCTAGAGCTCGACAGCAGCACTTGAGCTTTGCTGTGGAGTGGCAGAGCCTCCAAATTCATTGGTACTGTGGGTACATTCACTGCATTTTCGTTTTGATTTTGAACATCCGCATCTTTCACATTTCCATTCTCTCCAGAACCAGTAAAAGTGAATCCAAATCGAGCGTCCACTTGCTCCAAAATGTTACTCGTCATTCTGGAACTTGCCAGAGCCCAACTAATATCAGAAGCCAACTGCTTACGTTTTAATATCCTACCCGTTTCACGTCTGCCAACAAAAAAGTCCTGACAGTGATTTGGGTTTTCTTGTGATAATAGTAAATTTTGGTTTTTATGACTTAGAGAGGAACATTGTGCCACCATTTCTTTTTCGGCAACTTTGTGACAATAGGTATTATTATTGCTCTCTTCGCTATCATTAGTATCATCATTATCATTACAAGTACTTCCTGCAAGAAGCTGTGCAGCAAGTTCCTTTTTGCCTGACACAATCTTAGAGTCAGTACTAACTTCTGTTGAATCTAAACTTACACTTTCTGCAATGTTGTTGCCATAACTTTGGAGGCAACTTGTTCCACATTCCTTTCTGTCAATTTCTATGGCTTGAGTAGATTCTGACATCACAGACTGAATGTCAGTATTACTTGTAGAAACATTTTGGTGCAAAGAAATGGGTATTAATTCCTGAGCATGTGTACTGTAAGAAGTCTCTCTTTCACCTTGTTCTTTGGACTCACTCACATGCTTATCAGCAATGTTAGTAACACTCAGCTCCAATCTGCATGTTTCATTTAGATTTTCTGTTTCTACTTCATTGTGCTGAGCAGACGATTCCATTAGTTTGTGCTTGTTGCTTGCCAGATTGCCAGACTTACACAAGTTATTTTCCTCAACATAAAAATTTTCTTCCAAATTGACCAAAGTTGATTTTGTAGTTGCCTTAACATCAAAATCTTTAGTTAAAACTTCATTCCGATTTAAAGATTCTGTATCAGCAACAATTTTGTAAGTGTCTGAGTTAAGTTGATGTTGTGAGTAGGTATCATTGGGAATATTACACTCTTTAGTACTAGACAGCTGATTTCTAGCAACACAAACTGGTTTAGAAATAAAGCCTGTTTCCTGCAAAGAGGAATGGCTGTCTTCACAATGCGAAAGCTCGTTTTCATCATCAACCGCCTCATTTTCTTGCATCATTATGCCATGTGGTGCAGGTTTTTCAATGCCATCAGAAAATGTCTTAAATGAGGATACTATATTCAACTGCTGACAAATCTGTACTGCAGAATTAGAAGTACAACGTGGTTCTCTGCTAAGCTTCGTAGTTTCCGTGGCAGCATACGAATCACAAATAACTGTTCTGACCACTGATTCTTCGATAACCACATCAGAATTTAATGAATCCAAAATTTCTTTATCATCTTCAAAGGCAGAAACTTCGCCGTGATCGCAGTTTTTAGTTAAAGAAACTTTTGACATAGTTTCCAAGCTTTTGCTTTGAAAATCAGGGCTTGACATCTCTTCTATAACATTGCTCACAACTTCTGTGGTTTCCATGTTAATACCATTTTCAAAAATTATTGTCTTACCTTCACAGTCCACAATGTTCTGAAAAGCTTCAGGAAAGCTTTGTTCAATTATGAGAGAATTATTAGCACAAGAAATTTCAATAGCATTTTTATTAAGGTAGTCATGCTCATTCAATAATGTCAACTCTGATTTCTTGCCTTTAGCATCAGATTCAACAGCTTTTTCCATTCCACTGCTTGGTAAATTAGCCGGGTCAGCATCTTGAAGCAGAACATTAGACCATCTTACAGCTGAAACATGGCTAACAGGAATCAACTTTTGTTCAACATCAAAATTAGAATGTTCATGTGAAATAAAAGTTGAATTGTTGCTTGTTTCACATCCATGTTTTGTAATGTCCATGGCATCTGATTGAAACACAATTGTCTTATCTTTATCATTACCACATTTTCTTAAATTATTCCTTTGTAGTTCTTCTTTGTACTGATCATCTCTGGCGCATTTTCTAAGTTTGCCGCTCTCTACTAATTTTGTTGTGTCCATATCAGTGTCTGTTCCAAAAATAATTGTTTTGTTCATAAAGTCTGTTTGATTTTGTTCTGGAACAATAGCGCACTTCTTTAATTCAAGACTATTCCCTGTTTCTGTACCTTGAAGCATATTGTTTTTGTTAGTAACCTGTGTAGTTTCCATGAAATTTGACTCAAATGTGTTTGTCATGTTCACGGCAATCTCATTTTCATGAACGTTTACTGCTCTTGAGTTCTTATGTTGGTTCTGTTCCTGTTCCTCTATGTCTGTGTCACTTTTAACAGCAGGTTTTCTATTTGATACATTGCCCGAAGGTTCATTTATAATACTTGTAGTTTCCATGTCTGTTTCAAACACAACTGTCTTATCCAAGGGTTTTCCTTCTCTGGGTCCATTTTTGTGGCCACGTAAACTGGCTTCCTTATTTTCACAAAAATCTCTGTGCTTTATCCTTGCATCAGATGCCAACATATCTACCACATCAGTAACGTCATTGACTCCTTCATTTTCTACTATAGCAACATCTTCAAAAATCGAAGACTGATTTACTGACTGTGACTGACATGGTAAGCAACTCACATCTCCACAATCAATTTCCAAATTGGCATCATTCACAAGCACACTACCAGTCGAAAGCATAACATCACTTCCTGTCAAGACATGCCCTTTATCATATTCATCTATACGGATATCAACACACTGAGTCCTAACGGCAGGAGTTGACGCACTCTCCGTAATACTGGCATTAATTGCTTCAAATGACATGGCTTTTTCTGCAGAGGATGTTTCGCCTGCTAATGTTTCTTCATGCTTTTGCATATCTACATCTTCAAGCATCAAATTTTTATTTGCACTTAGTAGCTTTGATTCATTAAAATCAATTGTTGAAGGTTTGCAGCCAAGTTTATTTATGGTTACACAAAGGGCATTACATTGTTCACTTTGCTGTAGTTGTGGCTGCAGCTGTTGTGGTGAATACTGTTGAGAATGATGTTGTTGTAAACTGTGATATTGGAGCTTTTGCTGTAAAGATTGATCTTTCAGGTGTTGCTGTGAAAATTTTTCTTGCAGCTGTCTTTGCATATGCTGTTGATTTGAATGGTGGAGAAGATCATCACTGTGATGGTGTTGAATAGACTCATCTGGTGGGCTTGACATTGGCATATGAGCTGCTTTCTTTGTTGACGATGACAAAGAACTTTGTGTTCTCTCGTTTAAATTTGGCTCACCTGCAGCAGATAACTGCTCATTATTTACACCCGAAGGCAGGTAAGAATTGCACACACTAGTAAGGTGGCTCTTTGTTACGCTAGTAGTGTTCAGTACATCTAAATCAAGATCGGCATTTGATTGAGAAAAGATACACGTTTGTTCAAAAACACGTGGATGGATAATACCAACATGACTAGGGCGCTTATGGTAGATCCTACCAAACAAATTATCGACAGCACTGTTCTCTTTGCTACCATCACTTTCAGTAGAAAAACCAATATTTGGTACAAACAGCTTATTACTGTCACTTTGCTCAGTAGGAGATGCTACTTTACTAATTGTAAAGGTTTCCAAATTACTGGTATAGTCTGCCGCTGTATAAGTGGTGTTACCACAAGAATTTTTTGTTAATAATTTAGGGACACTTTGCGCTAGTTCCACACATGAATTACTAATTACATTGTCATGTTGAGAAATTGCACTATCTGATGGCAGTACATCAGCTGACATGCGAAAAAAATTTGATTTATCAACAGTTGTAGGCCTCTGGCAGTTTTCAATACTTGCAGATGCAGATGGGCTGAAAACAAATTCATCTTTGGGACGATCACTCTCTTCGTTCGGGCACATGGTAAAATCCATGCCAGTTGGTTTACAAATAGTCACATTGTCTTTGTCATCTAATCTGTCAAAAAACATCAACCTCATTTCATTTTTATCATGAAAACTGCAAAAATCTTTTGTCACATCCATGACAGGCTGTAATAGGAATGAAGCAGAAGTGTTTGCAGGACAATTATTAAAGTCAGCAAACTTCTCACTATACTCCTTATCGTCATTATCGTGTATGGAACTAACATGGCCAATTTGTTCAGAAATAAAAGTGTTTCCTTTCGTAAAACTTTCATCATGCAAAAAACTTTTCTCTGTATAGCCATTTTCAAAAGAAGTATTACTCATCGACATGTTGCTCGACTCCTTCTGAATGCACTGCACATCTTCCATTTCATTACATGTTCTTAACCAATTTGGACCGCCAATCTGTTTGTCTGGAAAATCAACTTTTTCGCTTGAAGAATGACTACATTCAAAAAATTGTTTGTCATTCATTGACATGTTGTTATGCTCATTACCAAATGAAATGGTATCACTTAGAACTACTGACTGCATTTTCTCACTTTGTACCTTTCTTCCAGCACTTCTACTACTACTGTGCAAACTGCCCATTTTTCCTTTTAAAGTAGAGCTAGCCATGCCAAGAGAAATGTCTGCTAAAGTCATG
Organism: Tubiluchus corallicola; assembly: GCA_030141605.1. Classification (NCBI taxonomy): domain Eukaryota; kingdom Metazoa; phylum Priapulida; class Priapulimorpha; order Priapulimorphida; family Tubiluchidae; genus Tubiluchus; species Tubiluchus corallicola. The sequence continues at coordinate 1,166,091 of JAQGDQ010000005.1, forward strand.
TCATTTTCTTCATTGTCAAAATACACTGTCTTGTCTGAAACTAAAGATCTATCCACCTCAGAACATTTACTTTCTTTTGTTTGAGCCCCATTGCCATCAAAATGTCTTTGGTTGTTTGAAGGGAAATCTCGTTTGAAGAAAGGAACATCCACCAGAGACATATTGTTTGACTCGTTTTCGAAGTAAATTGTCTTATCTGGCTTCAGTGAGAAATCATCCCCTATTTCAACCGGTTTAATATTTGGATCAAAACAACTGGTAGAGGAACCAGCAAATTTGTTCACTCTGGTATTTGTCACAGTCTCAAAATCAGTTTTTTGGCAAATCTCGTATAGGTTGTTCATATATTCGTTGAACATAAGGGTCCTCTCTTTTGGTGATATTCGTCGTTTGCATTTCGAGGGACTTTTTACAAAAGGAGGTGAAGTCGTCTTTGTTCGTTCAATGTATAAATCACTTTCCTGGGAACTCGGTCCAGAAGAAGTTTTCAAATGGTTTAAAAATGATGTGGCTCTAATCTTTCCATGGGTTACAGTTTGTGACTTAAAAACCTGTGAAAACAAGCAAATCACATAAAACTTAGTCAAATTAACTGAGAATACACTATTAAGGAAGTGTGCCGTACTACATCACCTTTTTTTGACATCGCGTTAAAATCCAGAAACTAATAATAAATTACGTATAAGTTAGCAATGTTTCTCTTCCAAGCCAAGGATTATGGGTCGGCACAGCATAAACTCGCTGACATAATTTAGCCAGTTACATGGTGTATAAAAGTTGGCACTGGCAAGCAAAAAAATTTCCAAAACCAAATGAGCCAAGTAAACATAGCATATTCTTCCTGGTAAATATCAGCCTCTAATGGAACAGCTTGAAATCTAACCTTCTTACCTATTCAGGTAAATATCTCTTGTTTAACATTTAAAGTAAAAGCCCAACCATTCCGGCTGATATTCATCAAGTTATCAATAACATTATTGGAAAACAATTAGGACCATAACAACTGCAGTATCATGAACCACACTAATGAACAAAGAAAAGTCAATTAACACACTGCTCACAGCTGATCGCACTGTATGTAGTCTATCTATAAGAAACTCGCTTGGCTTGCTTAGATTTGCGCCATAGTACAGAAGTAACTATTCCATTGCGTGCATACAACCATAAATAGAATTAATACGAATACAAAGTTTTAGTCTACAGGCTGTACAGTATTACTAATATCGCATAAAAAGGTAGAAATTTTTCTAATTCATTTTTTATTTGGAAACTTTGCAAGAAAAAAATTTGTACCATTCTTTGGCCTGTTTGCATCTAGCTATCACGAGTGTCTTAAACAGCCGCAAATTCCCTTTAGTAACATCACACGCTTGGAAAGAGCTGAATACCACCAAAAACGTCACACTATGCTAAGTATCAGAAGTAACCTTACCAATTTGTCCCTGCTATTGACAAGAAGTGGATGTAATGCAATCAAAAACCGATATTCAATTCTGAAAGTATAATTCTTATTCTAAGTGAAAAAATAGCCGGGCTTTTATTTTACAAGCTTGTACGAGATGTTAACAGTAAAGCCATCAAGCGCTGCATAGTAATCAGTTCATCTCGTTAACTTGTAAGGTCAGAAATAACTTTTCACCTTTCCATTTTCAACAACGAGCGGAAAGATTAAAAACAAATACATTCAACAGCCACATCTCAGTGTTAAGTTTAGAAAGTTTTTAAATGACATAGCAATACCTGTGGCGGGGATTCACTGGAAGCAGAAGGTCGCAATGGTGCATTTAACAAATCATCAATTCCATGAATGTGTTCTGGTGATGTGCTGCAGATACATTAAACATATTAAACATATTTAATAAAACCTGTGCACAAGCCAAGCAAATTAGGATGGCACACCCTAAACAATTAATTATGAAAATATTACTATAAACAAATATTAAAGACGGAATCATGGATGTTCAGTGAAACACTACATTAGATTCCACATTAAATTTATCCGAATTTAATATCAATTAAAATATATCAGTAAAAAATCTTAGTGCGTGCTGTTTGACAAAAATTATGTTCTACTGATAGTAAGGAAAAATATTTAAGCATACAAGAAGTGTTTTTAAAAAAAATAAATAATTTTGAATATTCAATGTGTTCAGCAATGCAGCTTTGCAACAGAATTAAAATACAAGAAATTCAAAAATGCAGAGTATCACTGATTGTTTGCTAAACCCAATACAAGCTGTAAAGCTGAGCTAAATTACCACAATAACACTCAATTTTTTAACTTTAACAAAGGATGACATTTTCTACCCTAAAATAACTAACTAACTAACTGCCCTCAATCTAATGGTAAAATAGGGTTGTCAATTAGATTGAAATGTGTTTTTAAAATTCTATACTTTTGACATAGGCTGCTATGTGCATTTTGAGATTGATTTCTGATGTTTAACATAGGATGCTATGTGCATTTTGAGATTGACTTCTGATGTTTAACATAGGCCGCTATGTGCATTTTGAGATTGACTTCTGATGTTTCACATAGGCTGCTATGTGCATTTTGAGATTGACTTCTGATGTTTAAGTGTTCTCTCACTCTTTGAGAGCGATGCCTCATGGTTTGGCCAATGTAAATGTCGCCAATGTTGTGATGTACAAATAGGCAAACAATATCAGCTAGGCCTAAGTTACTGGGACTATTATTCTGCCTGTAACGTAAATTGATATATAAATAGTACTAATGTAGATGGATTGAAGGATGTATCCGGAACATGTTGCTGAATGTAAATATGCTTTTGCCTTTTTGGTCTACGTCAACTACGTTTGAAACATGCAGGATTTGGGGACTTTTTCCAAGTTCAGGAACATTTTGTTTTTTTATATTCTTGATAAGGGATTTATGACTACATGCTTTGTCAGTGTCTTATACGATCAGCGAGTTTATTCTAAAAAGACGATAAAGTAATGATTTTGGTGACTAGAGACTTAACAATGGCCGTTGAATGCAATGACAAAGTGTAATTATTGCGAATTGTAAAGAATAATTTTGCTTTACGTGCAACAGAGTATTGTGCTTTATTTAAACTAGTATCAACTAGTACCAACGATTTAAAGGAAGTTATGAAAACTAGTATCAACGAGGAACCAACGATTTAAAGGAAGTTATGAAAACTTTCACATATACACTTCAATAGCAACATTATTTTGTGACTCAAGTGCAGTAGTTAGTAAAAATGTAACTATGTTACTGGCCCTGTTAAACATATCATCCATGTTCTCTGCACAGGATGGAAAAAACAAATTAATTTGTAAATGACATACGTAAGTTAGCCAGAAAGGCCCCAAAGAATGTTGAAATTTCAACAGACAATAGACTAGGATGCAGTTTAGCTGATACAGTGATAATTTATAATTATTTGTTTCAGGGTAGCCTCTATTTATTAATGTTTTTTTCTTTCAATAAAAATTAATAAATAAAGTTTAATAACCATATCGAATAGACTGAGCAATGAAATATTTAAACAATTAGACAAAGTACTTCCTTAACTAGATATTATTGTCAATGGACAAACATAATAAAACTTTACCTTCTAGCATTAGCAAGCATAGACTGTGCTGTCCTGTCAATAGATGGAGAAATAGAATCTTGACTGCTCTCATCGTGCCGGACTGTAATAATTATTTTGAAAACATCAGTATTCCTGCATGCGAAGTTCCAAACTGTTTTATAATCACATTTGTAAATAATGTCACTACCAAACAAAATTTTAAACACTGCTCACCAATTTCATCCTTTGTCCAAGCAATTTGACCATCTATGTCCACAAATTCTCTGAAAGTCAGGAACAAATTAAATGTATTTTATATTTTTACGTATGAACATTGTGTTATAGGCAATGTGCAAAATCTAGACCTTTTATAAACTTGTTCTTATTGGGTTTTCAAAGAGGTATAAAACTGTTCAAAATTCCATGATGTACAAAAATGCTTCACGGAAATTATGATGTGAATTATATGATACTTAGGATTTCAGGTACTATTAGAAAAATATGGTGGTTTGGATCACAAAATGCCAATTTTGAAAAGTCAGCACATTATGAAAGCTAGCGCAGTATAGCAAATAAATACATATGGGGTGCTGTTTGCCAGAAGTTAAATGAATCAAGTAATGCACATTTTATGTACTTGTACAATGATTACACTGTACCTTTTATGGAATCTCACTTACTTGACAGTCTTTGTGTTAGAAAAACTAACACGTTTGGCAGTTCTTCCTTCTTTAGCATTGATGTCAACATCTGCAAGAACCTCACGAGTGGGTGACCTTAGTGGTTTCAAAATCTGTTAAAAATAAATTTTTGCTGTTATTATGAGTGGAAAGCGAGCACTTCAAATAAAAGAAAACAGGATGACTTTTTATATCTTACCCCATCTTGAAGTACGGTAAAGAATATGTATTTTAACACGAAAAAAATGTCAAGGTGCTTCTGATAATTAAACACTAACTTAGAGAAAATTAATCAATTAGTGAACGGCAAAATGTATGTAACAGAAAAGAACTAAAGGCGCAAACGTGAAATTAAAACTTTCCTGATAATAATCATTGTAGGTCACATGAAAATAATTAACGTGGGTCATTTATGAAAAACAATATTTTTCCTTTCAATATTTTATACAATATATCATCTTCGGCTAGGATTAAATATTAAGACTTCAGGAGAAAAAATAAATTGTTACTGTTGATTATGCTCAATGGTTATTCAGATATAAGTGTCTAGAAGTATAGACAATCTGAATGGAGGGTAACTAAGTACTGCCACGTGGGTTGATATGCCTGATATGTACGCCAGATTATGTATAAAAAGTTCACTAAGGAATAAGGACTTAATAGCTTTAGTTAAATAGTGGAAACAATCGGTCAAGGTAATTATCGTGTAGACATTCAGCAACTTACGGAGGATCGCCGCTTATGCTTGGATCTCACTCTTGCGTTCTCAGACATTATCCTACAAAAATTCATAACAATTAAACATTAAAACATGAGAGATAGGTAACTAGTGCTCAAATGCAGTTTAGATCAGTAACGCCATCAGAATATTTACTGATTTAATAATAAAGTAGAAATGAACTTTCTGATAGCTATTGTACTATGCAAGCGAGGAATGTCGGCGATATTCGCTTTGTTGCACATTGCCATGTATACGTTTGTAGTCCACAATGTCATTTCTCATTTCTATAATTATTTTTTTATACTGCCATTAGGCCTGTACACTTGTTGACAAATGACATTCATGAATGAACTTGATAAACTTGGTGTTCTGCATTATGCAAGTGCTGTATTAATTGTGCCGGTCAAACATTAGGGATACAGACCTTTTAAATAAACACAATTTAAATTTTGACTTTTTTATATAATATTCTATACAGGTTCGTTTGCCACTAGCATCATCCATGAGCTTGGCTGTATTTCTTAAACACTTAGTGCTTCTTCAATTTTCAATTTAATTTCAATTTAAATTTTCCTATCTTTGAATGCATGATCACTTATCACCACCTATTCTGTTCATTTGGAAAGAAGGCTAATAGAGAGCAGAGACAGAGAGTCAAAGACACAGTTACGTGTTCTATTTTATCTGGGTTTATCTATTTTATAGATTATTCGGGTTTTACGTTCTGTTTAGAAGTTTGTGCATTTGCCTGTGAAAGTGAGTAATTATTTCCTTGCACGATGATTGGAGGAGCACCGTATCTACGCAGCAAAAAACTTAATATCTAAATCAGAAATACGATATGAAGAAATCCTGTATACATTTGATCTGAATGCATCTACTGTGGCATTAGCTATTTAAATGTAAATTTAAGGCACTTGCACTTTACAAATAGCTGCTAAGAAACCTTTTGCAAACCTAGCATCAAATGAAATAAAATTACTGATTGCAATTTTATAAAAAAATGTTGCGGTTTGTCTTTGACCTTTATTCTATCTATTTAAGTGTTGCAAGCAGGACAATAACTGCTATCTGTTTTATGTAGGTCTTAGGTAAGTACTTAAACTACAAAAAAATTATTAGAGTTAAAAGTTACTGAACTAAAGGTTGAAACATACTGTTATTCTGTCATGATAGGTTAAGCAAGTATACTCATAAAAACCCATATTTTTTTCCAAAATAATTGTCGATTAAGGATTTAAACTTTACAACATGAATGGTCCAGCAATCACCATGGCAGGCAAATTAGTCCAATCATTCACAAAGTATTCTCACAGTAAATGAATATTTGCGAACGTTAAGACGTGACAGCTCTTTAAAAAGTTTTAAACTATGCCTTCTAGTTTTAGAATCAACAACTAGATTAAAGAATTTTTCATGCAAAATGTTCTCATTTCTAGTCAGTATTTTATAAACCTCAATAAGGTGTGCACTGTGTTTTCCTAATTCAAGTGTGGTCAAACTGTAGTACTTCAATCGTTCTAAATATGTCGATATTTTTATAACCAAATATTATTCTTGTAGCATGCCTTTGCACTCCTTCCACAAGCAATATGTGCACTTGCAAACCAAACCTGTCCATAAGTTGGCATAGTTAAAACTACGTTACGATGCTTCAAAGTAGAATGCACCAAAAACTTTGGCCAAAAGTCAATTTTTTGTTTTTTATAAAAATAAAAATGTTAAATATTTTGGACTTTTATATTCCAGCATCAAATCATCAGGATAATGTTAAAAAATACAAAAATCTAATTTTATAATCCCATACCCACTTCTGTGCCTAAAAACTAGTACTGCAATTGTAAAAAACTTGTATTTTCAAACTTCGACAGTAGTCGTTGAAGTAGACAAAGTTGTTGTTACTTGTATTTGTTATATTTAAAGAGACAATAAACTATTCTATTCTATTAAGTGTGTAGCGTACATCTCAACTTCAAAGTGGATTATCTCAGCTTAGAAATAACATAGAGCAATGAGCTTGGTATCAAAATTATCCTCACGAAATGGAGATTCAGGATATCTGAATAATTAGAAAAGCCTAATTGCCGATTTTGCTATGCAAGCACACATATGTCTTTCTGACATACAGATAATGAGGATTCCAAAGCTGCACAGTATTCTAGATGAGGTTTAACTAAACCAATGTATAATTTCAATACAAACTTTATTTTTACAAATGGTTTGCCACTTTATCATCCCCAATATTTTATTTGCCTTCTTAACGGAGGATACTCATTGTTGGGAAAATTTCAAGTCTGATGTTTAGTACACCAACATCATTTTTTACTATTTTACTTTCAAGAGTAGTTTCATTCATAACGTAATCACTTTTTTAAGGCCCGCAAAACCGAAATACATTACCTCACCTTTATCAACATTAAATAACACCTGCCAGTCAAATCAAATCATCTACCGTTTTTCCCACATGCATCATCAATTAAAATTTAGTAACATAATTATAACAGCCAATCAAATTGGAAGGGATGGTGAAGAACATGCGTTATCATATCAGTTACCCAATCGTTAATCCATTAATACTAATACTGTCCATGTGTGCGAAATAAAATGATTCTTATTCTTATTCACATCCACTTACATAGTTAGATGTTCAATTTCATGCTTTAAAACTAATATCCCAACACTCAATGACTTTTGCTTAATACAAAAAGCACACTATATCAAACTAACAAGAGTGCTGGGTATTGGACTTAAATAAATTTAAAAACTAGAAACTTTGAAATTATTAAAAGATAATTCAGTAATATGTTGTCAAAATACACCTTCTTCTTATTCTTCAAAATCTCATTCCACCTGTTGCAGGCATTGAGGTATCAACATTTATCAGAGTATTCCACCCTCTTCTATCTGCAGCTAACAGCATAAGTTCTTCTGCTCCTAAAGATAGATTTGGTTGAAGTTGTTGAATATCTTTTCTTTTTATCTTGGCTATCCAAGTTGTTTTGGGTTTACCAGGTGGTTTTTTGCAAGGTTTTAAGGCTTCCTTTAAGGCGACTCTTACTGGTGCTTCATTTGGTAATCTTAGTAGATGTCCTAGCCAGCTTAATCTTTGGATCTTGACTTTTAAACTCTAAAAAAATTCTTTTGTTCTGGTGTATAAATCTTCACTTTTGATTATGTATGGCCATCTTATCTTTAAAACTTTCCTAACCGTGGATATGCTCTATCCTCTTCACCACCAGTACCGAGCAAACAGACATCAATAAAAAGTGTCTGTTTGCGAGATCAACAACACGACCAACTTGTTTTACAAATCACACCAAATATCTTTTACGTCAATTTGCCTTTACTCTTCACTCGTCTTTAATTATATTTTTAGTTTCAACAGCTTGTTAACATACATCCTAGTCAATAGTAATTTATTTATGTTCCATTCACTTATATCTTGTGCAGATAGGCCCAACTTGTTAATATACACAGCTTTAGCCTTCACAGTCCTAAGGAGACTTCTATGAAATGTGTCAGTCTCCTTTTCTTGAGTAATCGTTAAACCCCGAGTTTCACTGTTGTACATAAATACGCTGGTAACGTAAGCATTAAATAATCGAAACTCTTACTTTAAGACTTAATTTCTTGCTAGTTAATACATTCTTGTGCTGAAGAAAAGCATGCACTGCCTTTTGCTTTTAATGTCATCTTGGTGCTTAGAAAAGTGCCCATGTACTTGCACTTTTTCCAAGACTTATTACCACCTCTTGCAATTACATATTCTTCAGTTTTTGACTGGTGTACTTGAAAATTTCTTTTCTCTACTCTAGTTTTTTTTTGAAAACCATTTATTTGATACACTAATCCATCCAATATCGTCTGCGTATTGTTGATCAATAAGGAATGGTTCATAGGATTCCAAAGTTGGATAGAAGTGATCTAGAATATGTTGAGGAAGGCCATCACAGACAGTGGTATCGTAATCATGATCATCATTTGGAGTGAGGATCTTAAGTTAAGTGCATTTGCTAGGTAGAGCGTGAAAAGTATTGGACTAAGACAGTCCCCTGGGGACCCCAATATTCGTGCTAAAAGTCCTTCCTAAGATATTCCCAACGTTTACAGTAAGTTTAACATCCTTTAGTAGAATTGTAATGATGTGCAGTTCACCTACACACCTAAAAATACACCTACGTTTTCAAATTATGCGCAACAAAAAGCTTTATCTTCATGTAAACAAAATTGAAATCGCCACGGTCTCACGATGCCGTCCGGATGCAAAATCAAACTAGCTGACAAGTAATTGTGAATTCCTCAGGACTAGCACTGTTACCAATTTCCCATGATTTTTACAAAATTAATTTTAAAATATTTAATGCCATTCTGCAAGTAATTCAGAGAATGTCGCAAGGAAATATTAGGTACTTAAAAAACATAATATTATAGTTAATAACAAAACAGCAGTGCCAGGACATAATAAAGATGATGGATTAATAATAACTTAGTACTAATTATCATTAATATGTTATCATCATAAATTTATACTAGTCATGTATAAATACAGTTCATGCAGGCGTATTAGATTTATTGTACTCTTGATTCTTTTCTCTATCAAGTAATTTTAATGTGAAGCTCAAATGCTCCCAAAGAATAAATGTTCAACTTTAGAACAAATTTCTTCTTCTGGTCAATATATATTTGTTAGTTTAATGAAATGGAATTCTTAAAGCAAAAAAACATGTTTGGAGTACAGAGAATTCATATGCTCTTAACTTTTCTCAATCAATTGAAGACAATTCACAGAAATGCAGAAAACTGGCGTTATATCCGAAAACTGCAACTACGTCATTGACAAATTAAGATACATATATGCATACAGTCTGCAACTCCATGGACTCTACACTAACTGTACCTGATACTCGGCTACGACCTGCACCAAAGAAAAAATAATATCTAAAATTCAGATATTAAATTAACTTTATTAGGCTGTTTCCCAGTTTGCACAGTTGGTTGTGATATAGTTGTATATAGATAGATAGATATTGTCTTTATTTTTGCATTGCATGTTTGATACAAGAATTACAAATAGCTAAATTATTTTTCAAAAGAAAAATTCTAATAATGGTAATAACGTTATTTACAAATTAAAAAATTATCTATGGCTATAGGGGTGAGCATTGAATATTTCAATTCGATTCGAACGAGTTTTTTAATTATAATTCGATTCTAACCTAAAACTATAGATCCGAATAATACAATTTAGCTGTGGTTTCTGTGTGCAACATTTAAAAAAATATTAGTGGTTTTTAAAAGAAAAACAAGAAAAAACGACTTGTAATGTCAATAAAATCGAATCCAAAATGCTTCTGGGTGTATGCCAATCACCATTAATTTTAAAGAAACGAGACATGATCCTTACATTAAAGGAAAATGGAGACAAAGTTGCTGGTGATACATGCAAAGCAGAACTACTCAACAAATACTTTGTTAGTGTTTTCACATTACAAGTCGTTTGAAGCTAGTAAAACCTAGTCGTTTGAAGCTAGTAAAATCTTGCTTTGTACAGTATAATCACCATTTAGCATGTTTGGATTTTATTGCTTGAAGAGCTTCTTTCATTATCGATTTCACCAATTTCACGAATTCGAATTCAGTTTCAAAGATTTTTGAACAAGGTTTCGAACTGCCAGTTTGAAGCAGTCTTAAAAAGATCATGCATATTACTCGATTTTGTTCTGCAGCACCAATCACCTATACTAAAGCACAGATAAACACTGTTACCATTACTGAAGAGAATGTACCCTCAAAGCTGATTTCTCCATGGAACCAGATCAATTTACCAATTTGCAATAAATCAATTAGCGTCAAGTTTAACAGCGGCATTTTTAAAAAATCAATTAATGAGATAAAAATATCACATGTAAAAAAGAATTCAATTGTGTTTCAAGTTTTTAAGAAAGAAGAGTGATATCTGAAAACCAACTGCAGACGAACAAGCTTAACATGAACAAGCTTGAAAGGACTCTAAACGTCTTTTAAATGTCCAACCTTTTTGCAACTGCCATTTAGCACAAACAGACACTACTGATCTTTATCCTTACCATCACAGACCTTGCTTTGATCCTCACCATACCGTGACAACTGTCATTAGGCGGCACTTCAACTAGAGAGACAACTTTTGAGAGAAAATATAAATACAAAATGCAAGAGCGAAAATGTGCGATTTCATGATTAACAGAGGCTTAACAAGAGAGGAAAACTACGGGCAAAAAACCTATATAATTTTATAGGTTTTGCCCTGTCGATGTACGGCATACTGCGGTAATCTATGGTAACGAGTATTAGAAAAGTAAAAAAATTGTCTACACAACCCATACATACCATCTTCGTGCAAATTTCCTACGATGAAAAACCGGTCCTTGTCGAATTCGCATGCAGCTATGTTACTTATAATGGCTCAGCTTTTATTTACGTCCTTCCTTATTGCTTAAGAAACTATTATTTTTGTGTCGTGGAAACTGTTACAGTAGTCGCGCTTGCGAAGAAGAAATAAACCCAAATCATTTGCTAATTATAACAGCGCACAACCGTTGCGTTGACGTCCACGATTACCCGATTTAAAGCGAAACCCTGTAAAATGTGAACGTCTTTGAAGAGCATTAAAATATTTAATAATTGAATTGACCGTAAATTGTGATGATTTCGATGCAAATACAAATAACTTGGTGAATTAATTTATTTTAATGAAGTAAAAGGAAAATTTCGTTTATTAAAAACGCAAACTTAATCTTCTACGCCGTAAAAATGAAGCACTACTATACTAATTACAAAACTATACTAATTATTAGTATTAGTAATAATAAAATGTGTGCTTGCATAGCAAAATCGTCTATAAGTCGGCAATTAACGTTTTCTAGTTATTCACATATCCCGAATCTCTATTCCATGAAGATCATTTTGATACCAAGCTCATCGCTCTATGTTAATTGTTATTGCTAAGCTGAGATAGTGCATGCTATGCTCAAAAACACAATCTGGAGAAAATAGCTTTTAAAATGTATTGCTTATGGAAGGTGTATAAAGGCGTGCTACACGTTTGAATTAAGAAGACACCATGGAGATCTTATTGAAGTTTATAAAATATTAACTAGAAAAGAAAACATTTTGAGTGAAAAATTCTTTAATTTAGTTGTTGATTCTAGAACTAGACGGCATAATTTAAAACTGTTTAAAGAACGGTAGCGTCTTGACATTCGTAAATATTCATTTTTTGTGAGAGTTGTGAATGAATGGAATAATCTGCCAGCCATGGTGATTGCCACACCAACCACAGTAAAGTTTAAATTGTTAATCGACAATTACTTTGCGGAAAAATATGGGGTTTCTATGAGTGTACTCGCTTAACCCCTAATCATAACAGTATAATAGTATAAAGTCAGTCATTACTTTTGGTTGCATCTCTTCATTATACTTAGCAACTGTACGAAAGTGTGGTTGCTATGGACTTTGCAAGAGCACATTGAAATTATGTTTAAATCCAGTAGGTGGCTCTTCTTGATGAAGATTTGGGCTTGTCAACAAAAAAAAACCCCAAAGCAAAATGTGCTTTCACGAGCTACTATCGGAGTTTGAAAATACAAGCTTTTTGCATTTGCAGTACTAGTTTCTAGACAGAGAAATGAGCATGCTGTTATAAAATTAAATTTTTGGTATTTTTTGAACATTTTCTTGATAATTTGATGCTAGAATTTAAAAGTCTAATATATTTAGCTTTTTTTAAAAAAACATGAAATTAACGTTTGACCAAATTTTTGATGCATTCTACTTAGAAGCATCGTGACGTAGTTTTAACTATGCCAACTTACGGATGCTTTTGGTTTGCAAGTACACACATTATAGTACTAAATGATGTAGTGAACTAAGAGCATCAACTGCGGGGACTTGTAAAATTACATGTTAATGTTTACACAGGTAGCAAAACTTAGACTTGGTTACCCTTTTCCTTACTTCTATCGGGCACCCGATTATTAAGATCTCAGCATCAGCGAAGAAGTTGAAATCATTTTTATTCCCAAGTAAAATGAATGCAGATAATTGCAGTGCTATCTTAGCAATAAATATTCAGTCATGTAGGATGAGGGCCTGAATACATGAGCTATGAGTTATAGAAGTTAGTGCTTTGCCGTGCATGAAATTTGACTGGGTTTTTGCCCGTAACTGCCACTTAAACCATTTAAAGAGTGGTCATGTATTGACATTCGTAAATATTCATTTACTGTGAGAGTAGTGAATGATGGTATAAACTGCCTGCCATAGTGATTGCCGCGCCAACCATAGTAAAGTTTAGATGCTTAATCGACAATTATTTTGTGGATAAATATGGGGTTTCGGTGAGTGTACTTACTTAACCCCTAATCATGACAGTATAACAGTATAACTTATACTGTACACTTTGACAATGAATCAGTTATATCAATCTAGGTACAGCATTGAGTACTATTAATGCAGCAATATAATAATGTATGTTATTCTTTTTCGTGTGTTGTTAAGCATCTTTATTACCAGCCTGAAATAGTTTTTTAAATGTTAATTATTTAAGCATTTTTGGGTAGTTAACTTCTTGGTAAAGAAATCATAGTTCATTTTTTAATCATCCCCTTCAGCAAAAGTAGTTTGGTCTGCCATGCTGCCAATGCACTTGCAACTAATAGAGGTAATCACTGTTAATCCTCAAGTACTAATGACCAATTCTAATGTGTTTGAGTGTAAGCTGGCATTGCTAGAAGGTCGTATTTTAATTTTAGATTCTTAAGCAAAGGATATCTTATTAACAATAATGTCTGCATTTTCATTTTTGGGACCGGGTAGAATTATCAGGCTCAGGTAATAAACGATGCAGGTCATTGCTCGGGTGTCTGAGGAAAACACTATGCATCTAGTTTCTTAATTAATTGTTTATTGTTACACTAGAAGATGGATAAATTGCTAATATGTAGTGGTTCTTTAAAATAAACAGCAACTGTATCTGGTTTCAGTAAAAAAGTCCTAGCCTTTTTGGTTTTTGCAGAGTTACACTGTTATTGCTACTGCAGAATTTCCTGGGTGTGCTGGTTCATCTGTTAGTAACTTTGATATATGACTGGTAAGACAGTTACATTTGATAAAACAAGTATGTGGAAAGAAGTTGTCGTTACTGGCAGTGTTGCCTTAACTTTTGGGGTGGCTGGGACACTTTTACTTAGTGTTCTACACTCATTAATGACAAATAAATTGATCAATAAGTCAGTGCGCAAAGTACGACATAAAGTTCTATTTTTTCCTGACTGTGCAGTGTTACGTAAAAATAATGTGAGTGACAGTGGCAACTCTTCTCATGCACCAAGTGCATTCACGGAACTAATACAAGTCATACAGTGTGCTCAGCAATGCATAGATGTATGTGTTTTTGCAATATCTTGCAACCATCTTTCAAACGAATTAACTAAGCTCCATAAAAAAGGTCTTGTTGTGCGTGTCATTACTGATGGACAACAAATGACTTCTCCTGGAAATGATGTTGGAGAATTGAGAAGCACAGGTGATTGGCTATTCTCAGCAGAGACTGGGAGCTTTGGTATAATATTATCGATCAGGGGAAGCGGTTATACACCAAGCCTCAAATCTGCCAAACCTAACCAAATCCAAACTTTTTTAGTTTTATCAATTTTGGCAAACCAAACCTGACCTTAATCTGTTCACAAATACCATGTACTATAGTGAAACTGCCCATGTTGATGCGGATATGTGGATCGGTGCCAAATATAAGCAAAAGATTAGCACTGAAAGTCAGGAAACAATGTAGCACTTTCTGGGGGTCTTAATCACTGTATATTTTATTACCTGCCTCTTGGCTAAGTAGTCCAAACTTTTTTACTGTAATAAAAACAGTGTGAAAATTTAATGAGGTCATGAGAGTATGTAACATTTGGGCAGGGGACACTTGAGCATGAGACATTTTGGCATGGGGCATTTGGGCGCAGGGACACTTGGGCACGAGACATTTATAAAATTTAACGTTGTACCTAATTTTCACGATTTTTCTAACTTTTGCAATACTTTTTTTAAAGAATTATCGCTTCACTAAATTAAATATATTTATATATTTCGTAAACGTACAGTGTCTTCTACTTATATACATGATAAAACCATTAAAACCACTCAATTGACTCTCTTCTTTAATTAAGTATTATGTGTATGTAGTTTTTAAATGCATGAAGTAGAAGACATTTATATTTTATTAAAATGTGAACAGTGTTTTATTTCAGAAATATCAAGTGCATTACAAAAACTAAAAAAAAAACAGACGAGTGCATCAAAAAAATCTACTCGCCAAAACTTAGCGTCCGGACAACTATTGCAATAATTTAACATCATAAATTCACACTACTATATTCATTGAATGCTTGGTGTGCTTTAAAAATGTATTGTGTGCTCAGTTACAGTAGTTTTATGCATGCTAAGAGAGTTATGCTACAATTGTTTCCAGTTTTAATTACACGATCCCACTCACAAAAATAATTGTTTCTTTTCTTAGAAAAACTTTACGTGCTTTATAAGTTACGTGGCAATCACTAATCTGACTATGAATGAGGATTCCCAAAAAAGCCTTGCCTACGCATGATCGAGTCATATTGAACGTAACAGCTCAACTGATGTGCATATGCTAGCGCCCAAATGTCTCACACTCACTCAAGTGTCAGGCACCCAAATGGCCTTGCCCAATTTTCCTGCACCCACATGAGTGCACTCAAATGTCCTCTCCCGGTACGTAATGCATAAAACTATTTATCAGACACAGATAGCTAATTGAGAATAATCACAGATCCCCTAATATTTTTAATTCGACTTATAAAGGTCGGTCTGCTGCACTTTTTTGCCATACCGTCTAATTACATTCATCCTGAAAAAGATAATTAATATGGAGAATAAAATAAATTCTGCAGTGTAAAAGCCTCTTGCGATTTCAGTGATTCACGTCATTTAAGTTTTCTTCAGATCCGTCATATTGCTATTACAGCTTCTGATAAGTATAAACCAAACTCGAAAACGATACAGGTATAAATATGGATTAAACTTGTAATGATCAAGTCACACATCATACTGTGAATGGTATAACTACACACATGGGATCTACTTTCTAACAACAATGTATTAGTGTATAGAGACACTATATAATTGTATCACATAAATTATAATTATTAACATGTATGGCAAAGAGTGATAACTCACTTTACTGTGAAAGACTTCCGTTGCACTACAGTACAAACACAAAATATGTTATATTTATTTGCAATACTGAAGTTTTTGTTCAAAGAGCTGATTTTGTTTTAGGAATTCAAGTCAGACATAATAATTCATCGTCATTTATGCACCACAAGTTCATGATAATAGATGGGGCAATGTTAGTAAATGGATCTTTCAACTGGACGCAACAAGCCGTGTTGTGCAACCATGAAAATCTTCTTATTACTAATGACATGGAGATAGTTACGCCTTATATGAAGGAATTTGAAAAATTATGGGAAAAATATAAACTTATTTCTAGGGAGGCATAGTTCAAAGCTTGCTAGCAATTTCTCACTATAACTGATTAATTCTGTGCAACTTTACTGTCCATTGTGCATAGCTATTAATAGCTTGCTTATGTAGCAAAGTAGTTTGAATTGCTGATAAGGTTGCTTTTAATTTTTCTACTCAGACAGCTTCATGTTCATGTGCAAAGTCTGTAAAAATCTTTTTACGATTCTTTTACCAGTTTGTAAAGTTTACTGAAGAAAACATATTCAAATAAGCTTTACCCATATATGAAATTGCATTTTTATTGGCTATTTTATGTACTACATGTCCAATAGTGCAAGTATAGAGACATCAATGCCAATGATACATTTTGCAATGCTGTAGTGTCAAGTTTTGATTTTACATTTTTTATCAAAATTAGTGTACAGTACCTAATAGTAGCAACAAATTACCAGTACAGAGCATTAACTTCATGTTCACGTACACTTAAATTTGCCCGTACAAAACTCATTTGGTGTCCATCTGTGGTGTTATCCCTAGCCTGCAAAGATTTCTTGTAAATTGTTAGTTTTGACCATTTCTGCTCGTCACAGATATTCAACTAATAGCACCTATGATGCAAATTTTAAACGACAGGTGATTTGTCGCTAAAATAATGGAACTGCAAAAGCTGAACTATCATAACCTTGTCAAAACCAGTTCATTAATTGGAACATCTGTTTTGGATAATACAATATACTAAAATCATTTGAAGCGACAATCACTTGTGAAACACATCATTAACAGGCACTTGCCATTATTTTTTTATCAGGTTTCACAAGACTATTAGCAAAATTACATGATAAAAATTCAACTTGCATTGCAAGACTTCATTTATTAGGAACTACCTGTATCCATTTTACATCGATCTTGCATTTTCCTGATAAACTTAATAAATGCCATCATTAGTACACGTATCAGCCTTAAATGCATTGTTCATAAAGTTGTTCACTCAACAGAGCATAGGTTAACATTAAATAAAACCACAATAAATACAACACGTAAAGCCTTTTATAAGAGTAATTGTGCGAATGTGCGTGATGGTTACTATCAACAAGATTTCAATACGTGATTATTGAAGTTTGTTTTAAAATGACTTGAATGAGCTCTAAAAGCCAAGTTCAGTGAAGTGAGCTGTTCAACGGTTTGTTTATCTTGGAAAAATGTAAAGCACTGTGCTCTAAGATTTCATTATTAGCACATTAAAAAAAAGTTTGCACATTCACTTTATAATTGACTAAAACATTTAAAACAGCGGCACATTTACAAACTAATATTTTACAACACAAAATGCTGCAAGAACTTTAAGTGCAAGAATTCATTAATCTGGCACAATTAAGCCTATTTATACATCATTCTTGCCTTGCTAGAACATATTGCCAATATTACAACAACACGGTACATCAGTAGCTACTTTGACAACAGCCTTACAGGTGAAACACGTCTGTTTACAGATGATACATGACAACAGCAATGAATAAATTGCTTTAAATTATCCTGTCTTATTTTACCTGATACTTAGTAGCTCATTGGCCAAAATCTTTTTTTAGGTTAAGACGAATGCAAGTTCTCAGCACTTAGACGAAAACAGTCATGTAAAACAATCTTGTGAGTTTTTTTTGATAATTAAAATTATTAAAGGTATAGATAGATTTTTCTAATAAATAGTATAAATTGCACATTTAATGATGGTACACAGGAAGATAAGCTTTTCATTTGTTCATGCCACTAAAGGTATAAACGCCATAATGACACAAGCCACCAGTAAACCTACCAGAAATTTCCAGACCCAAACACGAGTCGAAACCTGTATCTTACCATGTGTTGGACTATCCCTATGATAGCCTCGATCCAAATACCACTGTAACATTCCAGACAGATCATTGACTTTTGTGGGTTGGTAACCAAGTTGAGTCTGTGCTTTCTTGATGGAAAAAGTGTGTGTGACAGCCACTTTATAGAGCTAAAACAACAATCAATTGACTGCAGCAAAAAAAAACTGAATACAATATAATTTTATACTGCTTGACTGAAGTGGACATCATGATAGCCCTGCACTTATCACGTGCAGTTAATTAACTAGTGTACCTTACAAGTGATCCACAAATGAGATACAGTAAACTACTTATAACTTAAACACCTCAGGACCAGAAAATTGGTCGAGTTATGAAAGGGTACGAGTTAGACAATGTTCGTAAGAAAACAAAAATGAGTTGCTCATCAATGTGACAATACACTGCAGCCTGTGAAAATGACAAATTGAACCTTTTACCAAACATCAAACAACAGTTTTTATGAATAATCCACAATAAAATGATTGGTCTATCTCTATTGTAGTCTCAATAGCAATAATAATATTGTGATCTAATTATTAAACCATGTTTGTTAAACCACGTTGTGTTCAGCATTCCGCTAAAGTAATACAAATTTTTTTAGCATTTTTGCTGAAACTAGCAGTTAAAATCCTAATGTGGTGCAGACTTTCGCATAGGTTTTCTCTCTTTGAGAGGTTGTGATAGGAAGGGTAATTTCAGTTAGATTCTTATAAATTGTACCGGGAATTCGGTTTGAGTTACGCGATAATTCGAGTTACAGATTTCGAGTTATGCAATGTTTGGGAAAGAGAAAAATGAAAGGGAAAATCCGGTTTCATAAGATCTATTCGAGATACGCAAGAATTAGAGTTATACTTAGTTTACTGTGCCTACATGTATTTCCAATGGACCAGCTGAAGACACATGGTGGCAACTGATTATACAATTTAATATTCCACAGCTTGCAGACTCCTCATTATTTTTGCCCATTTTTTTACATAATAGCAAATTAAAATATAATTCTTATATTCCTTAAGATTATCCATACAGAAGACATTACGTTTGTCTATTTTTCTCCATAAAACTGATTGAAATGAAAAAATTCACGTTTCTTTATATTCTCCATACAGACTATGACAGTTTGTATTCTCCATAGAACTTGTTCGAATGTGGCACAATGCTTTTGGTGATTTTTTTAAATGAGATTTATGTTCTATGCCCACTACTCCATACACGAAGTTTTGAGCAATGCATGCACGCACGCGCATGGATTAGCCTCATACATTAGAGCAACTGCATGCCAAGATTTACACAATTCCCATGTAACAACTGAGATACCGAGTTTTTTTATTTTATGAATTTATGCTTTTGCCTACCACATGGCCAATTTTGTGCCGATTTGCATTGGCTTTGAGACAAAATAGTGCTACCATAAATCCTATGCCACATTTAAGTTTCCTAACTGCTTTACAAGCTGAGCTATGGCCCTTCTTCAAAAACATGAAGGAGAACAATAACATAGCAAAATAGACCTCTTTATAGGTTTCTTCGCAAGCTAGTAACCACAAATGTACAAGTAAGAAAGCACCCACCTATAGTGACAATGCAATAATCTACTTACCTCAGGCAAATTCAACATCGGCTCAAAGTCCATAAATGTTCTCATTATGGTGCCAAACATATTAGACAGAAAAACTGGAAAAAATGAAGACAGAGAAACATATTATTGAGTGAACACACACATACATTTTTGCATACGAATCTACCTGTAATTTTTTCTATATGTAGTTTTAATGAATGACCTGTTATTTGAAAAAGCACTGCACACTATTTTCTTGCATTTGTCTGCCATAACATATTGCACTGTTTAGGCATATTACCATTAAAATTAATTACGCAAATTGTTAATTGTGGTTAAACGGATGGCGAGATCTAAAAAGTCCATTTCTGCATTTGTTATAATAGCAGATATTACATTCTCTGGTATAATGTACTTTTTGACTTCGAGGAATTCAGAAAATTTAGATTAAAAGAAATTGAACAATAAGGTCTCCATTTTCTACACAAGTGACCAAACACAACAGTCATTGATTTCCACATTTGTTCACAAAGCTTTCCGAAAAGCTTGCCTAATTATCCACAGTTTGCATAATAATTTTAAAACACCCAAACTGCCAAATTTTCTGGCCAGCTACAGTCTAGCCTCGTTATCTCACCCCTCGTTATGCCGCCAAACTCATCTCTCGCCATAGAAAGTACCAGGACGGATTTCCTGCTTTGATATTTACCTCGTTAAGTCACCACCCTCGCTTCTCGCCCTCGCCACGTCATGCTAGGATGAGTGCTTACGTAAACTATATTCGTTATGTTGCCAAACAGAAAAACTCAAGAGGTGAATCGATCAATACATATAGCGTGTGTCGATCAATATAACCGCGGTATGTAGACAATGCTGCTGTACTCGATAGATAGACATAATTACTCTAGTGTGTGTCTCACCAGGATTAGATTAGGAGTGCTGTGGTTGGTTAATGCACAGAGAAACTAAAGCGTCACCGATATCCTTACTCTATAACACCAAAGCTGCGTTTAAGTTTGAGTTTCCACAAAGTGTGAATAACTTTACATGATGACTCTGAAGTGAAAACTGTTTTGTCTTAATCCTGAACAAAAAAAGGAAATTTGTATTTATCATACGAATAATTCTTCAAAGACACAGCAGGAAATTGCTACTGTATTTAGTGCGAAATTTGGTGACACTTAGCCGGAGAAGTGTAGGAGATATAATAGCGAGTAAAGAAAAATGGATGCAAAGTCATGGTCACAGTTTCAAAATCTTTTGCTAAGTTTATTGCATTTAAGTGTATACTCGAAAAAGGCTTTTTAAATAAAAAAGTAACATTCTAAGATTATTTTTATGACATTTTTTCATTTCTGATTTAATGTTGATTGGTATCATAATGCGAAATATATTTTATATGTACATAGAGGAACACTATGTTACTCAACTATTATGTATATACATATAGACTAACTTCGTTATATTCCCGTTATGTCGCCATACTCGCCTCTCGCCAAAAATTTTTCCTAGAAGGACAGTGGCGAGATAACGAGGCTAGACTGTATGTAAGCAGTAAAATAGAGAGCTTCTCAGATTTCATATGGCAAACTTTGAGCACTATTAGAAAGCCATTAGATCAGTTGCCGAGCCCTGCGAGTTGGTGTGATGAGTGTTGTTAACCTAAATCTAAGTACTAACCGATCTCAGCCTTTGTTACCTTAGTTATCAAAAATGTTGAAATGACAAACATGTGTATAAAAGGACTTCCAAAATACTAGTTGACAGGTGTAGTTTCTATCCGCACTCCTATTGTAAATGCTGAGCAAACACGTAGAACCAAACTTCAACCTGTTTCTTTACATACCAAAAATATACATCCAAAACATAGGAAGACGTATCCATGGATATGGGTAACCCAAGCCTTCAATCTGTAACGATTAAAGAGCAATCATATTGAATTTAGCTGCAGTACAGTTAGACATAACATTATATTCCACATGTCACAACTTAATATGTTTAAGAAAAGCACAGTTTTTAATTTAAAATGATTTTTCTTGACTCGAATTTGATTGGCTCATATTTGTAATGAATTTGATTTGCTCATCTTATTTTCCTTTTTACACATCCTAGTGGAATGAGTGTTTGGGTTAGAAATACAACTGTACCAACTACCAATTATTAATTCAGATCATGAGAGCTTGCTCTTTAAGGTGTTTCCAAGGACTCCACCGCCCTTAGTTCGCAAACAGTGTCCACTGCACTGCAGAAATAATTCAGAAGTTGCGTTCTTGTTGTCCATATGGTATCTCATGACAGTAACAAAGAGTTAAAAAATAATATTGTTAATTCTTCGATCAATCAAGTAAATTTACTAAAGTAACAGGTGGATAATAATAACAATCATTGTTACAATGCTATTTAGACTAGTTTGAAAACCTCAGTCAGCTACATAAGCTGTTCAGCTTACATTAATTGTTGACTTCATTGCCTACTTTATTATAAATATATAACTTACCAATGTGCGAAAGAATTCAAAGTTGTTGATTGGCTTTCCATCAGCAATATTATACACCTGGCCAGCCTGTTAAAATTCATTAATTGAAATTTTAATGAAAATTAAGCTATACACATGCCATTTGATTAGTTTCTTTTAATGTCGAACATGTATTTTTTCACTGCAAATTGTTTCACTTAATAACACAAAGAGTAAAAAAAGTTGAACAATCAAACTAACAGCTAATAATAGATGAAAGGTTGGAATGATACTCGGGTGCTCGAAAGTTTGAGATGACATATTTTGCAAGCTTAGATGTCACAATGTTGCAAAGCCTATACTTACAGATATATAATTTTTGTCAGCTGTAAGTCCTTCGTCTGCTAATATTTGAGCTTGTACCAAATTGTCTATGTGAACAAAGTCTGATATCGCATTCTTGCATCCACAACGAAAGACCAATAACCCTTCACGCATATATCGCTGCAACAAGAAAACTAACCATTTTAGGTGTGAGCTTATCACACTGATAAATGGAAAGTACTTTTTTAGGGTTGTGGAGTTGGTACCAATGGCCTCCAAGTTCTTAAAATTTTAGCCTGACTTTAAGGCTTTTTATTAATCAGACTCAGCCAGCATCAGTGGATTTAATACTAAGAACCTTAAGTAAAAGTACTAATTAGTATTTATCATTTATCTTTAAGGTTGGAGTACTTTAATCAACTAATCTTGACTTCTCATTACTTGAAGAAACAATGTTCAGTTTCAGTTTATCTGCACTAATTCTACATTGCCTTAAAAATGCATTATATTAACCTGGAGCCAGAGTCAATCAGGTATTTGTCGAACTGATTTCCCCCAAAATTGACTGACTGCTGAATTCCGACTCCTCACACCATAGATTATCTTTCCATAGATGAAATTTCAATAATTCCTGTAACTAATGTCACTGATTTCTTTTGTTTTCAACAGTGCCTTGCAAGGTAGCTTATATACTTGCTTGACACTACAGATATGCGCATACACTAATGTCTTGACTTCCAACATTAGGTAGTGAAATGTTGCAGTTATTGGCAAATCATGTGCAATAAAACAGACTTGAAACAGTTTTCTGCCAAAAAAGTTGCACCATATTTTAACTAAGTGTTTTAAGCAAACTCATAATCAATAAACAAATAAATATGAATAATACTGTAGTTTCTCTTAATGGGGGTAACTATTAAGTAATTGGATAATTTTGACTACTGTGTAATTTCTGTCTGCATCTTGACTCTCTGCTTATCTCAAAACTAATCCAACTGCCCCTGCACAGTCTGGAATCGTATTAAAGCCTTTGAAACTAAAATTTTATAAATACACCAGGTTATAATTAGGGTAAGTAGGTGCCCAAATGAATTATCAAATTTTTCCCAGATATAAAATAAATACTTTGTGAACTAATATACAATTGTGTCTATACATCTTGATTGATCCTGCTTGGCTAACGTTGTGAATGAAGAGTAAGAGTATTATATGTATAAAGCTAATGCAAAAAAATAAGTCAAGCAAACACACCACAATTCTGGGAAAGTGTCTCTGTTCACCAGGTCCATAAATGCCAACACTGCGCAGTACTGTAGTATAAAGAGTTCCACCATCTGATGTTTTGCTTCCATTTGCAGCACGAATCAGTTGCTCAGCTATACTTTTTGTGCGTGAATAATGGTCCAAATACTAATCATTAGACAAAAACATAAACAAAATGTAAAAACTGTTAGTTAATCGCAATCTCTGTAAAAAAAGATAAATGCCCTAAAATTAAGAATCAGAACAAATCAGACTAGTTTGCTCAAAAGAAAATAAGACATTTATGAATCAACATCAAGGTGAATGGATTTATACAAGTGATAGGGATTTATTTCAATGACAATTATCATTTTCATCAGCGTTTTATTTCTAACGCAAAATAAATTTTAAGATTGAAGAAGTTTCGGCTAAAGTTTACAATTCCCACACACGAGAAATTAGTTCGTGAAGCAGATTAGGGTTAGGGTTATGATTAGGGAAATTGTAAAGAAATTTAAAATTATTGTTTAGTTAATAGCCATCAAACTCAAAATCTTCCTTCGTAGAAAGGGAGTGTGCATACGCACCCGTACGTGGCTAAAAGAGCCTTCTGGCAGCTCAGGGTCTCATTATAGAAGATTATCAATGATAATGAGATAACTTCCTGTAAGTTCTCCACATTCACATACTTGTAGGCCTCGCTTTTGAGTGTTGGATTTTGGCTTGCAGAACGGCAAACTGTGTATAATGTAAAAACGAATTTTTAAGACCGCTAAAGTGGACTTCCCAAGCAATTGCATAACTACACGCGCTCTCATACCCCAATTTCAGGTAATCTGTGGGTTAGAAGAGCCCTTGGATGTGAAGAAGAGCTGCCAAAATCAAAAATGTAATGCATAATTACAATTACTAGATACGTGGCTCCCACATGAAATTACAAAGAAGTAAATTTAAAGGCAAGTTGTAACACCTAACTGATTTTAAAAACACTAATGTATCCACAGCCATGAGAGTCAAAAATTTCACTTTAAATGATAGGAGCCCAATGAATTAGTTTGCAGGAGTCTCAATAGTATAGTTAGGTTAGTTACATTATTGTTTTCAACATATCATGTAATAATATGTGATGGAGTCATCAGCTAATGCAAAAACTTCTATAGGCTATGCAGATTTGTTTCTTAACAATTGTTTAATTTTACAGTTTTAGAAAAAAAACGCTGACGATGACAAAATAAACCTCCTATCAGAAATAATTTGCTGAATTCGAGGACAACTGTTCTGGTTTTATTCTTACTTCTACAAAACTCTGAAAATTTTAGAGTGTCTCCCATTCTCAACTCAAGGCCTCAAGTATAGCCACTGACTTTACCACACATCATTATAATAAACAGTTTTGGTACATCAAAGTGTAAAAGTATGACTCCATATGCGCGTAATCCGTAATGCGTAAACAACAATTTATATTTAAACACGTGGAAGTGTTCCATGTGTAAGTAATGCGTGACACGTGATCGGTATTCACTCAAACATGGTTGCTATCGTCCAAATACACATTACACAGCAATACGCAGATGGGGAACTGCTGTCGCCTAGGTAATTTAGTGAGTTTTCAAGTTTTTGGTGACTATTTTCACTGATTGGCTTTCTGCAAATTCTGGTTAGGCGAGTTACAGTTCTTTCACTAAATGATGATACATGCCATTGGCTATTGTTCTCTCCCCTGCAAAATGTTGTGCACCCAAAACCTGTGCTTCCATTTTCGTCTAATAATACAATAATAAGCTAATGTTACCAGTGTAATTATCATACTGAAATTTCGACAGAAGCATGGCTTCCAAAAATTATTACTAGAAATTTTAACAAACAGCAACCAAAATGGTGGAAAGGTGCCATGAGCTTTGTTAATGTCCAAGATATTCAATGACACATGGAAACAGTTAACACATGTCACGCACTATAGTTTGTAATTTCTACAACAAAAAAGGTACATATTTTAAGCCACCTTACCCAACACCTTGCATAAAAAGTAAACAATACATGGGCTGACATAGCACAATAATTAACAAATGATAATCACTGATGTCCTTACCTGGTCCTCTGGCAGATATGGCATTGCCTCATTTCCATCAAGAATAACAGAGCCATTGAAAACAACATTCACTGTACTGGTGTAGACCAGCCTCTTCACTCCATGTTGCCGGCATGATTCTATGACATTTTTTGTTCCATTAATATTTATTTCTTCAGTCATGGTCTGTTGAAACTGTAAGCAAAATTAAAAAATAAGTATAAGCTACTTCCTATTTGTGAATAATTTGATATCAAACTTTTAAGGAGTAAAGTTTCTGGAACAGTATTCAGCAGATGTCCAAAATACTCAGGTTCTAAATGAGAAATACAGTCTCTTTTAACATGTGTAGCCATTCCAGCTAATGGTGCTTTTAAAATATAAACATCAATTAATTTGGATGTGAAACTTTGAAGTACAACTAGTCATGACAACTGGTCAATATATATCATGTGCTTCTCAATACATGCAGAACATGCGAAAGTTTACAGGTACACACATTTATTATGTATGCAAAACACAAATAGGCAGAAAACTTCTCTAATGCCTGTCACTTACCATCTGCTTTCCTGACATGCCATATGATGCCACATGATAAATGCAGGCTACACCTTCAGCAGCTCTCAAGACATCATCCAATTTTCGAATATCTCCCTAAAACAAAAATGATCCTTTTAACAAAGGTTATATAATAAGTAATATGCAAGCTAAGAACCCTACATTTCATTTAATGACTTTTCTGATAAAAAATTAGCCTTGTTAAAGAGAAATATATTGAACAAACCTGAACAAACTGAACACTGCTGCCATAAGTAAAACTTGGTTGGATGACATCGAATATTATAACTTTGAGACCTTTCATTTGTAAAGCTTTCAGAAGGTGTTCACCCACATATCCCCCACCACCCGTTATCAGATGGATTTCTGGAAATTGAGGCTGACAACTGGTTAAGCTGTCAGCCATATCACCAAATCCTGATTCTCCTTCAGAATCAGCTGCTGCTGGCATCAGCCGCTGGAAACTAAAAACAAAAATGAGATGTACAACAAGAACAAACGATTTTGTGCATACCTGCATCAGTTGCCATCTAGGCTATAAGTATGAGTATAAGCTTCTTAGCAAAACTGAAAACAACATACGCTCACATATATCGGTTTGTCGGGCATCGCTTTTACAGATATCGGAAGGATTGGAGAAAATCTAGACCGTTAAAAAGTCCAGCATACTACGGACACAGTCCTTTGTTTCACGAGCTGACTACTAGAGCCAATGTAAAGTCAATTATGCAGAGTTATTTGAGTCAATTCCCGATAGTTTTTATATACTTTTTATAGGAGCGGTCCGTACTAGATGTTTTTGAGACAATTAGGTGATTGATTCTACAGTACCGTGCGTCTAGTACACGGCACCTACTGTATTAGCTTAGTATCAGTAAATACGGACAATTGGCAAATTCTCCCTGCTTTTGTCCAGCAAACCAAGATATGAATGTAATTAAATTTGCATGCAGTTTTATATAGTTCGACATTCTTCAATCTGGGACTTAGTACTGCTATTCCAGCAGGGTCTACTCAACGTACGAGTCTGGTTATGGCATGATCGAAACATTTTTCCACAAGACACCTCAATATGGAACTAATATGCATAGTGTTACTGAACTTGAGCATTTTTTAAGCTTCAAACATTTTGGCTATATAAAACCATATATTCAAACATTTGGTACAAACAAGTACCAAACATGTTTTTGAAAGAAACATCTGAAACTATGTGAGTAATGAATTAATACCCATTTATTCATGAAAATGCAATGTGTCTTTCAAAGGAGGCAATGTTGCATCCAGTTGCAAGTGTCCTTATTGCAAACAAGTAGTCACAAGTTCCAAAGGTGTTCGATAAGGTGTGCCATATCTGGTTGACCCCAAGCGTCAAAATGTTAATAATGAGTTGTATGAATTCTTTCTTGGCAAGATAGGCAAGTGCTCTGTTGTTGTGATACATGCGATAAGCTATGGATATTTAAAGTCCGTAGCACAACTCACAACGCAGTCAAAATCCATGGAAACATTGCAGAAATGAATCGGATGCTTAAAATTCAAAACCAAAATATGCAGTGTCTACTAAATAGTAAGGAATACAATTTAAGTGTATTGAAAATAGAATCGGGCAATTAGAAAGTCACGGTGTAGCTATGAATGACAATAGAAAGGTTGTGAATGAGGAACGTGACAAAGATTCAAAGCAAGGAAACACAGTTGTCAAACATTCTTTCGAAAACATGAAAGCTTGGTTAAGGGAGAATTTGGTGTGGTGTAAGTATAATCCTTTAGTAGTTAATACTAAGATGGATAGACTGAACAAACCTAAAGAGGGATACAACATACATTTAAGATTAATCATGAATTCTATTTCATATTAGTGGATTATCCTATGAAATGGAAAAAAGTTGAAAGATAGTGGTCAATATAAAGAAGTCTATTTTAAAGCAGATCAAAAGCAATTACGAACTACAAAAATAACTGAAGAATGGATCAAAACACGAAGAGAAAAAGACGAAGATAATCTTGCTATTAAAAAGGATAAAATGTATCAGTCAGTCATATAGTGCCAGACAGAAAGTATTCAAAATCTGATTGGCCAGTAAGTACAATGACAAAATGAGGATCACTATAAACAGACAATACTTTTGCTCAATCTCAACCAATATTGACAATACAGGAACATGAAGAGGAACATGTGGAGTCTGCTGATGCCAGTTGATTTGCATGGTAATAGCAATAATGACCCACAATCGTCAACAATCAAGGACGTTTATCCTGGAACCAGTTGGCAGTTGATAGAAATTGACAATATCTGTAAAAATACGAGGACTACTAAGAGCAGTAGTACTTCTGTGAATACTTGACACACAAGACAAAACAATCTTGTACATAGCAAAAGTAGAGTTATTGACACTATGACTAATTCCGCACCTTGCTGTTCAAGCTTAAGAAGAAGCTGTTCTTCTAATAATTCAGCTCTGAACCAGGGATGAGATGATCGACTAATTTCCTAATCAGAAAAAAAATTTGGCCAGCAAACTGGAGAACTGCAGTCCACTAAAAATCCACACTTTTGTATTAATAGTGACCCGTAACGGCTCTGCTAATTTAATTCAAATCAGCGATCCATCCTGATCCATAATGTTTCCGATTTGCAATCTTGCTTATATGGCTATTTTTAATTCAAATGCACATAATAATGTGCATTTTTACCTAACCTTGGTTTAAAAAAATGAAAATATTTTAAATTAGTGGAAGTTGCACTCTTTTGAAGTGTGGCCACTAGGTGATTTCACTTTTATTGATTAATTACAAATGTAAGGGGGACTATTAGAATATTCTCTATCTGATGTTGTATTATTTTAACATTAGTATTTTTAATAGCAAATAAAAATTTTTACAACAGCTGTGGCTGATGCTACTAGTACAGAAATATATTTGTTTAATGATTAATGAAGCTAATTAAGATTCTGCAGAATCTTCTTGATTTACCACCAGTTTTTATTATTTATTTATCATTATTCCACCATTTTGTTTCTTTAATAACTTGCACATACACAGGGCATGTCACAGGGCTACGGTGACAAAACTCACAGGACACACTCCTCAGGCAGGGAGATTTATGTTCACACATGGCCGGTAACTCTCGGGTCAAAGGTCATGAAGCGGAAGGACAAATTGGCGTACAGGAAAATTTTTTGGTAGGGGAGAAAAAGCTTTCATTGGGTTTGTTATGGGAATGCTTAAGGGAGTTTTATAACTCTTTAGAAGGAGAAAGAACTGGGCTACAAGATGATATAAATTGTTTCTGAAAACACCTGGACGAGCGCGAGCATCGATTGATATATTTATGGCTAAATTGCAGAAATTTTGCACGTGATTAGTCTGGCAAAACAAATGACGTCACACAGTTTGCCTCACTATTATAGCTGTTATAAACCGACTGTGATTTGAGCATACGTGGCATAACCGTCAGAGTGTGTGACTTTGTGTCTGTAAGTTGCATGTTCGAAACCCACTTAAATATTCCAGACCTGTTTTTTTATGTCCGTTTTCGGTTCACACTGTTTGGAAATTATGCAAACTACTTCTGTCAGTTTCTACAAAATTATATTAATTGTATTTTCGTTTTCCTTAAAATTTATTTAAATGTGCTAATGTTAAAGTGCTATTGAAATCAAAATGAATTACTATTCTGCAACTTTATGAAACTCCCTGATAACTGTATAAGGAAATACCTGTGTGGTCATGTTGTGTGCTTGGTTCAGTTGGTTGAGAAGAAAACAACATAGGACTTGGTTAGTAATTACATTGGTGACTAGTCAAATGTGAATACTTTTCATTTTACTAAAACAAAATACAATTCCTAAGTTCTCAAACATGGCAAATTCAACAGAAGCAGTTTTATGCTCTTCACTGCCCTCAGTTATGAACCACTGGTGAAAAACTGGCAACTTCCGACTGCCTTGAGTTACGGACCACTTGTGAAAAAGTAACAAGTTCCGAATTCTCTAAAGCTTTTAATATCAAGCAGAACATTTGATCTTAATTATTTCTGAAAACATTTTTTATTTTAAAACAAAAGCTCTCACATAAAGCATCTCCTGTCACAAAAGGAGAATCTTACCACAGTCAATCTTGACACTGTCAAAAATGTCCACTAGTTAAGATGCTGTTTACAGCAAAATGTTCTTGACGTACCCACAGTTTTTATTTATTTATTAAGATTCTGCTTACAGCTTACAGCAGAATGTTCTTGATTTACCCCGGTTTTTATCATTTTTATTGTTCTTCTTCTTCTTCCCCTTTTTGTTTCTTTAATAACTCACACATGCACATTGCTAGGGTCATGAAACTCACAGAGCATACTCCCCAGGTAGGGTATGTATGCTCGCACATGACCCGTCACTGTCGGGTCAAAGGTCATGAAACAGGCGGGACTTATTGTTTTTCGTTAGGCTGGATCTCCTCCTACAGTTTTTGAGTAAGGCCACAATTTTTGGTATGTGGCTAGGTGGAGTCGAGTTATTGAATACAAGTAATTGGCACACAGGAAAATATTTTGGTAGGAGGCAAAAACCAAAATTGAGGGCCGGGGAGACAAATGTTTCCACTGTCAGGCAGCAGCAGGTTGTAGTACATCAAATGAAAGGCTGAATGAAACTAATTAAGTGGCATGAGTCACGCTGATATTGGTTGACCCTTGACCCTAAGGTGACAGGAAAATTAACAAGTTGCAATTTTAGTATCTTGTGGTACATCAAATGAAAGGTTTTGGTGAGACAAATTGAACTGTACGACCTAAGCCTAGAATGCTTCAACCCGTGACCCCTCTGGGTGGGAAAAACTGATATTGGAAGTCAAGGATACAAATGTACCCAGTGTCAACCTACAGTAGGTTGTAGTACATCAAATGAAAAGCCTCACTGAGACAAACTGACTGGTAAGAGTCACACACACATTGGTTGGCCTTGACCCACAGGTTACCAATCAAAAAGTGACACACCAGTAGAGTCACAATTGCTGAATGCAGTGTGCAACAATTTGCTTTATCAACATGTGTTATGCAAACCTGCTACATGTAATCTCCCAGCTGTTTAGATCTGGTTTTCAGTAACAACCCAGACTTGACATATAAGGTTGAAGCACTTAGAAAAAAATGACCATTTTTTACAGCATGATCTTTTTTGTATGGATTGAACAGTACGGAGTAAAACCACCCATTGACAAACTGAACTATTTAAAGCAAACTATGGACTAACAAACCAACACTTAGCTCAAATCAGCTGATCCAACTCATTAAAAAAGAACATTGCACTTTTATTCTTTTTGCCAAGTGCAGGCTCGCATTGTCAGACTTATCTGGATGGGAAAATCGCAATACTTTTCTCACCAGCTGTTTACATACAGTGGTGCAGCATGTGCTAATGTCAGCACGAGATGATGTACCAGTAATTTTTGCGCAAACATGGTTAATTCTCCAATTCTTCGTTTTTTCGGTAGAAAATAACACTTTGCTGCTTCCATGAAGGTTTTCACATAATGTAATGACCCGATATGTTGACAATTTTCTTTTGATAAAAAAATTAAACTCAAGTTGCTTTACAGTTTAGAACCTTTTTAACTTCGTAACATCTCATCAACTTTCAAGCAGTGATGAGTTGACCACGATTCTGAGGACAGGATATTTGCAGATTGGATTGTGGATCTAGTATTTAAAATAAGGACTTATGTGGACCAGATGCGGGTCAAAAATTTGGCAGATCGGATCTTTGCAGATCTATGTTAATTTTCATTAATGTTAGATAAGAACGTACGTGTCGCAGGAAGTAAACAACAAGTCAACACTCATCACAAGCTACCAGGTTGAACAACAATGAAATGAAAATAATAATTAGCTTCATTAATCATTAAAAGTACTGTACTGGTAGTAGCAGCAGTAGCAGAATCATTTATTTGTTAATAAAAATACTAATGTTAAAACAACACAATAACATCAACTAGAGCATATTCTATTATTCCCTCTTACAGTTGCAATTAATCAATGAAAATCAAGCCATTAAGTGGACATACTGCAATAGGGTGCAGTTTCCACCGATTTAAAATATTTTGTTTAAACCAATTTATACTATAGCATAGGTAAAAATGCAGATTATTATGCCAATTTGTGTTAAAAACAGTCATGTAAGCAGGACTGCGAATCAGGAAGGATCGGCTGACATGAATTAATTTAGTAGAGCAAATGCGGTCTCAAATTTCCAACCAAAGTGAACTAAACCTATGCAAAAGAGGAAAGTGAGATATGACTAAATTATAGGTGCCACTAAACTATTCATCTTTCATTATACAACTGAGCGGTCTTCTTTTTTACCTTTCAATTACCACTCCATTTCAAAGCGACAAGTGCAATACCGTAAACGTTTTTCAATTTCCAGCAGCAGTTGCAGCAGCAGTGGACATTTCAAACGACGCAATAGCAGTAACCTTAATCAGTTGATGCTTTCAGGGAGGCGTATAACTCTTATGTGTAACCATAGATATGTCATGTAATCAGTATTTGCTAGAGTGCTAGACTGCAATCTGCTGGGGTGAATTTTCGAACTCAAATAAAACCAAACTTCGAGATTTTCGAATCCTGGTCGAAATCCGTTTTAAAGATTTTCGAGTAACTTAAAAAAAGTGGTTACACTCTCACAAGGATCATGCATAGTACTTTATTTTGTTCTGCATTAAAAACAGTAATAATCAATAAGTTTGTTTAAAAATTGTGCACAGAAATCACAGCCAAATTATGCTGATTGCATGATTAAAATATTTTGTTAGGAATTACAAAAACAAGTAATGCTATAGAACATGTGTTGCTGAAATAGTAGAGCATCTATGGTGCCCTCAATTACGACATTATTTTGCGTGGAAACTACGTATACCTTGCGCAGCCAGCCAATCCTTCGAACTGAATGGCCGGGAAATTAGCCTCCCCTTAGCCCCACTGAACACACTGTACTGTAATTAGTGACGCACAAAATGGAGGCAAGATAGTAGAACATATCACGATAGTATGCACAAGACAAGCTTGTGAGGTATTTGCAAGAATAATGGAGGATCCATGGTTCATTATTCTTATCCTGATACTATACTTATACTTCTTTTGACTCTATTATTCTTTTAACCTTAATGCCAAAATTATCAATTGCGGATGGACTAGATCTATTATAAGAACAGATTTGAAACCTAACAGGTGTGATGGCCCAGCGGTTGCAGAAGATAACTGCTCAACTGGAAGCTTAGTGTTCGACTTCCAAGTCAATTACCACTCAAGGTAGTACCCGTAGCTAGTTCTTCACTGTTACATGCATTTCGCCATTTGTTAGCTAGGCCGGCACTATAGCGCCTGCATTTCAAAAATGCATTGTATAAAAACAGTAGCTATACCTCTCACTTCAGAGATGTTCGTTTCTGATGTTGTTGCACAGCGGTAAATTTGAATTTTTATCTTAAATATAGCGACTTTTTGTATATCACACTGAATCTTGTGCAGTAACACAGCCTATTATGACTTTTTTCGGTTTATGTAGTATTTAACGTGTATTGCTTTGCAATGTACATTGTATGTTTTCGTGCAAATAAAAGTGAATTGAATTGAATTGCACTTTAATTTTCGCTTTTACAAACACGCTCATGGAGTGTTTGTCCGTTGAAAATTGTGTTCGTCGGTGACGTCAACACTAGCTGAGCTCCTCCTCAGTTGATTAAGTTTTAAACCCATTATTTAATTATCTTAAACACTATGGCATCGTTGTAGGTGTTAAGATGTATACATTTTGCCTACCTTTCAAAATAGGGTAGGATATGGAAAATCGCGCTGTTTTGCTTTAACTGATTAACTGACCATATGCTGGGGGAATAAAGACACTCGTCTTCCTTAACCGAATGCTGAATCTTTGTAAATAGACGCAGTAGAGCTATGCTCAGTGATTTACGACAATTCTTCTTTTTTGAAATCGAGGGAAAGACAGAACTTTTGAAAAGAGCGACTTTGGCATTATACAGCTGTGATAATCACAGTATTGAATCTAGAGCTTTTCCGCTAAAAACCGAACGTTCTGAACCATTTTGAAATTTCAAACTCGGCCCAACTCAACACATGGGAGGACGTGTATGGGATTTAACGCTTCAATAGTCACTTCCATGATTAAAATAAAACAAGTGTCTAAAACTTATTTAAATGTTTAACTCACTGAACAAATTTATTATTATACATGCAACAACTAATGAGTTATTAATGAACAACATGACGCATTGTGAAATTGTTAGCATCAAAAAATAATATTTATCTATAAGACTGCATAAACTTTTTCAGCTTTAATACATTTTAATTAATTGTTAATGTACTAGCTGTGACTAGTAACAAATCTTTCCTTAACAATATCGCAACATTTTCCTTTACGTGAATTGTTTTCTTTGATGAATTTCTTTTAACCACGGTGGTACTAATTTATTTTCTTCTTTAGAAGAATGCTCGAATTCCGTATTAGCCTGACTGTACTTCTGTCGTTGCTCTAGTAGTTTGCGTTTCCAGTCGGGCACTCCTATCCATTTTTCTTCTTCTGATTTCTGAAATAAACACATTACGTTTCACTGAATAAGATTGTTTTTATGTGTTTAATTACTAAAGCCCCGCACACTCGTGCAAATTTTATTTTTATTGCACAACTTTTATTTGAGCTAAGGAATTAAAATTGCAGCAATTTTACTCGGGCACCAAAATCAGCCACACCGATATGCAATTTTTAATGGCGCAACAGTCTACAGAATTCGGATTTGTGCGATAATTCACAAGCAGAGACAGATAAACCAGAAATGCTGGGCTCACCCAGCCAGCAATTAATGAAAAAGCATTTTTTTATATTGTACGCTGCATTACAAAACAATTGTACAACTAAAACCTTGAGCCCAGATCGCAACTTTTTGTTGCGCAGCTGAAAATTACAAGACTGTGCGCAGGTTTAACAGAAAGGGCAAGTATATGTGTTTCATTTTTTATCACATTTTTCAATATCACAAGCGGCTTTCAAAGATCTTTGCATGAATAATGCCACATTTGGAGAGTGAAATAAGTTCAAACAACGAGCCTATACTATTATTGTGAAATGATGAAATAGCACCCAGTACAGTGCAGACATCCATCAGCGGTGAAACATGCCAAACTGGGCGTTTTTTGCTTCCCTCCTTTCCTTCTGGCGCCCCAAATTCCCACCAAAACTGATGGTTTAAGTGAATCTTTTTGTCCCATAGTCACTCCTCCACAAAACTTCTTGGAATTTGCGGTTTCTGTGTCATTTTGCTAACAGACAAAACAAATAAAACGTGCCAGTTTCACAGTCGTTTTTGAAAATTAAAATATTAGTGCACAGCGAAATAGTGGGCTTCACATTTTCATGGGCACCTTGCCTACCTTTGTGGCATATTTGTGCTGCATTTTTCGTTCAAGCAATTGTCTCTTCCAATCGGGTAAACTTAGTAACTTCTCATGAGACATAACTAAATAAAAAATGCAATATCGTAAATTATTCTTATCAAAATCATGCACGTAATATACTTTCAAAGAAATAAGATACCAACTATTATATTTGCGCTGAGCAATAGCACCTTACGCTATTATACATTTCCATTAACTTTGGGCCTAAAATTCTCAAGTTGGCTAACCAAAACTCGCATTTATCATCTGTTAACATTGGACCGTTTTACTGACTGAATTAATTCATGCGATGCCTGTTAATTGCGTTCGCTATTATATAGCATTAAATTTCATAATATGGTTATACAAAATACATGACAGTCTAAATCTAAGCGTTTCACATAGAATAAAAAAATTATTTCACACTAATTTTCTGCCATTAGTTTATACCTTCTGCACTAGAAGCTGCTTTACTTAGGATGAGGTGTGTAATCGCCTCCACACGATCTCCACTTTTTTCGTTGTCTTTGTTTTCATTTGCGTTTTTTAGTTTGTCCTTCAAATCACTGGGCCTTAGAAGATGTTCTGTAGACACGTTCTCTGTTTCACTTTCTTCCTTCATTTCTTTAGCACCGGCTTGACTGTTACTTTCTTTTTGTTCAGGCAAAATAGAAGTCGTTTCGCCAACATTGTCAGATTTCATTGCAGTTATGTTCTTGTTATGAACATCACTGCCTTGTAGAGATTTGCTTATAACGTTCCTATCATTGGCTTTTGCCTGAGAGTCTGACCGATTAGAAAATATTGACTTTTGATATGTAAAAGCGTTGTCATCTTCGTTGTTCATCGGTCTAATTTCCTCTGGATTGTTTCCTGCTGATACCTGTTTTTGTGTATTCGTCTTCTTTGCTAGAAGAAAAAAATTCTGCCGAAAATTGTTATTTAAAATGAGTAAGTTTAAATCTATGATCATATTTTTAGTGCACACGGCCATTTGAGATAAGAGACTACAACCCTGGTGGTTTCTTATTCAACAGGCAAAGTTTCGCTGCATTTGTAACCCCAAAACTGACAACAATTGGTTTTTAATCAAAATAACAGAGCAGCTTGCACTGCCGCGCGCGCAGTAGGTAGCCAAAGAAGAATCCTCTTTATAATATAAGACGCCACAATCTGGAATCCAGCACTTTGCGGTAAGTTTATCTACTACAGAAGTTGTATGATTGTGGTGGGACCAGAACCTAGCTAATTGCCAAGGTTGTGGTTAGCACGCGACAGATACAGAGAGCGTATACTTCTTAATGAGCTTAGGGCTTATATTACTAAATATAGACAAAAACTATGCAGAATTTGCTGTACTCTTCATAAAAATTTAGTATCCATAACTGTCTCATCAATGCAAACAGTTTTTACATTCATATATTTGTATACAAGCAGAATGTCATTGAGTATATAGAATACAGAAGTATAATTTAACATTACGAACCAGTAGCAAACTTTTTGAAAGGCTTTGGTCCAGGTTTCAACTTTACCCCGCTCTCGATTTGGGCTAACAGAGAAAACCTTTTGCTATTTTCCGGGTCTACAAAAACACGGAAAATAAATTAGCAGTAGTGGACCCAAATTCTGTAAACTTAAGCTGAAAATATACATATAATTATAATAAATGCATAAATTGTAACAGCTTCGTGACAACTTTACGAAGATAAACCATCATAACCAAAACTGTGGCTTACTTTCTACAGTAAATGTAAGTGCATTTTTATTAATTAATGGTAACTATAATTTTATTATCAAATGGATGCCATTCGAATAAATTTAGTTCTAAGTTGCAAACGAAATAAGATCTAACGACTACGCCAAATGCGGTAACAACGCAATAGAGAAAAGCGCGTACAAAAATCAAGTAAACAAAACTCAAACATAATAATTGTTTGTTAAGTTGCATTCACATTTGCTTGTCATTTAGCAGTAGAATAGAACCAGAAATTGTATATCATACAAATACAATTATCTTCTTAGCGATAGTTTTAGCAGTATTAATTTACGTTGAAATGAAAACATTAGTATCTACTGTTCTCGAATGCTAATCACACTGCAAAATAAATTACAAAAAAAATACCTCAAGTTCTTCGCAGATAACAACAGTAAACAAACTTACCCAAATACCTGGCTTGGTTAGCTTCCTCGCTCAGTACTTGGGTTAGTTTTATCTTGTCAGGCACTTGGGGAGCAGGAGGAACATCATCTTTTGCATCGATTACCTAAAATGTAAGAGCCAAAAAACATAAAAAATCGTCTTCCACTCCATTCATTTGCATAACTCCCAAGACTAAGGACTGCACTGTGTGTAGAAAGCTGTTAATATGAAAGTTGTAACGACAGACCACAAAACACAGGTTAGCAGAAAATTGCAAATCTTCAAACATGCAACACGCGCTTGCTCATAAATGTTAGCAAACTGCACCAAAAGACACCTTTCACTTTTTGAATGAAGAATTATGGTTCATCAGTTTGTAATGAGCGATAAACGAAGCATAATGCTTAAATACCGGTTCATATGCTTGTTCTTGCTGTAACGATATTACACAAGTACACAGGTACAAAATAAATCAAGACTATTTAAATGAACGTATGTTTAAACACATATTAAGTTTTAAGCAAACAATTTCATTAAACCTACCTCAGTTATACGAACAAAAAAGCTTTCAGGTGAAGAGACGACGGTGTCACAAACATAGAGGCGTATTTTGTAGAAAGGGAAGTTTTAGCGGACTGTTAAGATGTACAAGTTATGTTAAACTGCCTTGAATAATAACCCTATAAGAATGCTGTTCTATTTATAGCCAAAGCAATGAAAGTAAGAACAAGAACGCATTGCAGGCTCATTACGGTATTTGAAAAAGCGCAGATTATATGAATTCTGAATTTCTAGACAACTTAGTGATTTTACAAGTTTAAACCGCAAAATGTCCATCATATTTCCTATCTTTGTAATGATATGGTTAAATAATATAAGAACAGAGATACGGGATTAGTTCGCGCTAAAAGCGACGGCGCGTAAACACAAATACTATCATGAAACAAATTAAAGGGCTTTTCGCTCGTGCGGTGAGGCAATTTGACCTGCGTCATCTTTGTTTCGGCAAATTTAAAGATATTGTGCCACTTAGCGTTGCACGCTATTTTCTTTCTTTGACTTGTTGTACTGCGTTTTTAATAAAGGTTAGTATTTAATTGTTTGTATTATGTATCTGCACAATGAATACAATTAATAAACAAGAAACGGCAATGACAATTAACAATAATCACATCAATAACTTTTTCCAGTCTTTACTGCTATGCTGCAGGTACAGAAAATAGGAATATAACGCGAACTGCCAACCATAAACTTCAGTGTTTACCGAATAAAGGAAAAATAATTTTAATATTATTAATTTACTATACATTCGCATAGCTTTCTTAGCAGTTTGGTAAATGGAGGCGTAATTACAACATTTTGTATCATCAGACAGCATATCATTTTCAGCGTAAATTTACTGCGAATGAAGCCAATACCGAACTGCTAATTCGCAGTATTAGTAGTGCACAGACATTACTAATGAACATCTTGTCGTCATTACCAGCATTTATAACAAGAATTATTTGTTGAAAAAGAAAATTTAAGAAAACAACTTCAGAAATCGAAGCCATGGCCTAGTGATTCTCATCCATGTAAGTTATACTACCAATATACTACCAATTGCTGCTGAAGATATACGATATAATGTCACAGTAGTATTAACGCCCGAATAACTTACTATGTATAAGCAAAAAGTCTCGCAACATAAGTGTAAACAAAAAGTCTCGCAACATAAATCACTATCCTTGTCCTTATCAACTGTATTAAAAAGACAAGAACTATCTTTTTTCTATAATCATGTAATTACGAAGTCCCATACGTTCATAAAAAGACTCGAAATTATTGCTTACCGAAACATTTTCTTCAAACGTTACTGATCGCCTTTGCGAATGTGAACTATCTGAACGGATACTATGGGGGTTAGACAGCAGCGTGACCATTGATGGCGCGTCTGAGTCAGAACTGTCATTCATGTCATCAGTGTGGTAAAGTGGAGCAAGTCCAACATCATCTGCCGACATATCGTCGTCAGTTAATCGCAAAGCAACTTCAGATCGAGATTCGAAGTCAGACGTTAGTGGACTTAGAGAAGAGCCCTGAGAGGCTTCTGATTGGTGATGAGATGCTAACCGGTC
Source organism: Tubiluchus corallicola (assembly GCA_030141605.1). Lineage (NCBI taxonomy): Eukaryota > Metazoa > Priapulida > Priapulimorpha > Priapulimorphida > Tubiluchidae > Tubiluchus > Tubiluchus corallicola. The sequence continues at coordinate 1,206,350 of JAQGDQ010000005.1, forward strand.
TGTGGTGGCTTCTTCGTTTGCATGAGTTTCGTGAAACAATCGACCGCAAGAACATGCAAGACTTTCCGCATTATTTGTTGAAGGAGCTGGTCCAACTAAATTCAAACGTTTGTGAGATCGTGGCGGCGGAGGTGGTAATGGTGGTGGCGGTGGCGGTGGCGGATGCAGAGTGGAATCAGAATCAGACTGTTGATCGCTTTGCAGAGAGTGTTTCAGTATTGACTTTGGTCGTGTGTTAGTGCTGAGACAATCGTTACCATAACTCAGACGGCTTTCGCGATCAGAAAGATTATCAGAACTACTTGGAGGGAACATTTCAATGTTTAAATTCTGACTAGGTCCATAGTTATTGAATAATTCTTGCACTGTATCCACAATTTCTTCTTGCATTGGCACTTGAGAAGGCTGACTGTTTGAGAAATCACTTAACCCGTGTCCCCTTTTGTGTTCAGATCGATGCCCTTTTTTACTTTTGTGTTTTCCTTTCTTTTTTCTTGAATAACATTCGAGATTAAGTTCAGCTTCGTTTTGCTGATGATGCACGTGATGACGTTGGTAGCCTTCCGATTTTTGGACAGGTTGATAGTCAACAGATTTGCTCTTTTTATATAAATTCTCTAGAATTGATTGTATATAAGCTGTTGTCTCAGAGTCGTACTGAGGATAATCAATGTTTTCTGTAACGGCCAGACTGTGACTAGGAATACAAACTTGATGAGGCAGATGTTTGTGGATTGACGATGGATAAAACCCCATAGAACTAAGAGGCACGCACTGTTTGCCACAGGTGTTCATCAACACAGGTGCCGTACAGGTACACCGTAATATTGGTGTTTGGTCCCAGTGTCTGTCGGTAACAACTGCCGGTAACAAACAGGAGTTTTTTCGTTCATTGTGGCATTGTATACAACCGTTCACCTGGTAGCAACTACATTTACAGGTACAATGGAGTTCAGGTGTGTCGTGTCTTTCTGTCACTGATTCCTGCATATCTTCATACCCTGTTGACTAAAACAAAAATAGAAGGTATTTATAAATAGATCTTGTGTAATGGTTTAAAAAGAGTTTTAATTTATTCTACAACAATCTACATCAGAATCAGAAAACTTGTTATAAAGCAATTTATACAGGTAAATAATGAGAGGTTAAAAGATTCAATGGCCATCTGTATAATCAGCCATCACTAAACGAAGAAATTGCCAGGCAGGAACAATTGCAAGAAACGTGGCTGAAAAACTGGTTAATGTGCATTATATTGAAAAGTCTACATTACTTACTGTATGGTCTACATTATTCAAAAGAAAATGTGTGTATACAAAAAATTCATTTTTGTTGTTGTTTACCAGATGAACTACAAGCCGAAGGCATTGAATATTCAATTCCACGTTTATGGATGTTATTTGATAAATGAAATGCCACTCTAATCTGATCTAGATAACTTAGCACAACACGCATTTGTTGTATGGACAGTTTAACACATTAAAATGATCGCACTCACGCACACATGCTCACTAGCTGAAAACAGAGAGATGTAATGTAATTATACTGACATGCCTTAAACATACTGCGCCGATGAACAAATCGAATAACATCACCTAATTGCAGATGCATAGTTATTATCAACATTAATTCAAAACGCCAAAAGCACGAACCTAATCAAAATGTACTTGAGACTGAAGATATTAATAAATCTCACATATACCTGGTCATGTTTGTCACAGTGAAACAAGCTATGCTGCCAACCTGAGCTTTCTGGTTCCACCTTCCGAGCTTTCACGTGTATTTGTTCGTTAATTGCTAGACAATGTTTGTGTGCATATGGAGTATCACAACAGCTATGACGACAAACAGGTAGCACAGAATTGTGATGATGATGATGACCTAACGACTCGTCGACGTACCCAGAATTAGCATAAGCATTCTTTTTTACGGCATCGTTATTATTCATCTCTGGAAGATATGACCAGGTAGATTTCTGTCGGCTCTCGACCTGATGACTTGTCTGTTTGTCGTGAGAAGGGTGGTCACCATTTGTATGTCCACGATATACAGGTTCTGCTACAACCGCTTCATTTCTGAAGCCTTTACGTAACAAAGAAGTATTGTCATTTTTGCTAGAGTATATATCAGTATCAGTAGCGTCCTTCCTGGTCACTGGCGTAAAATGCAGGAAGGAATCAGATTGTTCAAACTCGTTCCCATTGTCATGGTAACGTAAGAAATCTTCGCTATGATAGTCTACATTCTCGTACTTTTTATAGAAGCTTGAGTTTGGCTTGGCTATATTAGCAACCGAATCATAATCTTGATCAGGTGATTGCTTTTCAGATTGCGTCATTTGAGTTTGTGGTAGTTCAAACAAAGATGCATTTAAATGATCGACGGGAAAGGAAGCTGTTTCTTCATCTGGCCTTCCAGTCAGACACAACTCGTGCAAAATGCTGTTCACACATAAACAGTCTTTGAAAGGAACGTCATTAATTCTTTGTCCATCTGCAGTTTGATTATTTTCACTAACATTAAGCTGTCCGGCTTCACTGGTAAAACTGCTAGTGAGACTCGAAGGGTCGCGACTTACACATCTAAATAATTGTTGCACGCACTTACATTGGTTTGCCAGACCGAGTATCCGCTGTGTTAGTGACACGTGTTTTTTGTCAGTACTAACAACAATGTAGAATTCATCTGTTCCGGCAGAGATTTTACGTTTACGAGTCATTCCACCAGACGATAGTTTTAGCTTTCTAGCACCATTTCTCCAAGGTTTTGTGACCATCATTCCCGCCCGTTCATTTTGTGCTTCAGCACAATCTTGTAGGAAACTTTCCATTCCAGAACGACGCTCATCATTTTCGCTTCTAGCTATCAATTTTTCACTTTCTCTTTGTTGTTCTGCGTACAGGTATTCGCTGTTAATACTCAGGTCATCATCAGAAATTCGCTCTGTACGTTCTACTGCACTGACTCCATACTTGTTTAGTGGATCTCTGGCATCAGTTCCAGGAGTGAAATTGCCATGCACAAATCTTAGATTAGCCTGTCTAGTAGTCGGACCAAATATGTTGTGCTGCTTGCTGTTATTTGACAAAGTTTCTTGATATTTTTCATGAACATTGTTGTTGGCTTCTTTCGCAGATGGCTTACTATCAGACGTCCAATAGCTAAATGGGCGATTTTCCCCTTGCGAGCCTAAACATTTAGAGTTCTTTGGTCCATCTTTAACTGTGCTATATGGCATTGATAATGGCGTCCTTTGTTTAAAAATTATATTTTCATTATTAGCCGATGGCAAATCATCAGTATTGTTACTCGCAAGATGGTCCCAACTGTTTTGTCGAACGCTTTTTAGATTTCTGCTAGGATACTGATGATACCCCTCCCAATTATTGAAATCCGTTAGTGAATCTAAACTTCCCGAGCGTCTGATTGATGTGTTGTAATTTATTTCACTAACATGATCATTTCTTATCGGATCAAGATGTAGGCGATCTACAAGCTTTATATTTTCCCTATATTGTTGTTTCGATCTTTTTCGATCAACGTCCGGTGGAGGAAATTGAAACATTTCGATGTCCTTTTTCCAAGAATGTCCCGTGCTTTTAGAACTGGAATTACTAGATGTAGAGCTTACACACTGACATGTGCAAAACGAATACGGTTTGTAGTTTTCTTGGTATTTGGGCAGTAAGTGCGGAGTATCCAGAACGATGAAATCTACCAAGTTACCATCGGTATTTTCCTTCACCTTCCATAGCATGGTGCATGGTTTTGCGGTAATGCGTACATAATCCGAAATTTCATGAAACAACTTGCTCTCACATTATAATAGAAAACAACTAGCAGAAACAGCTAGGGTAACAGTTAGCCCACCAATCTGCAAGACATTTTGACTGCATGCTATGTCAATATGAAAATACAATACTAACGGGAAATTACTGTTGATTCAAATAATTTCACCAAGCACTTCCTTGATAAACAATAGCCTCGCACGTCAGACATAACATCTATTTGTCCACCAATTGTGGGAATAGAGTAAAGAACACTAATGAAGAGTCTTTTAACTCCTCAGAATAGGGATTTGGTTCCGTATGGGCGCGTGGAGACACCATGCCTTAAAACAGATCATGAGAACAGTCTGCACGTTTCCGCTGAACTTATACCATGCACACAATGTGGTTGTTCTAACGCGTTTAGTTGCAGAATTTAAACATCAAAATTTACTAACAAACAAGTGAAACAACAGTTTGATTAAATCTCGTGGCCCATTAGGATTAGCTCTTAATTTACACTGCAGTAATTGTTTCATTGGCACACGACATATTGGCAAAGAACAAAAACATCACAGAACTCAGCGAGACGTTATATGCCATTAACCCTGTATCAGTGCCATGCGACTGCCCGTGACAATCATAAAACCACTCAATGAATGAATAAACGTCATAAAAACTTGTCCAATCATCGTCATTAAATTGTTTTAATAAAACCAGTTATCCGGCGGATAATCCAAGAAGCTGGCTACCATAACGAGCGCACGTTTGACTGGCACATTCTATGTTGCCCTGGAAGGTTATCAACCTGCTGTCAAAAACGTTAACAATTTCTCCGCATTGGCGTAATTAGTATTTTTAGCAATTTTTTCATAGGTGAAACAGGTCGAAGAGGCGTCGAAATGTACGATCAGACAATCTCTCTCGCAAATATAACTTTCGGCTTTTAGCGGCCCATCACCGTAACGAATGAACCTCAAAGGACTGACCTATATCATGGAAAAAACTGATGCGCCAACAAACAATGGCAGAATTCATCTCTCCTACTTTCACTGTGGTTTAACACGGCAAATACATCTGGACAAACAAGAAGTAAGCCGTCTTGCATTGATATATTGTGCATAGTAGCTAGGCCCAAAAATGGCAGTACGAACTTGCATTCCTGTACTGCGACAATGTAATTTCGTAATTTCGTTGACTTTATTTCCTCTTAACGGATGTAAATATTACTGCACTTTTACGCTTGGATTATTCACAACATTACAACAGTGAGATTGTTACCATTTTGTCAATCGCCCAATTACACACGTTACGGTTGATGAACAAAATCTCTTCTATTCTAAGACGTCCTATAACCTTACTCAAAGACAGGAACATTCTACATCTAAATAGAATGCATGCATTCAAACGCGGTTAGGCACTATAATCATACTCAGAGAATGTAATATAGGTTTGCTCTGTCATACTTTTTATAGCGCTGTAGCATAATTGCTGAGCATAGGAACCAGACTTTTAAAAAATTATCCCTTTCAATCTGTGAGTCTAATAGTTTCTCGGGGAAAAATATTGCAGAAAATTACAATTATAAAAAGGTGTGGCGTATTCCTGCTACATTTCTGCACATTTGTTGTTTAAACCTTAGAAAACCAGAGAAGTTGCAAGATAAGATACATTTAAATTTTATGAAAATTTATATCATGGTCGTCCCACGTAGACGCTTATTATTTAGTTAGTTATCTTACTGCGTTACAGCTATCAATATGAAATTTGTTTCAAATATAACAGTTAATTAATTTGCCCGACCGCTCGCTCTGTATTATAACCTAGATCAACAGAGCCGTTATTAACCCTTCATGCCTGCATTTGCTTAGCAGTGAAAGGAACACGAGCACGTATTAACCTCGCGGATAAAGATGACTGAATTATGATTGAATAAACGAGTTTTAAACGAACGAATTAACTGAATTCAGACATTAGAAACGTTGTTGTACACTTACCTTTTACAGCCAACAATGAAAAATCAAAACACATGCACTGAGTCACATAATGATTTGAAATCAATAAAGAGACGCTGGTGATTGGGTAGTAAACAAAGCGAAAAGTAGAACAAAAAGTCATGCATGCTTAGTATTTCCGGTCAAATTACGTTAAAACTGCCAACGAGAGCTAGAGAAAAGGTGTCAGATGACGATAGGTGGAGCTTTAGTTCTAATTTCTATAATCATATTATTTTATTTTATACTCTGTGACCGTTTATAAATTTTCCCAAAGCTGCTTTCAAATGAACTTGACAACAACTATTATAACACAAACACCAACGCTAATCTAGCAATGATGGGAAGTTATTCTTTAAACTTTAGAATTAACATGCTACATCACAGGTTCGTTCAAAGTGTTAATAAAGGTGCGAAACGCGGAATTTCTCAAAAAAGGTTTCTATATAATTGCATTTTGACCGGCCTTGTACCATCATTTTCACCATCATTATCATCTTTCAAATTGTCGTCAACAGGTCGTCGTCCTCTTCTTCATCATTATGAACATTTCCATGTTCAACATCATCACCATCGCCATCATCATCATCATCGTCGTCGTCGATGTTTACAAAGAGTTTATAACAAACGTACAATTGCCAACAGTCCCTTGACGGGCACCGCTGTTGTTTGCAACTTGATATTTAGCAAACTTTTCAAGGGGCGTTTCAGTTTTTTCCTGCAGTTTGAGAACTAACTTGCATGTGAACAGCTTTTAATAATAAGGTTTACAAGTTATTGACTTCTTATTAGCTAAAAATATTAGGTCAGTAAGTAAAACAATTTTCCCAACATTTCCTACAACATATACATATAAGACAAAGAACACACAAAGAAGGCAAACCAATTATAGAGGAAGCAATAAGAGAAAAGTGATTTCACGAACAATTTAGTAGAGCAGTCAGTTTTACGACCACAGGTCATGAAATAGCAACCATGTCAGCGTGACTTATAGAAAATTTACTGCCAGGAAAAGTTAGAAACATCACAAACTCGAGCTGCATCCTGCTTCCTTAGTCGACTTTTCATTAACACTAGCTCACACATTCTCAAAAACTAAAAGTTTTCAAACTAATAGAAAAACACAATAGGTCCAAATTTAATTTTACATAAGAAAAATTGCTTTGCTAGTTAATTTTAATAATTGATTTATGTGATTTTAGTTATACAAAATAGTTTCTTGTAATTAGTGCAAAATTTAATTTGCTAAAACTGCTAAACAGATAATGAATTCAGTAGTGCAAAAAACTTGTGTGACATACAAAAAATAGTTGTCAATCACTTTACTCCTGACTTTTTGGAAATTATCACAATTACAAGAAACTGACTTACAAACTAATGCAAATGTGTTAAGTTTGAAAGTTTACCTCTTTGTAGCAGGAAACAATGTGAGAATCGGTGTTCACCGCCAGAATTCATGAGTGCTTTTGTAAGAAATTTTCAGTGATATGTTTCCACTATCAAGTCAGCAAAAACTGAAAAGCCTGAATACTGCGACATCGCCCCTCCTCATTATAATCACCATCAACGTCACAGAAAATACTAAGTCTTTTCTATCTGTTTAGGTGCATGTCTATACGTGACACCTATATTGATATAATTATCATTAGTAAAGCGGCTAGCCACCGTGAACGCATGAGCATTTACGTAAATTGCGGAAATTAAAAACGCACTGGTTTAAAACGACTAATTAAATGAGCAGGAAACGAGGAGCCTTTGTTTCAGTACTCGTTTCATGACTTTTCGGCGCAAACAATCAAAATCAAAGTTCATAACGTCAGGTTATAACACAAAAGCTTATGGTTTAATGATTAACATAATGATCGCCTAGCTATATTTAAAGAGAAATAAAGGAAAATCCATGAAATTGAGAATTGACTGCACTAACTGCACCTCTATAAACATGGTTAAAAGGGTTGAGTTGTAGTAACTATTGTGATTATGAGTTATACAGTCTAAAGACCTTATAGATATAGACCTTTACTTGATATAGAAAGCCTGTAAGTTCATAAAACTTTTGGTTTACAGTTTTGAAGATAGGCCACACTATGACCAAATTACTGGATCCGCATATGTACACATACATATGAATTTGTTGCAGTCTATGCCATAAGACTAACTGTAGCTATAGAACAATTTTGTGAATTTTTTTTCTTTTGTAAATCCAAGTCTGCAAGTGACATTGCAAAGTACTCAGACAAGGCAAAGCATTTGCTGTGAAAACTATGGGTGGTGCCTAAAAAGGGTCTAATATCAACAATAAAAGACTCTAATTGGATTTTTAGAAGAATTTCATGTTTGCAAGTGATGCAGGTAACACAATTATAAGTGATGTTGGTGTATACTAGTTTCTTGCATTATTAATTGTTGCATAACATCAATATGAAAATTTTACAATTAAACCTGGCTAACAAAGACTACATATTTGGAAAAATATCAAATCCTGATTTGGTAAAATCGGAAGCTTTCGCTAAAACTTTACTAACGTTGAAAGGTTTTTGTACAGAAATCTCCAGGTACGGAGACATATTTCAGAAACAATATTATATCTCAAGTGAATTTGACATCTTAACGCGATATTCGTCCTAAGCTTGGACAGATTCTTCTTGTAGTCTTCGAAAATCTTTTACACGGGCTTGTGCTTCCATTTGGCCATTCTGTACTCCACTGAATCTCTTTTTTTTAACTATCGCTCTCCATATTCTCAGTCTTGTACAGTACTAATGTCGTCTCATTTACCACTTTCTCGTTATCGTCGCTGTTGTATAGTTAATTCTGCTGGTATTACTATCTACAACGTTGCCATATCTCAGGGTCTAACTCAAATTGATAAAAGCTCCATTGGAATCACGCCCGATGTTATTACGGAGGATAGTTTCCAGCTGGGTTTCTTTCTTTGGTCTAATCCTTACAACTTTATTACCAAAGCTCTTCCAGGATCTTCTAGTCATTCAGCCGCTTCAGTTTTGATAATCCACAGCACAGCTTTCTCGGTTGATTCTCGCCTTTTCTTTGAACGGTACCTTGATATCAGAAAGCTGATAGGGTCTCTTTTTTGTTGTTCTCTGGATATAACTTCTCTCTTCTAAACCTACAAATTAAATATTCCAACGATATAAACAAGGCGGTGATCAATTCATACCATCAAGTACGTATGTCTCAGCTTAAATTAACTGAAAGTCTCACCCTTGATTCCCCTTCTTGTGCTGCTGCATGATGACGCTGCTTGTAGCAACATTTTTAAACTTGTGGAAGAGTCAAACAGTGATAAAGAAACGCCGTTTATTTCACGATGGCATGTATACAGAAGACTATGGAAACTGCAGAAACTAATTACATGATCGTTTTGCAGCATAATTGACGTTAAACACATTGGTGTATTGCTCCGCTCCCGCTGCAATGTAAGCACGTTCAGCAGCATTCGGGACAACAGTTCACGCAGGACAACAACTGTCTAAGCTAAACTAAACTAAACTAAACAACATGACAGTCACAACCGATTGCTCTTTTTTATAGACACAAATTTGCAGAGCAGCAGCTCTACAGATTGTAGCTCAATTTAAATAGAATGTAGAGACAAAGTTTCAAAGCACTACAAAATGCAGACATAAAATATAATAAAGAAATTAAACCAATTAGCCTTGCTTTACAATAAATGAGCAACAAAAATATTAAGTCTCTCTTGATTGTTCCATTCCATAGACGACCCTTATATTGAATGCCCAAGTTACATAAGTCCTAATGGCAGCTTTCAATCGTGATTATAACCAGAAAAATAGCGTAAAATTAACTAATATTACATTGATGCATAATATATTACATTTTGGCATTTGCCATTCCAAACTCATAGGTTTCTGTTACCTCATTTATCGGGTGTGCTTCGTCCGAGTACCCAGTTCGAAATCAGATTTGTAAAATTATTTGTCTCGTGTATAAATAGCAGTAATACGCTTATGAACTTTTTTGCAAGAAATACAGAATACTCTGTGTAGTCAACATTGGGTTACAATCTGCAATTTATTAAATGTAAATATAATGATAATTACAACAAATGTGATTATTCAAAAATTAAAAGATTCATATGTAAGAAAGCTAGAGAACTTACGTGGGCTCAAAGCCTCACTTTTTCATTTGTTAAAGAATTTTAAATGATTTAACCAGAAGCGACTTTTCCTTTTTAGACAATCTGCAAATTCATGAAATCTACAAAATTTATGTTGCGAATAATTTGTGATTCTGTGATGTAAAATCAAACTCAATATCGTATATGCATGTTAGTTAATGAAAAATTTTATCTGTGTAAAGATATGAGTTTTTTTTATCTATTAACCGACATTGTTTATTTATTTATTTATTTACACAGCTAACCGAATGAATGTATTGTAGTATTGTATTTACAATAAATCGAAATATATATATATATATATATATATATATATATATATATTGTCTAAACTTGCAAAGCCATAAACTAAACAAACTGCGTATTTTCTTGATTGCAAAATGGTTTAATCAGCAACTCATAGTCGTAAGCGTTGTGCATTTCTTCCTATAAACGAAACTAGACTGTATATTTCCACTAATTCACTTGCAATTTTAATTGACAATAATAAAATCTAGAACGAGGCTGTCAACGAAAATTGACATTATGTTAGACGTCAATTCCAGACAACGATTAAGCTCGAGACTCGAGAGAATGTCCTCAAAAGCAATGAGTAAACCAATTTTATTACTTGCCATCTTTTTTTCTATTCAGTGAACCGAAGTTCATACTTCATCGCTTTGTCAAAGTTGAACTGCTTTCAAAGCTTTTTAATGAGAATGATAACGTTAAATCTGATAGATACTTGTTGTGTTTCTTGGATAACAATGACCTTCCTAGTGGTGTTGCATCGCAGTTTTTATTCCTTTAACTCAACTGCTATTTTGTAGTCTCCTTATTCACGGGGCGTATTAACAGAGCTTCAAAGCGCCTAGACGAGATCAGGTAATAGCTATTCAAGGTTCAAATATGAGATTTGGCACATTTGAAATTCAACATTTGCAGATTTAAGTTGTTTTTATGAAAGACAGTTTCTTTTTGCCTTTTTTCCGATCAGTATTCTGTTGATTCACTTGGCCGAGTGTGTTCCGATTTTAGATCTATGTGAGCCTTATACTTGCGCAACTTACATCGTAAACAGCATGTGGCGTTCAGAAATATGGAAGGTGTTCTCTGGATCTCTTTTATTGGTTCCTATTAGTGCGAATACTCGGTTGATGGCTGATTTTCATTTTTCGCCTTGGATGTCCCTAGGTTCAGTATTATGCAGCTAGCTATTTATGATTCAGTTTTCCTGAGGTCTTCTCTCTGTGAAATTCGTCAACATTTTTTGTTAACTGCATTCTCATTTGTTTTAAGAATAACAACATGAGTGGATACCTTCTAGTAAATTACTTAAGAATTATATGGCAGATTTTTATCTGCATGAAGTGGTCACTGGTCTTGTTTGGGGAAATTTGTATAAAAAACATATTCAGCCATATTCTTAAAGAAGTTTCCCCTGCTAATCTCTCGTGGTCACTATGTTATGAACAATACGACTTTATAATTGTTCGTGCACTATGTCTATGAGTAGGGACTACTAGATACAGTTCTGTGCATATTTCGTAGTCCCTGCTGGTAGCTAGAAAATTTTCCAACGATCAGTAGCAAAAACGCGCAGTAAAATTCTACGTGACCTTCTGCTTTTTAACCACTTTTATGCTCCATTATGGGACAAAACCACCAATAAACTAACGTCTTTATATCTAATAACCCAATGGCCTATAGCCTACTATCCTGCAGCTAGTCAAGTAAACATAAATCTTATAAATCCTACATTTTGAACACGGTAGCTATTATAATCTGCACTTGTCATAATTGTTCACGATTATAAAACGACTGGCAAAATTTACAACAGGATAGTAAAATAATGCTTTTTTGTGGAAGTAGATCTAACACGAACAGCTACATGTTTACTGGTACCGTCTTTGACATTGTTTTGACAAAGTGGAGCAAGCGCGTGCCTTCTTCAACTATCACTGCGTTTATGTTACTGCAAAGTCAACGTATTTCATCAGAAATACGATACTGTTGCTTAAGATGTATAAATAGACCTACATCAAAGTCAATATAAATACAAAGGTTTAACTAACTTAAATGGTTAAACAATTTTATTGCCTACCTTTTAGATACAATCAAGTGGAAGTGGCACACGTACACACCAGTAAACTTGTAAGTACACAGAATGTCATACAACAACATTTATATAGGGATCCTATCACAAAAACCCAGTTTTACTTCCACGAATTAAATTGACTGAAGCAGCTTTTGAATTCGCCATTTCAAATTTTCAGCGACAGGAAAATTATATCGCGAAATTAAATTTGAGATTAATCAAGTAATAAAGAAGACAAAAGCGAAATAGAATACATGATATCGCGAAATAAGTTTAAGACTAATTAAGTAATAAGGATAACAAAAGCGAAATAGAATACAATTTTATTTTGCTGGACACTATAACATAATTTATACGACGATAGTAATACTTTTACAAATAATAAAGCAGATATACTACAAAGTGTCTTTACTTGAAGCGGGCAATAATCCCTCATGCAACAGTGATTCAGGTTACTGATAGTGTTATTGAAACGTTGACACAAAACTTAACAGGAGGAAGAAAATATAAAAAAGTAATGACTAAGCTTATATTTGAACCAGAACTTTTGGATTACAAATCTAAATCATGGCAGGTCTAAACTAAATCGTAAGCGTTCACGAATCAGTCCAACATTCCATAATTGTTAATTTGCTCACGCAAGAGTAATTACTAATTAATTAAATCATTTTTATAAATTTAAAGCCTGTATGATTCTTGAGTAATTATTTAAGTACTTTCAAATGTAAAGGACCTTGCTCAGTAATCACTTTTCCAACGGTCATTTTTTACCAAAAAAGCTGCAATGTTTTGTATAACAAGGTTATGTTATATCAACTGGTTGGCAATACATGTTAGGTTTAACAAAAGTTCGCGAGAAATTAAATATTGTAAAGTTGTAATATGAATAATTATTCATAATCCTAATTTCAAGATTATTGGCTAATAGCTGAAATGCCTGAATTTTTTAACAAAACTTGACTGAAATAAAGCAAAGTATGAAAAAGTCAGATTTAAGTTGAGGTTTGAACACAGGGACATTCGGATTGTAAGTCAAAAATAACGATCACCAGGACACACGGCCCCGCTGCAGGTGATATCACGCCTACTAATTTTTAGAAGTGTCTTATGTATGATTTGTATTTAAGTTATCATTAAGGGTTTTAATCTAAAAAATGGTGAACAGTCTTAGCCGTCGCGACTTTACTATATGTACGATTTATTACTGTATTACACTATTTTGCTTTGACCATAGTTTTTGTTGGACCGAAACTGAAACTAAAACGTTCTTTGTCAGCTTCTTAAGATCACCTATTATAATTATTTTTTATAATTATACTTACGTATATAAAGTAAATAAGTCTCACTTTATTAGACACATAAACTTTTCCTTTTATTAGGCCTGCTTTTCTTGTGGCACAGTTGGACGAATTCTATTGGAATTTTTAAGTTTTTTTAGAAGGGAATTAATATTCTAATACACAAAAATTCTTAAAATTTGTGTTTTTAAGGACTATATAAATTTTTAAAATTGCGCAGGCGCTTGTATTAGTATATGTGTAAATTATATACGCAGATATGACAAATGGGTGTATACTGTTTATGAAAAATATATGAAAATCGTTGTTTTCAAATAGGTGCGTGCTTTACATCCATCGTGGGCAGATTGTAATTTATTTCAGTAGAATACCTAAACTTCAGTACACTAATCAGCAGTAGTATCGTGGCGCCCTCTATGTTCAGAAAAGTTGCTTTTTGAGAACTCCGTGTTGAATGCTTTGTAATACATAGCGGGACTACCCACTATAAACGACAGAAATATATTACATTTGTTAATTGTGAGTTATAATTAAAGCATAAAAGTTAGCAGCAATATACTCAAAGCTTTAAAGAGGAAGAAAAGGGAATTTTAAAATATATTCCATATAAATTCCAAAAAAACTTTCCATACAAAGTTATATTACTTAGCATTACGCTTACCCGTTTGAAAACCTTATGTAACTGGAAAATTCTCAATAATTTAAAACGTTTACACTAACTGGTTATACGTCACTGTATCACCATCCCATTGTGCAACACATGCTGGACTGGTTCACCAAAAACACATTATGAATATTATTGGCAATATAAAATAATTTATACGTTTGCTTAGCTAGTGAAGATTGTGCTAAGATTCTGGTGGTTTCTTCGAACTTTACGTAATGTTATGTAAATTTGTTTCAAACGGCTTACCGCTAAAATGTTGCGCCTAGCAGTCATTGCGGAAGTCTAAATAGTTTTAGATAGCCTTACTACTAACACAAGCTCTATAATACAATAAGACTGAATGTTAGTGATAGTGATAAAAAAATTTCAAAGCAAATTTTTTTAAATTTTATTTATGGAGTGTCTTATTGTCATTTAATACCTTCCGATACCTTTATTTGTCCTGTCTGCGTCAAGACTATTACAAAAATATGTCTATTGTCCGCCCAATCAAGCTCATACAACACGAGTCACATGAACAAGTCTGATATGTAAAATATCATGGTTTTCGATGTAACAATAGGTACAATTGCGCTAACAAATTTCTTTTCTATTTTTTATAGTTTCAGGACCGTAGTCAGGTCTGGATTGGCCATTAAACCTATGCGCACGGGTGTTTTTTGACAGGCGAGTGAAGTAACCCCTTTTTGCCAAAAAATTGAAATATTTAAGCATGCTACCCATGTTGGAATTTACAAAGTATCGCAAGAACTTATAATAAGCTTTTGTATATTTACGGCTTAGCACGGTACTACGATTTTTATGTTCAAAATGATTTAAACCAGATAATGCATAGACACTCGTTCTACGCACTCGCGTTTAATTTTTTTATTTTTATTAAAAAAACTCGCGTCCAATGATGGAACAAACATACAACTAACCAAATTTTGATGACAAACTTGAAAAACAGCAGATGTGAAAAGGGCCCATCAGCCTGGACTTGAACCAGGGACCTTCTGCTTGCAAGGCAAAGGAGTTAGATGTATTAATTAATGCACATTTACACATACACACATGTAAGCATAATAGTCATATTTTATAAACATTAATTATTTTTATAATTTATGTTTTAATGCAATATGTAATAATTGTATAAATTAACGTATATATAATTTAACATAATGTAACTTATAAAGTAAAATAATATAAATTAATGTAACTAGTATAATTAATATAATATACTATAATTAATAATTGACTCCTGTCTAAGTACAGTGCTGTAAAACAAAAATGTAAAAACATATAATTTTACTGATTATGAAATAACACGTCTCACTTTCGCCAATATAGGGAGAAAAGCTGAATAGTTGAGTATATACTGGAAGTTTTCAGTTAGACCTCAATGTAAAAAGGTCTCGACCACCCCACCAACTCCGATTGAAGAATTTAACGCCCCCACCCCGATTCCTCTGTTCCCTCGGCGTTGATGGACGTTTTGAACCTAGTCCTTTGGCTATAGTTAAGTTCGTTCTACCGTTTCTAATGTAGTTTGGGAAAACCGATGAACAACAGTCTCATATTGAAAACGTCCTACATCATAGACTCAAATTTTGATTATATATATATATAAACATAGACCTCTTCTCTTAGCTTACGTTATTCATATTTTAAGTCCGACCTTTCTACCTTAACGCACACGCTTTTCTCAAATTTACGCCCAAGTACAGTCATGACTAAAAAGAATATTAAGGTGGTATTATAAACAAGCTATTGAAAGTAAGCTAATAATAATAATAATAATAATAACAATAGTAATAGCAATAGAGTTGCACATTTTTCATGATTCAGTGGGGCAGCACTTGCGTGATTCACTCAACACCGGAAGTGGTTGATGACTCGTTCAGGCAGTTGCAGAGCAACCCATCGGACAACGTTCCTTAATATTCTACTATAAGTGTGCGAAAGAAAAATAAACTGTAAATAAAATGACTAGACAAAAGAACGTCTATTGAAAAGTAAAATATAGTTTTCTGCTAACTTTTTTAAGAATAATAGTTATTAATGTAAAAACAGTTGAGGACAACCGTTATTGAAACTGCTTGTCAATCATTCCATATTTGGTGAAATCGTCTTTTTGACACGCCTTATAGATAACACCGCTGTTGTAATTCGTCAGCTGTTAAATAAAAAATGTATGGGCGCAGCTAATTGGTTAATCTAAGTAAAAGGGCGGGAGTTGTAATGTTTCTTGCTCGACTACACTCGCTACTTGTGTGGACTATGGAGTTGTAGCGGCAGTGATGTATGTTGTTGATATGCTGGGGTTTTGCAGTTTTAGTTCAGTTTCGGTGTAGAATTAAGAATAGCAATGAACAGTAGTAAACTTATATCATTACCTAGTTGTTGAATCTGAGAATTAATAATGCTCATAAACTATAATTGTTAGACTTCCATGCGACACCATTTTGTTGGACCCTGGCGAGCTCCTGAATGCCATTTTGAAGTGATGGATGTATTACCGAGTGGAAGTATATTTCGCGAGTTGCAGATAGTTCATGACACCGGCTATTTTTCGGCTCAGCCGTCGTTAGAAGATCGTTGGCAACAGGTAATGAATTTTGGCAATACCGAACTTTGCGAAAATTAAGTATACAATCAGTCCATGACGCGATAAATTGAGAAAAAATTGGCAGACTTATCTATAATTATTGTAGTAGACCTTCAGCCTTTATATCGCAATGCGTAACCCATCGCAGGATAACGGCATATTTTCAAAGATTATATTGTCTTAGAAATGAACGACACTGTTTTGCAAATCATATTGTGCTTGGAAAGAAAAGTTAATGCAAAATGAATAGGCCTGGGTCTGTGTGCAGTTCGGTAATATTGATGACAATGACAAGAATGAACCATCTTAGATTTCCCTAAGTTTCCCTCTCTTAGACACCAATATAGTGTAATGATTCTACACGTATTGTTATGTTGCAAAATTGCTGTCGCAAAGTACCATAACAGTCCTTATCTGTATGCACTATTACTGTGATGTCATTATTCTGGTACTCCGTATTGGCTTATCATAGCCTCACAATGCCCAAAAAATAAGCATTTTATTTTTAATTGTGTCAATCATTTTGATATATTATGACCTATTTGTATTAAAAGTCATATGACTGAAATCAACCAGCAAATTGTTTCAATTAAACACACGCAATTTGATAAAGGTGTGACATTACTGTAAATTTTGATCTCGTCATAGGGCCCAAGCATTTGTTACTTGTATATTTGTATTACATTTGACAAAAATTGATCATTCCATAGATTACAGCTTTTGCACATTTTAAAATGCCCTGTTATCGCTCATTGTTTGGTGCAGATCAGGGTCCAATTTGAATTTCGAATGTTATTCCAATTTGGTACAGATTTGACAGTATTTAATTACAATTTGAAAATACAAATACAAAAGCTGCCCAACTCTGCACAACAAATGTTAATATAAAATTGAAAGTTTTAACTACATCCCTTAATTTTCAAATTATTAAAATCTTGAATGGACTTGAACTGTTGGATTTAAGAATGGACTTAAACCCATGGATTTAATATAGAAGTTCCTGTGTATTTGAACGACTCCTGCTTGTTGTCTGGCATTAGTAATTTCTAATTTTTGCTATTTTGTGCATGCATTGTGCAGCAATTTTCTAATTACGTAATCATTGTGCCTTAGTGCTCGCTTAATTGTTTATGAAAGGATTATATCATAACTTCAGATACTGGCTGTGCAATATTAGTTAACTAGTGTAATCTAATGTGAAGTTTGTAGTACTGTAGACTTCTTCTTGGTCTAAGTAGTAGCTAATCGAGTGAAATCCATGTGGCAGCTAAGACCGGACAATTGTGGAGAACTTCTGCTTCTCGTCTTCCAAAATGCCAAGTAGTCTCTTGGCAGTGGTGTGCACTGTTGTTATTGATGTCATATCAACTAAATATTTTAATCAGTTTAATGATTATAATACGTTAAATTAAATGTGTGTGCAATAATGTTGAAAATTTAAAGAATTTACTTAGTAATAGAAAGAACTAACTATCATTATTTTCAATATATTATTCTGCAGAGTTTGCAAATTCTGTCATTTTGAATCACAAATTTCTGTGAAGTTTATGTGTATGTTATATAAGTACATAATTAATGCAGAAACGATGTATAACGTGGTACTTAGTAAGTAAGCAACATGTTAAATTTACAACGTCATATTCACGAGACTTTCATTTTTAAACTGACAGTATTAATACCTATCATCGTGTTTTACCATCTGTAGATACCAACTCACAAATGATAATACTTTTATTTGAAATGTGGACTTTCAGTTTGACTTTGAAATATCGCGCAAAGTTCAATACAACATTACCAGTGGAAAGCCTTAGAAAGCTCCATTCTCCCTCATGCTGTTTTGAAGATTATTCAAGTATATTTGAAAAAGAAACAATCGACTTCAAGCCCAATCTTTATGCACTGATTGACCCCAAAACATGACCTGTGAGAGAACCATACTTGGCTTTTATTTTTGTAGACTTCAGTACTCAAGCGAGAAACTGCCATGTGCGGCATGTGCGGACAGACAACTTGCAGACAAACGAATAAGGCATACTATAGTTGCTACTTAAAGGAAAGGAATGTAGTACGATACTTTCGAGTGCAACGTTTGTAATTCATAAATTTGTCATATTACACACACATTTCTTTTTGTAGCTGAAAAGGTTGAGTGTCAGTCTTAGCCGCTTGGTTTTTCTGGTTATGATGCCATAATCAATAACACTGCTGAACCCTAACAGCTTATTTGCTGCCTCACAGGTTGCTTTGGAATAGTTCGTTATATATGAGACACCATTTTTTTACCTTGAACTTGGTGTTTCTCTTACCTGTCGCCAGTTTTTCACTGGTCAGCTGACATAAAATTTTTCTGCCATGCGATTGATAATATAATTTCGGGTTATATTCTATAACTATTTAGCGCATGGACTGGATTGAAATTTAATCTCTAGGTTTACATAGTTATTCAATATGTGAGATTGAATGTACTGATTAATGATTATTCTAGCGTGCTGCACATATCGGAAGTCCATATGGTGTGAGAGAAGTCTTGTTTTTACTTTAATTGTATGTATCTTAAAACAAAAACAATAAATTGTGCAGCTGCTGTCTGACTAAGTACGGGTAAACTTCATCCATGTGAAAGTAAGCTGATATAGTATTTCACTATTTCTTTAGTATTATCTGTATTTTGGAAATATTTTAGCTAAATAGCAAATACACCAGGTCACGACGTTGCACAAGGCTAAAAAAACTTTTCGCGTCATTGGTATCGAGGAATGAATGCAGTTGACCTAAAAGAAATGCAATGCCCGGATTAAGGCATGGGCTTTTTGGGCTGCAGCCCAGGGGCCTCTGCCACCTGAGGGGCCTCCAGAGATTAATTGAAATTAATTTACTGTGAAAAGTTACTACAGAATAAGAGCATGTTGAATTATCTCTTTAAAAAGGGCTCAGTTATTTAATATACGTTATAATTATACTTTGGAATTATTTTCCTGTCCATTATTCCACTCATTGGTACATCCGCACTGGCATTCCTGGCTACAATGACACTATGTTGTAGAAGTTGAATTGAAGAATCCAACATTTATGCTTTTGTTAATTGCCACTGGGGGACCCGGGGCTACATAGTATCTGTAGCCCAATGGCCTACAAAATCAAAATCCGGCCTGAAGAAATTTGTTAAAAACTTTTCAACCTGTTTGAGTTTAGGACTGTAATGAATCATGTAGACCTAGTAATGAAGGATCCCCCGACTTGCTAAAATTATTGTTATGATTAAGATTTTAGGCTATAAGTTTCGCAGCACATAATAGACATAACAATAATTTTGACAATTTAATAAGCCAATTTAGTATTTTCTAGTAACCTAATTGGTGTTAAAAAGAAAAGTTAATTATGTGGAGAAGGTGGGGCGAAAAACCATACGGTCAACTAAGTCCGCCTCCCCTATTTACAAATTTAATACCTTTTTTACATGGCTGGTTAGAGTTCATTCATAGTTATTATTTTTCAAAATTCCTTCAATCATGTTAACAAGGGTGAACGTACTTAACTTTCGGCAGCTGATTATTTTTCGCCAAGCAGTGTTTCTTTGATCCGGTACATTATTGATTTTTTAAATATTTCACGTTTCGATAATCCCATCATTAGGGAGAGTGGCAGCACATTTAATGTACCTTGCCGTAATTACAGTAAATTATGCGTTATGGCTCTACAGTTCCGTGACCTTGAGCGAAATTCAGGCTAGAAAATTTGCAGCACCAACGCTTTTGCGCTAAGCAAAGAACTGTGCCTTATTTATCATTCGTGAATACATAACAACGTAAAGCCTGCCTTGATTGACGCTGTTGATAATAAGATTTGTGTGTATATGCTTGAGCTAAAGAATACTGTTTGCGAGTGTATATACGCATATACACATGGACGCATACTATTACTATACATATATAGTTGCCACTAGCATACAGGCACACATACTTAGGGAACTCATTGCTGAATATAGTAAAATTGTAATTTCACTCACATTACGTATAAACTCTTCAGCGTGTCCAAGGTTTCGTGAGTGACCAGGAGTTTTACTGAAATGGTTGGAGTGAAGACTGGGATTCCGTATTGTAGATCTTCAGGTGAACGTACGTCAAGTTCACATCTAAATTCATCAGAAAAAAGAGGCCAAAATTGCAACCTCCGTAAACTTCAACAAAACTCAGTAAATTCCTGTGTTGTGACATAATGATTTTTAGTCTAATTCTATATCACTAACTCCAAAAAAGTAGTTGCTGTTAGTATCTTACATTGGTCCTAAGATATCATGGATTTGTTTATTTTAGGCGCTGCTGCCCCTGCAGGCCTTCTGCGTCAAAAAAATTCACTAATCCTTTTGAACAGGCTTTCTTGGATGACCCAAATTGGTCCAAAATACTTTGTGAAGTCTTTCCTTTCCCTGCGATTTTGGGCGTTAAAATCACGCCCAAGGATCGACAATTATAAATATTTTTGCAAAGATTACACAAGCGTTTCAGCTGGAACATGTCTGGGAGTACTGCTGTTTTTGTATACCTTCAACATTGTTTACTTTGGTGTCACTTTTAATACTGAAGGCAATACAAGTGTGTTCTGAACATTTTTGCTATGAAAAATTTCTATGACATTTGAAGAAGTAGCATGCATGTGTTGAATTTTTAACACCTGTTTTTGGCCAACATTGTGAATAAATTAGGAACTTAATTTAAACACGAAAAATGATCCGTCTTTGCTAGAGAGCTAAGCGGCTTAATGTAACAAGTAACTGTGCAGAATTAACATTGTACTGTTCATATGTTACGAATCACGTTTGAATCTGCAATTATTCTGCACTTGCATATCTAAGTCGTTACTTAACCACTTTAAAATCGCTCTGGTGCTCGTACAGAACCATGGCTGCCTTTAGAACCTTTTCAAAACTTGCTGCTTCTCTTCAGAGCTTTAACTCGACCCTCAGTCTCGGTTTGTTCTCATCAGTGCATACTTATCTTCATTGTTCTTGCAATCAACTTAGATTCAACTTTGTCAACTTCGTCAAAGTGTGTAATGTGCTAACCATCTTTTTTTATCTTTGCTTTCATTTGCTCGCTTCTTGATTTCGGACAAATTTTGTGAAGTGTAGTGATTAACTGGGATAGGTTTTAATGGAGCGGGCCGGTGCAACGTACACATACGGTCACATGTGTAACGTACTGTAAATTGAAAAGAGGCATTTACTGATGGCATTTCGATTATTTTCTGCTTGCGGCTCATTAGCTGGAAACTATACTACTTGTAGCTGCTAGTTTCTTCATAGTAATTAATCGCTTAACCAGTAGGATTAAACTCGTTTTGTTTGGCTTAGGGCTAAGGGCGAATGCAGGATTGCAAAAAGAAGGACTGACGCCAATCAGCTTGATTGTTCATACCAATTGCGTTTGTCATCTACCCGCCTTTTTTCTAAGCCTAAATCCTTTAGATTGTTGACGTTTTTTTCAGCACTTGGAGGTGCAGGCACTCCCTCTGCCTCACCCTAAATCTACCCCTGCTTGGGGCGTACACGTCGCCCACACACGTTAGATTAGCTATGTAAACTTCTCGTCTCTGTACATTTTTCATCGCTAACCGGATTTGTTTGTTTTCTTCTCAGCCGTAAAGAATTGACTTTAAAGTTGTTCCGACATTTGTTTACTTCCCAGAACTCTTGTCGCTTTAATAAATTATTTTTCTTGCTCTTTTTTCCTATAGATAATCGCTCTCGTAGGCTGCGTTAATCTCTCTGCTTGGAATGCTGAAATTAATTTCGATATTTACTGCGAGTCGTAGGACTGGGGAGTGGGGATCTCTTAACTTCGACTCTTGATTTCATTTTTCAAGTAATTATTGCTGAAGAGATTGCATGATGCCGTGTGCAAGATCCTCAGCTATGTGGTAACCATGGCAACCAATTCCAGGCTTCTGTGTCTGTTTCACGTTTTGCAACTGGGTTGCTTGTGCTAGCTAATATTAAGTACAGCATCCGCGTACATTAATCAGCTCTCTAGTGGCTAACATGTTGGTCAATGGTCACCATGTGTCTCTGATGTGTCATTGACTCTCGTATACACACACACCGCGCATATGTTTAATTGTATTGGGTCCCACTGGTCAATCGCATGTCGTTATCTCGTGTGTTTAGTTTAGAAGCAAGCCCTCACTGGTGTCGTGAATCCGTCAAGCTTCCGTTTAATGTTACTAAACAGTCAATAGCAAACATGATACTTTACGTACCCGTAAACAATCAATACCATCTTCCAAAGACTTGCACAACTAATATACGTGCAGGCCTAATTGGTTCTATAGAACTGTAATATTTTCTGGTAGTCAAATATTGGGTGTCAAATTTGGGCTTGTCAAACTTAATATTTTTAGGTTTACACTTACATATAGATGGATAGATGTTACATCAATGACCAGAAAGCATTACTAAGGAGTAATGTTACAATGTGGTTTTGAATTCACCCATACTTAGTAAACCGTTTGGCGTGCAATTTTTCATCTTTCAGTGAAGTTCGAAATTTGTGATCAGATGAATGCGATGATAGTGCATTTAGTTTTGCATGTCGGAATTTCGAGTTTAAATTCTGATTCAGGGAAATTTACTGAAGTCCAAACGACGAGAATGACTAGCTTTTGGATAAGTACACATTAACTACCTTTAATTAACTAAATAAATGTTATCCAAAATGTTTACATGCTCCTACCATCAAACTTCAAAAGTTATGCCAATGAAGCAATGAAAGTTCTTTTCAGAATCCATCAAATTCAAATGTTATTAACCTAGGTAACCCAGTTGCAATTTTGCGTGTGGTAATAAAATGTCAAGGGCATGAGTATTTGATGATAAAAACATATAATGTGCACGTTTATGCTTACTCACATCTATTTAGATTTAAGCGTACATTATCTCAATATGATGTCCTAAATTGATTTTGATCATATCACTTTCCCGTGCGTTTAGTCTCAAGTGGCACTTTCCAATACTGTAATTTAAAGGCGAATCAATTTAGTTTGAGTCAAAATCACTCGGTTCCTAACTACTCGACTCGTTAATTTTATTTGCCTCACGAGTAGTATGGTCATCTAGAACTTTTGGTTACATCTGTTTTATATTAGTCTCGTGTACATAAATGTGAAGCTCGCGACCTGGTCGTTTTCGAAATTTGAGGATATATAATGGTTACCGAGTGTTTTGGCAGATTTCCAAATTTTCCATTCACCATTTTCAAGTTTCCAAAAGTTCCACTATGAACAGTTAGGTAACAAAGTTGTAAATTTTGTAGCTTTTACTGTTGACATTTGTTCATAATTTCAAGCACTTTTATAAGCATGTAAATTTGAAAATATTTGAAAACACAATTGCTGTCAAAGGTGGAAAAACGAAGCGACAACAACATAAAGTCTCAAGGTTTAACTTTTGAAGCAGTCGCGGTTATTTCTGGGAATATTTATTTTTAATATGTAATCCTACAGAGTGCAAATTTTTGTGTGTATTGATAATTCATGTTGAAACGTAGGTAAACAGCAACTAAATTAATTAGAGAGCACACTCAGTTACATGTTGCAGCATTGATTATTTTATTAATGTCCCAGTTTGTAAGGCATCTGTCTTTTCTTTGCGTCTTAAACTTTTTATTTCTGTACTCCAAGCATCGCTTCCCTTAGTGGTTTTAAATTAGTGAATTAACTTTGTATAGCCTGTATACACTATCTCAGTATGGGGTCCGAGTCTGCAGGCTACCAGTCACAACAGTGAGTAATCACATTTACTCATTCATTGTTGTAGTTTATTTCACCTACGGATTTGAATAAACTGTAGTATTTATAGAATGGAAAATGTAAGGGCGGCGACTACGAGAAGAAATGTGTTCATTGCTGAGAAGCATGGGATGCATACTGAGGTAGCAATAAATTAGCATGCTTCAATCTGACTGGTTACTAAACAATATTTACGATTCTTGAATAACTTCATAAGTATAGTTAAGGAAATAATGCTGGCATGTTTTTTTTGGTTCACCGCATCAAGCAGCCGATGTAAGTCAATATTTTGCACTTAATTTATTGTTTTTTGAATATCGTGCTTACGTCAGCTAAAACAGCTTCTCGAGCCGTTAACTAAAACGCGAGAACTTATCATACAATCATCGGACTGAAATATCACCTGCCGTCGCTCGTAAAAAAACTGGTTGGAACTCTGCCAAGTATTTTTAGATTTTGGTATCTTGCAGCGTGCGTCAGAGGTTTTTGGTGTATCTTATAGCGTGCGTCTAGCGGCTCAGGCCGTCTGACACTGTTGGTAGAATTCGCTACAACTGTAAACATACAGTCGTATGATACTAGCGTAAAAGACTGTTCAACGTTTACGTTAGATATCAAGAATCCGCAAAATGATCTCAAAAACTTCCAATCAACATATATAATTAAACTGTTCTTCCTTGTGCAGTAATTTTAGCAGTTACTACCTCTGTTAATAGGGGGAAAAATTGCTGTGTCGTAGACTCGGAGATAATTATATAAAGATGAAAAATATGATTTTTTATTTTCTTATTTGTTAGCGTGTACTGCTCAGAGTTTTACTACCATTTCACTAGCTTAGTTACTGTGGTAGTACTGTATTAGTAAAATATTTTATTTGTCATTTAAAATTAGCAATGATCAAAAACATCAAACATTTTTGATTATTATAATAAATGGGAAAAACATTTAAAAGATTTGATTGTGGTAATAGGCACGAAATGGCCAAGAGTAAATATAACATGTTGTGGACTTATATTATCGTACATATATGTGAGATACTCCTCAGATATACTGCATTTCTTAACTTTAGCTTTAAATAGTGACAGCGGACTGATTCGATGAATTGCGGCAGGGATAGCGAATTACAGATATATACAGTAAATTTAGTGTCAAAGTGAGTAAGTTTACTCTGTGTTTGCCAATGTTCCTTGTTTATTGGCGCTTTTATGCTCCAGAGTTTCTTATTTATAAGGGGTTCTTTATTTTAGTAGGCCAGCCGACGTTCTTTCATGCAGCAACAATCATCATTACCATCAGCGTCATTGTTCTGTGGCGACAGTTTGAGTAGGTTTAATGTTGCAGTACACGCACGATGCTGTTAGTCATTCCTACCCGCCTGTCTGTCTCCAGCTGTATTGATTCTATATTTGTCTGCTGCTGTGTTTGCACTAATCTCACTATCCAGCAGGCAATAAAGCTGGCTTCTATACGCCGGCTATGCATCTCACAGCTTCGTACTAGCTAGGCTTTGAAAAATGATTCACCAAACGTCGACGCGCGATAGAAAACATATAGAGCGGGAGATTTAGGAAGAATATGAATGATAGTCGAGTGACGTCATCAGCCTTGGCGGCAAACTGGTGTGAAAATGGTGGAATTGATGGCCATTCTTTTAAATGTATACTCCATTTAAATTTCCTGGATAGCTGCGGTACGGACTACGGATCAACTCGGAAGTTTACCAATTGACATTGATAGTTCGATGAATTATAACATACTTCACATCATCGCCTTATTTCGAATTGCTTAATGTTGTGACCGTCATAATTCATTGTTAGGTGTTGCTAGGTGTTAATCTTCATGGCAGCATAAATAGCAAACGTCTGATGTTTTTAATTGTAGACTAGCACTTTTTGATTATTTCAACTGCTAGGTTTCCAAGAAATGCACGACGTTTCGGACGTCTCCTATTAAGTGTATTACGAAGTACGACGTGCATTTTTGACAGGGATTACTTACTTTACATTGATTGTTCAAATCAACTTTTTTTCACTGAACTGTGGCTCATAAAATCAAGTTGATATGCGATAGAAATTTAGGAATTTACGACTTAATTTTTTCCATTGTGTTGTTAGAAAAAATGAAGGACAGTGTTGTTTAGCCTGGCCAATAAAATTGTTTTCCGGGCATATTAAACTATCGCTCATATGGTTTATTGCACAAATATTTTAGAATAAACTGGCCACTAAGAGGTGTTATGATAAAATTTCTGACTGAAGTTACAGCTGTAGCTTTTTAGCCAATATTTCTATCAGTAACTGTGTGTTAAATTTGCAGATTACGTTGCACAAGCTTGGGGCTCAGCAGCTTAGCCAATGTTAATTAATAAGTGCTGCTTTAGAAAAGTGGATTGAGCAGTGCAAAAGAAATGTCAATTACTATCTGGTACTTGAAATTTCCGCCAAAACGCCAACCTCGCTTCTTATTTTTGCTTCTATTTTTACCTGTTTTCCTTATTCTTTTCCCTTATTCCCTTAATGGCGTTCTTGTATTCCCTTATTCCAAATAGCTCTTAGTCTTTTAGAGGCTTAGAGCAAGTCCTGTATTCAGTTAATAGTGTTGTTACGCCGGCGTTGAAGCATTTTATGTACTTCGTGAGTCATACAAGTTGCTCCATAACCTGGTGTGAATAAGTTTCTATATGGTTCAATGATTCATTATAGTCTACAGTATATGACATTACTATAATCTGCCCATACTTCGTAGCCTTATAGTCATTGAATTTGTACATTGTAAGTAAAATAAAAATGGAATTAAGCAGCAGGCATTAATAGGACATTCACTGTCGTTATGTGGGTATAAATTTTTTCAAGTGTTCCTGCCTTGGTGTTTTGCCTGGGGAAATGTCAATACAAATGGGAGTGAGAATTGTAGCTTGGAGTCTCCTGACCCGCATTTGTATGCATGAAGTAGAAAGATGGCAGTGACTTGAAATGCTAAGAATTTGATGACGGTTCTAGTTTTGCCGCAAGGCAGTGGCAATGAATAAGGTTTTTCGTTATAAAGTTCGTTAATCAAGCAATTTTTAATCTTTGCAGACATGTCTTGAAATGGAACGATATTTGAAAGATGAACCAAAGCTGCGGTCGTACCGAAAGCTAGACGCCGACCTGGATCACTCCTGGGGCCGCATCATCATTCCATCTGATTGCAAAGACATAATGGTCGGGTCGAAATTTGAGGACTCTGATTCAGAAGGACAGTTGGGTTTGTCTTGTCTAGACATTAATGACAAGCAAGTGGACTCAGTAAGCATGAGCTCAACATCAAGTATCAGATCCTGGGACAGTAGTCTGAGCAGTACGGGACATTCCCCTCAGCGTTCTGATTCTGGGAGTCCTCATAGAGATCCATTTGCTTTGCATTTAATTACTGATTCAACAAACTGTGCTACTATTAGTCCGCCCAGCTCACCTGAAGCCATTCACCGATTTTCTGGGAAGCCCAGTGTGTTGCTGAGGATTCCACAGGCGGCGCTGCGAGGACGACCCATCACGTTGGCCGCAGTTCAAACTAGAACTCCTGTGAAACTGTCCCGAATGGACATGAGTCCCGATTCCAAGCGTCGCGTGCATAAGTGCCAATTTAGTGGCTGCAAAAAAGTTTACACCAAAAGCTCCCATCTCAAAGCACATCAGAGAACTCACACAGGTAGGCGGCTAATAAAAGATTTGTTTTATTAATACCTGTGTTGATATACACCCAGCGGGAAATTGTTGTTTGCACTGAATATTGTACACTGTGCAGGTTGAGCCAATTGCGTTTTATGAGAAATTAAATTTACTTGCAGCTACATTAAACACTAAATGAGGCCTGAAGTGTTTGTGCAGTGACCTTAATGTTCTGTAATTCTGGAAGAGAGATGGTCAGTAAGTTGGTGATTAAAATAAATCTGAGGACTTGCTAGGTAATAAAAGCCATATATACATGAGTGTGTGTGTGTGTGTGTGTGTGTGTGTGTGCGTGTGTGTGCATGTGTGCGTGCGCATGTGCGTGTGCATGCGTGGTTTTTTGTGGGTTGGGTACGTGTATGTATCATTCATTGACGTCAAGTTAGAAAGCGTAAAAGACCATTTGTGTTTCATCAGTCAGTTATTGAGAACTGTCGTCATTAGTACAGGGAAAGCACCTGCCCACCTTGCTTTCTTAAAATGTTGGTAACACATCTAGTAAGTTATTTTATTTCAAACACAAATTTCATAAACCATATTTACGGTAAAAAATTAAAATGTCCCATTTTTTTGCAATGCAATGTTTACTGTACTGGCACAACTTCCAGACACAAATTATCTCTCCTCTGAGTTCCAAGAAATTTGTAATTTGTAACAGTGCCACTGTTATCAGTACTAATATTGGGGCAGCTGACAAGATGATCACTTGGTTTTTTGCTGCCCTTTCTTCACAACATTCTTTAAAAATAACTGCTACATATTGTGCAATTTTGTAATGTGTGTCAAGATGAAATTAATTTATGTTATGTTGTGTTACGTTACGTTATATGTTGTCTTTGGCCTCTTCTATTGACCTCGCCTGTCTCATTGTTATAGTATGACATATAAGTTCACCAAAAGTAATATTGTTTCAGTCAGATTCGGATATGCAAGTGTCATATGCCATTTTAATTTCAGTTTTTGTGGAGTTGACGAAAGCTGCCTTGTTCCTATAGGCGCTTTTCTACCCTCTAATTTACTCGGCCAGTAAATGGAGATGTGTTTGCGGTTGGATTGGCGGTAAATGTAAAATGTTTTCCATCAATCATTGTGGATTTTGCACACTTGTCACGCCAATGCCTGGATCTCTTGGGGCTTGAGGGCCCTGATGGATGCCAAATGTGATTGATTTTATGAGAAGCATTCATATTTAGCTGCAGTCAATGCATTCATATTGTATTTGTGCAAGGCAACATTTTTGAAGTTTTAAATTTCCCTAAAGTTAGAAAATGTGTTAAAAAGCAAAATTTAACAAGTCTGGTATGTTGGATTGTTGGACATGCAGCTTGGTAGTTGGCTAGATACCTTACCTTTCATTAATTGCACTCTTTAGTACCCAGAGATCTTATTGTGCTAAGCTAAACTTTTGTCAGCATTAGCGCATAAGCCACCTTGGTTATTACAACGAGATAAAAGTTGGCACACCTTTGTAAGAAGGGTAGATTTTTACAACTCGTTAGTATCATTCCTAAAGTAATGCTTCACTGAACTGTGTTCTAAAGGCATGTCACTTGTGAATTTTAAAAACTACTAATTCTGTATAGTTCTGGGTACTTTACCTGGACTAGTGATAAATGGCAGAGAGTATCTAAATTTCACAAAAACTGTTATGGTGAGTTTCAAGAAAATTGTTTCCATTGGTTGAACAATATTGATAAGCAAAATTAAAATAAACTTGTCTGTGTCATGACTGTTCTGTGCAAGATTATTCTCACATTTTTCTTACAAAATTCATTTCTTACTGATGTTTAATAAATGCATGCCTCTATACCGTATGTACGAATTTAAGCTTATGACCCGGAAATTGATCAAGATCCTATACGTCTGGATCAGTTCTTTATGGTGAAGCGCTAAATACTAATTCGTATCAGACGTAGTAATAAAAATAGTGGAATTAAACACGGTTTATCATGCATGTAGGCTACAGTTTGGTGATAGTTAGTAAACTGTTCATAAACGTCTTGCTAAGAACCTTTGCTTTGCGGTAATAACAAATTGTGATAGAACTTCGGGCAACATTCCATGAATAAAAGGTTTTTGGCAATACTGGCACAAATATAGTACCGCACAAATCGCGGCACAATACAGGTGATTAATCGGCATAGTTAAATCTACATCGCGAAATTAAGTTTAACGGAAATCATTCTAGACAATTTCCCGATCATAGTTTGTGTAAGGTGAACCATCCCAAAACTTCAGGAAGCTTCACGCAGGGTACTGGAACTTCCGCAAGAAAGCGAAAAAGGTTGTACAGTAGAGCCTATGTACACAAAACTTGTTTGGCCTTTTCTCGTTTATTTGGCTAATACATTGAAGCTGTGCATTGCCGTTGCTAAGGCCATAGTTCCGATTTAAGCACGCCCTAGATAAAGGCCTAGAAAAGCATTTGCTCTGCTGGGCAATCAAAAATAGTGGGTTTCTGTAATTGTATGTTCAACTGGTGGGTAGGATTGTCTCTTGTAATTGGAAGCTCACTTTGAGCAGCAACTTAGAGCGTATACGCCCGTGTAGGGACTTCGTAGCCTTCTTTATTACCCCTTTTTTGGGGGGGGAGACTATACATACACAGTTGTTTTTCTTGGGTTACTTTAGGACTTAAACTGAACATGTAAGCTTATACTTTAGATTACCACATACGTAGCTTAGATGGGGGAAAAACAAGCTGGAATGACTTATTAAATACCTTTCATTTTGTACAATACCTCAGAGTCATTTAAACCAGCTTAATGACTGATTCCAGCGCCTTAGGTAAACCATAAATTTTTGGCAATCATTCAATGGTCTGTTTCTTGAAACTTTGGTGCGTGTTCTCATGCACGAACGATTTTTTTTGTTTCTTAAGTGTAGCTTAAAGTGTTTTAAGGCCAAGCACTGACCCATTGAGATTGACAATCGCAGCGCGTATAATCTCCTTCAAGTTTGCGACCTTCGGTTCTTATCTGCATCTTATTCTCATCTAATGGGACAGTAAGTTGCGACAAGCCCAACAAGCTCAATGCTATCGGCGTCAGGTCCTAGTGTACAAATTTATACGTTCTGCTATATAATTTAGGGCCACATGAGTTTTGTTGAAATACACTCATGGCTGCACCCCGCAACGCGCTGAGTAATGTCTGGTCATTGCTTGGAGCTTGTTTGTCAAGTGCTGTGGAATGCGGCGTCTGCCCAAGCGGCATTCGCGGGGTAGCTGTAATGCGACGTCTGATTGCGCGGCGCTCGCTAGGTAGCTGTTGTGCGGCGTACCCAATGCTTGTTTCCTCGCTTGAACGGGCGGACAAAAAACGCGCTTGTAGGATTTTACCTGAAGAGAGTAAGTCGGGGAGATTTAAAAGATGCATTCAGCTAGGAACTGGTTCCCACGATACAGCCTGGGCGTTTTTACGGGTATTGAAAATTGCTAAGAGTAATAAGATACGACGCGTTGATGTGTGGAACTTGTTTGCAGTGATGGCTTGTGGGGGTTTAAAAACGCATTCCACGCTTTGACATACCTGGAACTAGATCACATCTATTTAATGTGGGATTAATGTTTGCGCCGTAAAACTTGGCCAGATTATTGTTGTTGGCCGTTGCACTGTCATATCTTGTCCTTTAATGGCTTGAAAAAAAATGAAAAAATAATTCATAGCTTTTCTGAAAGGAAGCTAGTTGATTTTGACATTTGATTCGATAATAGTTACGGCATGAAATTGAATGTAAGTTAATAAAGAGGACTAACCAGTACGAATAAAGATCAGATTAGCTTAGATAGTCAACGGTGGTTGTAAGAAACCTGAAATAAACATGGCTTGAGATTACTGAACTAGAGGTACATGTTTTAAGATGACATCAAGTGCTAAAACTGATTTCTTTTACAAATCGAGTCTCATTTAAAATATGAGTTACAATGCTAGAAGACAAAAAGGATATTAAGAATAAATTTAGTGTTGTCTAGGGACCTAGGACTGTTCTGGCGTCACTTAAATCTTTTATGTTCAGTTGTTAATCTATGCGCTCTCAGCTGGATCAACAAAGAAATGAAACGACCTGAACCTGTATTGCTTACATAATACAATTACGTTAGAGCAGATGGTCATTATTAAAAGTTGAATTAAATTCGAAACACACCTACGCGCATTTATTACTGTCATTGAGGGTGTATTGAACCGTGCATTTCTGACCCTGTAGCTTTTTATTGGTTTCTGACTGATCGATAATACTGACGAATGTTACAGTACAGCGTGCTTGGCTTGCAAACCATGTGATGGTTTTTCCGAATTTTGCTGGCCGCCACATGTTTTAAAACAGCTCATATTTCGCTGACTCCAATGATTGTATGTCATTTGGGCCGTGTCCATTGACGTGAGCGTAATAAACAGCAGCATCTGAGGTTAAAACTTGAGGTCGGGCGATTATTTTCAGCGTCTATTATCTGTCTGTCCAATCTATGTTACGCCAGGCTAAATGTAGTAAACTTTCGGTAACTTCGCGAAAATTTACTATCGCGAGAGTTTTTCTTAACTAATACTTGCATCATTTACTGTCGCGAAATATACATGTAATGATATTGTAAAAAAACCGGACGGGTTTAGTTACTTTTAACCTTTAAAAAAGTCATGTCTACTCGCGTTTAGATTAAATAAATTTTGCAAATGATACAGCAGGTTTAGAATTTTATTTACACGTACCTTAGATACATGTAAATGTAAATGAACATAACTCGAGAATATTGATCATGATTAGAAAATAGTGGAACGATCACACGACTGTACGCGTCAGAAGCGTTTATTATGCATGCATGATAATTATTAAATATTAAAGTTTTGGCTTGGGGAAACGGGAAGCGTTAATACAAACAACAGAAGGTGAGTTTAATGATGTTACGATTTTCCTTTCCTGTTTCCGTTTATTCCACAAATGTTGCAGTAATTTGAACTAATCTCCCACTATTATCATCATCGTTCTTCTCCGTTCCTAATATTTTTTATCCGTGGCGTTGCTGCTGTTTGGTTTCCATGTTTGGATTACGTTAGATGTGTGCGTCACATAATTTGCTGTTATGTGTATAAATAATGGTATTAGAGGTTTTACAAATTGCATTCCGCTAGTATCGTGCGTTGATGAATGCTGTCACAGTGAATGTCATTTAGTCAATGCTAGTGGAATAATCATTACATCAATGTACCTGCGTTGAAAATACACCAGGCAGTGTGCCAGCAGTTTTAAACATTTCAGTACAATGGAGGCATCGTACTTCATAACAGCTACTGAAGGTAGTTGGGCTATGCGGCAGGACTCGAGACTGGGTTGTACAGCACTGTACTTTAACTGGAAATGATTTTGGTTAACGAAATATACAGTTAAATACGAACATTTTTCGTGAGCTACTTTTCGGTAGAACTCACTGTTGTTACATTGATTAAACATTTTAAAGCACCTGAACGTTTTCCCCTGATCATCGGTCGCTGGTCATTCATGTATCGTCCCTGGGGAACATACATAACACCCGCTTCAACGTGTGATTAGTTACAAGATCGGCCATTGTCCATTTCAAGTCGACTTTTACTAGTGTAAATAATATGATACTGTGGAAGCAACGAGAGTCAGTAAACCGCCTTATTCAAGGAATAACAGTAAATCAGGACAGACGCTCTGAGTTTCGAACTTTACCCATTCTGTCATGAATTTTGATGTGGCACTTATACTTTCTTTTTATTCTACTGCTAGTTTCCAAGAACCGAATATGTCAATTGAGTTGTTCGTTGGGACGTTTTGTAATAAAATATGCTTTAATAAATAATAATAATAATAATTAAAAATAAAAACTTTTGAAATTGAAACAATCTGTTGCTGTTTCATTAGTTTGAATGTCCATGGACTGAGAAAGTATGACATTGTGGTCGTTCATCTTAACACAATTATTATGAAAACCTCTGTCGGCCACAGTGTCGCCCGACTGTAATAAACGTAATATGCCGTGACAGTGGGGTCACAGTGCTCAATAATGTTTCAAGACGCAAGGCCATCCTTCACTATAATTGTTGTGTAATGTATTGCAAAGGTCTAATGTGTAATGGTCTAACATTTAAAATATAGTCAGTATTGTAGGTAACTGCTAACTGTAGTTATGGAATTTTGAAGTGATACATGTAGTTTGCAATTACGTAATTTGTACAGGCATTCGGCCTGCACACTATTATAAGGCACACACATTTGTTCTTTAAAGCGAGAATCGAGATCGACAATAACAACTGGCGTAATCATACCTCCACGTTTTTTCTTGTTTTTGCGACCTTTCTTGTTTATTTGGAGCTTGTAAACAATCTTTGAAACAATTTTGTGTTATTCTAGGAGAGAAGCCATATCGTTGCAGTTGGGAGGGATGCGAGTGGAGGTTTGCTCGGTCTGATGAACTAACTCGTCACTACCGTAAACACACAGGTGCTAAACCGTTCAAATGTCATCAATGTGATCGCTGCTTCTCTCGGTCTGACCACCTGGCACTGCACATGAAGAGACATAACATCTGAGATTCATCACACACTGTGAACTATGAATGTTTCTTCAATTACCTCACTTCATTTGTAACGTGTAATTTTGTGATTTCCGCATCCTGGTATAAGTTGAGCTTCGTTGAGATGCTGAACTGAAATATAGAGGACAGTCTAGAGGCATAATTCAACGTGGCAAGGTTCGGCTTTGGTATAAAGTAACATCTGAAAGGGACAATGGATTCAGCTCTTTTCAGAGTTCAGTTCAGTCATCATGACATGTATTTCCATATTTTTGCCTTGTTTTATTTTCTGTGACATATAGTGAGAGAATGATATTAGAAGCTAGTTATGGACAGTAGAATCTAATGTCATTGAACTAAAGCATTCATCACTGCCACATTAGACAACTGTATTCATATTGCGAGGTCCAGAAAATGTTTGTTAATAAGCTCTATGCTCTGTAATATCAGTTTGTCAGTTGTTGCGTCGTTTTGTTACTTTTAAATTTGTGCTTAATATTCTGTTATTGCTCTTTGCTGTGCATGTAAATGTCATTTCGAATTTATGTAATTTATTTGTGTTTGTAGTATATTATTTGTGCAGAGTGACTGTAAGCAAAACTGAATGTGAATTATAAGCAGCTTTTTGTAAGTTGCATAACATTGTAGAACTATCTGCTCCGAGTCCACTCATTCCGCTGTCTATAGGAAGGCAGATTATATTACAACGATGGCGGATGGTTTAACAGACAGAAATGCAAGAAAAAACATCTGCTGTTTCGCAACGGAATATTATCTCTTCTAGTTGCAGCATTCCTTTGCGTTTTCTTGCTGACGATGGAAGACGGCTATTATCATATCAATACCGGTTTTATAATGTAGGCTGCATAATTCTGCTTTCATTAATGACTGACAAGATTTCTGGGCCACGAAGCACGGATAATGACTGCCATGGATGTAACTAAAAAGCCTGTCTGTATTTATTATTATAGCCGGTGTGATGCAAGGAGTCTCGCCAGTGGATGCTGTTGGGATAACAAACAACTATGTTAGACACGCTGTCAGCTGTTCTCACTTCATATTTATGCAATCTGCAGCTAAACCATCTCGAACATTATGCATAAACAACTTGTTACAAACTATTTATTCTTAGATTTGCTGGAATCTAAATTTTCGGCAAACTGATGTATTTGCATGTGACCTGAGTAAAATTTATGAAAATAAGCAGAATTCTCAGCACTAAATTGTACGGCCTATATACTACGACTACCTATCAATGGTCAACAATATTTGGTTTTCATGGAATTACATTGTTGCAGTTTATTGCTGCTTATAAAGACATTAAATTCCAAATCAGTCGTAGCATGGTTATAAAATGTCTTGCACGCAAGTATTTTGTGAAAAATCTTTATTCTTGTCGAGCCAAGTTTACATGCTGCCTTTGCCTGTGAGTTCTCAGACAACAATGTCAATTTTACATTGGTAATCTGGTTCGGTCATTGTTGCAAAACATAATTGTATTAAGCTATACATTATCATAGAACTTGAAACTGTAAATTTGTGTGTAGTAATTAGACATAGGTTATGTTAAGTGCCATGCATTTCACAGGGTAACATTAACTTAAAAGAAAACTATCAAAGAACTGGGCGTATTACAGCCAGTATCGAAACAGTATGTGTTATTGTACTTATCGAAATTCATAAACTAATTGCGTAGCTAAAAGCACATCAGGAAGATGTAGTAGACAAAATGTGAATGTTTAATAATGCACCGGTATGTAGCTATTAATCGTTTTTTGAAAAAATTATTGTATATTAATATACTGCGCTTTTACACATAATGTATAATTGTGTATGTACATTATTAGTCACCATCATAGTCAAAGACAACTTTACTAAATGTAACTTTTTGTTGGCCGTGCTACATTGTAATGTATGCAATCATGTAAGCAGTATCTTGTCTACTTGCATGTATATTTGTTGTGTAACTGATAATTAGCATGACAGAATTATTTAATTTCAAAGGAAAAGTGAGACAATATAATTGTTGTACATATTATATAATTATATATCTATATTGTGTTTCTAAAGCTTGAAAGTCCAACGAAATGCAGATAGTTAGTGCGCAAATGTGCTTGTGATTAGGTATATGTTTCTCAGTACAGTGTATCACTAATTGTCAAAATTTGGTGAAATCTATATTTCCCAGATTTGACTGAGTTTAGGACTGCACATTTGTGTACATAATTTTAAATGCAGATGCAAGGTAAGGTTAGTCTGTAAAACTGTTAAAAAGGCATATTTAGCATAAATCTTTAATGGGCAGCAGTACCCAGTTTAAGACATAACTCTGCTCCATAGTCTAAAAGATTTGTAAGAGAAAATAAATTTTTTTTAATTACTAAATGCACTAACAAACAGTGAAGGCTAATTTCATTAGCTTTTCATTGTTGCACTTTCTCGGCCATGCATTCTTGGTGTTACAATGCTTGCTTCCCGGAAAGTACCTTTGATCAAGAAAACAAAACCCAGCCGTGACGTCAGAGCAGCAGGTTGGGCTCATGCTTAAAATAATAGGTCAAATGAGCTATGGTCTAAAAACTGTTCTGTTTTCGTCGCTTGAGTTTAGGCTAAATAAACCATTGTTACAACATTCATTAAGACGATAAGACCCAATGCATCTGAAGACTTGGAATAATGTAACAGAATTTCAAACAAATATGTACTTATTTATAGTAATACCTAAACCACTTCCTGTGAAAATGGCCAATAAAAAGGTGCCAGTGGCTGACGACACTGCCCTTGGATCATCCCTTACCTTCCTCATCTGCGACTATAACATAGAGTATTGCGTAGGCACTTATTCTGCAAGTCATACTAGAGATAAAGCCAGCTTCTTTATGACCAGTTTTCTTGGTATTGATTTATTTATGCATTGTTGTATAAACATGAAAATTTTACAGTAAGTACAAGTCCTGTAGTGTGATACGTAACTGTTTTTATCTATAGAAGTTACCATTGTTCTATTGTTCTCTGTACAAACTTTGTATGATTTTGACCATGAAAACTGTTGAATATAAGACTATTATTATTGTTTTTATTGCTATTACTGTGAATTTATGTCTGTTTAGTTGATTAGCTGTCTCCGTATGTTTTGTCAGGAACGCTTTACCAATGTTCATCGAGATTTCCTTTATCTGACCATATTTTAAGAGATAGTAATTAGGTGATGTATTGCAATTAGAGCCTTGTGCTATTTGGATGATGGAAATCTTGATTTTGGATAAGCATCTCTCACATGCCTTAGTATAGCAGTATCTCTGTTTTTATATGTTGGTTTGTTATTATTTTTTGTGATGGTTCGCAATATTTTGAACTAGTTCTGTTAACGATTTAAATTCTAAATTTAGATGGAGATTGTTATTTTGTGGTTTATATTGCACAGTTATTGTGCACAGACAACTATGACTAATCATGTAATAACTTTAATTGTTGTCCATCGTTTTCATCTTTTAATAATAATTTTGTTTATAATGTCATTTGTATAATTATGTTTTGTCATGGAGCGATATTTTTCCATTTATGCTTTAAAATTTTAATGTTACGAGTCATAATCGTGAAGATTTGAAAGTTGGTTAGTACAAACTGTTTCATAATTATTTTTACCTCTATTTATGTACCAAAAATGCTAAAATGCCAAAAACATGCATGATTAACATATAGCCGCATTTGATTTGCGATTCGGAAAACATAGTTTTACTTAGGACAATTCTCTGAATCTTGAAATGTTGTAGATAGGCCAAACCAAGAATTATTTTGTATTTGCAATGTCGCAAATTGCTTTTACCGAACTCGTAGATGGTAGAATTTTCTAGTCTGTTTTGATGACACTTGGCGTTGGTAACTTAAGGTTAAAGGTATTTGTTTGATTTATGCCATGCTCTTCAGAAAGCTAATACGTTCTGCATGAAAGAGTGCCAGAGTGTTGTCAAAACATACTTAGAAAGCCTCTTCTTTTCTGTTCTTTATTAGGGTTCTGGTTTTAACTGTTGTGGTGATCCATGTTAGCAGCTACGTGACTGTGCATAGTACTGTAAGATATGAAAATTTCGCTTGTTTGTTTGCCTGTAACAAAATGTTTTACGAAACATTTTTGCCTGAGTAAAACCACTCACAGAAATTTTCCGTAATACATTTTTCCTAAATTCCCAAAAAAATTAACGCGTATATGTTATAACATGTTTTACGGTACTTCCTAACAGTATTAACACACGCATAGTTTCGCTTAGCTATTGTCTGTTGAGATATCATCAAAATTTAATTTTTATTGAATGACTAGTAGTTTGTATTGTAATGACTGTCGGTGACACTGTTGACTTTTTCTTTTGGATGAACACAGGATCATAGAATTGTGTAAATTCTGCAACAACACGCCGTGCGAGTAATTATAGCTCTTAACGAAATTTAGAGAACTAGGTTTTGCTATGTACCATTATCCTGGTTAGTTGTTAGAGGTTTGTTCCTGAATATTCAGAATCAAAATTTTATTTCTAGGTCGTGAACATTGTAAAACTAGTAATTGAATTATTTTGTAGCTTTCCCTGGTACTATTTCTATGTGGAATTGTTTCTTGAAGTAGCTTGATATTATTTTTTACACACTAACTTATCGACGAAACTTTTAAAAGGGAAATCT
This sequence comes from Tubiluchus corallicola, assembly GCA_030141605.1. NCBI lineage: Eukaryota > Metazoa > Priapulida > Priapulimorpha > Priapulimorphida > Tubiluchidae > Tubiluchus > Tubiluchus corallicola. Next base: position 1,245,600 of record JAQGDQ010000005.1, read on the forward strand.
TGAGAATAAGGCGCACCGTTTTTGATAACTTCTGAAAAAGTACGCATTTGAGATTGTTCCGTCGGGATTTGTTTTTAAGTTGCTATATCGATGTCATAAAAAAGGCACCGCATTAATAACCCGAAAAAAGACCTACATGATCCTGCAAAATGGCATGTCACATTGAATAAATAAATCTAGCATTACCTCTTAAGTGTTTTATTCTGACTGCAATCTGTAGCTTTCAAAACTACAAAACGTCTGACCAGAGTTGCCATCACGAACAAACCATGTAAAAGCGAGGTCATTCTATTGGTCAAATGACTTAATCCTTAAAAATATTCATGTGGCTTAAGATCTGCCCTCTGGCTATAAATGAGGAAACGCTAACCATCACAATAGGATGCTTAGTGTCGTAAATAAACCAAGTTTAGTTTGAAGGTCGTGTAGATATAGCCTTTTAGTGTTTGTTCTCTTGCAGTCCCTAGATTATTTCTGTTTTACCAGTCACTATAATCGCTTTTGGATTTAATAGCTATGAATTAATTAATGCAAACGAACTATTAGTCGGAAATCTGCCGTTACATTTGTGGTCAAAACCGACAACTAACCAGTCTTTAATGGTACAAGAGCACTGTGGATGAAGGTAGAGATTAGAACACTTCTTCCATCTCTTCTAAGAGAATATTCCAGTATTCGTAATAATAATACTTGTCATTAATAATCTTGTAATGATTTATTGATTAGTTGAGATTTGGCCTGTTACCGAATATCTAACTCTTAGTCGAGCGTACGCCTCAGAGATACACGGGGAATAATTAGCACAACTTCTGAGTATGCGTGCAGATTATGCACAATGTGTGCGTATGCACTGCATAAACCCTTACATAGAACCACCCTGCTTTTATTGTTACCGTCTTACTCATCACAAGCCTTTAGGCACCAAGTATTTTTCAATGGTTAAATATCAGCAATGGAAGTCATTTGGCAAAAATTCTTGAAATGCTTCTTAATGGCGTGGTTCACTTGTGCAGTAGTGCGTGCGCATATATTAACACAGATAAACAGACGAGATGCTCAAAGTGTTATTTTTAGTCAGCACAATCTCTGGGACGGGTTTGACTTTTTTCAGGTAACATGCCAAATCACTTTGTCTTGCATAAAATCATGTCGAATTTGTAAGTATGACGATGATAATAAATTTTGATTTTGAAATTCTCTGTATTTGGTTTTTTTCTTTTGTAATACACGTATTGGCCGCACTACAAAAAGGCTTGCTAGCAACATAGCACTCTAATATGCCATAGATGATATGTGCACTTGATAAACTTTTTCATCACATGCTTCACAGCAGCCACACTGGCCTGGTTTTGACGTAATCTTACTTCTGTCAACCGTGGTTTCATAATTTCACAAACTGGACAAAAGTTTAAACAAAGGGTTATAAAGCCGAGTGATGAAGGCGTTGCATTTGTTACTAACTCACTGTTTACATAGATAACACCGTGTAATACTCGCAGTCTGCCTGAAATCACTGCTTTATTGTCGTTACTATATACATACTATACCATAATTCGCAGTTACTACATGCATTATATATATATTGTTTTTTATTATCGTTACATCGTCTGGTTGTATTATTTTTACGATACATTTTAATCGAGCATGCGCCAAAATGAAATTAATTACCGTTAAGTAAGTGAATATGAACATGCTGCTTTTAAAGTAATTAGGAATTCTGCACCTTTTAAACTTGCATTGATCCAAAACATGGTTGAGCTCAAGCTTTAGAATAGACTATTTAATATGATTGTCTGCCACAGGCTCAGCTTTATCGCCATCTAGCGGGAGAATAACGTGCATTCCAGACAGCAGTTTTCATTTACTCGTGGTAATCGCATTTCAGTTTACTTAAAATATTTAATTACCCCGGTTTGCTGAGGCATAAAACGGTGTTAGAGCAGCGCCCACTTTGCACTTACTGACGAGGAAGGGACAACTGTTTCATTATAAATTCCAGGGGTAATAATTCCGACTGACCTTGAGCCTTGGACTAAGCCCTATAAACAAGTAAACAACAATGCGGCCATCATTTCAAGAGTGGGCGCTTGTAGTACCTTTATAACCATAGCAGTTTGCGGATTTGAATAAATACTCTTACTTTACGAGTTTATTTAAAATTAAGCAAAAGAGTGTAACAGTAACCAATACTTAGTTTTAAAAACTTTTAAACACCAAAAAACATACAAGACAAGTCATTAAAATTACTCTGATATACAATCATAATCATTTATTATATTATTATACAATAAAAATGGCATCTTACCATCTAGCATAATTTTAATAAAAAATTACTACCAATACAGAACTATGAAGGCTCCATTTTTATAAATAAGCATCCCTGTTTATTTATAGCTATGTGGAATATGGAATAGTGGAAGATGGCTTTTGTGTGGCAACAGTGCACGAGTAGAGGTAAAAATTATTTTTTTAAGAATACAGCCCAGTTATAAGCTATTTGCTGACTGAAGTCTAGCAAAGAGTTGAAAGAAATTTGTATTATATCCAGAGTGCAAAAAGTTGGAGCGCACAAGTCCATTGACAGTCCATAAGAGACCCCTGCTGGTCACTCCTAAACATTCCAGTAGGTGCATGAAGGGTACGTTCTTTAAAATACACCCAGGCAGTTTAACTTATGCTTCATATTGCATTTTAATTTGCACTTTAGTATAGTATATAAACGGAATTAGCAGGAAAAATTTTGTTTATGTACTCTTATTATTGATGGGATACTCTTAACGACAGAATTGGTGTGAGGTCTTCCTACCTGGTGCATCAGCTGGAAAATTCAACAACCCAAAAAATGAATCTCCAATAAACTACCGATGCCAAACCTTTTCCACTTGACATGTAAATAATCTTCAGTTAAACACAGAACCTGATAAGTATAATGTGGCGCCATCGCTTGAGGGCAGTAAACATTATCACTCTTACAACAGATTGTTATCTAGATAATATCTAAATACATAACCGAAGCTTTTATTATGAAACATTTACATAGTAATGGCAATTACTAACCAGACAACGGTGCGTAAAAAGTTCCTTAAAATATACAATACTTCTGGGCCTAAGGCAGTAGGTGAGTGGTCATGGTGTGACTACTTAATGACTGAAGTTAAGCAATTATCAGGACGTTGGACAATCTTAGAAACAGCCTTTAGGTGGCTTTGATCTTATTTGCCAGCTCCAGCTATTCCTCTTATCGAGGGAGGATATATATATATATATATATGCACGTATATACACCTTGATTCATATGCACCTATGCTAATTCACGGTCTGATCTTAAAAGAATATCCTTGATAAATAGTAAGGTTCTTGTAACCATCCAAATTAAGAAAGTCCTGTTGGTCAATGTCTGGTTGTGAGTTCAAGCCGTGTAAAAACGCACTACAAATTCCATTAAAATTTGATTTATAAAAGTGAGTTTAGTTTAAACTGACAAAAATACTATAACAGATATTTTCCTACAGTAGAAATGTGTCTTACTTTAATTAGGAATGGAGGACTATAACCCTGTAGGAAAAAATCTTCTTAAAATGCCAATAAACACTTTTACTTGTAATTTCAAATGTTACTGTCACACTGCTTTAGTTATAAGAAACAGAATGAGTGAACAGAGTAATAAAAACAATAGAGGCACTGCTTACAGGTAACAAAATGGTCAAGTTGTTTAATTAAAAGTTAAAGTCAAAATCTTTACAAAGCTGCCTTAAACGAAATTAATGACCAGAACAGTTGTACATTCAATGTGCTTAAGTGATCTTACATTTGTTGGGTTCAAACTTTTTAAATCTTACCAGTTTCATTTATGTTAAAGTACCGAAGGCAATTATGGTTTTGTATAATACTGACTTCTGTACAAAATACTTACATGGGGCTCGCTAGCATAAGGTTTCTAAAAGTGTGATAAAAATTTCGGCGCAGTACTATTTAGACATAAGAAGCAAAGCATCTTTGCTTACTCCAGTACCTAAAACAAGCTGGTCCGTGTCCTGTATAGTTTACCGAAAGTGACAGGTGAAACATTTTGGGGTTCTTAAACATAGAGCCAAACCATTTTTCGCAAACACAACATGGCAACTGGAAGATTAAAATGTCTATAATCTCACCGATAACTACAGTACTTGCCTTTTTGAAACACGTAAAATAAAAATTGAGGAAAAGTGAAACATTTGCAGGACTAAACTTGTCACATGCTGACTAAAAACCTGTTGCCTAAATACAAGTACATATAGAAACCACAAACTGTTGATGTTGACGGTAAACACTTGACTAAAGGAAAACAGAATGGTTTGTCAGACCATACTGCATTTTGATTTTTGATCCATGGTCTAATGTAAATGCTTCATTATCTACAGTAATTACCAAGAATGTTTCTGGTGATCAAATATTATCTTAGAAACTTAATGAGTTGTCAGCAAGCATAGCCAGCGATCACGTCAGTGTTGAGGAAAATTATCCTACTACATATTTCGCTCATGTCCAAAAAAGCAAAAGTTTAAATAGGCATTGGTGTGCGGCACTCATAATGAAAAACAAACTGAAAAATTTCAAGTTCAACTTCAGCATGTCAAAGTTGAAGTTTATCACTGGGCTAATATTGATGAAAGGATCAATGTTACCAGGTTGCCTGACGTCGTGACTAAGTTTCATTCAGCTGATCCAGTACAGTGCTAAAATGTGCAAGAAATGCTGAATATCTCTACATATTTCTAAAAAGCAAGCACTGTAGCATATCTAAATACATATGGCTGATGACAGCATGCGACAAATAGGGTTCTGTAGTAATAATTATTTAATGCAAGTCATCATTAAAAACAATATTTTCCCTTTCAGCATGTTAGACTGTTAGATCATTCTGAACTATGGCCTAAAATGTGGTACTGTATTCCTTTAACTTTTAAATTTACCTTAGTTCACAACTAATATCTTGGATCTAAAAGTAACTTGAAGCACAAGAAAACCCTTCATAAACATAAAGCTTAAAAAAATTGTTTTGAAATTTTATATCACTTACATACTGCCTTTTTGCGTGCAGGACTTCAATCGGCAGTGACATTGTATAAAACATGTAAATTTAAACTCCCGCGAGTGATGACCATTAGATGCAGTCATTTTCACGACAGGTCATTTGAAACAAGTTTAGGTAACATTTTGCAAAGTTTGAAAAAATAATCAGAGCATTCGTAGCACACCAGTCACTAACTAAATAAAATTTAAAATTACTGTATCTGGTCAATAAGATAAAAAATATGTTTTTTGGTTAAGTGAGTGGTGCACCCTGGAGGGTGAGTCAGCGAAATTTTACCAATTGGTCAAAACATTTTAAATAATTAATAATTTTCTTTTCTAGTTACATAAGTCTTTCTAGCAGGTAAGAGAAAATCTAAGTAACATAGATTTGCACGGAAAGTCTTTTGAGACATAATTTAACATTGCCTTTTCTTCCCTTGATTTACGTTTAGTACATGACGTCATGTAATGGCGACATCGGAACAGTATCGCAGGAGATTTAAAATGAAACCAAACTAAAATTCCTTTCAGTGAGAGTAAGATATACGCCTAAAATTGCTATACGGTAATATAATTTTTTAAGGCGACTTTTCTGAAATCTACTTCAGGTATCCCTTTTCTTGTCCTTTAAAACAAGCAAAAATTAAACATTATGTGTCACATTATACTGCTATTCCTACTAGTACCTGTGTCATATTATAAAACCTGTAATTCTGCACAGTTAATTAATAACGTTAATTATAATTATTTATACATGTGAGTATAATTAACAAGAACTGTGATAACTTCCTGTACATATAAAAAATACCTCTAATTTGATATAACAAGATGACTGACTATGTATTGCACATGTGCAAAGGTCACCAAAGCTTTGCGAAAGTCAAATTCATAAAACCAGGCTCCTTCCTTTGTTTCCAATACAAACCATTGTACACGTATGTCTCATCTTTTTGTCTGTAAACAAAAACCGATTTTATATTTCTGTCAGTATGCCGATCGTTAGGTGCCACAGTCCCCCATCTTCCACTAAATTTAAAATAAATGGCGACAAAATATCGACAGTCTTGCTGTCTCATAATTGAGTATATCTGATAGCAACATTAGTATTTTAATTCTCCAAAATGCATAGCTGGATTTTAAGTTTTCACAATATTTTTCTGATGTTGTCACCTCTGAGTTGACTTGGCTCTAATGAGTAGGCTTTGATAAGTAACAAAGGTTAGCCAGTAAAACTGTGATAAATCGGTCTTTGTAGAGTTAGAAAAACTGAAATACAAAAACTGCCCATCAAAAAGGGACAACTTTAAGCATCCTAATGAAGGAAGTTTTTAAGTTACACTTCGGGGTAAACTATGCCAAGCAGTAAGGGGCATAGCACACAGTAAACATTGTCCTGACAGTCTGCTATGTAATTACCTGTGCATGATGACAACTATAAAGCACAGTCACAAATAAAATACAAAACATTAGCCACAGGAATTAGCAATAAAGCTTAACTAACAGCAAAGACAACTAACAGCTGCTACTTACTTAAACCATCGGCTTTCATATTCAAAACCATCCTCTTCTCTCTTTTTTCTGCGTTCCCGCTGCAGCACTTCTAAACGATGTTTTTCCGCTTCAGCAACTTGCACATTTCCTTCTTCCAAAGCCCTAGATAAACACAGATATTACATCAGTATAAATTCCAAGGATTGCACTAACTAAATAAAAATGCTCTAACTACACCTTAACCACAATTTTAAGTTGTATGACTCGGGCACAGTTAAAAAATAATAAAACAATGTCGGATACCTTTTTGTAGTAGCAAGTACTAGAATAACAAAAATCTTAATTCTCGAACTCCAAGCTAAGGAAGCCAGTTCAGCTGCTTACCTCTGATCAGGTCGCAATCTCGTGTCAGTCGGCGGAAGAAACTTTGCCAGATCTTCATCCAGTTCATTGAGCTCAATAGCAAAGCGTGTGAACCCATAATATTGTTCAAAGTCTTGTGGCATAGCGCCAGGACGCCAAACACAGCGTGCATGTGGCGAAATACCACAATATAAACCCTCATTCCACTTCCCGTAAAGTTCATACACAATTGAACTGTTCACATCCATGACTGATCCGTGCACTTCCGAAGCTTTCTGAGACCAGTATCCAGCCTACAATAGATTTTTTACATATAAATATACTTTTTAATGCAAAAAATAAGGCAAGAGAAATAAAAACTATAATTCATTAAGATTTTTTTACCTTAACAAAATCCAATTTACAAAGAACATCAGCGGACTGAATCAGCATTTCACCATATTGGTCAACCCAACGTTGACCACCAAGGAGATTATGGATACATGTGGTAACCTTATTCCATTTATAAGTTTCGTTCCACCTAATGACAATAATAACATTAAACATTAGTCATGCTTTAGTAATACAAATCCCAGTTACTGACTCTGACAACCAGTTCTAAAATAATAGCAAATTGGCACTACTGCAAGAACTGCGACCTACTTCATTTGATACTCTGTTAAACAGATCTTCAATATAAAACAAATAACAAGCCTAACTGCACCCACCCTGCACAAGACCACATTAAACATAAACGTCAAAATTTTAAGTTTCGTAACTGAGAATTGTAAGTTCCAGTTCTGACTTTCGACTTATGCAAAAAAGAGTTACAGTGGAGTAAACAAACTTTCAGTACCAAGCATGAATAAGCCATACCACAGAATAGAAAATTATATGCTTTGTAGGGTTCATCAATTACAGCACATATTAGCGTCCAGCTGACTTAAAACATCAATGCAAAAATAATTTGAAAAAATGATAAAATACAGCTACTTGGAGCTTAAACAGCAGAAATCTTAGCAAACTATTTAGAAAATTAGCACCTTGGCAAGAATACGCTGCAATAACCAATAGGCTGCACCTCCATTGACTTTCCCCAGAATTTGTTCTTGAAACGAACATCAGCCCAGTATGTAAAATTTTTCGATTCACCATGGCATACTGATACTGGTGGATGATGTGAAACCTGAATACACGTGAATCATAAATTAATGTCATTGTGTTAATAGGTCTGTTATGAAGTCTCTTCTAAAGCCTTACAACTTAAATGTTTGGTACATGGTAGTTAACGCTTGATGCACAAACTCGCAAACTTTCCAAGTTTTGTTCAGACTAAGACATTATTGAAATGAGGAAGACATTTGACTTATTTTCTTAATTTAACACAGTCTGAATTAATTTAACCCAGCAATTATTATTAATGAAAATTCAGCACAAATAAATACAAACGTATTAAGACGATGTTAGTTACACGCCGCGTGTTTGCTGTAAGAAATAATCACCCTAGTAATTTATCATTGGCATTCACCATTGGTACTTATAATTTTAATTTCATTGCACTGTAACAACAACACAACTGGCACAAAATAATTAACCATAAATTGTTTTTTTCATTTTAATTTTCTTAGTCAAAATTGAATTGCTTCAACTGCTAAATCTCATAAATTTGTATAATCTTTCCGCTAGATAAACATTACAAACGATGATCAGAACAAAAACATGTTGAGAGTGTTAAGCACTTTGCAAGCTACAGTAACTTTTAAAATAAATCTAATAGCTTTTACAACATAAAAGAATTAAATGCTCATAGCCTTAACATCAAAGACATTAAAAAATCCTATAACGTACCTGTTCTGCAATAAATTGGAAGCCTTTATCTTCACGAATACATTCATATGTTTCTCCTAGAAGAGGATTGAAAGGTTTTGAACCTGCCCTGTAGTAGGTTGAGGCATATCCCGACACAGCAAATGCAGCCACGTATACCTGCCATGATTAAAATACAAGTGACCATTTTAACAAATGCAAGAAATTAAAATTTCTTCTAAACACCATCTGAGATTAACAATAACTGGTTACTGAATAGTAATAAGGTCAGAATAACAAGCAATCTTCCTACATATTTTTACTAAAATGCTGTAGTCCTAGGGCATGTTATCTAAGGCAGTTTTCATGATTTAATTTTAGAATTACATAAATGCATTTACGTTTCATACCATTCTTTCATAACGATCAATTGTATTAGCAGCTGTATCAAGAAGTTCAGAATATTCTAGATCTTCACAAAGCCTCTGCAGGGTATTTAGTGGTTCATTCAGAGTTACAGGCATTGAAATTTTTGACAAGTCCTTGCCAATATTACGTCTCAGCAGTGACCACATGTTGAGGCTGGTCACATCAGGCCTTGGAGCCGGTAAACGTGACCGATGCCCGGTTTTATATTGTGTATCGAAGCTATAGTCGACCGCTAGAAATAAATGAAAAAGGACAGAAAATGATTTATTAACCCCAAAAAAAAAATCAGAAGAGCAGCAAAAACATTTCTATTTTAGATGCTGTCGTTGTTGTAAATCAAATTATTTTAGAATGCGAAATAAAAATAATCACACTATATTTCAGCTGAAAAGTTAATTAAAATCAAGCACAAAACATCTAATTGAAAAAAAGCGTGAAACTATTTATCAGGATTAAACTTAACTAAGATTTTTTGCTTTATGTTATGGCATTACGAGTTTTATTAACCTTTAATAATGATTTTATCATGAACAATGTTTTGAAAAATTAGATTTATTGAAGCCAAACAAATATTTGTTTGATGATTCGTTACCATAACAAGCACTGCTATGAAGATTGTTGCTTGTGCTGATTTTTCACAAAATGTTTCTGTCAACAATTAATTCTGCAGTTTTCAGATCTCATAACATCAACATCTTGAAAAATTAACTGTTAACTATTCTTTTAAAGTTTGTTACCATTTAGAATTCCAAAAACTGTTCTACACAGTAACAAAAACATATTCTCTTACTTGTTGGCACAACACTGTAGTCAGTGCCTTCATCGCTTATATCACTTGATATGTCCTCATCTTCATCATCATCGGATATCTGTAAAAAACGGGTATCACTCACATAGATAACAAATGCAAAGTTTATCTCAATGAGATGCAATTTTTATTATGATAATTTGTAACCATCTAATTATTGGCAATTAACTGCAAGTATCAGACTGAAGCACATAATAATTATTAATTTTGCAACAAATAAAAAGAAATGGAACTTTTGTTCATTTAAATGGTTAAACTTGACTAAGTATTTACATAAAACTTGAGCAGTTGCTCTAATGAAAGACTGATATGTGGCCACAGAGAAAAATCTAGCAACTTTAAATAACTATCAGAATGAACAAACTAAAAGAATTCATGCTACCTTGGTGATTATTCAGTTTCTCTTGTAATTTAGTAATTTATCCTGCCACGATTAGACTCTAATACCACATTTTATGCCTAATGTACCTTGCAGACTGTATGTGGATACACAATGCTGTGCAAAAGCTCGACAACTTTTAAAATGATACGAATAAGCTCTGCATTACTATAGCTTACAAACCTCTGAAGCCGTGCTAACATCATCAGTTATGGGGGTTTCCTCAGCATCAAAATATTCTGATGCAGAAGTTGCACTTTCTTGTGAGATTGACTGTGATAAATGTCTAGGTAGTTTCTATAAAAAAGTAAACACTGGTGTCATTACAAAAATGAAGACAAAACAAAAATTTCTGTGAAAGTGTTGAAGCAAATTAGCATCAAGTAATATTCTTGGCTGTCACTAGCTGCTAGATGTAAATAAATCAGCTGAGCAGAAATCAAACAACATGTATGGCAGTCAAGTAAGTTAATCAATCATCGCCCTCTCTATGGACCCATAGTGTAACAATGACATCATGAACATGAAAATTTCGTATAGTGATGATATTATACAATGGTATAAACATTACCAACCAACATTTTACAACAAAAATGGCTAGTTTTAAAATACTAGTTAGAAATGTTTGCTTGATTAGCAAAATCGTCCATAAGGCCACAATTATCTCAATTTCATGTGGATCATTTTGATACCAAGCTCATCACTCTATGTTATTTCTAAGCTGAGATGATTCACGTTGAAGTTGAGGTACGTGCTATGCACTTAAAAACATAATCTTGAAAAAAATTGCTGTCAAAAGCTTGTCATTGTTTTTTATTATATTTCTACAAAACACATATGGCAACCACACAAATATTGGTTGCTATGGACTTTGCAATACAATGAAGTTATGTTTAAATCCAGTAAATGGCTCTCCCTGACGAAGATCTGGGCTTGGCAACAGAAAAAACCCGAAGCAAAATGAATACTTCCATGAGCTTACTACAGGAATTTGAAAATACAGGAGCTTTTTGCAGTTCTGGTACTAGTTTCTAGCCAGAAAAGTACGGGGTTATAAAATTACATTTTTAGTATTTTTTAAACATTTCCTTGATAATTTCATGCTAGAATATAAAAGTCCAATATATTTAGCATTTGTTGTTATAACAAACAAGAAATTGACATTTGACCAAAATTTTGGTGCATTCTACTTTAAAGCATTATAACGTAGTTTTAACTATGCCGACTTGTGGTTTTGGTTTGCAAGCACACAAATATACAATAGAAGAAAATTAAAGTTATTTCAGAATAAACTGTCAGAAATACCGTAAGTTCCAATTGCCTACCTCAACTAGACTATAACCGTCAAAGCCAGTAACTGATACATCAGCTTCCGTTAGACTGGCTTCTGTATGTATTCTGCTGAGCCGTGTTCTCAAGTCCGTGTTTTGCTGAAGTGCCTAAAAGTATTACGTTTACAAAGCCTACTAAGTTGAAAGTAAACCTGATTACGAAAAAACGCACAGTAAAAAGAAGATTATTTCTGTGCAGTACACATCATGTTCCATATTTCGTATCTTTGTACAGCGTAAATTATAAAGGCAACACAATTTTAACAATAATCATGGTTCAGTACTGCTCCTGATATTATTATGTAAATTATCATCAAAACTAACAATAATTCATCACAAAAAGCACATTTCAATGGTTAATACCTCAGCTAAAGCCTGTTTTAAACCATTAATGTGAGCTTTACTAGAAGAAGCTACTAGTGGTGAAATGGTTATGGCAGTAGCTTCATTCTCCAAAACATTGCGAAGCCGCCCTCGTTCATTGCACAATGATCGAAGCAATCCATGCATTTGATTGTGCACTAAGGAAGAAAAAGAGAACAGTATGTTAATAACTTGATGCTCAACTATGTGCATCGGGTCCTAAAATCAATGGGACTAGAGCAATGATTGTGCAACAAAGTTTTAACCTGGTGTAACAGCACAGATTACGCTCCCTTTAGCACATACCAGAGTTCAGTCTATCCTGAATAAACCCTGGAGTGCAATTTGATGTAGCCTACTTTATACCCTTGGGCATAAAGTAGCCTAATCCAAAGTAAACCTCCTTAGGCCAGATTAGAACCCCTATTAAAATCAACAATCAACAATAAAACTGTTTTTAGGAGGGTAATTCTAACCTAGACCATTCTACACCTTTGGGTATAAAGTGGCCTAGTCCAAACTATACCCCGGGTATAAAACAGGCCAGATTACGCCCCCTCCAGAATATACGCGGGTCTAGTTTAGCCTAGCCCAGAATACACCCCCGTGGTGTGATTTGGCCTAGCCTACTTTATACCCATGACCATGTACCCTATAAAAACACATTAATTTTTTTTGCTTTGGAGTTGCAAATACTACGTGAACAATCACTTTTGTAACTATTAATGAATGTATACTAATGTTAATATTTAATGTAGATAAGCTTTTAGTTGTTCGGTGCTGAATAAAACAAGTCTTTCATTAATATAGATGTAAAATTATTTTGTACTTGCACTCCTGGAATTACATTTGATACACTATAAGGAATCATGGGCAAGACCACTTTACTAGCAAACTCGATAAAAATAATAAAAGTAAGATACACGTAATAATAATAAAATAAGTAAATAATAATAAGCTCTTTGATTTGGAAAAGAACGGGTATATTCTGGACTAAGGGGGTATATTCTAGCCTAGCCCACTTCAGTCACCCAGGAGTATAAACTGACCAAGCCCAACCTAAACCCCGGGTATAAAACAGCTTAGCCTGGAATAACCCTGGGTATACTCTGGATACAGGATATACTCCAGGCTGTCACAACGAAATTTATTTTATGCCACTCTCGTTACATGGATCATACCAAATCTTTATAGTGGATAATAATTATTATTCTTTATTTGTAATGCATAAAAACAGAGCAAATGTAAGTTTACATTACAAAAATTACACAAGTAAAACACATGTGACAGGTAGCAAATTCCAGTATTATACATTCACCCATTAAGTAAAAAATTAGTATTTATTTCCGAAGTGGACCTAACACATAATACAATACACTAGCAGATTAATACACAGATAACAGTTAACATCTAGTAAACTTATGGTAGAAATGAAGTGGGTAAATGCAGTAAGCAACAATACTATTACTGGTGTTACTAGTTCACAGAAGTCAACAAGTGTGTTTATATATTTTAAAAAAATCACTTAGTACAAAATTTCACAAGACATGAATAACAAGACCAGATGCACTACAAATTCTAATAATATAATGCTTTTTTGATATCATTGGGCCACATTAAAAGATGTTGTTTTAGATTTGTACCTCATTTCACTTGTGATAGAGTAAATTAGCTTAATATGGTTTTCTTCATTACCACAAGTACTGCAATTAAGTTTATAATTACTGCATATGGCACTGTTTGCTAAAGCATGAAAAATGCCACAACTGATTTAGTTCTACAAAACTAAAATTTTAATATTGATGTAAAGAAATTATTTGCTGTAAGTATAAGAATTCATTTAAAATCAGCAGAAACTCACCCATTTCGGCTAAGCTGATAAAATCTTCGTGTAGTAAAGAAACATCAGTAGGGCTACCACTATCTGCGGAAGTGGTCATGACTGGCAATACTGGGCTTGATGTGCTTGTATGAAGCTGATCACTAAAGTCTGATACACGTAATGTGGGCTAAAAAGAGATTTCTTGTGAAATGGTACTTCTTTGAGTTAGTTGTACAAACACATAGTTATCCAGATTTATAAGAATTATCCAATATTAACATGTAGTAAAGTAATAATAGTAAATTAATTAACACAATAAGTTAATTAAGCAAGTTTGCAAAATAAACTTGTAAAGATATTTTACTCATGCCTTAATTTATCTCTGTTTTTAGTCACCAACAAAGTAAGTATAAAGTGTCAATTACAATACTAATCACATTTTGCTAAGTGCCAATTTGCTTAACAGAAAATGCAGCTTGTTACGGCTTCCATTTCAGCTCTCACTTTCCCAAATGAATAAAAAAGCTGCATCTGGTGTTCCTTGAACAAGGAAAATTTCAACATTGTCGTGTTTTCTACAAATGGCAACTCTGAATAGTAAGAATTTATTGGCTGCAGATTCATCAAAAGTTCAGTAAAAATATCAGTATAATTTGTTTTTCAGGTTACATAACACTAAAAAGTTTTAATTTTTGAACAATAAGTAAAAGTTTTAACAAAATTGACATTCAAGACCTACAAATAATGGAGATGTTTAATGATGTTTAATGTTTTATAATGCATTAATAAGGTTCAAAACTAAACTGCAAAAAAGGAAGGGAAATAGCAAAAATGTGGACCAAATGAAAACATAATATTACCAGCAAGAATAAAAGTGGAAAACTTCACATTAGCTACATTTTCTATACTAACCATAAAGAATACTAATGTGGCATTATGACAATGACTGTCAAATTCATTCCCAAGGATAATGTAATAATTTATCAACCAATGGCTGCAAACAAAAAAGTGTGCATCATTAATTTCCAATTATGTGCGTTAATCTTCTGACTTTCTCTATTAGATTTTGAAAATCTTGTCCAGCTCTCTTGCTATACACTTACCGATGTTTTATTGATCTCTGAGAAACCAGAAGATTTATCTGAAGAAGCACTTGATTCACTCACTCTGTTGCATCTTACAGTCAGTTTTGGTGACTTCTTCACATCTTTTGCTTCTTGACAGGAAACCTATATAAAAATAAATGCACAAATCCACCTATAAAACACAAAGTTTAAATAAAACAATAACACGAGCCTGGCTTTTTTAAAGTGTTACATTAAAACATTTTATTGTAGACTATAAATTATTTATCTTCACATAAATACTTTCTGCATTTGCAAGTTTTTGCATTAAACATCACTATCTAAAATAAAAATTGAAATCATTTTCTTAATGTAAAAACTTGAGTATGTATAGTCCCTGGATGCTGAAGCAGCACAAACATATGTTGCTAGATTTTTGATCTCATGACCAGGAATATAAGCTCAAACAATTTCAAAAGGCTGCAAACAACAGTGAAGTGTGAGTGTTGTTGGTTCGTTATTTTCAGCTTATCGTAGGGGTGAGCATTCTCTATCAAAAAGTGAACTCAAATTCAATTTCAATATTCTGAATCCAAATTCAGTTTTAAAGATTTCCGAATAAATTTTTCTATCATACATAAAAGCTGTCTCGCAAAGATCACGTGTAATGCTTGACTTTGTTCTGCAGCAAAACCACTAATAATTTATTTGAAAATTGTACACAGAAATCGCAATAAATTGTGGTGATTGCAGTTTCAAATGTTCTAATGATAAAAAATATATGTAGTTGAACTGGTGAATTATTTGAATCCATAACCCTAGCTGCAAATTGAACTTGAATTAAAAAAAAAACTCGTTCGAATGGAAGGCTTCTCTTAGCGACCATAAATCAGCACATACATCAAATGTTCTATTTATGGTTTACATATGGTTAACATATGGTTAAAACAATTAGGAAAAAAGTTAAACTCTTACCGTCATCGTGATACCCCTATCAGTTTGATTTGCCTGCAATTGTCTCAAGATGTTACCCATCTGGAAAATGTTATTTTTCACTGTTGCCAACTCTACACAAAACAAAATGGTATCTATAGCCACCTTGCATGACAAGAATCTCCTTCATCAATTATGTATCATTAGCATTACAAGGTCTAATACCCTGCCAAAGGAAACTCTGCTAACCATTTATTTTCTAATTCCTTCACATAACATCATGCAAAAAATATGCCCCGTTTAGAAAAGATCTATAGGCAATACCTTAGTATTATCTTACATGATCTTAAATGATATAAACAACAATAATCAAACTCTCAACACAAAGTCTCAGTCTATTCGAGGTTGCAGTGAACAGTACAATAAATTTGACCACCTTTGCTGACAGTAGTCAGGGCACTAGTGGATCTTCAGTTATGTCTATCAGTGTGTCTGTCTGTACAGTACAAACAAAATGGATAAAGCCGTAATCACAAACCTTGGCACATGGACATGTCTGGGTAAAAGCCGAAATTTTATTTAGGTTAGATTTTGTCATTCAAATATCAATGATCGAGGTCATAAGATCAAAAAAATGGCTATAAAATTAAAAAGATGAAGCTATAATGACTAATTTGGAACAGGGACAGGTATGGGCAAGTGTGCGGCCAAGACAAGCAAACCTACTCAAGGAAATACCAGAATTTACACGGTAACCTTTTTTCAATAACTGACCTTTATTATAAGTTTCTATTCCCGCAGATTCTTTGACCCACATTGTTAACTTGCCATGATCTTGAATGATACTAGATTTACGACAAAACTCCGGCTTCTCCTCCAAAGGAAATACTACAATAAAGAAAAAATACTTACAATGGAGTGAAATTTACCAACAAGAAAACTCTTGTAGGAAGAGAAGGTAGGAAGCAAAAGCTGTTGATCTACATCTCGTCAAACTGGTATGAAAGAAAAAGGAATTCACTATTATGAGATGAAATAAATGTTAATCTTTAAATTAAGATACTAATAATTAGTGACTATTTTTTTAAAAACAACAAAGAAACTAGCACAGAAATGAAGTGAAGGTTAAAATTGCATGACTGTATGTACACATACATAGTTTAAACTAAAGCACTCTAAGTTGTATTGTTTGGTTAAAAAACTGTATTACATGTTTTTTCAGATTTGTGAAATTTTGTGAAGTTTGTTTGTGAAATCTTTACAAACAAATGAAAACTTTTACACAAGCGTCTCTCATGCAGTTTGCAAGCACAATGGGTTTCATTAAATTTGAAAAGAGCAAAAACTTTAAAATGTAATACAGCGCATATCACGTAATAAATGTTTGAGAACGCGAAGCACAAAAATCACATCAAAACACATTCAGATGTACCACAGAGTTACTCAACATCACAAATTCGACTTATGGCAATAAACACAATTCATAATGCAAAATTTGAAAGATGGAGAAAAAAGACGTTTCATTTAATAATACCGGGAGAAGCTATGTCTTTAATTGGTGACTGTATGTCAGTCAAACGTGGTGCTTCGTGGCTTCCATATGATAACTCGTGTTGTCTATATAACCGATGATGACGCAGCTGTTTTACCCATATATCAAACTGTTGTGCATTTTTTTCCTGTCAGTGAACAAACAAACAGTAAAGATTATACGCTTTTACACACTTTTTGTTACACTCTCCATTTAAGCCTATTTTTAGTATAACTTAAATTTTGAAAATACATTTAAAAAACAAGATCAGTTTGTCAATCTTTAGAATCACTATAAAACAATCACTAATTAAAACTAATTAAAAGCCGTAAACTGTGATAATAATCTCCAGAAGCACATGAACAAACTAGACTAGGAAGACTGGCTCTACTATTACGGCAAACTACTCAGTTACCTAAGGTGCTAAATTTTTGGGGGCACCAAATTCTGTAGTTTCTAATGTATGTACAAAGCAGCAGAGTTGTGTAAGTGCTTACAGTAATGACCCTACCATTAAAAAGTTCTTAAAAAAGCATTTATTTAATTATGTCAGATAAATCTATAAGAGTCAGTCTTTGGGAGTGGAATATAGGAAACGAAAAATAAAAAAGCCGACCAGTGGCAACAATGAACAGCTACAAAATATGCTAATGAAGTAGGAACATGGTTGTGCAGATAACAAAGCTAGTGAAATGAGTGTATGTGTGAAAAAGAGGAATTATAGGACCTAAAAAATTTTCTGTTGAAAAGTTGAGGGAAAATCTAGACAAGAATAGGTGAATAGTTGAAATTGCAGAAATTTCAATGCTCCTGAAGACCCAGGACGTAAATGACATCATAAATTCAATTTCAAATTCAATTAACACAACACTAGTTGTAGATTGGTAATAGACTACACTTAATTAGTACACTATAAGTCTAACACACAAGTACTATTATGGTTTATTATAATATTATACAAGAAAAATTCTATTTTGGAGGTATGATGGGGACTGTGGAGAAAAGGTTGACCGTTCAGGAGGGGGCACTAAAACACTTTTGCCTATGGCGTCAAACTACCTAGAGCCGGCCCTGTTCTTTACTGGATAAAATATCTCTTTATTGCTTTTTTGAAACTATGAAAACTTTTTTATGGAATGTAATTTTTGGCTTAATGGCATAATTACAGTAGCACTGACTTACTCAAACAATGAAGTGGCTATGATAAGCATTGGCTGAATATAAAATAGGTTAGACTACTATGTACCATGAAACGTTGCATCTGACTTACAGTAAATCTGCTTATAAAAGGTTAATTATTGTCTGTGATTTTTGTACAGTTAAGCATAAAATAAATCAGGCAATTTTCTTAATATATTATCATTTATTGCAATTGGTAATAGTGAAATATTGCAGGTACTGGCATAAAGGGTCCTTAAAAATCACTTGTAAAAAAGCTGAATAACATCTGACTGCATGATAATAAGCTTAATACTGATCAGCGTTGATTCTTTGCTAAAGCGAATGGTATTTTAAAGTATTCATTCACAATAAGAAAATGCAACATGAGAAACCAAATTTTTGCAGTGTTTCAAAAACTAACAAAAAATAATTCGGAGCTATTTGTCATCCGTTTTAAATCATTTAAATAAGCTAAAAATTAAACAAAATTGATTATGTTGAAATATTTTATAAGAGCTGTCAGAGACAATATATTTATTGAAGTGTTAATACATCAGCAGCCACTATGTGGAAGATGAATGATAGTTATCAACAAAGTAAATGACAATATGGAAAATGGAAAAAGGTTTTATCAGTCACACATGATCTGCTGAAGCAAGCTCAGCATTACGTAACACATATGTAGCCAACCATTCACTGTGATCAGACAATTGCTCTGCAGTAAGAGTTATTTTATTTTTAACCACTTAGTTCTTAGTGGTGCTACTTATAGACTGTTGTTCCAGTACGTCCATATTGTTATAACCCAGTTTGTTATTTTTAACAGAAGAAGGAGCAATGTAATTGTTCACATAATTCTTCTACAGGTTTGTAGTCCTGCAGCAGCCTGGAATTTAGAAATTAATTCTGCTCATTTGGAAACAAGAAGCAGTTCCTGTAGTGACCGGTATTATTACGAGATTGATTTAGTATCGGCAAATGGCTTCACTCTCATTACAATACCCCTTTGCATTGTACTAATCTTTACCTTAAAATGATAAATGAACTCTTCAGCATCTATATCAATCCTGAATTGCCCTGTCTTAACTGAAATAACAGACAAGCCGACATCAACGGAACCGTGAAGCTTCCCTTTGTTCATCAATTCAGGAGATTTCCCATATACTAAAAACCCATTTTCCAGTATGCAATATCTCTGCAAACAAGTAAAAATAGTATAACAACAATTATTATTAATACCAGTGTAATGGTTATTATGGTCCCTATTATTTGACTAGGCTCAACAAAAGAACTGATATGAAACCGGGCACAGTGCCTCAATAAAGTTACTAATATTGCAAGTTTTTTAGCACTGTGCTAAAATAAAATACCCACTTTGTGCCAGCCCTTTAGCGGCCATTTGCGTCGTTTCATCATGTATCCTTCATATTTTTCAGGTTTTTCTTCACAGATTTGTCCATCTTTAAGACCAGACAGTATTATCCATTCATCTTTCACTTTTTTCTTCTGAGGTTTACGTTTCCGGGTAGATTTCTCAGATGGTCCCTCAGATGCCATATCAGCTGACGAAGAATCGAGGGAATCGTCAGTTTCCTATAAAAGGAAAGCATCAAGATTATCATTAACTGCTTTTAGATTTACTTTGTCCATTACAAAGTCAACATGCTTACACAGCAGGTTTGCAGAAAGAAAAGAGAAAACATATAAATCATTCCCTAGTGTAGTGATTTTTATAATAATATTGCTAGTACTATTCCACTGCGTAACTACAAATAATTTTTAAATTATGATTAGAACTAAGATTTAAAGTAAAGTAACAATTCAACAAGAGCTAGGAAATGGTGAGTTGGGGCTTCATTTAGGATTAGTGTTCATATTATGGCTCAAGAGATACGCTATTTCAGAGTATTTCAAATCTTTTAAATGCTTCCTTTCGTCCTCCTCGAATGTTATTTCGTTCAGTCTGTCTGCACTATCTACACCAACAAATGGGAAACATCATTCGTAAATGCTATATAGCCAAAGTTTACAGAAAATTTGCTGAATTGTAAAAAAATTATGCGCATTCATACAATGCTCAAACATCAAGTGATATTCTAACTAATAAAAATTTTTTAAGTAACGACACGTACCTTGTCACAAAAACCATCCCCATCCTCATTTTTTGCCAATCCAGTAGTTAACGACATTGTTTGTTTAGGAGACTTTGCCTCAGTTTTTGATGGTGTAAGTACTTCAGCTGAAGGACTCTTCTTAGGTGTCTGACTCTCGGATGTCTTTAAACCTCTTTTGGTAGATTGATTAGACATGATAAACCAATAACAATATATGGTCAAAAATTTATAAACCTAAAAAAGCAATATGTTATATGCTAAATAACTGCCTTGTAATTCAAATGTAATAACACTCACTGCAAAGTGACTACTGAACAACATAGTCTGTCAAATTGGTAAAAATTAATTTATCCTGTGCTAACAATGCCAGAACAAACTCATAAACTTTGCCTAGGTGTTTCTGGAGAGCAGTCCAAGACAAACTCAGTGTTTTAAACAATGTGGCAAAAATGGATCATAGAATTTCGAGAAGGGTGTTGCATAAATCGAATCTGGAATTTCAAGAAAGGCATATCACATGTTCTTCACTGTATTTCAGGAACAATACGATGCGAAATTACATTTTCTCAGACTACGGCCTATTATGGATTTACTGGGTATCAGTAAGGGTTCAAATGATTTTGAAGTTATAATCAAAACATCATTTTTCCTGAATTCTCTACAGCTCACGTGTCTCAATAGAGAAAACTGCTGACACCTCAGTTTGTTTAGTGCACTTGAGTGCTTGCCAGCAAACATAGTTACTTGATGTACTAATGAGGACTCCAGCTAAGCAGGAAACGTGTAAAACGATGTCTTGGTTAAACTGAATCAGGTAGAGTTTTCTGAACTTTTTTACTTTAATATAGAAAAGAGTATGAAAAATTTTCCAGGTTCTCTTGATCATTAGGCATTGTATTTCATGTAATTGCCACTTATCACAGAGAATCAGACAGCTACAGAAGTTAAAAAGTACAGACGTTGTAAAAAAAGTATTGAACAAGCACATTTCTGAGTAGACCATGTAGAAAAACATTGAATAATTTTTCATACGTCATACTGTCACACTTTTTGAAACGTGGCAGGTAGACATAAATTTACAAAAGCCAAGCAGAATTTTTTTGCATATGGTCAGATTAAAGTGTCGGTAGGTGACATAATTATGTAACAATGATATACATAGACTTCAAAGTGTGGTGAAATATGCTGAAATATGTATGATGAAGCACAAACAATTTGGTGAAGAGTTGAATTAAAAGAGAAGTTTTCAATACAGAAATAAAACATGAAAGTATAATACCAAAATAAAGTGAAATTTGACCTCGCAAAGTAAGAGTTTGCTCATCTATTGATGAAGTGAACCTAGTAAAAGCACAAGAATCATTGGCTCAAGCCTATTGTAGACAGTACCCAAACCAAGCAGAGTTCCAAAATAAAAGAAAACTGCCCTAAAGACAGATAAACATAACAGTAATCCAGCCACTAATAGCACTGCCAAGTCTTACAGCATCTTCATCATCTAATGAATCATACGTCCATGGGCATGATTCTGTTCAACTTCCTGTGCCAGGACTCCCTAATGTGACATCAACAGAGAATTATTCCTTAGATAACAAATATAAAGTATTTTTGCATGGAGAGGACACAAGCGCTTATGCTGTAGTGGGTATTGTTCATCCGGTGGATTTTAATTGCACGTATACTATTATAAATTCAAAAATTATTGCTCTCAAAACTCGCATAAAAACAAGCAATCACAATCGTAAATGGCTATGCACCCACGCTAGTGAAAAGGATCCCAAGTTAAGAGGTGCTTTTTATGATGCTTTGGATAACTTTATAAGTACAGTACCTAAAAATCGTTTGTGGAGATTTCAAAGCCAAGATTTGGATCACGGCATAATTCATCCAAGTCTTACAGCAGCAGGGTAACATTGAAAAACCAATATGACATATCTTTGAAGAGTTTTTGGCAACGCGGACGAGTCATGGAAAACTTCGGCACTAGGATCATATAGTCAGGAGTTACTCGCACCTCGCAGGATTTGAAATCAGCTTTATATTCTGCTCGCTTACGATAATTATGAGGAGTATCGTATCTTACATATCGACTAAGAATGATAAATAGTTTTACCATTGTAATAAATACTTCCTTAAACTTTGTGAAAGAACTGTAGCTACATCCAGAAAGCATACGTATCTCAGTTTCACCATTTATTGTGCAGAGGTTCTGAGATGCAAAATTCACGTGCCTATTCAGAAATCAATTAAGCCACTTAAACGGTTTCTTTGATGGCCGTATTAGAAAAGTGAAAAATTAGGCTCCAGTATGGTCTGTGTAATGATTCATAGCATCTTCATGCAAAATTTTAATCTTGTGTAATGAAAACTGCTCCTTATATGACAACTTTCAATGATAAATGTGACAACAACACCAACAACCCATACTGTGTACCAGATCCAAAAAGCACAACACTTTTACAACAAACAAAAACTGAATGCAACAATGACATTTCCTAAACATTTGCTTAAATGCTATTCTATTGTAACATAAAAAGTACATAAAAATAACTAATTTCACGCATTCTCTGGAACAAAATTATTGGCATTATATGAAATACCCAAGAAAACTGGAATTTTGTCAAAACAATAATTGATTTTTTTTAACATTCACACTACCTAAAATATTTTCTACATTCAATAAAATGCATTGGAATAGTATATTGAAAACAAAAGAATTACAAAATAAAATTAATAAAATATAAATACCTAGGAAAAGTGCAGAAGAAATTATTTTGGACTGCCCGTAATTGTCTAGGCTTCCTCCAGAATACCTAAGTTTATGCTATAGGTTCTGTATATAACAGCGTAATTAATACTGTTGCATCATTTGTCACTATGCTCATTACTCATTAGATTGTTAATTTCGCAGATCATGCCTAAAAATTTATACCAGCATACTTAACACATTGATACGTTTGTCATCTGGAATTTTTAAAAGTCTAACATAGTATGCCCATATACATAGTACCACTTTCTTCAGTTTCAATGCTTAGATATATATATTGATTGGTTTTTGTATTGCATCTTGACATTACTGTTTCAGTTTTATCATAAATTTATGCATATAGTATAACCATTATTACTATCAAAATGTAACCTCATATTCAATTCTCAAGAAATTGTCACTTACTATTTTTCCACGCTTTAAAATTCGAGTAGATTAAGTGATTAGGTATACACAGTACCTTTTCTGCTACTTAGTATATAATTTAATACCAATTTTTTTTAACACTGTAATACTTTTTGTATAATAATCACCTAAAAATGCTATGTGCCTGTAAGTAAACTTGTATTTTTAATAGGGGGCAGCTAATAAAGTGACCAACACGTCTTTCGCTGCTCCATTTTCAGTTGCCTTGAAATGTCAAAATAATCATGTCGAATTTTTACTGTTATTGAGCAAATAAAGTTGACTTGAATTGAAAATTGAATACTTGTTTGATTGCAAATTTAATTGCGAATTCGGCGCTGTCATCATTAGTCATCATAATCTTCGTTCTCTAATGTTTGGTTCTGCGGTAGATCTGCTTTCAGTGCTTGCCTTGAAGGTCGAAGCTGTCTTGCCCTAGACCTGAAATGAATAATTGACATTGAAAGTGTCAATGGTCGACATTTCGTTCATGGCTTTGGCGCATCGCCGCCGTACGAAAACTTTCAAGGATTTCCTGTATTGAATCAGGGAATCTTCACGAAATGGTTTTCAGCTATGTTGAGAAACAACTTTGTAACGAAATAAATTAACCAATGAATTTAGGGCTGCCATCGAAAGCTTTTATCGGTACTTCATTTTAGTTCTTTTGTGCGTGTTGTGTTTTTCAGCCCTTCGCAAAGTCATTAAATACGCATGTACGAAACAGTAGTCTTATGCCCCACCATGTTAGTAATACTTTCATTGTTATCATGTTATGGTACTTTTTTCCTTTTTTTCTCCTGAAGTTATTTGCGTATCTGATATGATTAACCCTTTCACTGGCTAATTATGCATTGGAAATGGGCAAGTAAAATTTTCGAGAATGTCTAATCATAATTTTACAAAATTGTCGTATGCATATTTACTGTCACCTATCTATGTTTTGAACTTATAGGTTTAGGTGCAATTATTGGTGGTACTGACGAAAACATTCTCCTGTAAAGAGCCTAACACCACAATCCTTTCACGAAGTACTGATATGAGATCCTTTATATTCACCTTTTTTCCTGTCCTTTGAGCACGCAACACATTTTGTCTTGCTTTCAGGTATTCTCCAAAAAACGTCTGTCAATGTATCCAGCTTATGAGCACCCTAAACTGGGCCTCCCTAACTATGATCTTGGTTCTTTGTATTTTACCTGAAACTAAAAGCCTTCGACCAAATCAATTATCAATTAAAAACATCACATGCGACCAGATCAGCTAAAACATTAGAAAACATTGGGTGTGTTAGCAATTTCCTTCGATGATTCGGATTATTCACACACAAACTGTATAAATTTGTGATTGTGTGGGGTACAGTAAATTGAAAAACTTTCTTCCAACTCTTTACAGTTTTTTCAACACATCTTTCAACTTCTATAAACTGCAAAATTGGCTTTTCTCCCAATTGTAGCCATCCTTTGACTGATAGTCATCAAACAACCCTGGCCAATAGTCACTTAGCTCATTCTAGTGAATATCTTATTCCTGAACTCCTAAACTTCTTTGTCCACTAAGTACTCCTATTCATTATACACATCCATCCACCGGTTATCTTTCTCCTATAAACTGCCAAACTACTGCAATTAACAGTCAGTATCAAACTTTCCCATAATTGTTAGCTCTTCCGAAAACAACTGGAGTGATGCTAACCCTACTATCTCTGATAATGTTTGACTTATTCAGTACTCTTGTTCATCTCTCAGAGGTTTTATGTTCAACTGCAACGGCTGTGTTAATAAACTTCCTGATTTGTTCTGTTTCACTAATAATTATAAATCTGATTTTTTATGCTTATGTGAAACCTGTCTTTCTGAAGATGTAGATGATAGTGTAATTTGTCCTCAACATTACTCAATTTTTAGATGTGATAGACACTCTGTTTTTCTTACTCTCAATTACGGTGGCGTGGCTATTATTGTCAAATCATGTTTATCTCGTGCTAATTCCTGTGTCAGTCACTGCTGAAACAGTTGCTGTTGAACTCAAGATTTTTTCACGAGATAGTCTTAGTGTCGCATATATACATAGATTGCAGTAATAATTATATTGTAACATTTGGCTATTCTGAAATAATATACTTGAAGAACTAAACATACTTGTTATACCTATTCTCAAAATGATGTTATCATTTGCAGTGATTTTAACTTTCCAGAATTGGCCTGATCCTGATCTCATATTGATCTCGATTGTATGTTTATTGATTCTTTACATGATAACCTGTTTTCTCAGTTAGTTCATTTTCTTACTCCCAAAAACAGATGTTTAGAATTCGTCTTAACTAATTGTCCTGAATTTATTACAAATTGCTCTCTTTGACATGGATTTTCAACCAGTGATCATGACACTAGCATTTGTTTTGATGTCGAATACAATTACTAACAACTTGTAAATAGACCCTGGCATGACTTTAATCATTCTAAGTTAACTTCATTATTTTTTGGAAAATATTGACTGGAAAACTCATTTTGACAATTTTGACATTATTACTTGTTGGAATTACTTTCTGTCTTTATATAATGAAACAGTTGATCAGTTTGTACCCTTAAGAGGAACTTCTGCTAAACTCATATCTTCCCCTTAGCTAAACGATTACCATTATTGCTAAAGCGAGAACTTGTAAGTGCAAATTATGGTCAAAATGGAACTGTTCTAATCTTGACAGTGTTCATGCTGAATATACTCGTTCCTCAGAGGAACTGAAATCAGCTTTACATTCTGGTCGATTACAATATGAGGAGCATCTTGTAAATCGAATAAGTAAGAATGGTGAAGGGTTTTAAAGTTATAGTAAACACTTCTTTAAACCTCCCAATCGTATTACTACTATTAATCATCATCAACATGCTATTTCTGATCGTATCATGGTTGCTAATATTATTAATGGTTCTTTTGCTTCTTTCTTCACTAATGAACCTGAATGTGGTCCCTTACCAATTCCCTTGTCTTGGAATGACAATAGTATTTCATATGTTAATTTACGGTGAATGATTGATGTCTACGATAAACTTTCCAAACTTAAAGCTGTTGACCAAGACCGTGTTCACTGTTTTATGTTGAAATCATGTGCCTCGCAACTCTCGTTGCCTGTTTTTCTTCTTTTTTTGCAAATCCTTTGAGTCTGTTGTAGTCCCTCAAGACTGGTTAGATTGTAATGTTACCCCTATCCCTAAAAAAACTAGCACCAACATGACATGTGATGAATTACGCCCTATTTTTCTATCTTATGTTGTTTCTAAATTTCTTGAATATCTTTTGTGGGATGATAAACTAAATTTCCTGTTACCTTCTAACCAATTCAGTAATAATCATCATAGCTAACTTTGCCACTAAGTTTCACCGTAACAAATTTTCTTGTATGCCTAAATGACTGGTCCCAATTCCTCGATGACTTTTCTCTTCTATCAATTGACATTCAGTATATTGATTTCGGAAAAGCATTTGATTCCGTTCCTCTTTGTTGTCTCGTGTGAAAAATGGACGGTATAAGATGGAAATGTACTCCAATGGTTTCAATATTTTCTAACATACAGACGGCAAAGAGTAGTTTTAAATGGTATAACCACTTCCTGGAGAAATGTAACCAGTGGCATCCCTCAAGGGACTTTGTCGGGACCCTATTGTTTTCTTATTTAAATCAATGATGTTATCAATTGTCTCCTAATACTATACCACTGGTTGTTAATGACATAAAACCTTACCGTCCAATTAGAAACTCCTCTGGTCAAAAGACCTTACAAGCAGGCCTGTCTGAAATTGATTGGTGGTGTGACAACTGGTTAATGGCACTCAAATGTAGTAAATGCAGCGCATTTCGTATTCGTTCTAATTCTGCAACACCTTATTATCTGAGAGATGGTGTTATTGAAGAAAAATCCTTGGCACTTGATTTGGGAATATTAATCTCAAACAACCTCAAGTGGAACTCACATATTGAGCATATTATTTCTCAGGCCAATAGACGCATTGAAATGATAAAATTTTGCATTTCATCACGTAGTGCAAAAGTTATTGTACCTCTTTATAAAACTGTAGTTAGACCAATAGCTGAGTATGCGTGTGTTGTTTGGTCACCACAATATGTTATTCTTAAAAATGCTTTAGAGAGAATTCAATGGAGTGTATTAGTCTGGCCTTTGAAATTCAACCTGACTCTGTATCTTTTCTTGAACAGCGCGATGATATTATAGATCTTATTAACTGTTTTAAAGTCATTAGTGACAGTTCTATTTTGCATAGCATAAAATTTTTTTCTAAACCACTACATGATTTACATGGACACAATTCTAAATTATTTGTACAATACTGTCGCACTAATATCAGGAACCATTTCTACTCTTCTCGTGTTGTGGGTCATTAGAATTCACTTAGTAGTGAAACAGTTGATGCATCAAATCTATCTCAATTTCGCAAATCGGCTTGCCATATGTCTTAGTGTTAATTGTCAGCCTGTTGTAATAAACGAGTTGTAAGTTGGTCACCAATGTGATAACAATGCTTAATATTGTGTCCTAATAATCTAGTAATTATTGTGTAATATCAAGAACCCAGGTGGTAAACTCCCCAGTGGGAACGCACTGTTCCTGACTTCCCGTAATATAAATTTGATTTTCCCCACATCTCCTCACAAAGAGGAACATAGAGGAACATATAGTTGTCGACAACTAGATGGTGTTTTTTTCATGTCCTCCTAAGGCCCCATAAGGCATAAGCCATGAGGAGAAAAAGATGCCTTATAAAAATTAATGTGCACTGATCAATGGGCCCTGTTACACAGATGATCCATTTGCCGCCTACTGCGGTTTGCCTACCATAAGGCGTCTGCCATAATCTACTGTAGGCTCCTTGCAAGCTGTTTTGGGCAATTCATAAGCTGCTTTATCGTGAAATTAATTTGACCATTAATTTCATTTCCCATAAAGTGTTTTTTGCTGACCGCTAATGTGAAGATTAGTGTAATTAAGCTTTTTTCTGTACACAATTCATTTATATGATAAGAATTCATAACACTGACATAAACATCAAAAAGTATTTTAATTTAAAAAAAATTATTTTAAAATTGAGATAAAAAACAAAGTTTTGAAAAAGAACAGCATACTCAGTACAGTGATCACATTTCTGCTACCCGCTTTTTATTTCTGCATTCAGATCTTTCATGGCTGCAGTGAAATATCACAAATTTTACTGGTTGTAGTGGGAAAACTTTTAAGCTGTGGCTATTGCTGCCGTTGTTTTGTGCTCATATTCTAATTCAGAACACACTGCTAGTCGCAATAAAGCATCTCACGAAAAGGCAATACTAAACATTTTCAAGGACAAAAAAAATTGATGAAGATTTTATCTTTTTATCATTGTTACTATTATTTCAATGAAGATCAAAAATTGGCGGCCAAAATTGAATTCTGAAGGTGGTTCAATATATTGTGAATTCCCAGTACGACCAAAACATTTCAAGTATACCCAGTGCAAGTTTCTTCCCTCTGCAGACACAACAATGAATCAGTAACAGTTGTATTTGAATTTCGAGTATTGTAACTAATATATAAAAAAATTGCTAAACGTATAAATAATATGCATGTACAGTGAATTGGTTGTGTCATTCCTTATTCCATTTGTCATTTTTATGCTCTTTTTGTGTGCAAGTTAAAGTGTGTCTAATCGCAGCTGTCACATGAGTTTAGATTTTGCAGTTTAGAGTTTAGAGAGAATAGTAAATAAGTGTGCAAACTCACACGAAAAAATGATTTAGCATCAACATAAGCTTAACAATGATGTAGCACCTCACAATCACCATAAATCGTTAAAGAGTTTGTAAAAATTGCCCTTGCAGTAAACGCTAGATGATGGTTATTGTGTGATCTCAATATTTCCCGCATCTTTTTGTTTTTTCGTGAATTAATAATGGACAAATATAAGCAGTCCTTTGAGCTGCATACCACTAATTGCACAATTACCACTGTGCATCCGATTTTGGTACACTAGTAAAATTGCTGCAATTTGCAGTTGTGTAATGTAATTGCATGTCTATATGGGACCTTAGGCTTTCGAGTTAGTTGAGTGTTTTTCACAAGCATTTAGATATTGTATTGTAATAATATACAGTTTTTTACATAAGTAAACCATACTGGATTAAGTAGTAGGTATAGTCAAGTGATAAATATGGTCACGCATAACAATGAATAACATTAAATAACTCTAAGATTATGGTAATAGAGTCACGAAACCTGCAGGATAGACACTTGGAGTAGGGGCTCACTCAGTGGTATAAAAAAACCTAGGATTGTTTAAAGGTCCGAGACAAGAACCAAATTAAGACCGCGAGCAGTACGAGTTGCAAGAGAACTTAATATTAGGCAGTAGTCGCCCAGGGTAGGCACAGAGTCATTGGGCTTTATTTAACATTAATCGCACATGAGTAAGCCGTAGTGGGCCACCAATTTTGCGTTTCAAAATTGACCAAATTCCCTTTCAAAGAATCATCAATTCCAATTTCAATTCTGCTTCACAGAAATTTTAAGTTATGTCACCCTATACCAAATATTTATCATCAAATTGTATAATGTGCAATAGATTGCAAATAATAAAATAAATTCTTATGTGAATTAAGTACGTAGTCTATCAGGCATTTGTGTTTGGCTTTGCATAACATAAGAACGAAATCTACACTATGCATAAGAAATTTACAGAACACTATCCGATCATCTTCATACAAACCATTTGGGGAAACTGTCTGGTTCTTCCCCAGCTGTCACATGCACAACTGGTGCAGATTATTTTATATTGTTGATTGAATTATCACCTTCATTACCTATTCTAAAAATTGAACTAAATAAACTTGAATTTGAAATCAAAAAGGGATAGAATTTAAACAAATTTTATTGTAAATACAGAAAAAATTGAAGACGTACTGTTGATGTGAACGCAGAGAGCCTTTTCCCAGATGTTTTGCTATTTACAATAACTTAGTGGATGTGCAATTTGCATAAAAAAACTTTTGGGGGAGCACTTCTAGCAAGGCTGTGAAATGCTGAAAAAACTGCTTAATTTTCCCCAAAAAGCAACAAGTAAAGTAAATTCTGCCTCTAGTTCCAGAGTACATAAATATTTTGTAGCTATTTCCATTTTAGTATTCCATTTCCGTGAATTCTGTATTACGTGAATTGTTTTCCAAGATCACAGAAAATTAGAAGTCCTACACTGTCAGATTCAAATTGAAATTGTTTAAGGCCTGGGGCAATAGTCAAAATCAACATAAGATTCGAAATGTGAAATTTAGGGCAAATTGCTTTGTCACAACAGCGGAAACCGAACCTAAGTGATAATTTGTTACAAGCAGCAGACACACTGGGTAGTTACTCTTTGGTATGTAATAATGTACAAGTTAAACACACTTAACCAGGTATGATCAGGTGTAAACATGGTCATGGTGTTATGCTTGCCAGTTCAGATCTGAACACATGCAATTCTGTTCACTGATAACAAACTTTAATGTAACAAAAAATGTTCCCTATAGAAAATATTCCTACAGAATATAATCCATAGTATCTTAGGATTATTAATGTTATTAAGATGAAATTATTATTTGCTTTCAATGTACATTTGAAATTTTTTTGTGCGTCAGTATCTGCACTGTTGAATGTCACTCTCGTATATATTCCTATACCTATATACATTCGGTAAGCGCACAAAATTTTGTTGGTACAATGTCTGAAAATGGTCACATTAGCCATGAAATACAACTTAATAAACTTTTAAGATATCAGTATTATTTTTTTTAATTTGTGTATGGATGTGAAAGCCAAGTGAAATACAGTTACGTGATTAATCCTGAAACTGATTCTTGTTTTGTTCAAAATCAGTGCTATGGTTGACAAAATTCTGTATTGCATCCTATATCTGCAGTGCTTTATTTTTCCAGTTTCAATACCCCCTTAGCTACTCTTCCACTTCCAAACATCCAGTACCCAATTATCTATAGTTTTAGTTTTTACTATAATAAAAAGCATATTCACTTGGGTTATAATATGCGCAAACTATACACTGGTTGCATAGTTTGATAAACTGAAATGACAGTGACACCCTTGACCCCATATTGATGGAATGAACTTTCTATGCATGTCTTTCTTCTTAAAAGACTTCTTCACTGAAGCAGTGCGATATTTTTAGTATTGCCATCTGCTTTGGATCAGTCGGCATCAGAGAAAGCTTCAGCATGTCATGTGCTCTGTTGCTGAGTTAATGACCATTTAGTGAGTAATTTTTTCCAACATGGATTATGTTTAATTTGGGTTTGTTTTGTGCAAAACTAAATATCCTGGGGCTAGCTTTTTTTTACACGTGTAATTTAAAATACTCTAAAACTTCGTTTATTTATTTTATGGCATTGAAAAGTAGGTTTTAGTGAATGAGTAGAATTTTGCAATGGTCTTGTTAAAGTTAGTGTACAATTTTTGCCATTGGCAAACATCTGTACATTAGTTTTGACATCCTGCAATGGTCTCGTTATAGTTATTGTACAATTTTTGCCATTGGCAAACATTTGTACATTAGTTTTGACATTCTGACACATGAGCTCTTTAATTTTTACTTTTAAACTTTATACCTCATGTAGTGTTTTTCTGCAACTGTATCATTTCAGAATTTTTAAAGTTACAGCTTTGGTACAACATGATTTGAAATAATGTGAAACAAATTAGTGATGAAAGATCTCAGCAATGTTATAAATTCATTAAGTTGCATGATGGATTTTGTTTGCATTCCCTAAACCAATCATATATCCATCTCATTTTTTATAGTACTAATCAGTGTTAAAATTTTGTAGTCAATAAAATCCCAATGAATTTATCGGAATAGTCTTTGTTCTTGATTGATTCTTCCCCATTAAAATAGTCTATAAAGTAAAGCCAAATATAATGTAATTGGCATTATTTGGCATTATTAACATTGGCATTAATAACATTATTAATATGGGTTTATTTGGTCAACTATCTCATCAAAGAAGCCGAAATTTTTGTACACAGGTCTATAGGATACAAGCAGCAAGCAGATAAACTTTATAACCTTGAGACAAAGTAGAAAGACATTCTTACAATAAGTCTGCACCAGAACTCTGTTATGAAATTCCGGTGAAAGCCTGTGCTCCTAAAAAAAGGCTGACTGACTATTAGGAAAACTACTAAAGGGGTTACGATAACATGTATTTTCGGATAGTTCCTGCTGCTAATGATATAATGACTCGGCATCGTCTTGATGATCGAAGATAAGAATGACTAAGGCTAGTGCCAGTAGATGGTACATTAAATGGGCGAACCACTTCAATTCTTGTTCTGGACATACACTATCTTTTCATAAACTATGCTAATTGTGACTGTTTATCTTTTGCTGATACAGTGGCTCATCTTAGAGGCATAGCTTTGATGATGAATTAGGTCCCAGTCTTGCCACCACCATACAACTTGCGGAGTACTTGCTATTGAATGCTGGATTTTGGCTTATATGTGTCCAAATTGTATAAAAAGATTCATGTGTATGCCATGTTCAAAGAAGTTATTGTGATTTTGTCACTATCTAACACTCACTATGACACTATAAGCCAAAACTAATTTATTGGGTATTTAAAAAGCAAACTGTCCTTGTTTGATAGTGCCTTTGGTATGAGCTAACTATTAGAACATAATTGAACCTGAGAATTTTAGATTTCAAGATTTGAACTGAATGACATTTTGATTATAGTATAAAAGTAAATACGTGATTGCATGTACATGTGTATGTGATGTGGTATATATATATATCGAATGTGATGCACATATGAGCAGGTCATAATAAATTTAATATCACTATGATACAAATTTCTGGCTCCGTTAATGTAATTAATGCTGCGTATTATTCAGCAGTCATTTTACTGTAGGAATTTGTTCAATTATACAAGTATGACTGTTTAGCATTCCTGATAAAAATCCTGTTGCTGAATTCATGAATCTGTGAAAGAATCATTGCCCCTGCTGCATCAACATGAGATATTTATAGTCGTGGCAACAGACTGTAAGAGTCTGTCTTAAATACGAGCTCTGTAGTGTGCCATGGAGAGTCAAACCATTGCTGATGAGTTCACAGCATTTGTGTAGTGCTGTCTTTATTGCAGACTTAGTGAATTTGTTTTTTGCATTTCTGGTTAATTTCTAGTCTACAGTGTGATTTATTTATAGTCTTGATTTATTCTGCAGATTTTCAAGTAATCTACTGTGAGTCATACTGTAAGTCACTAAAAAAGCTTTTAAGTAGTAATGGTACAATAATTATTGTAGTCTTTATTTTACAATATAAATGTCATTTTTGTAACTTTGTACAATGTTTGTCGTCTGTATTAAGCATTAATCCATATAATTTTATATTGCATAATGTCTTTCTTAAGCTGAGTATTCAATTTTTGAATTACTTATATTCAATCATCATTTTTGTGATTACGTGATTTTAAAATGTAAAATGTGGTAGCTTTTTACAGCCATTTTCGTAATACAGTGCTTATAGTTAGCCTCAGCTTATTATGTATACATAGGGTCTATTTGTAATTTTGCTGTAATTTTTGCTGTTTGCTACAGTCTAGCTCATTCATATTTTGAAATTTTTGTGTCGTTCGGTACATTTTATATTTGATTTTTCAGGATTTGGTGCTTTAATGTTTCTGTTTTTTTGTTATACATGTATTTCAGAATTGCAAAAACTTTGCTTAATGATTTTTTTATACTTATGTTTTCCCAATGTAGCAGTGGGATTTTATTGTTGTTATCTTTTATTGTTAACAGGTTTTAATATTTACTATAATTGTATAGCTTTTCTTGAATTCACATTCAGCTAAATATTTTTCCGGATAAGCTTTTGAGCATTTGGCTATATATATTTCTCCATGATGACTGGTACCCCGTAGATTTGCCACATGCTCATTTGAAACGCAATAGCCCCCAAGAAAAGTGAGATGCTGAAATCACTTCATGAGCATGTCAGTTATTCACTTACTGGCAAGATTATTTCACTAACATGCTGTTCGTTTTGCGTGTACGTCAACCTGTCTGCTATATTAGCTCAATGGTGATGCTGCTTCTTTTTTTTATGAAAAATGTGCAGTAAATGTAATGATGAGTATGGTTAGAAATTTGTTGTTGTTATTGCTATGTAAAAGTTCGAAAATTGGGCTGGTGCATTGCTCTTGACTAGAAGCAAAGCTGGAGAAATTGTAATTTGACTATGTCTAATTTTGCTGATAAATTTTGAAGAACATCAATAAAAATTAAATGAAAGTGAAAGGTGGTGAATTCTATGTCTTTTGCTGTCAAAACCTGGCGATACAGTCACGTATTTTTAGTCATTAAAATTTTTCTTCCCAACTTACAAGAATTTCGGCTTTGTTTATAGTGTTTTCTAGGATTACTGCTTCACAACGCATAAATTTAAACATTTCCAGTGCTCAAATAAAGCTCACATAGTTGAAAGTTATTGCTAAAACAAGATAATCATATCGGAAAGGGTTGAACCTTGAAGTGATCATTGCAAAGTGAAGTACTGAGGTGAATTTTGTTATAATATAATAGAAAAGATTAACAGGCTTAGAAAGTTATAAAATTTGTTTATTTTATGAATGGTTGTTATTTTTAGGTCAGCAATGGATGCAAATGAACAGCAGAAAAGTGATTCTGGTGGTAAACAGCAGGAAGTGGTACATCAGGATTCCATTCTAGAACAAGCTTCTGATGGTGAAGCATCTGATGGTGGCTACCATGGACAAGTGTCTTCAGAATCCTCAAAAGAAGAGGAAACCAAACCTAAACACAATGCTTCTAATCAAGGGCCCTCTGGTCGTAGAAAGCATAGGAAAGCACCAACTGAATCGCGCAGCTCTAGTGGTGATAACAAAGACAAGAAAAAGAAAAGCACATCTCTTCCTGGCTACTACAAAAGCAAAAAGACTGGTTCGGATTCAGCAAGTCCGACACTGAAATTAAAGACGGATTTGGCGCAAACAAAAAGTGTTAAACGCAGTGGAAGAAGTAGTAGTTCTGATCGTCTTCACAAGCTGGAAGAAAGACGAGAAAAGAGATTACAACTCAGTTCCAGCAGCGACGAAGAAATCGACAAACAACAGCCTGTTAGACTGAGGAGAGATCGTGGGCGACCACGCAATGCAACCCGTCCCTTTTCAGCTGACTTTTCTCGTGTTGATATACGCTCTTATGCACCAAAAGAAAAAACTGGTGGAAGTTCGTGGATTGAGCCACATGAACAAAAATTAATGGCACAGTCTCTGGGGCAGCTTGCTGCAAGGAGTCACTCGGACCGCCATATCAATCGTGGGATGAATGGTCACTTCCAACCAGGAGATGTGGGTGTTCAGCCACAAACGATTACTCACTATGAACCTGTTGTAATAGAACTCAGAGGTCCAGAAGAACAACCTGTAGTCTACACAACATATCCCACTGAAAGTACAGTTTCATCTAACCAGGTTGCAAAACACCATTCTAAGAGTTTAACTGATGTGAATAGGCCTGAGCAAAAAGTCAGTCATCATCTCGGGTATCATCAGTATCAGCAACCATCTAGTTTACCTATGGATGCACTTCCTAATTCACAGCCATACACATCGAGTGGTACATCTTACCTGTCGCAACGCAAAGCAGTAGCATCTGCTTTGCAAGGATATCCAGAAATTAACAATTACGCACCTAATACTCAAACTAACTTCAGGTCTCAGGGCAACTATTATGTTCCTGAACAACAAGACAGAGGTCGCCAACAAGGACGACAACCTCCACCTCCTCCACCTAAACGGTCTTCATCTCAAAACAGGTACGCTCAGTATTTCGATCATAATGGTGTTGCCGTTTATTCTGACGTTGTGCCACAAGAGCCTGGCCCTATAGATACGAGTGCCTTCGATCAACTGTGCAGTGACCTTGGATTAAACAATCAAGCAGACATAGGTAAAAATAAGGTCTACAGTTACACAGATGACAAAGATCCGCGGTTTGCAAAATATGGGTCAGGTGCTGGCAATCCTAATAAAAGTGAAGGGCAAGGTAATCCAGGCCATGGCAATCCAGGTTATGGTGGTTCTAATCCTGGTCATGGCAATCCAGGTTATGGTGGTTCTAATCCTGGTCATGGCAATCCAGGTCATGGTCATTCATATAATGCATCTGATAATCATAAAAGTGATAATCCGGGACATAGTAACCCAGGAAGTAATCCTGGAAATCCCGGTGGAAGGTTACCGTGGATGGGTAGAACTACTGGACAATCTGATGTCAAAAGCAAAATGGAGCAAATAATACAGAAACAGACACCTGGCCAAGGAACAAAGACAAGTTTTCCATGGAAGTTTGGCAAATCTGAGAAAACTTCTGATTCTGATACTAGTCATAGGAGTGGTTCCCGCCTTGTAACAGATGCAAATCTCTCAGTACCTTCTAGATCGGATAAATCTGGTTCAGATAGCCAGTTCAAAGCTACCGGTGTAAAACCCTTTTCTGGATCGGATCGTGACATCAACAAGTCGGACGTGAAAGGAACCTCAGAATCTGAAAGCAGCTTAGCTGGCGGAAGCAAGTTTTTATCAGACAGGCATAAGAAGACATCAGGAGAAGCATCTGTACATGCTCAGTCATCTCTACAAGCTAAAACTGCAGCTAATCCTGTTTCTTCATCTCCAGTAAAGTCTTCACCTTCTCCATTGGCAGCAGAGTCACCAGGCTCAACGGTGCGTGTGGTGGCGCCCCGTCCTAGAGTCGTTGGTCCTGGACCAAATGCAGTTAAGCCTAAAGATTCGTCTTCTGGGCAAATCCGTGAGGAACCAACTAAAGACACTGGCCCTGGCACATCAGTGGTAAAACCACTGACTGATGTTAAGCAACAAAAGCAGTTTCCAGAACGGCCTAGATTAGTTCAGAGCAAGAGTTTTGAAAAGTTGGATACTGCTGATGTACAGTCAAAACCAAAGGTTGGTATACCAAATTTTTGTTTTAATACTTAATAACATATGACTGCATGTAGTGTAATTACGCACTTGCAATGCCTTTTCGACTTGCCCTTAGATGACAGATAAAAAAAATCACTTGGTCATCATAGTAATGCTAAGTTTACCGATGCCCATTGCCTAATCTGCACTGTATTTTATTATTTATAAATTTATAAAATTTTGTATTATTTATATTTTTAAAATTTTACTCATTTTTTTACAAATATCATTGGCACTCAAAACGTTCATGTTCAGTCAGATGCCCATTGCCTAATCTGCACTGTATTTTATTATTTATAAATTTATAAAATTTCGTATTATTTATATTTTTAAAATTTTACTCATTTTTTTACAAATATCATTGGCACTCAAAACGTTCATGTTCAACATTTGCAAAAATAAGTTATTCTGGTTGGTCATTTCGTTAACTATTTAAAAGTGTTTACTGCTTTTTCAAGTATTCAAAAATTTTTCTATTTAAGAAAAGTCTGTCGGTATCCTGTGAAAAATGCTTCATTTACAGTACTACAAAACGGCATAAAGTACTTGATAAATTTACTCAAAATGACAAAATCCAAAAAAGATGGCATAAAAGTGTGACTATTACAAGTACAAGTATGTTAAGTACCCCTCTTAATAGATTAATTGGCTGTTTTTATCTGCAGATACTCGTACTAAAAAGTGAAAATTTTCATAAGGCAGCTAGTTAATCAGGCTGAACAATGAAACTTGTAATTGCACTATTTGCAGTCGCATGAAAGTACATGAACATTGAGTTCACAGTGCAGAGTTAGTTACTAAGAGTTCAACAGGCTGGAGTAATTCTATAGAAATTTGCTAAATAAACTGGAAAGGCTGTCCGTTAATTAGCCTAGGAGAAATACATATTCATGTTTATCAGACCATTATTTTCTTGCTGTCATCCAATAAAGTAGCTGCAGTGACTGATTATTTATAGTATTAATTTCAAGTCTATCAAATAATAGAGAAATACTCCATATTAATTAAATAGTTGAATCTCTGATGACTGAACAAAGGATATATGAAAAAAAATGGGAAACTGACTTTGGATGTGAACAAGGGATCTGTTGGATACAACCTTTAATGATCTCGGGCCACAAAGTGATATCTTAATATGATCACATAATCATGGTTCTACTTTGATCCTAATAGCTCTTCAGTCCTGCTTGAGTTTCTAAGCGTCAGTTTACTGAAGCTAAAATAATCACATTTTTTTGTTAATTATGAGGCTAAAATGGTCTGCCGATAATTATAATTATAATTGGTGTGTATAATTTTAATTTCAAAATTATCACCCATTGGTAGTGTGAACTTACTATTATTAAATTTTTAAATTGGTCATACAATTACATGAAACTTGACACTGAATCATACAATTGCGTGGTCTAGTGCAGAGGTGCCCAGTTATCACTTTCTTGTTTATACGCAACTGAAAATCTGCAACTGTACATATATGCATTCTCAAAATCTGCAGATTTATCTGAAACCTGAACATGCTTGTATCTGCAAGTTTTGCAAATATGTTGGCAGAAACTAGACTTGCTATGTCTTACCCATTGTAAACATGCTTTTGTATGAAGCTAAGAGTTAGAATCACTCATCAATAATAAATCACTAGCTAAACCCGGAAAGGAATTTTGCTTGTAAACCCTCAACGACAACTCACCACATGCAATGTACATACATCAACCCACCATATCATACCCGTCACACCACACCTGAAACCATAATTATCGTGACAGAACAAAAAGAATTGTACTAAAATTGGGTAAACTTTTTGTGCAAACAATTGAAAGTTTTAACTTACGTACTCAGCTTTTGCATGCTGCAATTTTGCGTAATATCCACTAATTTAGGAATTAAAAATCTGCAGTTTGCATATCTGCACTCAATTCACTATCTGCAATCTATAAAACCGCAAAATTGGTGCGGATAACCGCAAAAACATGACTGCAAATCCACTATCCGCTAATCTCTGGTCTAGTTATTTAAGAAGATGAGCTTTTGGTTTAACTGTTTCTGGTTCCAATCCAAGCTTATTGCCAATTTTTCAGTCTTATTTTGATCTAATCTGATTTCAAAAATTTAATAATGTAGGATTATTCAGCCAGTAGTAATGACACTTTGGTAAAATTGCTACTGAGTTTAGCTGCTAATATGTGTATTCTTTCCACACGTTAAAGTATAAGTAGTACACAAAGAATTTTACTTACTGCTGAACTTTACATAATTATGTCATGTGTGCATCATCTGACTGGATTGACAAAAAACATTGTTGGAGCAGATCATTGAAGTTACACTATGGATTGAAGGCATTATTATCCAACACATTCATCAGAAGTTATGAAAATTATTGCTTTTTGGCAGTTGTTTGCAATATGCTGTGCATGTAGTACATTGCATATGTTTTTCTACTTTTTTAATGTTTAGCACCCAATCAGTTTACATTTTTAAGCATGACTCAGTAATATGATTGTTTAAACTTTTGTATCCAGAAGCGAGACTAGTTGTTAAAAATTTTTAATATGTTGTCTTTTATGGGTATTGAGAGTTGAAGAAAGCCTGTACTGTATTGGGGATTTTTGGCATTTTTTGACTTCTTGGTCAATAAGAGTAAAATTTGTGGTTCAGTGCAAACAACATCATCCTTGTCATTGTAAAACACTATGCGTGTTGGCATGTTGTTTATTTAATGACCTAACAAACATATGCTAACATACGTCTGGTATATTAAAATATTTTAATAATCATTTATTCATTTCAATAAGTTGTCTGATTTCTTAGTCATGAAACTGATTATTATAGGTGAAAGGACCAGGTCCCAGTTCTCAAGCTTCATCTGTTATGCCATCTTCCGAGGTTGCAAAGACATCTTCTGAGACAGTCCGAGCTCAACCGCTAGCAACAAATCAAACATATTCTGGGCTAAGTGATAGCCAAAAAACAACAATGGTGCAAAAACCGACTACAGATCCAGGGAAAATGCCAGCTCTGGATCAGAAGCAATTGCCAGAAACTTGGTCATCCAAACAGAAGAGCACATCTCAGCATGGCTCAGAGTCATTTGAGACACACAAATCCAAACTAGATACTGCAATCTCTCAGCTCGAGGACCTTTATGAAAAACTAAATCAAGATGAACAAGAACTGTCAGAGTCTAATGCACCAGTGAGACCACAGCCTAGAACAAAACCTTCCTTCATGCATCAGTATGAGCCACAGGTTGTATTATCAATTTTCTTGTTGTTTAAATGCAGTAAAATGCAAAAAAACTATGCTACACTTACATGTAAGAAGTAGTTTGAATGTCCTATTAAATTATGATATATTTTGTTCTAAGTTTTAACAAAACATTTTTGTGTAATTATAGGAGCCTTCACCACTTATGCGATCAAAATCTTCGCCAAACATCAAATCTTCGGCTGCTTCCATATCTCAGTATTCTTATGCAAAATCTCCATTGGATATCAAGGTATGTTGTTCATTTAGCAAGTGATTTTTTTATTATATCAAATATAATTTTTAGTAATTTCATGACTGCTGTTTGCAAAACTAGACCACTGTGCAGTGTGCACTCAGTTACCTATAATGCTAGCTATACTTAAAGATACTGTGTTGTCTCTTTCTTTTGTCATTTTAATGATTGACTGTTAGTGATGGTAACTTAACAGTTTAATCAGTGTCTGCAAGACCTATTGTTACTTTCTGAGATTACTGTGTATTGATAATTTTGAGGTCCTTTTTTATAAATTATGGTGGAACAAAATGACAGAATAAGACTGGTAAAAGTGCCTGAAAAATTGTTAAAATACAAAGAAAGGTTTAAACTGTTGTTTTTTGACAAATTTTGTTATGTGATAGCACTCAACATGTATTCTACTAAGCATTTAACAGTAACTTACGGGAGTTGTACAGGTTTTCATTATCCGTCAGTCTCTTGGAGAGAATTTTAAAAATTACAAGTTATGTTGTTCTAGCCTAATTGCTAAACAAGGTTGTTACAAATACACCATTTGGCATTCGTGTTGTGCATTTCAAGGAAGCCGCACGCTTTGAAGTAGTTTTCAGTCATTTTTTCTATTTATATTTGCTGAAATAAACGGTATTAAAATGATGAATAAACATTAAAAGAAACTAGTTCAAAGAAATTATTTGCTTTGTCTCCCCACTGCCCCTCCTTTGTTTTGGACTGACTCCAAGACAACTCAAAGATGACTTTGTTTTGATGAGAAAAGAGTCAAATAGTAAGGCACCTTTAAATATGCTGTTTTGGGGCATACATAGACCACTGATTTGAGGCCTAAAGATTGTCACCTGCTATCATAGCTTTATTTCGAGTTATTTTAAAAATCGCATTGAAATCTGCGTTTTGAATTGCTCAAGTGAATGGATAATGGCAACTTGGAAGCTGTGTTGACTGTGCCCACTTTAAAGTGGAACGTTTAACAATTTTGCTCTAGTTTCTTTTAAGAAAGACTGTTGTCTGTTTCTTTGTTTCTTTGGCTTTTGGTAGTTCGAGTTTTTCTTTCTCTTTCCTCCAGGAAATATTGTTGCTTTAAGACAAAGAAACTTGCAGTTTATTGGAGTATATGGATCTAACTAATGAGTAAGCTACATGCCAACTGAAACAGGATAGATGTTGCTGAACTGATTACTTGTCAGATGGTTCTGGCATGACTGGCTTCATCACTGTACCCATGTGGCAGAGCTACTGTTTATGGCTAAAGGGACTGTGCGTACATTCATCTAAAGTGAAAATTCCTCTCACTAATTTTCTGCAGGCTCCACTTTTCTTCTGTATTTTCAAAGGTTGAGTTAGTCTTTTGTTATGCTCTTGGCATACTTTTTCATCTGCATCATCTTTCTCTGTTCCTCTGTAATAACTGTTAATTTCTTTTCTTTCTCTGCTTTCTTCTCCCCTCTGTCTTTCTCTCTCTCTCTCTCTCTCTCTTTCTCTCTCTCTCTTTTCCTTCTCTTGTCTTTTCCTTTTGCTATCTGCCATTTGCTCAGTCACTGACGGAACTTCTTTCAGCTTAACAAAATTACTAACATACTTATGACTAAGAATGCCTCCCATAAAGATTTAGAAAAAGAACAGTCCTAGCCTGTGGGAGCAGTTTTTTGTCAAGTGACTGTTTAGCCAAAATAATCTTACTTTTGAAATAACAGCTGCTTGTTACATTTATTAGTCAGAAGTTAGATCCAACATGCTTTAGTTTAAACGTAATATAATGTTGTACAACATGATTCAAGTTTCCTCATGCAATAAGACAAAACAAAAACAACCCAAAAACATTGACATAACCTAAAAACTCAACATTGGCAAGCATTAATTACATGTGTAGGTCATAGTAATTTTTGGTCATTCTTTATGAACTTCTTCGAAGAAGAACAGTTGTTTGTATTTGTTATTTAGTGAGATTGAAAGTTTTTTGATAATAAATGAAAGAAT
Organism: Tubiluchus corallicola; assembly: GCA_030141605.1. Taxonomy (NCBI): domain Eukaryota; kingdom Metazoa; phylum Priapulida; class Priapulimorpha; order Priapulimorphida; family Tubiluchidae; genus Tubiluchus; species Tubiluchus corallicola. Next base: position 1,288,924 of record JAQGDQ010000005.1, read on the forward strand.
CAAATAATAGTGCATAAACTATTTAAAATACTAGGCAGTGTAGTAAAAAAACTCTGCAAATAAACATTTTTAAGGTTAAAAGAAGCCAGACACTTTTCTGGCGACCTATTTAGAAAGTCTGCATTTTTTGCCAGACATCTGGTAATATGGTATAAAATATAAAAGTTTAGTCAAAGTTTGTTGTTTGTTCTTCAGGTTGGACTAATGCTTATTCAAATGTTCAGTGTTTAGTTAACTTCAGAAAGTCATTTGTGACACTGTGACAGTTTGTTGGGCTTAAGGATGGCTACTGAGTTACTAGTACATTAGAAAAAACTAGAATACGCTTTCCGAAAACTTAACTCTGAAACCTTAACTCTTAACTGATTTTAACTCTGGAACCAGATATAGAAAATAACAGTTAAGAAACAGCTTAAGAAATAGATGTGCAGACCCACTCACCTCTGCTTCAAGCATAAAAATCAGAATGTGTGCTTATCTTAAAAGTAGGTGGCTATTTGAACAACAGCACAATATTCTGTTTGTCTTTTCATCCTCTTCATTTTTTATCGCACTTTAAAGGTTGTTCCTTTCTTCATACCATAGTTTCATAAGTACTGACAAAATGACAAAAAATTGTTTTAAACATAAAAGTAGGTCCTGTAATGTTAATGGGGGAACAGTATCGTTGCAAAGAACGTGGGAACAGTTTTCTGCATCGTTGCAAAGAATGGGTTAAACGAGCAACAAGTTTTCATTGCTTATACATTGAAATTGTGAAAAGCTGGGTAAGAGCTGATTTCTGAAATTTCAGACTCTCTAGTGTATTTTTTGTGTTTTGGTAAAACTCGGCAGAAATTAAAACAAAAGTCTATAATTGTAATACAAAATTTCTGATATAAGATTTACAAGAAAACAAAACCACTGCTGAATGAGAGTGCAGAAAGCAGTAAATATTTTAAGTAAGTTTATAACGACAATATCTTTTAATTTTATTTGTCCCTTCCACTAGTCTTTTCTCACGTGGTACAGTTCAACTGTTTGTTGTTTATCAGACAACATGAGTGTTGTGGGTCGTGTTTTGATAAGGTGTTTATCCCTGTGAAAGACGTCATGCGCACATATTGCCCCTCTGAATGCATTTATAGTACAATGGCTTCCATGTTGTTTATTTTTCCCCTGCTTCATCTGGATTTGTAGACTTTCGACCTAGCACAGGCAGTTCATAGAACTTTCCTAAATCTTTTGCGCATTACGCTTCCTAGGCGATCTACGAGTTCAGTTACACCTTAGTTCATCTGCTACTTAATTATTTTTAACTTGAATTTCATACTTTTGTGGTTTTTATTTTTTGTAATGTTCATAATTTAAAAAAATCGATTTGTTGTTGGCTTGTGTAGCTTGTGACTACAAAAGCTTTATTTTTAACAAGATTTCACTAAGAAATAGATGGACAGCTGCTAGTCTAGCTTTCAGATATTATGGCGTAAAAATGCAAGTTCCCTCCCAGAGCATCCCTGCCACATGTAAGCTTCAGTTGGTGATTATGCTATAAATAGAACGCAAAACTGGCTTCCTATGCAATAAATGTATATACATGTGTGTCCGATTTAATGCCGGGTGTGTTCGTCTCTGTTATTTCTGCACCTGAAAGTTTGTAAGACCCCAAGTCTGAATGTTGCCCTGTTGAACAGGCTTTTCGCTTAGTTGGTTTATTTCCTTGTGGCTCAAAATAGCAACTGTAGCAAGAAGGAGCCCAGTTTCTGTTGATTTTAGCTTTTATTAGCTTTTAATAAGATAGCTACCAGTTGATGCTTGGCTAATAGTGCGAAAATAAAAAACTGTTGGTTTTTCTGTAGACCCCAAAAAAACAAATAATTTTGTCAATGCAAAATTAGTACTCTAACAATTTTTCTGAGATATTTTACTCTGTGCTGATAAATTTTCATGAGGAGCAGTTTTAAAATGAAAAAATCGACTCTTCCATCTATCCAGTTTGGCATGTAAATTGTATGAATAAGCCTGCATCAGTTGCGGTTTCCATATGGTTTTTTAGAAGAAAATAGTTCAGAATACACAATAAGGAATAAGTTTCTCTTGCTGCAAAAGTGCTGCAACTTTTTTGCACAAAACAGCCTGTTGGGGCTTTATTTATTCCAGGCAGAATGACTTCTGATAACCATCTGCATATCTTTTTGTGAGATTAATGAACATTCTTTAGTGCATCGGGCTCTTTGGGCTTGGCGCTTGCTGCGTGTCCCTGTTATTTTAAAGGCTCTAGTAAATTGCAGCCTTTGTTTACGTTGCACTGCATACCATAAAGCTTAAACCCTTTACCAGCTGCGTTTTAAAATTAGCAAGTAAATTGTAGTCTGTGCATCAAAACACTCGTTTAATTAAATACTCGTTATTATTTTTTTTAACTTCCTATATGATTATAGTGTAATGCTTTCAAGAGGACAGTATGTAAAAGAGAAAAGATACACACAAGCTAAGGGGAAAACAGTTTTGCCTTGTCTGCCACACACAACTGTAATTGTTAGGTCTTGTGTTTTAAATATAACCAGTGGTATATCATGTAAATTCATAACATCTTTTTACACCATCTATCCCAGACTTGTATTTAGTTAAAACGATATCAGCCAAAATAGTAAATAAATTAATTCATAATGTTTAAAATGCAGGTAATGAGCTGTTTAATTTGCCTTTAGGGCATATTTATGTCTTATCTTTTAGTGAATTATTTAGTGTACTAGACTGGCTTTTGAACTTGTTCCTACATTCTATAAATGGACTGTTTTTGTTTTGTTTAAGGAGCAAAAGTACATGCCAGACAGTGCAGTCCAGCAACCACCTTATAGCTGGTATCGTAGACAAGAGCCAGCAGTGCCTTTAAGTGCATATGAACAACGAGCACCTCAGAGTAAGCCGTATCTCCCAGAGAATAAAGTATTGCCATCGACACAGGTATATGCACCTGATGCAAGAGCACAGTCTGCACCTACTTACGAACAGATGGCAGCACAGGTCCGACGTGCTTCCGCCGGTTCACACCCCGAAGTTCGTTATGTCCCTCCTCATCAAGGTAAGTGTTATAATATAAAAATTATGATTAATACTCATGAAACTGTAGCCATATTTATGTAACTTTAAGTTTTAGACAATACACTGTGGCTATGGCTAAGTAAAACGTCGTTGTCATTGTTATGGTAGGTATATTGTGCCTCTTTGCATTAATAATGTTTAGGTATTATCTGATAAGTGATCTGAAATGCTTTGCTTTGCTTTTCTATTTTTTTGCAATTCTATTGCTTTGCTTTTATTTTAGTTTGGTTACTGCAAACAATCCCTACTGAGTTACACATTAAAATATTGGACATGACAAGTACTGTACTCTTCAATAGCCAATAAGTTGTAGTATTAAACATTTGTTGACATGCCTCTTATGTCATCACTGAATCCATAATTTATTCTATTTGTGGTCGTAACGGCGAAGCAATTAATTATTCGGTATTACTTGCAATGACTCATCTGATGATATTAGTGCCGATAAGCCGAAATGGAATGAATACACTTAGAATGCAATAAAAAACAAGATGCTGTTGGTTGCTGTAGTCGTGCCTATTTTTCTATCCATGCTGATTTTTTGAAAAGTTCAACTATTTATTGATGAACAATTGCTGCTATGTTTTTGTTTTTACTATTTGTCTGTCTTTTACATACATTAGTAATGAAAGTACACTGATTTAAAGAGAATTATACAGTCTGAAATCTATTAGGCTAAATATTATGAGTAGTTGTTGTAATAAGTGTGTGTATTTATGAGCCATAAGTTGAATGTTAATAAACATATTTGTATGCTATGTTTGAATTTCAGTATTAAAAAAGGGTAAAAAATTTTACCTTGGTAACAACTGATGCATCACTGATGTTTTTTTATCATTTGGCAAATTAATTTTTTTGATCAACTGCCACTGAGTGGCAGTAACACAACCTCTTTTGTCCTTTTACAGTGTTATTGTGTTTGTAGACAAAACATGAATGAAAAAACAATTTCATTTTTTAAATTTACAAATTTACTCACTTTTTCTTATTCCTCCACATTGTGTTACTAATGGCCCAAACTTTGACATTTGCATTGTAAATATATTGTAGCTGCAACTATTTGAGTCAGTTGAGTCAGAATGTTCCAGTTATTAAAATGACATTATGACAATTACTTTCATTCCTAAACAAGGTGTAATACTACTGTAAAATATACAACATTATGTAGGTACATATATTTTTATTTTTTACATTTATTACATACTGCAATAACAATACAGCATAGCACACCAAAATCTGTTAACAAACCTGTTGATAAAACAAAACTATTATGTACTGGAAGTGCCAAGCTTTTGAGGTGCTCATCAAGTAAGTTCTTGTTAAGAGCAGCTTATATAAGGTTGTGGATTAAGAAAAACAAAAAAGGAGGAATAAAGAATCAGAGAACAAAAGTTAAAAGAAGGAGAGAAAAAAGAAATGTGTGATGGTAACTGTATGAAGTGACACCAGCTTTACAGATTGTCATAGCCAGCAGGGTTATGGATTCCAACAGATGCTAACGATTTAGTAAAATTGATTTAAATTATATAAGAAGAGTAAATTTCATGTTTAAAATTTCTTTTGAATGTGTTTATAGACGTAGAAATTTCTATATATTCATTGACATTGTCTCAAAGTCTAGGACCAATGTTAGTGATGAAATGCTTTGCCACACCAGTCCTGCAGTACTTAATAAGAAATTCATTAGATCTTGGTATGTAACGCCTTACGTTAATACATACTGTGGGTTTAAAAAGGAAACGGGAAGCAGTTTATATTTAGTTTTACACATGTAAGTAGCAGTGTTCAAATTAATTAGACCATCTAGTACTAAAATAAAGTAATTCTTAAGCAGATTAAGACCAACATGGACATAGTTATTCAAGTTAGCCAACAGTCTTATAAATCTGCATTGCAAATGTTTAATTTGTATAGAGATGTAGGGTAGGTGTGTCCCCAAGTACAAATATATTACAGTAGGTTAAGCAGTACTAGACAATTGTAAATTGTGATTACCGTATTTTCCCGTGTATAAGAGACCCTTGTGTATAAGAGACCCCTTCAATTTTTAGGCAAAAATTCTGGAAAAAAGTTTTTTCAGACGGACATTTTTAGAGGGTAGAGTACAACTTTTTTCAACTCAGTGCGGTACTGAAAACAAAATAAAACCAGTTAATGTGTTGTAGAAAAAGAGTACTGGTATATATTAAAGTGCGTACCTGCAAACCTGTAACAGGAAAAGAGAAAACGAGGAGATAATGCCTGTGTCACGATGCTTGTATTGCTTACAACCGCTTCATAGTCGAACGCGACATGCAAAACAGTTGTAGAGCACTTATTTCTTTAAAATCATTAGTGTCACAATTTATGCATCTTATTGAAAAGACTTACTCCCATGTATAAGAGACCCCTGATTTTTAAAGTGAAAATTCTGAGCAAAAAAGGGTCTCTTATACACGGGAAAATACGGTAGATGTTTTATCTTCTTTACAGTATTTATTATTTAATTTGGAGCAGTTTTCTTAAAAGGAACCGTAGTTTATGTTAAAATGGCGAAATTTTCTGATAGCATTTCCAGAAAAGAAAATTTGTTCTTTGTGTGTTTTGTTTCTGTTATAACTTGATTGCTATCTTTTGTTGAATAAATATAATTGAACAACAGACATAGAAAACTGCAGCTGGAAATTTATTTCCTCAATTTTTTAATGCTTCATATTTTTTTACAGTGTCAGATCAGTATGCTCCTCATGTAGATATGATTGGCGATGACATGGCAGTGCGGAATCTACGCAGGGAATTATGGGGACCTTCCATAATGTCTGCTCGTCCTCAGTCAACTGGGTACTTGCTACGTGATGAGAATGTCGACCCCATGTCTAGTAGTGCTTATTGCAAAACTGATGATGACCTACCAGTAAGAAAGCAAAATAAAAAACGTGTGGTTCGACGCTCCTTATCAGGTAACATTGCAGATTTGGTTAAGCAGTTTTCCAAATCAGATTCTGAAGCCAAAGATGATGCAAATTACCTCAAGGTGAACAGACCACTAGAAGAGCCGAAGAGCCCGCAGACAAAAACCCGTACTCCACGAAGTGTTAAGCAAAAAAGCGAACAGAAACGTCAGGGAAGATTTGACAATGATTCTGAGTATCGCTACCCCAGTTCTGACGTTCCTCGAGGAGATTATGACAATCTGCCTGGCCCTGAGCCAGGTTGGCGCTCTGCCCCTACCAGTCCTTCTCCTGGTGTAATACATGCACCTGTGTTTTCTAAAGTTATAGCTCCTGAACACGGGCTTGTAGTTGACAAATCATCATATGCACCTGAACAGCGGTTTCATTCACCAGTTTATGCTAGATCTTCAAATGTTGTAGAACGGAAACCAGTTTATGGACGAGTTCAAGGATCTAGTGTGCAACAACCGGTGATAGTCACGGAGCCTACGCCCACGCCGCCTCCAAGACTTAAGCTGGACATGCGACGGGCAGCCTTAATGCACGAACCACCTACTGTCACAAGCCCAAGAGGCTCTCCAATGTCTGATAAGGAACTAGATGATTTGCTAAGTAATTTGAATCAACAGACAGAGGAACTTGAAGCTGCGGAAGCTGCCATTCTTGTTTCAGAGACAGTTCCTGCATTACCTTCTAGCAGATTAAAAGTACTTCCCGTGACAGGTCACGAAGGTAAGAGCTATACTCTTTGCTCTTTTCGTTATTTTATGAATTTTACTACATTGGCCACTTGGGTTCATTAACTTAGTCAGTAAGTTTGATAATGGTTTAAACATAGCAGCAACATTGAGTTACTATTTTTCCTTTGAATGTGCCATTTCTACAAATGTAATAAATTTAGCTAAGTTTAATTAATATGATAGCATATTTAACTCTCATTAAATGTGTTGTTAAATGTGAGTTGGTTTAAAACCGCTTTTATAGATTGTTTGCTAGTTAGAATGAGGCAAAAGTGAAACGGCAACAGCATTTTTGTATTCTAAATTTTATTTGGTACATGTTTTTGTCTTTGGGTTTTTCTGTTAAGTTTTTGTCTGCACTTTGTCAAAGTTTGTCCAGCAATAAATTGTTTGTTCAGATGCCAAGCTGTTGTTTAATCTCTGTTTGAGCTGTTCACTTTAACTGCTTCCCCCATCTGGTGGTGATTGTTGCAAGCAATGATGATACATCACAAAACATATGCAAAACAGATTTGATGCTTTTTTCTAGACTTTAGATCTTTGTTGCTGTTTTCAATTTTTGGGCTTCAAGGATGTGGAGAAATAGTATATTTCATATATTCATGATTTTTTTCAATGTTATGAGAAACCGGTAATATTCTTTTGCCGAAAATTGTAGTAGATCCCCAGTTTTTAGTTATATGATAAGTGCTGGGACTACAAAGAGTTAATATAGATAGGTCCATTTGTTCATTCTTGGTTCATACGTAAATTTCTTGCTCATAAGTTTCCAGCAACATCGGTTTTACAATAGGCTAAGAAAAGTTGATACTCAGCCATTAGAAAATGTTGAAATTTTGCAACTGTCAAAGTGTAGAAAAAAAGCAACCTAAATCTTTTTGAAGGGAGTTCAAATATGCTACTGTACTGTACCTATATGGCTTGAAGGACTACAAGTAGTGATGCATATCTAAAACTTTTTGTGAATTTTGGATTACTGCATCTAGGAATTATGTGAAAAGCGCATCAAGGTAAAGGCATTGGTAAGATTAATTTTTTACCTTTTAAAAAGAGTAAGCATTTGTAATGCAATATTTAGGTTAACTTTGAAGAGGCTACATTTTGGATGCTGCATTTGAGGTTGGTAGACTGTGAGATAACTCACTGAGATAACTTGAAAAGTTCTAGTGGCCTTGTTACGTAATAACTGAGAATGGTTTGATTACTCAGTGATAATGACGAATTCCAGAATCTTGTCTGCAGCTTCATTTAGACTTTTTTTGTCTGTGTTACTGGAGTTGCACCCATACCAATATGTGAATTGCCATGTGCATTCCTTTAACTTATAGACTGATTGGTTGGTATTGCAAGTCTTTTCCTCATCTTGGCTTAATTGGGAAGGCTGGCATGGTTTCCCTTCCTCAAATTTATGCAATATTTATTTGGGAGTAGTTTTGTTGTATTATGAGAGGAGCAGTGTTTATTTTAGACTACTGTACAGTGATGGTTTTCTGGCAGTTATTGGTTTGTGACTAACAGGAGTACGAAATGCGTTTTTTGTTAGATGCTTGTATTTTTTCCGGCTAGTGTAAACTTTGAAAGAAGTTGGAAATCAGCAGAGCAAACTGGAAGCAGAAAAACAGGAAGAGTGGGTTCAAATTAAATTAAATGGGATATGCCTTTCTTCGCTTATATAAAGCATTTGGGAAACCATCAATTGATGCTTGTTTGTGTGCACTTTGACGTGAGCTTAAATTGAGAGGGCTAAGCTTGTTTGTGTAACAAAGTGACATTGTAGTTTCTCTTCGAGTCTAAATGTATAGCAGACATCAGTGGGAGGAACTCGCGGAGAAGGACAGGCTGCATTCACTGGAGCATACTCCCAGAAATACAGTGGATTTTGTCACGGAAGTTCGCAAGTTAGCTGGCTTGGGTTGGTCATCAGGGGTAACAGAAGTGGTTGCCAACCTCTTTAGGGATAAATGTGCGTTTGCAATTTTGATATGATCAAGCTAATCAGCATACACTTCCGCATCCTTCACATTTTGTTTTATGTCAGTGCAATTTATGTTTATCTCTAACATTTTCTTATAATATATTACTAGTTTTTCGTCAAAGTGTTTTTTTATTTCTGTTTTCCGGACTAGACAGATTTTTTTGCCTGTGATATTTTTACGTATTCCTTTGCTTAAATCACTATTATAAAATATCATGACTAAAGTTAGTTAATATTAGTTACTAATGTAACATAAGTATTTCTTACTTTTTTTAATTGCAGCAATATTCTGAAAAGACCCAAAATATGAAATAAGTTCAATGTGTACCAATTGTCCAGCATTGTTTAAGTTCAATGATTTAAAAAACTGTGATCTGCTAATTAGTATGCCGCTATATGATTAGCATGTTTGCAAAAATTCTTATACATGCATAACAATTTGCTGACTTATCGTTGTAAATCTCATTGTCATTTTACTTTGTACAGTGTTTAACTAACTTTTGTAACTAATCTTTTAGGTATCAATTTTTCTAACTATTACTTATTTATGCAATGGAAGCTTTGATGAAAGCCATTTTGTTAAATTAAAGCATCACCTGCAATGAGTGTGTTCACACATTGAAATTTGTTTAATTTTTACATGAACTGTAACTTTTGCATTTCATTGACACACCAATTGGGGAGAGACAGCTTGCCTGACACATCAGTCTAAAAATAATTCCTCAGCAGTGCATGGAGTGTTACAACATTCTACAGTAGTGAGATTATATAAACAGAAACACTTGCCTGGCTTCTTTGGGGCTTGTTAGTTAGGGAAGCTGGTTGGGCACGATTGGATAATACTAATCAGTTTTATTAGCTTGCTTGCAAGAAAACCCTCATACAGCATCACTTATGTGACTCTAAGGTTATTTAGAAAAAACTTAGAAGTGCTAACCTCAGTTACACACATTTAGGAAAGTGCAATAACATGCAAAAAGGCATTTTCAGGCAAGTAATAACAAACAGCGGAGTTATCTATTAGCTACCAACAAGAATTGGTAAACATGTTATTGTGAAGATATTATACACACGTGTAGCAATAATAATAATAATAATAATAATAATAATAATAATAATAATAATAATAATAATAATAATAATTTCTCAAATTATTATTATAATCATAATCATAATAATAATAATAATCATAATCATAATAATAATAATAATTGTATAATAATATATTATGAGCATATATATGTATGTGTGTGTCAATGTTTGAAGGTGGCTTAAAATTGAAATCAAAATTTTTTAACCGCAGCACACAGTTTTAGAATAAATTTCTCAATTTTTTTACAATTTTTTTGGTGGTCATTATAATGCATTGAAACAATCCACTAAGTAAAAAATTTTTTTTAGCTTTTAAATTTATATCTAAGCAGCTCATTCTGCATATAAAATTGATATCTAGTCAGCCATTACTGACTCATTGTACGATATTACAAGATAAAATTAAGTAACTGAGGCCTGCTGGATACGTGTCTCCATGTTTCGCGTAACATATTTTAAGGATTATTCTATTTGCCAGGTGCACAAATTGAGTCACAAAACATCCTGGCTTTACCAAAACACGACAGCAGTATTGCCTTGTGCTTGAGTACCTGGTCACAAAGGCATCATCCAGGTGTAAGATACATATTAACAATGTTAGACTGGTATTATTATTGATAAGACTTGCAACAAAGAACTTTGCAGCAGTATTTCTGTATTCCTTTTCATTAATCAGTTTGTTTTCTTCATTGCAGGTAGAAGAACACAGCAGCAACAGCCGCAAGGGGATCAAATCCAGCATGGTTGTTCTTCAACAGGTAAGCTCGAAAACATTTTGAGTTTCTGTGACACTGCACACCTGGGTTGGAATTATGTTGATATAAAATATCACAGAAAACTAATTTTATGACAAAATGAAATTTGGTATTTTTAAACAAACTAAAAATTTGGAAGTATACTTGTTACAGCAATATGATGTACCTTGTGTTTGTGACTATCAAGATTAGATGTTCACTGAATAGAAGCTTACATTATGAAAGAAGATTTTGTAGACATTTTAGAACCTTGTATGTTTAACAACGATAAAGATAGATGTCTTACAAGGTGAAATAACTATAAATAATAGGTACCTAAATTGAATTTTTAACACCTATCATTTTGTTGTTGCAACTTGTTGATGATATCGGATAAGAAATAATATTGAAAGATTTCAATAAAATTGCATTTATTAGGTATTTACTCACCTCTTAAGCTGTGTATCTTTATTACTTTGTTTTTGAGAGAAAGGATTTTAGATGCAATTGATAGCTCAGTTACCAGTGAACTTTTAGTGCATTGGGTCTATCAGTAGCTATTTGCAATCAGTTGCATTTCCTGGGTAGTAGATGAAGGAATGTGTTGTTAAGAGAAGGTGCAAATGATGTTATTTTATGTTTTAAAAACTTACTAGATGTGATTTGATGTACATGGATTGCCTTTTTCCTTTTATAATTATTGTGGCAATTATGAGCGTTTTTAATTAAAGTAACAAACTGATGAAAGATGTCTCAGTTTTGTTAACATCCAATGGCTGTATTAGCTTGATAAATAATTATTCTCAATGCATGATAATGATTATAAATAAAAAATGACATCATAGTTAATGCAAAAAAAGACAGTGACTTAAACTAGAAAAAAGTGTTCATGTTTTAATTCATAACCGGGATTCCCGGTACAAGGGTGACAGGTGTGTGCTAGGCATTTTTGTTTTCAAATATGTTCTTTGACAGAGAAAATTCACTTTTTCTTTAAAAGGCTAACTCATAGGGAAACACGTCATGATTTTTTTAGATGCGAGACCATCGTTTCTTCAAAGCGTGCTCGGTGGAAATAAATCACCATCACCATCTTTTGGTGGGAAGAGAGAGACAGTTGAGGATGTGCTTGCAAGGTATCCTGTACACAGTGCAACACTTTCTGCCTATACTGAACCACCAACCACTGAATTTGCTCCTGTGACAAGGTATGCTGTAATTCGTTAATCATAAGAAAACAAAACAGTTTAGAATCTTCCTTCGATTTAGTTTTCAGCTGATGGTGTAGTAGCACTACTTATTGATTTGTATTGATGCACCACTGGATTGAAGTAGATTTAAACTACCTCATAAAGCATCACATTATGAAGAGATTCTACAAAGTCACTGTTTAGTTGCAGGTGACATGTACTAAAACGATAATGCTTGAAGTTTTAATGTTTGTAATTTGAGCAATTAGTAAACTTTTAATTTAGCTTACATTAACACCATTTTATAGTTTTATTTAGTATTTCATTAAATCATTTTTGTTTTCAACAATTATGTATAACTGTTAACTAGTTATTTATTTATGGGATCAATGGAAATGGTAACTCCACCTAGGGTAAACCCCTAAAACGGTACAAAAACTACTGACACAATTGTTACTGTATTGTAAAAAATTACCCTGGTTTCCATAATTTAGATTTTACCCAACTAAACCTGATGCTAAACGACAGCATAAGTATGGAGCTGCCAGATCTAAAACCACAGACATCTCCAGCTTGTCTGGCATCCAACCAGAGTATGACGACGGATCAACAATTAAAGCCACTGCTGGAAAATTTGAGCAGATTATAGCCAGCCATGAAGATGGAGATAAGCGAAGACCAGTATGGGCTAAAGATGCATACAGGTAGTTGATAGTTACCTTGTTTTGCCTGTACTAGAAATTGTCATTAATTTGCTAGAATACTGCTGTTTTTTTAACTTTATCAGTATAAATCTATTTCTATAAAATTATTTTTTATAGGCAAAAAGGTGTCCGAGAGAGAGTAGAACGAGCTCGAGAAGCATTTGGATCTGACAGCGACAAACAAAGCAGCTTGCATCCAGAGACCAAGGCAGAACGCATGGCTCGCTTCAAAGAAGAGAGGCGAAAGCAACTAACTGCTCGGTATAATGTTACCTGTATTACTTTGGAAATTTTGTATTAAATTCCAGTATCCGTGGCCAATTCTTAGTTCAAATTTTTGCAGTCGGCTTAATAACATCATATGTACTCATGATGATTTTTTAGTTTCTTCTAACATTACATCTTATTAAACATTCTTAAGTGAGTTACACATTGTCTCCAATCTAGTACGAAGTAAGTAATAGCTAGTTGATTACTTATAGGGCTGAGGAAAAGGCACTCTCATCTGACTCAGATCAGGACAACAAGGAAAGGCCGTCATATCCAAGAAGGCGACACAAGAAAGAAGGTGAATTGAAGGTTATTTAACACTTATTAATGGAGTCATAAGTTGACAAAATAAACAAAACAGATTTTGAAAAATTTAAACAATAAGAGGCAAATTTCTGACAGCTTGTAAACATTGAATAACAACATGTTTATTCAAAAGTGATACTAATAGCAGTTATATCTGATATATCTTACAAAATTAGCATCACTTTATAAAATACCAGCGCATTCTTTTCCCTCTTTGATTCGTTTGTTTAATGTTAACGTATAAGCTGTCAGTGCCATCTGTTGTGCATGATGTGTTACTTTCCAGGAGCTGTTATCTCACAGTTTATTATAGCATTCCAAAATTTATTAGTAAACTCCAGGATAAATTATTTATAATATTTTCAAAACAAATTGTGAATGATGCTTCTTTTTAAATGCTGGTTTTTTTATTTAAAGAATGTAATTATTTAGAACTTGAATGAATAAGTAGTTACTGTTACCACAGAATGTCTTACGTATGTGCGGTTTCTTCTGTTCTTGGTATGAAACAAATAAAATGTATAAAAAATTATTTTGAAAAAAATAAAAAACTTGAAAGCTTGTTTCATTTCATTATCTGTGTTATGTATGCTTACATAGTAATGTTTTAATTTACTTTTTTGGCATTAAGTTTCAAATAGTTACTATTTCTATGATATATTTTATTTAGTTTGTTGTTGAGCCCATTAGTGTTAAAAAGTCTGTTATGAGTATATCATGAAATAAAATGAATGAGTATATCATGTATAAATGAAATAAAACAGAGACAAAGATATTTTACCTTGCCCCATGGAGGAAGGGAAGAAAGATTAGGATGCAAGTTTGGGAAATTAGTGCTTTTGGCATGAGTTTATTGTCTATGACGATTTGTGAACCGAATTTGGCCAAAAAGAATGTCAGATCTTAAAGGCAAATATGAAAATGAGGGGACCTACAATATCATCTATGCTTTGCTCATTATAGTGATGTTTCACAAAGTGTATATTTCCAGGTTTGACGCAATCTACGGAAAGACTTGCTGTTCCACGGCATGAGGCATCAGCTGACAGTTCCGATGCTTCGTCGGCAAGACAAGGAGGAATTCCCTTAGTTGCAACCGTCCCTGTTGGACAGCCAACTAAAACATTTGTAGAATATGTTGATACTTCGTTGACACCACAAACGACACCTGTGATGAGACGAGCACGCAAGGAAGGGCCAGATGCTGAAAAGATTCAAAAAGACAAAAGTGCTAAGAGAAAATCTGCTTTGAATGCATCCGATCAACCTGATACGAGTAAGTTTACTGCTCCATCTTTTCATATATCTATAACTATACAAAAATAGATTTTTGTCACCTCTCCTAACATTAATGGAAGCTTTGGAACTGGGGATGCCTTCTGAGTTAACCTTTAACAGATAGTATTTCTAGTTTTCTTTGACAGCTATGAGTAAAATAGGCTGTTATCTCTTGTTTTTTTAATGTACATTGTTATGTACAAATATACACTAGCTGAATAGCTCAATCGGCACGTGGATTCGACTCTACAACCAGACGTGTTATGTAAAATATCGTACTGCCATGTGATAACTGGTAAGTACATGGTATTATAAAAGTGAAAGCAAGCCGGTGTTGCAGTACTCGGGCTGAAGTTTGGGACTCTATTTGCAATTTGCTTTAGACTTGGACTCAAGACTTGATTCAGACTTGTAATAAATGAATCCCAACTTGATTTGGACTCGGAATGACGAAGTACTGACTCAACTTGTGAATCAAGCTGCATGAACAGTAAAACAAACAACAACAACAACAAATAACTAATTACAGCCTTCAATGCCTCATTCATTCAGTGCTCGTTATCTGAAGCCATATTTGTATATTATGCCTAAAGTGGGCTAGATTTGCACTTGGGCATAACGACTCGAGTCTAACACTGAGTCAAAGTAATAATGATCTGTCTATACTGCTCGTCTGTGCAAATTATGTCTGTAATTTGAGGAGCACTGACTGAGCTATAAGAAAGGATCCCATAATTATAATAAGAATAATATTCATGTTGAAGAGCATTTCTTTATTTAACGGGTAAACTATGTCATTGCTATGCAAAGAACTAAATTTGCTGAATGCCTTGAACACTTTTAACTAAATTCCTTTATTCGTATTTACAAGTTCAAGTTAAGGCTCAATTGCCCAGCAAGTTCAGAAGTTCTCCACATGGTGTGTTCAGTAAAAACATCATCAGCTTGAGCTGTAGAACCAGCTAGGAAATTCCTTAATGCTCTTAGATCTCGATTAGTCTGCGAACTAATCACTCAACTTTTGTGACTTGTCTGACAAACAGCCGCACTAAGATATTTTTACGCATTTACACCAGATGGCTAATTTAGTCTGTAGGGGTCGCCATGTATCTATTTTCTGTCTTGTGTTCACTGGAATTCCTAGAAACATTCAAAAACAAAATTATGTTTCAACTTGTATCCATTGTAAAGTAACCACAGAGAATGGAAACTTCTTTATGAGAATAATTGAACATTTATTTTTTGCAAATTTTAGTCAAATAGAAAATTCTGCATGTTCAGGTTAAAATTCTTTGCAAATATTTATCTGTTTATTTATCCATAGACAGTTTTGTTTTAGACATTTTTTTGTTAGATAGTTTCGTTTTCGCAGTATTATGGCATTCGTCTTTTTATTTTCAATTTAAATTTTTCTCTGAAAGACTGCACTGTTTTTGCAGTACCTTTTAGGTGTTCCTCATTATTGTGTAAGGTCAGAGTTTAGCAGTGTAGCAGATTCGTCCAGACTTTATAGTATGTTAAACAAAAAACTCAAATCACGTGTTCGCTTTGTATTTGAATCTCTATCATGATTTTCCGATAAACCGAACGTTCGCTCGTTTCCCAAATATTTGATTTATTACTAAATTGTTGTGTTAATTGGCACAAAGATTCATTTTTTTCAAAGCTTTTTAAAAATTGAAAAAAATTAGTTGTTTACGTGCTATGATTTTTTGTAAAATTTGCAAAAATTGCTTAATCTAAGTTGCAATGATGTATAGTATACATGAAAATTCATATGGTGCATTGCATTCAATGATGTTCTAAGATAGGATGCACATCCTAATGCAAAATGGCCCCCAGTTTAATTTGGGAAATGTGATCTTCCTAGCACTAGGTTTATATTTGGAAAGTGGAAAAATACACGTGTTGGTTTCATGCTAGAACGCTGTAACAGCTGTCAGTGTGGTGTCGGCGTGCTTCTCTTCGCATTTCTTTCTTATTGCAAGAATTTCTTTATTTTGATTTTTTGGTTACTTCTCTTTGTGTGCATTGTGGTTAGCAGGTTTTGTGTTTTCCTCCACGAATCATGTCTATGCTGATTGAGTGTTGAGCAAAAATGTTTCCTCTTGTTTCAAAGTGCTGAAGAATGAACATGATGTGATGTATCATGTTCTCAGATGCAAATGCTGATTTTCTTTAGTTCATTTCTTATCAGGATCATACAGTCAATGAACAAGCAGGATATACAATAAATTTTTCTAACGTTTATCTTAGACGAATTGTTTTTGAAACGTAATTGTTCTTAACTTTCCCAAAAATCATTTTTTTAAAAATTTCAAGTTGCTGTCAAATTACATTATTCAGTGTTAAATTCACAGTTGCACAAAAGTTTTTTTCCAGTATTTTCATTTTATAACTTTAGTATTTGTTTTCTCTTCTTATCCATTTGCAGTTTTGAATTGGCAGCTTACTTAGTATTTTCAAAGGTTGTCCTATTTTGTTGTTCTATTTTTACACTAATAGTTGTGGTTATTGCCAGCTGTTATTTTAATTTAAATTTTTACCAGGACAACACATTTGAGAATATTAGTCATTTGAATGCAAAAAAATATAAATTAAGTTAATACAAACTTGTAAAGTTGCTGGATTACGTGCATTACTGTCTTCATTACAATCACTAAAAGTTTGCTTTCTTATGTGTTACACCCTGTTATCTAAAATTAATTTTCAATTTATTTCACATCCTGATAAATACTGAACTTAGCTACAGATGGCAATAAAGCATAGCAGTGTTTATATTTTTTCTAATTTAACAGACCATGCCATTTAATATTTTGTTTATTTTTGCTGAGACAAACATGGGAGTCATTTATTTTGTGCTTCAGGTTATATTTCACTTCTGTGTGTCTTTAAGTGAAGTTAATGTGCAATTGCATGAAATTAGTATTCATCTTGCTAAACATGAATTTTTTTATGTTTCTCAGTGGAAATAGTAAAATTTTACAATTTTTGTAATGCTGGCATATTACATTTGAAGTAAAGTTAAGCTTTACTACATTTCTAGAAGCTTAACTTTGGTTATTTAAACGAATGAGTTAAATTAAATAGCTCGCTGGAGACTTCTTCATTTGTTATGTTGATGTAATATTGTTGGCTGCTGCACAAAACATTGATCAAACATTAAATGGTAATAGATAATGATTGTCTACCTTGAAATAACATTGTTTTCATTATATCTTCGGTACATAATCTGTACAGTAGAAAAGCTGGATCCAGGAGTTCTGGAAAAAATACGCCGTAAGTTAGGAGCATTGTAAAAGGTTAATGAAATTACAGCTAACACCATCGCACAAAAAATCCTTTTTTGAAATAGTACTTGACTTGTGCAGTATTTTAGATGATTACATATGATAAGCTTTACATCATCTCTGCATTTGTTGCATTTTTTTACAATTTCAGTATCATGGGTGGGTATACTAAATTATTAGCTTTTTCTAATTGAATTTCATTCTCTTCTTAAGGCTAATTGTTAGTTCTGTTCATATGCAAATTCTCTTTCCATAATGATGATGAAAGCCAATTCTTTAATTAATTTTTGGCTTTGTTATCCCATTCACCAGGTCAAACAAGGTCACTGATAATTAATTGCCTAGTGTCCTCATTTCATTTTTTTAAAATTGTGTCAAATTTTACAACACACACAAAATAAATTGCCCTTGCACGTAAGTACTAAAGCCTGGGAAGCTTAAACTCTACAAAAAGTTTGCCATTTGCATTAGTGCCATTACCCAAAAAGTCCAGGCAATCCATTTATGAGATGCTAAGAATTATGTTAGATAACCATGTGATTTTATGATGTGGCTGGCTTTGTAAACTAAACATCTAAACAAAAGCTCCTAGGCCACTACAAAGTATTGTGACTGATATTACCTTTGTGTACTCAAACAACCATATTGCAAGGTCGTACAATTACAGCAGTGACATCATTAAGACACGTTAATTTAACATAGCATGGCTTTGTTAAACAAAAAAGGTATAACAAACATTCAAGCAGAAGTTTCTAAGCCACGAAAAATGTTTCTAACCCACGAAGTATTGGCCTTTGTCTGTGAATTTTTTAAGGTGGTGCAAATTCAGCAATGATGCCATAAAAAGCACTGTGTTATTTTACCATATGACTTCTGTAAACAAATAACATGAAGTGAAAGTTTTTAGCTCACAAATTGCGTTACTAGGCTAAAGGTGATATAAATGTGAGCATGCGACTTTGTTTACTCATACAAATATATTTCAATGTTATGTAAGGTCACAGAGTGATCTGTGGATGGAATCAGCCATTTCAATTTCACATCAATAACTGATACACTTGTGCAGTTCACCATTTATAAATTTTGTGAGCGAGGAATGCCTGCTTTCATTGCTTATGTGTGTACCAAATTTGCAGTATGCACCACTTATTGATTGTAAAATTGAAACAGGATGATCCATCCATATCACTGTACGACCTGTGACCTTAAAATTTATTTGTAGTGATCAACGCAGTCACATTTGCATCATATTCAGCCTAGTGAACACTTTTGGTGTGCCCTAAAAGCTTTCACTTCGTGCGTGTTATTTTCACTATTTGTTTACTGACGCCTTATACTAAAATAACGTAACACTTGTTATAACAGCACTGCTGAACTTGTGCAACCTTTAAACACAGTCTTGCGACCTTTGAATAGACAAAAGGTCACACTTGAATCAGCATGCAATAAACAATCATGAAACCCTTTATAGTGTTACATGCCTGCTGGACTCTCTTTACCTCCTAAGTAAATAGAAATAGTTTTTGTGGCCTAGAAGCTTCTATTTGTATGTTACTTTTCACTTTTCTGTTTAATGAAGCCATGTTGTGTTAATTTAAGGTGTATTAGTAATTTAGTAATGCCACTACTGATCGTGTACGACCTTGAAACATAGCTGTTTGAGTAAATAAGAACTACATTTATACCATCTCACAATATTATATTGTGGCCTAAGAACTTTTGTTTGGGTGTTATTTTAACTTTTAGTTTGGTAAAACCAAGCTGCATTAAAGTAACTGTGTTGACAAAGTCATAGCATTGTACCAGCTTGAAACATAGTTGTAAAACTATGACATAGACAAAGGCCATGTTGATATCAGCCCACAATACTTTCTGTTTGGTTCCTAGAAAGTTTTTGTTTTTTTTTTTTTTTTTGCTTTCTTAGTGAAGCCAGCCATATCATAATTCTTAGTGGATTACTTGGGACTTTTTGGGCAATGACATTAATATAGCTGTTAAGCTTCTTGCAATGTTTAAGCTTCACAGACTTTAGTATTTATGTACAAAGGCAACTTATTTTGTGTGTGTGGCACAAATTTGAACGAAAAGTACCTGCACAGATGATGTTATCAGTGATCTTGTTGGACTTCGAAACACTGGTGGATAGGAGCAATTGCTACATTTATATCAGCTTCTGTTGCATTTTTATGGTCTAGAAACCTTTATTTGGATATTATTTAAGTTTTTGTTAACAAAGCCAAGTAAGAAAATAACCTGGTTCTTGTAATAAAATCGTTATGTCTCACAAAGACTAAAATGGTGTACTTGGAATTTTTTGATGACACTGATATAATTGGCAAGCTTTGCATGAAGGTTTTAGCTTTGAAGACTAATACTTGTATGTGAGAAAAACTTGTTTCAATGCCGTTATAGAATTTTAATACAGATTTCTAAAACAGTAGGCTGATGACGTCATTGGTGTCCTTGTACAATCATGAAAGCACAATCAGGTAGAGAAGGGTCATATTTGTATCAGATTGTACTACTTTGTGATGGCCTAGAACATTTTGTTTAGAAGTTATTAACAATTTTTGGTTACGGAAGCCATACAGTAGTTTATCGTGCATCAGGTGACAGAATCGTCAGTATCTCATTAACCACAGACAGAGGGGATTTTTTCAGGACTATTTGTCAGATGATTCCCACATATTTAGCGAGCTTTGTGCAAACTTTCAGCTTTCGTCTTATTATTTTGAAGTTTCGTCCGTTTCCGAGTGGACTGTTAACTCATCCTTGATGTTTAGCACATCACATTTAGCATTCAGTAAAGATTGTTTAGACTGTTCTGATGTTGTTCTTACAGCAGAACAGCGTTGAATAAACTGGACGCTTGTGTGAGCTGTCGTCTGCATTGCTTTTAACACCCACAGCCTTGATTCCTGTTGGGTTGTTGAACTTGTAGCTTCTCTAGAAATTTCTGCCGTGGTTTCCGTAAATATTTCTACTCCTAATATTAGGTTTGGTCGTTCTTTTGTCTTTCATTATCAGTTGTAAGCATGGAGGAAGAAGTATGCTTCTCGCAAATTTTTGCTTCCCTACCGTCGTAAATTGCAGGATTACATATTTAGTTTTTTCAACTAGATATTTGTTTTTGTTCTGAATCTTTTTTACGTTTTTAGTGATATTATTGACCTGCTGTGTATTCTCATGATACACAGTTTCAAGCAACATGATGGCTACTTATTCTTCGCTTTGTCAGGTCCCCTATTTAAAGTTATTTGGATTTATTCTTACATTGATTTGTTTTTGATAGTAGCAAAATTGGTTTGCATTGCATAGTATTTGTAGTTGTGTGGCTGAAAAGAAAGTAATGTCTTTTATTTTCATGAAATTTTATAAAACTATATTTACGTGACAAAATATCTTTCATCTTTCAAAAGTAGGTTTTAGAAATGTCCATTAAATTGATATCGACTTATATGTGATAGTGGGCTGGTAATAAATCAATGAGAGAGGCATTTTATGCTTTTATGATATTCATCTTTTTCAGCTGACTTCATTAAATTCTTACGTCCAGCGTAGCATGCTTGTCTAAAGTCAACTGAGCACCAGATTTGAAATGTAAATTTTTTAGTGCCTCATTTTCAAAGTACACCAACGCTGCTGAGTCATAGCTGTTGCTATTATGGTTGTTATTGTGTTAGCGAAGGCATGTGGCCATGAAGCAGCCACATCTTCATCTGGTGTAGTAACCTGAGATGCATTTTATCTTGGTAATGGACACTTGGGAATATCATTACATGTCAGGAGGCATGCTTAATATTAGCTCACATGTGGGAAGCTGGCAAGCCTGTCATTAGACTGCATTTTAGTAGTTACGTTGTGTGAAGAAATCATGATTGATATTCCTCAGTTCCCAGGCTTTGATCAAAACTAATTTTTAGTTCCAAGGATACATACATAGTGATAATGATAATGATAGCAACAACACTAACAGTATCAGCAGTAGGAATAGCAATAAAGTAACAATGACAAC
Organism: Tubiluchus corallicola; assembly: GCA_030141605.1. Lineage (NCBI taxonomy): Eukaryota > Metazoa > Priapulida > Priapulimorpha > Priapulimorphida > Tubiluchidae > Tubiluchus > Tubiluchus corallicola. The sequence continues at coordinate 1,310,535 of JAQGDQ010000005.1, forward strand.
GACAACACTGACAGTGACAACAATGACAATAGCAATAGCTGCAATTGCTGTGAGTAATGAAAATGAATGAATCTGTGAATGATAAACCACCATTACCTTTGTTTGCCGTTTACGTAATTAAAAGAAATCCTGGAACTGTTCTTCTTAGCTGTTTGAGATGTTTAAGGAGGTAGACCTTTTTGGTACTAAATTTTGCCGCATCCCAGAAGTCCTTGGCTTGATTTCTGATTAATTTTTTTACATTTCCATTGTTCTGCTATACATGTAATTCCAACTCAGACATTTGGCCAGCAGTTCTCTCTTTTTTATCACAAATATCACATTTAATTCTGTTTGAATTTTTTAATTTAATAGTTACTATTTGTTGGCCATCAAAATTATAATTTGTCTGGCATTTATTACCAGCATTTCAGCATTTAATATGCTTCGCTAGCCAACTGAATATTTTGTGCAATTCCCCAGTGCAAGGATTTTTACCAAAAGTGTGATAATTTAAAGCAAAGTTTACGCGAGGCGAAGCTAAATAATACGAAGATGTGATGAAGAAACTATGTAAAGTTATCAATTAAATGGATTTGGTTAATCAATTTAATATTTGTTTGCACGATATTAGGTTGAGTGTTAATTTAGATAATTTTTTACTTTCTTTTGTTTAGGAGTTCATTTTTCTTGTCAGGCGTATTACCGAATTTTAGTAACTCTCACTGTCAGTAGATGGCGCAACAATGTTAAGTGCTCAGCTTATTTCGTGCGTCTATGCTTTTAATACTGTATGTTGCTCGGTGACTTCTTCCTATCTTCCGGGAACGATCCAGTGAATTTACAACTTTCCCGTAATTACTTACCCAACTTTGTTTTGTTAACTAATAGCAAACTTTCAATGAATTATCATTTGCTGGCCAGATAAATCTCGTCGAAGGGCGGAAAAAATAGCCATTTGAAAACAAACAGCAAACACTTGCGATATGCACGTGCAGCGCTGTTGTCCTTGAGATTGTAGAAAAATAACACCAACATCCATCAGCATGGTTTCCGTCGTGTACAGAAGTTCACTGAAGAAGCCATGTGCCTATAGTTTTAGCCTGCTTAAACTCACCAAGGCCAAATACTAGCAGTCTGTATCACTGCTACATGTATAACTGCTTGCTTCTTGCGACGGATTATGTTATAACGAAGTTTTCTCTAATCGCATTTTATTGTGATAATCTTCTACGTCTGTGCCATTGAGTTCGTGGATGTTTTATAGTTATGTTGCCAGTTGTTTAGACTTTAATATCATGGATGATCCGTATTTATTAGCTGCTGAAGTGTGTTTAATATTAGCGAGTTTTGTAGCTGTTACGATAATCAGGTCTCTATCGCGTTACGAATACGGACATGATTATTCACACGCCAAGCTACGCTTACATAGAGGTAATCCAAACTGCAAACACTTATTTTCCTGTTTTTGCCTAGTCAGTTTTTTCTTCAGTCGTGTCAACCTTTGCAAAAAATGCTAAAATATACTTTTTAGTTGACTTTAACAACAATGATACATAGGTGATTATTAACCATTCCGTTGCACCAAATTCTAAGTAGTATAAAAATGTTAATCAACATCATCAGTTAATTCGCAGTGCAATATAGTGACATAGTGTGATGATGGCAGTTTTAAAACTCCTATAGCAATTATGCTTGGCAATCACTGGCATATGTATTATAAAAACGTTAGCTTTTGCCTTAGGGAATAATGAAACTGCTGCTTCTAAGAAGAAACCCTGCTGGTGGTCTTAGACGTGTTTAGCCAGATTTATTGAATAAATAAATGATTTTACCGAAATGCCACTGTTTAGCTGATTCATGACCAAAAATGGAGTCCAAGCTAGTCTAACCTAAGCTGAAGTTTCATAGAACAGATTTTTCTGGGCCAGAAACCATTAGTAATAAACTGTTAAAACTTGACGGACTTTTCCACGAATTTAGTCTATTCATTTGCTGAAATATAAAGTTTTCCCGTGTTTTTGCCTTTCATTACTGCTTAATGTTTGATTTTGTGACTAAACATTTTAGTAAATGAATGCACTTTCGATCTTTCTTAATTAAAGGCCAAGGAATATTAGGGCAGCATTTTACCTTGGCCCTGTTACAGAGAAGCCAAGGTTTTCTCCATGCATGCGTGAATCCAGTGGCTCTGCGTACACTGTGTACTGTGCAGGCTGTTTTGGTTTGTTCGCATGTTTGGCTCTGTGTGATTTGATCCGTGTAGGGCTTACGCAGCAACCCATGCAGGTGTATATTTATACTGGAGGATAAATTTGCACTGTCTGCGTGTGTGTCATTTCCAGTTGAATTGATGGATGCAGTATGCGTGTGGAAATTTGGAATGTTTTGTTAACTCGTAATATTCAACGTATACCGTATGAAAACTAATTTTTGAAACAAGTATGAGGCCAACACCTGAGTACCTAATTAACCACTAAATCTAAGCAATACTAAGCCTGGTCAGTGACTGGAAGGACAACTACTAGCTTTAATGACTTTAAAATTGCATCGTTTTGACTGGTTTCATCATGAGAGATGATGACCTGATCTTAGAGGATTGTCCCAGTTCAACCTCAACCGGCTGCATCATTTAGGCCCACCATTCACTAGGCCATAGGAAGTGGGGGGACCAATTTTTGTGAGTTGCTGAAGTGGGCCCTTTTAAGCATCATGTAATTAAGCCCTTACAACTTGTCAAAGGTCTCTCCTAGGACCTGCTGCTGCCTAGATAGCAGCGGTACTTTAAAAAACTGGTTTCCTATAATTGATAGAAGATCACATTCTGTTACTGGTGATTCGTCAATTAATGTTAAAAACTGTAGGTTAGTTAAAACAACTGTTACATTTCGTATTAACTGTATTCTCGTATTCTCCTTGCTTATATTATAACTGACAACTAAATTTTTAGTTGCTGAGCAACAACATTAATTCGTTTATATTCACTTATATTTAATGTTTTTACCTAAATTTGTACATTCATTATACCTAAAAATGATTCGTAAAAACATAATGCTATTTAACTGAAAAACTGTATTGCGATTTACTGGTGAGTTAATATAGTGGTAGTTGTAAAGTATCAACTTAGCACCTTTGCAAAGTGGCATAATGTTCAGCTATATTGCCTTAGAAATTCTTTTATAGTCGCATGTAACTTTATAATTGAGTTCAAATTGTAAAATTAACTTTAGTTGTTTACTGTTTGGCGTTAGCAGCTGACTACCGCAAATGTAATGAATAGACAAGATATTACTGTTTTTCTCATGAATTTTCGCTTTTTCTGTAGCTGAGAATCTATTTTAATAACATGTAAAATGTTTTGTAGCGGATAAACCCAACTACTTGAAGAGTTCACGTTGGGTCTGTTTTGCATCACTTCTTCAGTGTCATACTGCTCCCGTTTGAGTTTTTTTCTGTTTAAAGATTTTTCTTTCCAGATTGTGTTATTGCAGTTTCCGTTTGTTTTATCACCTTGTAGTCCTCACTTTTCTGCATACTAGCATAGACTGGTTAAAATTACAGTTAGCAATTCGCCTTGCATTTCTCAAATTGATGAAGTTTACTGTGTTGATAAGTTCCGAGTGTTTGTGAAATTGTTTTGAAAATAATAGTAATAATAGTAGTGTTGCTGTTGATGATGATGGTGATGGTAATCATGACGTTGATAACGATGACGATGGCGACGACGACGATGACGGTGACATTGATAATAATAACGACAAACTGTATCCCATTTAAACTTTCCTGAACTACAGTGTGAAGTCCGCTATAGTGTACTAATCCTAAATTGTGAAAAGAAAAAGGGGAATATTGCAGATATTTACATATACTATTAGTATTACGACTGGGTTGTCTTTTAGCTGACTCACTTCTCTGTATTCTAAAGGTTTTCCAAAGAAAATTGCTTTACCGTGATAATACGGTAAGTTTTAACGGTTAATATCTAGCAAGCATTATAGCAAACCGTGCATTCTCTCTTGGGTTGCTAGCATTCTGTCATAAATCTCAGAATCTATCAGCTCCCGCTGCTGACAGACGTTAGTTGGATATTGCACTCTCGTGGACTCCTCTAGTATTCAGCTAGCGTTCACTGTCCAGATTTAATTCATCTGTTTGACGATGCGTGGTAACTTTATGTACAATTACAGTTAGAGAGCAGAAATATATTCTTGGTTGCCATATTGGTCTTTCATACTAAAAAGCAGTGCATGTGATTAATCCAACATTGATAGGTTTGTGATGTGCGAAACTTGTAACAGTTCTTTGTTAAACAAAAATAAAAAACTATTTGTACGGTTCTGTATAAATTGCACGTACTGTCTCCGGATGTATCCTAGCTGCAAGATCGCTCACGTGTTTTTGGTTGCCTTTCGCCAGCGCACTGTACATTTTGCATGTGTCTACTTTGGCAAACCATTCTCTGGATAGCGGGGTTTTACTTTAGCTTAACATTATGCGCCCGATTTCATGAAAGCACTTGACAATATATGTTTACAAAGAAGTGCGGTTTTAAACCTTTTTTAAAATAGTTCTTTCAAAAGTGTGTTGAAGCAATAAATTCCTCTTATACATTTTTAAGCGCTGAGTTAAAGCAAAACCGGACCCAATCTTAAGCTGTAGGTCAAAACAATCTACTCTTAAAGATATTGAAAGAAATACTATTTTTTCAAAAATAACTTACGTGAAAGAATTATTACCACACAAACACAGTTTCTTGTAACATTTTTAAACAACCTACTCTTAAAATATTGAAAAACATACTATTTTCTCAAAAATGACTTGCGTGAAAGAATTATTACCACACAAACACAGTTTCACGTTCGCGCCACTAGTTCTTCTCGTGCATTTCATCATTCGCTAGTTATACGGGCATTAGCGCCTGCATTTCGAAACGCATTGCACAAAAAACACGTGCTGTACCTCTCAGGTCAGATGTGTTACTTTGTGACAAACTACAAACGTCCGTCAGCTCATGCGTGAGAAAAGCGGTGAATTTCAAAATTATATTTTTATCTTAAAAATTGACTAGTTTTAGTATAAAACACTGAATACATTGCACTAGCACCCTAGTTCAATTTTCGCTTTCGCACACACGTGCAACGCGCTCGTGGAATATTTCTGCTGTTGAAAACTATGTTAGGTTGTAACGTAATCAATAGTTGGACTCGCCCGCCGTTAATTGAGTTTTTCTAATTTATTATTTAATTAGCAGAAACACTTTTGCAGTATTAATTGTGTTAAAATGTTTTTATTCGACTTGAAAATGGGGTAGTATATGAAAAGTCATCTTGTCTTCCTTAAACGAGAATGCTGGACAATTTTTCAGGGCAAACTCTTTTCTAGGGATGCAGATAGTTTTATCATGATTGTATAATCAGACTCTCATTTACGTTCAATATATATGTTTTAGAGAACACGTTACGCATTAATGACACATTTGTTAGGCATTTTGCATTTATTAACCATTTTTTTATTTGGAATTGTTCGCTTTGAGTAAGCGCGCCGTTGCAGGTAGCAGTCGGTTATTTGGATTCGATTATTCAGCATAACATAGAACGTAAGTTACGTATTGTAAATTGGGCAAAGGTTTGGCAGTTGAGAATCTCAACAAGTAAATTTAATGTGGTACATATAGGTAAGAAAGATCCTGCCAATGTTTATACTATGTCAGGTCATATACTACCTAGTGTATCCGTTCCAGGAGCTCTTGGCATCAAGTTAAATCCCACAATATCGAAATTTTTAACAAAGCTTGTATAACTGTGAACCTGTTATTTAGAATATTCGAAACTAGAATTGTTAATGCGCAGCTCATGGCTCATAAGGTATATGTCAGACCAATAATGGAATATTGCTCCCCTGCTTGGTCTCCTTCCCATTAGATATGGCAATATAGATATGCTGGAAAACGTCCAAAGATAATTCACACGTAGATATTTCTACAGATGTAGTTTAAACTATGTATCTTACCCCGATATATTTAAGTTACGTCTAAAAATGACTTAGTGGTGTGTTATAATATCATACACAATGAAGTGGATTTAAACTCTGACATGCGACATGTTGTTTAGGCGTTCAATAACCGATAACACTAGGCGGGATCATCTCCTAAAATTATATGTTAGTGTTTCCAAAATTAGTACTGCTCGTTATTTTTCAAATCGTACAATACTTATAAGGAATCATCACATATAAACATAGGACATCCTTTAGTAACAGCCATGAATAACAAATTATAGGGACATGTAAACAAATTTCATTTTTAATATTATTTTAAAATTAAAAATTTTAATTAGACTATTCTGTAATGTTGTATACATCTCTGTGCGTCTTTTCCTCACCCAATGATAATTTTTATTGACTGATAATGATTCAATGTTTTTATTTATTTTATTGCAGTCTCTTTATATGTGTAAGATAAACGCAAGCTAAACTTGTTTTGTGTTTAAGGTGATCATTAGCGTAACAAAGCACATATAGGTGAAATTGGAAAATTACCTATAGGTTAAGGCTTGGTCTGGTTGGTCATTAATGGTGTTGGTACATTTTCTGTATTTTATATTCAATATCAGCTAAAATGCAGCTTCAAGCTCACACCCGTTTTGTCACGGTTAGGAGACAACTAATGTTTGTGACAAATAGTTCATCAAATAGAATATTGCTATAGATCATCGATAGCATATTGTACATTTCCTCCATCTTCCTTTGTCGGCAAATAGCGACTTTAGCTAATATTTTAATTGTTGTACTAACCCGAGAGAAAATAATTTTTTATTACTACTACTAGGAACTATTTCACGTGGTTCTGCAGGGGGTTAATTTTTTCCACCGAGGACGTGCGGGAGAAATAGTGGTAAAAAATTCCGAATTAGGTTTTTTCGCCCATTTTTTGCAGAACCGAGACGTAAAGAAACGTGAGAGCTGGTATATTATGTGTAGCGGGAAAGAGTGTAGGACAGGGGTGTGCAAATTATCTGACTAGTCGGGCCACATTAAACATTCCCGCAATTCCTGTAAGCCACATGCAGTTTGGCCCAGTAGCCAAGTACAGTAGGACCTAATAACGATTTTTTGCATCCTATTTGCGCACATCATTGCTACTGCACTACTACACTCAAAAAAAACTATTTTAGAAGTTATTAAAATTTATATTAAAAACTATATATTTCTACTTTTACGACAGATAGTGGTAATTTCATTACAATGCATATTAGTAATGTGTATCACACGGTCTGTGTAGTACAGTGCATATTAATCTGTCTTGTCTCGCTGTTGTTCTTCAATTTTCCTCTTTTTCTTATCCACGTTTCTGATCTAATAGAACTCTACATCTGATGAAATGGCCATTGATTGAGGCGTGTACTATTAAGCCGAAGCTGAAACTCAAATCTGGGAATTCCGCTATATCAGGGGTGACAACATTTTTTCAGCTTGTTGGCTACTTACAAATTGGTCTGCCCAGCCGTCCTTTTGGTCATAGTAGATAGATCATTTTGACTTGGTTATTTTGTAATTTTATTTATAACTTATTTTGTAAAATACCCAAGTCAAAATGTTGTACCTGCGATGACCAAGAAGACGACTGGACAGATCAACAGGCCCGATAATAGAAGGCTAGAGATTGGCTAATTAGTGTTCCTACCAGCCAATCAGATTGCTTCTCGCATTTCTTGCTCATTTGAGCGTTTGAATGGTGGCTTCCGTGATAGTTTGTTGTGTTCTGTTATTACATCGGCTTTTGTGTTCCAATTGAGCAACGTTAAATTTCGTCATGTCCGACAGTGACAACCGTCTTGTAAGGATTAATGCCATCCAATCTAGAGGAAAAAACTACCCGCACTATCTTTGCGATATTGACGCGGACTTCAGCAGGAACGCGTGGGCCGCACTTTTATTACGTCGACAAACCTCTTCGCGGGCCGCACAAGATCTCTCGACGGGCCGCAGTTTGCACACCCCTGGTGTAGGATGTAGTAGCCATAGTTTGGTTTCCCGTGAAGCCCATGATTTCCCGCAAACAAGCGTTTCCCTGACCTACCCACACATTCTTTTCGAAATGTTGAGTTCACCCAACACTATATACAGCAGTTGTTCGTGTGGGTGACTTATGTGGTCTTGGGAAGAAGAGGAACTGAGCTTCACGACGAGATGGGATTCGTCACAGCACAATTACGTTGCAAACTACGAATTACTTGCAGCGCTTGGAGACTGCTTGACGCTGGGAAACTGCATGCGCGTGTGTAACTGTGTATCCAATGGTTATGACGTCACCAATTATAACTCTGCCTAGAGATGGTTAAAATTAAGTTAGCTTCGTTACAGATGTGTAAATATGTTATGTTATCAATTATAAGCAATAAATAACACATCGAGTGCCAAAAAGCTTATTAAAGGTAAATAAATAATAGTTTCTACCTAACGTAGAATGCTCACGCATTTCTGATCATTAGTGAATCAGTCTAACAGTGTTTGTCATTTCACAGGTTTTGAGTTTGTACAAAATCCTTTGCAGGGCTTCGGCTAGTAACTAGTTAGATCTGATTATTGTAATTATTCCTGTCAGTGTCCACACCTCTGAAAGGTAACAGCTTCATATTTTGCTTGCTTGCTAAAATATTCTTAGTCGGAAGCATTGTAAATTCAATGTCTTGAGCTTGTGGTGGTTTTTCTTTCAGTACTAAGTAGTTCAACATTAGATTCATTTGCTCAAGCCGGTGAAGGATCTCAAGAAGAGGGCAGAAGACGTTTTAGGAGGCGCATCAGAAGTGCCGAAAATTCTGATGCAGATGGTAGTGGTTACACTTTAGTGCCAACTCAGCAGACAGTTGATTCGTTTACTAGTTCAAAAAGTAAGTCGAAGAATTCTGTTTGTTTTCCTATGCTGTACTTATCTGAGATGTGATATGCATTACCCCTGAAAGGCTCCAGACCAGTAGATTAATTTTCTCTATTATTATTACTGCTGCTGCTGCTACAGTGTACTACTACTACTACTACTACTACTACGACTACTACTACTACTACTACTACTACTACTACTACTACTACTACTACTACTACTACCGCTGCTTGTTGCTGCTGCTGCTGCTACTACTACGATGACTACGACTCCCATTACTACTACCACTACCACTATTGCCTACTGTAGCTTGACAAAATGGAAATTGTTTTTCTGCTCATTTGTATTCCTTGCAGCATAGTAGGGCTTTTTAATTTGAAGCTAAATTCTTCGCCATCTGTAGTAGGATAAAATGAGTTTTGATGTGTAGCTTCTTATACAAAACTGACATATTCTATATATATATATATATATATATATATATATATTTCAAAATATAGAGATATTTGTAGTGCTACAAGTAACAGCACATTCAGATTAGTGAGTTTTTTCTCCAAGTACACATGTCAAGTAACTCGCAAGGCGTATTCAGACTAGAGAGCAAAACTTGTTGCAGTTTACTACCCGCTGATGTTCACTATTCTTTTCCCGGCAAGAGTAACTCACTAGTTCATCAACGTACTGCAACTGTCGGAGAGTTTGCAATTTCTTGCTGACAGTAACTCGCAAACCAGTTCACACTTGCAAATTTCTTGTCAGACAAAAAAGTCGCAAGAGACAACTCACTGGTGTGAAGGCACTGCATTGCAGTGGTACTTGAACTGCTTCAAATACAATAATTTTTGGTCATGTAGTTTTATTATTTTGCTTTGGTAAGTTGTTTTTTTAATGTTAAATGTACTGTTAGATAATCCATGGTTGTTGCTTAGCCACATTCTTGAAATGTGTTAATAGTAGCAAATTTATTAATTACGAGGTTTTTTGTTTTTCATAGACTCAGAAATTCCCTCTACTGGCAAAGTTATTGGTGAACCGGTAGAGGGAGATCCAACAAAAGACATGGGTTGTGTTCTACGTAAGTTTTGTAAAAAGTCTTCTACGAAAAAAGATGCTCAGAAACAGGAAAATACACAGTTAGAAATAGAAGGCAAAGAAGCTAAAAAAGAAGATATTTCAAAGCAAAAAGTTAAAAATGAAGCCACTGATGTGGCAAATGAAAGCGTGGGAAAGAAACTTCGAGAAAAGAAAACACCTATAGATGTTTCAACATTTCCTAGTAGTGGAAAACACGAAGTTGCAGGCAGTCTTGAAAAACTGGTTGATAAAGAACTCGTTCAAGAATCTGTTGAGAAAGAATCTGTAAAGCAGTCTTTTGCAAGAACATCTCTTGATTCACCAATAAAACTTAGTGATACTAAACAGAGTAAAGATGCCAAATTCGGTGTTCCTTGGAGAAAATCTACTCCTACTGCTGCAGTTAATGAAGAAGTTGCCAAACTGCCTGGCGAAATTGTAAAGCCATCTGATGACAAGAAGGCTGACCAAAATACTCTTAAAGTTATTGAACCTACTGGGAATGACATAGTGGTCGTGCAGGAAAAAACATATTCAGCTTCCCAACGACCCGTCCAGCGTATTAAATCAGAGAAACCTTCAGATGTCAATGATCACACTAAAGAACAGCTTACAGATAAAAAAGATAAAGCTAAATCTGCACCTGAAGAAGATATGCGTACATTACTGAATGAAAAAATAGAAAAACCAGAAAAAACTTTGCAAAAACAACCTGATAAATCAGTTTTTACAAAAACTGTAAAATCAGAAGAGAAGCCGAAACCTCTGTCATGGAGTGAAAAAGCAAAAGTTGCTCATGAAGCTCTTAAAAAAAATGTTGCTAATAAGTCTAAGGAAACACAGGGTATAAACGTTAAAGAAGGTACCAAAAGTATAACATCCGAAAAGGCCTTGTCCTCATCAAAACAAACTTCTGTGGAAAAGGAGCCGTCCAATTTATCCACTGAAAAAGATGCAGAAGGTGAAACTACCTCGCAACAACAAACATCTTTTTCCAAAGCCCCCCAGCCACAGATAAAATCTCAATCAACTTTCAGCAGCAAAGAGTCAGTTCAGAGACAAAAAACTGATCAAAAGCCAGAAGAGGCAAAGCAAAATTCTTTAGCTGTTACACGTGAAGTTATGTCTCAACCATCCCAGCAAGATAAACACAAAGAAATTACTAAAGCTGATAATAGTACAGAAAAAGTTGAACATGGTAAAATCGAAAGAATAGTTGCAGACACTCAAGTATCTGATGTACCAAGTTTTCAGTCTCTCCAAGACATTCAATTTCCAAAATTAACTGTGAAGCAAGTAGTTAAGGTTGAAAAATTCGAAAAGGATATGGGACCTGAACCAGAGTCAAAAATCAAGAAAGTGCCAGAGGCAGCTGGAAAAGAAAGCAAAGAACCTAACCTATCAAAAGTTAAAAAATCAGAAGGCTCTAAAGTTGAAAAGTCAAATGTGTCTTCTGAAAGTATGTCAGCAACAAAAAAAAAAGATTCCTTTCCAGAAGATAAAACGGCGCAATCTAGCAAAAAATTGGTACCTGAATCTTCTTCAAAGAAGCTTAAACATCCAGAATCTTTGCCTAACAAAGATTCTCTAAATGAAATGGAGAAATGGGTCCATTCTGCTGCGTTTGAACCTTCAACAAAATCTAATCAACCTAACGAACAAAAGAAGGACTCGGGTGCTGAGTCGTCGGTTGGTAAACAGTCTAGTCGTGAACCAATCAAACTGGCTCACCATGATGCAAGACCACCGCCATTTATGCAACAGAGTCTTTCCTCTGAAATAAGAAAAATACAGCCACCAGAATTCTTGTCTGGCAAACACAAAGCTGCCACATTGCCAGCCCAGCTTGAAAACAATGATCAGGTAACTGATGATAGGCAACTAAATAAAGAAAAATGTTCTGTTAGTTAGCTGCTTAAGTACTATTAGACATGATTTAAAAGAAAAGCGAGAATAAAACGTACATCAGGCAAAAAGCAGCGTAAATGTGGCATTGCAGAGCTTGTCAAATTTTCTTGACAAGCTGCCATTGTTTATAAAATGTTACTTGTATGACTGCCATGTTTCTTTCAAAAGATTTGTTTATTTTCTGCATTTTATGTTTTGAGACAAGAAATGTGGCATGTTCAGCAGTTTTGTGTTTGAACTCTCATTGTCTCCCCTTATTTCTCGCTTTTTCTTCTTTGTCCTATTGTTACTGTTATGATTTTGTTAATTTGTGATTTTGGCACTTCTTGTTTGCTTTTGTTTTTCATTTAGATTGTTGATATGGTGAAATTGTATTGGGCATGGTTCATATTACTTATGAAACAATGTTCAATGTTGTAATTTTAAGAATAATATTTTTTTGGCAAAATGCAAAGGCATTGTAAAGATATGATATTTTTGCATGAGATAACATTGTGCATTTTTGCCTGAAACAATATTTTTTCTACAAGTTATGTTGCAGTTTATAATGTTATTCTGAATTAAGTTTCTAATGTGCATATGTATGTGCATTTTTGAATGTTATTATATGAATATTATTTCTGGACATCTTTAAATTTGTGGCCAACATTCAATTCCTGCCACTGCTGCTTTTTGTCTGATTGCGTTTACTTATCGCGTTTTCTTTCTGTTTATGTGTTGAAAAATAGCATGAATTTTAAGCAAAGCAAAGTTGCACTTACCGATAAAGTGCTGTATGTTTTTTCCATTTCATTTAAATAACGTTATTGCATTAGATTGGGTGGACATTAAAAATAACAAGAAATATAGGCGTTGTGTAATGTCTAGTCATGTTAGAGTTTATGAATTGCACAGTATTTTATTGTTTATTATACATTTACTGCATAGTATTTGCTTGTCAGGTATGTGACAGTAGTTTCCAAGATGATAGTACTACGCAGTTTGAAGACGTAGAGAATGTGAGTGAGTCAACCGAACCGTCAAGTGCTTTTGAATCAGCAGCTTCTGAAGTTGGACTTCAATCGCCTTCTGGGAATGGGAATGATTTTGGGGTAAAACCTGCAGAAATTGTCATCAAAACAGAAACTGAAAAGCCAAAAGGAATTCTCAAAGACAGTAGAAAGTCTCCAGAAAGAATGCGGTCTCCTGAGCACGTGCGTATTTCAGAAGAAGCAAAGGAGGAACAAGGTGATAGACTGTCTAGAAGTCGTGATCGGGACAGTCCTAGATCTATTCTTAAACAAAGAAGCCGCAGCTCTGACAGTGAAGATGAGCACAAGGAGATAACGTCCATCTTAAAAAGGCGGTCAAGCGCAAGTGATTCTGAGCCTGTCTCAATACTAAAATCACCTGTTACTGTTGGCTCATCGCCATCAGATACGCCACCACCGTCTATTTTGAAAAATCGCAGTGATAGTCTGCCTGGTCGCGAAATAGAAAAGCCTGCTTCTATTCTAAAATCGCGTTCCGTTGATACGATAGATCATATCGATGACAAGCCTCATTCAATACTGAAACAGTCTTCACAGCCCACTAGTCCAACAAAAGAACCTTCTATTCTTAGGTTTGGTCCACCACCTGCGAGTCCTACAAAAATGACAGGACATGGTATTCTTAAAAAGAAAACTGTTGAGGCAGAACCTGCAACATCTTCTAGTTCTGGTCAAGATTTCCAAGAACCATCAGCAGAAATGCTAAGTAGTGTTCCCGCTGCACTGGACATCGCTCCATCTGTAGAATCTGTACAAGTGCAAAACCGAGAAGGAGAGTCATCTGGTGAAGAAGATATTGAGGAACGCATTAGAAAGAGTAAGCCAAAAATTGTCAAAGAGTCTGACCTTGACGCAGCAGGAAAAGAATTGCTGCCAATTCTGAAGCAGCGTCGTGAATTTGTAGAAGACATCGATCAAGTCTTGGACGAGTCTGACATTGATTCACAAGTTAAGAAAATTAAACCAATCGTTCAAATAAAAGATGATGCAGACATTGAGGCTGCTGGTAAGGAACTACAGCCTATTCTCAAACAACGTCGAGAGTTTGAGAAGGAATCTTATTCTAGTTTTGACGAATCTGATATAGACTATAGGATAAAGAAAATCAAACCTCAATTTGCAGTCAGAGAAGATGCAGACATTGAAGCTGCTGGGAACGAATTAAAACCAATTTTAAAACTGAGGCGAGATTTCGAATATGGACCCAGTATCGACGAAATTGATATTGATAGTAAAATTAAGAAGTCAAAGGTGTATGTTGAGAAAGAAGACGCAGACATAGATGCAGCACACCCTGAGCTTCAACCGATATTAAAGCAACGTAGAGAATTTGCTCATCAGCAGTTGAGTGTTGATGAAGTTGACACTAAAATAAAAAGACATTCGTTATCAGGCAGCGGATCAGATACTGAAGGTGCTGCAAGCGAGCTTGCCGAGCGACTTCGAATCAGACGTGAAAGGGAAGCCCAACTTGAACAACAAGCGTCGCAATCTGGAGAGGAGGGTGAACCTCCGACTTGTCCTGTTGAAATGTTGTTAGCTGTGAGAAAGCAACTAAAGCACACTGAAGAATCGTCCGACAAAGATGAAGAGCAGGACAAAGAACCTTTGTCTATACAGGACAGAATTTTGAGAATGCAAACAAAACTTGAAAGCGGTAAAGCAACACCTTCATCATTAAGAAGGTAAATCTTTTTCTTTTATCAGAATTGTTGGTTCTTTAACTGTACTTCTTTTTTAACTTTTTTGTACTTGTAGTTGTTGGCTTTTATTTTGTTTTTGACAAGATTGGTAAATTCTGCAAACTTAAAGTCAATTACTAAACTAATTAGAGCTTATATATTAGTTAATTAACCTAGCTGTAGAGTAAACTATTGTAAAAATTAGTTCAAAGAACTTAAAAAAATGCTTTTTAGAAAAATGAAGTTCCATTGTAAAACACTCCAGAGATTTTATACCTATTGTTCACTTAAATATTATAAACAGGAAAACAAATGTTAAGCTATATTGTTACATAAATATTTAGATTACACCATAATGATCACATAATTTCAGGACGTCGACTGACATTGATGAAAAATTTGATAAAGTACTGAAAGGTTTTCCAATGGAAACAGATGAACAGTTGCTTACACAACTTGATAACAAGACCAGTCCACCAATGCGTCAACGACGCTATTTACGTTTTGATAGAAATGGTGACCGTTATCGTACACAGCCGGTAACTCTTGCCGAGAAAACTGTCGCCGAAAGGTACTTCACTCATTATTTATAATCATAATTTCAAGATTATCATTAATAGAATGAATGCCTGTGAGCATGATCTAGTAGAAAATATTAGTTTAAGTCTACGGTTTGTTTTCAGAAGATTTGACTAATAATTGTGGATTCATAGAGCCATTTAAAGAATACCCGTAAAATTAAAATTGCTTGGTTCTTATTAATTCGCACTAAACTGAAGTATGGTGAGTGATATGATGCCCCTGTCGCATCAGACTCCGACTGTGAAGACCCTGGTGATTAGGGGTTTTGCACGTTCTGGATGGGATCAGCAGTTCAGGAAAAGTGGTAAGGATCTTGTACTGACTAGTTGTTTCGGATCCGAGTTCCCAACCCCGAACTATAAATATAATATCAGTAAAAGGCGGTTAAGAAAATTAGTGAAATTTTAGCTCCACCTGGCTAATATTGATAAATGCAACATGATTCACCAACCCTTACATTCAAACCCTACTTGGTTCTGGCCTTCGCATATTTCCTTTCAGCCAGTATGTCTATTTTGCTAATTAGTAATTTCAACTAGCAGTCTTGGAATTAAGATTATATAAATTATTTTCATGTCTTTATTTAATGCTGTTTGTTAGCTTAACATAATTAATAATTATAGGTGCTTGAGGTCCTGGACGAAAAAATGCATTGATTAACAGGTTTCACCCACACACATTGCATGCCAGCTAGAAACTCATTAAAGGCCTGCTGACTAAGAAGCACTTTCTGCTTTGGCAAGATATAGATAGGAAAGATATTAGTAGCAGTACTGTGACACAAAAATAAAAATATTTTCAGAAATTGTGCCAAACATTATTGCAAATACATTCTTCCAGAAGCATCACATTCATGGAGGTTTGAATGCTCTCAATGTGCTGCAAAAATCCAATTCGTGAATCTACTTTAAACTACTAAGTGATGAATAACTCGATAAATGGCTCATTCGTCTTTGTATGCCTCAACAACTTGAAAGAAATGTTTTTCAAATTTTATAAATTTAAAGTTTGGGTTTGGGATCAGGGTCAGCACAGGATGAGATTTTCAGAAATAGGGTTTGGATTGGGACTGAATGTTCAGGAATGTGGATCTAAGTTTGACGAAAGTTAAAGATCGAGGTTCAGAGGTCAGCAGCCCAGATCCCGAACACTCCTACAGCTTCTCCTCGAAATTCGGCAATCTTGGTTAGATCTCCGAAGATCATGACAAAATGAAAAGATTGTTTCTTGCACTCTGAATGAACATAAAAAATTGCTTAATCCACGCTGTCACCGGTCATAGTTGCATAATGCAGACTCGGACAAAAAGTCCTAAAGTACAACCCAATGCAAGAGCAATGATACAACATTTATAAGGACTTTAATACTGTCGTATGATGACTACACAGATAGTCTGAACTCCAGTACATCCAAATTGCGCTCCTACAGTATTCTAATTCTATCACAATCTTGTGGCAATAACTTTGAATGTACTCAAAATTTTTCTGTGACCTTGAAGGCTATAATGAATCCCCATAGATGATCTAACAGAGACCGGGCCAATTTTTAAGATTGCCGTGTGAAGTTTTCCACTGGTGTGACTGGAGCTTAAGACATCAACTAAAACAGATGTATTTTACATTTGTAAAGGTTTTATTTATTTAACTGTATTGTAAAGATGCACGATGCGTTTTTGTATTTAAATGTGCGTAATGCATTTTTTGTTATATAGCCCTCAGGATAATAATGAGCAGCAGATCACACCAACTGGTTTGGAATTTAAATCACTAGTGTTGGAAAAGTCTGCCCATTATAATGTCTTTGAGCAAAGAGAAAAAGAGCTCAAAAAACATCCGCTTCTCGGATTCCCCAGCACGCAGAAGTCTGAATTTCCACAACCGTTCCGGTAATTTTTTCTTTGAGTATCTTCTTGTTTGGTGATGTGCTACTTATTTTGTAGAATCCGGTTATTTTGTAGAACATTTGTATATATATTTAGATATTTATTTATTAGTGTCAAAATTACATACAAGACCTACATACAATATCAATCTTGAAATGTACAAAAACCAAGATATATATACAATTTCAGTTATGAAATATGATGACACTATAATTATACAAACAAAACAAATAGTGTTAGTTATATTAGTTATCTAATGAAAAGTTTAATGATTAGTATTTAAAATAAATTGTCATTCATTGGGCCTCATTTTCAATGATATGGTCATAACATAACATTTTTCGTCATGTCTTAAAAGTGCTTTTTCAACATAATTAATAAATGCCATAATTGCTTCTAGATCATTACTTCCCATCAAAAATAAAAATTTATTCTGCATCGCTCATAAGGAAAAATTCTGGAATAATTACATTGATGTGCTTATATAATTTTTTCTAAGATCATTGTAGTATGGCCATTTTATAACAAAGTGTAATTCGTTTTCGATTTCATTTCTTAAACAGTATGAGCATATACAATTCTCAGCTATGATTTTTCTAGATTTAATGTACCTCCCTCTTTCAATACACAAAGTATGAGAACTGATTCTCAGTTTTGTAAGTTTTGTTATAGCATATTTCGAATAACCACAAAGCAAATAGTTTTCCAGTTGATATTGTTTTTTGAAGGTTCGATATAGATATAGCTGTACCATAAATATACGATATTAGTTTTGCGACCCACTATGTTGCAAATTAGTTAAAAAATTATCGTTGTTAGCATCTTTACACTAATCATCGTCTACACTGGAATGTACACAATACAAATTCCAATCCATGTAGGTAATAGGCATGTACAGTTGTACACTTATATGGCTAAACTAGGCATCCTGAATGTCTTAGACATGTGCTCACGTCAAGCCTAGATGTATAAGTATCCTATTGACTTGGAGGTCATTAAATATTAAATGTGTAAGCCGAATTAGTAAGTCATCACATGCTCATGAAATAATGTACAGCATGTAGTGTACAGACCAGTCTATTATGAATGTACACAATCAGTTTCAAGCAGTTTTGCAAAATTACATACTATGTGGATATATTTTGGCTATTCACATACTACGTTAGATTTCCTTATAGTTTATAGTGAGATTAGTTGCACGTACATCAAAATATGTGGTTTGTCTCAGGACCACAGTTTTATCTAGGTGACTAGTAGACTTTGTGAATATTTGGTGTGTTTAAAATCTGAATCTTTTTACGTTTTATTGTTTGCATATATGCAGCATTTTTTGGTTCCCTGAATCATTGAAGCTTGAATATTCGAATTTGTTGCTTTTTCCGGCTAGGCTAAAGGGTACAAAACCAAAGCCACTCCGCCGAGGGCCAGCAAGTCGGTACAAAACTCTCCCAGTAACCATCGGTGAAATTGAAGAAGCGGAAGAGATGAAGAATGGAAAAAAATCTCCCAGCAGCCCTTCCAGGCCATTAGATGCGTTTAGGAAAAACTTACGCAAGGTAAACCACTAGTGGTAGCTTCTTTAAAGGTATAACTTTTTTGACAGTTGTAGTAAAATCTATCCATGCATTTACAATGCAAACGTGCTAAGCCTTATCTTAGTGAGACACCATTAAATTTATTAAATTGAACTATGCTGAAAGCCAATTGAGTGTGACATTGGTGGTACAATATGGTATTTGCTTTTGTCAGCATTTCTTTTATAATTCCTGTCACCAATCAGAAAAAGTAGCTATTAAAAACTTTCAAAGTGCCTAGTTGTTCTGTATTTTGTATTGTATTCGGTGACTATTTCTAATAATATGCTACTAATGGCTTACATAGGTTGGGCAACACCCTGAACAACATCCATCGAGTGATGATAAAAATAAAGAGCAAACAATCTGTTCTGGCAATGACAATGAGGAAGAACAAGAGGACAGTTTGTGCAAAATGAGCATTGCTGACAAAATGAATTTATTTACTCGTTTTGAAAGAGAGCAGAGGCTAGGTAATGCTTGTTTCAGAGGAATTCCAAATTACCAGCATTTAACTTTGTTTTTTTAATTCAAATGCATCAAAAGCCCTACTAATTCATTGATAATCGTCAGTACTAACATTAATGATATTCATGTAGAGAATCGGCACAAAATTTGTCTGTACTTTTTGCACTTAGTTTCCCGTGATTAATCCAGTAAAAGTTTTAGATTGTACAGTAGCATTCTTTAGGTATTTCAGTCTTTGCTTGAGAGTTGGGGGGGGGGGTAAAGTATGTTTTGTTAAATGTGAATAAAATATCTTAAATTATACTGGGCCCTGTCCCACTTTATGTAGAATAGTTTATTTTAAGTTGAAAGAAGAAATTCCTCGGTATAGTTTCCGTCTTGTCCATTTTTCCATCTAGCGTTTATTTATTATTATTGTTTACTTGTACCTTTGTTTGCCTGTTTCTATTTTGATAGGTCACTTGTTTTTTAGTTACTTTTTGTTTATGTATTTTTTGTCAGTCCATCTTTCTGAAAATGAGAAACAATTTACACATTCCATTTGCTAATGTAACTGACCTCTGTATTTTTTATCTAGGAAAAGAGAAAATGCCTATCCCACGCCATGTACAGCGACGCATGCAGTGGAGTCGTGCTGCAACTCAACCGGTAACAGATGTAGAAGTTAAAGAAGCTTCCATGATTGCTGAGGAACTTGAGGAAAAAAGCCCTGAAAAGTTATTTGAGAAAAAATCTCGGCTACAAGGCAGTTCTAGTCTAGACTCCTCTGATACAGTGGTGCCACCAACATCGGAAATGCCTGGTACCGTGATTAATGTCTCCCCATAAACCCTCTTTTGTAGACAGAATTGTCTG
The DNA here is from genome assembly GCA_030141605.1 of Tubiluchus corallicola. Classification (NCBI taxonomy): domain Eukaryota; kingdom Metazoa; phylum Priapulida; class Priapulimorpha; order Priapulimorphida; family Tubiluchidae; genus Tubiluchus; species Tubiluchus corallicola. Next base: position 1,330,448 of record JAQGDQ010000005.1, read on the forward strand.
TTTTTTGTTACCAGGAATACGTAGTGTTTCTGTAAATAGTTCTACTTATTCCTGTTTTATAGACGGCCATATTTAGCAATGCAGCTAGAAATCTTTGTAGATGACTACTCACGTATTAGCTATACTAAACATTATCTTCCTGATGCAAAAATTAGAGATTAAAAGTTTTCTATATAACACATTTTCAGTTTTCTAACCAGAACAGTTTCTGAATCTAATGCAGTAATAACATAGATTGTAGTGTGCCTCCTCCTGTAACCAATTCTTTCTTTATTTGCTAGTTAAGATATGGTGCTGGAAGTTTTCTACTACGTATACTGACTGCATTTCATAGTGCAAAAAGACCCCTTTTATCTAGTCACATATTGCTCAAATCAAATTTCTTCTTGCTCGTGTGACAAAAAAAGGAAAATCCTCTTAGCCATGCATTTTCAGTTGGTCATGTATTCTGTGCAAGTTGTAGAAGTACTTGGTTGCTTTGTTGTAGAATTAACTGTGATATCCCTTTTTGTATATTGATGTATTACATAATGTATGATATGTTCTTTTATAATAACTCTTATTAACTTCGTAAATTTTTTTAGTAATCTTCATTATGTAATAAGAATTCTTTTTTGCATGTGAAATTTTGCTTGCTTACCTTTGTAATGTGTTCTCTGAAACTTTTGTGGGCATATCAAGGTTTCATTTAATAGTTTGTTTCTTTATATTTGTAGATTAGGTCTTGTTATGTTGCACATATTAAATTTATAATTTCAAAACAACATAATTCTCATACTGCTATTAACAACCACTGCATGCCTGCATGTATTCTGTTTAGTATTTATCATTTTGGCCACTTATTTCAAATTGTCCCAGAGCTATAATGTGATTCAAATTTATATCACGGTACTTCGGCAGTGTTGGCCACTTTGAAGAGAGATGATGATGGTGATATTGACAACAATGCTCAGCATCAAGATGAAGCATCACAATCGAGTTTAATGGAAAAATTGCACATGTTTACCAAAAAACCTGTTGAGAAGGACGAGCAGTATCGCCCAAGTGTACGTGCTGTACGCAGGCGGCAGTTCCGTCAATCCCGGTTTTCAACCCAGCCAGTAACAATACAAGAAGTTCAAACAGCTGTTAAACTAAACCCGCTAGTGGCTTCGTTAATCAAGCCTCCCGATGTTGACTCACTGTCCGGTAAGTTGTACTTGTGTATTTCTGTTTGTGTGATAGTCAAAGGAAAAGCCATGGCTCCTGGAAGGAATGTCTGTCTGCTGTGTCATTTTAATAATCGAAGAAAATATCAGACAGTTGAAAACCACTAGAGTTGCGATTGTTCCCACCAGCACGTGCTTGTTTTCTAATGAGTAATATAGCACTAATACTAATAAGGAAAAAAAGCAGCTCACATTATCAATGCAATAACGGCATTAGAAAGATAGTCGACATGTGACAATTCTAAGTGAACATTGAATAAGCTGCAATATAAACTCTGCAGCCAGATTCATTTGGTATGACATAACAATGATTATATTTTTTGGAATTTTTGAACAAGAATTTATATGATCGTTTATTGCGTGGTATTTTAACATTTTTCCTTTAGAGTCAGCTCTTAATGTTCAACCCTTAAGAGTTACAACACGATACTAGAGATGCCGTTGTTTTAGAATATTTGAAGAAAAATTATGGAAGTTGATAATTCTGTTAACTTGTATTTGCAGAATTTTTCATTTTTCAGTACATCCGTGATATTTCTTGTCTAAATGCATCATGATTTGCTGTACATTTTGCACTATTTAAAAAAGAGTTAACATAAAAGTCCTTTTTTATACAAATTCATTTTTGCATGAAGGACACATCTCATTTATGTGCAAAATTTTCAATACCAAAACTTGTATATAACTTTCAGGAAATATCTTGCATGCATGCAACACATTATTAAAATTTTAATAAAGATTGGCATAGTGAAGGCATATAATGAACTGAGATTTTTGAACATTCATTTTCTTATATATATATTTTTAATTAAATAGGGCTTCCAATAAATGCTGCTCGAGGAATGGCTTATAAACTAGCAAAAGATATTCTAAGTGGTAGCACAAGCAAGAAAAGTGCTGCAGATATTTCTAATCGTGAGGGTGAGGAATCTGATGCTGCTGTACAGGTTGGTGTACAAAGCAACCCAACACCTGTCAGTAAGTTAATTTCTGTAATAATTCAGTAATACACTGCTAATACTAATAGAATTGAAAAACGATTGCAACAACATGGATTTAGAGCTAATAATGGGTCCACAGTGCTTTGCAGTTTTGTCAGTATCTGTTTATAGTCTGCTCTGACATCTGCTAAAATAAAATTAGACTGACTGAATTCAAATCCAAATTCATGAGCATGACCTTGCTTTTCACTTGATATGATTTTGATATACGATAGTCAAAGACAGCTTGTAATGCTGTAGTAGAAAGACGATTAACTATTTATAAGCTAGTGACATAGCAACCGATGAGTTGTTTTGGCGATGTAGGGAAATTTATCTTCTATCGTCATGTGGCAGTATCTTCGATTGAGCAGCACTGTCGTTGAATAACACTTTTAAGTTGCAATGCGGTATTAGTTCAAAGAAGAGTAACCTGCTATATAGTACAGATATAGCATTTTTTAATTGCTTTTAGTTTAGTTTAATTTGTGGAGTGTTGTGTTTGTAAATCACCCTTTCATCATTTGAAAGTTGTAACTAAACTGCATGTTTTTGTGCTGTAAGTTACGAAATTTAGGATTGAAGTCATGCAAAATTTGCATATCAGTTTGTGTGGGGCGTGAACCATTGACACAACCACAGTTTTTTTTTCAACAATTCTTTCACTTAACTGTTACGGTACCTTACTTTTAAGCTCTTAGTGACCCACTTAGACTTACCCAAGTGGTTGTTATCTATTGTTCAAGTTTATTGAATGCTTTGCAAGAATAACTAAGGAGTCTATTTAACATTTGCTGGGTACATTAACACTGCATTGTAAAAGTCTACTTCTATGTCAAAAAAACATTTCAGGTATCTTTAATGAAAATTTGACCTTCTTTAATACAGCCCAAAAAATAACAACCTTGTTATCTGGTCGTATTTTTCATGTTTTTTTTATTTCTTCTTTTTATCCTGTATAAGTGGTGAATTAAATATCCCTTTAAGTATTACAATGACTGAGGTACTCTGCTCTTTACATGCTTGTATTTGCTTTTAAAATGCCAACGTTGGTGACCTGTTTTACACTGAGTGAAAGCTGTTTGCTCTAAGCTTTTTAGTTTGACCCGCAAAACACACGTTGTACGAGTCAGTAGCTCAATAGCGTCTTTGGTCTGTGTTTGTATTGTTTGACTTGTTCAAAAAAAGACGGAACTATACGTAGCAGCAACATGACGATATTGACAGGTATGTGTTTCACGACTTTGTCAAATCTGACACTTGTGGTTTAATTTTGTTAATTTTTGTTTTTATACATTTGTTTGTTGTCACATAGAGAAAGAAAATTGTTAGAAAGCTATTTCCCTGAACCAAACAAAACTTTTATTACAAAGTTAATTCATTAATTTTTGAACGTTTAAATTGCAAAATAATGAAAATGCAAATTTGTAACTTCAAAACTAGCAAGCAAATATTTCAATTTTATATCATGAGCTATTATCACTGTCTTTAAAACTGACAGTAAAACACAAAATTGATATTAAAATAATTTTTGTAAACTCATATTTACTCAAAAATATCATAGTACCATTTTAGAAATTGTTCACACATTTTCACCCAAATTTGATTATTGTATGCAGGTAATTACAGTAATCATCTTTAACTAGTTAAGATCACCTTTGAATGAATTATGCAATAAAAATTTAGATATAGCATAATTTCTGGTGTGGTACAATGATAATTTTGAGCAAATGTGAGTGTATTCAAAAATTATTTTAATATCATATTTTGTATTTTAAACACAACCATCAGTAACCCATGATATAAGGTCGAAACATTCTGGAACTTCTGTGGATGTATTTTTAAATAAATTCGTTTGAGAATTTTGAGACACTATACTTAAATGCCTGATTTTATCAAAAATATTTATCACTAGTTTAATCAATACTGATTTAATGAATTTTTAAATTAAAACTAGGATTCAAACATGTTTGATATGATCTTTGTATGTACAATTGCCACTGTTTTTTTCCTTTTTTGCATAGGTGATTAATTGAGCTTTTTTCAAAAAGATGTCTTTGTAATACCAGGATATCTTGTACATTTTAGACAAATAATTCTTATGGATTTCATAACTTTTTACTCTCTCTATATTGTACAATGCACCAAGGTACTTGTGAGCAAATGATTAATAGCAATTTTTAATTCTCCTCTTAAATCATAAACTAATAACTGTACATATCTCCGTATGTATTTCTGATTAGTTTTATTTTTCCTGTAACAAACCGGACATTCACCACATTCACCCGTGGAATAAACTTGAATACTGTAAATACATGTATACAATATGGTCAATATTATATTTATATAATGTAACCGGTTGTTTCAATCAGTGATCGAAGCTATTATTGTAATATTGCGTAATATAGATACCACAAGATCACTAGTTATTACTAAAGTGGTCAGGATGGAATTCTGCAATTATTTGGCATTAGTGTACTACTATTGTCAACATGTACACTTGCATACACGTCTACAAATTCTATGATACCACGTGATCAATTAAATCACTGCCAAAGAAACTTGTTATTACACAATTAAAGTTGTAAAGGATACAAAGTAGTCAGCAAAGGCTGCATTTCTACATCAAAGAGCCATTATTTGGCAGTTGTGCATAGTGTATAAGGAGAAACAAGATTACATGGACTTAACAAAGCAATAAAACGAAGAATGTAACTGCAGTTTAATAATATTAAATGTTATAGCCTTGGTAATACAAAAAAGAGTACATGTAGTGTGCTGAGTCTTACAAGGTCCTCTAGTTCATAAATGATATGGTATGTAACTTTAACCAGTTAAAGAATTTTCTACTGTTAAGTATTTTAATATCCAAATCTATAGCTATCAGTAGATGTCATTTTTTCTTGGTGCTCTAGCAAAACTAAATCGAGTCTGTGACGTAGTGCCAGTCTTGCCAAAGTGATTTCGACCTATTCATTGAAAATATTGGGTGCTTTAAAAGTCCCTCCCTGTTTATAAAAAAATTGTTAATTGAACCATTGGTTGCAGAGTCTATGATTCATGGGAATTTGATGGCATCAAACATGGTTTTATAATTTCAATTTACATGTAGATGCGTGTAAACACCATTTTCTTTACTGTACGTATCCATGCAGCCATTTATACATTTATTCTTAGAATCAGTGTGGTAGCAGAAGAAAAAGGCACTCAAAACTTTAAATGCAATCCATAAAATCACAAATACGGAATATCGATTAGCATCAAACAAAATTGAAAATCAAATGAGAAACTTATAACACACTCTACATATTTCAAACCCGTGGTTTATAGAGTTACAAAATACAATGCACTGAAGTATTTATCGCTCTAAGACTACTTTTAAATACATTATCAACTTTCTGGTTTTTCATAGCTACAAGTTTGGTCATTTTCAGTTAGACTTTTTCATCTTTTGACAAGTATGTACGTAATGAATGATAAATTAATAACACCATGAAGTTCCCAGACTGTCTATCTGCACTGAAAATAGTGAAAACTTTGCAAGCTATTGATATGGAAGTTTTAAGGTCATTAGTTTAAATTCAATGCAGCACTTTATGCCTGGTCACTTTGACAAAACTTTATTACAGTTTTATTACGGAGTGATTTGTTATAAAACCTGTGCTGAATTTTATTGTCCTGGTAATAACTTGCTACATATTATGGCAGTGCTGAGAAGTGGTACTAAGAAGTTCTCAAATGAATTTATGCACAAAATGAATGTTGCAGATTTTCAACATGTTAACTAACAGGATGTAGTAGTTTGTTCAATTTGCCCTAGATAACAGGTGTCAAAAATAAACGTTTTTGCAATTGCAGTTTATAGTTCTGAAATTGAATTATGTTACCGAGTTTTCTAGATGTAGTACTTAATATTAACATTATTTATCTCTTCACATCAGCAAAGATAGCAGACTGGTTACAGCTTAACCCCCCCCCCCCCCATAGCTATGTTGAGATCTTACAAAGCTAATTTCATATGAGTAAGAAAGTAAATTTAATAAAATACAATGTATATTTTCTATCATAGATCTTTTTCAATGATTTTATTTTGGCAACCTAATAAAATTTTTCTACTTGTATTTATTTTTGTATGTTCCTTTCAGATAATTTGATTTGACTTGGGTCTGTTTGTAATTGATATCAATTTGATTTGTTTAAACTACGTGTTATTAATGGCATTTTCTTCCAAACTCGGATGTGATTGAACTGATTGGAAATAATGAATTGCAGCATTGCAGCGTTTCATCATTTGAAAGACGTTAAAAAAATTTTTGCATTGAAGCCTAACTGTTTCGGTAAATTGTTTTGAAAACAGTCATAGAATATCTCTGCACATCTGTCATTGGCTTCACACGTCTTTATGCGACTTTTGTATTTTACACCGTCTTCTGACAAATTTTATAAATGTATGTAACTTCAGAATGTCAATTTTCTGAGTACCGAATCAACGTGTGTGAATGAAGTCCGTAATTTCATTGCAAAAACTTCATGGCTTTGAAATACGTGTCATATCATTAAGAGTTGTCAGAACACGTGTGCAGAAGCCAGTCGTCCAGGACAAGCAGTGTAACGCCATTCGAAAACGTGTTTCGTCCCTTTCAAATGAGTCATTAATTAATTATTTGTGATTATGTTAAAGTTAAAAAACAATAGTTTTAATTTCCCAATTTGAGCAGAACACTTTGCATCTGCATTGCATTAGTTCGATGAGGGTGGGTTTGTTACTTGCACGTGCATATGTGAGCACCTGAAACTCATTAGCGTTAGTTCAAGGAGTCAGGGCAGCAGTCTGCTGGTAGCTGAACTAAGCCACCGTTTCCTCTGCATCCAAGCGTTACATCATTAAACTGATATGCGCGGGAGCTAGTACTGGTTTAGCCCCTGTGCTGCGGGCATGCCTTCAGAGTTTCAGTTGAATATTGGCGTGTTAACAAAGTCATCGTACAGTATAGAGCTCACCGTGTTGATTGCAGGGATTACGCAGTATTATAATCAATTGTAATTTGTAAGTGTCTGTTGCGCGCAGTTGAAGTGTACATTAAATTTGTTCAGGATTTTATTGATTTATGGCTTGTGGTCTTTGGTTATTCGCCGTCGATGTGATGTAAAAGGTGATTTAGTCTTGTTTACAAACGACATTTCCACCTGTCATGTGGGATAGGCTCATTTCCTACTTTTTGAGCCTAACCTGCTTGTGTTTCTCGCTGTATTTGCGGGTGTCATGTGGTTACGATGTTTTTTGTTCACACCGTTGATAACCTTCGTCTGAAGTTATTTTCACGTGTAAATGCCATTAGAACTTATTTACTTAGAGGCGGGTGAAACTAGAAGATTTGCTTATGCTAATTTTCTGTTGACTGGAGGTTGTGTTACCTTTGGGCGCTACTGCTTTATTTCAAGGACACAACGTTAAGGCTGTAGTTTCAGTTGTTTGTTTTTCCTGTTTAATTTTGTTGTACAATCCGGATTTACTGTAATAATTTTGTGCTTTTGTGATAATTGTCGTCAAACCGCGTGCAGTAAAATTTATATAGCTTACGTCGGTTTTTGTTGTACAGCAAAAAGTTTATCCAATACTAAGTACACGAAGTTTATTATAAAATACGATTTTAGTCACTTTTTTCTTTCCAATGGAAATGAGTTTGTTTTGCATTTGTCAGCTACTTTTACAGGTTATGTCCTAAAAAGGATAGAAGATACTAGATGTCCATTACTGAAATGAATTAGGTAAAATAATTCACGCTTAAAGCAAATTGATTAACCTGATCTAAAAGCTAGAAAAAGTTGTGTTCAAAATACGTTAAACACTATTTAAAATTAACCTTTCCTACATAGCGAGCCTAAATCCGCATTCTGCAAAGTTATTGTGGCGCTTTGGTGAAGCAGTTTCAGCCAGCATTTGAACTTGTACCAGATAAAATAAGCTTGTGCCAAGTTTAAAGCCGAGTTTACATTACACCCAACCTTAATGCTCTGAATAGATTCTCCACCAGGCAGCCATTGAGCCAAGGCCGCCCAAAAACAACATTGCGATGCACATTTCGCTGTTCTTGTAAGACAACCTTGCTTGAAATACAGTTGAATTCCATCGCTAATGAATTGCTTCCTGGATGCGAGGTTGAGTTACCACTTCTGCACAAACAATAAGCAAGATAGGCTATCAAGAATATTCAGAATTCACAATTATAGTTTGAGTTGGAAACTTGTATACATCAGTATGTTCACATTATCACTCACAAGTTCACGAAATTGCAGGCATTTTCCAGAAGAGTGCAATTTTTGCACATGTATGGTGTACGACTCTTTCACAACCTGGTAAAACTAAATGGCTACTACTGTTTTATTTTACTACAGGGAATCTGCTGTTTCAAAGCTCTTATTAGTTCTGTACATTTTATGTGACACTTTCAGTAATGTGTAGTATTGAAATTAGCTGGAAGTTTCATGCTTTAGTTTAACTGTTAAAAAGCCTGTAATTTTTGTAGCAGCATTCACAAGTTGTGTAAAGCATTTAGAAATCTAGAAACGCAGCTTAAAGCAGTTTCTACCAATGCAGTGAACCTAGACAACGGTGTTTGCTAGAACTTTGCGTTTAAATTGGTTTCTGTTAGCAACTCGATTTTGAAAATGTCTGAGCTTTTATGCTGGTCGGGGCTACAAAGACAAAATGACGGTGAAATACACTGGCACTAAAAATGTAAGCGTATTAGAGTAATGTAATATAGTGTTAAAAAAACTCTGAAAGTCGTGCAAATGTGGATTGATAGATCTTGAGCTGATTACTTACTTTGCCCAAGTTCTCTGACTAATGTTCTCAAAATATAATACTTCGTTAATTACGGTCATTAGTGCATTTTTTATTATTTTCTGCTCACAGCCTTGCAGACATTTACTGCTTTATCAGCTGTCAGCTTGTTAAAATTTGAGCGAGTTTTCAGCTGTTGGGAGGAATGTAAAGTTAATATTTTTACAAGCGGACTCCATAGCTTTATGATGAGTTATGAAAAATTAATGGTACAGTGAGATTTGTGCAACATTACCTTAATTGCCCCTTTTTCTCCTGAAGGGAAGTAATTTACATGGCGAGCAGTATTGACCGTTAATGTTTAGGTGACTCATTTCACTCACATGGGTAGCAGAGTGACTCAGCTTGCTGCAATGGTATCAGTTGAGGAACAAAAGAGAGCGCAACATCTCTTTGTTTACAACATGCTATGTCTATGTTTGTTGTAGCTATCATGTGCTAATATTAAAATGTAATTGGTAGTGATTTTGAAACAAATAATTTTTTTTAATTTAGCGCTGCAGATATTTCCTTATCTTTAATCCTTTTTTATTGCTTTCAGGGATATTGAGGGATAAAGAAGAAGTGTCATTGGAAGTAGACATAAAATATAAAAGTGACAAAGAAGACTGTGATGTTGATTTGCTTGGAAAGCCTGAGAAAAAAGATTCTGTAGATCCAACTGAAGCACCACCGGATATTCAATCACAAACTAAAGTATGACTAGTTTTGCTTTTTTACATGTGCTACTCTTGAAAAGTCCAAAAATCTGCTGTTGTGAATATTTTTGGTAAATTGAATTTTCAAATAAGTTTCAAAAATTTTAGGCTATCTTGAATATAAATGTTTTTTCATCAAGCTAGCCGAAAGTGAAGAATGAACAAATTAACCATTAATCTTTACACATGTTTTCATAAATGTGTTTACTTTAACAGGTCGATTCAAACACTGTTCACAAGAGGCATACAAATGGAATGACCAAACATTTACAGCCAAGGTATACCTTGCTATGTGTCTCTGGGTTTTCTAATTTTGGCAATTTACTGTGCTACTTTGTCCATGAAGTGTAACTTGTACTCTTGTAAATTATATAACCTACAAGTGTAGTTGTTATTAATCTGTTGCTTGAGGCATGCGAATAACATTTAGTTTAATTGGAAAGGTAGCACCATAGCATGTAGTGGCCACCCTTTTTTGCAAAGTGTGAGTTGTGAATGAATGTTCGTTTTAATACTAGCTGATGTACTTGGTCCTACGATTGATTGGTTGTTTGCTAAACTGGCCACCGTTTTCAGCAATTTTATATTTTAAAATTAGTGCTGTCTATAGCCAAAGATGGAAAATTTTTGATAAAATGAGTTGTAAAGAAGATTAAAGGCAAGTAATTAAGTGAACTCCTGGGGTGTCCCATTCCTCTTATGAACAGCAAGCAGTTTAGCTTCGTATTTCTTACATTTTTTGAGGCATATGATGTGTAGTGATTATAAATACATTTTCCAATATTTCGTGACATCAGTGCAGTCACTGTGTAATTTGTCATGGACCGTAATTAACTAATTAACTGGGTTAGCTCACTAATTAAACTAGGTTTGAGAGTACTGCTGCTGCTGGTCTGGTGTGCAATGCAACCAACTTTCTCTGACAAAAATGTTCACATGTGTATATGTATATATGTGTCTTACGTAATACTCTCAGACCTGTCAACAAGTTCGACACAAAATAAACATGAGTATGCTTTACAATGTCAATTTGCTTGAGATGGTCAATTAAACTACATGTACTACACTGTCAATTCCAATACATGTATGTTAAACACTTAATCCATTTGTATTTTTGTGTGCGTTTCTTAATTTAACGCAAGTTATTATAGGTTAACAGTGATTGGCCTATTTAGTCCCCACCAACTATGTGGTTTAAGCAAGCCTTACAATAAAAACAACCTAAGGCAGAGAACTTGTTAAAAACTGGAAAATCATCAATTTGTGTCATAGTGATTGGTTTTAAATGTTTAGTTAAGCCGGTTAGTCAGCGAACTGATAACTAGTTTCCAACATTGAAACGTGATGTGTGAGTGGGCTATCTGTAGCTACTAGTCCTTCCAAAACGTCCTTCAGTAACTTCAAACCAATTAATAATGTCTGCTTTAATGCTGAATTCATTAGGTCATTTCCTTAAGAAATATTTCTTGATATTTGGGAAATATTTTAGGATGAATAGTGCTTAAGTAAGCTTTTGTGCCTCAGCTTTGGTCATATTTTAAATACCTTTTATGATGTGTTTTTAATATTTTTTTTTAAATACCATTTTGTTTCACAACATAGTTTTGTTATCAGAGGCATAATTTTATGTTGGTCACATTTATAATGAATAATTGTTTTATCCAGATGACAAACTGACAAATAAGCTCAATTTTTTTATTTTTCTTGGCTCTCTTGAATACTCTGACAGTTTTCTCTCTTATATGTACAGCATAAGGCTATTTATAGGTTAATATCTGCCATTGTCTTCACTGTCTACTAATCACCTGTAAACTACATTTGTGCTATGTTTATAGGTTGTGGTCATATTTGCCTCATCTAATCCTTACCAATGCCATAATTTGGCTGGATTACAGCATAATTAATGTAATAATATTTATTCACCTGTAATTATTGTACGTGATTTAATTCGGATTAAAGTGTAGCTCACTCACCTGTTTCATAAAGCTAGGCAAAAAGATTTGATTTTAAACTCCTCTGTAAATGCAATGTGTGTCATCTGATAAGCCTGCTATTGTATTCGTGTTTGACTGTGTCCATTAATCCACAGTTACTCCATATTCTTTGTGTTTGTCATGGTTCGTCTTATCCAGGGCTTGGCTTTTGCAAGTGAAACTTTCACTTATTAAAACTGCCTTTACTCCCAGCTGTTTAATATTTCTTTGATTTAATTAATTAGTTTGATATGTAATTTAGAACAAGTCCCAAAGAGAGAGTATACAGTTCTAAATTTTGGTCTGCCCGTGTTTACTTTGCGCTGTTTAATATTTGCAAGCGCTTTAATTGATTAGTTTGGTATGTAATTTAGAACAAGTCCCAAAGAGAGTATGCAGTGCCAAAATTTGCTCTGCCTGTGTTTCCTTTGCACTGTTTAATTTTTGCAAGTCTTTGATTTAATTGTTTCGTTTGATATGTAATTAAAACAAGTCTCGAAGAAAGTGTATAGTCCCAAAATTTCCTCTACCCGTGTTGCTTTTTCCATGATTTTATAGCTTTTTTGTGTCTTTCTGTGTGTAAAATAATTGTGTCATGTATATTTACTTAATGTTTTATACTTGGGTAAATAAAATAAACATTCAAAATAAGGTATTATTTCGCAAAAACCTTGAAATGCCTATGTTGCATGTGCCAGATATTTGTAATTGAAATAACAGGTTTTACCAGTTATTTTAATAAATGACGGAAAAATTGTTTACAGTGATCAGTAATCAAGTACTTGATTTCTGTGCTATCTAAATCTGTTCCGGACAAACAGAATTTAATTTACCCGGAAACTAGCAATCATAGTTTAGATGAGGGTGAAGTAATCAGAAGTCTATGGCAGAAGTCAAATTTACTTGATTTCTTGCATTTCTGGAATTTGCAAACTCCATGAATGTACCAGAAAACATATTATTCTGAAAGTTCACAAGCAGAAGCACTTCTGTTACAGCAATAAATTTATTGAAGAAATTCCACAAAATCCTTAAACTGAGTGCGAGTAACTTCCTGGTTCTATGTGTAGAGTTCAGTATTGATCAAACTAGTTAAAAACTGGACCTAGGCTTTTAGACCAAATACTTGTCCTTGTTTCTGGTGAGCTAGAAACTAGCTGTTACTATTTATAAAATGATGCACGCCACTCTTATTTATAAATTACACATTCATTGTAATAGTTAATGCTTAAAAGTTTAATTTCTGTTTGATATAGAAATATAAACTGCTAAATTTAGTTGCTTTGAAGCTTTTCGACAAGCACTGATTTTACTTAAAATTTCAGTTTTGCAGTAATTTTTTGATGTGGATATTCAGAAATGTGTACAGGATATAATGGTCACTGTAGTGTTTATTCAGTATGTATGGTATTTACACATTTAAATGGTAAATATACGTCAACATATGTAAATAATGACGCATCGTAGCTATAGATAGTACCACATACAAGTACTTTAAGTGTGGTTGTGTTTAATAGATGAAATGGTCTGGTAACGCACCTTGTTATTAATGTAAACTTTGTACCTTGGATTTACCTTGTGTCTTTGTCATTACTTGTTATAGTTTATAAACATAAGGCACTTCCTAGGTGATGAGATGCTAAAATTCTGATTGGTACATAGATGCGTGGATGATCATGTGATCATTATTACTGATAATGTTTGACTATTTGTGAACTGTGTATGGGTTCTTAAATTAACAGCACTTCACTAAACAGCTAAAACATCAAGTGTTAAGAAAACTGGAATATAATTGTGTGTAGAGTGAATTTGTAAGAGATAAAGTTAGAGTCACACTGTAATAGTATATTTAGTACAAATAGCCTGTGATATTGTCATGGAATCTGATCAGGATTATCTTTCTTTCACGTCATCTACTGATGATGAGTGGTCATCAGCAGACGACTCGTAAGTGTAATTTGCGGCACAACTATTTCATTTCTTAATCAGCCATTCTAGTTCAAACACAAAAATGCAAGTTGCATCATTACTTTGAATTCAAAGAGCTCTCAAAAGTGTAATTGAACAGTGTGCGTATTGCTGAATATGGATTCTTAAGAACAAATTTTCTTTTCAATTTGTGCACATGAGTTTTTCCCAAATTCTCTTATATCAAAGTGTGTGGTGGCTTTGAAATGTAATTTTAGATTGGAACTGGCAGTAATTTCCATGTTGCAGCACTTGGTAATTTCTAAATGTTTATTGAGCATGTTAAAAGTTTACTAGTTGGTTCAAAAAAACCTTGTCAAAAAATTCAGTTTCGTTGAAAACACACTCACGTAACTTAAACTGGTAACAGATGTTGTTTGTGTTCCTGAAGCTCTAGCCTCCATGCCTGACTTTGTCTGGATGAGCTTCGTTTGCTTCAAGTTGTTCACCTACTACCAAGATTTGTGCATTCTAACGAGAATAATTGGTTTCTGTGACCGAGCAAATTCTGAATCGAATCGACATGTAATCAGCATATTTTTTTTGTTTCTTGCAACTATAATGGTGCAACTTTTGCTCAGCCATATTATAAGCAGTTTGCTTCATTTTGTGTCAATTGTTTTTTAGACCTGTATCGATGCCTGCAGAAATTGCTAAAATAGAAAACTGCAATGAAAAAGGCAGCAAAACAGTTTATGCTGAACGACATCATCCCACAGCTCCGATCACTGATCAGGAGAGAGACGATGCAGACAGCTTAGGTCTAAGTTCTTCCATTGCTGAAAGGTGGGGATTTCTTTTGTCAATGCTTGTCGATTGTTTCAATTTGTTTTTTTTTTCAATAAAAATTATTTGCATGTTGATCCCAGGACAAAGCAAATTTATTTGGCTACTTAAACAGGTTAGCTGCATTGCAAAAAGCAGGAGAAAGGGCATGGAAAAAGAGAGTTCCGGGCAAGGATATTGAGGTTGTCTCTTCAGATTCTGGCGATGAAATGGTTATCAAGTATAGAGATAAGGTTTGTGATTTCATTTGCAGAATTTATTTGTGAGCTTCTTTTTAGGGGATCTTATGACAATCTCTTAAAGCAGAAATATATTAATTTGTGTTTTGAAAATGTTATGAATTCATTTCAGGTTTCAACAACAACATATCTTCCTGTATCCACTCTGTTTGAGTTTATATATATAGTCACAGTTGTTTCAGTTATGTTTTTACACTCATGATTTTTACATATTCCTAAATATATGTTAATATCATTTAGAAAGGAAAGCATCTCAAGCCAGAAAGGCCAAAAAGTTTGTCTGATCGGTTAATCGATTTGAATACATCGTCTGAAAAATGGCGCAATCGAGTGGGCGAGAAGGATGTTGAAAAATTTACTGTTGCGGGTAAAATGGGAGTTAAACAACCAGAGAGCCCTCTGGTGAAGGGAAAACAAACTCCAAAACGATCACCAAAGCAGCAAGTGTATCGGAGCAAGACTGGTGAGTTACATCTACCTGTGTAAATTTTAACTACCAGTGTTATGTTTCCTAGATAGTGTGC
Organism: Tubiluchus corallicola; assembly: GCA_030141605.1. Classification (NCBI taxonomy): domain Eukaryota; kingdom Metazoa; phylum Priapulida; class Priapulimorpha; order Priapulimorphida; family Tubiluchidae; genus Tubiluchus; species Tubiluchus corallicola. Next base: position 1,345,671 of record JAQGDQ010000005.1, read on the forward strand.
TTGATGTGATTGTCACCAAATTTAGTGTTTTTCTGCCAAACCTTTCCTAAGTAAGAGTTGCAAAATGTGGTTAAAAAACGGCTGTAGAATAAGTTACGTTGTTGATGACATTAGTGTATGCAGAGTATAGTGTGTAAATATTGCATTATGCTGTCTTATTTGTATACATGCTGTATAATCCTAGCAAAGTAAACAACACTGTATTAAAATAGTAAATGCACGTCATATCAACAATAATCGTACATAAGCATTAAATTTAAAATAGGAAGATTATTGTTATCTGTACAGTACAATTTCTAAAAGATCTGTTATGTAGTTTTGATCAATTAAATAGTAGTTAAACAAATTATTCACTGATGTCTTCATTCTAACAAGTTTTGTGATCTGATCAATTTCTTTTGAGGTGGTTATAAAGGTAGTCATTGTCTTAATTTTAAATATTTTACCATTGCAGAAAAACACTGATAAGTACACAGTAGCATAACTATTTTTTGGTCTGCCATTTGAAGGTAAAATGCTTACGGGTTATGAATTACAGTTTTTAAACTGTTGTAAAACTGCCACAACTTGGTTGTAATTTATTTCTTCATAATTTTTTGCAAGTAAACATGTCTGATTAACAATGGCACTTGCGGTTTTTCACACGAAAGATCTCTTTCTCTTATTACCCATAGGCCTCCCTGCAACTGTGTATTTATGCTATTGACCTTCTGTAAAATTAAAAGTGTTTTTCTTGCAGTGGATGGAGTAAACAATTTACAAAATACAAACACAAATTTAGTTGCAAGTTCAGAATTTTTGCTGTTTCATATTTTCATTTCACATTCATTTCCGTACATGAAAATATCATATATGTATTGATATATCTTTTCTTGTGTATAGATACTAATTTAGAAGAAAAAGCTGCAGCTGCTAGAAGTATTTTAGGAAAAAGTTCTAGTTTTACTCCTGCTCATACATCCACACCTGTCAAATCTCAAATACAAGAACAATGTTGGGAAGAACGTGGAGAACCTGCAAGAGTTTGTGTGCCAACGACAGATGATGACGGCATTGAAAAATTCTTCACAACAAAATTTGACGTTGCTGCAAGTATTAGCGAAGATGTGGACTTTGATGCCGTGCTACCCACACAAACTGAGAAGTAAGTGCTGCATTTACACATCTGTGTCAGTGTTCACTGTTGTATAATTCTCAACAAACATTTAACTGATTTGTGATTCTGCTATATAACAACAACTATCGATGTAAGTGTCATAATGTAACCAAAACATGCTGAACCAATGACTTGGTTAGTATTTGACCAAGAATCTATTGCAGATGAAAAAATTTTTGGTAGGGTAAAATTGTTATTTGATAGCCTACGCACATACATATTTTGGAAAAACCTGAGCACTGTTTGCTTGCATATATAATATATTCAAAGAGTTAGCTAGAGAGGATATTGACCACAGTGTGCAAATGTGTAATTTCATCAGTACTAGTGGGCTTGTTGAGTAGTGTTTGAGTTGATTGTATTGTGAAGTGACTGTATTGATAATTGTTGGTTAATTCGGCTATTTTCCATTTGACAATTATTTCTAGACTGTCTCAGTTAAGATCTGTAAAACCCGCCCGACGAAAAGCTGGAAGCAAAAATCCTTTGCGGGCTTTGGCAGCTAGAAGTGATTTACGTGATACGTATTGTGAAGACAGTACAGGTATTGCAGACAGAGAAATGAAGAGACTAAATAAGGAGAAAAGTAAGTTAGTTTTAATTAGAAAACATTACACTATATTGAAGAAAGTTATTCTGTTTCCTAGTCAAATTATTGTTTTGTAATTGGTGTCTGCTATAATTTTATAGTTTATCTATAACCACTAATAGTGCACCACCAGTTATAAAAGTTTTTACTTCTATTAACTTTGAAGTAAAATTTGATTATTTCAGTAGCAAAAAGTTCGGGGCTGGCAGAGTCTGCACTTGCTGGTCTCGCGAGTACAGAAAATTTTAGCAATGTAAGTTTGAGAGAAGCAGCCAAATTTCCCAAGGCTGCATTAGTCGGTGGATATCTTCCCTATTTAGATGTCATGCTACTGCAGATTAAAGGTAAAGTCAAATAAACTATAAGTAAATGTCAATTTAGTTCCATCAAGTTTTTAATAATTTATATATAGATTTATGAACATTTTCTAAGCATTTTTTTGTTTTTTAATTTAAGACAATGTTTGTTTGTAGGTCGCAGGCATGTTCAGACAAGGCTTGTTGAGCCAAGCGCCAAGTCACTTAATCATGGCGATTGCTTTATTCTTGTCACACCCGAGACAGTCTTTCAGTGGATGGGCGAATTCAGCAATGTTATAGAGAGAAGTAAGGTAAGATGATGTTGTTTCTTTTTTGCAGTTGTATTAGTCTAAATTTGACGTGGCAGTTTGAAACCCTTCTACTGTTTGAACATTGTTGTTCTAGCGTATTTTATTACTTCGCAGGCAGCTGATATTGCGCAAACAATAAGAGATAAAAAAGACCTGAGTTTCACAAGCATGTCTAATATCATTGTTATTGATGAGAACTCACTTCAATCTAGTTCTGCAAATGAATTCTGGAAAATTCTTCAAGGATCTCCTAGTGATGTAGCAAGTGAGTTTCAGATTATTAGTTAGTTGATTAGTTAGTTTGTTTATTTATTTATTGACATTAATACAGGGAAAATATACTATAAAATTAACACTTACTATAAATCTTACAAAAAATGTCCATCTTATATACTATAGAGTTAGAGCGCATAACAAACCAAATTTTATCATTTAAATAAATTCAAAACTCAATTTGTTGAATTCATTAAATTAAAGATATTATTAAAGGTATCACAGCTATTTTGAATGCCTTTTACTTTTTCGTTTGTGTTTTCCTTCTAAAAACTGGATTGAAATTGCTTCGCTCTTACTGTTCAAGTAAAAAGTAAAGACCTTTTTATTAAAGCTGTCATAATGTTCTTGTTGCAGGAGAAGGACAACCAGACGAAGATGACACATTTGAACAAAAAATAGTGGATACTAATGTAATATATAAAGTAGAAATTAACAAATTAATACCATATGATGAATACTGGGGGCTGATACCAAAGCACACAATGCTGAAGAAGACAGAGGTTGGTTGTTTAGCTAATTTTTGCTGTTTTTGAAGAAAAAACATAAATGACAATAGAGAGATATTTATAAACTAGGTGATTTTGTGATGATAACTTTAGTGTCTAATTAGAGTAATGAGTTCAAAATGGGATCATTTGTTAGCCTTTACTTTTTTGTAGTATTAGCTAGTGATGAAAGAATTTTTCGTCTGTTTTAGATTCTGGTGTTCGATTTTGGTTCAGAAATGTATGTATGGCAGGGAAGACAGTGCAACTCGAAATTGCGCAAATCTAGTGTTGCACTTGCACGCGAGTTGTGGGAAGAAAAATTTGATTATTCAAACTGTGATATAAATCCAATTTATCCAAAAGGTAAACAATTTTTTATTTATTGAGTTAATAATTTAACCATATTGCATATACTGGTGATAAACTTATTTTCCATAATTTTACAAGTAATTTTGGACTTTATTTGACAGAGTTTACAGCTCAGGGGAGTAGACCAAAGTGGGCTTTATTTGCAAAAATCAACCAGAACATGGAAAATATTCTGTTTAGAGAAAAGTTCCTGGACTGGCCAGATGATTCCCGATTAATCAAAGGCAAGTTAGGAAAGGATATTAGCAAAAAAGAGGCAAGTCCTATTGGATCTAAAACAATTCTTAGAATAATAAGTAAATGCATTTGCTAAAATACAAATACGTGTTTGCACCTGAAATTTTTTTATGCATAGCTAATCGTCTTAAAGCATAACACTGGAAAATGTTATTGTACAGAAGTATGTTGTAAAAATTGTTTAAAAAGATTCTTAGTTGGCTATTTTAATTAAGATTATAACCTGTAATGCAATGGTTTTGTTTGCAACTTAAATTTAATTAAAGGTAAAATTATGTGCCTTTGTATTTCAGTTTGAAAATCTTGTGCCATGTGATGCTAAATCAATGCTTGATGCCTGTCAGACAGAGCCGGATATCATCCTGGAGCAATCTCATTTAGGTCGTGGCATTCAGTGGCGAGATGAAGGAGAAATGAGAAACTATGCTATTCTAACGCAGGGCATAGAAGTATGGCATGTGATGGAATATGACAGAATTAATTTACAAGTGGAAAACTTTGGGCAGTTTCACTCTGGTGATACGTATGTGATACGATGGCAGTATCAAATTGCCCAAGTCAGTAAGTAATTGATCTTTTTTCCCATCTTTGTAGTTTAAAAGGTTTGTAGTTCGTGAGTCATTATCACCATTTCATTTTCGATCTTGCGTTTTATCTCTTCATACTAAAATACTTAATTAATTATTATTAGAATTACCTATATGCAGTACTCGAATTGTAAATTTTTTACAGGATATATTACATATTGCAGAGACTAGCAACATAGCTAGAGGATCTCTGGAAGTGCTGTAAGCTGGTAGCGCCTGAAGCAAATTTTGTGGGCTTACCCCGTCTAGTGCAAAATTCAAACATACTTCTCTGCATATTAATTAATTATAGAATAATTAATAAAAATTGATACATACAAAATAAGTTATGCGATGATGGGTACTATTTGACTGCTGCAACGCGGAAAATTTTGACCACGGTTTAATTGTGGGAATTTTTATGCAAACTTACTATTTATGCTGAATTTTTTTACTTCTTATACTGCAGGGGAAACTAATAATATGTTTACAATTATTTTTTAACAGTTTATAAGCCTACACCGTACACTTCCATATACGTTCAATTTGATCACTGCCTAATACATAAGTTTTACTAATGCTCTGAACTAATTCAATTGAAGGTCGAAGCATCAGAGGAGGTAACCAGTCACGCCACTCAAAAGTTGGGCGGGAACGGTGTGCCTATTTTTTTTGGCAAGGGTCGAAATCTGCCCTCACTGATCAAGGTGCTTCAGCTCTTATGACTGTTGAACTTGACGAAGAGATGGGCCCTCAGGTAAGAAGCTGCAGTTTTGTTCTTTCATCGATAAATATTTCTGTTTCAATTGTGTTTGGTCATTTTCAAGTCTGATAAAAATGTGGTGTTCATGAAAAATTCTAATATGCAATAAGTACTACTTGCTAGAAAGTGTACTTTTCTGTGTTCCGCCTTGTGTTTTTAAGTGGCTTTGATGCTCTGCTTAGTAATGATGTTTTTTAAATAACATCTTTGAACTTCTTGGTGGCATTTGTTTTGTTTTTCACTTGAAAGTACAGAATTATTTCTGTAGTGAAAATTAATGAATGTCAAATTTCTACTCAATTTTTATTGCGACATTCTTAATTAATTTGTTGAGTACTTTGGCAGATTCAAGTTCTAGAAGGAAAGGAACCGCCATGTTTTTGTAATCTCTGGGAAGGTGGAATGATCATTCACCGTGGTAAGCGAGAAGAGGCAGAGTCGTGCACTCAGGGAAACTGGACTTTTTACGCGGTCCGAGGAGAAATGGAAAAGGAAGTCTGTCTGTACGAAGTTGAGAAACATGTAAAAAGCTTACGCAGTCGAACCTCATTTGTTCTAGTGAACAAAGAGGACGGGGAGGTATATATATGGCATGGCTGCAAGTCGAAAACCTATTCAAGAAGAGCGGCTTTGGCAGCGGTCCGGAAACTTGTAAAGAGGTACAGTAAATATGAAAATAGCTTTTGCATTTAAAATCTTATATTCTCAAAAATTTGGTGAATGAATGATACACTGTGAACATAATTTCTTACTGCAATCATAAGCATATCATAATTCATTTTGTAAAAAGGTTGAGAACATAAAATTTAAAAACACTAAGTGTACTAAAATGTGATTTAATTTTTTATATTTCATTGTCCTAGATACAAACTAATTGAATCACATGCCATATAAATTAATTTATTCTTCAGAAAAACTAATAATCTCAGGAACTGACTGCCCATTGTTTTGCTGTTAACCTGACCAAGGCATTTAAGCCTAAGAAAAGTGTCTGAAATGTGCTCAATAAACTACTTAACACGGAGTAAATTAAACCTATGATAAAACTTTGAATGATGCATACATCATTGATAGAACATATACATTTGAATGAATAGTTATTTTGTAACTGAATGCTGGTCCTAGCTTGGCAAGCTTGTGCATGTAAAAGCTTTTTTTCTTACTTTGATGGAATATTGATTATTTCAGAGCAGTTCTGAAGCAACATGCTGTAAAGCATAAATAATTGTAATCCATTTTTGCAAATTTTTTTCAACAGTTACAACATTTTTGTGCTAATGTGCATTTATATTAATAGATGATAATTTTTTGGTTTTCTGGTTAGGCGGCCATTGGAAGTTGGTTTTGGAGTTGAAGAAAGTGAAGAAATTGACATCTATGAAACAGAAGAAGGCTCGGAAGATCCGGATTTCATTGACGCTATTGGTTCCGGAGATCGAGAACTTTATGATTCTTTATTAAATGATCCTGATCCATATGATAATTTATGCAGGCTCTTTGAAATGAGTAGCGTCTCTGGCACATTCAAAGCAAATGAAATGTTGAATCCATGTCGGAATCCCAAGCTTCCGTCACCATTTCCATTTCTCCAAGAGGACCTGTATAAATCTGATCAGCCAGGTATATCAAAGAATAATGCGTCAATATCTGACAAACCAGTTTTAGTGTTACCTTTTATCAAGAAAGTTTCATCTGTATCACAAACTAGCCAAGATTATTTTAGATTTAACAAACATATAAAGATGAATTTGGCAAACTGGTATCTTTTTACTAACTGTTGCCAGCTGTAATAACTGATGAATGTGTTTTCTAGGTTGCATGGAAATTTTCTGGAGACGATCTAGTCTGGTTCTATTTGCATATATATTTTTCTCTTAAACTTTGCTAATAGCCTGATGGTGTTTTTTCTTTTTCTAATTTTAAAGGGCTCTTCATGTTAGATGCAGGGAATATTGTTTATCTATGGCAAGGTTGGTGGCCAGATGGAACTGACGACACAGAGAATGTTGTTACAGGTTCTGGAAAGCAGAGATTTTCTATTGACCAGAGATGCGCCATGCAGACAACTCTAAACTATTGCAAAGGTAGGACATTGTTTGAATAAGTAATTTTTGTATTTTCAGTTTTTGTTATTGATTCTCAGTCAGTTAAATTCTGTTGACATTTCAATTAAATTTGATTCTCATTTGTTTGTTTAGAAAAATTTTTGAAGTACGAAAACAAGCAAGCACGTCTTGTTCTTGCGGGCTGCGAGCCCTTGAAGTTTAAGAATTTATTTCCTTTTTGGACTGATGCATCAGATGACATACTGAATAGCAACAAACTGGTAAGTGAGGTCGACACAAACTCGCAATTGAAATTTAAAGTTTGCTAAAGAATGCGTCAGATATTTAGAATTATTTTATTTTCAAATTATGAAGTTTCAAAAGATAAGATACACTTTTGGCTGTAACTTGCATTACACCCAAATTAGGTAAAAGATGCCTTAATAAAACAGCAATTAATGCTTTATTTCGATTTAAAACTTTGCAGCTTGCCTACAAATGGTAAAAACAAATTGGTTTTGTTTGTGAAAATGCTCGTAATTTGCTCTGCTGAACTTTGTTAATTTGACATTACATGCGACTAATAAGGTTTCATATATTTCTGTTTGGCAATACAAAAAAGAACTGGCTCCTACTGATGATACATTATTCTACAAGGAATTTTCTGTTTAGGCGTACAGCCAGTACACACTGGAATATGGTGAAATCATACCAATACAAGATGTTTTGGACTCACTGTCATGCACTCAATATAGTCTGGAACGACTAAGGCAGCGTCCTTTACCCGAAGGTGTTGATCCTAAAAAATTGGAATCTTACTTATCTCCCATAGAATTTGAGGTAAGTGCACTAACATTTAGTTGATAGATTTTGTTCAACCATCAGTGACTGGCTCATTTACATATTGAATCAGTGACATGTGAATTTTTACTGTAATTTATCCATTGTTTTATTAACATGAAATTAATTATTTTAGCAAAACCTAAAAATGACAAAGGAGGAATTTTATTCTCTGCCCGATTGGAAACGAACGCAGCTAAAGCAGAAAATAGTTGGCATTTTCTAATTTGTATTACGTCTTTGTTGTAAAAATTATCATTTTTTCTTTTCATAAATTTTCTTAAACTGTGATAAACTCCTTCTGGTATTTTTATTTTTAATAAGTTCTTCTACAGCCTAAGACACAGATACTTGTTAACCCAGCTGGCTTTTGTTAAATGGCAAATGTGGTTGTGATTGCAAGCAGATAGCTTAAGATGCATATTATTAGTGATTTAACGTTTAACTTTTGCTCTAAACTTGGCCAATTATTTGACTGCAGGTTCAAACTTACTTATACAAATAACTTTCAAACTAGATTACTTTTCCTGTGAGAATTTTGTTGTTTTAGAAGTGGGCTTTTAAGCATTTTAAGTGGTAGTTATGTATATAATATCGTTTTATACAATCACCACATTGTTTTAAAAAATAGTATTTAAATTTTAGTATTAGTTTGCAAAGCATGCCTCTTGCCTTTAAGTAATTATTTCTATTTTTGTGCTCTTAAAAGCCATCATTTGCCTTATTTTGTTTTTAATTTTTTGAAAAAATGGTGTAGCATTTAATTAAGCAAGGTGCTGCATTATCAATTTCATTAACTCAGTCATTTTTATTAGAGTATATATTGTAATAACATTAATTATTATACTACAAACTATAAAAAACAGTCTGGGTAAGGTACTTTTTTGTAATAACAAGTGGTTCTAACATGTTTTGTACAGTTATAATTATGTAAGTTATTTTAACTAAATCTTTTATTGTTGAAAAGTATTTCATTTGGCTAATAAATAATTATGTAGAGCCTAGTTGTTTTGATAGACAATTGTTGAACAATAAAGTACAGTGCAATTTGTAAGTCAAGTGTTGACAGTGATTGTTTGGTTTGTTTCTAGTATTTTGTGTTGAGTAAATTCAAGTGTGATGTAATTTCAAGATAAGAATGCACAATCACCATCATTCATTCGAGATTAACTGTGAATACGAATATGTCTAACTCATTAATTAAATCACTGAATTTATTTTAGCAGCTTTTGCACCAAATTAAATCGTGTTTAAAATGACATTCGCAATACCTCACCTTATAAACTTGTTTTTCTACTACCCTGTTAGAACAGTAGTAATATGGGAAGTTTGTATCTTACAATCTACCAATACATGACATGAATTTGTACAGTATTTAGCTTTTGGCATAATTCGTCTGCACTGCACGCCATTTATATTACTCCATAGGGAGGTAAACGTCGTAATAACATCCACTGTTCCAGCGTTCTTGGAGGTCCAAATAAAATCTTTACAATTACAAACTGCAGAGCTGACTGCATACTGATTGTGCACAAATTGTAAATAGGCATGGACATAACTATCAAGCAAATCTTTTGACTACCATGAATGATGCGATTAATGCTGGTGGTTGAAAGGACATCATCTTCTGCAAAAATTGCTAATTCGCTTAAGCATTTTTCTATCTCGCTGTCACTAGTCAATTTTCTAACTTCATCTGCTAACTCTTGAAACCAAGCAGCCAGTTTAAATGTTGGAACCCATATCTGGGGTTCAACGGATCCTCTCATCGCTTTTACGTCTCTTTGAAAGTGTGGACTGACTTTTAAAGCTAAAAATTTTGTCCTAAATCTGCTGGACATGTTTCGTTCAAATTTCTCAAGTTTATGTTCCAGATTTCTGGCACAATTGGCTTTCATTCTATCAAAATTGTGCTGGTTGCGAGCCACGACATGCTTGGGTGACAAATATGCATCATTCTTACTTGTCGAGTAGTCTTCTTCATCAAAATCTGCAATAGTTTGCCATAATGGAAGCTTCTTTGTCTCCCTCTTCTCTTCACTCCAGCAATTCCCTGCCTCAGTTTTCTTATTCATTTTGGAGGCAAAATTTACCTTGCTTGCAGCATATGAACTCATCAACTCGTCCCAGGTTTCAATTTTTTTCTTTCTTCTGGGATAGTTATCTAAGTGATGAATGGGTGTGGCTGGAGTACCACTGATTAGACTATTTGCAATTTCATCGCTGCAGCTGCTTGACCTGCCTAAGTCTTTTGATTGTGGCATTTCGTTAACTTGTTTTCTACCGTGCATCTTGTTTCTGTACTTAAACGTTTGAGGATCAGCGATCGCATCCAGCATGCCTGAGGGAAGAGGCTGAACATTGCGCAAGTATTTGTTGTTCATATTTTTCAGAATCTTTAAAAGCTTGAGGATATTCTGGAGTTTGGACAAGAATTGCTTTCGTTTCCTAGTGTGTGCAGGTATCTTGTCCATTTCAGGCAGATGTTCCACAACACTCTCTACTTTTGTCATTTGTTTTGCTTTTTCCACACTGGTTATTATCTCTGTCAGTGGTATTTCTATGTTAGAAGTGCTGCACAGAACCATTTCACCCTCTACTCTGGCCATTTCTTTTTCTTTTGCACGGGCAGCGCTTGCCTTTTTGAAACACTGTTCGAAATCTTGCCCAGCTTTCACTTGTATTATGTGTCTATTAGATTCTTTTAGCATCTGTTTGATAAGACCCATGCCTGCAAACTGCCACTGAGAGTCAATAGGTTTTTGGAAAGTAGCAGATTCACTGGTTTCACTTTCGTTTTCAGGTGTTTTGTCTTCATATTTACTGCTAGTAATCAGCTTTTCAGCTGGATTTTTGTCAGCTACTGCATCACCCATTTATCTAGACTAAAAAGAAAGGATCGGCTGTCAGGCTTCATAGATCAAACTTTGTAACCAACTTTTGGCTGGTCAAATTTGCTCAGTAGTCATTGTCTTTAACACAATAAGTCCATTTAAATGAAATCATGTCAATAAGTTAGCTTGTGCTTAATAACATTCTTCAGACTTTTCCTAACAGTAGTTAGGAATGGCACAGTTAATGGATGAGTGGAACTGCTTCATTTCTCACTTTAGCGGAAGACTGTCTACCTCAAAGAGGGAGGACATATTTTATCCTAACGTGGCTAAAACGTCTTCTGGTCCAGTGGCTCATCTTAGAGGGCCTTCAAGTTGTGGTCTTGCCACAACTACCCAGTTGAGTAGGTCCTGCCATTGAATTATTGAATCCTGGATTCCAACTTGTTGTGAGTGTGCTAAATTGTATATATACTGTAGTGTAAATAAACAAAATGTTACTGTCTGGCAAAGTAACGTGCATGTTCAAAGATCGCATCAAGTTTTTTAAACGATGATGGCTGGCTACCAGACAAGATGCCACATTAACCTTGAATGGCCCTTATAGCTTCTTAATCTTTATTAATGATATTACTGATTGCATTTCCCCAGGGAGTGGCATCCCATTATTTGTTGATGATTTAAAGTCGTTTTGTCCAATTTGGGGCGACCGTGACCGTTATATTTTACAACACGACGGATGAAATTTTAGACTGCTGCAGCAAATGGTTGATGGCTCTTAAACCTAGCAAATGTGCTTTACTTAGAATATGCCCAAAATCCACTACACTTTACTTTCTAAATAATGTACAAATAGCTGAAAAAAGCTGTATTAATGACTTGGGAGTAATGAATTTCACGTGAACCATATAATTGCAAAAGCAAATTGTTGTATTGCATGATCAAGTGCTGTGTTATATTGAGAAATGCAGCTACAATTATTCCTCTTTCAGTTAAATAAGCTGTTGTTCGACGCATTTTGGAATATATATCGAAGTACGCTACTCTCACGAATGCTCTTGGAAGATCTCAGGATGGATGTAGGCATACTGGTCTAGCTATTGACTTGCAAGATCAAGCGCTGTGTTATATTGAGAAATGCAGCTACAATTATTTCTCTTTCAGTTAAATAAGCTGTTGTTCGACTCATTTTAGAATATGTGTCGAAGTATGCTACTCTCAAAAATGCTCTTGGAAAATTCAGGATGGATGTAGGCATACTGGTCTAACTATTGATTTGGACCCCTCTTCAATTTCTACTCTTGACCAAAGATGTGAGACTGTCGATCTCGTGAACTGCTTCAAAATAATTAGTGGTAACACTATTTTGACAGAGACAGACTTTTTTCCAGGCCTCACAGAGTGCCTCGTGATCAGAAGTTATTTGGCAACCCACTATAACCAACATCAGATCTCACTTTTTTGGGCATCGTGTAGTTCAGCCATGGAACAGTCTTCAACCATCAGTGCAGTTGACAGTTTCAAAAAGCATTTGAGGAGGACCGTTTACAGATAATTACTATCTACGTCCTTATTTCTTTGGATAAGGTATGAGGAGGTTATTACATGTTATATGTAACAACAGGAGAGTAATAAATAAATGGAATGAACTGCCACAGGAAGCCATCGAATCCAAGACTGTAAATAGGTTTCAAGGGAAAATCGACAAATCATTGCATCTTCTCAGATATATATATATCAACTCCGATGAAAAGCCACTAAATTCTTATATAGGATAAAAGTATCTTATCTATAAGTGATGTTATGTATGGGCAAAATACGGTTTGGACCTTAAGAACAGCCCAAAGACAAGGTATCGAGATAAAGGACAAATGTTTAACAACTCTGTCTAATCCGCAGCTGCTGCTTGCCTTTAGTCCACTCCCCACACATATTTTAACTAAAATTACTCGATTAATCACAATTACTGACCTCTCCGTGAACTATTATTCTTGTTCTGAGGCCAGATAGTTGTAGGACAATAAAGACATTTTTCTCATAAGAAACGGAGCGTCTCCCAATAAAATATTTCAAAAACAGGAAGATTGCAAACTTGTCACTGAATAAATTCTATTCTGCCTTTTATCCTTTACATCTTGGCCATATGTCTGCATTCCTTAGTTAGCTACTAAAATTGTTCTCCTGATCTAAATTTTAGGTAAGCTTTAATGCATTGTCCAACAATGATTTAAAGTCTACAATTGTTTTGCATTAGAACATTGTTATTTTTAATTTTGACAATGTGTTCTTGTTTAGTTCTATAGCTTGCTTGATTAGAATTGCATTTATGCCTCAGTTTGGAAGTATTTGTGCTACTCACAAATTGCTTTACTATTATTTGCACACTTTCAAAAGAAAGGCCAAGATTTCTAGTAAGTTAGAGTAATTTCAATATTTACAAAAATGTTAGAAGGATTTAGTAATAAAAGTGTAATTAGTAAAATCACTTTAAAGTGGCAATCATTTCATACTTGGACACTTACATTTTGAATGCCCATTTTTACACCAATGGCATCGCTCATCCACTAAAAAAAAAGCAGCACAGTATCAATTACAAGTATAACAAGTTTTTATAAAAAATTAGATAGCTAATTTTTACACATTAACATTAGGTAAGCTGCAGAAGTCTGAGTTAGCTTAAGCGCGTAATTTCAAGTGAATGGTGGCAACTACTGTGCCAAAAAATTTCTACACAGCAGCAATCTAAATAACCTTAAGCTTAATAGACATTTTTTTAAATTTTTTTCTTTGTTTATTTTTCTAAGTTTAAGTGATAACAGTAAAATAAACCCAACATGCTGATTGACTAGTCCTGTCCTTTAAGTGTAACAGAACTACATCTTAACTATATTGTCAGTTCAGGATGTTTTCATACAAGACGTGTTGATAGACTTAACAAATCAAGCTATAGTTTTGTACATTAATGAAACCTCACTTCGACTTAATGGTAACAAACATTTGCGACCTTTTCCTCACATTTCCACAAACGTTTGGGTTTAACAACCAATTTTGGGTCTTTTCCTTAGCTTAAAATTTTGTTTGTTGTGTTAGAGCTTCATAATGAAACCATTTTTAACACTGATGGCTCTGCTATCAATGTGAAATAGTCAGGTGCTGGCATATGCACCTGGTTTGAAAAAAGTCTGCTATATTACAGCATACTGTACATACAAGAGTAACAACTTTGTTACGGGCTGTTGAAGAAACATTGAATGTACAATTGCATTTATTTCCAATGAAAGGCAGAACTTCATTTAATCATGCTTCACTCCCTCCCCCATGTACAAGAACGCACAAGTGTTATTAAGCAAGGATCTATTGTAATGCAACAGTCCTTATTCAAATCCACACCTCCTTTTCAATGAAGTATGCTTTCAGAAATTTAATAATAGTGAGTTTATTCCATTATTCAGTGATTATTAAGAAATTAAGATTACAAATATATGACAGACTATGAATACTGCTGTAGCAAATATAATTACTCTGGTAGCTATAGGTATGCATTACTAACATAACAATGGCAAAAATAATATAACATATACCTAATTATCTGATTCATCATGACCAGGTTTCAGTTTGAAATCTGCTAGAATGCTGAAGATTTTTCAGTTCGTCTTCCGCTTGCAATTCAGAGAGATTACCATGAGTCTGCATAATAATCTTTAGGGCATTTGTTACATCACCTGGCATGTCTCTGGAATTTCTAAAGAAATATTCAACACTTTAGGTTATAAATATCAAGCAAATTCACTCACGTAATGACAATATCGTACTTCACAAACACTTTTAACACTGATTTTGATTAAAAGAAAATGAATGTAATTTATTGTCATTGTAAAACGTTTCTAAACTTATGTGAATAAATAGTATCACATACCCTGCAATGAAAAAATATGCTCCTTGATTGCTCATTAAGTTCCATACCAACTGACCTTGCTCCAATAATTTATGTTGCACATAAACTTTATCTTCCTGGATTAAAATGCAAGTTTTACGATAAGAAAATACCCAAACATTGCTTCCTGACAGAACAAAATTTCTGGAACCTTTGTTTATGACACACACAGAACATTTACATTTTAACTATTTTCACGATGTATCTCATAAAAGTCATATATTATATAATTAACTCATGTATACTGGTAACAAGTAGAAGAAAAACTGTCCCTCTGAACAACATTTTTAACAAGATTCAATTTCTCAATTTTTTTACTGATAAAAACCATTCAATTTGTGTCATTCTCATCATGAAAGCCTAATGAAATTATCCAGAAAAAGTAAAAGTAATGTCACAGTAAGCAGCAAAGCTCAAAGGAAAAATCATTAAAATAAGCTTAAAGATGTTAAGCTGAGTAAATAACCAAGTAAAAAGAGATCAGTTTTAAGACCTTAGCCTTGTTGCCAAATTCACAGCAATTTTTCTATGGTTTTACCGATCCGAAATATTCCTAAGCATCTCATGAGTCAAATTTTTGTCACCAAAGCATAGAAAAGCATGTCATTAAATTACCTGATCCCTTGAGAAGGCGGTAAACAATTTTAGATCTTTTAAAAGAGTTAGCTGTTCCCATTCATGTTTAAAAAAATAATCTTTGTCTTGATTTCGACACCCAAAAAACATGAAAGCATCTGTAATTTTTGAGAAACAATTATTTCAGTTTCAACAGATTTATGAATAAATACATTTGTAATAAAATGCACAAGTACGACACTGCCAAAGATTAAGATACATTAAAGTACAAATCTAAGATACACTATAACATACATTACATTGTTATCTACATCAACAGACTTACTGAAATATTCAATATACAAGGTTATTCATGAATTAGAGTTTAAAAAAATGTTTATCATCTAAACCTATTCAAAGGTTATTCATAAGTTAGAGTTAAAAAAAAGTAAAAAGTTTTTCATCTAAACTATAATGCATTCTCATGATCTCCTGAAAATTAAATGTTTCTGATCTGCGATATTAAGCACTTGTGGAATGCAGACATGTTAAAAATCATAATACCATACTAAAACTACTCTTATACATACTTGTAGAGCTAAATGAAACTGATCTGTCTTCTAACAGGCTTCTGAATGGAGCACAGCCGGTTCCAGGACCCACCATTATGACTGGTATAGAAGACTCGCGAGGGAATCTCATAGACCCTCTCTTCACCCATATGGGTATTTTAACTACAAAACAAAAAGCAGTTAAGTCATTTACCCAATAATGAAGCCAAAATTATAATTATAATAATAAAAAATTATTTGTGATTCGAAATTTAAACAAATAATCATTTACAAAATTGACTACCTGAACCAGGAGAAAGAGATGCTAGCCAGAAAGAACAAAGACCTTCTCTAGGTACAATAAGCTTTGTTTTGTATTTAACAACAGCCATCAAAATTTGAATTTCATTTGGATGTACCTGTAATACAGTTATCCATAAATTACTCTTTGGATAAAAAATAAATCTACTTTTAAAGATGTGCATTTATTAGCAAATTATGAAATTCAAACAAATAGCAAGGTTAATATTTATAGACTGTTTGATTAAAAAATTAATACCATTTAATCCACATATGCAGGCTAAAAGAATACAGATTATAGCCATTATAGTATAAAGGTGATTAATGTTAAATCAACAACCTATCATTTAGAGAATGAGAAACATAAACTGAAGTTATTGAAATGTTTCAGTTTAAATAATGTAAGTTTTTTTAAGAAAAGTGGAAAATATTTCATGTGACACGACTAAAGAATCGGAATTTGTGCATTCATACCTTTAGACTAGAAGCTATAGAGAAAGCTCTCGGTTGTATCACAGGAATCAAATCAAATAAATATGCAAATGGAATCTCTTTCTGCACATATGGAAAATCTTGAAGAACCTCTAAAATAGTTCTCCTTGGTCTATTACAATAAGAATATCGTTCTTCCTGAAAATATTCGCAAAGCAAATTATAGATCATTTGCTGATGCGACAGCAATTGCAGAAGAAAAGTTATACCAAAGCCAAAAAATGTATATATTCCAAACTATTAAAATAATACACAAATTTTCTTGCTGTGTAAAGAGACTGTTCAGTTAAATTTAATTAAGTTTAAGAACATAATAATTAAGATTACTTGTCCTTCAGATGAAGAAAATTCCTGAAATTTTTCCTTCTCCAATTCATTTGTCGCTAAATAAGAAAGCAGCTCAAAAAAATACCTGCAGGAAAAATGGCATTTCAATACCATATTTTGAAATACATACAATTCCAATGGATTGAAAACAAGGCAACCTTCTAATTATCATACAAACTTTCTACAGCAAAAGGTTTCTAAACCTACCATTAATGTTAAAACGATGTACCACATTTATATTTACAGAGATTGTCACACTTACATGTGTAACATTTCGTGAACATTTAATTTAATAATTTAATATATATATAATGAGTCTAAATATTTATTGAAATTTGTGAACGCCAAATGATTTCCTTCACTTTATCTCTGAATTAAGTAACAACATTTGTAAACTTTGTTTTAGCTAACAAGAAACGGGACCTACTTCATTTAATAAAACTGCAACGCTAATACATTAATAAGATTTATAACAAATATGCATGTATTTATCATTTTAACTATGGAATTGAAGGGTGAACCTAAGCATCTTTGAATTGTGCAATGTGGCGGAAATTCTTGCATATACAATTTAACAAGTTAGACGTGTTACGCAAGTAATACATGCACTAAAACAAACAAGAATGTGCCAAGGCTGCACATTATCAATTTGACATTTATCAGTTTTATTGATTAGCAGGTAAATTTGATAAAACTTTGTATTATAATTCCATTTCCTGCTATTCTGAACAAGTGACTACAAACAAGTAAACAATAAATAGAACATTTTAGACTGAAACAGTTCAAACAGAATAAACTAAACTAATACAAACTTAATATTAAGTTACTGCCTGCCAAAGTATTTAGACATTTAAAGGCACAGAGAAAGTATCAAATTTCACAAATGATGATTCTTTCACAATATTGACTGCATTGCACAAAAGAAATACAATACAGAAATTTTTATGCTGCTACTCCAAATTCTACCAGATTTATTTGCCAAATTACATCAATGTACTTCCAAGAAGAACAATTTAGAAATTCATTTCTGCTATTTATGATAAAACTTTAAACACTCTTCACTATTCAAATTACTGGAAAAGCAACTCATCAGCCTAACAGCAATAATTTATTTAAGGCACCTAGAAGATGTATTCCAATCAGTACTAAAATATTTTAAGTAGTAACAGATAAAGAGTTTATCCTATGGGGTAAATAAGGCAACTTATTCCAACTTCCCTCCCAGGATATGCAGACATATAGCAACATAGTATCATTTTGTTTATTAGGTGTCAAGTAAAGATTTAGTAAATTTCATATATATGACAGTCATAATACCAGTAAAGAAGAATACATGTCAAGGTAATGACTGCTAGGTCTTACCTGCTCCCTGTTTAATTAATAAGTATATTCAAGTAGAAGACAGTACCGTATTGGGATGTAATCAGACAACTTAATCTTAATTAAACATATACAATATCTTTATTACTAACACTTATGTATAATATGTATGTGGATCATTATGTGGATCGTTAAGTGATATAATTAAGTAATATCATTTCGAAATAAATTTTTACTTATTTACTTTACTTATGCAATAGAGACATCAATTTACCTCCTGGGAATAGAGTTGATGTCCCAGTAAAGATGTACACATTCTCTTATAGTACAAGGCTGAGGAAGAATACTTCTTAAAGGCAGAGTGACATCACTGTCATTCTCTGCCAGATAAAACTGTTTATCAGCTTGTAATCCTAAACACTTGATAAACTTGTCAGTAGAACTATCACTGTTCCTAGGCTGAATGTTAACAACATCACCTGGCTGGTAACTGAAAAATAAGAACCACATTTTAAAAGATTAAAGCATTCAACCTTAAAAAAGAACATAAAGATCACAAACTTTCCCGCAAGCCACTTAACTGATCAATTTTACTTCCAAAGTAGTAAATATTTAGGTATATGTGGTATGGCTTTAGTGTTAGGAGAAGTCCCATCATCCACTTGATGAATAAAATATTATTTGTTAGGCATTCAAATCATTATTCAGATAAAGCAATGCTAGAACGTATTTTCTTATATTCTAATTTACCTTATGTTAGAATTTGATATGTCCAATCGGATGAGCCGCACATCCTGAAAATGATCAGAAGCAGTCAACCGGTCATTTCCAATAACAGGAGCATAAAACGGATGAGACTGTGTGAATGAGGCAGGTTCACCGAGTTCATTATTATCAACCATATTCAATGGTAATGAATCTTTGCTGTCACAGTAAATCACCTTATATTTTGGAGGATATCTACAATTCAAAATTATATTAAAAAAAGAAAAATAAATCAAAAATCAAAGGATAACTTGCATTATTTTTTATATGTTATAATGGATGATATTCCAATTATAGTATACAAACCAACTCTAACCTGTACAGCTAATTAACATGTTGTTATTTAAGAATAATTTGCACTTACAAAACGTGGTCACCAATCATTTCTATTCCTGGGGGTAACGGATAAAGTGACATCAGTTTTTCCCACAGAGACTTTGTCCATGTATCAACTACAGCATCTGGTCTAACATAACCAAAAATGCACTATTGCTGATTTATAATCATCACAGAAAAGCGAATGAGCATTGATGCTTTACAGATTCACAGAGACAGTGACAATCAAGAAAACTGCTTTGCAATTGAGAATGGTACTAAAAATAAGAATGAATATAGTTATACCGTCATGATGCAATTTATAACTGATTAACAAAAAGTAGGTAAAGATTTTTTCTTGCAATTCTGGCAGTTTAAAGTTTAAAAAAATCAGTAGGTCTCAATTAATAATACGTAGAATAAAACAACATTCCATAAGGTAAAAATTTATCATTGATGTCATTAAAGTGAAAACAAACAGTAAGACTGGAATTGCACACAAATTTTCCAGATGGCTAAATAATTGATAATGCAACATGACTATGGATTCTCAACTTTGTAAATTTATTCAGTATCCGCTGACACTTTCATTACCCAAGGTCATGCTGGTCATCTGCAAGTCCTAGATTCGCAATTGCAGTCCCGCCAAGTTGCAACAGTCTTCGATGCAACCGCTTTGCAACAAAGTTAAATCTGAAAAAAATTTATATTCAGTCATTGAAAAAAGAAGTTAATTCTCTTCAACACCTTAACAACCATAGTTGATTATACATCTCGACCGACAAATTTTGACTATGCAAATGTAAAAATAATTGGAAAGTTTCCATCTTTTCCAGAAATTCTGTGGCAATCATTCGACAGCAAAAGTTTCTTTCCTGTTAGCCGATTAATTTATCAACCATAGTTTTGGGTACGATCATAAAACGCGATTGTAACATATTTACAAGAGTATCTAGATAGCAACAGTTTCAAGACACACAGTGCATATGAGAACATGCTAGTAAGTGATCTTCTCAGAGATCTTTGCCAAACACCATTACTTTTGTTTTATCATTGGATCTGCCTGGTTCATTGCTAACCTGTTATAACTTTACTCTTATTATATTATCGAACACTGCCTTATAGCTATCCTAAATGGCTTTCAAATTTTGGCCTTCAGTGAAAGTTGCCTTTCACCTTTCAAGTGATCAAAGCTGTTGCTTTGACTGTTAGTCTTGGTTGAGATATTGCTTTTCATGTTCAATTATATGACAGCATTGCATTACTAAAAAGAATAACATTCAAATAAATTATAAATAACACTGGAACAAAAACAAAACTCTCAAACATTGTAAGACAATATGCCAATGAAATACTTTTGATAAGAAGAATCACCGAGTCCAAGCACTGCGAATGAAAGTCTGCACAAGGAAGAGGCAGGTAAGTTTTTCCGTAAAAGAAAGCGCCAGAAACTCTGAAAAATAACACAACATTAAGACCTACAATAACTTCCGAGTATTTTTTTACTGTGAAATCCTGATAAAATCCACCCACAAGGAACCACATTTAGCCAAATCCAAGTACGAAACATAACTAAAATGAGAGAAATTCATAATCTGAATTCCAGAATGCTAGTTAAATAACTACACATGTTTAGATCTAAATACGTTATTCATTAGTGGTCCCATTTACGTAGTTAATATCAACTCAGGACTTGAACTTTGCCGAAACACAAAACTGAACTTGAACTTGAATAAAGTTTCATTCTGGGCTGTGAGGAACTGGAACTTGAACAAGTTCATTTTTAATGGAATTTGAACATCACTGAGACTTGCAATCATACAAATGTCACTTTACCTTCATGTTATCTGGCTCTTCACCTTGTCCGGTTGTAGAGCACACAAACACTACCAAGCTTTCCTGAATTAGCTGTTGCTATAAAGAAATATTTTTAATAATATCACATCTAAAACAAAATCACCATATAAACTACTGACTGCACCCCACGGTTTGACATTTTGTAAAATAAGAAACTCACCATCTAAATGTTGCTCACTGCTCACAATTCTATATTACTACATAATGTAAAAAAAACCGTGGAACATCATAGTATAATTACTGGGTCTTACAATTTATTATACACTGGCCTCAAAAATGTCGCTCCTGATTTTTAGAAAATAAAGAATAATATTATGTGAACAATGATGGGCAATATTGCCATTTTGTCACAGAATATAGGTATGCCGCTAAAAGGCTTACCACATGATAGCAGTCCAATGCAAGAACTTTTACTGAAAAATATCTCTGCTTGGCTTCTCGAGCAAGTCTTTCTGCTACGTCTTGTGATGTCCCTGTCTGACTTCCATATAAAATCACCAGCCTTCTTTTAGCATCCATGACAAATTAACACTTTGTTTCAGCAAAATGATAGGATGTCTGTAAATAAAACATTCAAAACACTAAGGTTAACATCATAGATATGAACTGTAACAGTTTTAATTCAGCCCTTATTATGGTTATATCGAAATAAAATTGAATAGCTATATAAGATTTTTTATTTATACCACTTTCTGAAATAGTTCATCTCAATTATCATATATAAAAATGAACGCGGTTATATAAACATTACTTAAACATAGCTTATAGCTAATAGTAAGTAACAATGGACTCGCAGTTAACCAATGACATGTTATATTTTGGACCCAGCACAGTATATCTTACAGTTAACAACATCTTTATTTGTATATTTTGCTTGTATGTTTGTGCTTAAACCATTAGTTTTTTACATGTACCATACCACTTGTATTTTGCCAACGCATGTACTTTTCACATACTTGAGCAAACAAATTGAAATGAAATTTAATTATATAAAAAACTGTCAGTGTCAACATTTGGTAAATATTAAGAGACAAGGGTCATTAATACAAATGCCTTTCGATATATGCTTGTTCAAACTATACATATAATTAGTAACTATAATTTAAAAGCAATACTTTGATATGTCAGGGGAAAAATTCCTCCACCTCTTCAACACAAATTTCTGGTTACATGCCACCTGTTGCTGCACCTCACGTGCTTGTACCTTGTTGCTAATCCAAATTGTGTGCAAATTTTCAGCGTTGTAGCTTTCTTCTCTAATTCTTTTTATAATCTACTTAAAAATAAAGTAAATGTTTACTTTATTACAATATTAGGTCTAGTGCTTGGAACTACTTTTTGTCTACATATAAAGAAACTGTTGATCAAATTGTGCCTTTAGGAGGAGCTACAATTAAACAGTGCGAACTTGTATCTTCCACTTAACTGGCTAAACGACTCCATGGTTACTAAAGTAAAAAGTCGTAAATGCAAACTATGGGCAAAATGGAAACATTCTAATCTTAATAGCATTCATACTGTATATATTCATTCCTCGCATGAATTGAAATCAGCTTTATATCCTGGTCACTTACGATTTCAGAACTAATAATCTATATGAGAATCATCTAAGTAATAACGGTAAAGAGTTTTAGCATTACAGTAAACACTTTCCACATTTGCTTCCTCCTTTATTAATGAACCTGATGATAGACCCTTACCAACTTCCTACTTTTGAAATAACAACACACAGGAGAGTGTCAACCATTAGGCTAACTAGACTGAAGCCCAGGGCACCAAATTTGAGGGTGCCAGATTTTTAGGGGCACAGGTTAAAAAATGTTTAATGTTATAGTTCTCCTCGGATTATTCGTATCTTGACAAATTGCATGCTGCATGATTAGTTTTGAGCATGATAGGTCACTGCTTAATACAGAAGTTAACACTAGAATGACTACTAGGTCAGTTGACCAACTTTACGCTTAACTGATTGCGAACTGATAATCCTGCACTTTAAAAACTTGAGTCTGATACTTAGTGACTCTGTCCACTTTTTGCCATTTTCACTACAGTACTTACCTCTAGTGTAGAAATGGTTTCTATTTTTAACAATATCAGCAATTGTACACTGATGCTTGTTGGATCAACCAACCTATTCCCTCAGAAATAAACAATTAAGTTATCACAGTTACTTGAAGCTTATAAAAGTTTATACTGACAGTGTGTTTTTGCTTTCAAGTAATACTTTTACGATTAGGAATGTAAACAATTATAAGATCTAATAGATGAGAAAAAATTATGAAATTTGTCTTGTCGTGCAATCTGCTAATTAAGTTTTTGGTGACTGTACGGATGTTATAAGAGTTAATACTATAGCAGTCTGATAAATTTCATTGCAGACTGGAAAACAATCAATATTAGCGATGCAATATGTTCCTGCAGGTCTCTTAGATATGTGACTGAATGTGTATATAGACCAGAAAGTTTTTTTTCTTATTTTTCTTAGAGGTTGCCCAAAATTTTGAAAGACGTAGTTATAGTTATGCATGCAAAATCGCAATGAAAATAACAGTAGTTGTGACACACAACAATCAATTCCTGAGTTCAGTTTTATATAAGCGCTATACAACAAACAAGCATCAATTCAGTTTGGGGCTATCCACCTATAACAATATTAAGTTTAGGGTAGGTAGGTGGCAGAAGATGTGATAATGCCATTATAATGCAAGGTAGGTAGGTGATTTAGTCATGATATCGTTATCTGACTTCACGCTTTTTTCAAGTATCCATGCCAGCAGCAGATGATACTTACAAATTTCTCGTTAATTAGCACAAGTGATGTTGTTGCCTGTCCTTGGGAGCACAAAATGTACAAAAAGCTAATTCGGTGTGATATCGATATCAATATAATGGGTAGGTGGTGGTGAGGCATAAATGATAACACCATTATAACGCAAGGTAGGAAGGTCCTCGAAATCGGCCAAAAACTTGGTATTGTTATATGTGAATAGCCCCTTTGCACAATTATATATTATATATTTTGCACAATTAATACGTACAAGGTAATACCACGAGCAACCTGCATCTACACAAGCACAGTATAAAAGTATAAGAATTGCACGTACTTAATAATAACCATGTAGGTACTAGGTAATTATGTCACTATTACATCACAAACAATTGTTAACTGTGTCTCATATATAAACAACCGTAATGGAGATAAGGCGGGACTGATCACTATCAGCCTTGGGTGAACTAATATCTTAATACATCCCGATGGTATAGTATTTCTTACTTTGAATTTAGTGAGAGATGTCTATAACAAACTTTCTAGAAGGTTAAAAGTTTTAAAACTCAATGAGACATACCTCTGATCAAAATATATTATAAGCACACGTTTTTGAAATTGAGCAATAGTGTGACAATTGGTTAGTGTCTCTCAAATGGAGTAAATGCAATACACTTCGTGTTTGTTCTAATTCTACAACACCTTTTTACCTGAGAGATTGTGTTATTGAAAAAACACAGTTGTACGTAATTTTGGGAATGTTAATTTCAAATAACCTGTCGTGGAACTCTCATATAGAATTTTTATATAGTGCATTGTAATGTTAAAATGCTACACTTCATCATGTAGTACACAATTTTTTCTCTCTGTGCAAAGCAATGATTAGACTAACACTAGAGTACGCGTATGTCGTTTTGGTAACCTTAATATGTTGCTCTAAAATGCTTTAAATTGAACTCAATTGAGATGTATTAGTCTGGCCATTAATAATTAGCCAGACTCTGTATCTTTTCTTGAACAACGTCGTGATACTGTGGATGTTATTAACTGTTGTCAGATTGCAATTCCATTTTACGCAGTCTTTCTAGTGACAAATTCTTTTCTAGACCTCCAAGTGATTTACGCAGGCACAACTCTAAAAAAACTAAATTTACTTGTACATTGGCTCTCGCACTAATAATATCAGAGCCCACTTTTTTCGTGTCGTGGGCCCTTGGAATTCACTCAATAATGAAACCGTTGAAGCATCAAACTTGCCTCAATTTTGTAAATCAAACCGTCAAAAACCGTAATAAGTTTCTCTAGCTATACAACAAAATCTTATTGTTTTCTTCGTCAATGTGAAAGATCTTTCACGAGTTTGCAATGTAGTTTTTAAAACCTTCGCGAGAGTGCAGCAAATACTTCCGGATCGAGTTCCGTTGTTTTTGTTGGAATCTGACTAGTTCTGTTTTCAAGTAAATGCAACAGCTTATTGGGTTGCTCCAACGAAATGCCGATCACGACGAGTTCGACATGTTCTTTAGTTTAACAGAAATTATCAAGTGGCTTGGTCTAACAACTTTTGAAATATTTTTACATATTGTGTCAATAGAGATATTTTCTGTTTTCGCTGTACTTAAGCATGAAGGTTTCATAGCATGGAATTGGTGGGTGGTATTTTCCCCACTTTTTATCTGTGATGGTGTTGCATGCTACTTTGCATTCATTGTATTTATTCGTATGTACCTAGAGCGAAACATTCGGAGCGCAGCCTTCAGGACTTTGTGGAGTCTTACGTTTATAATCCTTTTGTTTGTTTTCAAATTATTACTTTGTCAAAAACTGGAACGCCAAGTAGAGCTGACGTATGCAGTAGTGTTGTCACCACTTTACATTTTATTGAACATTATTATGATGCGTGCTTGCCAGAAATAGTAATGCCATAATGAGAGATGCTAAAGCTTGTATAGATTTTGTGCAATCGAGCATTTAAGAATCACCATTGTTAATTATTGTATTGTGCACGTAGACCACATAGAACTGATTTGTTGACAGTGACACTAAAAGAAATGGAGGGTCAGAGTGGCCAATCAGACTTTCTAAGTACCTATAAAACAATATCCGGCAAGTTAAAAAAGCGTTTTTTACGAAAACCAAACATAGCCGAAGCAAGTGATGAGTTTAGGCAGTTAGTAAAGCGACAAGAGCAAGACTATCCTCATTATGCTGCCTACTCCTGCTTAGCAATGGCGCGCTGTGAACACACATTGGGCAATCCTCAGGGTGAAGTACAAGCACTTACATATGCTGCGAGATCATTTTTGAAAGCTGAAAATAATAACAAGACTATGATGAATCCTGGAGTAGAAGAAAATCTGATGGCAGCTATAAACTGTTACAGTCATGCAATAAGAGTTCACACGGAACAGAAACAACTTCCTTTGGCAGCTGCACTGTGTAGAGAACTGGGAAATGCACTTCATAACTTGGGAAAACACCAGGAAGCAATCAGTCCTTATCAGAAAGCTGCAGAATTGCAAAAGCAGTGCCCACTCGACTGCTTGACCTCACTTGGATTAATGGCAAATTGTCAAATTAGTGTTAAAGATTATGATGGTGCCCTGGCTGTCATGACAGAAATGACACAGATAGTGAAAGACAGAGGTGGCGGACCAAATGGAAAGCCAATTGGAGCATACGCGGATATTATGGCTGAATGTGAAATTACTAGAATTTTGCTGCTGATGCTGTTGCAGCCAACTCCACAAAGAACACAGCCTTTGCATGCTCAGTTGCTGGAGAAATATGCTTGGGATAACATGGAAGATGCTGCACCTTCATTTCTAGATGAGAATTTGTTTCTTCTGCTTCAATCATTAGTGATGGCAGTACAAAGTCGTGACATTGTATCACTAAAATTGTTGCAAAGCGATCTGCAGTACTATTTGTCTGTTGTTCAAAATGAGCTGCTATATAAACTGGTATGTGAGATGACTAGTCCAAGTCGAGAAGTCATTTAAAAAACACATAAATAGTGTACATGTACATAGTGAGATCAAATATTGGAGCAAGTATTTTAAGGTCATTGTGTTTAAACAGATGCATAAAATATTGGTGTACATACATCTCTGGCTCGGCTATTATAATATTAACAGTGAGACTATTGTGGAAATTTCTATTGTTCCTATTTAAAATTAATTTTTAAGTTATTGAATAATTATTGTAATTTAGTTACCAAGAAAGGATATAAAATCATCTAGTATTGAAATTGTTTTCTCCGAGCCCACTGGGCCTGTGGAAGTTAATGAGGAATTGTATTAACTGACGTGGAAAGTTTTCGCAAACAAAATGTGATTCATTAATGAAATTTCTGCTTTCTTTTTCTGCCTGTTCCTAGTTTTCAATATGATTACATACACAGTACATGGTATGAGTAAGGTGAGGCTTAGCTGGTGTATTATGCAGATGTTGTGCATATCTTTGTACAAAAACTTTGACATGGGTCCTTGAAAACCCAAAATCCCAGCAAACCAGGCAGTGTATGTGATTGCTGTCTACTGATTCATTGGGTTTTGTGATATATCAAATAAAATTTTGTCTAAAGGCAAGTCTAAAACTGTTACAGCTGAATTGAATTAAAGGTCATTTCAAGGTCATAATACTTGTCAAAACCACACATGAACTGTAGGCATAAAATTTGGTTGACTGTGTGCCGAACTCGAGATTAAAGCTTACTTTTAGCTGTTTTTCATAGTATATCAATGTGCTACTCCTGCCAAACAGTTTGTGTTATGTTTGTAAGTAGCTAAAATTTCTCATAAAGTATGGTGTCCTATGAGATGCCAAATACGATAATATCCTTCTTGCCTTAAAATCTCTCATACAAGGTAGCATTTAAAATTAACTGACTGATAACCAAATTTCTGGCCAACTTTGTCACTAATGGCTGAAGAAATCATTTGTGCAGGCTGCAAAGCTGATCTTGTAATAAAGAGACAAAACATCCATAATACTAAGTTATCTATATCAAGAAGTTTATTAAAAATTTTATAAATTATAGTTATACTGAATTTTAAATGTAATAAAATGTCTGAAATAGTACGAACATTTACTGAAAGCTATTATAACAAATAAATTGTAGACATCTATATTTATTCTTATTTTGAATAAATGGGTCAAACGTGTGCAAAATTAAACATAGATAACTACTATTAGAACTTATATGCAGTTTGGAAGTACGGTGTCATTGAGCACATCTACTGGTCGCTTGAGTTTTCAATGTATTTTGATGATTTTGTTGGGTACTATATGCCTAGTAATTTTAAGATGCAAATCACTGTACATTCGCTAAGATATGCAAACAAGTTTTATATTTATTCCATGGATCATTAGCAAGTGGAAACAATTCACTCATGCTCAAGACAGTTTCTAGATTCTTAAGCATTGCCAAGAACCATGATGACCTATCAATTAATAAACCAGTCTAACTTAAACAATTTCTAAATACGCTGTCATAATTGACGAAAACCAAGAACAGATTTACAATATTAAACTATTGCTACAGTTAGCAAAAAATCTGAAAAATTACCTAACTCTGCTAAAACTTTAATTCAGTCAAACCATCAAATATAGTACCTATCACGTGTATAGGAATACAAAAATACTGAACATGGCTTCTCATAAGAGATACAAACTTAACAATACCAACAAAATACATAAATTAACTGAGCTGGTATAAAATGAAATATGACATATATTATAAAAGAGTCTAAAAGAGCTTAAAAAATTATTACTATCACAAACTTTAGTTACACAAAAGGTATTAAATACAATTTTGCTTCAAAATGCTGGAGTCCAAAAGTATCGATGCTCCAACAGTGAATCAAAAGATGAACTAAGAAGTTGTTTTGGTATACGGTTTAGCATACAGGGATTTGTCACTGAAACAAACAACAATATAACACTAAACAAAAATGCACTATAAATTTTTACGTAGAACATATCAACATCATGGTAAATTCTTATGTTTAGTCCGCACTATTGTTTAAAATGAATTTTTTTGCTGTAGGTATTTTTAGTAATGCACATATAAGTTTTTTCCATCAAATGCAAATAATCTTGATGTTTTAACAAACTGCTGGTTACAATTTTTTAGTATGTTTTGGGCAGAGTTCTGCCACTATTTAAAAACCAAGTTTTTTAATTTCGCAACTTTTCATTTCTATGTATTTTTGTGTATAGACCAAACTCTAGATATAGGTGCCGCAAATATCAAGTTACTATGTGACCTTGACCGCTGATTTTTTGGTCTCTTCTGGACACTGGTATATATCGAAATGGATAACTCTTTGCCAAACCTGTTTTATTTTGATCATTCGGCAGCCCAACAAATTTAAGTCTTGCGGAACAACATCAAGCCTTTTTTCACTTGGCACAGTAGTACCATGATCCGTTCACTAAATTTGGTTGCGTTGTACACCATTGACTCTAACTATGGTCAAAAAGATTAGTGCATTTTTCACAAAAGGTGTCTGCTCCTTAGACTGCATATTATAAAGTACCCTTTCATGTAGCCTAGTAAGTCACTGATTATCCTATGAATTATTTTTTACAAATTAGCTAGTTCCAGAGGAGTGGGCTGGATGCATATACATCCAAACATGACCCTAGTGTCTCATCCTACAGGATCAAAAATGCGATATATGCACAACCATAGTCATGGACAATAAAAGGTCTAGTGGTAAGCATTAACTACCAATTGCAGTGTGTTAAGCTTCATATAAAAAAGCCACGCCCGCTTAAAAAGGTTTTAAATACTACATACTAAATTGAAGGCTTTTATTACATTTTTGCTCCTACCTGTCCTGTGTTTTTTGGGTAGTATTTGCTGGTGCCATGTACCAGTTTTTGTCTGCAGACTGCCAGCCATGTTTACTCTGGTCACTACCACTTGGCCGCAAGATGCCGCCTCCAGATGGTGAAGACGTGTGACTGTTATCGGTCGACTCTAGTTTATTCGATTCAGATGTTTTTGTTTGGTCAAGAAACTTGCCTGAGCTTGCTGGTTGAGCAGAAACTCCACTGTTCTTTCCTACATTCAGCTATACAAATACCACAATTGATGTACTGAATGAGTTTAGCTGTGCTGATTATGAGAATGAGATATGCTGATATTAGTACATACAATGATAGTTGCAAATCCATGTTATACAATTTAAAAAGTGACTACTGCCAAGAAAAACCTTCTTCATAATTAAATACTCTTAGTTTGTAAACTAAACTTACAATATGATGTACATTAAAATGCCAAAGTATGCGACTAATTAACAACTGTGAAAATTAATAGACAAAAATCACACTTTCTTAAGCAAATTTTCAGCAAAGGAAGTGTAAACTGGGGGCATTGTGCTTCTCTATTAGAAAAAATGATTTGCAAGGATAACTGTTACCTTTTAAAAAAGGTCAATAACTAGAGACTAGAATAAAAATCCTGCATTTAAAAAAGCTTACAATCTAAAAATTATGTCTGCTTAATAAAACGTTATGTTTAAAAGAGAATGTTAATGGACTTAGCCACTTTACTACTAACCTGCTCTTGACTCACATTTACTAATGGTCCACCATACATGGACTTTACCCTCCCTGAACGAGGCGTGGCAGAGGCATGGGTGGTACGAGTGATGTCTGAATCATCTACTGTTCTTCGTTTTGGTGACTCCTCTGCAGACTTGAAACTAATGGTAAAGTAAAACCATGAAATTTTATTATAACTAGAAAATATTTGCTATAAAGCAGAGATCAATGGGAATTAATTTTTTTGTGTAGCTTTAAACAAAATGCTGTTTGATTAGTAATGTATTTAAAAAATCCAAAGATTTAATAGCGTCTACAAGGACAATACAGACTAAAACACACTGGAACTAATTGAAGAACACCAAATGAATGAGGTTTTGCAAGAGTTTTTGGTCCATGCACTTTTATCATTAAAATTAATTTAAAATTAGTTAATTAAACAATTATAGTTAATTAACTAAGTAGCAAATTGTTACAATTTATTGCTTTGTACCGATTATGTCCTAGCTAATCATCCTAACAAATTTCAACTCTATTGGATCATGGAACATGCAACTTAAATCAATTTAAAATTAATTATTTAAGCAGTTCTAATTAATTAAGTGCTACGAGTCTTTGATTTTGAATCAATGAATCCTAACTAATCATCATAGCAATTAACTCAGTTGGATGAATACATATGTACTTATTTGTTGAAAAGTGTGATGGAGAGAGAGTGAATGACTGCATAACCACATTGTTTCTAAAACTCGAGTTAATGTTTTTAAGTTACCTGCATGCAATGTAAGCATATAAACAGATTTGTTTTGCCATGAATCCGGTCATGTTGATGTAATAAGTTTTTAGCCTCATTTTATATTGGAATATCATAACAGAGTAACTCTGTATCTTAAATTTTCACGATGAAACAGATCTATGACAATGTCAAATGGTGTTTTTGAGATGGATTCATGACAACAATAAATGGCATTGAAATAATGTATCCAGATAGTTGGAGAGAAAAAACTCAATAAGTGACTAAACAAGTAATCCAATGCTTCACACCTCAATCTAGTTATAGGAAAGATTTGAACACCTTATTCGAAAAATGCAAAAGTATGGTTATGTTAACTACAGCTTATAAAACATTTCAACATAATTCAAATGATCATTGTATCTTAGTATAGCCCATAGCTGTGAAAATAGATTAACTATATTGGCATCTTATTAAATACAAGGTAGTGACTATCAGCTGTAAGTACCTGGACTCCGATTGTGTTGACCTTGTCATGTCCGTATCGTTTAATGACTCTGTGTAAACAACCGGAAACCATCCACATCTATAAAGGTATAGATGCATGGTTTAGACACATTATTACCTTCTGTTATCATTCCAAGAATTGGAAGTACTGTGATAATATGCTATATACTTCGCTGGATAGTTACTTTACCAATATCCAACTTCACTGCAGAAGATATTTAGGATAAGTAAATTTGCTTTATAGTTATAGCCACAGTTTAGAATATACTGCAAATAGAGATAAGAATAGCCACTTGTATGTATAACATATGTGTCATGGTCATGACCTTGTTACATGGAATGTATTTTGTGTAGGGCAGGCAATTTAAGTGCTCAACTTTAGACTATGTAAAAAAAGTCACAATCACCAAATTTACAACTAGAATAACTTCCCTGGGATAGATTAGTCTTCCCTTGCAGAATGCAGAATGGTTGCAGAATGGTACAGAAGATGTGATTAAAATTTAATTTTGTTATGTAAATTTAGCTGTCAGGCAGACAGAGCAGAAGTCATAAAATGACTTGAGAATTGCTATATTAAGTTTGCGAGTACTTGTTTATTTGAAATCCTTGAAGACAATGTAATTTAGT
Organism: Tubiluchus corallicola; assembly: GCA_030141605.1. Classification (NCBI taxonomy): domain Eukaryota; kingdom Metazoa; phylum Priapulida; class Priapulimorpha; order Priapulimorphida; family Tubiluchidae; genus Tubiluchus; species Tubiluchus corallicola. Next base: position 1,378,052 of record JAQGDQ010000005.1, read on the forward strand.
AATAGTTAAAAACTGGTGAAACTTGCTTATTGGTCCTTTCATTTTCTCCATAATGCCAACCATCCTTTTTTTCAACGATCAGCGTAATCTGGTCACCTTCGTTGAAACTTAGTTGATTCTCACCACTGGAGATGTAGGAATACAGTGCCCTCACTCTCCTCAAGGGCTTAGCTGTAATGCTGCCTTGAAAATCTGGAACAGACAATCGTGTTGCTAGTTTTATGAAAAAGATCTAGGATGTCATGCAACTAGTGCACTTTGGCCAGGAAACTTAGCAGAACAAGCTGACTGCTGGCCTTTCTGTGTTCAGCAGTAACATTTTGTAGCAAAGTTGAATCGCTTTCACCTGCACTCTGTTTTGCTCAGTGAAATAGTTGGTGTACCAGTTCACATCTTCATATAGGTAGAGATACTTTTTCTTAGTTTATTCATGACTAGAAGAATGTCATCATCATCATCATCATATTAACCAGCTTCTCATGATGAGTTGATCCATAACTTGTGTTTCATGTACAAAATATTGTTTATGTCTATACTTGTTTTAGTTCAGCTAATTATTACTGTTTAAATACAAGTGACTTAATTTTGGCAGAGTACATTATAGGTTGTTGCTTGCTAGCACTACTGTTTCAGCCTGTTTGTATAAAGTCACTGCTTAGTAAAGGAGGTTACAGAGGTTTTTGCTGTTTGAACACCACTAAGAGGGTTCAGGTATGCTCCATAAGACAATGATTTCAGAGGATGATGATGATCAGTTTTTGCATTGTCATTATTAGGTAAAGCTGATATCTTTCTTTTCTGTCTTTGCCACAATACTGTAATATGAATATTTAGAGAGTTGTGTTTGTTATGCTATCTTCTCTCTTTAAAGTCACAGTGAGGAAATAATTAAGGCACAAAAAATCTAACTTTAGGCCTTACCTGTACGTGGCACATGAGTGGAATGTTTACTTTGGATATCACTACTTTGTCGTTGGCTGGTAGAATACCGTCGAGGCTGGTTCTGGGAAACAGATGACACATTGCTTCTGCTGCCATTAGGCTGAAGAGACTGATGGCTCCTCTCATAAGATTGACCCAAACTCGATATGGTTGTCATGGAAATGTCATCCTTAGAATAAGCAAAAACCAAAGTGGCATCAAGTGCATGAAATACAAAAAAATAAAGCACAAATGGTTTCCCCACATGCTTTTAATTCTCTAATGATTCACAATTATTAAAGCCAAAAGTCAAAATTAAGACAATTTCTAATGACCTACAAAAGACTGGTAAAATTAAAACTGAGTAAATTTAAAATTAAAGTAAATCATAATAATCTACATTTGTTTAAAAAAATTAATCTCGTAAATTTACCGGAATATCGACTCGATGTAAAGTTAACAGTGCAGCACTGGAAGGCGGGAGAATTTCTGGGTTTTTAGCATACTCACTCCAACCGTCAATGTGCTCAGTAATCGCTTGGTTGAGCTGGACATATTAGCAAACATTGTTAATATTTTGAAAGCTTAATTTTATGATAATAAAGTAGTGCACATTGTGAAAAATCTTAGCAAGCATTTAAGTTGGAATTAAAGTTTTGCCTAAAGTTTGCATTTAGAGTTGTAGACCAACTTAGACAACACTTAATACTAGGCTTAAATGATACTATATGAGATAGTGTAGAATGTTTGATAAGTTAGTTAATGGTTTATATGAATAAGAATAAGTAGTAACTGCAATTTTGTTTTTTTAACATTGAAATAAAATAGTATTCAAATTTATAAAAGAATACACATACATTGTTGTTCACGCCAACGGTCTTTTTGAGAAAAGCCAAGTTGCGATCCAACACATAACAGTATCGTTTTCGCTCATGTAACAAAGCCTATGTAAAATACCGAAAGTGCAGCTGCATTACATCCAGCCAAACTATTTATATGGCTATATTTTTCATGATAAAAGAACACATATATTCACTAGCTATGGCTAACTAAGTGAACAATTGAACAAACATATTAATTGGGCAACGATTTAAGTTTAGTAAAGGGCAAATCATTAATGACCACAATATACAGTAAATGAAAAAAATCTGCTCAGTTTAAATGCCATTGTGAAACACTTTGTAAAGGAACAAGATTAGCACAGCTTCAAAGCTTTATGAGTGACAGATTGCAAACCAAACCTTTCAAAAAAGAAACTATTTTAGACACTAAAGGGTTGCATACTAATCGTAATCCTTGGACGCTTATGTTCTCTAAATCATCTTTTGCTTTATTCAGCTCATTCATCAACTGTCGATTTCTTCCTTCATAATCAGGTTTGCCATGGTTCTTCTTGTGATGTTTCTTCAAACTGGCTTGAAGCTTTTCAACTGGTTCTTGCTTGGCTTTGTGGATTTCTCGATATTTTTTCTGTTCCCCCTGTTCATGAAATGTATGATATTCAGAAATGCTTCTCTTCAATATAGGCAACAATCACCTTTTTACTAAAAAACATTTCCTACAGAGGAGAGTTCATTTCCGAACAAACTGGGCTCTTCCATTAGAAATTCACAAGTTTTTTTTTGCAGAACCGTTTGGATGTAGATTTTATTTTACGTAAAAATGCCATTAATCAGAAGAAGATTGTATTTTAAAGTATGGTGGTCTGAGTGCAAAATTAAATTAACATCAAAGCAAGCATTAATACACAACCTATAATAATTACTAAGTGCAGTAGTATCTTTCTCTTTATTTGCAAATGAATCTGAATGCTTCAGTACTCCTACGGTCAGTTACTGAATTCATACATTAATAATTTAATCGACAGGTTAATCGTCATTTTTTTCTTGTCCCACAGAATTGCAATTTACACCTTTAGAAGCAGTTTGTGCAGATTTCCATATTCAGTCAGAGCTTGTTATAACGCCCTGCCTTCATAATGTATATTTACATAGACATGTATGTATTAATGCACCACATTATAATGCCAACTTTTTTTGAAGTCCAAAGTAGTCGGTATAAAGAAGTTTGACTGTAACTATGATGCAAATTTTAATGGTCAGTGAATTCAAATAGTGTGTATTTATAATCAGTTACACAATACTTTTTTAATAAAAAAGCTGATGGAAGATTAAAAATATCTGTGAAACTGATTTGTGAAACATAAAAATCAATGCTCTACTGAATCTCATTTGTGATTGAAGGGAAGAATTTCCAGTGTATCATGATTCCTAAGATAAATGCATTCATTGATGTTTGAACATATTTCACAGTACAGACACCTAAGACTCCTATATCAATAGTCATGTGTGCCTTGCATCCCTCACCGTTATTCCTCGAGCATCAGATTCAATATTTGCTTCTAATTTCATCAGAACATCAGAATGAAACATCGTGATCTGCAATAAGTCAAAAAAATTCATCAATACCTTGTGTATTACAAGTTAAGTATTTATAATATTTCCAAAGTTTGAGAAACGGGAAAGCAAAAACTGACTCATCTAACGTAATTTTTAAATAAACGGTTTGCACTGTAGGCCTACTTGCAGTTTACAATGTGTATAATGTGCATATTTAAATGTCTAATTGTGTCACTCACCAGCTTTTCATATTGTTCAGTCAAGGATTTGTAATACTCACACACTTGAACTATAGTGTCACCTAAAAATCATTACTGTATTATTAATGGTCATTTACTGCATAACGCCAATTAAATTATAATAATGCTTTTAATAATCGCATAAATTTATCAAGGACGTGCTCTTTGTCTGCATCTTGGTGGTACGAAATGTGTTATGGTGAGTTATTCATATTTAGTGGAAGAAAATCCTTTGATCAGATACTCTCATTGACACCACACCTATGACCTAGAAATGTAGAGGATTTCTGGTAGTGTCACCTAGTAGTCAGATTAGCACGAAAATGACATAGAATTATTTAGGATATCACGACAATTCAAATTAGTGTCTTTAGTTTCTCGAAAAATCGTTGGTTTGATAAAGGAATAACAAGAGGAAAGGGAAAAGGAACAACAATTTCGACTACCCCAGACTTGCTGCTTAAACGGCAAGATAAACTGCATTTGCACGAAGATATTATCGATGAACCTCTGCTAGTTTTCTAACGGAAAGCATGCGATTTTTCAACAACTCCGACAGGCACTGATATAATATAACTGCATCACTGTTTTATTCCGACGAATGCAATAATATACCGGTGTTGAGATGGTATTTAAAATCTGATCTTTAAAAGCTGGACTAACTGACAAACACGAGAGAAAATTTAGTGCCCATTAAAGAAAGATCAATCAATCAAAAGCAAGCTATTTACAAATTTCTTATGCTGAGAAATTTTGTGGCAAGGATTTTGAAAACAGTTAAACTTGATAACTGTACGAATTTAAATACGCAAAAAATATTTGATATTCGTTTATATAGTAAATTACATTACAATTGATGTGCCGATTGCGTTACAAAACCGTGCTTTTGCTTTGCTTTTGTTGTGACATAATTATCCCGCGCTGTACAAAACGTCAGTCGAGCGCTCAGCTTCTTAAACTTCAGACTGCTTCCTTTCTTCGTAATATATTCGATCAATATTGCTCGGCTTAACAAGCCTTTCAGAACACAAACTCTAATTAGGCTTCAAGCATTCAACAGCCGGCCAACTAAGGCAAGGAAACCACTTCATATCCTCTCGTCTCAATACAATTATAATCTAGAAAATTGGCGCATAATCATTGGGCATATACATTATACGTCCATTGCATAAACCGTATGCAGACCTCTCCCTTGACACGCAAAGAAAACACTGAAGGCATTTTTTTGCATCGACCCACAATGTTTCCATAACTGTACTAGTTAATTATCCGGCTTGAAGATGACATGGTTTATTACGCCGCAATTGAAATTCATGCTAGACTCGGGCTGCTAACTTGAGATTGTTAGATCACATTATGATACGCTCAACGAACTTGAGAGATCAATCACGTTATAATTAATGATATTAGGCGTCTCTTTTGACGTTTCGTTAAACTTGTCCGGATATTAGAGAAGGGAAAACTTTTTATTGTAACTGCAATTGGAAGAATATCTGATATTAGTAATATAACACTGGCTTAGGTCATGATCGATGTAGTAATAATGGCATGGGCGTAACTTACTGTAATAACTCATATAACAAATAGTCAGACGAGACGTTTACTCAACACTTCATTTCAGACATTCGTATGTTTTGGCTCCTGCAAATATAGTATGTTATCATCCTACAATTGGTGAAGCATATTAAACTGCAGTAGTGGAGACTGGCACAGCTCAGATTAATCATAGCAACGCGCAGTATCAGTACACTGTTCTTAAACGTTATCAAGAACCCACTACAAAACACTTTTAATTAACTTACTGAGGGCACGTTCTCAAGACGTTTTTGAAAATCCTGTCCTACGCAAAATACAAAACACTTTTTAACCCCCTCTGTATTCATCTGCAGTCGCACGTCTAAGTACAAATTTTAACTATTGAATTTACAAAGCAGCCAGTAGTGTCTATCCGATTATTAAATCAAGCCAAACTCAACTTACTAAATAGCACTAATTGTTCACTATGGTGATAATACTATTAGTAGTGCGTGTGTCAGAACTATTTAGGAGGTTCCCCATTGGCGTAACATTGGAGCAAAATGCCTAAAACTTATGCAGCAATTCATCAGATTCATTTTATGCCTGCGCACTTTAAAATTATCGAGACACATACGATAATCAGGGTATCAGCGAAATAATGAATTCGGTGCCAGTTATTTATTTATTATAAACACACAAACACGTCATTTCAATGATGTTATGGGCACACTACACTGCAACTCATTCTCGCCAAGATGCACTGAAGCGTATAGCAGGAAGCAGATAGTGCCAGCACCTGTGCCAGCAGTCGAACAAAGCCAAACAGCGATATGAAATACCTATAATTTTAATAGCTCTCACGTTTAGCTGTAGATTAAACTAAATATTCAGTTGCGTGTAAGTCAAAACTATGCAAATGTGAGGTACAAAGTTTGATATTTAGGGTAAAAATGGTGTAGTACTAGTATCTGTTATGTAGTTGTAGAGATTTACAGTGAGCAAAAAGCTCTTTGAGCTTAGGTTTATAATTCATCCAAAAGCCTACTTTAAATAAAGATTAATAATAATAATAATAATAATAATAATAATAATAATAATAATAATAATAATAATAATAATAATAATAATAATAATAATAATAATAATAATAATAATAATAATAATAATAATAATAGCAACCACTTGGTTTAATATACGGGGTCCTACTCATTTAATGATTCGTGTGTAAACTCAGACATTTTAAACGAGGAAATTACATACAGGTACACACTCACACGAAAAACTTGCATTAGTTGAATGCAAACATTTTACGTCATTAAATGCAGCCAGAGTAAAATATGCATTACATTTACATAATTGGATTTCAAGTTTGAATGAATCAGAGCAGTTTTTCATCGTTTTCTGAATGCACAGGGAATTGTAATGAGTTATGTGAATCCCTACAACAAACAGAGGAAAATAGGCAACAGATTATGAAGATGTGCACAGCTCGCTGGTTCAAATGGCAGTTCCCAAAAATCGACTGAACGAAAAACCGACCTAGCAAAGTGCAAAGTTTTAGACTACAACACAAAAACTCTTGTTTCATAGTACGAAGTAAAGTAAAGTTTATTTGTAAAGGTTATATTTGTAAAGAAATAAACTTTAAGTAAACTTTACAAATAAACTTTACTGTGTATTACAAAACAAAGTATTACTGTATATTGTCCTGAGCCAGTTTGCGTCTTCCCCTAATAAGAATAACAAGAACATAGAGCAAACTAGGCTAGACTAGGCTAAATAAAGCTAAATTAGATTATACTGGATTAGAATAGTTATGTTATAATGATGATGATGATGATGATGATAATAATAATAATAGCAATAATAATAATAATAATAATAATAATAATAATAATAATAATAATAATAATAATAATAATAATAATAATAATAATAATAATAATAATAATAATAATAATAATAATAATAATAATAATAATAATAATAACAATAACAACAATAATAAAAATCTTTATTTAAAGTCGGTTTTTAGGATGAACACAGGCTCCAGTAAGCTTTTGAGCCGACCGTAAATAACAATCTACGAACTATTACCCCACTTTACCCTAAATACCAATTGCCAGGCAGGGCAACAGCAGGTACCATTTTTAAAATCTTTGGTATGACTCAGCCACAGTATCGAACTCACGTTAGGTTAGATTAGGCTAAATTAGATTCGATCTAATTAGATTAGAACAAAATAGAATAAAACACATAAGATTATATCATATCGGATTCAATTAGATTAAAAATGCGATTCTTGGATAAGATTAATTACAGACATGCATACAAACACCTACACCTGCAGGAATGATAGAGCCCATAGCTTGCGCGCAATTTAAAACATACCAAGGAGTTTACGGCACACTTACAGTAGTTTACGATCGCATCTTTCTGGAATTAAAATTCATTTACAAATTACAATGAGATCATAAAACGGTGAGACTCCTTTTTAATTTAGGCTGTTCTATCAGTTGCGCGCAACCTGCTAATTAAATACGAGATCGTATCATTCCAATGGCCCCTAGAATAATGGTTAGTTCACATTTGCAAAAATTTCATTTTATTATTTATACGCGAAGCCTGTCCGCATCTGCTTATTTCAAGGTTAGCAAAACAAACGGAGGCAAATTTCTTGCTCAAAAAGCGTGAGGTGACTTCAAAACACTGCTGCTTGCTCGAATTTCCGTTCTTCTTCGCACGATACAACAAAATTTTAACTTCTAATCTGACTTTGTTGAGCTAGTATACGTGGCCTGCATTTAATCATATTGCGTGCCGAAAGGATGATTTTGAAACTTCTCTCCGACTATTCAAACATTTTGCATTAAATCTCTGAAGTAAATGAGTTGAAGGAAGCCAAACATGTCACGTTCAAAGCTGTTTTTGCTGCCCTCGGTATAAAATCGTCTTTGTCAGGGAAACGTAATCTGAGATAACCCCTGACTACAGTAACCATTTTTGACTTTCTTTGTTTTTCACCAACTTCGCATACAGTGGGTGCAGGTACACTAATCTGTCAGAATTGAAACCTCCTCCTTTCCAAGTTATAGTTCAAATCTCTGGCATTTTGGCACTTCTGTTCAAGTTTTTTTATTTATTTTCGTTGATAACTGATTGTTTATTTTTGATCGTGAATTGACTGGATTTTCGTCTCGCATCAAACTAGTTATTTCTTCCGTCAAATGGTTGCAGTCCCATCAGAAACTTGTTATACGCGTTTAATGCGTGGGCGTGGTGCAGGCACTTTTGAAATTGCTTGTGAACGCAAAAATCGTTATCAATGTTTTATACAACTTTCAGTTTTATCAATAACTCGACCATCCCTTTTCTCCCAGCATCAACTTGTCCTTTCGCCCTCTGCCCACGATTTCGTCAATTCCGCCGCGTATAACAGGAAGAAAACGTAAAAACTTTATTATCAAAATTATCCTGTAAGTATTTTGCATAACTAAGAAAATGATATTTCATATTATGACTATAGTTTCATAATATATCAAAGCGCTTGCGTATGTTGGACGAGAGCATGGAAAAACAACACATTCCTTTTCATAAACACAAAAACTCACCGCCTAAGAGTTTATCGCCTAAATGCGAATGAAGGCCAACATGATTAAGTATGAACAACTAATGTATATACATTTAATGAAAAACATTAGTCTTCAAAATTGAAAACTTACCAGTAAAGACATTGTAAACACAATATATACAGGTATACAATACAATATACATGTATATATAAATATATATACATGTACAGCACAATCACCGAAACCAACAATTTTTCACGTAATTAACAAGAAACTTCGCTATTACTATTGTTATTTTCAAAGTTACGCCCACATTATGGCGAATGTTCTCAAGTTTCGTTTAGGTGATTATTGACAACTACTTGACAGACGTAAAACTATTAACCTAATAACAGTAATAACCTTATAATATAGCAAATTAAATATGCAATATTTACTATATTTTTCATAATAATGAAATATAGCAGTGATTGGAGCATTAATGATTTAGTAAATGCACTGGAATAACCTGACAAGAACAGCTCTTGACATATCAAGAGCTTCTCAAGGAGTAATTTACAGCTCTAACAGATGATCAGAACCTAGGAGCCTTGAACATATGCAGTTTCCACGCGTACTTTTTGCAACACATTTTATTTAATTAGACCAAATTGAACCAATGATCAAAAATGTGACACCCATTCAGTAACTTCAGTTTCCCTCCGATTCAGCTATAATAGTCTGGAACAAAACAATGGATTACTCGCTTATTTGTATGTTTTTTATTGCCCAACTGGCTGGATATGTCATTTAGGACACCGTTGACCGTTTCCATGGCTAATAAACCAATTCAAGTTAACTCGTCATAAGAGTGACTGAACCAAATGACCAACGCATTTCAGTAATCCATATAGCAGAGCTCTGCAGCTCAAGGGAATAAATACATCACACCAGGCGTAGGATTGTCAAAGATTAGTAAAGTACATGTAATCATATATCCACGAACAGCAGTTAGAATACAGCTTCTCTACAAACAACGATTAGTCAGTCAACAGATGGAGACACATTGATGAAAACAATCATCATATTACGCACGCTTTGTGAAAACAAACCTTATTAAACAGGAAGCAATATCTAAACGCCTAGTGCCCTATAAGGGTTTTTAGCCGAGCATCAATATGTTTTATCACCAAAGAATGGCAATTTTTAATACCTGTGACAGCAAAAAAATGATACATTCGATTGGTTTAATTTACACTTTTTATTGCAAAATTTTACTGAAAATAACGTTGATACCACGTTTACATGCTGCACCCTATAATTTAATATTGGTTGAATGTTCTAACTACACAGGGGAGAAAATTCGCATTACATAAATAGATAATTGAGTTGAACTGACATAACTAATTGTCTGGAGGGTACAAATCTATTTTACACTCTGCTGTCATTTAGGTGATGGTGGTAGTGTCAGAATGATACGAAAATCTGCATGCAACGTACAGTCACACTATGTACCACAATTACAAAATACTTTCAGTACAGACATTAAAAGTATTTCAAATAATGTTGGTAACTGCATTGCAATTCACACAGCAAAACAGAAAAATACATTACTTAATATGGATGTTTGCAATATGACCAGCGCCAAATTATAATATAACATGGTCTGTGTAAAGTAAGAAGAAAGCAATACATGTCTCGGTTATTCTTCATCGCTTACATGACTATATCCCTGCGATAAACAATGCATACTGTGTAGGGGAACACTTGTGGTACAATAACAAACGTATTCCTTGATTAGGGTGCATTCAGAAGCGACAACTATCGTATGTTTTATTTCTGTTGTGCAATAATCATCGCTCGCCCGTCACCTCACCTTCACGCACTCGTCGTAACAACCACCTGTGCAGACTACACCTCGGCTCTGCACACAAAGTACCATTTAATCGAAATCCACTCATGTAGGAAACCCAAAAAGGACCATACGGCCGTAATCATTGGTGCTGTAACCTCTGTAGTAACGAATTGGCACATGGCAGAATTATTTTTGTACAGTAAATGTATGTTCTCCGTGTTTTATTGTGTCTGCAAAAGCTAAAATTGTGGCATCATGTGGCAATTGCAGTACGGTAGCACTTCTACGTACACCCACCGTCCAAAAAGCATTGATCACTCTTTGCCACCGGATGACCTTGTGTCCTTACAGCTAACACAGGTGGCGCAAGACCTCGTGCTCCTGCAGTGCAGTAAGCATAAATCGCACGCGTTCAAAGACTAATGACTGCACTTAACGCACTCATTAGAATCGTAGCTGTGCTGAAGATTAGTTATTAATGAAGCTTTCGTGGCTACAATGTACAGAAGATTAAACAGCCTTTACAAAATACTCTCTACTGGCCAAACTACACGAACAAAGGACGATTGATATTAATCATTTAAGAGAGCAATTATTTGCAATTTGTACAAACCCATTGTAAGTCTGCATCTGCTTACCGGGAGCAGCCCGCAAAGCTACAAGTTACACAAACGCTAGCATTACACGTTAGACAAGGTTTCTTCAAACAATACGCTAGTTAACATGGGATTAGGGGAACAAAATAATCGAGTTATATGTCTTCATTGAGAATCCTAATCAAAAATAAGTATAGCACTTGCATAACCTAAACTGGATAACAGCGAGATTTTACACAAGTAAGTTAAATTCCATTCACAGCGCCAGAGATGCCTAGATCTTCCAAAAGAAAAAGGGAGATTTTTGGGATGGCTTGAACCCCCTCGGCCAAGTTTGGGCGCAGCCCAACTACCAACGCATTTTTCTGCAAATAATATCATTTCGGAAGCATTTAGGCAAGTTTATATAAAACTGAATTTTTACAGATGATCTAATGATGTCCAAATTGCATTTTTAGATTTTATTACAAAGTTCTCAAACACTAGATTTTAGATTTTAGAAATTTCTAACATCAACAGGCCAAAAACTTCATAACATTTCAGTGAGTGGTGTGGAAGACTTCTTGTCTTTGCAAAAAGTGTTAAGCTACGGCTGACATTGAATGGTAATAAAGTTTTTTTGTGTGATTAATTATAGTGATTACTAGTTATAGGCTTACATACAAAAAAGTTCAATTTTAAATTTATGGAAAATTACACATACTTTTATTTTTGCATTGCATTTCTGGATCACAGTTGAAACGAATCTAGCTAAACATTCTAGCATTTATCACACCACTTTTGAACAATAGCTTTAAAAAAGAATCCGCTGTACAAAGGTGGCAAACGCAACGTCCTGTTGAGGTAACTTTGCGACAATTGAGTAAGTCTGCTGTTATTAATTTACGCAGAGCTCGGCGAAGCGACCTTCTTAACTTTAAATCATTCAATTTTGCAAATAACGCATTCAGCAGGAGGGGGGAATAACATTGCGAATGCGGGCGACAAACGTTGAAAGCGGTTGGCTTGCTTGACATGTATGCACACGATCGTCTAGAAAACTATAAGGAAAGAGATCATGTCTCATTATTACAAACGAATCTGACTACAGAATCCATTTAATAACAATTAAAATAACAAGGATTCTATATGTGCTAACGTGCCAACAGACTTAAAAATGGTCTATGTCCCACCTCCAAGAGGAATCAGTGTATTTTTATCTAGCTAAAGTTTGGCCAACCGTATTTATTATTACACAATTTATCGGTAAAATTTAACAATTGCTTCATGCTTCCGATTATGCAACAAAAAATGATTCACTGAATAATTATATGTGGGTTACATGCAACAGACATGATATATAATCAATCAGTTCATCACCTTTGACAAGCGCTGTCTTGTGACCAGGGAACACCTGCCCTAAAACAAGTGCCCTAAATGTAAGCTAGCAACATTGTCTAGACAAGATACGCCTGCATCGTATGTCGGCATAGCGCGTGCAATAACAGCTGACAATTAAAATGTTCCACCTTTGTTATACGCCACAGAGTACACACAATTAAATCATAAATCATAAGTCGAATAATTCTAATTTTGCGTAATAATAATTCTAGTTAGACATACATCAGAATTGGGGTAAGAACCTATAGCTATTCATAACTAAAATGAGCAGACATTTTTATATGTAATGATTATTTTTCTATAGTGTAAAACTCGGAATAGATTTCTCATGCCAAGGATAGGTTATAAAAAATCCAAACTGATTTTTGAGTAGTTATCTTAACACCAGTACATCTTAAGCCAGACATCCAGTTCTACATTACAATGAATAATTACGTGTGTAGGCCCTCTTAATTCATTCTGACAAGGAATGCGTGAGTTAACTTTTAACATGCTAGCCTTCCGAAGCAGCAAGTGTTGACATATGTAGAGGGCCACCAATCTTGAAGGAGCCACCACTCACCACACACGTTTTCAGATAACAATCTGGTACGCATCAGAAAAAATCTCCAGCAGTTTTTCCCCCTGTTGATTTAATATTTCTTGCTTATAAACTCTAAAATGAAGTACTTTTACTGCTTCCATGTGCGAGATGAAGAGTTGCTCTAAAGGCTTGCTTGACAATAAAGCACGCAGATTAAAAAACATTTCGGTTAATCGCAGCCATTTTACTGTAAAACTAGGCGTCCGTGTTAGTTCCGTCTTATTATAAACTTTAAACTAATAGGTTTTAATTGATGAGGAGTAAAATTTAATAATTTTTTTGGCGCAGTTTACTCACTTGAAGTATTTTTTCGTTACTTCTGTGTTTTCTGCTATCAGTCGATTATTAACAACGGTAAACACAGTTCCAACATTTTAAATGATCAATTAATCGAGTGCCTCAATGTCAGTGTATCTTAACTAAGCTCTACCTTATATTCTTTTTCCTTGCTGAATGAGTGGCGCCAGTTTTGTATGTATAATGCAACTACTAAACATCAGCCCTAAACTCCTAAAGCACAAAGCTACTCATTGATCTCTAAGACACTCAAGCAACAGTATGCTTCTTTAAAGATTTTATATCTTACATCAGCTTACTTTGAGGATGAATTCCATCTAAGTAAAAAACAAAAGACAACATTCCTCAGATGTATTTCATCTGATAAATGATAATCAAACATTGTTTCGTGTTTGTAGCAGTCGATATAGATCACAAGGAAGCCCAAAGGCTCAGTCGTTTATTCGGTAATCTGCCACAACAAATCAAGACAAAACATCTCCCTAATGTCCCCAGGGCCACTTGCAATGACCCATACAACTAATGAGCTCAGTGAAGACAACGGCTATTATACTGAGGCAAGAAACCAGAAAGACTAACGATGTGACGCAGAGAGAAGCCCAGTCAATGCGGTAATCCATTACGGATAAGCAATGTTCCAAAGTGGCCAGTGCCAATATACAGCTTACAATGTAAACGGTTCAGAAAAGTGAAATGTAACACTCTGATTATACGTGGAACAAGATTGGTTACAATGTTGCTTGTTGGTATATTGCTTTGGATACATCAGCACAGCTGCATTCATGCACACTATTATGTTGGGATGGGTTGAGCTTTACACACTGCTATAATGTTACAAACGTAAGTTTAATATCTGGGAGTGTTAATAATTACAGACATGAGATGGAGTTTTACTCAATTCTATTTTGTTTTGATGTTGTTATCTTAGACAAATGTGATTCAAACCATGGAGAAACAAACCAAATGACAGCCACACGTGAAAACTGCCTTATTTAATAAAAGCTCAGTGAAGCCTAGTACGTTATAACCACAATCTAAAGAAGTTGTATATTGTCTGACTTGGCATGGCTTCCCCCATAACCGAATTTTCCATTTCAGCAAACAGATTCAATGACATTACTCGCTGACAAGATGTTAGAGTGGATCAATGACCAGGACAACCATTTATCAGCGGCAGTATGCGTGCAATGTATAACAAACGCAATAAATTGTTTTAAACAACAGCTAATGCTGTTATATGATACACCCACCCTGGATTAGTCACACACTTACTGTGTAATGTAAGCTTGTGGTGAAATGGTAATTACTGTCATTGCTTTACATAGCTTCTCGTTTGACGAGAGACGAGCTTCAATCGAATAAAGCAAAAGGACAAGATTCAACAGATCTTAGAAAGCGCTGGAATAATTTAACTATAATGCATGTATGACAGCTGTACACTTTGTGTTCTTTCAACGAGGCAAGGTGCTTATGTCAGCTTTTCAAGGAACACCTTACTTATGCAAACTTTTATAAAAAAAATATATATATATCAGTCAACTGACAGAAATCAGTACTGCCTGCTGATACTGGATAAAGGGATGTTTATCAACTGACGTTGAAAGTGCTGTATTGTTTTGTACCTCCAAGTGCCAGCAAATTTTCACTGCCCCACACATGCACTCCTTACCGACGTATGATAATAATTAATCGCTAATGGTTTTCAAGCCGGATTCCAGGAGTCCATTGCTTTTTACTCTGTTGCCCACATCTCAAAATGCTTTATTAGAGGAAGCCTTAAATCGCTTTTGTCTGAAGCCATAGAAATTCAGACGAAAATTTCCCTAAGGCGTAGAAGAAAATTTAGACAAATGAGTGGTAGTTTGTGAGCTGATTCTTGGAAGCAATAACTTTTTGAAAAACTGAAGTATATTTAAGCATGGTATGTATGAGAACACATTATAGAGTACAGCATGAGATCTTGTAAAAATAACACGTGTTCCCGCTAACTATGTATATAGGTATATCTAGTGTATAGTGTGATATATAGTCGAAACTAGCTCAATTATTTATAACTTATTAAAATTTTTCTTCACTGCATCACCATCCAATATTTTATATAACACAATGCACAATGTAGCTTTAAATGCATTGGTGGCTGTCATTACAGTAAGTCGAGCCAAGAGAGTCTAATCAAAGCTCTTAAAAGTTACTGCCTTCCCCTAATGCAAAACAGGTCAGACTAATCTCTATTAATCAATGATTTTCTACCTCTTATTTACTGGGCAGTATATAACTAGCAAACGTTACCAGTAGGAATGCAAACACAATATGTTGAAGCAAACTAATGTTTGTGTTAGTTTGGTTATACACCTAGTGTGCTGTTTATGGTACTACTTTGAATAGTAATTCAGGCAAAAACAGCATAGGGAAATTGCCTTGGGTTAAGGACGAAGAGAAAGAAACGAAAAAAGGCATGCTGCGCTAGAGACAAATCGGTGTAGCAACCTTCTCCTTACCTATGTCTTTTGTTCCTCCTTTGCACTGTTGAGCGCTTATTCCTATAGCTTCCAATGCATCAAAATACGCTGTACTTGCGTGTACCATATCTGTAACAATCAGTTTAACGTTTAGCAGATTTAATAAGCAGAGATTTCTAAGATCAGATTTGCCACTAATTAAATTGCATGATTTTAACTTTCGTCGTCTGCTCGCTTTGATAAAATTCGAACACGCAAACGTTAATTGGCTTACAAACTGTGATGACTGACAATCAAAAGCAGCAACGCAAAAACGCAAAACCTGCAAAACTCGTGCGAAATATTCCCAGGACTGAGCAGGTGCGTTAGGTGTGTATGTAACTTCTCTCACTAATAATAGGTCATTATTTGCAACACTAAAGGGAGGCAAGGGAAAATGGAAGCGCAACACACAAATATTAAGCTACGAGAATCGATCTTTTGTACCTCGACGCCTGGTTTCTGAATAAAAGCATTTTTATGCTCAGCAATGTAGGCCTGTAGGCCCTATGTAACTTCTCATTCTGTTCACTGTTCATGAAGATTTTATCATTACAAATATACAACATAAAACTTCACACAACAGCAGAAATAGAGATTCACACAGCAAAAGCAAAAACAACAACTACTAATGTGTTAATTTTGTACATGTACACAGTAGGCACCTAAGTAATTAAAACGCTTTATGATAATCGTTATCTATAAAGAGGTTATTTCAAATATGGGAATTTTATCAGTATTTAGCATTGAAATCAACAAAAATTTTCGGCAACAAAATCTTGTTTTTGCCCTGACTATCATGCCATCTCGTACAGCCCAACAATTTTATTGACTTCCACGACGTATTTGTCTGGTGGCTTGACTCGCAGTCTGACCTTTGTATGACCGTCTTTGACCGGTTGTTTGAATGAAACTTAGATCTCAACTGTTGTGTCTGGAATTATCTGATCTTAAATTTCTTAATCTCTGTAATAAAGGGCGACTACGTTTGAAGTTTGTAAAAAAAACGAGGATTTAATGAAATGATGTTAACGCAAATAAATCATTAATCTGTTATACAAACAAAAAATAAAGGTGTGTATTTGCACAGCATAACTTATATTACTCCTACTCTGCAAACTATCGCATATTTCTTAAAATCACGTTGGTAGGTTGGGAAAGCCTCTAAAAAGGACCAAAATCCTAATAACACTGCATTTTTCATGTGCAGTTAGGCCTACTTTTTGAACGACGTTTGGTAATAAGAAATTATAGCAGGTAAAAATCACATGAAAACGAAATAAGTAATTATTATTCTCACAAAAAATCAGTTATGTTTGTTAAACAAAATGCCTAGCGTGCCACGACTTTGAAGACGACTAGTCAAATAAAGATCACGTTGTTGCACTACCTTGTATGGTCTTCAAATACGTTTTTCCGGTTGTTATCATTTGGCGTGTGCAGGGATTAAAATCCTCTATCAAACTCTGAAATGCAAATAATGTGATTCATTTATAAGTTAAACCAAACTTTTTGAAGTACATTTCCCTATAACGTAAACATATATTTCATGCTGTGTACATAAACGTAAACATATATTTCATATTCCACAACAATACAAGATTATCGCTAATACATTTAAATCGTGTCAAACAAAAAATATTTAAAACCAATGGATAAGGCATAAAACTCCTTGCGAACGCAAAAGCTTTTTGATCGCCTCCCCATTTGAACACTGTAGATAGTAAAACATTTTGACGTAGAATATCGAAATTCTAAGGCATAATAGTTATTTTGACGCACAAAAGATACGAACCTTATAAATTCGCTCCGTCAGCTTGTACATTTCATGGTTATCCATTATTCCTATTAATGACTGAAGCGATTAATCAACAATAACAGAGTTCGTAAGCAGGTGAAAAAAGTGACAGTGCACCTGTTCAATTCAAATGACTACCTAATACGGAGAAGTCAGTTCACAATTCAAGTGATGTGTGTAGCCGCAAGTGTTCCAATCATATTATACAGTTACACTGCTCTGAGAGGTCAATGTTGTTTATTTGGATGAAACTTTATCCACGATACACATCTAACAACATAAGCGTGCAACTGCAATATTATCGATAATAGAGCGTGCTATGCCTATACCGTAGCTAGGGCATGTGCCACTGTGTTTCACTTGACGCTCGCCTGTAGGAGCCACAAATCAATCATGTATGCGCTGCTGATTCATGTTGTTATGCTGATTCATCCGAACAGGTAGCGCCACTTTGCAAATGAGCAAAGCAAAATTTAAGCTGGATATTATCAGATATCAAGCTGGGTTAGCTGTGATCAACCGCATGTGCTACCGATTCATGTTATTATGCTGCTTCATCCCAGTTCATTCTCATAGATAGCGCCACCATGCAGGAGCAAGATTCTGTTGAAAGTTATACCAGATGCGAAACTGGCAATGTGGCTTTATAACACCATATATGTGCTACTGATCCATGCTATTATGCTGATTCAGCAGCAAAAGTAGCGCCACCATGCAAAAGAACAAGAGCAAGTTGAATCAGACGTACGCTGCTAGCATGTGACTTTATATATGAAGTAAAATGAATGAATATGGGGTGAAGGTCAAAAGACCACAAGACAAAGGATCACTGTTCAAATATTCACCTGAAAAAGAGGTCAAAGGACCACCAAAAAATGGCAGACCATGCAAATGCCAATCAAAAAACTATTTGAGATACATTTTGCTTTGTGTTAAGATAATATTTGCAGAGGCTAAACTGTAAAGTTCTGCATTATTTACTTGAGTACCTTCTACTTACTAGGCCAAAAGTACTGCTTTATGCATTAAATAAATATAAAAAATAAAATAAAAATTAAGAAATTAAATATAAATTCAAAAAAAATTAAAATGCAGAAATAATATTTAAATTTAACTTCATTAAGTTTAACAAAATACTTAGATTTAATAGATTATATTTACGAATATACTATTATCAATTATGGTTATACTTTCTAACAAAAACACCTAATTTTGTTAAGTATGAAATTCAACCTGCTTGTCTTTGCTAATTAACATTACGAAAAAAGCAGCAGTCCATAGGAACAACAGTATTACAGCAAGAGGAAAAAACACACAGCAGAATTTGTTTTTTACAAAAGTGGCACACCTGCATGAAATTTTGATTGTCATGATGTAGCTGCAATGATTCCATTATTTTAGATCTTACCACTGACAGACAATAATTAAGATCAGACAGGAGTAACACATTTCACGCCTTCATTGACGATGGCAAACATTAAAACAATACCCAAAGGAAACGAATGACTTGTGATTGTCTTCTTTTTACACTTCCGAAATGGGACGTTAATCATGTAAATATTCACTTGAAAGTAAAGTAAATAAATATCAAACCTATGAAAAACCAGCGTCGACAATTAGGCGAGCACCATCTATACTACAAAATGACGTTTTCATATTAAAAATTCCCCAAAAAAGCTTACCTTGAGCTATCCTCAAGCTTACTTAACGAAAACAGCTTTAATGTTTTTAACATATCCAATTATCGCCTAAAGTCACCTACTGATGCTTTCCTTTTTTTGAATGAGGAGGGGCCGAAGGTGAAAAACTTCTATTTTTTGAAGCTTTTGATCTTTAGTTTGAGAGAAGGTTAACACATCTGGGGGGGGGGGGTATTGCTCTGATAGTCCATTTGATGACAGGCATTGCTGGCTTATTTGGATTGCATGGGAGACCCATGGGCCATGGCTTCGAGTAAATGCCGCTTTCTTTAAACCACATACCCATTTTTTAAAGTAGCCAAGTTCCATGTACAAAAATTGTTTACGGAAAGTATTATTAGAATCTTGCAAAGATTCTGTAACTGTTTGGAAAGGGAATGCAATGGGCTTCATCTGACTTAATGAAAACCATTAAGTTTTCCATCTCATTTCAGGAGCTTTTTCATAGGAAAACAGCCACTTTATTACGTCATCGATCATAGCCTGCCACTTAGCTGTTCATTACGTAAGCGCAACCTATTACAATCATTAATGGGGTACAGACCAGTAAATAACACTCTACAATCTACATGTACTTTTTCACAGCCTTTGATGTTTCTTGACATTGAAACACTTACAAGAAATATCCAAATATTACATCAAGTTCACTTAGTTAAGACAGAAAAAACCTTTACATACATAAAGCTAAAAAAGTCCTTTTGAAATTTTGTATCACCTTATTACTGCCTTATGGCATACAGAATTTGTGTTAGCAACAACACTGTATAAAACTTAAAAATTTAGCTTTCCGCAGTGACTGTTGGGCATAACTCTTTTGGTAGTAAGTGGTTTGAAATAAGTTTAGATAACATTGTGTAAAGTTTGAAAAAATACTCAGATCATTCGTAGAACACACTTCACTAAGCAAAAGTACAAATTACTGAATCTTGTCAATAAGTTTAAAAATACATTTTTAAGTGAGTCAGGGTGTACACTGGGAAGGTGAGTCTGTGACATTTTACCAGTTGGCACAAGCACTTTAAATTACTAAGAATTCTTTTCTAATTGCGTAAGTCTTTCAAGCAGGTAAGCGTAACGCTAAGTAATATACTTTGTGTAGAAAGTTTTTTAGGGGACATACTTTGAAATTGCCCTTTCTTTCTCTTTAATGAAACTTGGCATTCACCGTTTATGAGGTTCAAAAAATGATACCCTGTTGATGACTATGATGTAACACTGACGACATTAATGATGATGATGACAATGACGCCAATGATGTAAATGCTAATGAAGATGATGACAATTAGGATAATGCTGATAATGAAGAAGAACAAGCATCCCGATACCTGTTTCAGTACAGGTAAAATTTTCATCGGTGCCCTCAGATCCTGAAAAAATCTTAAACACAGCCATTAGATAACAATCTACAAATGATACTAAAGTGTGCCAAAAGTAATTTTGGTAACAACTTTGGCTGTTCGTGCTGAAATTTAACATGTGTGAATTTATATCCACAAGTGTATCAATAACCATTAAGTTCAATGACAAATACGCTTATTTAATTTATTTTTCATAATACAAAATAACAAAAATGCAAAAGTTAATTTAGAAGAGCAGTTTGAATCGATAACCTTCAACACAAGGAAGTTCTTGGCATACAACAGGGAATGACATGAATCACACAACAGCTAACAATGTTTCACAAACCCCTTACATAATAGAGTAATACGTGTCTCACTTCTACAAACACAGTATAAGTGTTAATTATTAGGCTTAGCCATAAGTACTACTTAAAAAAAGAGCAAGAATGGCTTAACGACTAGGTGTTACAAAATCATGAGGCTTTAAATGTGCCTTAAATAAATTACTTTTAGAAAAACACAGCTTAATTAGATACTGGATTACAGTGGTGGCTTGTAGCTAAAATTAGTGGGGGTGCTGCAAAGTTAAAAAAAAATTTTCGCCATTGTTTTAATACTTTGTAAAACGAAACAAACATATGTAATTATAATGGTGTAATTCTATTTTTAAACAAACAAACAAACAAATTTAAACTTAATCTTGATAAACTCCTACACAAAAAATATTGTTTTCTTACGAACAGCCTAAACTGTCGCAGTTCAAGAATATGCCCGATAAACAGCTAGTAAACACGAGACAACTGACAACACATACTGCAGTGAGTGACAGTACTCTTTCAACCTAAAGTACAGAGTCTTATCTCAGACATGTGCTTGGGCTGTGAAGCAAATTTCTCTCCCGTGCTCCGGTTACGCACACGTATAAAGAAAGAACTAAAGAAAAAAGACTTATTATATTGAATATTATCGATACTAATGAATGGAAACAGGTGTTGTAGTACCATACTACCTATACATGAGCCCCCACTGCTGGATTATTAGATTAGATCATAAAAATATAGGCCTAAGTCTATTCCTGTCTTGACAGTATAAACCTGTTTGGACAAATTCAGACACGAGTACACAAGAAAAAATGATGACAATAACATGCATTAACAGTTAAAATTGTTTCAACTTTAACTGAGGTCAGGTCTTACGAACAAGTGAGTGCTAGTATGGATTTGTATTGGCTTGGCTATGTTTCAAATTGATTCTGAGTCTCAGTTGAGAAAAAGCCAGTGCCAGAAGAGCTAGATACGCATTGAGTTTGCAGATAAATGTTCCACTAGAGATTCAAGATTAGGTCATTTTGCATGTAACACCAAGACCTTGAGTTTAGCTCAGAAACAATTCTCATAGCTTTGCAAATGCGCTTCATATTCCAGCCAAGTCACATGTAAATTTAAAAATTAATGTTTCTGAACACACAATCTCAACTCAGTTAATTCAAGAGAGACGACTTTTGAGTCCATAAATGGTCACAAGTATCATTGAAAACAAAATGATAACAAAGAACAACTTTAACCTATTAGGCACAGAATTTGAAAGCAGAAATATATCAGAAAATTGCAGAGAACATCACCACTATTTAATGACGCTAGTATTTAAATCAACATTATCAGGTGAGCAAGATATTAAACAGTTAATTTAAGGCTGCAAAATAAATTGATTTTTATACATTTGACAATTATCAAGCATAATTCACAGTCTAATGAGTTTGCACAACTCAAACACTGCCAAATGTTATTGTAAATTTTAAAACAAAAAGTTCGATGGTCATAACTCACTACCGCTGCTTATATGATTATAAATTTCAGTCACATCGAATACTCTATTTCACCAGAGCATTTTTCATCTTGAGCATGCTTCCAAACTAAGGTTTAACTTTTCAACTAACAGCTATCAGCAGGTCTAACACTGTTTTTTCCAAAAAGCTGATATTGCCAATTTTTATGATGGTTGCAATTCTGCATACAGACTGCAACACTGACTAGATGTTTTAAGCTTGAGGTCCATAGTGTCCTCCAACCTTGTTGGTGCTCATGCTTACAGCTGAGCTTGATAAATCATCCTCCTGCATGCCAGAACTCTGAAATGGCAAATTTAAAAAAAAAATTAATTACTTTTGAAACTTAAACATATTTATATATGATAAATTACAACCGACATAAAACAGAGTAAAAATTCGTGTGTAGGTTCCCCATACACGGTAGTACTTACAAAACCTGGGCACATTGTAAACATAAAATACGGCACCAGGAAATGTCTTAAAACGTTAAACCTTCAACGTTAAACTTAATGGACATTGCTTGTAGCAGACATTATACAATTAGCTGTATGCATTATATATACCAGCCATTATTCCCCGGTGTCGAAAAGTGTGACTTTGGAAAACAATAAAAAGCAATTTGTCTCCTCACACATGAAGCGGTTTTATTTATCTCAACGAATTTATACAATATACCACAGAACATAGTTCACAAAAGCTGCAGCTGTATTTCACTTAGGAGAAAGAAAAATAATAATAATAATAAACTGAGTATAATAAATGGCAAGTTTTTGGAAAAACAATCATGAAATGGGAGAGGCACTTCTGACCCCGACTGGAGTCTCCAAATTCAAATTTAATAATTTTTTATAATGATACTCAAATCCTAATGTGGAAATGTAGTAAACAACATTACCAATACTAACAATTCAAGATACACAAAGTATTTCCAACATCTCGCTCGCAGAGGGTTTGTTAATAAGTTACTGTAAAAGAAACTTGAGTACAATATATAATTGTTTAAACTGATCTAAACTTACTTTTCGAATATACTGAGCATTCACAGTAATTTCCTGATCCATAGACCTCAATTTTTCATCTAACTGCACACATTTACGAAGCTAAACAAAGACAAGTTCTGATCAAATAGCATGTAATTAATATTATAAAGATACTATTAAAACCAGTTGCAAATTTAAATTTTAAAACAAACAAAATCTTCTAGCAAAACTGTCAAAGCATGTCTGAATTCTGCAGTTTGACAGCAGATAAAACAGAAAAATACACTCACCTCTGCATCGAGTTGCTGCAAAGTTTCTGCACTGTTGTATTTTTCTGGGTTGTCATGAAAACTTACCATACCATCACGTTGATTTATAGTAGCAAATATCTCACCATCTTCAATCTGCAGTACACAAAAATAAAATCCGATTTCTCTAATTGGTTTGAAAGAAGCAAATCACATTGACTTACAAGAACATTAGGTTCAACTGAAAACGAAATGATGACTTGCTGATGAATTTTAAATTAATGGTCAATACACTAATGAACACGTAAACAAACAGCTAAACCATAGTACGCTAACTGACATATTCTGTGCATCATTGAACTAAATACCTCTCGTGAGCCAAATGTTAACTCTGTACTGTATATGAATGACAAACATGCGTGTTGATGTCTGATATATATGGTGTCTGTAACCATAAGTAAAAATGGTTACAATGTCTCATTAACAATGATGGAGGTGGGCCCACGAGAGTATGTCAGTTGATGCAACCAAACTACATTTAAAAAAAAACTTTGGAAAATAACTAGAAACTACACAACGAAGTTCAAAACTTTTGGGAGTTACAATGGATGCTGAAACATGGGTGCTGACCACTGAAACCTTTTTAAGCAACAATAATTGAATACAATTATTTGATCTCCTATATAAAACCTTATAGCTTATCATTTAACTTATGATGGTTGAGCTACCTCAATATAGTTTCTTTATTTTGCTCTACAGTAAATTAATTATTGTAGCCACTTTAAAGAATCCCAATACAAACTTAACATATTTTTTTTACAATAGTAATTAATAATTTTTTTAAATTGAGTTCATGTAAACAGTATGTCTGCATTTTGTAATAATTAATATCTAATGTCAACGTATTTCATAACACGTGTTTGCATATGCTTTGCAGTGACTCAATGTCCACTGACTTCGACTTATATTACATTTTCATTATTGAACTGTATTTTTTTTAAGTATTCAATAAAACGTATTTATCATCAGCACACATACCATAATGTCCACATATAGTAAATATATGTAAAACATACCATATGCAAAACATATTTTTCTGCCTCTTTGGAACTGGATAGTTGTACACGATTAGCCATATCATTTAGTGATAACGTAAGGAATGTCTGAAAAAAATAGATATGACAAAGAATCGAATTGCAGAACATACAAAAACAAATGAACTCTTATCACCAGTCAGGGAACACTTAGGTCAATTTACTACCAATTGGTTTTGAAATAAGAGAAAAATAAGCAAAAATAGGTAAGTGACTTGTTGACTCCAAATCTGATTAGTCAAAACTCATGTTCTCATTTCAAAATCCTAGTGTAACAATTGTTGTAAGAAAAGCACAAAAGCTGCTTTTGAAAATAATTTGGAACAAGAAGAAACAAACCAATCATGCAGGACACAGCTGTACAGGAAAAAATGACATCATCCATACCTTTGTCAGCCTCTGAATATTCTTCTTGTAAAGTGATGTAATACACTGCATAACCAAACCCATGTTATTGTCCTAAAAACAATTATAAAATCCACCATTAAGTTTCGGTTAAATGTGATTTATTAGTGCGACAAGATATACTTAACTTTAACAATAAAGCCGCAATAACTCACAGAAAAACTAATGCTAACCTATCCACTGTACAAAAGAAAAAGTACAAATATTTTCGTTCTTAATAATATGCATCCTTTGCCATAAAACAAAGCAAGTAACTAACCCCTGTGAATGTTTCTCCATGTTTAGTAACACAGTTTCGCACTTCATCCGGGTTACTAGTGACATAGGCAGTAGCCAGGTCATGATATGCTTGACTAAGAGGCTGAAAAAGTCAGAAATTCAAAACAGCTTATTTAAAATGAACACTGCCAATTTTAAACTGTAAAAACCTCATAATTAATTAAACCAAACAGAAACAATTTTCTTGAGGCTAGAATCACTATCAAAATTTGTTACTGTCGATGTTGCTAGCAAAATAAATCCGTGATTATTAGGTATCTGCATTGTCAAACCTATCATACAAATCTTGTATCTGTGAAATTAAAGCATTGCCGACCAACCAACACAGGTGAGCTTCCCACACAGAATTAATGATTATTTGGCACACAGAAACGAAAGAATAAAAAATAATTTATTGGAATGTGACAAGTATGCCTCTCATGCACTTTTTATACAAAGAACTGGATGGAAATAAGCAGCAGCACCAAATTCCTGTGTTTATGCAAATCTATGTACAATCACTGCAGGCTGACAGTTTATAGCAAAAACAAAATCTCCAACGATGTGACAATATGTCTACTGAAATTTATTCAGAAATTATGCAGAATACGTTTCGACTGTTCCCAATGTGCACTTTCTTACCAAAGTTTACAAAAGAACAAAACAAACACATCAGGAAAGGATATCCTTTGCCACACTATTACTATTAGTATTTTGTAACCAAACATACGGCTAATAATGTAGCAAAATATCTTATAGTCTGAAGTTTGGTTATAAAATACAAATCATAGTAACAGTTTTGAGAAGGACATTCTTGATTTCTGTGAAGTAATATGTAGATATAATCCGTTTACTTTGCTCTTTTGTAGAATTTGGGTTGAAAATGACCATTGAGGATGGTTGAAACATATCCTGCACAACTTCTCTAGGCATAACATTTTTGCTGATTTTGTTTTTATTAAAACTAAGATTCCCGCACACCAAGAGTTTGTTGACAGTTTATGCTCAAATGCTGGCAAACTGATTTCCAAAAATTTACCTTAATAAATCTGGTGACAACCAACGCTGAATATTTGGGTAGGGCAATAATTTTTCCATGTTTTATAAGTGATACCAGAATATATTTCTTGTATGCTTCCAACATGATATGACTGACAGCCATTGCAGGTGTTGTAACTGCCTGAAAAAATAGTAAAAAACTAACTACAACTCATCACTCATCAGCCTTAATTTACCCAGATACCTAAAACAAATCCTAGCCAACTGTTCTGAAATTAACAAAGTGAAGTAGACAGCTAAAAGATATTGCAAAGAACAAAGTAAAATTTCCTCTGAGGCACAATAAAACACATCAGGAGTTATAACAGTTATATTATACTCTGCCCTTGAAAGATAACGATGACCTAGGGAAATGAAACTGCACATGAGCTGTTCAGTACTGGAAAAATAATCTTTGAAATAAAATCTTGTTAAATTTCATAAAAAAATATTCATCAGTGATAGCAGAGAGCATGAAAGGCTTTAGGCATCGATTGAAAACCCACGAAGTTCTCCTCGATTAATAAGAAATAATAAATCTAGATATCTCGAAACTAAAAGCAAATTTTAGAACAATAAATCTACAGCAAATTAATTTTAAGTTTAATATAGTTTAATTGTGGCTTATATTATAGTTTCCTTAATTTTCTAGTTTTAAATATATTAGATAAATTAGACTAAGTCACTTAGACTACGATCTTCACTTCTTCCTTTCAAATCTTGTTTATATAGTAAAAAAACACATCAACGGTCTTGATTTTGGCAACAAAATGAAAAATAGCAGGAGTGCAAAACTTCAAATTACGGCGTTATAAGCACAACAATATACTAAAAAAATATCATTTATTTGAGATTCATTAAAAAAACTGAATAAATACAACGACTCAAATGCAGCAATTTTTTTCTAAAGCTGCTTCATTAGCATTTACAGATCACATTAAAACATGTCACGTTCATAACGCATCACAAAACAACAATAACTTCAACTTGGTAATTTGGTTAGCGATTTTGACGGCCTATTGAATATTTCGTCGCAAACCGTTGGCACCATAAAGCAATTTTCACAAACACAGTAAACTGTCGTCAAACTATATTGGTTATAATCGCAATCAAGCACGCAACATGGAAGCCCTTACACATATTAGAATGCATTAAGCAGATCAGGCTAGTAAGCTCAGCACAACGCAGCTTAATCAGATCTTTCTCAAATGTCACTGCAACCTAGTCCTAAACACGTATTAGCTTTTAAAACAAGTGAAACCGCATTACATTACGCGAAGTACAAATTGTACAACAATTTATGATGCACATGCATCATGTGAAGTACAAACTTTTATAACAAACGCAGTTTGAAAACATCTGAAATAAATTTGGGTTTATTTGGTAGCAGTAAGTACATACAAAGTAGCTAATTAGTTGAAAAAGTGTACTAAAATGTGAATTACATCGGGTTTTGAACCTTAGATAGCATAACATACAGTAGCTCAATCTATTTCAGACAGTCAGACGCACCAATGAGGAGAAATAGTGTATTCGCAACAGTCAATAATTTGGCCAACACGTCGTTTTTTCCATTAATTGCCATAATAAACCGGTTTATTAATTCGGTTAATCTTTTTTTAGAGCCGCTTTCCATTGGTTTACGATGTTGAAAACGTCTGTGTATGTTAATTCTCAGCAATTTCCGAGTTTTTTCTCAAAACCATAAGCATTATGCAAAATTGAGTTTACACATAGTTAAGATAAAACAAGTTTTCATTTACAGTATTTACTTAGTACTGGCCGTTGCCGTGACGTCAAGAACAGTTAAGTGGTCGCCAAACCTCACACCCAAAGGCGATCGCGGACTACTGGAAAGAGCGTCCATCAATTTTTACTATTAATCAATTGCATCTCTTTTAAATATGTATTAATATCGTTCACTTTAAAATGACGATGCCATAAAGATAATAAATTATGAAGGAGATAACCAGAAGAAGCAAATTCTAGCTACCTTATATTGATATACTGGAGAAAACGCATATTGCTTGAAGGCTGCAAATTTTAATTCAAGAAATCTTGTAACAAGAGTCCAAGTCAGTATTAATGCTTTCAAACCACTGAAATTGAAATTTAAAATGTTCCAAATATTACTCTAACGTACGAATAACACCAGTATTTTTAACGTTGAATCCTGTTGTTTTGAGACAAACCAGGCAAAAATTATAACGAAATAGGTAACAACTGGCCAACTGTGATTCATTAACGCATTCACCATCCTTTTATTTGAAACAAAAACTTCATTCTGTTTTATTAAACTGAGGAAAATGGCGAGGAACACGATTAAAACATCATAAGAGCCATATAAATTGTAGACGTAAAGCGAATCATTAATGGTGGATGTATGCATTCTGTTTGAGGATATTTATAACAACATGTTACAAAGCGCAAGCTAAAAGTTGATTATTATCAGCACAGTAATGTATTGTTTTATGTGCATAAACACGAGTATAATACGGGTAAGTCAATACAGCTTAAAAATTTGAAAATGAACAAATGGCAAGAAAACATTGAACGGGAAGAATACGTATGACATGGAGGCAGTAAGTAAATAAATAATTGTGACTTAAGGCAAAATCCACAATGCATGCGTCGAAATTTGACAGTGCCATTTTAATTGGAGAGTAAGCGAAAAACTGTTAGCTGTTAGGGAAATCTAATGAAATCTACTTATCATCTCGCACAAGTCAAAGATCAACCGGGAAAAGCCTTTAAAGCTTTTTCAACCGACATATCATCTCATCTCCAGTTCAATTTGAAAGCAATTATCCTCCCTGGATAGAAGTGAATGAACAGATGAGACGGAATGAAACCCCTGCATTAGCGACAACAAGGCAATCTAATGTAAACAGCCCTAGCGAGAAACCACTTCAAATCAGCAAAATAAAAATACAGTACAGAACCAACGAGAAACCACTTCAAAATGACAAATATAAACGTACAGAACAGCACCAGTGCGAAACCACTTCAAATCAGCAAAACAAGAGTACAAAATATGGAGTACCAGCGAGAAACAATTTCAAAATTGCAAAATAAAAGCACATAACAGTATCAGTACGAAACCACTCCAAATGAGCAAAATAATAGCACCGCACGATACCAGCGAAAAACCACTTCAAATCGGCAGAATAAAAGTAAAAAAATAGTACCAGTGAGAAACCACTTCAAATCAGCAAAAATAAAAGTACAGAAAAGTACCTGCGAGAAATCGTTCAAAATAGCAGAAGAAAGTACAGAGTAGTAAAACGAGACGCCATAAGAGAAACAAAAGCCAAGTGCAAACGTTGACATATAGCGAGTTACAATTATCGTCGATAATTTGATGTGGTGAATCTAGCTGGTCTAAGTACATTATTAAAAACCACTGCCAAAACTTGTGGATTGAGAAAACAGAACGAAGCGAAGCGAATGTAACAAAATGCAACATGGAAAATAAGTTGAAGATTTCGCTATAGTTACCATCATGGCTTGTGTACCGCAGGTAGATTGTTAAAACTAGAGTGCTACACGGAGCTACCTACACAGCCCTCGAGCATGAAATTTTCTCAATACAGTCCCCATACTGCCATACTAACTTAGCAATAAAAGCTGAATAACTTCACTCAGACAACACACACATTAATAGGTAAAAATGACAGCAGTCTAAGCCCGCTTCATCATATCCCTCATGTATCTAGGATTATCGTATAACTGTAATAACAACACAAGCTGTACAATTATAGATTTACCAGCTGACGCTGAATACTAATCAGTCACGTTGAATATTAATATGAACGAATAAACATAATCCTCGCATATAAGGCTAATAAAGCAGAATGTTCAATAAAGAAACAAGTCGGGCGGATAATACGCAATAAGTTGCAAACCGTGTGGTTGAATGTGTCTTTAACAGGGACGGGTTTGAATGAACAATAACGTTGTTCACTTTCAACTTTCAGGCTGTACAAAGAATGCAATGACTTCTCAATAATAATTGGAAAAAAATAAAACATTTGTTAGATGGGAAATAGATAACATTAGGTTAGCTTTCCAAATGAGAAGTTTTCCAAATCAGTTGCAAATATCCGAAAAGTACTGAACATTTCAAAATATAAAGACTTTGTGTAAAAATTTAAACCCTATACAGAACGCAGTCCAATAGTGCTCCGAGTTGTTGCAATTAAAGACGTAAGTTTCAACCGAATTCCAAAAGTTCCTGTCTTTCGTGTACGGCATGTGTCCAGTAATGTAAGCAGCATCTCTGAGAGCAGACAACTGTCAGCATTTGTTTACCTTTTTACAGAATGTGTGACAGAGCAGATAAAGAATGTTATGCTTTTTTTGACATTTAGGATTATGAATTTTCGGTCGTTTGCACTTGGTCACACAGATTCTCTCCAAAATTTCCTAAATTCCTCATCACGATCAGGAATAGCTTATCAAAAGCTGAATGTTCCTGCTGTCATGTACTTTGTTAATTCTGGAATATTACGCAGTAGATCCAAGCGGCTATAACGGAGTAACGTGGGATCGTCCCTTAACAAAAGGACTTAGGCAGAAAAAGCGACGTTATTTCCCAAATATTAGCGCCGTGGACATTGATTGTTTAACGATATCTGAGGTGATGGAAAAGTGGGCGGCACTCCATAAACTCCATAACCTGTTAACATTCTCTACCACTTCAACAAATGATACAAAAAATAGCAGAATCTCATTTTTCATCTGTAGTTCTAGTCACATTTTCTGCGATATTGAAGCTAGAGTTATCCCGTCCCACACCGCCCCAAACAATGGCTATTGAAGGATGTCACAGAAAGCAGCATCGACGTCATTTCGTGATCTTGAACGTATTCGTAATAGAATAAAACATCATTAATGAGCAACTCTCCTTGTTTTACCGTATTGGATAAAGTGAGAACAAGCTTTTGGGGTTGTTTTCGTTATTTACACAGAAAACCAATTGCGAGAGAAGTGTGACGGACACCCCTGATGAGACTGCAAACAGCAGCTCTTGTTTGATAATCAAGAATGACGTAACGCTTGTCAACAAGTGTTGATGGAAGTGATTAGATGACTTGCGTGACAAAAACAGTGCAAACCAATCGAAGCTTCTGGAGACAATTAACTGATGAGGAAATTGCCGTTCATCGATCACTGACAATTTTGACAAGCTAAAAATGACTAGAGAGAGAACCCAAGAAACGGATATTTATACTGGTCCACCCTAAACACATATAGTACTACAGAATGTAGTTGCCTTTCTATCTGTCAAATAGCTAGGCAGGCAGACAAACAAGCCATGTAGACTGAAAATAGGACAAACGTGAAAACACCCTCTTTCTGATCATATCGGGCATAGGTAAGAGTACAACCCCTAAACGGCACAGGCAGATATAGCCAGTTCGAGGGCTTCAGTTTATTGAGGCATGTAAACACTCGCCAGGCTTGTGATATTCGGGTAAAGAACGGGTTACCTTTATGAAGATTTATATTTACATCGTTAACCCTTTCACGTTTACTGTGGATAGCGGGTAAACTTGATATCTCTTATTAATTAAATGACAAATGGTCACTAATTATACCAATGTTCTCTATTCTCTCCCAAGACATCAACCATTAACGCAAGAAAAATGAAAGACAATCAATTATTTTAGATGCGTTCCAGCAAAAATCTAGCGGCGTCCACAGTCTGTTGCTGCACGATGTTTTAAATCAATGACAAGTTGAGTACTAGTCCAATTGATTTGTGTTGCAGTGAACAGGTCATGGGCAATGAATCAGCTTGTTGATAAAATAATATTTATTGTGGAACAAGTTATCAGAAAGACTTTATTACTCTGGGCTGGTGTGTAAATACTACACAGAAGCACGAACAACACAGTTCATGTTTGGCTACATATCAGAATTGATCAGACGACTGATGTGCATTAGGCTGACAGTGAGTATATATGATACGTATACATTTGACCTGATAAAATTTAGTATCATTTTGATACTCATCTTTCAAATACTGTTATACATGAACAGTCAATTTCGCACAGCTCAAGTACCTGTATAGTCAAAACATAAAGTTAAAATGTCAGAGTAAAACGTACCAGTTGCATTGGTGACGACAACTGCAACGGCTGCAAGGAGTGAAGCCAATGAATCCCTCGGTTTTGGTAATTCTCTTCTCCGAGGATTATTCGCCTAAAACTTTTTTAGCTTAGCCTTAAACCAAATGTCATTAATATCAAATATTCACTCCTCAAAGAGATCATTTATTTTCTGCGACCATAGTTAGTATATAAAAATTTTATAGACAGAACGAAGCTAAACGTAACAAAATGAGAATTTTTTAACAAAAATGAGAAGCTGTAGAATTATGATATCATTGTTTGTGTAGAATATCATGCAACTCTCTGGGTACCTAATCATTCTGATGTTTCGAACAATTTCTGGACAGATGGAATTTGTCCACGAAATTGAAGAAACAGCTCCTTTTTGTTTGCCATTAGAGAAAATGCCATCTTTATCTAGTTAAAACGTCACAAACGTCAGCTGCAGTGAAAAATCAGTCTCCGTAAAAATTGCACATTGTTTGATCGCTTGGTTGTAAAACACGCAATTTGTTGCGCAAATCGCCGCCGCCATCAGGTACATCATCTACTGCCATGATAAAATTCTGCATGAAGCCAGCATAGTCAGCTCAAAAAACCATTTGTCTTCTAGGTTGGGAAAATTTGACGCCCAGCTCAAGCTAACATTTAAACGAATAAAAATCTGCAAAGAAAAATGTTTCATGTACGCTTTAAGGCGGAAGAAAAACAGAGAGAGGTGGAATGGAAAGACAAAGAGAGGGGAGAGAGGGAGAAAAAAAGAGAGAGAGAGAAAAAGAGAGAGAGAGAGAGAGAGAGAGAGAGAGAGAGAGAGAGAGAGAGAGAGAGAGAGAGAGAGAGAGAGAGAGAGAGAGAGAGAGAGAGAGAGAGAGAGAGAGAGAGAGAGAGAGAGAGAGAGAGAGAGAGAGAGAGAGAGAGAGAGAGAGAGAGAGAGAGAGAGAGAGAGAGAGAGAGAGAGAGAGGACTTTTAAATCCTTAAAGAACTTTGGTTTCAAATACTAAAATGTTCGGAGTTTATGAAAGAAGAGAAAGTAGAGCTAGTGGCGGGAGGGAAAAACAAAGAGAAAACAATTCTACCAATTAACACGGCTTTACTGTTATTCGCTATCCACAAGCCACATATATATAGCATTCAGAAATCGGTGGTTACTTTTTATGTTTAATTGGATAAGATTAGTTCCTGAGCTCAACAACAGGGCTGGAATGCTTCTTCGCGATTTACAGGAATGAAAACGCGTATAGAACAGAATACCCTGGTTTACAAAAGCACCACTTGGCTGGGAATAGAAAGTTGTGCTATTTCCAAAATTATCTACAACAATATAACTGTACTGTACCGATACTGTCAAAGACAATGGGGTAGAAACATTAAAGCAGTAGGCAATATCACATTACGTGTTTTTTAAACAAAATTAATGCAGAATCAGGAGACTTTTGATTCAAAGTCTGCCGCGAACGAGCTTAAAAAATATAACTGACAGCCAGCAGGCCCACGCCCACTTAAGTAAATTCAGACACACTTTATTCAGAGAAAGTTTATTTTGGTGCAAAGGTTTCTTTTATTACCCCCTCCAAGCATTGTTGCGTGAACATGATCTTAACTGTGCCGAACGTTGCCGATGTTGTGTCTGAATAAAAGTCATGTCTTCGTTTACTGCTTAGGTGGGTGGTGGCTATTTAAGAATTCGTTTTCCTCATCGCCAATGGGAACTTAAAAATTTTGAAAACATTTTCTAGGACCTTCGTCTATGGCGGCTTGTAGGGCGCCGGTAGTGAAATCACGTTATAATGAAATGATGGATGAGTAGCGGAATGTCAGCTCAACGTTGTTTGTTTCCGTTGAAAAATAAATCAATTCCGTATTTTTCTTCCTCGCCAATGATAGCCAGACCTTTCCATTAATTTATCATCCAAAGATGAGCTGTGATCAACGAGTATTCTATTAGTCAATTAACGAGGAGAGGACAGCTGCCTGATCAAATGCGCGCTGTTATCAGAAGCCTAGCCGCTTAGAGCTGCTTATCTCAAATCTAGCTAATTATACAGAAATAGTTGAGCAGAGAGAAATAAAGTGTTAAAGCTCCAGTGCATAACTGTAATATTGAAATAATCAGTAATATCGCAAGTACAAAATAGTATTCTCTCTGCCAAGCCTTATTTCCTAATAATTTTTGTTTTACTGTTCTTTCAACTTTACTGATGGTTAAAATTTGGCAGCGTGGAGGGAGTTCAGAACTGGAACTTCATATACGCACAACATTAGTTCCTGTCCTATGCAGAAATGCAAACAAAAATATTGACCCTGCACAGAAAGGTCCTCAATTTAATATGGCAAGAAGAAAAGCAATCAATACCTATACACTCGCCAGTAAATGCTCACCTGCTTCTAAAACTAACAACATTGCTGAGTTTGTTGTACCACCAGGAAAAGAACAGATGGTCGATTAGGCAAATCTTCAAGATAAAACATCCTGATGGAATTATAGTTGAGTGCGTACGTGAATAAAATACTCAATTAATCTGAAAAGACTTCCCACAGGAGTTGAGTTAATAAACAAGTCTTTCTGCAATCTGCATGTTAAGGCGACTGACGGATAGAATACCTTTATGAAGACAAGAAATATTAATGCAAAAAATATCTCATCCCTATTGTGTAAAAAAGCGTGGTTAAAATTCCACACGCGAGTTGATATAATTTAGCTTTAAAGTAAGCCTGTGAATTTTTCTCACCCTGAAGGACAAAATTAGTTTAGTCAGTTTTCAGAACTTCATCCCAATAGATGTCAATTATGAAATGGAATATTATGACGCCCCGCAACACTCTCATAATTATACATTCAGCTGAAACGTCAGGCAAATACATGTTAAATGAGCAAATTGGGATGAACAAAAAATAACGAAAAGTCCTGTAACAGCGAACATGTGTAGCGCATGTTAATTTTATCTCAAACAATTGACGAATATCTCAAAACAAAAGTTAAAGCCTCTTATTCCAATAAATACTGGTCAGTAGAATGCTTTTAACTTAAATGCCTCGTTTCTTTGCTTAACAGTCTAATACTTGAGCAAATAGTTTGAAATCCGATACGTTTGTCTTGGTCGCAAAATGTTTGAGGGAAACATTTGCTGGAAATGTTTTAACGCAAAGCGAATTGAGAGCTTAATCTGTGACGTGATTTTTTTTTCGTTCGGGATATGTTGCATGTACAAGAACTTCCGTTAACATGGAAGGTTCTAGATCTAGCAAAACCACACTATGGCTCTTACAAATGAAAATGTCAACGTGTATAACACAAAAACCGAAAATGAAGAAAAAAGGAATTATTTTGTCGGTTTATTTCGTTTTCATTATTTCTGTGCTCTCTGGTTCTAACTTCATTTATTATTTAGAAATTATTAATTATTTACAAGATAATATTTATAAAACTGTTGGACGTTTTTTATTTAAAAATTTATAATTCATATATCGTTGCAGTACAGATTTCCAGCAGTTTCTTTATCACTGAGAAGATCACCTCACTTTGTTTCAACAGTTAACAATTTTAATTGTTAATCATGACTTCAACGGCTGCAAATTTTTAACTAATGTCGATGTATATAGTCCTCCAACATGGAGATGATATTGAGGGTTACAGTACTTTCCACGGATGGCTCATCTTAATTTTCTGGCTGTAATTTTGTACTAGTCCTCTTTTTTCATTCTTTCAATTTTATTTTAGCTTATTTAATTATTCAGTCTCCATTTTTTCTAATGCATAAATATCCGTCTGCAATAACACTTAGACATTTCTTCAGTGCGCTCTTTCCTAAGACAATTTTATACTTTAGCGAGAGCACATATCTGCCTATTAGGTGAAAACCAATGGAGAAGTTCTTTCTCGTTTTAGTCCTATTGCATGGTCACTATAAACTGCTTTACTGTTCCGACAATAGCTTCAAATATAGAAATTTAATTACCAGGAAACTAGAACAGCAAAGTTTAATCAACGATCTCAGCCGCCTTACATTATAAAAACATGAAATCTCATTTAACGCAGCGGAACTACATGCTTAGCGGCAAGTTTTATGAGGCTGAGAAGAGATCAATCACACGAGTAATTAACCTGTTGGAGAATTGAGCAAACATAACACCTGTGCACTCAGCTGCTCTCTCTCATCGAAGGTGCACAGGTGAGCTGAAACCATTCAATCTCAGATGATTCGGCTGTACGGCAATTGTACCTCGAAAATTACCGTTTACAACGCGTTGGCGATGATGATGATGACACCGACGACGTTTCGACAACAAAAATGGTAATAAGGATAACAGCGACCAAAACTATGATGATACCTGTGGCAATGGCCGTGGGTGATGACTAAACCGATTTCTATAAAAAGTATTCACTAGGAAGTAGTGATGCAGGCAGATGAACACTTACTCACCCAAAATCTATAGACTGGCTGTAAGATTTCGCTGATAATCAGCGTTTCACATATGCCTTAATAATACAAAAATCGAAATCAAGTCGTTCGTTCGAAAATGTTTATTGGTCCAGTAACACCGCGAGTCACCCTCATTTTGAAAGAGACGATGAACAATGATTGATTAAACGAAAGATCTACTCAGCACTTTTTTAAATCGATTTATACAACTGAAGCTGAGCACTCGAGTGAAGAGTACTTGAGATCACCTAGCATGGCGTGAGTAATGTAATACTAATAGCATTAGCCCTTCTGCGATCAC
The DNA here is from genome assembly GCA_030141605.1 of Tubiluchus corallicola. Taxonomy (NCBI): domain Eukaryota; kingdom Metazoa; phylum Priapulida; class Priapulimorpha; order Priapulimorphida; family Tubiluchidae; genus Tubiluchus; species Tubiluchus corallicola. Next base: position 1,415,417 of record JAQGDQ010000005.1, read on the forward strand.
GCCTAAATCAAATTTGTCAATTTTCTCATTTTGCTGCGGTCATTATTAAATTACTGACACCACAAGTTAACAACGCGGAACAAAAAGAGTTAATAATTTAAGATTTCTGCCAGAAATAGGAGTAAAGTTCAAACTAATATTATACCGCGCAGCGTCGCGTAATCTGATTTGGGATGTACCTAATGTAATCAGTGCGCTGTAAAACGACTTTTGTTTTAATTTACTTATCTTGATTAAATAGAGATCCAATCATTCGCTAGAGGTTAACATGCAAAGTAGTGCACCACTCACATAGTGCTAACAATGACAAGTACAGAAGAAATCAAATGTGAATAGCAAACAAATTTTTAGCAGAGCAGATAAATTACCTAAATTTAAAACACACAAAACAAATAGCACAAAAGAGCGAAAATTTCTAATTTCTTGAGGATGGAAGTCCAAAAATATAATATTTTTTGGGAAACATAGGTATAATCATATAAAAATTATAGGCGCATGACAACACAAACATCTTTTGCAAATTTTGATTATTTCAGCGGCAGAAAGTTCGCAAGTGATATTGCAAATCCTTCTCTTCCACTCACCCACGCGCATGCGCATAATCTATGCACGATTTTAATAAATTTTGAGTTTTATTATTTTTTCATATGAAAAAGAAAACACTTTTATATGAAAACAAATATAGCGGGATTAAACCAAATTCAGGTTTAATCAGCCGTGGCAACAACACTATGTCTTCAAAGAATTGTCCACTGGACGAAAATAATTCATCTAATTTCTTGATTTTCTTCTTGTAGCATTCAATCGAGCGCGCCTCCTTCGTCGCGTAAACTGATTTTTTTAGCTTCAAAAGGGGAATGTCCTATAAATTGGCTTACATGTTTGACGTTCACTGATGAAACTTATTCAGTCGAACCGTGTTAGTGTTTTAGAGGACAGTCACTCCACTGAAAACGCAAGAATGTAACACTTCAAATCAAACAATAACAGACCACAGACACCACCATCTATAAACCTTATATATCAAGAACAAACACTGATTATATATGCCATACCTAAATCCGCAAACTTAATTAACATCCAAACCTAAATCGAAAGAACATAAACTAGCATCTTTTTAGTCTAAAACATGGGTTCCCAATCTTGGGTTCGCTAAGTACTTTTTGTGTGGTCGCGAGCTAGTCTAAAAACTATTTTTAAAAAATGCTGTTTTCATGAAAAGTATGTAAGCAGGTCTTGTTTCCTCATTCACTCATTACATCATTTTGTTCTGTGAAACAGAGTTTTCCCGCTCTAAATGCAGTATACCAGTGCTTGATTTTCCGGGAAAATGAAATGCATGTTGTTCCATGTGCACACTACCCAAAAGCGTGTCGCTATTCATTTTACCTTGGATGCCTATTGCTGTTGCATTGCTATTGCTATTGCTGGTCGCTGAGAAACAGGTGCAACGATCACATGAATGAATTAATGAAACAATCACTCAATGTTCAATAATTTGTCGAACAGTAAGTTAAAATTAATAAATGCGAACTATAATGGTGTTTAATAGTATAACATGTGATTATGTTCTTCGTGGGGTCGCAATATGATGCAGGGTTCTGGAAAGGGGTCGCCGTCAACAAAAGGTTGGGAACCAGTGGCCTAAAACGACTCGTTTAGAAAATCCCATATCACAGACACTGCGCAACTTCACACGGTGTAGCTCACTGCAACTGAATTTTGTTTTACCGTTCCTGCTTTTCTCGCACAAGAAAGAAGACTGAGTAAACTTTCGAACCCGGGTTATGGAGAAATGATTACGTGCATTACTAGCCGTCATTTAGAATCTTGCACAAGTAATTTCTAAAATGAAGTTAACTATCTGTTCTTAACCAAAATTACATAGTTATGCGCATGAAGAACCCCAAAGCAAGTGCAGCAGCAAAGACAAATTGTACACGACAGAGGACAGACAACGACAAGTGCCTGAAAGAACTTATTTTACCTTTCGTTATGTTATACTTTTCTTGGGTGTTATTAAATTCTAATTTAGAGAGTAAGAAAGAGAGAAAGAGCAGAGAGAGAGAGAGAGAGAGAGAGAGAGAGAGAGAGAGAGAGAGAGAGAGAGAGAGAGAGAGAGAGAGAGAGAGAGAGAGAGAGAGAGAGAGAGGGGGGGGCAGTTTTTTCTGAGAAAGTATATTACTATACATTGATGTATGTGAACTCACTATACTCAAAAACTCAAAACAAAAGCACAAATACAGAAGCAACAGCTAAGTGGGGTGCTGCTAACTAAAACTGTACAAAACGCAAGTGTCTCAAAGACAGAAAATTCTGATTTTCTACTTCACTGTTCCAATTGATAAAGCCCTTGGGGGAACCCCCAACGCTTCTCTTCTACTAAGAAGTGCACGTCAGTCTGACAGCTCACAGATGGAAACGTTTCGATAATGAATCGGAAAATGGAAAACGCACTCGAACCGTAAACTTACCGTCTTCCAGTCTGAACACAATGCCAGAAGTGCTACTCGTGATTGAATATCAGTAATTTCAGTTCACAGCTGACTAGGCACCAAGCAGCCATATTGCAAAAACGGCTATTATGATTCATATTAACTGGATCCACATCACCAATAAAAAATATTCATTGAAAAAAAAGCTACAGACAACAAAGAAAAATAATCGAAATTACAAATTTTGGCATTTCTCTTGTTAAACTGGCATATTTTAGCTAGTGTCCCAATAAAGTTCATTTTACAGTCCATATGATGTAAGAATAGCTTTAGCAATCACAAGTACAAAATTTGAGTAATTCTTATCTACAAATTTAGTGAACATGAAACTTGAAATGTGAATTTAAAATTTCTGGAGTGTCACACAGCAAATTTTCAATGTTTACTCTCGCAAACATGTATAAAATGTTGCTAGAAGGTTTCTACCATTGAAAGTTTTACCCAACGGCGGACTCGCATGAACATTTTTGTAATTAATATACGCGTAACGAATCTTTAATTATCAGAAACACATTTGTAATTATTACATGTAACGAAACGTAAGTTTTAGTTTAGCCCAAAGAGTTTTGTTAGAAAAACTGTCTTGTCCTTTTGAGGCCTTACAGAACGCCTTTACGCTTCTTATCGAGTCTCAACTCTATTGCATACCCGTATAGGCTACACAATCGAGGATTTAAAAAATAAGTGAATTCGATGCTGTGTTGACTCGGAATAGTTGCAAAAATACTCAGTTCTCTGAAAAGCGGCGGTTTTGCGTTTAAAATAAACTAATCAATGTAAAAGAGTTTAGCGATATACACGCGCACATCGTTAACGAGCGCTCCAAATTATCCGAATAATTTTTCTTTCGACGTTTTCTAAAGACGCTGTCAGTTTAAGCAAGATGGAAACCGGCAGCAGCGCGATTTTTCAAGACACTGTGAGCTGCGATATTGGACAGATAACATCTTAGTACAAGGACGGACAGCTTAACTGGTTTCACCGAGCCAGGATCGTATACAAGAAGCCACCCGTTCTTGCATTCCGCCAGCATAATTTAAGCAATTCACTCAGTTTATTGAGAATTAACAGACTTGACACAATACACAATCACACCAGCATCGTGTATGAAATATCGCACATTAAAAAGTAGGGTATTTAACTTCACACTTCCTCTCATTCTGCATCTGGTATATATTTCATCTTATTAAGGGGATGTATAGACATCCGAACGTGGTTTCCCTTTGCGACACCTCCGCAGTTTCAGCACAGAATTTTAGAAGATAATTTGTTAGACAGATTGACAAAGAGATAGATTCCAGTCTTGCCATAATCATCTGCAGTAAGTAGGTTCTGCCATTGAATGTCGGATTCCCGTCGGAAAGCAGTATCGAATTTCAGTTCTTGACCAAATTTTGAAAAAAATGTTCATTTCTGCAAAAAGTGGCAAGTAGAAAACTGCTGTTTATAATTTAACTGCATAAATAAATTATTACAAAAAGAAAACCACGAAAAGTTGTGAAACAAACACGCAGAAACGACTTAAATGAGTACTCAAACCCTAGGCCTTGCGCTAAACATGCACGACATGTTTTGTATGGAAATTAAGTCACAGAGCCATGAAGAGGAAACGCCGGGAGTGCAGAGAAGTAATGCAAAGTCATTTGAGATTAACATTTTTGTAACGCGACTGGTAGATATCGTTCATGGACAGTCAAATCGAGGAAAATATTAAATATGAGCTCTAAATTTGTGTATCTAAGCTTTGGTCACACGAGGGGCGACTACTCAAACCAGGCACAACAGCCATAAGGCGGAAGAGATTTGACAGAAGGCGTTTCTCGCCATAGATTGAATCTGGCAACAGTTTAGCTGGTGCATGCAATCACTCGACTTTGCATACCACACAAGGAGCACATTAACATGCATGAGCAGCAAGTCAAATTCAGCTCTCGGCTTTGTTACCACTCTCTGCCACAAATCGGGTTTATCCAAAGACATGAATGGCTTGAATTGATTGGTTAAGCACTGGATACATTGCTCAGCCGTGTACCCAGGGAATTATCTATTAGTGAAATACACTAAGGTTGCGATCAGTCGAGAAAACTGCTTGACATGTACAACAGCAACTTTCGTCTGAGATTTGAACCAATCAAGTACTGCTCGACTTGTAGGATTCATCAGTTAGAAACTTGCTGCCAGTGTAATCAGATTTTAGGAAGCCACAAGTAGCGCATGACGTTAAACGCACATATTAAGGTGCGTCCAAACTTCTCTTGCACAGAACAATTTTCAAAACAGCTGTGTTTTAGGCTCAATCGGAATATTTTAGTTACAGCCCGAAAAGAAAAAGCTGCATTGTGTGTTATCTCTTACACATACGCCCCTTTTCTATTAGCACTAGTGCTACTAATACATACAGATTCATCGTTCATACTTGAACTCTAAACTAGAGAGTAACGATCCCTTAGCTTCATTATTCAGATGGTGTGACACAGTATTACGAAAAATAATCATTATCTTAAGAAATGGCAGTTCCACGAAAGGAATATGTGTGTGGCAGAATCATTAAAAACGAATTTCATGGTTTTTCAAAGCATTAACTTTATTTCCAAGGCAAACATGATCAAAGTCTGCTACAGGCGACGGGAGCAATCAAGCACAAACAGATAAATAGTTTAACTTGGGTTGACACTGGGTAACAGTTTATAAAATAAACCTTGTAGGCTTCAATACTTTGAACGCCGATGTAATTTGGCTTTGAAAACATGTCACAGATGTTATACAGTGTCACAAAATGCCATTTCTACACCAAATGTTGCATCAAGATATCTCAAATATAGTACAGGGTTTCCATCATGCTGCATCTACACTTATCACATATGAAGACGAGTATCTCATTCCTTTAGTAATTAGTGTATAAATTAATTTCTATGTACCGTGTTAAATGCACTACTATTTCAACTTCCCATTCTATATAGGATCCGATTAACAGGACCTTAGGAACTATTTAAGTGGCTTCGTGCAGCGTTAATATGCCGCACATAACACACTTTATAAGGTGCGCAGACGTTTCTACACAGCATATTTGAACACAGGACGCTGCGCTACAAAAAATTTGGACTCACAGGTCATTTGGACATAGGGTATTTTGGACACATATATAAGTAATTTGGGCACAAGCAATGTATTTTGAACACACGGGTTATTTCGACACACAGGTAATTTGAACACAGGTTCCTTTGGCCATATAGGCACTTTGGACACAGGTAATTTGGACAAGGTATTTTGGACACACAGGTCATTTGGACGCAAGGCAATTTGGACACATAGATCATTTGGACACAATGTGATCTGGACACATATAGGTTAAATTTTAGAACCAAACACAACTGAAATAATGAACATAAAAAAGTCCAGATTAAACTTGAATTTGAACTAGGCTCTTGACTTATAGGTAACTTACATGTTAAATTAACGAATTCAAATATCATGTGTGTTCAAAACACCAACAGTGTCAAAATAGCCTGTGTCCAAATGACTAATGTATCTAAATGTCCCATGTGTCCAAAATACCTAGTGTCCAAATATCCTATGCGTCTAAAATAGCTAGTGTCCACATGTCCTATGTGTACAAATTAGCTAGTGTCCAAATATCCCACATGTCCAAATTACTTAGTGTCCAAGTGTCCTACATGTCCAAAATACCTAGTGTCTAAATGCCCTATGTATACAAATTACGTTGTGTCCAAATGACGTGTCCGAACTGCCTGTGTCCAAAATGTTCTGTGGCCATAATGTTTGTGTCGAAACAGCCTGTCTAAAACCCCTGGATTCAAAACTCCTGTAATTCTTTATAACCGTATCCGATCGGGACGTTTTTGCGAAATATTGAATACTGCTTAAAAGTATTGCCTTGCGGTGCCTAATACCCGGGCGACACTTAAACACATCTTCCGAAACAACTAACAGAAAATAGAGAGTTGGATACGCAGCATTTTAATTTACAAAACTGAACTATGGTTCAAAGTTAAGCAATTCTCGTATCCACTATCAATCTGGTATCAAAACAACAGTGAGAGTCTTACAAGCTAATATGCAAATGATTTCCAAACACAGCGATAACTATGATTACTGTGCCAAACACAGCGATAAATTAAACCTATATTTTCATCAAAGTGTCTTATACTTTATTATTAGCTGTTAGCCCATAAACATGTACTTGCTAGCCGAAGGAGAGAAATTACTGCAGCGGACAACACTATCAGCTAAGCGCCCTGATTACTTCTGCCAATTTGGCAAATTTCTGCACGCTGGGCTTGGTTAACAGGAAAGTCCAGTAGGATATTAGAAGCGTGTTACTCGACAGACATCAGATTGATCACGTCAATACATCAGAGTTTTCCAATGTTTACCATTTGAACAAATCAACCAAAGCTACCAAATGCCGCCAGAGTTTTTAGAGCAATTAAGCGAAACAAGCAGTCGAAAAAGCCACACTATTCGCCATGTTGGGCTTCGATAACAATTACAAAAACAACATTACAATAATTTTAATGATTTTGATACTAATAAATTTCAAAACATTTTATTTATCGTCTCTCTTTTAACAGTCAACATTAACATTAATGGCTATTTAGCGACTTACACTAACAGTGCTAAGCATTTTGTTACAACCAATATAATTATCACTACAATCGACACCACCACCACCACAATAACCATCACAAATTACCGTCATCATCTACTATCAGCACAAATTACCGTCAGCACCATAACTTCCGCCACTGCAGCCGCCACCACGATCAATTATCATTATCATCGCTATCACCATTACTGACACCATCACGCCAAACGCCCTTTTATGATTTTCAAGATTTCAAACTTATACTTTCACAAGCACATCACATCACAAATATATCTACAAAAATTAACAAAATCAACGTGAGAAGCAAACTCGTTACGATATGTGATGCCTGTTCATAAAACTAAAAAAACACTTCGCAATACTGAAAAAAATACCGATATGCACGCACACATAATAGAATGAACGATAGTTAATAAACTTTGGAAACAAGACTTGACAAAAAGAAAGAAGATATGAGAACATCAGGAATAAACTTCAAATTGAAGCGGTAATCTTCAAATTAGAAGTTCAGTGGTACGAATACTACAAAACATAGCCCTTGTGATCAAGACAGCCCAAATTCAAGCTTAACTGCTCCCTTAAAACAGTTTTCATAACGTTTCCATCTTATGGTCAAGTTTGGCTTAAAAAAATTCAATAACAGCAGGCTAATTTCATCTCTAATTGATAATCTTACAATTGAGATTATGGATATTTAAATACTTACGAAATAGTGAGGCAATTGATTAAATACTTGTTAGAAGTTAATTACAACGATTAGTTATGTGTTAAATGCAAAAATAATCTAATTGGATAGTCTGATGTGAATAAACTAACACACGGAAAACTGGATTGGTTAGTCAGTTGTTAGGGCTGAACGTATATTATGTTTGCTCACAAGGGTCTCCGTGGTTTAGCAGTAATTACACAGTCTCTGTTTGAAATCCAAGTTAGGATAAGATTTTTTTCATATTTCTTACTTTAACAAGTCCTTATTTAAACCAATCAAGTTTGATTTCACAAAATTCAATTACTGTGCACTCAATCCACTGTTAATTAATAATTTTACATTAAGGTTACAAATAATTAATTACTCTAATAATATACCGAGGTCATCATCTGTGTTAATGAGGGTAGTTATCCTACAATAATTAATGACTGTCTTGCGAGGCTGAACTTGGGTGTTAATCATATCTGGCAACGGGTGGTTGAATTGTTAAAAGGGATACCCTAATTAACAAATGACTGAATCTACTGATATTGATCTCCACAATAAGTCCACACTTATTGTATCCACAATTAGACCTTAACCAGCTTTACTGTAGCGTGCAGTTACTTTACTGTAGCGTTTACTGTTACAGTTACAAAAAATCACAATGGTTAGAGTAAATTACTAAATAACTAGCAAAGGCCCCGCAAAAAAATTTGCGTATAAGTACACTTATAATCAATAATACGCGAACATCCTACATAGTCCTCATTTATAACGCAAAACGAGCAGTAGTTTTTACTGAATTAAAGTCATAAAGTTATAGACAGAGTATAATGGATGACGTCGCAACAATTGCTTTGCATCAGCAGTTTTCCAAGCGAAAATTGCCAAAAATGGAACATCTAATTAACTCGTCGCCACTCCTCTTGATGGACGTGTCCTAAAATATAGCTCACACCATCGTTGTAGCCCTGTTCTTCCTCTCTAAGGAGCCACATATCGTCTTCCAAGAATCCCACTGAACGCTGTTAAAACGTTTTTTCTACAGGCCGTTTGGCCAAAATTTCGAAAAAAATGGGAGTTGTGTCCGGGAAAATGCCCGTAGCGTGCATTAATGGCCCTCTCGCGAAATCTAAATATGACTATTACACCCACCGCTGAACGGGCTATTCAGTCATTACCAGCACCACCCCCAGCACCACCCACGGCTCATTCTGGATCTGTAGAAATAAGAGGTATAAGTTTTGCAAAAAATGGGCAAAAAGGGCGTTTTTTGCAGGTTCTTCGCCCCCGTTCCTCCCGGTGGGCTCGATTCGAAAAATAAGCCCTTGGGTGGAGACCTTTCATTTGACGCATAGATCGTCGAAAATGGTGCCGTCGTTGCAGCTGTAGCCTCGTCGGTTATATATCCATACATCTACCATATATATATACCACGGAAATTAATATATACGATTGTAAAATAGGCGATTTATACAAAACACTGTATAAACGACGATATAGCAAGATTTTGAATAATGATAATAAAATTATTTTGCATGTACTTATATACAAGTAACGCGTACGTGCACATATACAATAATACAAAGGTTGCATAATTTAAAAAGACTGCAAATACGAAGTCCAGTGACATGACACATGATGCTAAACAAACTGGCATATTACTTGATGTATCTCACTTAAGTAAAGATATTTCATTTTTAAACGAATGATTGTGACCTCATAATATCAAAATCGCTATATACGCAAAGTTAAATTGGCGGCCCAAATACATGTTGGATTGCATTTCGCCAATAACAATAATTCTTGCGTATTGTAAGAAAACATAATCACATATGCATGAAAGTGTATACTGTATGAATGAAATATCGGCGGACACGCATGAATGAACACTGATATTGATTGTCAATTTAACCAGATGCAACTTTCCATATGTTTTCCCACGTTTATTTAATGATATGCAAAATACATATATAAGTAATTTATTTAAAAAACTGTATGCACGCAAAGAAAATCCAAGACACTAAATCTTATCCCAGGCTAAAATTGCGAGGAAACCTGTTTATATCGTATGCAACCTTGTGTATGGCATCACTCCTTGCATAAATATGCAGATTAGGTGTTGCCTATAAACAGAGCACAGTGTCACTTGTCATTAACTAGGACCATCAATTTTGACGAGATTAGGGGCTTTCAGCGTCTTGGGGCTAATTGTATTCTGCTTCAGAGACCAGTCACATCCCTCTTATTGCCAATTACAGCTGCTGTCCAAGTTCTACATTATGCATTTTAGGTTTGCAAGGCATAGCATTAATTCCAGAAAACCATAAAACTAATGCTGCTTTGCTTTAATTTTAATAGGCTACCAACCGCTGAGATCGATTCTTTGTCATGGAGAGACTTGTTCCTAATTTAAATGTACTAGTACATGTATACAAATATATATATATATATATATATATATATATATATAAGAAAAACAGTATAATAACATCATAAAAATGCCACTTACTCACACAGCCTAGTCTTATCGGTTATCCTTTGTAAGGTATAAGAGGGCGCATCCTAAGTGAGTAGATCTTTATTTTGCTTCACTGAAAGGGAATCTTTTAAATCCAATAAAAGACAATTCAACGGAAACTAAACAGTGCAATGCCAGAGACTGGTCAGTGCTAATAAATCTCAAAAATTTAATAAAATAAGCAAATTAAAAAAAACATTGACAAATCTACTTATCTAAAGACAGGAAATCCCCATCAGAACAACAACAGCTTTCATATATTTCTAGGGTGACCAAATATAGCTAAATATATGCGGCGCGTTTACTGGAACAGCTGCTGTTATAGTATTACTCATCGTCTTTTCTAGCTCAATGAGTTAAGATTTTCCCTCATTATCAAGTTTCTTCTTAAATGAGAAAGTCAAATACAGTTTATAAGTTAAGTTTGTCAGCCAACGAACGAAAGGTTTGAAATACTATACTAACGATAAATTTTCGTTTTTCAACTTTTACTGTTTTTTATTCTGACAGTTAATTCTTTCTATAATTATTCTCAAATATACTTAGACTTCTCAGAGTTGCAGACATCTTAACTGATTAAGAGAATCTCAGATTACAGAAGGTGTTATTATTACATGCTACATTAGCGCAAATGCTCTGGGATTGTAAGAAATGAAACAGAGATGAATCACTGCGGGGAAACATGCAATTCTCTCGCTCAATCAGCTAGGCCAATTGATGCAGGATTTTATTAATAGATGCCACAATAACAAATTGTTCAATCAGCTAATTAAAACAACAACCTTTTTATCTCAAAACCAAAATGAACAGCAGCATTACAATATCTGCATCTGACGGCGAAAGTTATTGAAAATATATGTAAATGCATACTCTCAACAAAATCCATGCAAGCTTTCAAGACAATTCTCAATTACTCACTTGCGCGCACTCCTAAATTCGCTCCTCCTCCCAGAACATTTCAATCCAAACTCGCAAAATCTGCGGCGAAATTACTTTAACTGATTAACCGATAATTTAAAACTAAGCTATCAATTTCCGAGGATTCCGGCATTTCCCGAATTAGCCAATACTGTTAATTAAACGCAAACACAATCGAAGGAAGCAATGCGGCGTGCAAAATCCCAGCATCGTAAACGTAAATTGCACGAAACAGAGACTCAAGTGATTTAGTTTTGCTAGATTATGTGCTTAGAAGAATACAGTGATGAGTTAAATGGCAAACGGTGGATTACTAGGCATGTAAAGAAAAATGTTTCACCGATTAAGAAAGATACTTTCCGGCGTTTTTCGCTTCTATGAGCACCTCACTGTAAAATCTAAACTAAGTCAAATATTAACACTAAATTTTTGGTATTAATCTAAGTTCCATTTATCTAGAAAAATAAAAAAATCTAACGCATCAACATTGTTCACAATACAGTGATGATACGCGTATCAAAAAAAAAACACGCAACTGATTTATATCACTTCTATAGATGTTTCACACAGTTTGTTTTTTATGACCTGCAGGAAAAGAGCATCGCACGTTCTACCCAATTATAAAGTGGTTTGACATCCCCGTTTGACATCCATGGAAAACGACTACCCAAAAGTTCTGTATATACTATATTGCCATTTCTATATGTCAAAAGTATTTTTTATAGTCATACACTCTCGTATATGTTTGATTCTATTCAAATCTATAAAAAGAGAGAATGTACTCAAATATCTAACTCTCTGACACTAAATGAAGTGTGGACGCAGTATAATCTATCTATAACCACGAGCGAAGAAGAGCTAGTAGCGTTATACAAAATCCCATATTAATAAGTCTCAGGGGGTGACAAAAAGCTCTAAGTCATTGGGAATCTGAAAATTAGTTGCATGACTCTTCTTTGGGTTTGCACAACAAGCCGAGGAAGAAGTAGAAAAGGGGTAATAATCCCCTCAACGCTTCACTTACTGACAAAACTACTGTTTTAATAATTATGAAATATTGTACTTGACACACGCTGATTTCACTACATACGGAAGAAGGATTTGTCAAGAAAAGCTGTGGCTCGGACAAACGTAATCCTCATATACAGCGAGCAAGTTATAGAGTTTGTCAGGATAGTAACTTACACATGTCAGTAACATATGGCAAGATTTCTCTGAGAAAAACCAAGCTTTGTGGGAAATTAATCTGACATAAACTTTGCAACGCACTAAGATTTCTGTCACTTTGATCTTTCTTAGATCCTCCATGGGTCAAGGTGCACCTCTCGATTCATTGCCACTACTCTTCATTCATGAGTCGTGTGATGAGTCTTTTGCAAGAAAAGAGCAAATGGTTAAGACTAACCTTAATTCTAAAAAGCCATTTCATTGATCATACTGATTAGCACAGCTCAACACATTTATAAATCATGCATGAAAATGTGGCGTAATCAAAGCACCGCAACAGGCCTTCCAAAGAAAGATGGATTAGTCTGGGTGGCTTGAGTAGGAGTTACTAATTTATCCCTGTCAGTTTTCCCCACCCACCAAACATCTAATCTCAAGACGAGGGGAGCACTCAGCACACACGCCCAGTCTCTATGTCAAAAATAAGCAATACATGAGCATTATAAGCATATAGGTAGCAACAATATAATATATTGTTACTATAATAATATATATATATATATATATTCATTTAGCCCTAAGTGATTCAAATTTCCATACTATTACATTATTACTAACTTTATTGCAAGACGTAATCCACTTAATGGACATGGTTGTGACAGGACCGAAACCTATTTAGTTATCAATAACGACCACTAAGAAGAGATAGTGAACCCGCCCTATGCGTCTTAGGTACTTTCAGATGCCTGTAATCCTTCCTCGGCACGATAAATCCCTCCAAAGAAGGGGAGGTTTTATAGAACACAAAACTGCCAAAAGGCAGTTCTCCAGGCGGTTACCTATCTTTTTACTGATCAAGCACACTTAAAATCACATAAGTCTTCCACAGTTTACACATATTGAGTTACTTACGGTGTTATCCTTGGACTACGTCCTAAATTATTATTATTATTATTCATTTATCTGCTAAATGACAAAATCGGACAAGGACGTATGGCCACTGACACAGTTCTAGCAACTGCAATACAATAAGTGCACAAATTATAAATTTAGCTAATAATCATAAGCGTGATATATGAATCATTTGCAGCACGTATGTATGATGACAGTTTAGTGGTGTTAATAGTTCCCTTGCTGATCGTAATGAGTTATTACACGCGCATCTGTTTCACGCTTAAGTGAACGCAAAAAGCCTTGGTAAAGGTACAAGAGAATGACGAGCAAATGAAGCGATTGTGGCAACGTAAAATAGAAGCCAATGGACAAAAGAATTCTTATATAGAGCTACACTTACTACATGGCAGAAACTACAAAAATATAGTATAATGGGCGGATCGCGTAAAACTGATCTTGTTTCATTAGACCATGATTTCATCAACACATTTCAGAAACATTATCGTTATGCCTGGGTGTTGTACTAATTATCAATGACAACGTCAACTGCACATCAGGTACCTAATGTATGCATTTATTTACCTACTGAACATGTTAGCATCAAATTTACATTTTTTTATTATTGACTTAGATTTAATATGTGTTGTTCACGCTTATCTTGTTGTAGAACGGGCAAGGGATAATCTGATCTCAGCGAGTAGTAGTTAGCGTGACAATGAATGTCTATGTAAGTTTATAAGGCCAATTGCAACTATAAATTACTTATTTAAATCTTATTTGTTCAACATAAGATGCATGTGGCATATTCTGACCGGGCAAATATGAAGATATCACTCGTGCATACATGCATACATACACGCATACATACACACACAGATATGCATATATACATGTACATATATTCACAATATAGCCAAGATATATATATATATATATATATATCAATAATTTTTTTCAACAGCCAGTGTTTATGACAGCATTTCCTTTCCTCTTATGACTTGCATCGAATGCAGATTATCTTCTTCCATCAGCCAAACTTTAATGGAAAAGTAAACGGTTTACACGAAACTTTAAATTAAAAGATTATCTCTTGAATCATTAATTCGCCACCTGCTGAGAATCGGTGTAAAATATGAGCTGAAGACAGAAATGTGCGTAAAACTTCACATATCTTGATATGCCTACGGCGCACGCGCGTGTAAGTTGGTGGAAGTAAGCAGCACGAAGCCAAATTGATTCTTAACAGCGGTAGGTAATTGACAAGACATGCAGTGTAGTGTAGCTGACCTTCAGCTGGTGATTCTTATTGTTAGTAAGACTAATAGATTATTGGTTTGCTGCTATTGTTGTTACCAGGTAAAACTTTATGTATTATTAATAGAAAGTGCGAGCTACGTACAGCTTCCATAAAACTTAACGAATCTTTGCTGAAGGTAAATTAATAAACTTACATCATGTCTATCAAAACTTTACTAAACTACTGTTTCCTTACTTTACTTTTAGTTTTGTTAGGGACGATCACTCAATAACTGCTACTAAAAATGTTCCATTTTTTGTAATACTGTCCAACTTTCTCTTCCTAAAAAGTTTTCGAAAGTATAACCATTGGTTCGTTTTTTAATTTTTCAACAAAGTTACCCACAAAAAGCACGTGATCACTCAGTGTAAAAGGCTACTCTGGGAAAATGAAAATATAAGTGGTACGGTACCCGTACAGAAAAACAGAATTCTTATTTTAAGTAATTTTCTAGTGGTAGGCAAAATCTATTTCTGGTGCTGTTCTTATTACTATCAGATAAGTAACTTGCTAGTAAAAAGTGGTGTTTGTTGATGTTCTCATACCAGACATAATCTGCTGCAAAATTTTATTTCGGTTTGCCGCCTCGTGGCTATCCTGTCTTTAATGATTTGAACAAACTTCACGGTTTCCTAGTCTCAAGTGACTTCGAATCAATCAAATTTTATTCCTGCAACACTTTGCAGACACATAAATTTATATGAAGCTCTTGCAAACCATGTAAAATGTGTTATGCTTTGAAAGAAGAAAATAATTAGCGTCTCCTACTACGCCTTTAACACTACACTACAAATTCGTAAAATCAACTAAATACTTAGTGCTATGCACCGGTCGCCCCTGCTGCCCGACCAATTTTCCTGTAAATATCAAAATTTCAAAAACTAATGGACGTTGCCAAATCCTCAACGTTTTACAATGTGAAGAGCCAAATTTGATTGGATTTTAACGCAAATTACGTTGATCTCCTTACTGTAGTATGATTCTTAAAAACTATATAAAAATGTCCTAAAGTTTTCAAATCATTTGTTTTTCTTAGAAAAGAACAGACGTCAGAGTGAGTTTAATATTGCAGGATAGCGAGATGTTTATCACTTAAAAACGTGTCAATGAATAACCACGTGCTATAACAGTGGGTCGCAATTTGAAACGGAAGCGGATATTAGGGTAATCAATAGAAAATGCGCTGAAATAGAAAACGATAAAATCTCCGTAGGCAGCATTCTAAACGCGTCACAGAAACAAGGAAGCCAGGGAAAACGCGCATACCAAATCATTTTCTACTTCCTTCGCATTTTGAATCAAACGCAAGGCTTCTGATTTTACCAAGGCTTAGCGCAATTATTATTTATATCAGTGAGGTACATACATCCAGCTTGCTGTTCGTGTTGCATGATTAATTCATTACTTGCCCTTGCTGCCACTAATAAACATGAGAAAATAAAACCACATTAATTTGACTTTCTAATAGCGCTGAAGCTGTTGCCACTAACATTACGATATAGCCTTGTTCATTTGACAGGAATGCGTGTTTTATGTAACATAAGCTAATAACCAAGGAAAAATAATTGCTATAATAAATAACCACTCATTTTTTCATTTGCAATGGCATATTATAGTGATAAAAACGGTGGGCAGGTTCCAATGCGTGATTTTAAAAAGCAATTCAGGGCAATATCAATGCAGAATCACTTCCAAAACAGTCCAACGGCGATATAGACAATTATTCTAAGTCAGCGTAAAATTTCCCAAGAGTTTATCATTTTGTTTTCTTCGAACGCCCGACTAAAAATAAATGCCTCAAATTTGTTTGTGATTTCAACATTTAAAGTGATTGATATTCGCATACTTTATCGTAAAGTACTTCCAAAACGTTAGAGGTATAGATAGAAAAGTATAAAGTAATAGATTTCCTGTACCAATCAATGCATGACAAATAACTTTAGTCATAAACGTAGCATACAGCAATAATTTCACGCGCAACAAAAGAGAAACTGCGAAGAGACGTATCGTAAATATAAGGAAAACCAGCCGTCTTCTCCACACTCAATTTTCTTCTCGACTGTAAAACTTTTTATTGCTTATACAAAGTAATCAAGTGATCAGCTTGCTATAGAATCGACGATATTCTAAAACTCAATTGTTGAATAATTAACACAGAACTTTAAACTTAAATAAACACGTCAATCTTAATTTTAGCTGGACAATGATATCATTTAATCGTATCTGATTTGAAGACAACCCAATACAACCACTGACTAACTGACAAACCAACCAACTACAGAGACTATTGAGTCATCTACAGTGCTCGAATCTACATTTACCTGACAATTTCATAATTTTTTTCAAACATTCTTTTCAAACGATGGCAACAACAATGATAACAGCAACAGCACTCTCGTATATAACTTCTCGTAAAACTTTCCGCCTTCACCATATAATTTGCCCCCTTCTTTTAGTTCTTCACTCTTTTCTGTTTAATATCAGCAATGGTGCACATACCACTGGTGGTGAAATGGCATGCCACATAGGTGTTTGTTCCCTTTTCAGCACTTGTTATTCCTTCTACTTGATGTTTTCTCTTTTGTGAAATCAGTTACGCAACAAAAACATGTATATCATTGAATGTCGACGTCATTTTGGGAGAGCTACACCGCTACATCTGTAACACACGAACTAGTAGAAAAGCTGGCTGACAAGTGCGTTATAAAATTAGGCCAAATATTTTTTGGCTTCAGTTGAAAAGATTTGCAGCACCTTGTCGACAATAAGGGCACAAAATAAGGACACAAAAAGAACAGACAAAGACTGGTACTCTTCTTTCATGAGAAATTTTCTTTACATCATACTCTCTTTCTACAGCAAGGTGAGTCAACAGGCAAAAAGGTTAGCAGATTTTTTGATTTGCTAGAATAATTTAAAAATTGCAGAAACTAATTTCACAAATGGAAAAACATCATGTAGGGAGAGTAACAAGTACTCTGAAAAGAGAACAAATACCAGTGTGGTGTGCCATTTCAGCGCCAGTCGTAAGTATGTACCCCCCAAAGCTGATATTTAAACAGAATACATTCAAAATTCATAGGAGCATTAAAATTAAAAATGCACTAAAAAATTGAAAATTAATTCACTCTAAAAAGTACAAACGAATGTGTTTTAAGCTGTCATTTAAAAATCTAAAGAGTACTGAAAGCGCACAGCAACAGGCAAGCTATCCCAGAGATGTGGAGCACAGACAAAAAAAAACTTTTTCACCAGAGAATACTGTATTTGGAACTGGCTGACGTATAGTAGTTTGGTGGGCATTACATCGTAGTGTTCAGTCTATGTTATGGCATATCAAAAATTCGGTGATATATGCAGGTGTCAAATGATCCAGTATTTTGTAAGTGATATAAAGAATTTTAAAGTGAATTTTATCGGTAGTCAGTGCAAGTCTCTTAGAATAAGTGCCAGTAACCATATTTACTAGTTATCAGCTTATTAATAAATTACCAGACACGCAAACATACAGACAATTGTATACAACAGCTGAATGCTATAGGGCCTACTTTAATATATAGGTCGTAGTGATTGTGAGGCAATGGGGGTCTTGAAGTTTATATTGGGCCAGTGAGAGCATTGCATAAATCATCTTTTTCTAAAAAAACAAGAGCTTTTTAACTGAGATTTGTCACAGAATAAAGACAAACGGATGTACATTTAAAAAATGCTGTTAAGTGCCTCAAAACTTGCTATTGTAAATTTCATTAGCTACTAACCATTGGTGGGCGAATATACCACCTCTCCCTCTCTATTTAATCATTCCAAATTTTCACATTTCTTCATGTCTGATCTAATTTGGTTCCAAAAACTTAATCATTGTGGAGCGTTACATTATCTCCTGGGCATATCCAATAGCCATTATATAAAATGACAACTCTTTTAAATTTAGTAATTACACATATATATATATATATATATATATACATACACGAGAAATGCAGTACGAAAATCATAAACACTTCACTAAGCACATTCAAAATTTTTAATTCCATCTAAAATATATATATATACAGTTCGTAATATATGCTACAACTAAGAACCAAGCAATCAACAAGGGGAGAACCCATTGATATGGGACTGCTAAGTTGAGCGTCGTACCTCAGAAGTGTCTCGGACATGTTTTGATCCATATACATCCCCTCCCTCTAAAAGGTAAAGCAGCCACCCATCCATTCACACTGACTGTGCATTGCCAGATTACAGTCACGAAACATGTGTGTCCATGCAGCTATTCACTCCACCTCAATTCACCCCAATTGCTTGGGCAAAAATGAAATTCTGAGGATAGAGAAAACGTTGTACTATTTATTAAGCAGACTTATTTTACTCTTGCAGATTTTACTTGTTGACTTTATTTGCAGAAAAAGAACCACTAGGAAAGCAAATCATGGGTGTAACAGTATACACTAGTTGGCAAAAGAGAAGACTAACCTTCAGAAAATGTATTGCAACATTTCTAGGACTATATTTGCTTTCACTTTGCTTATTTCATGGCATTATAGTGCAGGTAAGAAACTCTACATGGTAACTGTAAACACTTTCAATCCAACCATACTGACTGTTTCTTAAAAAAATTATTCTAGGCTCATATCATAAGAAATGCAGTACAAAAATCATAAACACTTCACTAAGCACATTCAGAATTTTTAATTCCATCTAAAATTGACATTGTTCATTTTATCAAATACCTACCGATGCTACCGTTTATTAAACCTTTCTTATTTCCGATATGTGTTTTCCAATATGTGACTTTTATCTTTAGTTGCAGTCAACACAGAAATTCAAGAAGGATGATACGTTTCAACACAGTGATAATATCAAGAACTACTTAGACGATGTTAAAAATATTGAATCCTTATCAAACATCAGCTCTGCTACACTCCGGAAGACCAAAAGCACTGAAACATTCGCACACTCTGCAAATGGTCAGGCAACCACTGTTGTGCCAAGTAAAAGCAACCACGTGATAAATACAGGAAATGAAGAAAGAATAAGAGATATTGCAAACATGCTGCAAAAGGAAAATGCTACTAATTCAGGAAAAACTCTGAAGAATATCTATTTTAAGAGCAATTCTACACCTAGTAAACACAGTGTGCAATCTTGTCCACCAGTTAAACATGGACACTTCCAAATGCTCAAGTTACCAAACCATTTCCAGCTACCGTTTCCAGAATTATATGTGTACTCTGCATTTTTTGACAATAGAACTTATCCAGATTCTTATGTAAGAATTGTGTCACTAATGGCAACGAAAGAGAGCTCAGCTGATTCAATCCTAAACAAAACACTGTGCAGATTTCAGGTAAATAATCAAGTGATTATGACTCGTATCGAAAAGTATGAATTCTGTGAAAATCACGGCAGACGCTATGGTGGATATCTACTGTCTTGTAAAGTACCAGCACAGTTGCCATTTTGCTCAATTGAAATTGTATTATCAGATGAAAATAAGAGTGAATCACAAAGCATTACTATGCCCGTACAACATTTGCAGGCTACGAAGACCAAATTTACAGTTTGCATTCCACCTCTATATGGCTCCATACCTACTGAACGTCTAGTGGAATTTATAGAATTGAACAGGATCTTTGGAGCACGATTGTTTCACTTTTACGTCCTTTATGAAAAGGAGGTAAACATGTCAAACACAGTAGCTCCAAAATTTGTCAAAGTTTTAGATTACTACAAATCACTAGGAATAGCAACTTATGATAACTGGCACCTGCCAGTAGAAAATAATGAAATTTGGTACAAAGGACAGAGTATTGCACTTAATGATTGTCATTATCGACACATAGGTGCAACAGAGTATTTAGCAGCTCATGATATTGATGAGTATATTGTACCACAGCGAAATGATAATTGGGACTCAATGGTGGAAGCGTTATGGGTAAATGACACGTCTGGTTTCTGTATAAATAGTGTATTTCTTCCTCCTGGTAAAAGTAAAGCAAAACTACAAACACTGGAAGTGTTAAGCAGAACTAAAAATTACAGTGAAGTTCGTTCCAAGTGTTTGGTGAAACCAGAAAGGGTGTTTGAATTAGGCATACATCATATCAGTAAATGGATTGATCATGAGAAAAAGCCACATAAAGCTCCTCCAGAAATGGCACTAGTGTTTCACTATAGGAACTGTCTCAGGAATTTCAATATGAACTGCAATGGTATGCAGCATGAAATGAGCATTATGAAATACAGTCAACAATTAAAGACACAGTACAACGAGACTATGTGCAAGCTAGGGTACTGTGAGACAGCATGGACTACCGTGGCTAGAGCCGTAAAACCAATAAAGTTATAGCAGCCACTGACACTGAGCAATACATTTACAACTCTAATTTTATTGTAAATTGTTTCCAATATTTGTATGAAGAAAAAAAGTTATGTGCTTTAAAGTCTGTTAGTTTTACATTCCCATAGGATGTTTACCTTGAAACAGATAAAGTCTACTTCCACAAGGTCAAGGCTTAAAAGCAGTACTATAGCAAAATTGCATTACCATCACAAATTTTGAAAAGCCATCACCCATCAGTTCTGCCAAAAATTTGTGACTTACTTAGCACAAAGTTGTCAGTAATGTCATACACATCGGATGTAAAATTAGCACTAAAACAATCAGTAGGTCCTTTAAATGCCTAATTTACATACTCAACACTTTTAACACATTTCTGACATATATACTACCACATTATTATAAGGCCAACCGACTCATTTTTGAAGTTTCTTCTACGTAGAGAGCATCAGCTGCATACAGTAACTACAAAATGCTAAGAGTAGAAATGTACCTTTTTAGTGATGCTGCTAAAGTTAAGCAAATGATGCAGGATAATTCAAAGAGAATCACTAAGAAGTTTGACTGCTTTTGAAATAATGCTGTTGTTAGTAAGGAAGTGTACAAAAGTCAAGTAAAAACACCACAGCCCTGTACAAAACTGACTATAGACACTATGTTTTACTAAATCCATGTGTTAAATAAGTAAGATTAAATTCAAAATTATCTCATGTAATTATCTTCTGCAATCATATATGCAAATTTCTTGGAATGTATTTGATTTTAATATTTTCTTAAATATTCAAAACTTGAACCAGAAATCCACAAAATCAATTTCAGCAAAGTTACATAACACGGTATTTTAGCAATTTCAACATGGGTATTTGTCACATTACAACCTCTCTGAAAACTAATAAAGTTTTAAAAGGAGCTACATGTATTTTGCATTCAAATTATAATTCATTAACATCTTAATTATTCAGTTTTTTTCCTCTGACACTGTACTTTTACCCCAAAGCAATACCACAGAATTGAGAAGGCACCTGGCTGATTTTGGCACCACTATTAGACAAAACACATTTCCAAGAAAAGTAAGAACATTCAAGTTTGTCTTAAGCTGAATGACTTCTGCTTGTTTATCAGTTTAGATTTTTCTTAAAACAAACACCCCTGTTGATGGGCTTTCAAACTTAAGCAGTTTCACTTAATACTAAGAGATGTAGGTAGCTTGAACGGCTAAATAATGCAAAAAATAAGAAATTGCAAGATATGCAGTGTATAAATCTCTTAAATGCACATATCGCTACAATCAAGCTGTGATAGCGTAAATAATTTCATATCTCAACCAAGTACAAACAAAATTAATGGTACACAAACAAATGTATTTACATTTACGTTGCTGTATTAGGCTAGGTATATTAGCACAGGGCAAAGTATATGCTGCACAGGCAAAGGTTGTTAGTCTGGGCAATGTTAGTAACAGCATTGCTGGCAGCTGGTATTGAACTGTGAAATAGTTGCTATGATACAATAATAAAAAGTGAACATAATCTTCAGAAACAAATCAATACAAAATCTACCCCAATTTTATTGGAAATAAGAGGACAACATAAAACACAGTGTTCCGAAGAGAAATCTTCTTTCGGGTGAACGATTTCGTCTGAGTAAGTTATTTCTCTACTGGTTCAATTTGTGAATCAAAATTTACTTAATATAAAATGAGGCTGAAGATAAAGCACATCGTGATAATAATGATGTTTTTGTATGTGCTTAGTGTCTATCTAATTTATACAGCAGTCAAACATACTGCAAAATACTCAGACAATCACACTAGTGCAGGACAAGAATTGGTGAAGAACAAAATGGATATCGAAATAACTCGTAGTATTCACTTACCTAAAATTGCTATTAGTTATACTAAAAATGAGGACAATGATTTCCAGCCAGACTTTTTTCAAGATGATGGATGTAAAGTGGAAAATAAATGTAATAAGTATTACGGACATTTCACGGCAGTTATTCCCAACAGTTTGTACATTTACTCGGTGCATTACGATGCAAGGTATAAGCAAAGCGATTACTTGCGTTTTATTGCTATAGGTGATAAAAACATACGTCAGAGAATTGACGATTTTGTATGTCAGTTTAGCACAGCTCTGGCAAAAGAAGAAAGTGTCGCAAGCGAACTTACTGTATACGAAATGTGTGAAAACCATAACAGGATATACGGTGGATACATCCTATCATGTACTGTGCCAAAAAATCACATACCCTGCAGGGTCAAACTGTCACACAAATCAGACAATTCCCATGTGGATTTTCCAGTGAAGCATCCAGGAAGCAAGCCAGTTAATAAGTTTTCCATCTGTGTTCCACCGATATATGGAAATATCTCAACAGAGTCAATTGTTGAGTTTGTTGAGCTAAATAAAATCCTGGGAGTGGACCATATTCACTTCTACATATACAAAGATATTGAAAATCATCCCACAGGAAATGTATCAGTGCCGTTCATGAGAGCATTACAACACTATAGTGAAAAAGGCTCAGTTTCATTTGAGTACTGGCCACTACCAGTCACGAAACGTTCCATTTGGTATTATGGACAAAGCATATCAATAGCAGACTGTCTCTTCAAACATGCAGGACGAACAGAATATCTTACCTTCCAAGACTTAGATGAATACATCATTCCAAGAGAGCAATACTTAACTTTAGATGAGTTAGTGAATTTGTTATGGAAAGAGGATACTGCAGGATTAAAATTTAGTAGCGTATTTTTTACGGATGAGAACAAACGTTCTGGTGAATTATTAACATTACAATCTTTACAAAGGACATCGTCCATCAGTGCAGTTCGATCAAAGTGCCTGGTAAAACCTGAATTAATATTCGAGCAGGGTATTCATCACATCAGCAAACCATTAGATGGTTACAGTGACAGAAAAGTACCAAGCGAAGTAGCATTGTTGCACCACTACAGAAAGTGCAACAAAGATTTTGGCATGAAGTGTGAGCCGCAAGAAAAAGACATGACAATCTTAAAGTACCACAGTGAACTGACATATCATGTAAATGCTGCACTGAAAAATTTAGAAGCCAAGTGATTCAGTTGTTACCTATAGAAATGTTATAATATGAAGACATTTATGTTACGAAGTTACTGAGGTTATGTGGTTCTATTTGCTTTCACTTTTACACTTAGTTTTTCACTCGTGTGATGTAATTTATTACCTACTAGAAACACACAGAAAGAGATCCTCGCTTTGCACTTTTAATAACTATTACGTGACACACTACAGCAGTCAACAAATAATTCATGCACAAGTTTCGTTGAATTTGATATTTGATTTACACGTAACTAATTTTTGGTCAAATGCAAAATATGAACCAAAGGCAGACACAATTTTCTTTTAACTATTACAGTTTTTACACACCATGTCCTGAAAACAAAGTAACACTGATGTACAGCAAAATACATAAATGAGAACAAATTAATGTATACAACACTGACGACGTATATGAACTATTCAATATCAGTGCAGATAGCTCGAACGTCGAGTCTAGATGATGTATACGAATTGTTCAATATCCATGGAGATAAACCGAATGTTAATCGATAGAACCATGTTATAATGCGAAAATAAGGATACAATTAAATGAATTAAATTCCAATTTATATACACAGTGTAAAAAACAATTACAGACAGGTCTGAGCTTATATTAGTAAACCAGACCTCTTCACTCATGGGTGCTAAAACAGGAAACTAGTTTCAATTCATTTATTTGAAGAACCTTGTTTTCACATGTTTATTGTTTGAGTTTTAGTGTACTTACAATTTCGTAAAAATATAAAGCTCTGTCGTAATTCTTTAATCCAGTGTACACCATACCACCATAATAATAATAAGCAAGAAAATATTTTACATCATACTGGCCATTCTGAAAACATAATAATCACTTTATTAGATATTTCTCCACTAAGTTTTTTAACTAATGTGTTTACTACAAAAATGAGTTTTGCCTCCATTTACATAATAATAACTTGTGATCTGCATTTTTTAATGAACAGTTTGGTGAAAACAATTGCTAACACTTTACATAGCAGTAACATTGTACAGAAAATACTACTAATGTATTTCAGACTAGAATTCATGCTTTTTCATTTCTCATATTAGTACACATTACAATACAACACCATAACAGTCAAAATTTTTTTTACCTCTTTGCTCAAATCTGTAATATCAATTTCTAAGAATTCCAAGGCTGGCTTCAGATTTTTGGCAAGTAAACACAACTGTAATAAAAGAAAATAAAAGATCGTGTTATAATCACAAATAATAAGTAGTGTTGCAAATGTTTTTATTCGAGTTGCACAATGCTCATATATATTTGTAAGTATCTATGCGATGTGTTGAAAGTTTACAAGCTATAACAATTTAAATTTTGTTAATAAGATCAATACATACCTGACACAGATCTGCATGTATAGATGTTAACTGAGATGGATAGAGTTGAATTTTCCATATTGCTTTAGAAAGCAGCAATATGCCTCGATTTGGCTTAAAAATGGAAACAGAAAATTTAGTAGAAAAGATATGCACAAAACTCATGTTCATCATTATTTTACTAAAATATGAATATTAATTTTTTTTACACTAAACATTTTCACATTACTGTAGTTTATTATAATTTAACAAATTACATACCTGTTTGCGTTCAACCAGCTGAAATGTCAACAAATGGCACAAATCTGCATCTATAAATAGATTTGAAAATTTTAATTCAAATTTCAAAATACTGCCTTATCAAAAATTCTTAGTAGCTGGAACGCTTACTAATAAATGTCATGGCAGCAAGATAAATTCTGTCATTTCAATTAAACGAACCTGCGATTCTGAGACTCTTTGAGATCACCATTAACATATTATCTCTACACCAACAACAGCAATTCGTAAATGTTATGGTACCCGATTTATAGGGATCCTAATTATCATTCAACTTCAAATCACTTCAACTGCAATTGAAACAGAGTTTAAATGACTCTGTACTGTGTCTCAATATGTTTTTAAACACATGTTATTGAATTTCTGCAAATAATGCTCAACACCGTAATTTATTGATCATGAATATTTACTGTTTGATAAATTCATTGAAGGGAAACTTAACCTAATACAACCCAGTTTAAATAAATCACAATGAAGTTGCTGAATTAGTTAACCTTAGGTCCAAAGCTTAAACGTACAAAATATATAGATATAGAACAGCTTTAGTGGAAATGTGAATCTAATCTCATTATACAGTATTCATTCGCTGAGCTGTGGTGATTTATTTGCTCATACTAAAGTCCAATCCATTGCAAACATTAAAATGAAGCCTGGGGATCTTCTGCTATGCAAGAAAAAGAGCTTGTAACAGTTTTAGTTCATTTGGAAATATCTTTGCAATTACAGATGCTCCAATGCCAGGGCCAGATCATCCACAATCTAAATATATTTCTGTATTAGTTAGTACTGCAAAAATGTTTGACATGCTTCAACCATTTGTTTCTTTTTCTTTAACAATTTAACTCAATTTTTTTTATTTCAAACTGTGCTCACAGTTAAATAAATGCTCAATATGAGATATATGGAATAATTTACACAAACACAGACAGCTAATTGAAGTAATTATGTTCACATTTGTATGCTCAGAATACATAGATTACCACAAGTCAATCTAAAAAAATTTAAACAATCTGACAGTGTTAGCCGCCAAATAAACTTTTGCAGAAGATTGAATGCGATGCACACAGAAAATGATCAGTTGTAAAATAGTCAAGGAAGAACTTACATGAATCGGTGGCATATCTAACCTGCTCACCATTTGAACTGTGTATGAATTCTTGAGTTAATGCAAACAAACCTTCAAAGTCACCTATGTTTGGATGCTGCCAATATTTTGCAATGCTAAAACAAATAAAAAGCAATAAAATAGAAAGTCATACAACAAACCTACCGTATTAATGAGTTTCTCAGAAATCATTTAGAACTACTCTATGAAAGTTTGCAAAGTAGGCAGTCATCCTGCAGTAGTAGTCTAGAGATGAAAGTACTTGGCAAATCTAACAAGCAGTAAACCAGGCTAACTAGCCTAAAATAGGCCAGGACCACTATTTTTAGTCATAGATCAAAATTTTAAGTATTCTGATACATGTTATTGATTACTCATTTTTGACCATAGAGTAACTAAAATTTTCATTCCCTTCTATTTTTCTCTTCTATCAAATAATGGTGGTCCCTGCTAAAACTGGATATATTAAAATCGAGATGTATGGCCATTGATTATTGACTGATTATTCAACATGGGTTGGTTATTTCGAAAAAATGGCACTATTAGGAATTGATCAGGGTAGACTAGAACAAAATCACAAGAAAGTGCTCCTATAAAATTCTAGATACATCTTTAAAAGTGAGCAACATAGCCTGACTTATCAATTTGATTGTGCTGAACTAAGGAAGCTGCTGCAAGCTTAAAAAATTAGTGGAAAGGATCACAAATACAAAAATTAAGTTTCCGCCAAAAACACAAAAAATAAGATGGTGCAGCCACTTGTGTAATAAATTAGCTGTACTGCATTTTCTACAAGAGATAGGACGATGACTTTAGTATCTATATATAACATTTAAAGATCAAAGGTTTAGGGTAGTAATATTATTATCCACATTGAACTGTAACAATATCAGCAGTATCATGTATACATATCACACGTTCACTGAAGGGTTTGACAAAGAAGTCAGCAATGAGAAACAAACATCTAAAGTCAGAATTTACAGATCCTGATATACAGATAACATCACCTCTAAAACAATTTGTCACATTCACCAGCACATTTGCACAAACTTTTGCAAACGAGACTTGCATGGACACATTTACAACTGCTACCCAATAGCAACATTTAATAAGTTGTTGTCATGCTTCAGGTCTAAATGTCAAGTGTGGTTCCTATGTCACTTCAGTCAAGAGACCTCTTTCAGGACCAGTCAGTTGGTGATCGTAAAACTCGGGCAGTGGCCAATGCTACCCACAACTGCATCTTGCCTGATATACCACACATCTGGTGTGGTATACCACATATACCACACATACAGAAGGAATTGACCTTCCCTTTCTTGTGAACAAGTATTTACGTATGACAATACATACGTATGACATATACAATGTGCTAGCTTTATCGTACCGGAGAACAACAAAATGTTCAAGCACAGGCATGAGTTTAGTAAGTTCCACAGCTCAAGTAGTGTTTTTAGAGTTACAAATGCTTCTTTTACCATTTTAAAGACTTATCACATTTTTCCCCTCACTGTAAATGCCAAAGACTGGTCGCTGCAGGCATTAGCATGGAATACTGACAGAATAGATGCTTTTCGGGGCCCATGTCATTCACAATTTCATATGCCCTAAGATATGGCCTGTATCTGACGATAGTCATCTTTTTGGCCATCTTTAATGGATACTACCTACCTTTAAAGTACATATGTTTACATAAAGACACTAAAATCATTATCCCAATTGACTTAGAACATGCAAAACAGCCATATTACACAAGTGCCTGCAGCCTCCTTGTCAGCCATCTCGAAATCCTAACTGAGGTGATGTCATCAAATGTTTTTAAGTATCAGATGTGACTTCTTTGATCTTCAAAACCTATATTTAGATACTAAAATCGTCAACTTATCTGCTATAACATCTAAAATACTTCTTAGGCTTTTAAAAAAACAGCCACCTTAATCGGCCATAAGGAGTGATTTTCGATTGGCCTCATATCTAAAATAAATCTCCTTGATGGATTCTAGCATTGTGCAAAGTGTTAAAACTTTCAGGCAAAATGAGTAAGTTTTCACATTTTGGCTAGACTATTGCGAAAACCTGTATCTTTCATAATTTTGCATGTTTTAACGCAGGAGGTGAAAGCTTAATGACATTCGTGTTACAAGCAGCTTTTCTAGACCAATGCAGAAAAGAATTATTCTGCTACAGTATTGCACATCACACTCAAAGTCATTCTTAGAAAAAATTGCTTATCAATCATGTCAAAAAAGGAAACTAGGGTTCAAGAACACAAAAATGTGCACAATTTGTGGCTCTATCCACAAAACAAATGATTAAACATTAACAGGGATAGGGCACCCTATGTTTTTTGCCCCAGGTGCTGGAAGCACTAGCTATGACACTGCATTAAAATCACCTCTTAATTAATTCTCCTATCTAGGGATGAGGGCATTGCCATTAAACATGCTGGAAAAAACAGCTTATCCAAGCAGTTAACGCTTTTAATTTAATTCTCAAAATATGAATTTATGAACTGGTCAGTTGGCTGTTTTATATTCAAACTGAGTTAGTTTGAAAAGTTACCTTAAGAATTAATCAGAAAAATTATTATAATCTGAATGTCAAGATTATTATTAATAACAGAAGAAACCCACAATTAATTAAATTTTGAAACCAGACTTGGAAAGTGGAAAAAGTGAAAAACCAGGGATACTGTCCAGATATAAACCAGTGGTTTACTGTATCTCAAATCAGGGCAGGACAGTGGTTAAGGCAGTTAAAGTTGATCCCCAATAACTTGTTCCATTATTAATTTGAGAAAATGTCTTGTTTAACTTTTGACCAAATTTGAGTCAAATTTAGTTTGCAATGACTGACACTAGGATTCTGCTGACAGAATTAGGTGCCACCTTGGGAACGCTCATATAGGCGACTTAAAGCTTTTAAACATTTCTATTAGTACAGAAAAATCTCATAATTTTCGTTTGGTAAGGCAGGAGTTTTATCACTACCTGGGGGAAACAAATTAGATTTCAGCCTATAATCAATGACAACATAAAAGAAGTTCCATACAATAAACAAAATACACATACAGAATTGCCAGTACGCCAAGCGAATGTTGTTGTAGATCCAAGGTTGCAAGAACATTATCAAGATGTGATGCATGCTTGCTTAATATTTCTGCTGTCTTGCTGATATACTCACACAACTGTGCAAAATTACCTACAGGTAAAAGAAAAAAAATGAACTGGCATGTGGTAACAAACTAATCTAAATGTAGATTTAAAACATTGGTGTTAGGTAGTATTTAAAGTTGTCAACCTGTTAAAGTGAGTGAGACAGTAAGACCGCAAAAGACTCAACTGGACAGTCTGAGAGCCTCTCTCAAGATGAAAAGAATCCTTTGCAAAACATTGGACAGAGTCGATTCCACATTTGCTATTTTTAGACATTTAAAGCTGTGTCGATGAAGCAAACTCACTTTTGGGCAAGGAAGGTAAATACTTTTACATTCTTGACAACTGAAATTAAAGAAATTCTCCCTCTCCCTCTCAAAATCATCTTATATTATTTTTTTCAAAAGCCATTTCATTCGAGTTTCAAAACATGATCGGCACGCAGATTAAAAAATACAAATTGATCTAGAAAACTTTCATCATAACACAGGAATGAAAACATTTATGTCATCAAAGGCCTAG
Organism: Tubiluchus corallicola; assembly: GCA_030141605.1. NCBI lineage: Eukaryota > Metazoa > Priapulida > Priapulimorpha > Priapulimorphida > Tubiluchidae > Tubiluchus > Tubiluchus corallicola. The sequence continues at coordinate 1,445,855 of JAQGDQ010000005.1, forward strand.
GATCTACCAAGTTATCTTAACAAGAGTTTGTCATCGTGACACCACGATACATTAACTGCAACATTTTAAAGGTGACTTACAAAGGAATTAAGACTTTCTCAATAGCTGTAATAATAACATTATTCTGAATCTCCAGAAGGCTAATATAAATTTACGACTTTTAGCTAAAACTTTAAGTATATAACAAGAGTCAACTTTACATATTATATACTGTGATGATAATAGATCACAAAATAAATGACAAATTATAAATTAATTTCTAGCAACTGATGTCACTGAGTAGTCATGTGAACGCTGATATAGCAATCCTAAAATTTGCATCAAGTTTTCACTTTTTCATAAGAACAAAAAGAAAATTCGGTCACAACCGCATCTTTAACAATTGATCTTCAATTTTCAATTCATTTGCATTTCTTCTGACACAACCTTCATCATCTGACACTATCTTCTAACTAAGAACATAGTGAATGGTTTCCTCACAGATCAGGTTGAAAAGCAAAAAATGGTAGTGTAGATTAGATTTGAAAGGAGAAAAAGTAATTTTCATTCACTTTTTCGTATTTAATAACAGTTTTTGCTAAGGTCATCAGTCTGCCACAACTAATGCTTTTTTACTTGAAATAAGTAACAGATCATAGTAAAATTTTGATCTATAACTTTGTTTGCAATTGTTATGGTAGTAGTTATGACATCAAATAAAAATAAGGAGATTTTTTCTATCGTGTGACTGATGTCTGATCTACAATTTACCACTACCGCAGGCTGCAAAAAAGAAGTAAAAAGTATATAGGCCTAAAGGCCTAATCTAAATTCATCTTTTCTTTTTGCTTAATTATTGTAATCATTATTAATCACATTGACAGTCTAGTTAGTAATTCCCTTAGCTAATTTGCATATAAATTTTGCTGACGTGCAGTAATTAAAACATGGATGTTTGAAAGATTACATAAATAAAAAATGTATTTCCTTCACAGAGAAGAATAAGTGATTGAAAAAACAATGATTTCAAGATCTATTTGTATTTAGCCAATACTGTTAAACGGATAATATGAAGAACAGATGCACTGCGCCATTAATTAAAGAATGTCCCAGCTCTGTTTCAAACACCAAGACGACAAGAATAAATTTAACAACTTTATTGTAACTCGCAAAACAATGAGGATATAACTAGAAAGATGAGCGCAACGGAAAAACAAAGAAGTTGAAAACAAAAGGGCAACTTTGCAAAAGGGATAAAGTTGATAACACTAACAACACGCATGTATACTGGCGCTGTTCCTGATTTTATAATAATTTCAGTAAAACAAAAAAAATTTGGAGATCGAAGCAAAATCAAATCTACAATTTATTAGTTAATATTATATTTATGAAATCTACGATACTTAAGTTCAAACAAATTATGTGGAAGATGGCACCTACAGATATCCATTCCTGTCAATTACTATAAAATTTGCAGCTTCAAGGCTCTCCAATAATTTTGTTATTAAAGGAAAACAGGATGATTTTTTGTATTCTAACCTAAGGAATTTTGAAGTACGGTGCAAAGTATAAACTTTAAGACTTATAATGATGCCAAAGCATTTCTGATAATTAAATAATAGGTTAAAAACTGAATAAAAGGCATGCAAGCCCAACTAGTGATGACATATCAACTGAACATAATTTTCAATAGCACAAGCACAAATATCCCACGGTCTATTGCATGTTTTTGTAAGCCTGCGAAGAGGTTTGTCAATCTAACGAAAGTGTGACCCGGGCAATGAATTGTGTCGCAAGTATCAGGAGGATATTTCTAGCCAAACTAAGGTCTGTGCTTCAATCGCAAAATCACAGAACACAACAAACCAACAAACGGAAGCCACCACTGAAATGCTCAAATGTGCAAGAAATGTGAGAAATAATCTAATTAGCTGGCAGGAAGACCAACCAACCAATCTCTAGGCGTCTATTACCAAGCCGATGGGTTTTCTTGGTCGTAGTAGGTAGATCATTTTGAATTGGCTATTTTACAAGATAAATTAAAAAATTACAAAATAACCAAGTCAAACTGATCTACCTACTATGACCAAGAAGACGATTGAGCCAATCAATTTATAAGTAGCTAGCAAGCTGAAGGAGTGTTGTCACCCCAAATATAAGGGGATTCCCAGATTTTAGTTTCTGCTTAGGCTCAGTAGTATACGCCTCGATCAGTGGCTGTTTCTTCATTTCCACAGGTGTAGTGTCCTTAGAGAGATCAGAATCATGGATAAGAAAAAGAGGAATATTGAAGAATGTTAAGTGTTTCAAGACAGATTAATATGCACTGTACTACACAGATTGTGTGATACACTGTACTAATATGCATTGTAATAAAATTACCACACAACAAATGTAATAGTAAGGACACACTGCCTTCTGTCTGTTAAAACACAGACAGCCACCAAAGAGTATGAACATCAAAACCAAGGTGACACAGCTTATAGATTAACTTGATGTGAGAGATAGAGTCGAATACAGTTGACCACTTAGACAGAAAACTGTGCCGATTTGATCATATAAGATTATTTGTCAAAACAAAATGTAACATGTGCTGACTCAGAATCCGTTCAAACACCTTAGAAACAACAGAGGTTAAAATAATGGGACGACAGGATTTAGGTAGAGACTGTAAACCTTTACTTTTGCATATTGGGATAATGCTAGAGTCAAGCCATTCCAGGGGAAGAGTCCCAGAATCATAGGATTTTTGAAACACAATGGTTAATGGTTCTGCAAGTTCATTAGTTAGTTGCTGCAAGAAGTAAGGATGATAGTTATCTGGACCAGGCGACGAATGTGGTCTCAAGTTGGCTAGATCGTGTTTTAACAATTTCAGTTAGAAATTGAAGTGGATGGTAGTGGGTGTTTACTAAGGGATTATAGAAATTAGATGAAACACCATCATCCTCAGTAAAAGCCTCCTTGAAAGTAGTATTTAGCAGTTCAACTTTAGCCAGATCTGTTTTACATAATGTACCATCCTCGGAAAGAAGAGCAGGGGGTTCAGCATACAAACGAGAATTGGCATATTTGTAGAAACATTTAGGACTGGATTTTGCATTAGCAACAATTCGATTTTCATGTTGTTGCTTAGTGAACTTAAGATCTCTATGTATTTTCTGTGATTTCTTGAAGTTGGATTTACCTTATATAAATGATATATGCATTGCTTGAGGGGGACACTTTGAAGAATTGATGTAGTAAAAACCAATGTTTGTTCATACTGACGGAAGTGCAAATAGTTATAGGAACATACTCATGAATTACTATAGATACGAAATTGTGAAAATTGTTGTAGCATGATAAAGCATCCAGGTGAGGCAACCTACTATGCCACTCTACCTTTAAAAGTTCCGTACGGATGGCGTCTTAATCAGCCTTCCAAAAATTTAAGCGAGACTGTGAACCAGACAGTGTTTTTAATAATAATAATAAATTTGTTTGGAAATGCAAATACAATATCTAGAGACACTGAGAAAAATAGACATTACTAATAATGATTTAATTTTGATATGACAGCATGCATATAATAAATGGCAAGAACCAGAAGTAAAACTTGTTAGGTGCTTGCACCATTGTAAACACGTCCAAATAATAACTGAAAAAAAGAACAAAAAAACGAGGGTTTTGGGCATTTTAAAAGAAAAAAAGTTGTACAAAGCAAGGACAGAAGTGATGGATAAAAAATGTTCAAAAGGATACACTTGTGAAGCTCAAAAGAGTGGCTTGTGAAGATTCAGCTCATGAGATGACGAAGCACTCTGGATTTTACTCAAAAAGAGCAGAAGGTTATGACTGTTGTTTCACACAGGAACAATAGGTAGTTACCGAGGCTAATTTATATAAGAAGCAAACAGATATAGTTTAACTGACGATTTAATGCGGTAAATGTTACACTGGCACTTTACATTGGGTGGTAGTGAGTTCCAAAGTTTAAGTCTTCTATAGTTAAGAAATGTTTGCAATATTGGTTCTGCAGTAACTGTGTAGGTAATCATTATAGCAAGTATTGTGTGATTTGACATTCTTAATTACAGGATTCTTGAAGTATGTAGGGAATAGATCACTGTTAGTTTTATAAACAAATATGGCAGTGTTATAGGAAATCAGATCATCAATTATTAGTTTTCTACTATACTCACTATAGCATGATTTAGTAACTGAACTGAATTTGGAGAGTCTGTACAGGGTGGTTATAAGTTTATGCTGCAAACTGTGAAATGGATTTAAGTTGGTCTTGTAAGTACTATCCCAAAGTATATTTATATGGGAAAGATATGGTAAGACTAATGTGTTATATAAAGTTATTAAGTGAAATAGAGTTAGGGAGTTTTGAATGTATGTTATTATAACTATATTTTTAGCTATTTTAAGTCTGATCATATTTATAAGAAAATTCTAATCAAGATTTTCCAAAAACTTGCCAAGATTACCCAAAAACATGATTTGACTAACTATTTCTATAGTTGTATCATCAACAGAAATATTATAATATTCTGGGGGGATAGTTTCATTTCTAGCATGAAACATAATACACTTAGTTTTTGCAGAATTCAAAGACAGTTTATTAGCTTTAAACCAATTTGCAACAGTATCTAACTGCTGATTTATTATATCAATTGAAAAGTTACTGAGACTGAAGAAAATCACGGTATCATCTACAAATTGAGTTAACTTAATGTGTTATTTATTTTAAATAGACCATTAACATAGGTTAAAAAAAGTTGAGGATCGAGTCAAGCGCTATTACACTTTCGCAACGCCTAGTTTTTTCTAGGTTATTACTCGTTTCTAGGCTCGTAGGTCATTATTCTATTATTCTCATGTCATCAGTGAATGTTTCCGCTAATCTCGTGGTAATTTAATTATATATTTAGGTATAATTACCAATAATTAAGTTGCATTCACAGTTCTACACCTATACAGTTCCTATCGCCATCATGTTTGCGTGTGTAGGCACTAGTTTATGCATTATCAGGGCCTAGCTTAAAAGGCATTAAAAGGCACGTGACACACTTTCATCTTGACCGCATTTACAAAATAAAGAAAAAACCTTTACTTTTTTATAATCTAATAGTCATAATACTATAGTAATCAATAAAATTAATGATAAATAACTGTAGTGGTCTAAAATAATTTCCTTGTATATGCCAGCTTGGGTCCCGTGGCTGCAACCCTAATAATCATAAATTATGCGAAGAAATTAAAAATACATGTTAAGGGCCACATCGTCACTGCGCGAGAGCGATTGCGCATTAGTGGTGTAAACACAGTTATTCACGTGGAGCTTTTTTCGTACGGTAAAGGTGAAGGTAAGTAATGTATGACTTTAATCTGGAATTGTAACGCCTATAAACCAATAATATTATGGGAATATGGTAGATATTACGCCTGTTGGTAACCGTAAGTACAACAACCAATAGGCCAAAAAAAACTGCGAAAGTGTAATAGCGCCATCGAGTCATGTGGCGCTCCAATGTTTACACTACATGGGGTTGACATCAGTTTGAGAGACTGCTTAGTGTTTCTTCTTCCTGGTTTGATGACTTCAGTTTTAATTGCACTCTTCACTAATTTGTTTGAATTTCACGTTCATATTTCAACATATTTAGCCACACTTTGAATAATCTATATCATAAATTCATATTCATAATTTATATACATACGTAGTACTACCAGTAGGTGACGGCGGAGCTATACAAGCTTTGCGTTTAAAAGTATTTAGTGTCTACATGCGCGATTTTCCCTTGTTGTAAATTATTTCAAACCCATTTTGCATTTTTTTGTATTTCAAATTAAGCTAATTGACACAAAAGTAATCGTTTGGTCTTCGATTACATAGCAAAATATTCAATATCAGATATTTCTAGGCAAGTAATCGATTATGCTCACCACTATTAAGCCTAACTACCATCAACTCTTAATAATTAGCTTACCCTGTTGGGAATAATTTCTCACGTTATTTACAAACTGCTCTAACTGAGCTGCCATTTTGAAAATCATATCACGTGTGAACGAACTGTACGTATGAGAGCTCGAAAGACACAACAATTAATACTGGCGGCAACTTTTGCTCACCCCATCGCGTAACAGTGCTGCATCGCAGACCAGAGAAGAGAAGGAACTAGCTTATCAAATAAACTTAAGTTACTTAACAAAATAAATACAGAAATTTTGTCACATCTAACTATGTTACTAGATATATGTATGCATGATTGCCAGCTGGGTTATCCATTGTCGCTAAGATATCATTAATTTGACACAATTACTTACACTCAAATCAAAATGTGCACACTCGATTTATTTTTGTAAAGTTTGACAATACACCACCATTCACGTAAACAACTGTATAATTATTGAGAATTGTATAGTTTTGATGGTGAAAATTTCTTATGTAAGTTGTATACTGTGAAAATCTTGTCAGGTATAAAGCTGCTTTGCATGAAACTATTAATGTACTTCATAAGTCACAAGTAATTAATTTCACATTACACATTTACAATAGTTTCGTGTATAATATATTGTGAAAGGGCCTACAATGAACATAATACAAATAAGTTTTTATTGTTTCTGCACAAGAAAAGCCTCACACACCGTTTACCTATATACAAATGTAAATGTGTTGCGGGCAATAAAAAAGCAGGGCTTGTTAGATTGTCCCACACTGTGAGAAAAAAAGTAATGGAAATAATCTGAAAATTTGAAGTGAATCGTATGATAAAGAAAACATTTAGTGCTTCGGAATGGGATGATGTAATGAATAAAGCTCATATACGACTTGAACTCTGTTATGCAATTATAGTTTTAGGTGGATGAACATAGTCACATTTTAGTTTCCTTTTACTATACTAAGCCAGTGGTGCAATGGTGATCATTAAAATAATTTTTTTGTGAAATTCATGAAAGTTCTTGACAGTGCTTCTAATTTAAATCTAGTCAATAAATTTGACACTGATAGAACAGAATTATTTCAGAAAAAAACATTTTCAGCAAAATTTGATTTATTACAAAATTACTATTTTTTACATTTTAAAGACCATTATCACATTTAGGTTTTGGTGGCTCACAGATTTGTCAACATCAATAGCACATAAATTGCAGAGTTTGAATTTTACCAACTTAAATGCCATTTCACTACATTATTAATTAAATGTCACACACAAAAAAGCAAATCTACTAGCAGATAAATAAATAAATAGAAAAACATGTTTGTCTTCAAATAAGCAGGTTTCTTAGCAAAACAATATTTGCTGTTAAAAAACTCTTTGTGCACAGAACTACAAGTTCATGTAATAAAACTTTTACTCAAGCAATAATTAAGAATAAATTCACTTAATCAGTAGGCATGATAAAATCAGCAAAACTTTAAACTAATAAGAAAAAACTTAATGGAAGTATCGTTGTCCTTATTGCTTTGCTAGTACATATGTAATACTGGACTGTATGAAAACGATGCACAGACATTCCTATTCACAAAAACAAACACGTTTTTTAGTCACTTATTAGACTTACTTATGGGCTTATTTATGAAGTTGGCACACATTTCTTCGGTACACTCTACCCTGTTAAAAGTGCATTACATACTTTATGGTCACCAACCATATGTTCATTTAGACAAATGCCAGCATTATTTTACCTGTGATAGCAACACAGTAGTAACGAGTAGAACAACTTTGTGCTAAACTGATATGACAAAACAATGCATCACCAACAAAAAAAAAGATTACCCTATATAACACAGTTGCTAAAGTTCAATATGCTTGTGTGATTTGTCTGTATCACTTGCATCCTGTTCTAGTTTAGTAGATGCCTCTAAACTAACTTTTTCTTGTAACTCTTTAATTTCATTATCATATTCTACCCATTCCGGTATTATACGCATTGCACTAACCAACTTTGGCTCTTTTGTGCGTGGATTATTACACTGAAAAAAAGTCCAACATAACTATTTAGGAAACATTAAGGCAGCAACTTCAACACTAAAGCTATTAATATACTTTACTTACTAATATTTAAAATGAATGCAATTTATAATGTCCAGTATCACAAATTATGGCAGAACACACTACGGTGACAATTTTAATCTTTACTTCAATGCACGATAGACAATTTATGATTTTTATCATGATTGATAAATGCTTTTAATTAGTTTCATCAAAAAAGCTCACCAAGTCTATAGTTTTTGCATATTTTTTTGAATCATCATCACACCATGTTTCGCACCACAACCATTCTTGAGGTAAAGATTTTATTGCTACCTGATGAATCATGTTATTGGGCAAGTCCTGTAAGAAAAAAAACCACACCACAAACATATTATACATTACATGTACATACATAATAAAGAAGCCACAAGTGGAGTAGAGAACTTAACCCAACTGTAACGCAAGAAGTAAAAGCTTCAAATCTTACCACCGCCAGCAAACAATATTTGCATTTTTCTGTTCAAGAAAACCGTATGGTAAAACCAAATCTTTTAAAAGGTTTAATAGTAAAAATTACTAATTTGTTTTGTCCTTTCAAACAATGACAAATAAACCACTAGGCAAATTGCTTACTTGATCTAAATTTGATAAACTATTTGGATCTTGGCTTAGCCCTTGATACTGGCCTCGCAACCTATCTCCAGCTGCTATTTTTCTAAATTTCTTCAAGTCGACTACATATAAAGCACTGCAACAAAAATTACAATAAAAATTTAATTACTAACTACAAAAAAGTCACAATGACGCAAAGAAAAACTTTATATATTTTAACTACAGGTTAAAAAATTAATTATTACAATTTTTTCCTTCAATGCGTTCTTCAACTGTAAGCATTTCTACATTGTAGTTGAAAAGCAAAGATTAAGGGTACACTGAACATGAACATGTTTCTACAAACACAAATACAGGAAATAAATTTGGAATTTACCTAATGTGATATTTTCTATGTCCAAGATGACTGTTCCAATATCCTGATTTCCAAAATCTGTAAGACGAGAAACAGCAGTTATTTTGATGCGAGTACTCACATAATTTGTACACAGTTTGAAACTTCCTTTTCCTTTTATTATCTTTACAAAAGAGAAAACAGAAAAAAAATTCTTGGCAATGTGATTTCTGTATTTAAGTTGAAGACGTTCCGTGTTTTGAGGCAATACAGAAAAATGCCAGTTTACAAAAATAGTCTACAGTCATAAGGGCAGAAAAACATAAATAAGCTACATTTCTATGTATATTGGGCTGACAGCTTTTAGACATTCATACATTCTCCAAATGCAGCAAAGGTAACATTGCTTGTCATTTGGCACTTATAATATAAATAAACCGACTTTTATCTAGAAACAATATAGTGCTAAACCAGTTTATAAACTGTAAAGATATAATCTCTTTCTTTCTAGTGTTGCAAATTTAATAAAAAATACCTATAACCATCCATATCACGACGGCTATCACAAAAAGGTGTATAACCATATGGAGCACCACCTAGATCCAAATCAACTAATTCTTGCATATCTGTTCTCACAACTTGATCAGCATCCACAAAAATAATTTTTGATATATCCAACGGAAATAAGACATCCAGAAATAGAATTTTGTAACTGAAACAAAAGCAAGTCACATATTAATGCCAGTTGATAAAAAATTAAACTTCAATAGCTAATTAAAATACTCACTATATAAAATCATAGTAGCTTGACTGCATATTCGAAACAGTGGATTCACTAAATTACAAATGACCTCAAAAAGTTATTTGGCAAGCAAAATTTTTTACTTGCTACTTCAATTAAAATTAGTTACTTCCTTAATTTGCGGATAAGGACAAATGAGGGCTAAGATTTAGAAATGGAGCCGTGACAGATGATGCAATCACGACAGTCAGCAGGAGCCGGTGTTGGAAAGCCACTTAAGCAATTTGTTATCGCTCCTCAATCACAGAAATGTTAATGAAAAAATAATAATTCAAATTATTCAGTCTGTAAATGGTGCAAATTTAGATTTACACGAAATAATGAACTTCTAAGTTTATCATTAAAAACTACAAACAATAATTAAGAATAAATACATCTCTTAATCATCATAATTTTCATTATCATCATCGCTGTCATCATCATCATCGTCACCAGTATCATCAATACAATAATTACGTGCAGCAATTCAAATTATAGTTACCTACAAAAATATTTTCATTTATGAATTTAAGCACGAAATTACACAAAATTGAAAGCCATGCTACTTCGCTATTTTGTAATTAAAAAGGTAGCAAGCAATTTTTTCTATAATTAATCCATGGGTTGCAAATTCTAATCCAAACGAATTTTCGTGATACTTCTCTTGAATTCCTTTTATTTAAGAAATAGTATATATGTCATTCATTTTAAAGCTCCCCGATTACTTCAAAAGTATTATTACTTATAACACACACAACTGTGTAATTATAATAATCTCTTACTCTCAAATTATGATTTTATTACAACTGCAGTTAGTATCCCTGGCTTTTGCAGGGGTTGGGGCTGGGTCTATCTCCATTTGCACGATAGAAATACCGTGTTATACGTGGATGTTGAACTGCTATAAAATTCAGGGATGTTCCATATATGCGATGATGGTATACATCATATGTTTGTTTTCATAAATTTAGTTGCAGATAGATCATATTTGTATCAATGTAAGTTATATACATTCGATCTATAATTTCATAATTGTGATATAAGTCTGTAATAGCGTCAGTCTATGATTTTATGATCGTCTAAAGAAGGTGGACATTCTGTGGTTGCAATTAAATAAAAATTCACGTAAAAAAATCTCTTAATAGTTAAAGCAAGAAATTTCAAAATTTGACTGAATTCATCTGATTCTCACTAATTCAAAACAAATGAAATTGGTTCAGTGCAGATTTCGTTTAGAATTAATTCAATTTTGACCAATTGCAGCATCGAAGGATTGTGACTTCAATAAAAAAACAATATGACCAAATTTTGCAATTCATAAGAACTCTCTTACACTGTGGCCAAGCTGAAGTATATATATATTATTTTATTTGCATATCTCCGAACATGCAATCATGGTTAGTAACAAAACAAAATAACGGGAAATAACAACATGCAGGCATTTACAAACCCACATTACGAATACATATTTACAAACTATTCAGTCAACAGGATTAGCAACATATTGCAGTACCATATGACATAACTTCACAAAAATGTTTAGGTAAAGTTACTAGAACAAATCACATATTTCATACCCCCAGATTTTGCGTTGTTTTTCTGTTTGTTGATGCAACCATCTAGGCCATTTGTACGTCACAAGCTCATATTCAAACCCATACTCTTTGGCCATATGGGGTATAAATTCCTAGAAAAAAAGTCACATTACATTTCACTAAAAATAAAACAATTTTAACTTGCGTTATAGGTATTAAAGGATTATCTACATGCATGTACTTTTCGACGCAGTTAAGTCTTACGGCTATTAAACACCAGGCTATTACTATTACAATAAATATTTTTGTACAACTTTATTGAAGTAACAGACCTAATAAAGACAGCTGAAAAAAAGACAAATGAAGTGATCAACCAGCTTAAAAATACACACATTGCTAATTTATTTGCAGGCGTTATTGGAAGCGTTACACAAAAACATTATCCGCAAGTACATACAGGAAACATACCTTAAACTGCGGGGACAAGTAGTTCTTCAAAAACCAAAATTTTATTGAACTTTGTGAGTTTTTGATTACACTTAGCATCATGATTCTAAAAATGAAATAAAATAATTCAAGTCATTATTACAAACCAAGATTGAATAATTAACGAGAAGTTATACACCTACAGCTGATTTACAAAGAAATATGTTAAATACTAGAAAAACTTAGCAGTTATGTTTTTTAGTAATTGGATCACAAGAAATTTAAACTACAGATCAAAAGAAATTCAGTCAGTCAACGTAATATAAAGTTACCGAAGGAGACGTTCATATAAATGGCCTGAAGCTATGGAAAAAATGTTCACACGTTTGCTGTCCTCTTCACCCTTTTTGTCCGTGGCAGTGCCTGACATAAATGAACTGCAACAAAATTTTGCTTTTAAAATTTAATACAAACAAATAACTAATAAACACTGAAATAGACAGTAAGCTACAGATATTATTGCACAAAACGTTTCATCAGCTAAATTATAACTGTTCTGCACGAAGTACAACACACTGCAAGCTAGAATATCCAGCAATAAACTTATTTAATGTAGATGCTTGTACAGTTTAGAGAGCTGTCAAAGTCAGGCATGTGCAATAATTAAATGTCCTTCACTACCCCACAATTTCTAATGCAGGAAAGCTTGTTCATCATGTACCGTATTTTCCCGTGTATAAGAGACCCTTTTTTGCTCAGAATTTTCACTTTAAAAATAGGGGGTCTCTTATACATGGGAGTAAGTCTTTTCAATAAGATGCATAAATTGTGACACTAATGATTTTAAAGAAACAAGTGCTCTACAACTGTTTTATTTCGAATAATTATAGTTTCCTTTCAATAAATCTTCTCCATGGCTAAATTCTAATGATAAAATTAATGTACCGGGTAAGTTATTATTTTTTTAAATGTCTCTTTGGTATTGGAGAGAAATCGATTGTTCTGCAGCCAATCAACGCATCTGCATAAGCTCTCTGCATGCCCGTCGACGTCATTGATACGTCGGCAGAGGTCAACGAGATGAGTCAGCCTAAGCAAGGCGTGTCGCGTTCGACTATGAAGCGGTTGTAAGCAATACAAGCAATACGAGCAGAGTGATTCCTCTGATGATGAACTGGCTGGAATTGCTGAAGGTCTGACTCCAGTTGATATTTTTGATGAGAGTGATGAGGAATTTAATGATTTCTATGATGAATAAAGTTATTCATTACCAAAAAGCTTTTTCCCAGAATTTTTGCCTAAAAATTGAAGGGGTCTCTTATACACAAGGGTCTCTTATACATGGGAAAATACGGTAATTGCACATATAGACAATTGAAAAGTGATCCATAATACATGTAAATATAAATCTAAATGCTAACAACACCGTATAACGTATTTATGTAAAAGTAAAGCTACTATGCACTGGTTTTGCCAAACCTTAAAGCACCACAACTATACCTAGAAAGAGAACTCCACAGAGATTCTTCCTTGTGTTCATCTTCTTTTTCTTTTAGCAAATCTTCGTTAATCATTTCAGGCTTTTTGGCTACCTAAAACCAAACAATGAAACTATATAAAGAATAAATGAAGGAAAGATTCCATATTTCCAGAATACATTATAAATAATAGCTATTATTTGATTCGGAATAAAACAAGTTTGAGTATGGATTACAGGATGCAAGAGTAAAATATGTAAATAAGTAAGACTTAAATAGCTCAGAAAGTTAGCTTACCTGAAACAAATATTTTATTGTGATCCTAAGTAAATGTTATATAACTTTTCCATTTGTAATTTGAGTTTAACAAAATATATAAAACTGCCCAGTTTAAAAAACCGTGGCTCACTCACCCTCACTTTGATAATTTTACTTTTGAAACTATCCATCAGAACAATAACATCACTTGAATTAAGTGGAGAATCTGTTCCAACATGTCTGAAAAAAGTTACAAATAATAGACTAAACTTTGCAAAGACTAGTTCTGGAAAATGCGTCTTAAGGATTTGGCTGCTCATGAAATCCAAGTCAATTATTTTCGCTCATTCAGTAGAAAAGTAGAAACCAACTTAATCAATTAACCATTTAATTGCCTCATGTAAATATCAGCAATAACATGTTGAAAATGTTTTTTATTATTACTACTAATTTAAACTTACGTTTCAATGTAGTATATGTCAGCGGATCTACCGTCCCTTATCCTTAGAATCCATGCACCAGGTTTTGCCTTTAATTGAAAATACCCCTAAAAATGTAAAAAAAACGATTAGTTTAATATCACAGATGCCAGACTGCTTGATGTTTTTTATACTGTTCAACCTATTGCAATCTGCTCTCAAGCACTTAACAACAAAGCTAACTTAACTTAAATACTACGGCACAACCAGAACTTTACCCATGAAAGTTAATCACTTTAGATACTTTTAACTGGCAGTAGGTCATGTTCGGATGTATCCCCTTTCAATGAAAGAAATGCACCGAGGCAGTATAAGAGATGAAATTGCCAGAAAGCAAATCTCCTGGCACTCACCCATTCATTTACTAACCATGCCAGCTGTAACTTCAATCACAGAGAACACACCATAACCACTAAACTATTTCACTTATTCTCTATGACATTAAATAGATGAGCATAACTTACCAGGTTTGCCATGACTATTGTGTCTACTATAACAGGTTGTGATTTTGTGCCAAGTGTAAACTGCAAACCACGAGGTGGTTGCCCCGTTGTTTTGTCATGGCAATGCCCTGTAATGTATAACAACATTACATTCTGTATTTCTTTTCTATTATATAAATTCTTAACTACAGCAAGGAGGTTTTTAATACAATTTCCTTGCAACTTTTATAGCTTTATTATTATTATAGTGATATTTATCATAACTATAACTATAACACATACAGCTATAACAAAAACTATAACTATAACTACAATTACTACTACAACTACCACTTCTACAACCGCTATAACTATAAGTATAATAAATTATTTAGAGGCTGTACACGGTAAAAAATACAGGTTAAACATTGTCAGGATAACTTTTGTACCTTCAAGAAGTAAATATTCCAGTTCAAATTCCCCCATCACTCCATTCTCTGTCTGCAAAAAGAAATCAATAATAAAGCACCACCACATTAAAATTCAGTAAATGCATTATGCATGCTCAATAAAATCGTAAATCAAATTTTACTTAAAGGCACCTAAAGATTTATCAAAACTGAATTCTCAAAATGTTAATCAAGTGGCTATTTGTTTATTAGAAAAAGCAAACAGCAGCAATATTAAACCACAAACAAATTAAACGAGAGACAAACTGTAATTATTAAGTCTGACTGTTAGCGAAGTTTGTGCCGTTTAGATTGGAGTTGTACTTTTAATTCATATAACACTAATATTTCATTTTTAGCATGCTGTAATAGTAGCAATCATATACTAGTTTTTAGTAATGGTAAAAATGGAAAAAAGAATTCAAAGTTTTTGCAAAACGAAAAACACAACGATGAAAGTAGTTCACTAGGAATCATTGAATTATACATACTTCTTCAAGTTTTATATTATCTAGATCATGTATGGCACGGACAGACTCAACAAGCCAGCTTTCTGGAACCTTCATGTTCAATGTAAGTAAGATATTTTGTGGGAGATTGTTGAATCTGGCTATTGGACCCGATGTCATCTCTCCTGATGAAGTAAATTGAACTCCCGGTTGTAGAACATATCGAAAGTAGCTGTAATTGATAAAGTCTATTCTTTGAATTGCTCAAGTACTTATGCAAAACTCATCACAAATTTAATAGCAGAAACTATTAATAGAAAATTCACAATCAGTTCACTATGATTCTCTCTGGCAAAAACTTTAGTTTTTAACTTGAAATAATATCAAGTAATTAGGTTACAAGTAATATTGAAAACATTTTTTAATTTTTAAATCTTGATAAGACTTAATATTAAAAACACATTATGTTTAAGAAAGTTATAAAAAATAAAATTAGCTAAAACTTAAGGTGATCGCAAATTATCTCAGTACACAAGTTGATGAACAGCAAAAGAGCAAATTCACAATTTACTTTTGGAAGTCAAAGTTCAATACAAAAACAAAGAGAAACATGATAAACTTGAAATAAAGATTTTTACAATTTCGCATGGTACAATAGTTGTTGATTAATTACTATAATTAAATTTTGCATGTTTACAAGCAAAGACCTAAAATGGAAGACTGATCTGGCATGATACATTTCGGAAGTGAGACTGTGTCAATAGCATTACTTTATAAACAAAGACATTTGTTTTATGTAGTACATAATTTCTGAATCATGCTTTGATTTTGCAAACAAACTTTGATAACTGGAAAGAGTTGAGACTAACTGAAACTATCTTAGTTGACACTCGACGAGAATACTTATTACATACATCACACTAGTACTAAAATAAGCAAAAAATGCAAATGGTACTTTTTCACTGGCATCTCTGACAATTTTTCCCTGCAGTTCATAAGCACCTTGATGTTTGCATTAAGGGTTTCTCTAAAAACCATCAACAAATGAGAGAAGAACTGTGCACCACGTGAAGCTGGGTCTACGATAGCAACAATGTCAAATGCAGGAGCATCCAAATCTTGAGCAGCTGAATGTAAAAAGAGTGCATTACTTGAAAAATGTGCACTTGTAATACATTTTTCAGAATCACCTGGGAATATTTTATCTATTCCATATTCATTCACTTTTTGAATGCTTAGTATGCTAGACATGTTACATATAAAAAAGATTAAACAAATATGACGCAGACAGTTAATACCTTCTTCAATTAATAACTTACACTCGGTTAAATGATGCTTTATAAAGGAATTTTGCACTCACAGACTTAAAATAAGGTACAAAATGTAATATGGTAAGCAAAGATATGCGAAAGCACATACGTAACATTATGGCACTGTGCTTAGTAGCATGATATCTGACAGTATGGCGCATTCTCACTTGCTGCTTAGATAACACGATAGAACCGATTTTCATAACTAAATCACTACCGCTGAAAAGAGAAGAAAATTTTAATATTATAAAAAACATGTACTAACATACAATTTTTCTTCAAAGTCAGTTTAAACAATCAAAATAATGTGTAGCTACATTATATATATTCATTAGCTTTTACATATGCCTGTTATGTTAATATACAACAGTATTAATTTATCAGCTAGAATAGTATACGGCCGCCAACTTACAGCAAACAGGCTGCTTTTCTCTAAGTATTTTGTTTTGCTGTAGTATGAAACAACTTTTCAGACTTCAGAGCAATTTTATGGACTTTGTGAAACGACAAGTCACATACATAATGAATATTAATCATTCGCTTTTCAATAAAATTGTTAATAAACTCCGCAAATTAGGATGCTGTCTGGTAAGGGTAGCAAAAACTATTTAAATAAGTTGTATAAATTGTAGTTCTCCATGAAATGCCGTGAAAATGATGCAAAATTGTAGTAAAGCTTTTGGGTCAACTGTGCACAAAAACTTGGTCATCAAGTGTTACACAAGCAAAAAGATATGGCACTTGAAAATTTACTACCTTGGTAAGAGCAGTCTTACCTAAATTAAAATACATCGCTTTAAGTAGTTGGATGCTAAATTAAAATAGTACATGTACATACAAAGACTCTCCCATTTCTTTAGTAATTTTCATGTACTTGACTTTACTGCGAATCTTCTGAGCATTTGACTTGTACATAAAACTTTCCAGAAGAGAAAAATCATCCTCTGTAAACTCCTCATTGCTCTTAAATGGTCCCAATATCTACAGAATACAAAAGAAAAGTTAACAGAAAAACACATAAAAAGCTACAAAGAATAAAGAAACTTCTTGGTTACACTGAAATTTTCTCAGCCATGAAGCTTCGTTAAGCAGGAATTTTACTTGCAAGCAACAAAAAGCATTTTGAGAACTATGAATTTACTTACTCTTCCATTGCAGATGATACCTCGCTGACCTGGGGCAAAAGACAAAACTTTTGAGCTAAATAGCTGATGAATTTTAAGATTGCTATGTGAAGGTTGGCTGAGAAAGTCTTCGAGTGCCTTTGTATCCATTCCCTAAAAAAGATATATTTCTCTTTTATCATCAAAGCCTCAAGGTAAAAAAGAAATATTGGGTTTAGATAAGACAGAAAGCAATTGGTGGGGAAAGCAATAGGAGGATAAACAAATTTATTTTCGCCCAAAATCGATCAAACTGCAGTTTTTATATCACAACTAGCTGAAGTTTACTGACTTTTTACAGGAAAAATTAAGCAAATTGACAAAAATTTGGCTATATAATTGAAACAGCTGCAAATTACAAGGCATTAAGATGAAAAAGTTACCTGATTAGCCAAATTTAGTAAGCATAATCAATGGAAATGTAGGCTAATTTTTGCGGGATTGAACTTGAATTAGCAAAGCTGCATGGAGCTCCCGTGAAAGGATTGTTTTTACATTAGTTGCATTTTTGCAATTAAAACATTGCTAACTGTTCTGATATCATTCAGTTTGTGATGAGCTCATTTACTTACTTTTTGTGATATTCTTACAAAAGTTCAACTGTGACTCCGCACAAAGTTTCTCTTGAAATTGCATTATTAATCGACAAAATTGATGTGCTTTTCTATTTCTCAACTGTTCATCACCGTAATAATAGCTTACTCTTTCAAACTTTCTTGAGGTGCCTTGAAGACAAACACTTGAACACCAGCAACAAAGGCATATGCCAACAGAGGGCCTTAATTTTGTTCCTACTACCTTAATTACACAGCAGTAATATCTCATATTATCTTTGCCAATTTGATTTTTTTAATATGATCAAACGGCATCAAGTATTGATTACAATTAACAAATATTTTACGATTAAATTAAAATACCTTTCAGAAAATTTTGACTATTAATTAACATTGACTCACCCCAACTTCAAAATCAGCTGGTTTCCTTTTTCCCTTGATAATCAAGACAGCATTCTCTTCTTTTAAAATTTTGTTTATAAACAGTTTAGCATGCTGACCATTTAGTACTTCAATGGCGCCTTGTACGGCCAATGTTATAATGCTTGGAGGTTTTCGTGGCTTATCAGGATTATGAACCACTCCAACCCTGACATCGTTACTGTGTTTCTGAATAATAATAAGTTCAAACAGTTATGACTGCCTTCAGAACTTTAGAAACATAACAAGCTAATAATGATTACGTGATTAAGAATAAATAGGGTAAAAAAATACCTCTTATTATCTATGAATTATTCATCAATTAATATCATCACATGTAAAGCAGTACATGTCTCTTAAAACTGAAGGTAGAATTTGTCTTAAAATGAAGTTCAAATAAGATTAAAAGCATAAAAACTCATTTACTGACTAGGCTCCGAATAGCTGCAATAAGCTGTTCTCGACCTGCTTGAGTGTCCAAGTCTCCTACTACCCACTGTGTTATTGGTCTTAAGTATGGATCATCTTCTAAAAAACACTGCATGTCTTAGAAGTAGTCAACATAACACAAATTAATCCTTAATGACAAGAACAGCAACAATGAATTAAAAAATCCCACAACTAAAAAACAAGGAAAAAAGGAGACAAAATGAAATGTTTAAGATAATAAATTTGTTTATTATCGATTTTAATAAAAAGAAACACAACTTTCAAACTTAATACCACGGGCGCATGAAATGCCAGTATTGACTGATTTCACTACCACAGTCTTTGTGTTATAAAGTGCACCTATTACTATATAATACACGTGTGTTCGCACCACATGTGTGTATGAGGGGGGGGGGTTAGAAATTCCACCTAACTGGTTTGGCAACTTTTCCTGTATATAAGCCATGTGTCCGTAAGACATTTCAATAGTTTTTGTCATGTCCACTCTATACTGTGACTGTAGCCAGTGATTTTACACTTGTGTTTCTACCTTGTATGTTTTATTCGCCAAGCCTCTATGTTTTTTCTATCGTTTTTATCCTCGTATCCTTCTTAATGTGACACCTTTATGTGTTTATAATATAAATTAAAAAATAGAAAACTATAGTATTACAAATTACATGTGAGTTTTGTCCTTTTTTATAGAAGATAAATTGCAGTGGCAGTTTTATACATTGTATTTCCTTTTTCAGTCGTAATTTCTTAATTGTGGGATTTTTAATTCATATTCAGTATAGTTTACTTCTAATAATTAAAACTAGAAGCTAAAAAAGTTATAGAAAACATCTATTAGTGGTAGTTCATGCTGCACTATAAAATTTTTGCTGCTTCTATAAACAGACACCATCAAAACTGAGCAATACCAATTAATTTAAATACATCTTTAAGTAATCAAGTTACCCACAGTGATTAAATGTAATGTTACTACAATACAAGTAATGTGTCACTGGTAATACAAAACATTAAACCAATGACATGGCATTTTACTGAGTAATACACACACATTACTTCAGCAAATTTCACAGTATATGGTTGGGGAAATCATCCTTTTATCAAAATAAGTAAAAACAGATGCTGTCACACAAAATATGGTAAAAATAAAGTTACCTGTATATCTAAGTTACAATTGACAGCTGGGAAAAAGGGGAAAATCTCAGTAGTGTCGTAAATGTGGCACTCATTGATGGAAAAAGTAAAGGCAAGTAGAACATGCAGCCTTGTAAAAGTAATGAGCTTCTTGCCATATTAACAGAGGCAGAAAATACTACTGTAATCACAAAATGTAAAGCAAAAACTCATAGCAATCCAAATCATGCATGTTCTGCTGTCCCATAATGATTACTAGTAGGTTACTAAGCGGTTGAGTTGCTTTGTGTTGTAGGTTTCTCATGTGCTTTCTCCTCAGTTATAAAAATACAATTGTGTCAATTTTGTGTTTTCATTTCCATGGTTTTCATTACCGTGGTATCTTCTTTCTTTATGTGAATGTTGCTTGTATTATAGTAAATGTTTGCTGCAATTATCTCATGTAGAAGGTAAATTCTTCGTGTTTTCCATAGAATATCTCTGCTGAAATGTTATTTCTACCACTTTTGGATACTTGTAACTTAATTTTCTTTCTACTGATTTTGTAGTATTTGTTTTATGCCTCTCTAATCTTAGTGTCATAAATGTGTACTGATTATTTTGTTGACTTATTTGTTTAAGAGTGAAAATGATATTTATACCAAGACAATACTCAATAAACAACATGTTTTTAAAAGTATTTGTTCATTTACCTCCTTTTTTTATCAAATATTTCATAGACTTCAACAGCGCTGAAGTTAACTGATGGCGAGAGAAGTTTTCATACTCAATGTCACCTGAGTCTTCTGAAAAGATTTAACATACATATTGCACCATTTTGATATATTACCAAGATTTTGAAATATTACCAATATTACCAAGTACAAACAGGTGCTAGTTACCAGTTAAGCCTAAAGCAGCTTTATCCAGATAGCCTTATATTGTTTTTCGTGTGTCGGTTTATCAGGCCCGTATTACGCATTACTGCATTTTACATTGTTTGTATTACAAGAGGCCAGATACACAATAATGCATAATGTATTCCGGATATTTGGTCAATGCCGCTTAATGACCGGTGTTATCACACAGTATTTACACAATATATCCAAGTTTACATATACAAGTTTTAAACTACTGTTGTACTCCACTATAAATTTTCACAACAAACTTTATATCCAAGTAACTGTTTAGGAAGCAAAGGATCATATGACTTATTTAGTATCGCCTAACTTGCAAAAATCAAGATGCAAAGATCTGACGTCATACCAGGTGCATGAAATTGTAGATATGATGAACCATCGGTTTGTAAAATTCTGTTGTTTAGCCGTGGTACTACATTTTCTCGTGCCATCAACCATTCTAATACATCATCATTGTCTGACAGTTCCCCCTGCAACATTCACAAACTGTAAATTGTGCAAAAAGCAAGAATAATTATGCCGTTGTTGCCGTTTTATGTCGCTTAAA
Source organism: Tubiluchus corallicola (assembly GCA_030141605.1). Lineage (NCBI taxonomy): Eukaryota > Metazoa > Priapulida > Priapulimorpha > Priapulimorphida > Tubiluchidae > Tubiluchus > Tubiluchus corallicola. The sequence continues at coordinate 1,467,492 of JAQGDQ010000005.1, forward strand.
TTTGACGGATAATACACAGATCATATACGAATAGTGATATTTTTTCACTATTGGCCCGTCAAACAAATGCTCAAAGAAGAGTTGCTTATCTATTTACACCACAATGCAAATTCCTAGCCAATACACTGTTACACACAAAGGCAAAGCACCCTTGATGAATTAATTTTTTTTAACATGAGTTCCTTGCTCCTAAACAAACTTAAACTATTATTGTCATTCATCCAGAATTCTTTGATAATTAGCTGACTGCATCTGTACCAAATGAAAGCACCTACATAATTTTAGGAACTCCATTAAAAAACTCGGTACACTATGTCTAACAAAAAGCAAAAAAGCAAGCAAAACAATATTACTGCAACAACAAGCATTATACTTGTCCAAAACAAATTTAAAAGGGCCTGCTATTCTAGTATTTGTTTGTCTTTTTATCAGGAATTTCTAATATTATACTTAAATATAATAACTCCAAACAACTGTGCAATTTTAAAAACCAAATAATCAGCTGCCCAGGCAAGGAAAAGTAAAGAAAATAAGCAAAATAACATACCATATAAACTGCTCTCTGTATTTCAGGAGTGGACATGATCATCTGACCAATAACAACCTCTTCAAACTCATCTCTACTAATCTGTAAATGAATGCAAAGCATTGGCATATAGTAAATGGAATGTCAATTATTAGGGAAAAGAAACTTCTTAAAAAATATAACAGATAAAAATGCCTTAAGTTTTACCTTTGTTTCTTCAATTGCAACTCCATTTAAAAGTACCTGAGGATCATCACCTAAACCAGTTTTCTTTAGGAATGCATAGCCCAGCTGAAACAATGCAGCAATAGAAGTATAAATGAAAAGTAAAGTATAACAACTTGGTGAAAATGGCATCCAGTTTTCTATATGCAATTAAATCTGCAATACCAATCTGCATTTGAAGTACCTTTACTACCCATTGAACATTACTTTTGATTAGGATGTCAGAATAATAAAAGATAATGTACCTTTCTGTTGGATAAAAACTGGGATTTTTCTGCAAAAATGTGTTCGACATCGGTCATTTGGTACTGGTAAACGAACAATTTCACAATATCTACAGCTTCTAATTCTCTTTCCATTTCAACACGTGACCATACCTGACACCATTAAAAAAAACTAGTCCAGAAAAAACATATAACACTCATAAAAGCACTAGTATTTCATCCAAATAATTAACTTCACAAGCAAAAAATGCATTTCAGTCAGTTTTAATACTTTAAACAGAATTCAGAATGTGTAATGCACTCACACTGAAGTCATAAATAAATGTGACCACAAAATGCCAAAAACAGTGCATGCCTTATGGCTGCCTCAAAGGACAGTGTCCAATATCTTAAAGCAGTAACCTGACTTAAATTAGCAATATATTATATAATTGAACATTATATTATATAGTCAGTAACTCAACTTACCTCGTTAAGAAAATTTAATGCTTTGATTAAACCTTTCTCTTGACGAATATAATTAAAAGCTTCTAGCATGGCAACACTAGCATCCGTCCTTCCCGTTGCTTCTTCACTTTGATTAACGACTAAAGCCAAGCCAATTTTCAGTGGTGCTTTATTTGTATAAAAACCTTCAGCAGCAGATAACAAATCACGGCTTTCCTTCTTACTTGGATCCAAAATAAAAACCTTGAAGTGAAAGTTTTGCTATCATTACTAAGATAATGGTGAATCATTGAAGAAATAATGAAGAAACGTATAAAATGATGATAATGAGTCAAGAACAAACATGTCGCAGAAAACGGCATATGACTTTTGTGGCAAACTTGTACTCATTGACAAAACACATGATAATAATTTTTATGAATGCGCTAAGTTCCGCTTACAGTTCTAACTATTTAATATCATAAACATTATATTTAAATGTAAAAAAAAACAATCATTAATCCATCAGCAGCAGATTCAAAGAAGACCCAAATGTTGAATTCATCATTTCATTTTTGTTAGGCAAGCTATTTTAGGCATATATTTTTAATTCATGTTAGCTCATAAACACAGAGTGCTAAGGTCGCAGACTTGCAGGTTAGACTCCTGGAATAGAGGTTCAGACAATGGTACGGGAAATAATGACCTTGGTTAAAGGGTCAAATACATAGAACATCGGTCAGTTCTAAATCATTACATTGAATAATTCATAAACTATGGTATGTACAATCACAAAATTTGCCAGGCAGCTCTGGGATAGACTCAGACAAAAATAGTTAAAAAGCTGGGATTGTCTAACTCCTTCATGACTATGAATATTTAGATGGTTTTGACATCTTTGAATAAAACGGCCATAACGATCTAACTGTATGAGACACTAGTGCAAACCTATATATTTTCTGAAAGACAATTAAATTTTGTTCTAGGACTCTAAATTTAATGTTTACACTTTTTGGTCAAATGAATTAATTTACTAAAAGTTCGCAAAGGTTCCTAAAGTTTTAATTTCAAAGTCTTCTAGCTTCCACATAAGCTTTGGCTTATACATAAAAAGTTCAACATAAAAACTCTAAAGCATTCATTTCTGTATGAAATCTTGCAAAAAGTGTTCAAGTAACTCTAAATTTGTACATTTGTACTGTTCAAATGTGCTAAGATACAATAAAATTTGAATAGTATTGAATAAGATACTATTGAATAGGCAGCCGGGACTCTCATCATGATCCGTAGCTGCATTGTATGGTAACGTGCATCGTCATATATTGTTTTATGAATTTGTTTACTTGCAACAGATTTTTTTCACAGGCTGAAAGTTTGGCAGCATACATACAGTATTATTATCAAGTAAAACGTACAGAAATTACAGCCAGTTACTATGCACATGTAAATGATTGCTGCCCAATTGATAAATCCAGCTGTGAAATTCTTCCAAATTTAAAAAACACACTCAAATATCTTGTTAATATTTTTTCACTCTTCGTAATGTACATTCAAAAACATAACATTCAAGTGTTTCAGAGTAAGGCTTACTTTTAGCCCTTGCTGCTGTTACATTCTGTGAACACACATCCAGATGACAATAAAGATTACCTAGGATGCTAACAATAGCCTCTGCTAATGAGCACAGGGAAGATCAATGTTCACTGCTGAGTTGCTGTACAAGTGCAAAGCAAAATTTTTGTCCATTAGTTTGCAAAAAACTTCTTCAAAGACTGAAAACGAAGAATTTAACCATCACAGATGACGGGTAAATGTATGTATCCATTGGGATAATTATAAGGGCCTGAGATTAGAGTCCAAATGTGAAAATTTGGACAAACTGCTCAGATGCACATGAGTAAACCGCATTGGGCCAGGCACAGTCAAGTAATAAATAAGGCCATGCATGCAGATTCGTTCATCATTTATGGCACGCATCGCACAGTCATGCTCGATTTAGACTTAGACCAGAATTTGTTCAGTCTTGTCTTAAAATCTAAAAAACTTAAAACTGAATAGTAAACAGAACTTTCTAGTGAAATTTCAGGAACTGATGTAACATACCAAATTATAGAAATTTTTACGGACATTTCGCAGCATTCCAGGCATAACTGGCCGAAGAATTTCGTGAACACCCCTATTGAAATCCTTATATTTACTGTCCTTTTCAATGTCGTTAATCCAGTAAATGGCTTCATTACGAATGTCTACAGCATACTCATATTCCTCTTGCTTTAAATCCATGCGGAGTACATTAACCAGCTCATCGCCCTAAAAAGGACAACAAGAAAAGTAGTGATTTGATTAGCAAAAAAATTTTCAGAATATTTAAAAAGTTTAACAAACAGACACTGCAGATTCTTAATCTGATAAACACAAAAATGCAACTGCAAAGTTAATGTTAACATTTCAAATACAGAAAGTTTAATTCCTACAACAAAACTTATTAAAGTTTATAAGCTCCACAGATGAACATGTGTAACTATCAGATGATACTTAAACAGAACTAGTTAACAATGTTTCTGACGTGGTCAGAAACTGAGGATTTTGCAGACAATAGTTACAGATTTGGGCCTTGTAAGAAGCCTTTTGCCTGAAAATTTTAATTTTATTGAATTCGCATTGTTGCTTGATTACATAGGAACTGGACACATATATACATAGATAACTTTGCCCAGAGAGTGTACTCTGGGAGTTTTGTGTCCCAAGGCCTCAGCATGTAAAAGGTCACCAATTGGGGACCTCAAATTTTGCATTTGGCCCCTAGCTCGGGTGTATAAAGCTTGTCAGCTTTTTAAAACCCCAGGAGCACATCTGTCCAACTGTACCCAAATACTTGTGAAAAAAATTGGAAAAAACCGAAAGCCCTAGTGGAGGAGATGCATCTTAAAGGAAAAAATTACCGATGCCCACTGTCCTTCCTGCATGATCAGTGGTCACTCGTTGCCAGGCCTAGCTTGCATGGCTTACGAGTTATTAAGCATTAAGTTGCGGAGAATAAATAAGAATAAGAACTGGATGAAAAACATCCTCTAGCAAAATGCCATAGCAAAATCTTAATTATAATCTATAATGAGATAACCTTACCCGAAGCCCCAGTTCCCACAAACCCTCTAGAATGCAAAGTTCATCACGCAGTACATCTTGAATATGAAATATGTCTGTTACTTCCAAATCCAACTGTAGACCATTCAAGAATAATGCTGATTCACCAGCTTCTAGACTATGATAATTCATAAAGTTCTGAAAAAGAAAGGAATCTATATGAGTTTGCTACAAAAATGACACAAATTATATAAAGCATTAACTGTACTGATGCAATGTTGATAAAAATTGCAGTTTTATAGCAATAATGTAGTATTATTTAATAAGAATAACAAAATGTATATACATACAGAATAAAATATAAAAGATAAATGCACTAAGAGATGATATATTGAGAAACAAAGCTTAATATTTTGGGTGTCTTCATGGTCTTCAATTTCAAGAGTATATATAGGCATACATGCACAATCTAACTTGGTATGGACACCCCTTCTCCAGTTGAGTGTCTCACTTCAGGAGACTACCTTTAACAATAATGTAGGTCCCAATACTGCCACACCAAACAACATGAAGTAAATTGTTCAATTGAGTGCTGCATTTTGGCCTGCCAAAATGCCAAACAGCATAAAAAAAGCAATTATTTTTTAGAGAGAAAGTGACATTTAATAAGCAACAGCAGGACACACGAACGGAAAACAACATGGTATTTTATTTAGCCCGACAATGAATTTTCCTTTAATCTGATATGTCACAACTACATACTGATACCAAAAATTGCAACATAAACCATTCTACACTATTGGTGTCATTAATGTCATTGCTAATGCTAGCTCTTGGAATCACCTGTATTCAAAGGCAATTAACATTACAGTATCTAGTTTTCTCAATTGCATTCCACAATTCAGTTTTTATTATCCTGCCGACATCTAAAACCTCTATATATACAACGTATAATGATGAAGCAGTATGTTATGGAACAATTATGCCTCATAATTTTTTAACCAGGAAACCAGCGCCTTATTAAATTATGGCATTAACAACAAGCATGATAAGCAAGTGCTTATTGGTATAGTACTTTTGTTTGGAACACAAAAAAAGCAAAAGCAATTATCTTTCTAACCATTTGATTCTCAAGAACTTCGTTTCGCATCTGAGAACTGACTTTAGCCTTAACAAGGGATCGTGCCAATGTTGGAAAATTTTGACTTATGGTTCGTAATGAGTGCAATGCTTCATCTGGTTCAACAGACAGAATCCGCTGAGCAGCTTGAAAACTCAAATCTTGCAACTGCCACACTTTCAGAGGTGCCATCTCCACATCACTTTCAAGAAGATGTGCTTTAAATTTTTCTAAGTTTTGCTTGAGTTCTGGATACAGTTCTCTAAAATGCAAACCAGAAAAAATCTAATACAATATAAACAGTTTCAAATAAATGCAACATCTTGAATCTATACCTGCACAATTAGAACGTTCATGATGTAAAACTCTCAAGCACTGCCATTCATGTTAAATTATTAAAACTTTTCTTTTCTTTTTGGGCTTGGTTTATATAAACAAAATTTCATCAAAAGTGGTCACATAATACTATAAATACCTAGATGAATTAGTAGATACCTAAGCTTAACAAAATTGAATCCTTGTACGTCATCATCTTCTTCATCATCTCCGGCATCCTTGGTTCCATCATCCGTCACTTTAGTATCATCTTGTGCTTTATACTCTGTGCTCTTTATATCTAATTCTACACCATAACCTGATAACCTTGTCTTTCTGTTGGAGTCAATCTATTGTGGTTAACAATAAAATAGAAAGTTGGTGTTTGGTAATACAGTTATAATAAAAACAGGTTATTCCCAAAATAACCTAAATACTCAGATTCTTGGTACAGAATACCTACAATGTGTTGTTTTATAAGCAAGTTACTTAAAATGCACATTATATATAGTGTCATAACGCTAAGAACTAAATAATGCAATAATTTATTTCTTACACTATGAAAACACTTTCTCCGTGAATATACAAGGGAATTGTGTTCCATAATATATTTACGGATTATTATAATACCTTAGTATAATGCCGAATAATGTAAGCTATATCTCCCGCAGTAGAGAAGTCTCGTAATGTTTCATGAAACTTCTGAAATGACGGAGTTCCTAATTCTCCATAAAGAATGGCAACGATCTCCCTCCCTTCACTTCCAGGATAAAAACGGTCAATTTTGTACACATCTGGTGCAGGCCTAAACATATATACATTAATGTAAATAATCCAAGATCAAATTAGTACAAAACTATTAACAAAATATGTTATTAAGCAGTAAGAAATAAGCTATTTAAATAAAAGTTCTTGATTTGCTCAATGTGCATTAGCTTGACGAATTAAATGAATCATTGCAGCATGACTAAATGGTTTCAAGTATGTAGCATTTGTATCATAAATAACCCCACACGCACGACAAAATTATAAAATAAGATAAAAATCAATACGGCCTCTCATGGCCTAACAATGTACAAACTTGCAATACAGTGTGCATTTATTTTGCTTGAAACTCATAAAAGATAAACAATACTTGTAGTTGTTTTTTTTAATGTTTTAATTAAAACCTTATTAATTGTAACTCTATCCTATATGTAAACTAAGATAATCCAAGACAATGAATTAGTCTTTATATAATGCCAGTTGTGAAGTTGTATTTACATAATAAAATAAAGTTATAAATAGGTAATGAACCATTCTGATTCATCTCATACAAGATAAAGCCTATTAAATCTGTAAGGAATGACTGGAAAGCAAAAAAATAATGAAGCTGACATGATGGAATCAATTCCCACAAATCACTACAGAGCTTCTCAGTCTGGCATACAAGATTATAACCAAACAAACAGAGCTCAATTAATACTTTTTAATGCCAATAACATAACAATTAATCACAAGTAGTTGTAACTGTGCTTACTTCCCCCTGGCATTAGTAATTAGATCAGGTAATTCAGTAACATCGCAATTTAGTAATCCATTTACATCAACAACTGCTTCACAGTTTGGTAACAATTGACGGTCACCTGCAATCTGTAAAATATGGCAGAAATACTGAAACAGTACACAAAAAAGTTAACTGTTAATTAATAAATTAAAAAGGTAACGTTAACAAATACTTACAACTTTTGTGAAGTATAAGGTATCAAAAAATGCTAGACCTGTTAGACCCAAAAATGAATGCAAGTAGACATACTAAAGTACTGAATAGTTAAATGATTACACTATTCCTGATTTAATTAATTTTTCTAATTCTTGTCACATTTTATCCACAGAAGTCAAGGATTAACAAAATTCCTTGAAAAATATGTTACGCCATCAGTAACTTCGGAAAAGCTCCTGTGTTCTTTCCTGCACCCGATGACAATTATACCAATTGTTAAAATAATTTACAACAAATTAAAAAAACAATTCATTACCCTAAATGAAATTACTGAACCAATGTGAGTGATTATGATTGCAGACAAGCTTTGACTTTCCTTCCAGCCATTTTGTCAAACATGTGTACTCAACATTCAACAAAATCAGGAGCAAATTACAAACAGATAACCAAAGACCCATGGCCTTACACAGTTATAATCAACTAGCTACTATAAAGCCAAGGAATAGTGATAACAAGTTATGTAAGTAAGTTAGTAAACAAATGAATAAACAATTCTGCAATGCATACCTCATTATACATTTCAACTGTTGCTGAAAACTCCCTTGTCGACAAAGATAATTTCAACAGTTTCAGTTTTAAAGGAGAAATAAACTGTCTGGCCACTTCTATTGCAATGTCATGCTGCTCTTTTTCAGTCACTATATATATATATAAATAAAGATTTTACAATAATTAAGAAAATAAAATAATATACTATGTTTGATTAAAACAACAAATAAACTTGACTGCTATGAGGGAAACTGCAACTACGGATCAATAAATAAGGTTCAGTTTAATTATATATGGGCAAAAGCATGGTAATGTACAAACTTTTTTTAAGAAAAATGACAAAAAAAATTCTAAGTACCGTATATTCTCGCATATAAGCCTACATCGCATATAAGCCGACCCCCTAAAACTGCTTTAAAATGGCCAGTTTTTGCAAAAACCCGCATATAAGCCGAACATCAACTTGTCTAATTTTACTCCATACCCAATCAACAAAATTGATCCCTTTTTGTCACATATATTTATACATTTTTAATTTTTTTTATCTAATGAATACAAAAAGCAGACATTTATTGAAATGTGAATTTTTTCTAAAAAAAGTGGGTGGACGGCGATCCCCCACGATCCCCCTCCAATACACCACTGGTGACACACAACCAAATAAAGAGTCAGATAGCGATGAAAATGTGTGGCTGGAAAATTGGCATTAGTGTCTGTCCTTGTGTTCATTTTGTTTCATGCGCATATAAGCCGACCCCCTGATTTCAGTATTGTATGTTATAGTTCTAAATTCGGCTTATATGCGAGTATATACGGTATATGATTGTATTATACATAAAAATTGCTCTCATATGTCTACTAAATATAATCTGACTAGTGTGAGAGAAGTTACCGACATAAATATATATCGAAGCTCATATCCAAAAGCTGACAAATCTGCTGTAAAACTACATGTGGTTTCTATCACAAACGTCTTTGTGTATACACCTCATATGCTAACCACTTGATGCCACTTTTTTACTGGAACTTTACCTATCAACACTTTTTATGAAAGTAAGAATATAGGTGGTATAGGTAAACGAGTCAAGAAAAAATCCGTTAAAATTGATGATAACACACAATTTTAGTAGGTCTTTGCCCACTTTTCAGAATTTTGCAGCCCTCACACTTGAAAAATACTGTGCATATAAAACAAAATTGCAAATGTTAACAAAACTTTATTAATTTTCATGGAAGAATGTGAAAACAAGTTGAGACAGTAACAATGAAGTCAACACAGTTCTGAATGGCCAAAAATTTCATTTTGCCATTTTACATTGATGTAACAGACAGAAACTTATATTTTCCTTTAATAGATATGGTGGTGACAGAACTGGAGGTATGCTCGTTTTGGAATACTATCAGCTCTCTATCATTAACAACCAATACTTTGGTAGAGAATTTTATATATTGCCTCCTTTATTCACTCCTTTATGGACAAAAACAGGTGCTAACGTAACAAACCAAAAAAATGAATGTCCAAGCATAGTGGTTAACAATATCCAGTTACAGCTATATTAGATTTTATTTTTTACTTCTCACAAAAAATGTACTATTCCTCCCCAAAATAAACTATTATCAGATAGAAATATATGTTGCTGAGCATTTTCAGGTATCTAATGGTGAAATAACAAAAATTTGCAAAATCTGGTTACAATTTCTTGCTTCACCAATTGCTAGTCAGCACATGGTCAACAACACAGGAAGTACTGACATGCTGGGATTACTGTCCTAGTAACTGTGCTGAAATCCATTTGTTACTTTCTGAGTTGTAATTACCACTTTTATGATAGAAAAAAGGGCTATGTAAAAAGTTAACAGGTTACAGGTGCTTAGGGCCTTCATGCTATTTTTAAAGGAGCATTGAAAATGTAAGTATTAATAACAAAGCTCTGAAATGTTAACTTAATATTCTGAACAATCTGTAGTATTGAGAAATTATGAAAAACTGTTTGTTTTGAATAAGTGAGTATTTTACCAAGCATTAAATTTACTTCTGAATATTTACTTTTTAAATATTGACACTTGCATCTGCCCATATGTAAGCTACAGTTTTACCTACTGAATTTTTAAAAAAACGTATAGTCATATAAACAATATTATACAGACAAGCAGAAAAATATATAATGTTTACATGCACATGAATTAAATGCACCTAATATCCAAAAATGAATAACTACTTAAGCGAAAATAGATTTAGGCTAGGTTGACATAGGTCGTACATAATTGAAAAATAAGATAACCTTTTTAAAATTTATACATTTATAGCTACAATTATACAATGTGACATCTTAGCCTCAATAAAAATGTAAAAACAATATTATTTTATTGTATTATTAAAATTCCAAAACCAAATTTAGTGTTTGTTTGTAGCAACAATTTATAAATGTGTTTAAAAATTAGTAAAAAGCAAATTAAATGCAATGTGTTTTACATAGCCCACACTATGAAAAAGCTCACTTCAAAGTTATAATATTTATAAATGCATCTTTTAATTAATAAAGATTGCCTCAAATCAGGGACACTTGCACCAGTGTTTCTACACAAGTTATTGGTGCTCTGCATGAAATCCACACCCAATAGACCACAACAAAATAAAGACGATAGTGACTCATAATGTGTTGATTGCCATTATTTATTTTTCATGCAGTAAAATACTTACAGTCTTCTACTGAGACTTTCTTGTCTACAATGGCATTTATGTAGCCCCAATAACTCTGTTCATCAATATGAGCTAAAAATTCACTGAAAATATTAAAATATATTATAAAAAATAAGTCATAAGACATTTAAAAGCAAACAGTAAATCAAATAAACAATGATATATACCTACAACAAATCCCAGCAATATTTAACTTTATCAAAGCGGGAGCAAAAAATATAAAATCAAGTCATTTTATTCTTGTCAATTTAATTCAATATACATCCACATATTTTCTGTCTAAAAATTTACAACTTTCTTGTGTATGCAGCAAGGAATATCATTTGTGCATTTTTCAAAAGATATTAATACAGTAAAAGAGTAAAAAATACAAACATGTAATATACACTTAACTTTCTGGTGAAGTTTGGCATTTTGTTCCTAGGTCAATAGATTTATTTAAAAACGCACATTTCAGTTTAATCCTAAATCACTCTCACTTGACAGGATCAAGTTGAAACCTGTTTTTTCATAAATCTACTAACCAACATGTAACTTTCTAAAACTCTATATACATCCGTCTGAGAATATGTTTAAAAAAGAGAGCACTTACAACATCAACGGTTCTGTTATCATTGCAAAATTTGTCAATTACAAGTAACTGGTATACTGTATCTTGGCAAAAAGTTGCATACAAAAGTAATCATAACACAAGTGGAGTCCATAAGTTGTATATTTACAATAATTGAAATTACAAAAACTTTTCACATGCACAGACTAGCCCTGAAAACATCATTTTGAATGTAATGTTATGCAGCTTGCACTAGTTAGTGCGTGCTGTTAAATAAAATGTCAAGTAACACCAGTATAAAAAAGTGTACAATATCAATTGCTACTAATTGAAAGTTATATTTATACAATTGGAAAAAATACAATCTATATTCACCTTGTTTCTAATAAAAGTGGTGTTGATCCCCATTTAGCATCTAGTGCTGCACTCACAGGCTTATTTTTCTTAGCTGCACTCACAAATTGAAAGCCAGTACAAATGACAAAAGTCACTAATAACAAATGGGACAGCATTATCTGGAAAAAAAACTACAAAAGTTGAAATAAATGTTCTACATCACATGCACTCATTGATATTAAACACTACTTATTATCTAAGTTCAATGAAGCCATTTTGCACACAGTATTCATTTATGTTCTAGATTTGGTTTTCATTCTTTTAATAACTATTGTATCTGTGGTAGCAGATTACTATATGTGCCATGCAGAAGAGCAGAACATACAGGCAGCAACTTTTAGGCTGTTTAGCTTAGCAGTTTAATAAAGTAACTATAAATTTCGTTTTATGATTGATTGACTTACAGCAGCATATTAAGCGATTCAGACCTGCCAACTTTCACAGATTACTTACACGCCACACACATTTTAAGAATTTTATGCAAGCACATGCATCAAATTTCAGTATCAATATCAGAGCCCATTTCCTCTCTTCTTGTGTTGTGAGCCTTTGGAATTCACTTAATAGTGAAATAGTTGACGCATCAAATCTGCCACAACTTCGCAAATTGTAGAGGAGACACCGTCAATTACCGTGTTATGGTTAGGTCTCTTAAGCTTCGCAAGCAAGTGCATATTATAATCCAAATAAACTAATTTAAATGTCAGTGTATTACACAAGACTGTGACAGGAGACTGCGCACATTAAGTATGCACTTTGTCCTTAACCAAAATATTAACACAATTCACAAGACAGATGTCTTCACCAACCCACAGTGCGATTCGAGATAATTTCAAGTAATAATTATAAAGTAAAAACAAATTTAACATTTAAAACAGCGAAAAACTCTAATGTATAATAACCAAACCTAAGCTCAGATTTAGAACTAAAATAAAATGGTTTCGTATACTCAAATAATATTAATACCAAAATTAAATAGCGCTAAACTGCGTTAAAAAAAGCAAAACAGTGTGGTAAATTGGATCAAATTAAGGCTAATAAACACACTACCATGGGCGCAGCCATTTTAACTAAGCGTCCAAATGGCGGTATATGATTGGATAAGTGACACGACATAAATAGTTTTCCTCCAATTATATTGCAGAACGATCATTACCACGGACGCTGTCGATAGATGGCGCGCCAAAAAATGCCTGTTAATGTTTGCACGTGAAATCTCAAAACTTAGAAACATCCAAATCTGCATATTAGGTAGCTTTGTATAAGAAGTTGCAGTGTAGAACAAAATTTGACGCTTTTGGGTAAAGTGACTGATCTACAAAAATGCGAGTATTAATTATGAAATTGCAAAATTTAGTTACATATATTCATCATAATCAAAACTCTTATTATTAATAATTAATAATCACACAGGATATGCTCGGCCGTAATAAAAATCAAATTTTGTACCATTTGCAGACATAACTCCAGATCCTATTAAGTGCGTTTCTTACACCACAGTAATGTCAGTTTTGTATAAGACCATGCCTGTTGCAATGTGCGTCTGCTTTATGTCAGATTCTCTACAATTAAGCGTGTGGCTATTAAGTATTATAAGGTGTTTGCCTTGTTTGCTTCGCAGTTTAGTTTAGTTTAGAAGTACAAGTACAGGTGTATAACTCAAATAAAGGATAGAGATTGACATTCCTTGCTTGCAATATTTAAAATATTCTCAAAACGAGTTGTTGCGCATCACCGACAACATCCAACAACCTACTAAACGACGTCCTCATAAACCAAAAACAACCTGGATATCAAGAATAAATATAAGATTTACAACATCTGGAACCAAACCTAACAATAGCATCACAGGAATTGAAAATGGATACAGGAAACAGTGGAGTGCTCGAGTGGGCTGCCACAGGAAGACTATAAGAAAATTCAACATTCATCTTTACAATATAAATGCCAATGAACTGACATGATACATGTTTTCGAATTATCAATAAAATTAAGGTTTTGGAACAACAACTATTAAAGGTCATCCTTGTAAATTATACAAACCCAGAGCCAGACTGGATGTAATGAAGTACGTCTTGAGCAGTCGAGTAGTCAGCAGCTGGAATGGTTTAAACGGCAAAACTGTAACATCTGAGTCAATAAATGAATTGAAAAGAAATATGGAATATGAGTGGAATCACAAAAAATTCTTTTGTACAGTACACACACTAAATGCCAGTAGAGAACAGTAGATCCTTGATTTACTTTTAACCTTAAACATTAGATATGGATGTTTCTTGAATGGCACACCCATTAACCTTAGTGCTCCTTTAACTCACTTTTGCAGCTACACTGTCAATGTTTGCATTTGTTACATCTTATGGTTTTAGTTTTGGAAGCCTTAGGTAAGGAACCCAAAGCTTGGTTGTGTAACACACTGTCTACTGTCACCTTCTGTGACACATGCTCATTTTACTCTAATATATATATATATATATATATACATAATCACAGTAATGTTATAGTAGTGTTGAATACCATTTACGGCATTAGCATATATACCGCTGTTGCGTTACTGTACGTACGCTAAATTTGCTGAGAACCAGTGTGGTATAAGTACAGCCAAAATATCGCATTCACTCTCTTTTAGCTTTAAAATCACACCATTTTTTAAATGCGAGGACTATGTGTAATTGCGTGTACATCCAAGCATGGCTGAGATTACTATGAATTTCTTTGTGTCAAAAATCAATCTATTTTTACATAAAATTGCACAATATTATTTAATATTATTAAATAAAATGATTTATTTTATTAAATTATATTTTGGGCTTTTATATAAAAAAGTAGCTGAGACACCACTGCTGGTACAGTGCCTCATCAAAGAGGGATATCCTTGATAATGAGCCAGGCTTCAGATGTGCCACAAACGTCTTGTTGAGTAGGCCTATCTTTGCTAGATTCCAATTACAGAGTGCGAAAGTATATAAAAGAATAGTGCCGTGTGTTTGTTACATAAATTGTCACATACTAACTTTACATCATGAAATGAAAGTGAATTGTATCAAAATACTGTCAACATTTATAGTGTTTAATTTTGTTCAAGATAATTACATTTCTTTTGCAGGCAATGATTGACTAGAGTATATTATTTATGTAACGTGCCATCATCTGTAGTTTGTACCTAAATTTACAACAACGACAATGCGCCATATTACTTGCAAGACAAGCTTTAAAGCATTGCTAGCTGTTGGTGTAGTAGTAATACTTCTCGTAGTGTCAGCGCAAGTTCTGCGTCCAACAAATACAAAAACACATTCAAGTGTTGTGTTTGAACATGATGTGGAGTATCTGGGAAGAAACAAACTGTCAGAGAACTCTGATTCAGATTTGTTTATGAAAAAAGCTGATTCGTATTTGTTTCAATATGACAAAAAAGAAAGACTGCTGGAGGAGGAACATCAGCAGCAAGAGAAGCCATCTTTCCATGTAAATAAAGCGGTATGTATTGTATTTAGTCTTCGTTTGTTGTCTATTTTGTTTGAATGCAGATTCCAGTGTAGGCTGAATACATGTGTTAATTTTGTTAATTATTTAACTTTACTTTACTCTTTTCATATTGGGACTTATTTGCCACTTTTGCTATAAATCCTTGTGCTGTTTGCTATAGAATCTTAATTAGCATACAGCAAGGATAAATTCTGCTCATCTAATTAACTGAATTCTAGTGACTTGATTTTCTGGGAGAGAGAAAAAGCATTTCAAGTGACGTCATATAACGCTGGGCTGCCTAGTCTATGTAAAACCTGATAAAAACTGCTGCTACACCTTCCAAGCTAGTTTTCTGGTTTAAAACCAGGCTCAGGCTCAATTTTTACGCATTTCCTTTCTTCTGGTCAGGTTTTGTTTCAAAAACATAATAATTATTGTGGTTTACATCATTTTCAGCCTAATACAGAGATCAACATTGTTACTTCAACACACACACACACACACACACACACACACAATCTTTAAGTAGGCATTCGGTATCATTTTGTGAGTAGGGAAAGCAGAAAAGTTGTTTTATTCGTTTCTTAACACTTCGAAATAATAGCGGATAGTTAGTTCAATTTTTAGCTGATATTACTCATAAAACTTAATTCAATATTTCAGGGTAAATACAAACCAATTTGGGAGTCTCTTGATGCCCGACCGTTACCTACTTGGTATGATGATGCAAAATTTGGGATTTTTCTGCATTGGGGTGTTTATTCTGTACCTTCCATAGTCTCTGAATGGTTCTGGTATGTTATATACTACATGCTTTTTGAAGTTAAAGTTGAAATTGTAAATCACCCTTAACAGAATTGTTTCTAAGACGGTAACAGAAGCTTGATTCTGTCCTCATTAGTAAACAGAAGCTTTAACAAAAGATATTTTGTGAAAATCATATTTATGCCTGTAATTTTCAATTTTGAATAGGGTTGCCAGATCAGAAAATGAGAAATACAGAACACTCTTAAAATCTCTCTTTATATTACTATATATTTAAATTTATACATGCCTACACACCCAGACCAATATATTACATAAAAGTAGAGACGTAAGTTAAAATTATAAAGCAAGGATTTTAATGGGTTATGAGGAGAACAAAAGTAAAATCATTTGAAAATATTTATTTAATACAGACAACAGAGAAATAGTATTATTATTTTTTACATGCAATATAGATAACTAAAAGAAATTCTGAGAAAGTGAAATCATTGCAGAATTGTTATTCAATAGAGAAAATATAATAATGTATAAAGGAAAATTATTATTTAATACAAACAATGCAGAAAATAAACTAAATATTTATTTAGGCTGGAGTGTAAAACGGTAACCATAGCAGCTGAACAAGTTGCAAACAGGTAGTAAACTTCTAGCACCACTAGTTTCTTCATTACATTTGGGTTATTTTTATCAAGAGAATCTGAGAAAAGAAAGTATAATTATTTATAAAGTTACATCTAAGAACCGTAAGAAGATGGTAAAAATATATTTTTATTACAAAATTTGAAAGTGAACTAAATATGGGACATTTGAGTGTCTCTGAAAGGTCAGTACGGAACAAGGGACAAAATTATCAAATATGGGACATGTCCCATGTACAAGGACATCCCGATTTTGAACTAATAATTTTTACAGGGACTATTGGAAAGGCCAACAACCACACAAGGAAATTGTTGATTTTATGAAAAGGAATTATCCGCCACATTTTACGTATCCTGATTTTGGTGTGCAATTCACTGCTGAGTTGTTCAATGCTACAGAATGGGCACAGATATTCAAAGCATCAGGAGCTAAGTAATAGTAATACATGTTATCATTAATTTTAATGGTTTATATTTGTTTTGGTACTTCTTGGCTGCAACACCATTTCAGTAATTGTATAAGGTTACATAAATTTTTTTAAAGAATGTCTGCTAAGTTCTGAAGGCGTTAGAATAGAATAGTAGCAAGTGATATATACTTATATTGTTTCTCTAAGAATGATCTATTTTAAGTATTTTATTGTTTAGATATATTGTTCTAACAAGTAAACACCATGAAGGTTATACAAACTGGCCATCGAATTATTCATTTAACTGGAACTCTATGGATATTGGACCACATCGTGACTTAGTAGGTAAACAGAAATTGCTTTTAAGTGTGACAGAATCATTTTTATTTACTGTTCTAACTTAACTTATGACTAAAATATGCGTAAATATGTGAGATAAAAGTCAGATTTTTTTCCCTGAATTCCTATCACCCTGAGAAACTATTACTCTAACATTACCAAAAACCAGTCGATATTGAATGTCTTTTTGCTTAAAGTGTCAGTACTCTATATTGCCAGCCTTCTGTGTTGCCGATTTAATATTTTTTTACATTCAGGAGAACTGGCTTCTGCAATACGTACTGAAACAGATATGATGTTCGGACTTTATTATTCGTTATTTGAATGGTTTCATCCACTATATAATAAGGACAGCGCAAATTACTTTGAAACTTACGAATACGTGCAGGTATAAGCTATTCATTGATTTTGCTGTTATTGCCACGAAGTTATAGGTTTGGGCTTAGTTACCACTGTTGTATTGAAATTATTTATTCTGAATATGGCTGTCAATTAATATGTTTATTATTTTTATTTGCAAAATTTTCCGTCACCTAACAGGTTTTTTCCAGAATTGTCAATTTGCTATGCAATGTCTTGCTTTAGCAATTATCACTACTTTGAATGTGATTTCCTTACTGCAACCAGGGATACATACATATGCAAAAAATACAAAAAACAGTAAAGTCAAAAATCAAGTTATTAGTGATGTACTTTTTTATAATGTCAAATGGAACCTGTAATAGAATATTACTACTATATTTTAAAATTATTTGTAAATTAGGATTAGAAGTAATATTATTGCTTGTAAAGTTATCAAGGTTTGAAGTTGTTGCATTTTTGTTGTTGTAGAATGATTATTTTTAAACTCGCAACTTTTAAAGTGATGCAACTGAAACAGAATTTTTGTTTTTTGTTTTTATTTTTTGCTTAGATGTTCTGTGAGAGAATAAGAAATAAATGTGCATCATGTAGACCTACCAGTTCATTGAAACCTACGTGCACATTCATTTTGAAAATGTAGCAGGCAGCCTGCAGGAAATCTTAAAATTAGGTTCATTTTTCCAGGTAAAAAAGGGTTTAATAAAATCCACACATCAATTTACTCCCCTAGTTGTTCACTGAAGTGCAAACCTGCATGCGCTTTCATTTAGAAGAAATTGGTTTTGTGCGTGCCCATTTAACAGGCAGATCTATTAACAGGATCTGTTAATTTGCTCTGGCATCATTTAAGGGTAGGCACTATCTATGTTCTTGATTATATTGTCTTAAACATCCTTAGCAAAAACTCTCTCAATAAGCCAAGTTTCCCTCTATGACCAAGATGTGCATAGAAAGACAGGTACAATGACGCAGACCTCGCATTCTTTTTTAATTATATGATGTAGAACATTTGGCTTCTCTGGCTGTAGCTGCTAACATAGTGGCAGTGCTGTGCAGCTGCAAATTTTATAGTTATTGATACTTTCCATACTAATTGTCTATGTTTTGTTTGCTAGAAGTAGGATAGTTTTCTATCTTGAATTATGTCTAATTAACTATGACACATCAGAGTGATACATAATTATGTAGTACAATAAGTACAGTGTATTTAGGCTTATATTACTGTATTAAATTATATAAAATTATAAATTTATATGTATTTTTGTAATCATAAGCAAGGACTATTTTAATGTATTGCATGTCTGATAAATTACATTAACTTGTTGTTTTAATACCAATTTTATTATAAGTGTCAGAATTATTATCAATATAGTAATGCTTTTTTTTCATTCATGCGTGCATCTGTCCTTATTGACAAGTTTCAAGGCAAACTGTTTTGACCCTTGCTTGCGTGTTCTACGTATTTTCACATCTGTCTCCGATCAATAGAAGAAGAACCCTATTGATTTTTTGGGTTCTAAGGTCAAAGGTCAGGATCTTGGGACCTGACTTGAAAAAGCTTATAGATGCACTTAAGTCCAAATAAGTGATCCAAAATCTCCATCTTTCATCATCTACAGAGGAAGAACCATCTTGTATTTGGGGTCCCAAGGTGAAAGATCATAATCTTAGGACCCAATACTTGAAAGGCCTGTGGAAGCATTTTAAGTCAAAATAATTGACTTTAAGTTTTTTGTATATGCCACCTATCAACAGGGAAAGAACCCTATCGATTTTGGGGTCCTAGGCACAAAAGTTGGATTCACAGGAAACGATATTTGAAAAACCCTATAGACGCATTTTAACTCAAAATAATTGACCCTAAGCTTTCATCTTTCACATGTAAGTGTGAAATTTCATAATACATATGTACAATTTTATTTTATACTCATCAGTACAGAACCTTGTCGATTCTGTGTTGCAAAGTCGAAAGTCATGGGACCAGATATTTTTAAAAGTATTTTGACCCACAGTGATGACCGGTTGTTGTAAGGAGATGCTCCACTTTGTGGTGCTTTGTTTTGTTTTATTATGATTTAATTTTACTGTGAATATGATTTGTTTCTAATTTATAGCTACTCATACATGTTGCTAGAATGTTGTCTTGTTTTTTATTTTACTGTGTTATTTTTCTTTTCAAATAAAATCCTAAAATCTTATTTATTATGTGCTATTTATAGCTTTCCTAGACTGTTCACAGATGTATACAATTCATACGTATGTTTTGCAGCAAGTTAGCTGGCCTCAATTACAAGAGATTGTTAACAAATACCTCCCTGCCATTGTCTGGGCCGATGGGTGTAGAGGACCAACTGATTATTGGCACAGCAAAGAATTTCTTGCATGGCTTTATAATGACAGGTACCATATTTTACTTGATTTAATTAACTGTAGTCTTCATTGTAATTGAAACAACATGCAGTCAAGTGCAGTCTACTTTATTTTTGTTCTTATTACTTTTGTAATGGTATTTTTAATCCTATTTATTCTAAGTTAACTTTTGTTGTTTATTTTTTATTTGTATTACAGTCCAGTTCGGGATTATGTGGTGGCTAATGATAGGTGGGGAGATAATGTTCTATGTCATCATGGTGGTGTCTATACATGTTCAGATCGGTATAATCCCGGTAAGCTGTAAATCAATCTTTTTCGTGAAAATATAGAATAGTGAAATTCATCCTTGTTGCTTTGATGCTGTGTAGTCTATTATTGTTATTTAGTTTAATAAGATTGCATTAATTGTTTTCATAACTTCCCAGCCATTTGTCTGATATACTCGTAGACATAGAACTAAATTATGCATGGAACTAATTCATAGCTCTAGTTTAATTTGCAGGAACTAGAACTAGTTCGACATAAAAGCTGAAATTACTTTTCTTAACAATTTTTATCTTTGTAATTGTTAGCATACACTTACCCTACAACAATTTGCACGAGTTATGTTATTTTTGCCAAGTAATCGTCATATGGTTATTATGTCAATAAGTTATCGGTAGAAAGAATAGCTTGGAATCCAAACTAGTTTCTTTTCTATAAAGTTCATGGTTACCCCTACCAACTTGAATTGTTTCTTTTTATCTCACCTAGAAACTTGGAACTGAATCGGTTTCTTCTTCATCACTGACAAACTAGTATTTGCATCTAGTTCCTATAACTTGCACAGCTCTGGATATACTAAGTAAAGTTCTTTGTTTATTTTGACCAAGTTTGGTTGGTGTTTGTTTGACAGGAGTTCTGCAATTGCATAAATGGGAAAATTGCATGACAATAGATAAAAAGTCTTGGGGCTACAGACGTGAAGCAAAACTGGAAGATTTCTTGAGCGTTGAAGAACTTGTTTCAACACTTGTTTCAACTGTAAGGTTAGTTACACGCATTAGACACTTGTGTAGATGAGTTTCCAGGATGTAAAAAGCTTTAACAGTATAGCCATTCGATCACTACAAAATCTCTGAACATGTGTTTGTGGTCAAGATAACATTATACATAAATGATGGCACATTAGCTTACTTGCGACCTATGTATAAGTCCTCTGCATCTCATAGCAGTGTTCATGAGTGTAACTATAAAGCATATTAATTCATTCCTTTGGCATTTTCTATTGGAATCACAATAAAGTCTCTGGCATAGGATGGCAGGAAAGCTTTTCAGAATGTGAATTTGCAAACGTAGCTAGTGACTATCAGCAGGTGTAAATATGCACTTAAAGTGCAGCAAATTGCACATTGGTTAAGTATTTTACACTTTGATTGGTACCAAACTGTTTAGAAAATATCGTTATTGCAACAAAGTCTAAAAGCATGTTGTATTGCAAGGCCAGGAACGATAAGCTGATTTTTTAGTAGCAATACTTTTTGTTTTGCAGGCAAAAAATTTAAATTACAAATTAGTTTAGATACTTAGTGTAAAGAATTTGATGACATTATAATGGTATTTGTTTCAGTTGTGGTGGTAATCTTCTGATGAATGTGGGTCCAACTCATGATGGAAGAATAGCAGCAATCTTTGAAGAACGTCTCCAGGGTATAGGAAGCTGGCTGAAGATAAATGGTGAAGCAATATATGCCACAAAACCATGGGTTCACCAAAATGATACAATAACGAGTGATATTTGGTATCCATTTTGTTATATTGAATGACATTGTGTAATGTAGTATATAAAAGTGTCTTGTTATATGATATTGTAGGAAAATATGTTGTTTTAAAGTTTTATCTCGTGATTAAAATGTAAAGAGCATGCCTTCAGTTGAAGGAAAATTTGATTTTAAAAGGTTTTTTATAAAAATTTACTAGCTTAAGACTAGCTAGGACATTCTGTAATATGACTTCGAAATAGAGAGTGTGTAATAAGGACGTCAAAGAAACAATATAAACACTCAAACAATAGTATTTTTGGAGCTTCGACAGCCTATCTGTACAATGCTATGACTGGTAATATACAGCACTATGGATACATATGTGCAGTTTTTAAGGACGGGCTATGATGTTATTAACCATAGATGCTTTTTCTTCGAAAAGTAGAAAAATCTGTCCCATAATGTTAGTGTACAAACTGCAGACATTGAAGAACATTTGGCTGTGTGCAGTGGGACTATGAAGACTGCAAATATAGAAATTAGACACTGCATTTCATACATTTGTTTGGCTTAAATTATTATTGCCACATTTGGACTATGCAAAAGTCTACACAAACAAACTTTATTACCAAGGCAATAAAAATGTGCTTTGTTTATCTATGCAGGCTAAATAGCAGCAATATATTTGTCCAACACTTGTTAAGCATGTTAAAAAAACAGTAAACGTGCAAACTTAATCAGTATTACTGTGTAAAAGCCACATCACTTGAATGTTGCTTTTTGTTTAAATAGTACATGGTTGTAGCATTTAAAATTACAGCTAAGCTGTGTTGCAAACATTTGAGAATTACAGTTATTAACTAAATTTATGCTGACCGGCTTTAATGCCCAAATAAAAATCATAAATAAATTTTAGACTTGCACGAAGCAGTTTTGTTTGTTGGATTTCATGCACGTTTACTTTATATAATAGCAAACTTTTATTTTTTGTATAATAGATTAGCACTACTAAATCTTGCAATTTGCAATGTGTGCTTTACATAGTATAATTTTACAATGTTAATTAATTAGATGCTTAATTTTTCAGCACAGTTCTGCATTAAACATTGTAAGCTTTAAGGTGTTTTTTTTTTACATTTTATGCCAAAGATCATGTCAGCTTGTATTTTTATCTTTCATTTCAGGTATACTTACAAGTTATCACAATCAAGGACAGCGTTTGTTTATGCAATTTTACTAAAATGGCCTCAAAAAAATTCTGTCTTGCTTGGAGCGATTAAATCTACAAGGCAAACACAGGTTTCAATGCTCGGCTATTCTGGAAAAATAGCTTGGGAGCAGGTAGGTACCATAGGTGTGAATGTGACATTCCCAGGATTATCTTGGCAGAATTTGCCTTCTAAATATGCATGGGTGCTCAAATTTGAAAATCTGGAATATTAGTTAATTGATTTGGGAAATCATAATAGCTTTAATATAACATAGTGCTTATTCTACATTTTTATTTCTCTCTAGTCTTTTTTTAAATGTTAAATTGGCATTCCGATAAATTGTAAATATACGCAAGTGCTGGACTTTGAGTGCACATAATTTTTAGTACGTTGAACTAGCGAATATTGAAACTGATATTTTAATAAATGTACAGGTTGTGAAGCTGTTATACGACAGTTTTTGTTTGCTTGAATTCTGTGCTGTACTTTGATTGAACATTACCAGAAATTAGCTTCTGAGTCATTTCATCTGCCATATTGCCCCCCGTTAATCTCTAGGTTAAGTGTCTTGGAAGATAGTACATAATAAATGAACTAGGCCCCAGTCTTGGCACAACACTTACATTATGTAGGTTGTGCATTTCAGGCTGGAACATGCCTTGCAAAACCGATTTTTTAAAAAATGCACTTGACTAGTAGTATGTTGCTGTAACTCACTGCATTGAGAAATTATTAGGTTTTGAAAATTAGTGTAATATACTTAAGCCTTGAGCAAAAAAGTTTACTATTTATCACTCAAAATGCAACGAAACGAATGCTCAGAATTCAATATCTCTGCAATTATCAATATATTTTATGCGGGTACACATATGTACAGGAATACAAAAACAAAACTGTGGTTAATTCTGTACAAATGTGCCAAATCCAAATCTTACCTATTGACTCTACGATCATATTACTTGTATACTGTTGTGAGATTATTTAACGAGTATTCAATAATATGTAACCAGAATAAAAATAAACTATCAACTTTTTAATGAATTTCACACAAAGCTATTCCACGCAATTGACTTACATTACGCCTAAGAAGCAAATCAAAAATGCAACTTCGCTGTTGTTCACAAGAGAAATGGGTTAATTGTTTAGCTACAATTTCCAGCTGACTGGAGGTTGGGCCAAGACATCAGAATTAACCTGCTTAGGTCCCTCTGATGCATCTAACTAAAGCTTTTTCAAGATGTTGACAAGAAATTTCATAATTCATGAGACAATGTAATCACAGAAAAAACGGTATAACTCGTAAACTGTAGCCAACTATTCACACTTCTCTATACATATATTCTATATGTTCTTAAAAACATACAAAAGATTTTCTGCGTTATTTAGGGAAAAAACGTTCAAGAAAGAAATCAGCAATAAGGTAAAAAATTATTCATTTGTAGTGATACAGGAGCTAAAGGGTGTACAGAAGCAAGATATTTAATGTATACAGTTATACAGCATGTAGATAGTTTTTGACATAACTGCACACACAAATAACTACCTAATACTAACTTATCAAGAATGGTTTTTGCTACATCCTTGTTATAGTCATTAATTATTATTATATTGTCTGTTCTGTACTGTCAAAAATCATATTATTGTTTTATAAAATATAGCACTCTTCATAGACACTTTAGGAGTGGAGAAACTCTTTATATTCCAGATACAGTAATCTCAAGCAATAAACCAAAAAGCTTACAGCTCAGTGATACTCTTAAATTGCATTTTTATTGAATAAGTGCTAACACTTTGTAAAAGCTGCTCTGAATGAGTGACACATTGCATTTTTATTGAATAGGTGCTAACACTTTGCAAAAGTTGCTCTAACTGAGTGACATACAGACAATGAAAACTAAAGGGAATTGTGGGACGCATCAGCAAATTCATATCAATATTCAAAGTTTATTAGCTTTAAGCACCGTTTCATACATATTTGCTAGGGCAATGGAAACTAAATGTCAATCGCCAAATGTTAATGTGTATCTTAGAAACTAAAGTTCAATTACCAATACTTTCAATTCAAATACACAGCAGTAGTATCAGATACAAACTCTAACCATGATAATTAACACAAAGCCAACAACAAACATGGGGCCAGAAGTAACAAGCTAAAAATCACAGTAGGTACCAAATTTATGAAAGTCGACTCCGTTTATGCGTAGGAGAATCCATCACAACATCCGGAGAAGACGAACTACGTTTTCTTGTATCTGTATGTCTATGAAGCTCTTCTACAAAAAAAAACAACAAAAAAATGGCAAATAGTTTACAAAACTTATTCACTGGTGATAGCAAGCATGTAATATCGTTATTTGACACTTGAAAGTAACTACATGCTTAAACAAATATCCATTTAAATAGATATTATTAGATTTAGTTTACTGATATTCGATCATTTTAGTTACAGTGCGATCAAATGATAATAACGCTGTTGCACAGCATGAATTTGTGTTGCCTGCCACGGGACATCAGTTGCCACCTTCACCCTCACAAAAAAAACAACGCCAATGTCTTGACTCAAAATCAAAATCAGCTATAATCAAGTCTTCAATTACTAGCTCTGAGCAGTCTCGGAATTCACTTCACAATAAACAGCTTTTCGATCCACCAATTTCCGGAAGAAATTTTTATCTAATTATTTCTCGGCTAAATCCCAGTGATTGCTATCTTTACATCTAATACCTCCACATTGGTTTGATGATTATTTATAAATATATTATATTTATAAACATAAAACAATACTTATACTTCATGGATATAACTTATTAACATCATTCTATGGATACTTTATAGATAAGATATGTGGGTCATTTGACTTATTAATAAAATAAACACATTTACACCAATGTTGCTACATCATTGAAGCACAGTTAAGTACTTAAATAGGTACTTGTCATCCAGTATGCACGATGAATAATTTTTTTTATTAACAACAGTCATTAAGCAGTGGTTCATGAAAAAATAAAAATTGTCATGCATTTTATATTCTATGACCTTTAATCAGAGTTAGCAGCACTCATGTTTTTCGTAAGCATACACTTTTGAAGTTAACACTAATGTATTAGCTTGGACAAAAATTATGATATATAGCCACTCACAGAAATGGCATACTGGAATATTCAAATGTATTATAGAGTAGTAACATTGTATATATTAAAAGTCAATGGTAAGCAAAGTTAAAGAATGAGAAAACGTTTCTGTTTGATAAAAGCATAAAAAAATTATCTAGTTGAAAAAAATTGCAAATGTGCTCTAAATTAATTTTCAAATATCACCAACTGACTACAACAAACCTGTAATAAATGCATTTAAGTCTGAGGATGTCTTACTCCGAGATTTGGTTGGAGTATGTGGCCGATTATAATCAACACTTATGTTGGACATTGCTCCATTTAAACCTACAAACAGTCATAACAGTTTATTGATTTAATGTCACTAATGTTTGCAAAAACATCATTAGTTCTAAAGCAGTACATTCACTTAACTGTATGCTTACCAAACAGTTTCATACCAAGAAAAAAGCTATATTCAGCTTACTTGGGAATTTCCCAGAGTTTGGTGACACATAGCATGCAACACCCACTTCATACTGTTGTAATCTAAGGGTTCTTAAAATTAAGTGCCCATCAAAACATACAAAGCTTTATTTTAAATGCGGGTATACCACTACATAAAATTTCCTTACTGGCACACAAGCAGTCTAAATATAGACAGTTTTTAGACATCTCAGTAGCAGTGATGGTTGAAAACAGTTACACATTAAAAAACAAATAGCAAAACTAGATGTAACATGTGAAAAATTCTCTTACTATCTCGTCTTATCATTTTCAATGGAATTTTTAAAACGTGAATTGTCACTACTTACACCTGACATATTATACATGCGGAGTTCAACTCACAAAGTGTATTTGATGCTGTACACGTTATAATTGAGCAATTATGTACATAGTGCTCCCCAACAACAGTCAACTGTAATCTTCACTTAATGATGACAATTCAAGTAAGGATCTTTTTTACACTATTAACTGTAAATGTAAGATGTAATTTCCCATGAGCCACAATGGACTAAGCTAAATTTTTTCCAGCTATGTTAATGTACGAGTTTTTGTGCTTGCTTTAGCTGTTTCTGCATTTTTGCAGATAGTCTTTACAGCTGAGTCAAATGAGATAAGTTAAGAGCAATGCTGATGTCTACTGCCCTTTTTTGTTATCAGACAAGCCTACAGTAATTTCCTTTCTAATTAATGCTCACTTGTGCTTTATATTAGCCACACACACTCATGAAACATGTTTATACAATGTTTTCGTCAGACAGTATACGTGTAAACAAAGTAACTAATGAACACAGTTATCAAAGCTACGTGGCTCATATGTGTAATACAGCAAATTTTATTATACTAAGTAGGTTTATGTCAGCCAGGGTAATTGCCAACAGTAATCAGGCCGTACAGATGTGTAACTGTGTATCAGCATCTGATGGACCACTGCTAATACATTTGAGGCTGAGCTGCATCGGATTCAGGTTAGCAATAATTCCTTCATAAGGCACCTACACAATGAGCAAAATTTCGACAAGTTAAAGCCAATAATTTGTCATTAAAATAAAACATCCATTGTTTGGGGAAAGGCGATAAAAACATCATCATAATAACGAATCATCATAAATGTGAACTAATTGAGAGCTACACCAAGAATTTTCTATGCTAACAGATACTATACTTGGGGGATTTGCATCTTTAAAAAACTGTGTACAGTATGACACCTGCCAAATATTAGCCATGAGCAATACTGCACAAGCCAATGATCAAAATCACTGGACAGTGGACAAAATCAATATCGGTGACTCCCCCCTATGTATTTGAATGACAATGGAATCGTGCCAAACAATGTATAGGTAAATAGCATGTAAAGAAATGTGTCTGAACAGGCTAAATGACGAACACTAGCTATTTTCAAATTTCTAAAAGAGCTCTGATAGTTGGCACGACAAGAAACTTGCATGTTTCTTATCATTATAAAATTATTATAACCCTGTACATACCGGGTCAGTCAAGTTAACATACGACATGTCTAGTTAAACACAAATGCAACGTTCATATTTTACACATTACCATGAATTTCTAGGGCTTCTCGAAAAGTATGTAAGTCATGTTCCACTCCATGACCACTGTGTAGTGATTCTGGAGTAGGAATACGAGAAGAAGGCTTATCTGAAGACATGCGAGGAGAAGTTCTTATTCGATGTGCAGGAAGTACTTTGCCTAAAAAGTAAAAATAAACTAATGAAAATATTCAAAGTGTATGGCACACATCTTGCCTTGTACTTAAATTTAAACTTTCAACAGTTGACATTTCAATTCAATTTTCAAAGAGGTCAATAAGTACCAAAAATTAACAGATAGCATATAATCATTTAGCTACTGGTTAGATTCAATTGATTAGTCTATGAAGTACAAGAATCACGAAACAGCATACTCTTACATATTCTGAATGGATGAACAATCATAAAACTTGACCTACCTTCAAAGTCAAGTAAGTCAATATGAGAGCTTTCTGTCTACTAAACATGTGCCAAGTCTGACTGTTTTGGTCTCAGCAGTATTACAGATATAATAAAATGAAACTGTACAACAAATTGCTTCACCTCTATTAGACAATCGTACTAACTGTGAAGCCAAAAGACGAGGCGACACGTATTAAAGCAACCTTCCCTTGCTAGTATTACCAATACGTAAAAGGTTTGACTGACTAGACATGGTCAGCCTTGGAGATATAATTCACAATGTTAGGTATATGTGTTAAACGTTAATACTAGTAACTTATAATCTGCGAGCTTTCAAGGGCAACATTACTTTTAACCCATTTGCACGGAATACTCTAGCTTAATTATTCCCAGTAATTTACATTGGACACATAAAAACTATGTTCCTATAAATCCAGGCATCCCCCAGGTTTAGCTATCTGTGGAATTCCAGGCATCCCCCAGGTTTACCTATCTGTGGAATTCCAGGCATCCCCCAAGTTTACCTATCTATGGAACAGGTAACAAGAAAAATACTTCATTCACTGTTAACTACAAGCACAACCTCAAAAAAGCACAAACAGACGTAATATATCAGTAGTAAATAAATTGTACGCATTACAAGTATTTTTATGGACACACAGGCAAATTCTCACTTAGTGTAGACCCAACAATGAATAGCCAGTAACCACTTGTCTTATTAGAGCAACTTGTAAAGGTAAGTATATTTTGAAAAAATATGTGAAAAACTAGTCGGTGTGCACAAAAATCACTAGTTAAATGAAAACAAATTAAATTATTTCATGAAACAAGCTTTAGTACGTAAAACATCAAAATTATTTTTCTGAGCTAATGACGGGATTGGAAAGCAACATCAAGGAAGCATACTACTTACTTGTTGGAATGAAATGTTTAAATTAATTAAGAATTTTTTACTAACTCAAGCTTTTTCGACAAATAAAAATACTGTTACGTGATATTTCGAGAACTTTTCGAAATTTGATGACCTTCCCTTTCAACCAATAATTAAAAACTATTAAAGTTAATGACTGCACTAGTTATAATATGCTACATCTTCAATTCTCTAATTTTCTTCCATTTACAAATAAGTACCTGTCAAAAAAGCGATGAGTTCTTCTCTGCGTATATGTCTTCGCCGTTTTTGAGCCCAGGCAATCACTTCTCTAGTTTTACGTTGGCAGCCCGTTTGTAATCCTAGTTCTCCAGCTCTCCTGTGGCTTTCTAAACTTTCTTTATACATTAGCGTGATAGCACTAGCAGCATTTTGAAATGGCCCCCAATATGAATTACCCTGTGATCGATCTAAAGAAATAAAATGAGACAGAAAACATTAAACCAGATTTAACGTAGTCCTTTTACTGGCTTTGTTATGACTGACCATGAAATGTAAAACAGAAACATTAGTTATTTTTGCCACAGATTTAAAACCTTGAAGACTCAAGAATATAACATAGACTTTTAATTCAGCGTTTTAAAAACAGATGGTTCTATAATTACTTATGACACAAGTAATTCTTGTATGCATGATACCATAGTTTTGATGCCATATCCCCATGTTGATGTCGTATGTTTGTTTTTAGAAGCATTTATGAATATTTACTTAAACTTAAAAGTTGAATGTTTTTTGTCTATAGACGCTCTACCTGTTTTTCCTGACCTTAGCACTCGTTACACCTTAAGTTTTAAGAGCTCTTGGTACAAGTGCAAAACAGCTCATTGTGCTGATTGTTTAAAACGGGATTCGTTGCTCTAGACGAAAAAAGTGTTTACATAATTGCACAATTACACACCTTTATAAAATTGAGATAACGCTGTAGCACTATTCTGAAAATGAAGCCACATTTTCTGAGCAGCTAAGTCCCGTTCACTCAGTAATAACTCCTCCATGTTTGGTTCTCTTTCCAATTCATTCAAGCGTTCTTCTTCCCAACTAGTAATCCACCTTTGAGCCCCCGAAATTTCATCGTGGTGAATCAGTTCGTCGTCCATTATAAGTTAAAATATCAACGAATAGTCCTATAGTAAAGATCAATACAGTTCTATATCGGAATTATAAAGAAAAAGGGAAACGCCTGAAATAAACCATCCTCCGCATTATGTCACAAATAAACCAGCTGTACGTTGCACAGGTACGCATGCGCGACAAGCTCCCAGGCATGAACACCCAATAAAATCATTCATATGAGCTTGTAATTATTAATATCAGTGATAATACATGTAATTGTTTAAACCTTCAATATAGTATATTGCGAAAATGAGTGTATATATGATTAGGCGGTTTTTACTTAGACAAAAAAACACAACTAGAGTTGCTCATGGATGAAAAATGCAGAAAAACCTCACGTAAAACCGAATCCTTTCAAAATTAATAAACATCACTCTATTTGTTCCAAATTGGTTATCTTCTAATTTTTTTTAAAATTTAAGAATTTGACCCTGCATAATATGACAATATAAAAATAATATTGACTTCAGATTTCTACCATTTTCATGCACTATAAATGCAAGAGTGACATGTAAGACACAGATAAAAAACCATTAGCACCGAAATTTATTTATAAATGGCAGTTATAATATCGTGCCAATCTAGTAAATCTATCCGCTATTAGTGGCAATAGCAAAACACGGCCAGACGACCGTCAGTTAACTAACTCTGTGCGTGACTAATAAACAATCAATTGGTCAATGGGTGACAACAAAATGGTTGCCAACTACTACTGTAAATAATCAAATAGAACATGCTCATTAAAATTTATAGTTTATAGGATCATTTAAGTATTATTCACAAAGTTTAGCTTAGACAACTTAGGCTGTTTAACATCCAATGTATGTTAGTGCTTATGTAGAGCCCACTCCCAAAGTTCTTTAGATTAGTCATGTATAATAAGTCGTTTAATAACATGTATTTTTGCACCTGTAAATGGATATTAGTGAAACATCTTTCTCATTAGCAAATGTGTTTTACCATTGACTAAGAGTAGAAGGATTCAGGTTGCTTAATAAATTACTTTTGTCTTCATGTGGAACTTAAATGGAGTCCCAAAAAAGTGGAAGATAATTTTATTGGTGTGCATGTAAATAGACAGATCTACAATTTTACTTTCACAACAGGTTTAATTGTGCGGTAGTAGATGTGAGCCCACATTTTTTATTTTTATTAAAGACCAGCATTTTGGACATCAGATAATAATGTTGAATCTCACTGAAAACTTCACATCATGCACACATTTCCTTGGAGTAAATTATTAAATCCTCTTTCAGGTTGCTTAATAAATTACTTTTGTCTTCATGTGGAACTTAAATGGAGTCCCAAAAAAGTGGAAGATAATTTTATTGGTGTGCATGTAAATAGACAGATCTACAATTTTACTTTCACGACAGGTTTAATTGTGCGGTAGTAGATGTGAGCCCACATTTTTTATTTTTATTAAAGACCAGCATTTTGGACATCAGATAATAATGTTGAATCTCACTGAAAACTTCACATCATGCACACATTTCCTTGAAGTAAATTATTAAATCCTCTTTGTGATGACTTGTTAGTTAATTTTTATAGGCGAGTATATATAACAGTAGTGCATTTTATGGAATAACTGGCAAATTTAATACAAAATAAATAGATAATCGTTTTTTAAATAAAAGAGTCATACTGTAACAGCAGTAACTGAAGATAAAAAAATGAAGCAAAATCGCTTCAATAAGTACACATATTATGTACTCACTTTTCGTTTTCATTCACTGCACTCGTTTTTGGATGGGATAATTGGACCAGATTAGATTACAGATCAGATCACAATAGACGTCAGATCAAATGAGATGATTTGAGATGAGATGAGATAAGATGAGCAGAAAAGAGAAGAAAGGAGAGGAGAGAAGGGGAGAGGAGAAGAGAGGTTTGGAGGGGAAAGGATGGGATGGGGTGGAAGAGAACAGGAGAAAAGATGAGTTGATATGAGATGAGAAGGATCGAGGTGAGTTTATATGATGATGTGATGAGATCAGGTAAGATGTAGGGGTGAGCAAACATTATCAGAAATCGATTTTGACAAATAAAATTTTTGGCTTTAAAATTAGAATTCTAACAAATTTCAAATCAGTAATAAAGACAATATTGTTAACAAAAAAACTCAATTTAATTCTGAGGCAAATCAAATTGGAATAAAAAACTCAAACATTCGATGCTCAGCCTTGGTAATACGAAATAGATGAGCTGAGGCTTTGATGCAGATTGTAGATGAGATAAGATTATGTTTGATAAATTCAGATATAATACAGATTAGATTACACGGAAATTAACTTTGAAAACTAAATAAAAAAGGATTATAATTTTTTCTATCTAAAAAACCAGACCCAATGCCATAATTTGCCTAAAAAATTTCGATGAAGATGAGAAAAGTTAAGTGGACAAATGTAATAAAAAGCTGCTAGAGTAATTTTCACTTTCAACAGCTTACTTGATATATATATATATATAGACATTATCTTAATTATACTGAATTATTGATATTATTTTTTACAAAATTAAGAGCAGTGCGTCTTTCAGCCCTCAGAATTACTGCGATAGTAGCTCTCATCTTCAGGATCTTTGGCGTTGGCCTCGACTAGTCGCTTACCACGGTAACTGGGCGTGGTGACTGGTAAGGCGTGGTTCGGCATCAGTACAAGACCATTGTGACCATAGATAATGATTAAAGATCTCCACGAATGCCGCCCAACCCTGCGTTCCAGACTGAATTTGTAGTTTGTAGCACAAATTCTGATGAAGTTTGTAAATTGCTGTTACTTTGATTGACATTCTTAATATGATGCTGTTTTATTAAGATCAGTTTCTTGTGTTTTGTGTCTGCGAATGTTCGAAGGTATCATCATAATTTTATTTTGAATTATTGTTGGTTTGGAAGGAAACCGATTCTAATTTTTCAAGTTTTGTCTCGCCGTTCGTCGTTCTACAGTACATGCCGTCAAGAAAACCGTAATTGAGAATATAATATTAACGATATAATACCAGATAAATGGAAACTGTGCAAACTTCACTTGATAAATTGAATTAAATTCTAAATTTTAATAAGTTTCTGTTAAGGATTTTTAAAGTTAAGCGTTAATTGGAAACAAACCATGTAAGAAATATGCGTAATTGAAGTTTATGACTAAGAACATACAATAATTTTAGCCAAAGTAATAGTTTTCATTACTGCTTCATCTAAATTGCTGATTGATAATAGTGTAGCTAGAATTTAACACACTGCTGAAATTCTCTTATTTTTTCGTGTGTTGTAGCATCATTTTTCATGCATTATTTACGGTATTTTTCATTATATATAACTTGTGCACAGTGGCGCAATAACTCTTTGGATGTAAAAGTTAAACTTTGTAATAAATAAATAAATAAATCTTTTGGAGTAATCATCACACCCATCAAGTGTTGCAGCATAAAACACAATAACAAATTATATTTATGTATACACAAGAAATCTTACTGATACAAAATTACTTTGTGCAGAAGCATGAATGCACAACAGAGTTTCTAACGGGCTAAAGATTTCTGTTTGTACTGACCACACATAATTAAATAAAGTGAATAGCAAAATATTATTAATTTGATAAACATTCTTCTAATTTTCATTTACTGTTAATAGAAAATGATGATTATTTTAGGCCAAACAGTTAGAAGGTTATACGTTGAGAGGCACTTTCTGTATAACTTTTTAATGCAATTATCGTTTTCTTTGTAAAATTAGTAGGTGTAGACAGCACGCTACTGCATTAGTATTAGTAAGACAGACAACTTGTTGACTTTACAAAATTACAGTCACTGGTATGTTATATTGTATTAGAGTGATTGGCAAAAAAGTTGCTCTTTGAGAAATATTGTTTATAATTCTGCTATCTGCAGCAACTTTTAAAATTGATTTTTGTTATTAAATGCTATAATATATGATAATAAAACCTGAGCATCATTGGCTCTGATCAGATACGGTATACTCATCACGACAAATATGCCGTGATACATCTGAATAGATCTTTGATTTTTATTCTGATACTTGCGTCAAGACTACAGCTCTGCAAATTTACAAGGTAAATCACTTGCAATGCCAGAGTCTTTTGCAATTAGCATTGCTAAGACAGACATGTGGTGCACTAATCATATGGAAATTTTTTATTAATAAATTGGAACATTGCAATTTATGTTTTGAGGTGTCATTTGTCAGTAGAACCCGGTAATCTGGTACATTTTAATTGAATTTTTTATGAAATTGCTTCAAAAGTTTTGCTGCATAAACAAGTTTCAGCAATCAGGAAGTTTTAGGAGATTTTTCAGGAAAACTGTACTTCAAAATATTAAAAATTCTATTAAAGTTTGATCCAATACAATATCGTTTTTTGAAAAAAATAATATGCTGATACAAGAATTGATTTAAAAAATTATTACAGTGATGTGTTGAAAATTGATATCAAGACCTAATGATAATGTCATTGTTTTTAGCTTTTTGCTGACTCGCTATAGGAAATCAGTTTTTTGTTTAATTAAAATTACTCGAGTGAAAATAAATAAAAAACCTTTTGCTTATTTAAAAGTCATTATTATACCGTTTATAAAATATTTCAAGTTGTAACAAAAAATGTGTGATGTGTTGAACATAAAGACTATAGGCTTGCTGAGAAGTTAAGGTGTGTGCTCTGCAAAAGAACTTAAGCAGTATTGAGCCTGTTGGTAAATGAATTGTGATTGCCAGGATTACTGATCTACACAGGTTTACACACAGGTCTGAAAGTCCATAAGTTACTAATGAGTTCCTGTCCCGCCAGAACCGTAAGCCTTATGAAATAAGTAGCCTTTATGAAGAGCACAAGTTCGTGGTTACTTTACTTTATAAACAACTTTTATCATTCACATCCCATTAATATAAGTATTTTACATTTCTTGTGCTTCTGCTATGAGCAGTTTAGTCTTCTTTCTTTAAGTTGTTGGGCTGACTAGTGGCTTAACTGGTTGCTGTGCCTTGTCTGGTGAAATCTTAATAAGCGAGGTGAAACATTTTAATGTGAGCTAGGAATTAAGTATTCTTTATTAGAGTAATAAACCTCTGTAGAAGCAACTCAGTCGAATCTATGAACTAGGCTGTTTAACTCAAAGTGGCCAGTTTTTTTTTGAAAGTATCTTTTGGCTTTATAAGTCGAATAGCAACGAGAAGGAGTTATAAAAGCAGATACTGCATATAACATTTTCAATGCTTCGACCTGCTAAAGTTTTTCTTGTGAACATTCAAGGGAAATTTGTTGACAGATTTTCTGTGCGAACCTGTATACGATAACTCATCTACTTTTCAAGTTAACAAATTAAAAACACATTTCGCCAGCGGTAAAAGTATTAAGTTGGTGTGGAAAAAAATACTGTAAGTAATGAGGTAATGGTGATGTAAATGGGGTATTGCTCTTTCATCCTAATAATTGGCAATAGAAAGTGTTGTTTTCAAGTGTTTAATGTAACTGTAATTAAGTTGTAAATGAAAAGAAATTATTCTGTTCTGTCTGTTCATTTATTTATCCATAAAATACTTAACACAATATAATTATCTCTTGGAGTCTGGCTTTGTGCAACAGTGTGCAAATATGGTGTAAGTCTGTTTACAGAAAATTTTGATGAAGAGGACAAAAAATAATACAGGTCCTGTAAATTTCAGGACA
Organism: Tubiluchus corallicola; assembly: GCA_030141605.1. Lineage (NCBI taxonomy): Eukaryota > Metazoa > Priapulida > Priapulimorpha > Priapulimorphida > Tubiluchidae > Tubiluchus > Tubiluchus corallicola. Next base: position 1,503,892 of record JAQGDQ010000005.1, read on the forward strand.
TCTTGCGTTTTCAGCAATATGTTCTATTGTCGTTCTATAAAACTATTTATATAGTGAGTTATTGTGTTTGTAACAGCAGTATATTTTACTTTTCTGATAAACTTCTCATTGGTACAGGAAAGCAGTAGCTAAAATGTTCTACTTAAAACAGTAATGGTGTCATTGGTATGGCTGTAATGCATGTTTCTTTTGCTATCTTTTGCTGTTGTGAAGCTAGTTTAGTAAGTCAAAATGAACAATATGCTGTACCTACCTGGTTTGATTTTCAGTGGTGCACTAAATTTGGGCATCAGTCTGGCAGGTGAAATTGTCTTGATGAGATACTTTTGCTAGTGGTGGGTGATACCACCGATTGCATGTAATCGCGATTACCGATTACTTTTGGTCAGTAATCGATTACTGATGTCTATCATTGGCATATGCTTCCAAGCGGGGTTGCTTTACACATCTGTACTGCCCAGTGCATACTAAAGCTTCACTGAACTCACTGAAGGTGGAGCAATACGAGCTGTGTGTTTGAGATTGTTTACATTTGCAGTTTACTAACTGATGTCAAAAATTATTTCAGATGCACTTTGCATAAATCTCACAGTACTGCCATTAGTGTCTTTCCTAGCTAAATATCACCCAAGCAGATAATGCTTCTTAGTCAGTAGGCCCTGTGCATAACTATTCTTTCTAACAATTATTTTAGCATTATAGCTTCAAAGATTACTGTTACGTTTTCTTATCATAGTGAAGCATGCAGGGTCAGTGCGCAAAATTTGATTTATAAGGGGATGCCACACCAAAATGAGGAATATGGTTGCAGAGCTCTACTACACAACCGACAGCAAACAAATGTTTTATCGATCATTTATAGGGTAATGCCGTGGCTGTCAAGCAGTGCATGTGGGTAAAACCTGTTCATCATAATCTAGACACTTTTTCGTCCAGTATTCTAGGCACCTACAGTTAAAGCTGCTGAACTAAGTTCCACATTAAATTATTGTGTAAATAATTTATATAATCTTAATTTCAAGAATACTTGTTGAAACTACTAATTAGTGGAATAAGCCTGAATTTATGAAGCCATACTGTCTGAAAGGAAATGTGAAAAGGTCAGAACCAAGCATGATTTGAGTGGGCTATTGTTGTTAACCTCTCAGAGCTAAAATCATGGAAATTCGCTATAATTTTCTTATCTCCAATTACTGATAATTATATTTAAATCTCAAAGTCGGGAACCCCAAACCCGAACTTTTCATCACAATCCGAACCTCGATCCCGAAAACTTGATCTTGAACACCGAAAAATCCAGACCCCAAACTCAATTAGTGGTTGGAACGCCGATCCCAAACCGCTGACTCTGAACCAAACCTCGATCCCATTCTGGACTTGGGACACCCCTAATCAACAGCATATAAATGTTAATGTTTAATAGAAATACTAGGTACATATAAATTTGCTGTGTTACATTGAAGTTTTACAAAATTCACTGTAAACGCTGTACTTGAAAAGTATGAATTTTTGATCAAATGACTCTTACATACATCATAAAAAACTGAGAGCCTCCAATTACTGATTGCTCAAAAACCTATCTGGTGAGCATGTAATAAATTTAGCAGAATTTTGTAAATTTTAATCTAATATTTTGCAAATTGTTGTTATTGGGTTTTTCACTTGCATGTTAGCTATAGTAGCTCTATAGCTGATTTGTCAAAATGAACTGGCTGATCATCATGTCAGGTTTTTGTTGAATTGTGTTGAATTTTGTTGATTTATATCATGTTATAGTTTTTGGAAAATTCTTGCTGTACAAATTTTTGTAGTGCAGCTGTTTTGCTTGCATGGCAGGGCAATGCACACGGAACACCAGTGAATATTTTGCTTCTTAGTGAGCATTGAGTGGTTTTTATGAGAGTATCAAAGTTATGCCGCTGTTGAGTGTTGAGTAGTTTATTGCAACATATTGCTGTAGAGAGTCTTACATTTTGCTTTGGATTCCACTTCTCTTGGTTCTTAAAATCAAATTTATAGGCAAAGTGCATTTAGTATATTAACTGCATTTTATTGCTGTTCCGGGAATGTGTGTGTTTACTGCTGTTTTATTATGCCACACACCTAAAAACAAGATTAGGAATACATATATGTGCGTGGATTTGTGCTTTAAAATTTTTTGCTGGTTCGTAAATATTAAAAGGCATTAAAAGTAATTTTACAATCAGCACAGCGCCTAAAGTTTTTTCTGCCATACTTACAGCAGTTTCTTAGAATGGTGAATAACATCATAGACTGTCATAAAACAATCATGTAGTTAAAAAAATTGTGTGGCATGCATTGATAGACATAAAAGTGCTATAGGTGTTTACGGTACGTAATTGAATCCACAATATTAATTGTGGTTATTTTTCCCTGTATTAGACTTAACAATTAATGTGGACTGTGATTGCAACAAAAACAGTGCATAAGGTGTCATCTGTAGGTTTCTAGTTGCTTCTACTCAACAACTGCCACCAGAACAGCTTGCAGAAAGCCAAAGTTGCAAAATACTTTGCCCATGCTTTTTAATTAGCAAGCAGGTTAATTTTTCCTGAGCAGTAGCTTTATAAAGACCAGTTTACCAGTTACTGCACTAGTTCATTTTTAAGCAAAGCAACTGGCATGCAAAATTCCCTTAAAAGGTTTGCGGCTACATAATATATATTTCCAGATAAAAATCAATGTGGTTGCCACTGGATACTTTACTAGCAAAGTAGATGTAACTAGCATAGTAATAGATCAATATAATTTTCTTTGACGTGGATCAAAATGCAGAATTAAATTTTAGACATTGCCGTAACGGGAAAATGGGTGTCGGAGAAACCCAGAGCAGTTAAAAACTAATCTATATTCAATAAACTGGGAATAGTTGAGTGATGATGGTCTTTGGTTAGCTGCTGAAGTTAAGTAGCATCGTAGCTGGTTAGTAAAAGGATAGGCGACCACTGGAAAATTGCTTTTGGGCAGTTTTATGTGCCTTGCTGCTTCTGTCTAATTTTCTCATTGAGCATGTACGTACACACATCTGAACATGGTAGGTTTAGTGTCTCAGTAGTTTAGTAGTTTAGTTAGAGAAGATTCAGTATGACCACAATAATCTACATTGGTAAGCATTGCAAATGAGTTCTGAGTCACCACTTGCAGAGTATCAATCTGTATAAAAAACAACTAATTTTTAGTGATGTTTACTGCAGGTTTTTTAGTTTATAGAATTAACTTCACTTGTAGATTATTCCTTAAAAAATTACAAAAATACTTAATCTTTGTTACAGTTTGTATTCCTCTGCATTTTAAAAATTCACGAAGCAAGGAAGAGTTTTTACAAATTCCAGTGGTATTCCATGTTATACATAGCATATTAAACCTTTACCACTTCATGAAATGTTTTGGCTAGATAATTATTACAATATTTTTGCTTTTGAATATTTGCATTTTACACATTTGCCCATGTTTTTCTACATCTATATCTTATCAATGCTTTCATTATTTTTTGATGGCAAAATTACATTCCTTTATTGCAGGTTAACATATCATTCTATATAACACCCGTAAATTACATAATAAAGTTGTGAAATTTTATTGAACGTTACCATAGTATCGATACTGTTAGTGAGACATATGTTCGTAAACAGAAACTTTTACTTAAATGGTGAGACTTTTCTTAAAATAGGGCAGTTTTAGCTGAAATCAGATGTGAACAAAATAACTAGAGATATTAGTATATTCTTTAAATACAGTGATTATAACTTACTTACAATGAATTGCAAAGACCCAAGTTATCTATTAAGTGACATCAATGTGCACACTTTTGTACTTCGTTTGTGTGTTAGAGAACATTTTATAATTAATCATTTTAAAAACTTGTTATGTTACATTTTATGTCACCGCCAATTTCTTTTTTGAATTATTAGATCTGTATGGATACTTTGGTTTTGAAATCGTCAAATTCAAACTTTTTTCAGGTTGTAATGTTGTTTTAACCAAGTTTGAGGAGCGATCACTACTTAGAAAATGTCTGGAGGAAGTGACTCGAATTTACCCCATTCCAGTTCTTCTGAAGCTAGAGCTGACAGAGACAGACCCTTCCAAATGCCACGCTCCCAGAGTGTCACTGAACGAGCTAAACAGTAAGTTCATCATTACCGTGTTTATTAATAATTTGTGGCATGTATATAAAATTTTTGACGTAACATTCTTTCTAACCATTTGTAGTTTATCCAGGTAATTATTATATCTTGTGCATCAAAATATTTGCAAGTGTTGGCTTCTACTTTGTGAAGATTTGTGAGTTCTTTGCAGGTCATTTTAGGAAATTGTTTTTTAACTTTGCACAGTCCTTCAAATCACAAGGCTAAAACTATCATAGTTTCTATGCCCTATGGTACCTTTTCAGTGTTTTGTTTGTTTGGATTATTACTGGTTAAGAAAATTAACTAAGTCTCATTCTTTAACGAGGTGTTTTTACTAATAATACACTCTGCTAATAGCTTGTTTTTTTACACGAATAAGCAGGGTGACCTTTGACAAAGTGAGTGTGTAACATTTTGGTTTTTGAAATGTTATAGAAACACACTATTGCATCTCTTCTTCCCAGTTAACTTTATTAATGTAATTTTTATTATCTTTCCTACGTGTAAATAAATGTAATGTACATTTTTCACAGAATTTGCAATTAATTTTTTTTTTGTCTTACAGTTACGTGAAACGTGGTACTGCTGAGTTTTTTGGACTAAAAAATGACGTTGATCCATTAGCTAAATATCACCAACGTAGGTTACGACTCACGCAAAAACAGTGTGGTAATTTGAAGGCAGAATGTTACAGTGAGCCAGGCTGTAAGTAAAAAAATCTAATACTAGTAATAAAGTACGTCTTATAAAACAACAATAAGCTTGACTAGAGTTTAGCAGGTTTGTCTATATTTTCAACTTTTTTTATTTACCTGTAGCAAACTCTAACCAAGAATTTACAAGCAATATTTGCTCACAAAATTCCTACAACAAAAAACCACTTTGCCAGATGTACCTCACAGTTAGTTAAAACATATTAGTTTTCTAATGTTGTGATACAGTTCCCCCTATGCAAAAAGACAAAAATATGAAAACATTTACGAATAACGTGTGTTTACATATTTTAAAGTTCCAAATTCAGCAAATTAATATTAATTGGTTTACCTACACATTGCATATAACTGTAGACTTCCCATAAATACAGTATATTAGTGAACAAATATTGCACTTATAGATTTTCACTGATTAGCCCAAATATTTTAAGAGTATGGTAAACTGCACATTATTAGAAATAATAGCAGTTCAAAATGTGTGTGTCCAAGAACATAAATGGTTATTAACTTTGGAAATCATCTTCTGACTTATCATGTTGGCAAAATTGTGTTCGAGTATGATCAGCATGCATGAATTGTAAGTTTTTCATATGTACTGTGGGAGAGTGTGTCTATGGTTTAGTGCACATATACGGTTCATTACTGCTGATAACTAACAATGTTTTATCCTTGTTTGTGACGGGTTGACTATTATACTGTTTGTTGGTTATATTAGCTTTATATTTTCTTAAATTTTTTACTAAATATGTAAACAAAATTAATATACGCACAATAATTAACGGAGCAAACAAATGCATATTCAGATTATCACATTGCCTCCATGCTTAGTGTTTCTTGTTAATTGCCAGTACAAGATAACACATAGCTGGCATACGACATCATAAATGTTTGTTTGCACTCAAAAATCCGCAGCATGTCATATCCGCCAGTACATATGCAAGCACTCGACCAACTGCCATCGAAACTTTTAGGTACATTGGCACTGCCAAGCTTTTCTGTGCATGGTATAGCGTTGTTTGATCCTGGGCCACCTTCAGCCAATTGGACCGATTTCTCAGAATTGGTCCCCTCACACATTAGGGGGTCCCACAGTGGAAAGTAAGATAACCTACTTTTTTGGTTCTTCATGTGTACACGATAATGCAATGTGTGTGCTGCCATTTTTTATACCAGTTACTGCAGCTGTAGTAAATCCTCGTTATAATGGACTCATTGGGGAGGGGCTGGATAGGTATAATTGAGAGACGCCTCCACCCCCTTATATAGCATGTCGTATTGGAAGAAGAAACTATCAAGTGAAGAGTTTATAAATTAGTTTCTCTAACGTTTACTAATTCTCATAAATGCTAAACAATTCTCTATAGCTTGCTTCCATAATTAGGTTAATAACATGCTGATATTGGATAAACTTGTATTCGCTGCTGTATTTTCATTTTTCATATACAAATATTGTACTACTAATTATTATGCACATTATCTATTATTATTGATTAATATTATTATTATGCACATTAAAATCTATTTCGTGCTGGGATTGAAGGATTAAACTAGTGGACTGGCTAGTACCATTTAAACCTGCTTTAAGCAGTCCTGTGCTGTGTGTGCCATTGCGAGGGGATTTCTGTGCAAATTTGTAAGTTGTGATATTACACAAATGGGAATAGGCAGCTAGAAGAAGCATGAATATAAATATGAATGGGAGTGTAGAAGTGGTAAAATTTTACATCAATAGATAATAGCTTCATTATAATGGCTGTTTCATGCATAACCTTAACAACCCCCGATTAAGTAAAAATACATTGTAGCCCGCTATATCCAAAGTCACTTATAACGTGGGTTTGTTATAAAGAGGGTTTATTGTTAGAAATCCGAAAACGCACATCTGCTCACAAAAAGCTTGCTGTTGTGCTGTTACTTGTTTTCATTTTTTCAGAATAAAAAATAAATTGATGTTTTTAGTAAGCCATTTTTAATAAAATAAGTGATGTTGTTTTCCATATAAGTATAAAGCCTATGGTGGCTTACTTCTGCTGTTCTACAGACTTGGGCTGCTTGTCAAAATTTTTTCCAGTAGGACCTCACACCTTCAAAGGCCGGCCCTGTTTTAATCCACAATGAGTATTCTCGCAGTAGCAGTGAGTGGAGCAATTAGTACAAATACCCCCACAATTGGCGATCAATGTATTAATTATAATGATACTGCATTACAAAAAGTGTCTACATAAACAGTGCCCTGTGCAGTTGTTGTTATGAGCTAATCATTAAGTGCAACTACTTCAATTGAAAATATACCATTAGATTAATTTATTTTTAGCTGGAACACATCTGCCTCCTGTGCGAGATATTCGGGATCCTCTTGCTCGTCCAGCTGGGATAGGTCGCTTTGAATCAGTAGACAGTGCTGCTTCCGGCAGACGTAGTTTGTACAATGTACCAAGCTCAGGAGGAACATCAGTTAAAAAGGAATCCGTTGCTAAGATGACTCTTGGTGGAATGGCCACACTACTTAAGGTATTGTTACATGTTACATCTGTAGCTGTTGGCTGTTGAGTTTTGATAGTTGTAACTTAGGGAAGTTGTGGTGTGACGTAAAAAACACTACTCCTCGAAACCATGAATTAAATTTATTTAAGGATTTAAATTGAATCATAAATGGGAACAAGTGGTCTTTAAAGGCGTTTTGGCAGTAAAATCCGAAACTTATTCAGTTGTTATCAAAAAAGTCTAGGAATTAAGTTGTACATAATATTTGTTATTGATCCTGTGGAAAATTAATTTAATTGTTTTTGTTTTGCTATGTGATTTTTCTGATTTTTGGAAAAGATTTGGCGAGGGAAATACTCAAAATCTTTAATTTTGTTGGTAGTTAACATTGATTTTCTTAGTTTAATATGGTCAATGTTAATGAAATCTGAAACAAAAAAAAACTCGTAACAATAATTCCATACGACAAAGTGCTTGGTTCAAAATTAAATAGCTGTAAAATTATTTTCAGGCCTCCATGAAAATGCGTCGAACGATCGATAAGAAACGACCTACTTATATACAAAGCCGCAGTTATGCACCAGCCAGTGTGACTGAAGATTTGATGGACAGTTTTCCTGTAACACCGTCTTTAACTGCTGTTAGTTTTCTTGTTTATTTTAATTGCTGTAATTTGTTTGTAACATGTCACCAAAGGTTAGATTTGGTGGTTATGAGTTGATACTGTGGGTTTAACAAATACGTACGATATTGCCAGCACAAATAGAAAATGTATCTGTTGTGCTGTATTAGTGCACGAGAAATGTTTCACTGTAGGTTACTAACAAAACGTATTGTTTTGGGCCATGCACAATTAAACATTAGCAAAACATTAGTGTTGCTCATATTTTAGTACAATTTAAATGGATTTATATGTTCAATGATTTATGTATTTATTTTCACAGACACCAGCTACTGCAGATGTTTTTGATTCGTCAAGTTTCATGGACGATGTGTTTTTCGATGTAGCCACACCAAGTCCCACGGTGGCTCATGTAACTAGGCTTCCTCAACCTCGATTCCCAGTTTTATCACATCTGACAGAGGAAAATATCCCATCTACATCCACAGCTCCTTCGAGTCGTAGAGCTGAGCCCTTATATCCGGATTTGAAAGAAGTTGAATATCGACCAGAACCCGTTTGGAAGGAAATTGTAACTGAGGAAACAGATTCAAGAGAAGCTAGACCGTAAGTAAAACTTGTTTCATGGATTTTTCAAAAGCGGTTGTATTGCAAAGTAGTCACGTTGTCAAGCTAAAATCAAATTATGTATAAGAAATATGAAAATTTACGTATAAAATTTTTTTCAAGAAATAAATGATTTAATTTTTGTGCTACAATTTGCCACTTATAGAAGATATCCAGAATTTGACTATTCCGTTCCCCACAAAACTGCTTTTTTTCTATTGTACAATGCCTTTGTTGAACCGAAAAATTCCGCATCAATTTGTTCCATTGACTTTTCTTATTTTATTAAATGCAATTTTGGTATTGTGATTTTTTCCCTGTATGTATTTTTCTCGTAGTGTGCAATTCAGAAGATTTCTGATTCCTAATTCAAATTTAATGTGTTACTTGATTTTTATCTTGACTAAAATTTACTAAACTAAAATGATTATATATTGGCCTTTCCTAAACAGGCGTGTAAGTACATGGCAAAGGCGTACTCCAGAAGCTACTGCTGTTCCAATGGCAAAAGAGGGTGACATTGGCTTAAGACGAATCTGGGATAAAATTCTCGATAGAGTATGTATCAGGTTTTATTTTTGTCTAAACTGAACAGATTTAATTGTTTTTGTTAGAATTAAGTTGAGCATATGACAGAACTTACATTTTTAGTGTAATTATTTTCTTGTACATATTAGGCACTTGACAATTCTGAGAGACGGCGATTGGGCATAGGTGCATTAGGTGACTGTTTAAATCGACGTTGGAGAAGAGACAGAATCAATTCTGATGTCAAGAAGCAATTAGATGATATCAGTGATCACAGGTGTTTTTCTCTTACATTTTTCTGTGCTGCTACTGTTTAAAAACTATTTGCAAACGTTGACTCAATGATGGTGTAGATGTGCGAACCTTGTTGGTCCATAATGGTCAATTGGCAATTTGGGTATAGAGTATATATGTATATATACATATTTACTGCCTTGAATGTCCATATGTCACAACTATCCTTAATTATTTTGGCAGGTTATTGTATAGTTTGTTTGCTGTTTGTACTAGGCCAACACAATTGTAATGAATAAAATAAATGCAAGTTGATATATTACAGGTGCTTACAAAGAAAGAAGTTATGCAAGTTTTGCCAGCTGGTTAAGTCTGGCTTTATGTACTTAAGCTTTATGTACTTGAGTTCTTCAAAATTTGAAAAATTAAAGACAAGTACCTGCAGAAAACTAATTGCTAAAAATTGTTCAACTTTTTTGGAAACAATTTTATTTATAGTTTGGAAACTGTTTTTGTTTATCAAATCTTAACTTTTAAACTGAGTGTGAAATTCTGTGTACATAATTATTCTTTTGTCTATGAACTTATGCTTTGTATTCTAGACCTTATTTCACATACTGGGTAACTATTGTACAGATCATAATATGCATTGTATCTATCTCTGTGTTTGGGTTGGCTCCCATTGGCTATGGTCAAACTGAAAAAGAAAGCTTGGTAAGTGCTTATTGATATTAAAGGTAGTTATTTGTGTATTTCAGAGAAAAAAGTGAAATTATGTACGTTTGTTCATGGATTGCTCTATCGCTTATCTACAGTCAGAATATTTGGATTACCTATAATACCACAAAATGACCAACTATTACAATATTTGACACCATTTCTCTGCACAATTTGTTTTACTGGGATCATTTTTCTAATTTTACTAGAAAGGCCTAACATTCCATCATTTTTTGTTCCTGTCACTTATCAAATGAGCATTTGAGGGTGCATCTGTAACCTTCATTAACAGAGGACCTTTCTGCTAATTTGAATTTAGTCTAGCTGTGATCTTTTTTTACCATGTTGTACAGACATAGACTGTTAAATACGTGTACTAATTACCTTTGTAAACATTAGTATCATTTTCTTTTCTATGAAACATCACCCATCCAATTAGCTTTTGAGGCGAAAAGAACTAAACTAATAGGATCAAATGAATGTTATAATGTTGCTCAAGTGTGAGTCTAACATCAGTACACACGTAGATTCGTGGTTGTCTAGTAGTCATTCTAAAGTCAGAAAAATAGACGGGAAAGTTTTGCATGAGCACTACTAGTCCATTTCCTAGTCAGATTACCTGTCTTTGTCTCTTTTACTATCCACAGTCATTTTTTTGTGTTTAATTGCTTAGGTACTAAAACCTTCTCTTGCTATGGAACCTGTAGGCTATTTGGAACCTGATAATCTTTGGATTGGACCGACTTCTGTAAGTACCTTTAACTTGAAGTATAACATGCTTAAAGATTTTGTTGATTCTTTTGTTTGTCTTTTCTAAAAAAGTTGTTATGGTGATTTTCCTCCTTATGTGCCGGACCTTCATTTTGCTCGAATATACTAATAAATGTTGTGATTTGTAAATTAACTTTACACTAATTTTGGCAAGCACTCAATTTTCCTGTGTGCACAACAAAATTTGAAATTTGAAACACATTAATGTCGACAGCTGTAGCTGTTGTTGCTGCAAATAATATATAGATTTTACACAATAGTTTCCATGGCTTGCCAATTAATTTTTTTAATAAATAGATTCTATTATTTAATGAGAACAGGTGACACCTGATATGTTTACAGCCAAGTTTACCTGAGTTCTTTCAATGAGATTGTGTACCAATAAAAATTGCTTGAAAATTTGAATAATAATCGAAAACCTGAATGAAAATTCCTTGCAAATGTTAAAAAGGTTTCTATATTATTTAAATTTTTAAGGCTTTTCCTTGAAAAGTTATACTGTGTATAATTGCATGAACCAGGCTTTGTAAAACCATTGGTTGTTTTTAATTTTTCTGAGCTTTTTAAATATTAGTATTTTTTATAATATAAACTGCAACTGAGTATGTATGTATATTTAGTGCACTATATAAATTTTAAGTATAATAGTGATAATAATAATAATAATAATTTTACTTTTTGTAACAAATTTTTCTACAGGCTTCATTGATACATCTGGGTGCGAAGTATTCTCCTTGCATGCGAAAAGACAAACCAACATGGGATGTCATCTATGCTGAAAGAAGGGCAGAAAACAGTTCTGCATGTTGCATTCGAAATGATGGGGGTGGTTGCATACAAACTATTAAGGATAACTGTAATGTAAGTTGTGTAACCTAATGTGTGCTTACTCTGTTAGTACTCTATACTTCAAGAGACAATTTAGCAAAACAAGAACTGCATGTAGTCTTGGGTTACCTGACTTGTGGTAAGCTGTTTAAGGCTTTTAGAGACTTTTTAATGTTAACTTATCAAGCAAAGTGCATCAGAATCTTTGCTTGTTAATACTTTCTTAATCCATATTTATAAAGTCATTTTCTAAGTCAACAAATAACATAGAAACACAAAAATTAGTCATGATATCTTTAATGACAGTAAAGTTAAAATTGATCTGAAACAGCATGCTAACATTGAAGAAAGTGGTATCACACATTACTTAGCTGATTCCTTAATTCATTTCTTCAGTGGTAAAGTTTGGGTAGCTTCTATTGTTTTAGTTATTTATTCTAAAGCTTCTGATGCAAAAATGCTTACAGATTGGAGTTAGGCCTGCATTGTGCCATTGATCTTTTCTTAAATATCACCTCCTGAGTTAGAATTGATGTTGCTCTATCACTTCTTATAAATCTGCATGATGGAGCCTGCAGGACACTTACTTGGGACCAGTAACTTTCTTAATTTTAGTTAATGAGATTTGCATTCAGTATGGAAAGAATTTTTGATGATCTAATTTGTTGTTTTAGAAGGTAAAAACATGCAAATGACAAATATCGATGATAGTCTTGCCAATACTGAGGCACCACTGCTTTTAGAAATCCTCATTTACAGGACTTGAATTCTGCAGCAAAAAGAGATTGCATGAAGCTTAACCCCAAAGCTGTAAAATTCTGCAGTTTGATGGTTGATCTATCTCTATGACTGTCTCTACCCTGCCTGAAATTAAATTAGTGAATATATCATTACCAGTAGTTCATAGTGAAAAAGCTTTGGGTCCAAATTTACAGATTAACTTATTCCTTTATTAACCTAAACCAAAATGGCAACCATATGATTACAACATGCTCTTTCTGCTCAGCTCTTTAAAACATTGTGATGCAAATTACATTGGTGGTGTTAAAATATTTATGCCAGACTTGTCTGTACTTTTTTGGCCTTCTACAATCGATAAACAGCAATTGCTAGATATTTTGAAAAATATACAATATAGAACCTGTAAATTAATTTTAGGAACCAATTTTCAAATTGTGAAAATACATTGAAGACTTTAACTCTCGCTTTTTTATCAGTATTCCTCACAAAGCTAGTGTTAAACTTTACAACATAAACACAAAATTTTATTAAACATAAACACATGTTGTAACTTACGACCGAATCACTAATGAAGACTCATAAACCTGGCAGAGCATTTAATTCAGCAGTTCCATATATAAAATGTTTTATTAACCGCATGGACTTAACAATAGCTAATTGACAGATGTTTGATAAAATCGATCTTTTTGTTGTTGTTTTCTTTAATCTCAAATTTTGGTTTTCTGTTTACTTATTACTTATTATACTTATTATTAGTATGCACTGCTCTTAATTGTAATTTTAGATTGACTTGCAATTTTATTTATTTCTTACTTCTTGTACAAAGCATTTTATTCACTTGTAGTCTGCTTTTTGCTTTTCTTTGATAAACCTATCTATAATAAACCTATTTATATATTAAACATTTGTTATGACAAAAAAGAGTAATTGATCCCGGAGACTTTTAATATGATGAACGAACATGCTATTACTGGGTACACAAAAGTACCACAGCTCTTTGTTATACACACTCTAAACTAATGATAGTTGCTTTGTTCAAAATTTTTACCACAACTTTGATAATTTACAGTAATTGATTTTTTTCAGGAATTTTTCTCAAAGTGGCACAAGTGGGGCGGCACTAATTCTCCTGAATTGAGAACACGAGGTTCTGTTTGTGGACAAGATCCACGGGAGTGTGGCAGTCCTGCATCGACTGGCGCGTCTGTGTGGCCTGACGATCTCACAAAATGGCCGGTATGCATAAGCTTGGTTCTTGAAAGCTTTTCATAAAATCTTGCTAAGAAGCACTTATTTGAGGATTAAGCTTGTAGCAGTAAAAATTAAAATGCACTACAATTACTGTGTTTACAAATTTCTTGTCAAGAACTTCTAAAGAATTATTATTTAGACATAGGAATTATGTTCATTAGGCAATTTATATAATATTATAAACCGTGAGACCTGTCTGATGCTTCATGAAACAATTTTAGTGTTACTGTCTCATAAAATGTTTCAACAAGTGGAAAAATATTCCAGCAGTAGCTTTGCAAAGGATGCAGTCAAGCACATTTTACTTGAACATGCATACATCCAATTTACACGTGGTTTGAACAAGGAAAAAGTCCCATTTTTTACTCCCATATAGCCCTGTGAAATTGTTACACGCATAAGTCGATTGTATACCTGAGCAAAATCGCCAATTCAGGCCTTAAAACTAAAGCACAACAGTTTTTGTTTAACATGTATAACCAGCAATGTGAGCAGATTTGAAATACCCATTACAGGTTACATAGGTTCTCCAGAACTTGATAATAGATGTAACCATCGAGTCACAATGTTTCTTATTCTTGGCCATCTGGAATAAAAGTTTGAATTCTTACTTTCAAACAGCTTGTGATTTTGTTTATGTATAATAGTACAAAGTACAAAGTGATGCCACTGTACTTAATTTTGAAACAAAATGTAAGATACTGATAGAAGTTAACAGAAAGAAAGATCTGGCCACGTGAAGGTGTAGGGCTTAGTTGTTTCTTGATAAACTAGGTGCAGTGTTTAGTAATCTTACAGAAAAAACAAACATGCATGTGTTTACTGACTTAAATGTTCCAAAGTAATTTTTTAGCAGTACTTTATTAATTGTAAAGTTTATTAGTCTACGGCTTTTGTATAGTAATACTAGTTTTGCTAATTTAGCACTTTAACACAGCATTTCTAATTACTGCTAAAAATTATTAATTTATAACTTTGTAAAGTAAACATGCATATAATGACAATGGCAATTGTATTGGGCCATATCATTTTATTTAGACTAGGTGCATTGCAACACATTTTGTTTTTTAAATTTGGGATAATTCAAAATGAAATTTGAGTTTTAAGGAGTTTGAGTTAAGCATGCATGACTTTGTGTCGTATATTTGACAATAATGATACTATTTTCTTCTATGTGAGATAATAATTCAGCAAAACTATAATATGTATTGTAATGCCGGGTTTCTTGGGGAAAATAAACTGTTGTAAGGCTTTGGGTCACTTTTAATACTGACATCAAAACATTTCCATCGGTAATATCAAAACATTCATCGGTATATTTCCATGTTAACGAGAAAAATGACACAGCGGTACTATAATGTTAATGCACTTAAACTGAACTTCCACTGTTGTAGATTTGTAAAGATCTAGTTACTCATCCTGAACAGACCGGTTACAAGTCAGGTTTAGAACACATGACCTGTGATCTGATTGGACGACCTTGTTGCATCGGAATACGTGGAGAATGTATTTTTACCACCAGAGAATATTGTGATTTTGTTAATGGATATTTTCATGAAGAAGCTAATCTCTGTTCGCAGGTCAGCTTAGTTTTTATAATAATAGTTTTAGTTGGTAAATCTCTGAATCTTTCATTACTATTTAATTTTGGACCAACCCCTATTGAAAATTTAGCATCTGGCAAGTTACTATACTCATGCTTTTGCAGTAAATCGACTGTTAAATGTTAACTGTGATAAACTGGTTTTAATATAAATTTGACAGTTAATATATAAATTTTACATAAATTACATTAACACAAAGTTTTATATGTAAACTCTTATAACAAAATTGTAATGAAATATGCCACTACAGAAAAATTAGCATCTTTTTCTCTCTGATGCTATGTCATTATCATACGTGAGTTTAACTTTTTTCGGAAATTTCTGTGTAAACTGACAAGGTAAGATTATTCTACTTCACAAGGTATTATACAGTCAAACTTATTAATTAGCTTGATGTGGATAGAATATTCAGCCTTTATAGGAGAAAGCTATTCAGCATTGAGGCAGCAAAGGAACAAGGTAACAAGTAGCTAGATATGGCCATAATTCATGGCTGCGATAACTCGTCATCTCGACTTCAGGATCTTTTTTGTTTGTTCCTAGTATCCTTTGTAAGATGCATTTTTACTGCTGCTTCTCGTACCATTACATTATAAATACGTGTAATATAGACCTGTATTCAGTACAACCCCTTCTCAATCTCTCGGGGTCTTTTATCTTTGTGAAATGGAATTCTTACTGGAAAAAATGTTTCTTTGATAGTAGTAACAATGATGCAGACTACACTTAAATGCAACTGGAATAATTTTAAAACTGTCTCCCAGTTTACCTGACTTCCTTGACTAAAATGTTTAATTATTCACAAAATAAAAGTGTTGAATTTAATTTTTTTTCTTAGGTCTCATGTATGGATGAAGTGTGTGGAATGATCTCATTTTACAACCCACATACACCAGACCAATTTTACCGTCTGTTCACATCCCT
Organism: Tubiluchus corallicola; assembly: GCA_030141605.1. Lineage (NCBI taxonomy): Eukaryota > Metazoa > Priapulida > Priapulimorpha > Priapulimorphida > Tubiluchidae > Tubiluchus > Tubiluchus corallicola. The sequence continues at coordinate 1,520,066 of JAQGDQ010000005.1, forward strand.
ATTTTTACATGCAGGGTAATTTATGACATATTATTTTCACTAATAATTGTTACGTCTGTTTGTATTTCAGCTTTTTATTATTTTCTTGGCAAAAGAAATATCTAAGTGGCCTCATTGTGTGCTTGTCTATGAAACTCAGTAGTACCATCCATACCTAGGTGGCCACTGGAACAACTGCTTCTGCTTTTGGTTATTTGTGTCGTTAAATGAAGATGTATAAGTGTCCAAATAAGAATAAGCCCTTTTTCTTTGCAATATTTGCAAACATTCCAGCACATATCAGTTTGAAGGTTTATAGTAGTATGTTATCAACAAAAAATTTGCAGTGATAACGTATTTCTTTTCCATACTGATTCGTTGTAACTGTTGGTCTAGCTTGCAATTTCTCTTGGCTTTGAATTACAAATTATAGGCAGTTTAACTATTATTGCAGAATTGTGCACTGTTTGCTCACTGTGATCCTGCAGATGTTTTTGATGCGTGATCTTGAAAAATTGGCTGGTCCAATACGGATTGCCGCCATTTATTTGCTAAGTGGAATTGCTGGAAATCTCGCTAGTGCAATTTTTTTACCTAAACGAGCAGAGGTAAAGTATTTATAATTGTGTTATTCAATAAAAGCAAACCCAGTACTTTTAAAGCCATACATTTCACTTCTTCTGTAAGTAAAATTACATTTACTCGTGTTTACGAGATTATTATTAATTATGGAATGAACAAACAGTCCTTAAATTTGTGAAAACAGGTTGAGTGTCATAACTACACAGCTCTGTGATTAATTAATTACATTAATTTTTTAATATTAATTTTAAGATCTGAGCTCTAGCTTTGATGTCAAAAAAGTAAGTTAATTAAGTGGGTATTATTCAAGCATGAGTAAACTAACACTTGATGACATTGGATAGGTTTGTGAATAGCTTCTAGGATTGAATTAGGGCCTGCTTTGATCAAAGAGGCTGTGTGGTCTACAACTTGTGACATTTAGATTTCCTTTCTTTCGGCAGTGTTTGTTTTTCAAATTGTGAGTTCATTCATCAGTAACTTTGATCTGTTTTACATTCAGTGGTGCCTGGTTCTTTGTTTATATTTAAACACTCTCATTTGTTATTTGGTGTTCATTTCTGAATTTTGTGTACTTTTTTAAATATCTGATAATGCATTTCAGTTCTGTGTGGAGATGTAATAAACCTGCCACTCAAAAAATAAAGAATAATGTTTAATATTGAACAATATCTTAAAGCAATGGAAATACAATTAAAGGCATTGCCACCTTTAATGTATTTCCATTGCTTTAAGGTATTGTTCAGTATTAAATATTATTCTTTATTTTTTGAGTGGCAGGTTTATTACATCTCCACATATGTATATTTCAATTTTTTAGCACATGAACAGTATCACAAGCTTTCTTTTTTGTAACTAGGTTGGTCCTGCAGGGTCTCAACTCGGTCTCTTGGGGATGTTGTTTGTAGAAGTGTTCCAGAGTTGGCAGCTGCTTGCAAAACCTTGGATAGCCATTTTGAAACTTACTGGCATTCTGGTTTTTCTCTTTATTCTTGGATTGTTTCCATGGGTTGATAATTATGCACATGTGTTTGGATTCATCTTTGGGTTATTCCTCTCGTTTGGTCTTCTGCCATATGTAACATTTGGAGAATTTGATCAAAAGCGAAAACTTGTTACAGTAGTTACATCTCTTCTCTTAGCTTTTGGATTGTTTGTTACTTTAATTATTCTTTTTTATGTTACACCAATATACGATTGTTCCTGGTGTACGTATTTTAATTGTATACCATGGTCAAGTTCATTTTGTAATAACTATGAAATCAAAATATTTAAAGATTAATTTTTATTAATATTTTGTTTATATATGAAACCAATGCTCATTTAAAAGTATGTTACTAGATCTATTTTGTTATTAAGGCTTCTAAACCAGTCTTTCTAAACTGTTTTACTTGATAGTGCATACTGTACAAAATTTTGCCAGGCACTCTTTATCCACATGGTCTCTTGTGGATAACTAGATACTTATCTTAAATACGTGATATTTTTTCAAATAACAGATTGGTATAGTGAATTGAGATTGGAAAGCTGCCTTTATAAATTTATTCTGTTATTCTTGTTTCTTGGTAATTTGTTGTATTATCACTAGATTCAGGTTGTTTATTCAGGGTTTGTTGTTAACAAAATTATATCATCTTGTCTATACGAACTTGTATATTTTAACAGTAGTGCATATTTATTTAACACAAAAGACATGCACAGCATGTACAAATACTTGGTACAGTAATGTAAGATAATGTACAACTAATTGTAGTCAAGTATAATAGTTTAAAGTAGTGCCACTTACATTGCATTTTATTCATATAATGCATAGAAGAGTAGTTAGTTTTAGTTGTCTATTGCAACTGGTGTGCTGTGTAGGTATACTTCACTGTAAGACTGCATATAAATGCATAATATAACAGCTTGAATTGTTTACAACTAAGCTTTTTTCAGACAGCTTAGTCATAGCATCTTGCAGGTGGTTATCATATTACTATTTTGTCAGCTGCTAGATGTTTGTATTTGTACATCTGTGTGTATTAACTGAATGTGTGATAACATGCAAGGGTGTTGTTAAATATGTTGTATAATGTGCTGCTTCATCTCCTGCCATAACTTGGTGCTGTGCTTAAATGCAGCTTTTATATATTATTAATGCATTGTAAATTGGTTAAAATAGAATTTGTATTGTGGATTGTGTAACATTTTGTTTGTAACTATATTATATTACTAAGGAGCAAATTGAAGAATTTTTGTCTCTCCTGTGCATTTTTGGACAGAATGTTCCACTTCTAAACTTTCAGTAGCCATTTCAGTAAAAATAATACTGTGTATTTTAATAATTACAGCACAAGTCAGCGTTTTAGTCAGTTTTTGTAATTGCAAACATGTTTCCCCTGTCGCAAAATTAACTTGCATTTATTGTTTAAAAATAGTGTTTGATTATTTTTATTCTCTTCATTAAACTGCTTTTCTTTAAAGAGGGTACTTTTTTATGCAAATTTGTACTTATTGTATCACCAGACGATTGAGCAATATTTTTCGTGCTCTACTTGGCTACATAGACATAGACAGCAGTAAACAGTTCATTTATAATTGGAATTATCGGGACAGGCATTTTACCATATGATGAAAATGTGTCATCTGCCATGAATACTAATTGTTCTGGTGATTACCCTCAGGCTAAGTCAGAATTATACCAATAATCAACATTACATGTATATTTTGGGTTATTGCTATAGGTTATAATTTCCTTCACTTTGTTACAACTAAAAAGAAATTCAGTAGAGTTTGAGGCTTAACATACGGAAGACCTTGCATGCTGTTGAGGCTTACATTAGGTATCTGGTTTATACTTTCTTGCAAAAGTCAGAACATTTGTTACTATTACAATAAAAATGTTGTCGTTAATTTCAAGCTTTCAACAACTGTTGCAATGCAATCTGTCAATTATGTGAACCTCATGTGCAGTTTGTTTTCGGTCAAAGTGAAGATGGTACCCACATATCTGTTACCTGGGTCAAGCTACAACTTGGTTTTCAGTAGGCCACATAATTACAACATACCCTATTTTATGACACACACATGGCAACAGTACCTGGGTTACAAGAAAGGTTTATAATGTCCTGTAGTCAGTTCTTTCTATGAAGTAGTACGTGTACTGCGAAATTCTGTTAATGGAATATTTTTGACTTTCTTTTACGAATACATGGTATGACCTTGCTACCAGGTGTTACAGTGTAATTTTTAACATTTCTTATAAATCACATATATGTCATAGAAGCAATATTCTGTTTTTAGTTGCCGATTGCAGAATAATTGTGTTCACTGTTCACAAGATTGAGAATCTTGCAAGTTTCTTTTTTATGTTCCATTACAAATGAGTGCCTCGCACAACAGCAAGAACACTGATGCTTCAAGAGAAACAGAAGTCATCTTGAAATGCACATCGTACACCTGATCATCATCATCATTCACACACTGTAGACTATCTCTTCTATCCAATAATGACAACATACTTGTCAGCATTACTTCAGGCATCAAAATGATAAGTGCCATCACCGTACCGTATGCCCATATTATAACAGCAACAATCTTATTATTTAAATTTTAACATTGAAGTGTTATTCATAGAATGAAATTGTAGCCAGTCAAGGACAATACTCAAAAAATATGATAATGTAGTATCATAGTTTTATAATAAATTTAACTGACAGTATAGCATTAAAGCTATAAATGGTGCAGTAGTATATTATGCACAGCGAATGGCAGCCGCTGATAACAAAAAAGAAATTTCACATTTCTATTAAAACTGGCCACATGCTCCATAGTTTCCTGTAGACCCAGATCTTACTTTAAATAATTAACGTAAAAAGGTCAGTAACGTTGTGTTGCTTCTAAGTTACGAAAAGGCCAACTCTTATAAAACTGGTAACTAATAGATCTACGAATTATATACACTACACAGTAAACTAAGCATAATTAATAATCCTCTTCCTCTTCTGGTGGATGCCGCCTTTCCCATATTAATCTGTGCTTTTGTTTCATATATGCATCTCTTACAGTTCCATTCATACCTAGATCACCATCTGAAACCACAGAAAAGCAGATTGATTAGCAAATGCTAAACAAAGCAAAATTTTACAATGTTGCGAAATTTTTTAGCAGATTAAAATAAAACTGTACACGGCTGTGTAAAAGAAAATTGTACAAGGCAAAAGAAAATGTGCAGGGCTAAATAAAAGGAAGCCGTACAGAGCCGCATTATACTAATGTGCAAACTAGATTGGTTTTTTTAAAGCTATTTGCAAGGTTGCTCTACTGTATGCGTTAATTTATCCTGAAATAAATCTATTCCACAAAAAATACAATCATATAACATTACCAATAATCATACACCTTTCAAAAATGAATTTTTAATCAATTATTAAAACCCCATGAATATGCAGTCTTAATATAATTTTCTATTTTATTCTAAGTTTGTTTACTGAGGTAACATAACCATCAGAGATAAAGCATAAAAAAATTAAAGGACAGTAAAATAAAAAAAAAGATGCTTCAGTCTTGTCACTGACTCACAAATGTAGTTTGGTATTAAATACTGCTACAGTACAGTAGCCAACGACATGGCCTACTTAACATAAACAGTGATGGCAAAACAACAATCTAGCTTATTGTCAATATTGGACAGTTTTCTAAGCAGTCAAGCTGAAAGGTCAGAAGGACCATATAAAATCACCCTGAAACAGTTTTGCCCATCATCAGTCATCATTTCATTTACTGACCAGGCCTGGTTGCTACGCATTCAGTATGAGTACTCAATATTCCTCACAACAAAAATACTTCAATATATTATGCAGGCTCACATTTAATAAACCAATTTGTTTCAGCAGTCATATAATCTTCGATCGTTTTTTGACATTTGTGCTTCCAATCAGCTCCTTCAAAAGCCATGCACTTTTCTCTCCTATGTCGAAGAATTGCTAATATTTCAGTATCCACCATCCTAAAAGAAATTTTCAGTGTCAGCAGCAAAAAAAATCTATTTTCTGAAAATAAATACACCTTACATTGATTTTCACAGTAACTGCTAACTTTACTGACACATATATTGTATATAAGGACCATATTAGTCAATGCATCTAATTAAGCAAGGAGTTTTATTTGTACGTCTTTTTCTAATTCAATGTAAGATCGTTCTTTCATTTTAAGCATGGAGTGGAAGCACAGTGTGTTAGTTGTTTCTGCATGACATGAGACGTACCGCCATACTTGAAGTGAATGATTATATCAAATGAAAATTTAACTTTAAATACACAGATCTTTCACACACACCTGACATACAATGGGTTTGGTATACAATAAAAATGTGCATTATTGCACTGCATTTCAAACACTGTGAGAAATTGTTTCTGCATGACATGAAACGTAACGCCATACTTGAAGTGAATGATTATATCAAATGAAAATTTAACATTAAATATACAGATCTTTCTTTCACACACACATGACATACAATAGGTCTGGTATACAATAAAACAAATGTTTGTACTGCATTTCAACCATTGTGCGAAATTTATTTATGTTCTACACTTTTCATTTAGTATCATATGTAAAAAAATTAGCAAATTGACGATGACTCAAGCTGTATTTAGTACCATTATGTAAAAACATATTTACGTATGTATAAACACGTTTCCACATGTTTCTATCAATGGATGTTAAATAAGTATCCAACTGCAAAAACATATTTCTTCAATGATGCTAGAAGTAGAAATAATGTCTTGGTCCTAATGTATTTGGATTAGTATGTGGACTAGTCTAGCAGCAATTACTATCACAAGAGAATCTAATTTGTGGTAGACACCTCGTCTCACTCCATGCAGCAACAGAAAATAATTGCTTATCAACAAAGTTTTATTAAAAACAGTTCAATTGGGCAATAAACAGCAGAATAAAAACAAAATGAAGCATTGTGCTTACCTGTCTCTGCGAAATTGTTCATGTGCTTCCACCAAACAGGGTGTGTCACCAACTTCGCATTGATCAATAGTTGGCACTCTTTTAAACTTTCGATGATAATAATAGTAAGGGTTTTTTGCCCTCTGTGGCTCTACTATCTTTTCTGAAAACAGGAAAAATGTGTAACAATCATAAAGCTTGATCAGAGTATAAGGATCAAGTACAAAAGTAATCTAAATGCAATACATCAGAAGCTGTTGCTAGACAATAAAAATTTGCACTTTTCAAAACAAATAACACAAACTGAAAGAAAGTGTTCCATTGAGGAGAAATTTAGTAACTCTATGGTTAGGTCTCTTAGACTTCACAAGCGAGCAATGTTTGTTTTGGACATGCAAAAAGTCAGCAGATTTTACGGGCTTAGTGTAATTGTATTAAAAAAAATTTGTGATTTATTGGATGCTTATGAGGGTAGTTAATATTAATAAAATAGTTTGTCCCATTTAGTGATTTACACAACAACACGTTTTAATGATGATTTTTTCACATCTTAGTGACTCACTTAATGACTAGTTTTTTGTTTTATGATGGATTTTGGCCTTCTCCAGTTCCTCTCACTTTTCCTAGAATTTTGTAGAGTACTTATAGGGATTTTACAGAATGGGTAAAACAGCTTAATCAATGCATCAAATTAAGCATTTCAATAACATTCCCATTTTTTACCTCGGAAAAATGTGACAGGTGTGTCCAATACATAATATATCGCATTTATAAATTTCTCTAATGGTGCTAATTTCTTATGCTCAACGTTAGCTGTATCTCCAGACATTGTGGTAATTTCAAAAGAACACAAATCACATTAAGTTCATATTACAAAATGATGCCCTTCGTCGGATTGGGATACCTCGGGGTGGATTCAGCGATAGGATTGCCGTTTTGTGCTAAGCTGGTCGTTTTGGAGGCTAAAAATTATTGTATTTTCCGCTAAATTGCCCAAAACCAAAATATATAACTCTAGAAAGTGACATTAACAGTTATTGTAAAATTAAATTTTATGATAACATAGTAGAGTGTCGCTAATTTCTGCATGCACACAATCAAGCCTTATCAGAATCAAGCCATATCAGAATACAAATGAAATAACTTTAAATATTTTTGAAAAAACAATTTCTCAATCAACTACAACTAAATTCTAGGCATGGATGTAGACAAGAATCTTAATTGGGAAAACCAAATAAAAGCTATTATTCAAAAAATGGTCCCAGGTACTTCATTCTTGAACAAATTAAAAGACAACTCAATATAAAAACAAAACTACTAATACATCTAATTATAAAACCATGATCTTGTCCCATTTAACAGATCGCTGACACCTTCTTTCAAATATATGTAAAACTTTTCTAAACAAGCTAGAAGAGGCCCAAACTTACGTTTTAAAACACGTCCTTAGTTTCACAACAACATCATAATATTCAGCCACAATGAACAGGGAAAAACTAAACATACCCATTGCAGAATCCACTTTCCAATTCCATTCACTAATTTTTCTTGATAAATATTTAAACGATTTGATGCCCAAAAACAAATAAACACAAATAATATACAATTCAGTCAGCAAAACGGCAATAAATATATGGAATGTGTGCCCACTTAATGTAAAATCTGCAGTGGCTCTAAAAAAATTAAAAAATGAACCGAAAAATACTATATTAGTCTTAAAAAATAACCAATATGAAAACATCAAACAACACCTTATGTATTATCAACGTTCACCCAGTAGTCTATAGTTAGTGGCTTATCAAAACCTGTCATGCATTAGCATCATGTCAATAAATTAAAACCCACTATACACACAACACTCAAGTCACAAACACAAAACATCCATAAAGCACCCAATTTCAATTTGTAAATATTGTAAAGTTTTAAAGTCTTAAATGACTCTTAAGTCTTAATGTAATTAATTACAACCTCACTTGTGTTTTTAATTGTAAGTTCATTTTTTAACACTGTTGCCCACAGTAGTGGAAACACTGGTTACAATTACACAATAAATTTTAACTGTGTAGTTCACAGTTCAACAATGTGTAATTCTAACAGCAATAAAGGATTTATTATTATTATTATTATTATTATTATTATTATTATTATTATTATTATTATTATTATTATTATTATTATTATTATTATTATATCATCTCATCATGAGCGTTTTTTAAAATTACTGTTTTTTCAGGGAACAGCAATTAGCACCATTCGGACTACAATGAAATTAAATTTATTTTACTTCCCACTGGTGAGCAGTAACATTCTAAAATTTAATGTCTTCAGTGCACATTTTTTCACACATTTGTTTCGCATTACTAAAAGTAAAAATAAAAATTATTATTATCGATTATCGTCTATGGTACAATTGGTCGCCGTCCATTGAATCATACGTCTGGGGAGTAGGGACATAATAAGAAAATTTAAACACGTCTGTATAATTGTATATTGCATAAAGTACATTTTATTAATTGTTTTTTATTTTATTTTTATAGGCTTTGTGCTTCATGTATTTATAAGTTTGGATCGTAATCCACATCAGTTCATCTATCTATACATCTGCGACATCAATGCAAGAAACTTTTGGCAACAACTCCGATTCCTAGGGAAGAAGAAATCAGCACTAACCAAATTTTTTTTCAACTCTCATTATTTTATTTTTATAATCTTTCATTTAAAAAGCTGGTACAGGTACCTACTACTTTTAGGTCATTTTTCTTTTCCCATTGCTAAGTTATACAATTTTTTTGTAACTGTGATGTTAGTATCAGTATACCATATCTTAACATTTGTTTATGAAAATAACTTTGCATCCAGCCGGTTTATGTAGTATTTAACGGGTATTGCTTTGCCAATGTACATTGTATGTATTTGTGCAAATAAAATTAAATTGTTTACCTCTTTGTGCCAGGACTCCTAATTCACTGTAATGGGTCATGCAAGTGCCAAGTTAGCAGAATCTCTTTTTAGTGTCATGGATAAAGTCACGAATTAGCGAAGATTTAGCGTATGTTCAGCTAATTATCATATAGACGGCAACACTACGCGGCGTGGGTCTCGCAAGCTCTCGCTCTTCGGGCAATAATTGTTATTTCTATCTTAGGGGTGCAGGCATAGATAAATAAATTACGTTGCGCCAACACATCGGTATGCGACGTGTTTTTAAAATTTGCCACAAAATTCAGAATTTTTAATAAGCAGAATTAAAAAAAATATTTCTTTAAAGGTCGTTTTAGTTTATTATGAAAATTGCACCATTATTGCAGATAACAGTTAACTTTAATCTTCACTTTGTAATAGGGTAACCCCTTTCAAATAATGGCTCAGCTTGCACCACGTGTACTAGCGGATGGTGTCACTGGTGTGCCCTCTTTTCGCATTGGGATTTGGGCGATATGGTATGCGTAAATTTTTATTTAAAAATCTGTTACATGGTTTTCAATGTTTTGCCATCGTATTTTATTGATATCGCTTTATGATTTATTAAGTTACAACTGCGCTTATGTTTTAGTTAGTTTAAAATTAAATCGATTTATTATACTGCAGCAATAAGTCGTGAATTATAATTATATTCACCAACGTACAAGATAAATACTGAAATAGATAATTTAAGAAAAAAACTGATGAATCCATATTAACCAAATAAAGTAATTGCTGCGCGACACCTTAATAGTCTTCCATCCAGGGTGTACTTTTATTAGTTTCTTATGGTAGCAGTTCAGTTTCAGGCTTTTAAAGTCAATTGCCTGTAATTCCACAGGATCCACTTCAACAATAGATGAGCAAACTCTTCTTAGTTTGCAAGATATAATTTCAATGTATTTTAACATCATACTTTCATGTTTCTTTCTGTATTGATGACTTCACTTAATTCAACTCTTCAAAAATTTGCTTGCACTTCATCATACCTATTTCAACATGTTATGCCACACTTTGGAGTTTATGTATATGGTTGCTGCATATAGGCGCTATTACACTTTCGCACCGCCTAGCTTTTTCTAGGTTATTACTAGTTTTTAGGCTCGTAAGTTATCATTCTATTATTCTTACGTCATCAGTGAATGTTTCCGCTAATCTAATTGTAATTTAATAATATATTTAGGTATAATTACCAATAATTACGCTGTATTCACAGTTCTACACCTATACAGGGCGTATCGCCATCTTGTTTGTGTGTGTAGTCATGTGACGAATTTCGTACTAGTTTATGCATTTCAGGGCATTATCAGGGCCTAGCTTAAAAGGCACGTGACACACTTTCATCTTTACCGCATTTACGAAATAAAGAAAAAAACCTTTACTTTTTTATAATCTAATAGTAATAATACTGCAGTAATAAATAAAATTAATGATAAATAACTGCAGTGGTCTAAAATAATTTCCCGCGATACGATACAAACTCCCGTAGCTGCAACCCTAATAATCATAAATTATGCGAAGAAACTAAAAATACAGGTTAAGGGCCACACACGTCACTGCGCGAGAGCAATTGCGCATCAGTGATGTAAACACGGTTATTCACGTGCAGCTTTTAATGGCGGCTGTAGGTAAGTAATGCATGATTTTAATCTGATTTTAATCTGGACTTATAAAGCGCAAGAAGCAATAATATTATGGGAATATGGTGTATATTATGCCTGTTGGTCTGCTTTCTGGCCTGCAGGCGTGAAAACAACCAATAGGCCAGGAAAAGCTAGGCGGTGCGAAAGTGTAATAGCACCCTGCATATATCATCTACTGACACTTTAATCTCATTAGTTATCTGAATGTGAGGAAAACAAGAGAATGAATAACTAATGAGATTAAAGTGTCAGTAGGTGATATACGTAGTGCTCAGTTGTGTCACTTCTCGTTTGCACATCAGGCAAAATATATTATCCTTGTACTTATTTCTATAATTACATCTGACTTCTGTCATGTTCAATCTTATGTGCAGTAGATCTGTTGTTATTTTCTGGCTACCCTGCTGAATATAGGTCCATTCTGTATTGTGCAAAAATCATAGTTTTGTACTATCTACTACTTTAAGCTGACATTTTGAGTTTATGTTACTCATAATACTATCTTTAACACTTTTCTTCCATTAGATTTTTTTCTGAGTTATTACATTTTCTGTTGATACATCTACATCATATTTTCTAGCTATCAGTTACAAATGATTAACAAAAAACAAAAGAAAAAACTCTGCAGCCACATCTGACTAGCAAAGGCCCCACAAAAGGGCAAAAAAATTTGCGTATAAATGCAGTGCTACCTACTGAAATTTTTATTTCAATCATTGCCTTAATCTAGCTCTAAGTATGTTATTATAAATAAATATATTGCAACAGTGCAAAATAAATATTTTTTAGTCGCATCGCAAGTTTTCTGCTCCTCGACATGGTTCTATGGGCTTTACGCCTAAGAAAAGAAGTAGACGGCACAGAGGAAAAGTAAAAGCTTTCCCCAAAGATGATTCGACAAAGCCTGTTCATCTGACTGCATTTTTAGGCTACAAAGCTGGCATGACCCACATTGTTCGAGAGGTGGACAAGCCAGGATCAAGTAAGTTGTAGTTTTGAGTGTGCTAAATTTGAAAAATATACTTGGGTCATTCCGTCTCAAGTGGACCAGACCTTTAGTTGTGACCATCTCAGATTTGCTTCATACTTTTAAAACATGTTCTATATTTTATTATTATTATTAATAATTATTAATAAATATATTATTAATGAAAGATACAGAAAACTAGCTTGATATGATTAATACTTTTTTAGTAATGAAAGGTCATTAACTTTGTTAGTGCCTCACCAGTGTTTTTTCTCAGAACAAACTTTAATTGGCTATATCTTTCCTACCAAATTCGCTGCATGCACTTTACGTATATGTACACATGGAAAAATTACAAAACTCAGCAATGGGCTAACAAAAATCCTAGCAAAAATGGCATTAATCGTTTATGGGCCTTCTTAGGCCATGAAGGGATACTCCTGTAAGTTTGTTTTTTATGTGAAATTTTTGTCACTTTGCTTGTTTATAGTTCATCCATGTACAAACTTTTAGAGCTAGGAGTCTTCCAAAATTAAAAATTGTGGATTTTGCATGTATTGCGAGTCATTATAACCTGGCTCTGTTAACATGGATTAAAACATAAATAGCACCATTAGAAAGAGCATCTAAAATTTTTTAAATGCCTAAAATATTGTTGTGGCACTCTTACAAAAAACATATTTTTTGTAGTTTGAGTATGTTGTACATTTTAATTTGCCGCATATCTGAACACCAAAAAATGTTTTCATGCTATTGCTTAGAAATATTGCGGCAGTATGAAAGCTCAAGCAGACATTTTTCCAGATTGCTACTACATAATAGCATCAGTGTTGCGGGTTTTGTAAGCCACTGCAGCCCGAAGTCCTTTATTAGGAGATTTATTATTTATTATTTCCTTGTCTGTAGTAATGCCATTACAATGCCTTACTTTTCTTTTTTCATTTTTTTTTTCAGTATCTTTAAAACATCAGCAGCTTTGTTAGTAATGACAACAGCCGTCAATGGTTATTATTGCCCTCATCACTACTGACGATAGTCACTAGTCATAGATGTCTTACATTCTCATTTATGACTGCCATTGATTAAATAGTGACCACATTCTGAAAATATGCAGAGAATGCTCCTTGTATTAGTTATAATTTATTTTAACCAAATACAAACGTTTGATTTTTCTGCAATCAGAAATGTTGACAGACTTTAACAGCTGAATAAAGGAGCCATGTGCTAGGGTTCTTGTGTAGTCTTCTCTATGGCAACCAGCTGTTCACTTTAGTAGCTTTCCAGTGCATGAAGCTAAATCAGCTGCCATGATTGTCAATTAATTTTCATAAAAAAAATACTAAAGCCAAAAAGCACTGTAACTTAAATGACTAGATGTAACGTAAAAACCTAACTGAAAGTTTCACAGCTACTGTTAAAGCCATGCATGTACAGCATTTACTGTCACATGACTCATGCCTGCAGTGCTTTGCATTGTCTAGCAAACGGTGTATGGGCTGTTAATCATCCATAACAAACTCTCATGTATGGCATTAATGAATATTAAAAAATCATATTAGGAATAATATCATAACAGTATTGTTGGCTTTTGTTAATTCATAGGTGCTGTTTATATTTTAATCTGTATTGTCAGAGCCAGTTTATAACGACTTGAAATATATACAGAAATCTCAATTTTTAATTTCGGAAGATTCCTAACTCTAGTTAGCACCTGGATGAACTGTAAATTGCACATTTGAAACAAGTAAGTGATAAAGGATTTCACATAAAAAACTTAAACTTATAGGAGTATCCCTTCAGGACTTAAGGGCTGCCATTTGAATCTGGAAACAATGCCATTTTTGCTAGGTTATTTGCCACTCTATTGCACAAAAATTTGATCACCAATTCTGAGTTTTGTAGTGGGTACGTGTGTGCACATAGAGAGTGCATTGTGTAAATTTCAGCCCTGTAACTAGATTAGTAGTAAAGATATAGCTAATTAAAGTTTACTCTGAGAAAAATGCAATCGGAAGGCATCAAAAAAAGGTAATGACCTTTCTTCAATAATTAGTGAATAACTTCAAAACTATTAATTGTATAAATTTAATACTCATACAACTTAGCCTAGAAGTTTCAGCCAAATGCATGATGGTCACAACTCAACCTTTTCTAAGTTTGGTCCATTGGTGACATGACCCACTTATGCTTTTGATTTGACACTCATTATAAACACACTGCATTTGAAATGGGTGCTAATAAACTCAGCTTCAAGAAGAATGGCGCTGCTTTACATGTGGCACTTTTGGCACCTAAAATCAGCTCGGTGATTTGATACAACTTAATGCTGGGCATCAAACGGGTGCTAGAAAAATGAGCAGATCTCAACTATCACATACTTTTCTTTTGTAAGGTGTTGATTTTAAATTCTGCAGATAATTATTATATGTGTAATATAAGAATTATTTGTGGCCTCTATTAGCATGAGTTTTTATGTTTAACTAACACTTGACTTGACTAATAGCCTTGAAAATTCATTTTCGGTGATTATCAATTTTTCAATTAACAAATGAACATTAAATTATTATCAGGTTGCTGAAATTTTTTGCCAAATTTTTCAGAAATGAACAAGAAGGAAGTTGTGGAAGCCGTAACAGTGATTGAAACTCCACCTATGATAATAGTTGGTGTTGTTGGCTACATTGAAACACCCAAGGGTCTTCGTACTTTTAAAACCGTTTTTTCAGAGCATCTAAGTGAAGATTGTCGTCGTCGTTTTTACAAGAATTGGTAAACACATGGCTATTTTTAATCCAGATTAGTCGATTTAACAAAAATTATTTATAAAATGTATTAAATTTATTGATGGAAATCTTCTATTTCTGCTGGTCAGCATTAGTGCCCTTTTTTATTGACTGTTAAAATGCATCCTGCATTCTAATATTCAACTAATAAAGGGAATCTGTAGTGTCTGCTGGTTTATTTAGCTATGTTGAAAGACATGACAGATAAATGATTGGCATGTATTTTTTATTTTCTTAACATGAATGGAATTGATATGTTTATAGTGTGACAGAATTACAAATTTGGCTACACTGCTGCTGTTGTTGCTATCTGTGTATTTATACTCGGTTGTTTTCTGCAGTATTTGATTCGCTTAGCTCAGTCATTATAGCTCCTCTCGGTATTGGTCTGATGAGCTTCGTGTATATAGCACAGCCTCCGCTCTTGATGAGTATTTTCTTTGTGTGTGTATGTATGTGTGTTCCACATGTGTCGGATAAATGTGTGCACCAATTGAAACCTCTTTCCTCTTCTCATTTTTGTTCCTTCCTGCCTACATTCCTGTCAAGATGAGGCATTGAGCTATTTATTTTTTCAACAAACTGAAGGTATAAAGCCAAGAGAAAGGCATTTACGAAGTACTCCAAGAAGTGGCAGGAGGAACTGGGCAAAAAGGAGATTGAAAAGGATTTTGACAAAATGAAGAAATATTGCAAAGTCATTCGCGTCATTGCGCATTCGCAGGTGATTGTTAGCTTCAAGTATAGTTAGTGTGGTTCCGCAAAATTTGTTTTCAAGATTAGATATTTTACATTAAACCATTGAAAAACTACTGTTTAGGAATGTTATATTTTAAGTAAATCTAACCTTGTAATGAGCTTAATTCCATAAATTTTAATTCGAAAGATTATTCACTGTTTGACATGTATAAGAGTTAAATGCGAGTTGAGTCTATTATTTAACACAGTCCAGCTCCAAATGCTGCTTGTGGTCGGTACTTTGGCGTTATAAACTGTGGAGAGCAAGGTCTGAGAAGCAACTATGTGGCACGTTTCTGATGTGTGCCATGTTTTACAAATCTCATGAACAATCACAAACTTTTATCACATTCTACATTACGTCAGAGTTTTTTCTTAGACATAGTTTATTCTAAAAATAATTTATTGTAAAAATTCCATGTTTCTACTACACACTAGCAGTCATCATCAGGAATATATAAAGAATGATTTAAAATTCAGAGCAAAGCAGAAACATAACAAAACTACTAGCGTTTGTAGAAACAATAGTCATAGAGGAAGTGCAATCTATCATTAATGATTAATTAAAGAAGCAATATGTTTAAACAACAACACGTTCTGTAGAAACACGTATAGTGTGCTGTAGAAACATTGAATTTTGCTAATAAAAAGTTGATAGAATTTATTATATAGTGGGTTGCTTATGTTAGGATTTTATTTAAGAAGTGAGTAATTATCGCAGTTTTGTTGAGGAAGAGTGTGTATTGTAATTACATTGTTATACAGATGAAGCTGCTGCACAAGAGGCAGAAGAAGGCTCATATTATGGAAATTCAGGTGAATGGTGGTACCATTGCTGAAAAGGTAGACTGGGCTCGTGAACACATGGAAAAGACCGTTCCTATTCAGTCCATTTTCACTCAAGATGAAATGATTGATTGCATTGGTGTGACTAAAGGAAAGGGATTCAAAGGTATTTAGTCTTTCCACTTTATGGTATGCCTGTTTTCAGGCGTGCTGGTATTCTGTTTCCAGATTTCGTTCAAAAAACAGCTCGACCTATCAAGTGCTCGATTCTTGTTGTGTTTTTTTATAAAGCAAATGTTATATAAAGGGCGTCATGATGTACCTGCTAGATGGCAGACAACCTGGTTGGACGTACTGCACGATCGATTAGCAGACAGAATTTTTCATGTCTATCATTGTTTTCGCACATTCCTGCTGTAAAACCTTGGGTGTCTCTTCCCAAGTGATCACGTGAAGTTATAGTTTGCAAGATGATGAGGAAACATGGTTGTGCTTCGGCGGAAGTACTCTTATGCTTTGGCCTATGATGAATTATCCATGCTGCCTTCCTACTGATGCAAACAAGAGTTTTTATTTTTTTAC
This sequence comes from Tubiluchus corallicola, assembly GCA_030141605.1. Lineage (NCBI taxonomy): Eukaryota > Metazoa > Priapulida > Priapulimorpha > Priapulimorphida > Tubiluchidae > Tubiluchus > Tubiluchus corallicola. Next base: position 1,537,030 of record JAQGDQ010000005.1, read on the forward strand.
AATGAACAATAGACATTTATTATAAAAAATTTAGTTAATGACCTTGTCGTTCACAAAGGTTAACATTTTTTAGGTGTTACTTCTCGTTGGCATTGCAAGAAGTTACCGCGCAAGACGCATAAAGGTTTGCGTAAAGTTGCTTGTATTGGTGCTTGGCATCCATCACGTGTGCAGTTTACTGTAGCTCGTGCTGGACAAAAAGGATATCATCATCGCACTGAAATAAACAAGAAGATATACCGTATCGGACAAGGTACTTTTTTATGTTAACACTTAGAAGTATTAGTATTTCTCTATATTTGAAATTTGTATTTCTCTAACAATTGTGCAAAAATGCTCTTTATTTAAGCGTACGTATATTTTTGGAAGTGGGCTAAACACACGAACTTTGTATCATCTTGTAGATCTTTTCAAATCCCACTGTAGTTTTGTTTATAATGATTATTGCCAGCTGTGTATAGTTATTTTAGCCAAAAATTCAAATTTGTGCAAAAACTGGTCCATACTTAAGCAAAATACAAAGCACCCTGCTTTGAGGTTTCAGCCAATTTCTCTACTGCACTGAAGCAATTAATATAGTACCTATTTGCAAAAAAAATCCAGTGTGCATCATGTGAAATTTGATTACCAGCTATACTTTTCTCGAGCAAATGAGAAATGACCTTTTTCGGGTATATTGCAGAAATTTACACTACACTCTCTACTCGTGTTCTTGCATCATGGGAACTCTTTTGCCTTACTTGTTTGTCTGGTGATTAGACAAGCTCTGTCATGCGATTTTAAAACTTACTTACATTATTTGTAATGATATATATGGAGTCTACCAGCTTTCCTAGATGCATGTCTCCACCACCTACTCCCACTACTTCAAATCTCCACGAGTAGCATGTTTGTAACTTTTGTATTGCTATTAACTTTTCGTAATTTGATTGACTAATTTGATTTCAGGTATCCACACCAAGGATAGCAAAGTCATTAAGAATAATGCTGCAACTGAATATGATCTAACAGACAAGTCTATTACACCAATGGTACGAAATTGTTTGAACAGATACAGTTGGTACATATGAACTTCAGTACAGCTTTGATCGTTTAATTGTCAGCATGTATGATGTCTAACTTTTGGAAAATATAACTTTAATGAAACAAAACATGGTTTGCTTTACTTTTTCTTTTCAGGGTGGTTTTCCTCATTATGGTGAGGTAAAGAATGACTTTGTTATGATCAAAGGTTGCTGCATAGGCCCCAAGAAACGTGTCATTACTCTTCGCAAGGTAAATGTTTGCTAGCTAGACGATTATTGTTCATTTTCTCAAGTTGTGTATTTCTACTCAAATGTAGGTTAATGTCGAGTCTTGCATGGTTGGTAATTTATTTAACATAAAATTTTAACTAAACCTTAGAAAACATGCCAGTTTGCTGATGATTAGAAAATGAAATAAAATCTGCTGTTTACATACTGAAGCTTATGCTGAGTAACGTTTTAACTGAAGCATTAACTGGCTGTTACTGTAAACAATATTTTTATTTGATATACTTAACCGGTTGTTGCTTATTTTATTGTTTGCAAATTAACTTAATTTTTTTAAGCTCATATTCGATAAAAAATTGCTTTGCACCTTTTCAGTCGCTGCTAGTACAAACCAAACGAGCTGCTCTAGAGAAAATCAATCTGAAGTTTATTGATACAGCTAGCAAGTTTGGACATGGCCGTTTCCAAAACCATGAAGAGAAGCAAACCTTTATGGGACCACTGAAGAAAGATAAAATGAAAGAGGAAGGACAAGTTGCTTAATTGCTAACAAGTTTCAGTCGTAATCATTCTTGAAGTGATATGATTATATTGACCACTGTACTTCCAATGAATGAAAGAATAAAAAAAAGTTAAGAAACAGTAATTGTTATTTAAATAATTTATATATGAAGCAGATTGATGAGCTTAATATCAGTTGCAATGTTGTTCAGGCTGTTCCCAAGAAATCATGAATGCCGGCAGTCACCTGTGCTGCTGACATACTATCTTGCTCTTGGATCTTCCAGATACAAAAGAAAAAATGAAAAAAATGAGTCATAATTCAGCAAATTCCTGTGCAACATTGCCTAATGCAGTTTTGTTACTGAATAGTTTTGCACAATGCTCACAATACACGTAAATGCAAGCAGAGAAGCCTGTATATTGCCGACTTCGGTATTTTTAGGAATACGTGCAAAACCCACGAATATGTCGATTGTCCCATCGGTGGAGTGAGAACAAAAAACTAACCAATAAATACTACAGCACACGCGTAAATTGCCTTGTTTCCTGAGGTTTGGTAATACACTTCTAATAAAAATCTGACTGCAATGTTATTTCTCGGACTTCCAATGTGGACCTCAGTAGGCCCTGGCAGAATATAAATGCAGACAGTGTGTAAACCTTGCATGTCAATTTCATTGCTGATTGTTTAATTATGATAAATCGTCTTCACCGAACTCAATTTGTCGTAAAACTTTGATAGATTTTTATAGCCATCCGAATTATGGGGAGTTGACTGTACTACAGCATATGTCAGGTTGCATACCAAGTTTTTATCATCGTGAATGTTGTGTACAGTTTTATCATTATGAACAGTATCACAATTTATTTGGATTCTGTACCAGTTTAAATGCACCATTTTTGTGTTTGCGAGTGAAAACTACATAAGATAGCTTCTCCCTTTCTACACTAACGTTACATACTTCAAGAGCGTGGATATCATTGCCAGTAATTTTGTTAGAACCTTTAGTTTGGCAAACCGGTGCAACACAAAGGCAAGGCATAGTTAATGTAGATGACATGGAGATCAACACACACACATTTCATTATCAAAACTAATTTTCTAAAAAAACAACATTAACCGGAATACATCCTGTTTCGGTAAACCCATATGTTTGTTTACCAGATTCAGCATTGCTCAACTTCAGTCTGTAAACGTAAACTAATCAATCAGCTGTTTACTTTGTCCCAAAATCTTGATGCTGCCTTGGAACTTCCTGTATTCTATGAAAAATGGTATATTCCATTTCCTTCCTATACACATGCATTTCTTTTTGGTGAAAAAATATATTTGTGCCAGTAACGCTCGGGTTAACTGTGAATGCAGTGCGATAAAGGTAAAGCATATTAAGAAATGATAGCAATACTGAGCAAGATGCTGATTTATTGCACCAAGAGCAAATTATTAAAACTGCAAAAGATAATTTTGAGGTGATTTATGATGAATGGCACTCTGCTCGTACTTTATTTTGAAGTTTTTACTATTCATATTTTTTGTCTAGTTGATCTGATAGTGATATGTACATTCTGATATTGATGTGACACTATTAAGTAAGAGTGTCAATAATCACCTACATAGAATATATTTTATGAATATACAATTAATACAAATTACACAAAGTAGTATCATTCTAATTAGATGAAATGCCATAAAATTTAACACACCACCAGTTAGGCAAAGATTTACATTTAAGAAATATTATTTAATTTTATGCATTTTACTGTCTAATTACAATTCTGTCAGCTTCTTGCACTTTCACTACTTTCATCACTACTAAATGTGCAAGAACTATCATCATCACTATCACTCATTTCAACAATTTTGAGACCTAAAGTTCTTTTGAGAAGTTGTTCCAAAGCACCTTCACTAACAGCACTGTCAAAATTAGCCTTTTCGATAGATTCTAGTTCGAAATCCACCTCAGGTTTTATTACAATATCTTCATACAGTAAATGTGAAATGTGCAATATTGTTTTCTTATTCAGATGCTGAACCCAAATGCAATAGTCTGTCACATACAGATCATTTAATATGTCATACTGATCAATGCTTAGAAATCTGTGGACCTCGAGCAAACATTTTAACAAAATTGTGTTTGAAGCGAGTGAAAATATTGTTTGTACATCATCCAGAACCTTCGTCGACAAATTCCAATTTCTATGTAAAGGAAAACACAAAGATCTTCTGTAACATGCAACACAAACCTCATGAATGGACAAAAAAGTGTCAAACCAAGAGAGAGTAGAACTGAGCTTACATACATTCCAATATGATTCTACATTGTTTTCACCAAGTGTAATTCTATGATTGTATGCCCATGCAAAAATTATGTCAACAAGACCCAGTAATGCTATTTTCTGTTCGTAAGAGTCGAACAAATATTGTCTGCGAGGCAAAGACTTTAGTTGGTGCTTTTCTTCATTTGTAAATGAAGTTCCAGTATCACTGAAAATTAAAGGGGAAAATTCCATCAATTCACGGATGTCCGATTCTTCATGTAAATCACACAGATAGTGTTCTTTGTCAAACCTTTCATTCTCCTGTTGAACACGCTTTAATTTCCGAACATTAAGTGGCGTGTTGTCTGGGTTCTTTATGTCTGTCACAGTAGAAAACTCATCACGGAGTTTACTAAAAATTCCATTCTTCAAGTTTGCAAAGCCATATTTGGTGCTATCTGATAAGTGTTTTTCTGGTAAATCAGCACGAAGAGGCCAATCACCACAGATAAGTTCCCCTGACACACCTTCATCATGTATGTCATATATCTCCGGTACACTAGCTGGCACCTTACCCAGAGGAGTGAGCAATTTTGTTATCATGTCCAATCCATGAAACTCTTCACCGAGTGTTAATTTAGGAACTTTCACAATGAAAGAACAACTATCTACATCGTAAGTCGCTGACTCAGATCCATTTTCGACAATTTTGCCTGGAAGATACAGCCTTAGGAAATATGGCTTGCAGTAGAATTCCAAAATGTCGTTGTTGATGTAGAATTCTGCAGAAGAAATACTAGCATGTGGCGTTTGTATCTCCACAATTATGGTGCTGTAATCTTGTTTTATTGTAAAACTTGGAGTTAACATTCTGCCTCAAAGGGAACCTAACTGAAAAAATGATTGTGAAATACTTTTTAACTAATTAAAAAACAGATTTAATATTTGTTATCAATTTATTATTTATGCACACTCTTACTATACAGCGATAAGTAGTGCCAAGATCTCGTTAACTGATAAAACTGGGTCGGTTATGCTAGCAATAACTAGATCAGAAGTCACAAAGTTCGACAAGGGAATAAACTTTTACACAATGGCCTCTGCATTCGTTGGAAATACTCATTTCCATCACACTTAGTGATAAATGTTTGAAATCCATATAACATTCAGTCAAACCTCGTTATATCCCAGCCCCTGTTACTAAGTAGCAAAGAAGATATTTTGCCTAAAAAATTCTTTAATTAGTTGTTGATTCTAAAAATAGAGGACATAGTTTAACACTGTATAAAGAGCGGTCACAATATTCATATACTGTAAGTGGTGAATGAGTAGAATCTGCCTGCATTAAAGTTTAAATCCTTAATCGACAATTATTTTGTGAAAAAATATGGGGCCTCTATGAGTGTACTTGCTTAACCCCTAAACATGGCAGTACAACACATTTTCATAAGTTAAAGCAGAATTTTAAAAAAACCAACTCAGTTCAGTTTGTTTTCACAATAATGCAAAAATACAGGGTATACGGAATAATAATAATGCAGTGGATCTTTACTTTAGATCGAAAAATTGACAGATTCATTGATTACCTCAGTATAGCGGCAAAACTGAGTCTGAGATATAAAATCACAATGACACGACCCGTCTCAAGTTGGTTTGTTATTCGACATTCGATTTTCAACACTGAACGTAAAAACAGTCGTAAATTTTGTTTGGCGTTTGAGATTCGGCAAGCCTACGTACAGACAGCGCTAGCGATGTGGGAAATCTTCCCATTTACTGAAGAAAGTCTACTGAAGAAAGTTTAGTTGTTCGTTGTTTCCTCGATGTCCACTCTATCTGGTTAGATACGCACAAATGAATATCACCATGCAAGACACAAGTGACGTAATCAGCCTTGATACTTTATAAACCGTTTATGACTATTGTTGTTTTCGTTAAATTTCCAGCACAACACCACTTCTTTTTCTTGTTCCATTGCTATTTCAACAAATTTGCTATTTCATCAAGTTCCAACAACAGCTTTGCTATTTGTGGATCTTCTGACTCAATTAGATTTTGGAAATTTACTTCTGTAATTAGTAGCACATTTCTTATCACCGTACATTTGAATAGATGCTCTGTCGTATCTTCTTCTTTACCAGAGAGTGGGCACCATAGATCTCCTTTAAATTTACTTCTATAATTACATTTTAGTGGTAGCATATTAAGCTTTATCTCTAAAACCCTTTTTGTCTGTTTCCGCCAGCTGTTTTCACTGTGCATGTCTTTACTATGACAAGTGCCAAGACTGCTCTGTCGCTCCCTCAGAATCATCAAATATTAACTCCTTCAGGACTGCACAATTCAAAACAAGTCTTACAAGACCTATCACTTTTCTGCTATTGCATGAGCATAGCCATAACTAAATGATTATAAATTAGGTACAATTCTATTCAGGTGAATCATGGCTGTTAATTGTCCAATGATGTTAATTATTTAAACATTTATAAGTGATGTAATTGGATAAAATTAAGAGAAACAAACTCTTTTCAGGCACTCCTATAGAGCCTATTGAGTATCTTAGTTTGATGTACACTTGCGTGATCGTACACACGCACACTATTTTATTGGTCATCTGCTTACTACAGCCCAAGAGAATTCTCTACTGCACATTGTTCCAGCAAAAGTTAGCAGATTAACCAGGAGAACTTGATGTAGTTTCATCTTTTAACAGGAAATTCTCCTTAACAATATAGTAGACTTGAGGCCGAAGTGTAGTGTTGTGTCTGGATAGCTGAAATTTTTTGCATTAGCTGATTCCACACAAGTGATACTGTACATTGCAACAGTGGAAACACTACATTTACTGAAAGCTTTTTTTAAATTTTTCATGAAGAATCGATTTTTAGTTTATTTAAGGCAAGTAAATGCATTTTCCATACAATTTTGCATGAACATCCTTTGTGTGAGAAGTGGGGGGGTGAGCACTGAACATTTGAATTCAATTCAAACCTAAAATTATCGATTCGAAAAATTTAGCCACGTATGTTCTTTATCATTTAACCACAGTTTCTGTGCAAAATTTTTATTAAATTAAATTATTGGTTTCACTGCAGAACACAGTCAAGTACTATGCATGATCTTTGTAAGACCGCTTTTTACTAGTGGTTCGAAAACTTGCTAGAAAATCTTACAAACTCAATTTGAATTTGAAAGTCACAAATTCGATTTGGTTCGAATTCTTTTCTAACAGACCTCTGCTCACCCCAACTTGCAATGATTATAAACTATAAAGTAATCGTTGCTCAGTAAGGTGTTCTTGTCAGGTATTCTTGTCCAAGACTGTTGCCTTCCTCTCTTGTGGAGATAATGGTGCATGCAACACAAATGTTCTTTGTATCAATAGCTATTTTTATTACTTAATTAATGCATTCTTAAGAATGTAAACTACCCATGATCCAAAATTTACTGGAATGTGAAGTAATAGAAGGAAGTTCACAAACCAAAAGAAAGGTTTTCAAGAAATGATTAAATCAGAGGATCTGCAAATCTTAAAGAAATTACTTGAAAGAAGTGCAAATGGTGATGGATATAAGGAAAAGAAGAGGTTTGCAGGTAATACTATGAAAAGAAAACCAAAGGTAATAGGAGGATGGTGCTGGTGAAAAAAGTTACTTGCATCTCGTATACGGAACGAAGAACATATGTGGCTTAAGTGCTGAATTATTCGATTTTATGATTTTAGGTTCGAACCGAATTTGATTCGAACGTTTGATGCGTTTATTTCACATGTTGATACTAGCCAATCGTTAATAATTTAAGGAGTTAACTGTTAACTGTGGTTTTCTTTCTTTTTTAGCCAGGCACTCATTGGTACAAAAAAAGTTTTTTGCAGAACTGAGCTGAACCAAAGATCGAAATAAGCCATAGCCCAGGATACATGATAATTTTGAAGGTTTCCTGTAATATAGAATTAATGGCGAGGTAGTCGGTTCTTCGTAGTTGTTTTGGTGTTTAAGTACAGATGCTGTTGAATCCTATTTCCGATGTCAAATTCATCATAGCGAATGTGAGGTATCATTTACGTAGTCTAGATGTGCAGTAAAATTGCCATGTATTAATAGTACTAGTATGTATTAGTCTGAATCTTTATACTGCACGTGGGTCGTTCGCGCAAGCTCGACATTTGCGTGCACAGTCTTCCATGTAATGTACAGCCTTATGTTGTGCTACCTTTAGCATTTCCATTGTTAGTTCGCTCATAATAGGGCGATTTTAACTAATTCGGTTCTACTTAATTTAGAAGCACAAATTTCCATGGGTGATTAATTAATTAAAAATTGTTATAAATCCGGCAATTAACTAAATTTTGATCCCAAACTTGAAAGATTGGAAATGTAAAAATATTTTGACACTGGAAATGCTGGCCACCTGAACCACTAGGAGATGCATTTGCCTAGCGGTTAAGGCATTTGCAATGTAAGCGCAAGGTCCCTGATTCAAGTCAAGACTGTCAAATCAAATCAAGTTTATTTTTCTCTGTAACATTTCAGGAGCGCATATGTATAATAAAAATATACAAACATAATTAGAGTAATAAACACTGTTAATAAAGTAAATGTAAAGTCAAAGAGATAGGGCGCCAAATTGACTAAAAAGTCCTCCAAGTACAATTTATCTGGCAACAAACTAGGTTAATTTGGGCACTGGTTAACATGGCAGATTAAATAATTATGTAAAGTTTTCTGTTAAGTGATTGTAGATAATTATCATCTAAATGCATAATTTTCATTATGTACTGAAGTTCATTATGGACTGCATCCCAACTTTTTTGCAATTTCCCCACCTTTCAAGTTTGTTATCAGTCGCTAGCAAAATTTAGTTTATTATCAGTTTCACTTTGTAACATCACTTAACCATGTGCTAGAACTTTCAATTTGACGAAGTTGATACATTGTCACAAACAAGTAGCATTGCCACCATTAAACTCTTTCTAGCAGTTTGTTCAATTCAATTTTTATTTATTTATCTCTTTTGAACACTATAACAGAACATCATTTATAACAGAATGAATAAATAAATCGTGAAAAATTGATACAGTAGATAATTACAGAACTAGAGAAAGGATAGCGAAAAGTCACCTAGTCTGCTATCCTCTGCCAGATATAGAAAATGATCTTTAGTGGGCATGAAAATTTAAGGTTATCAGTTTAATTTAGGAAGCATTATTAATTTTTAGAATTTTTTTATATATAACTAAGCAATCCAATATAAAGAAAAATAGTGATCAGTAGAATAGGGTCAATCTTGCGTAAACTAAAGAAATTAATATTTTAATTTTGAGTTAAAACAGGTCATGTCTTTCACGTAATAATAAAACATTTCGGATTAGGTATAACATTGGATCAACAATGAAAATTAGATACATTTTGATTATGAGTTCATGTCAAGGCCGGTTGTATAATAATAAATACACTGACTTGGGTTAAGATGTAAAATAATTTTCAACTTGCTGACTAGTGATCGATTATATTACATGTAATAAGTTTCGATTGTTTTTTATAATAACAGTTTTACAGCTTAGTAAAGGTCAGGTTTGTGCAGTGTACAACCCCTGAAACTTTACTTGAAAAACTCTGGAAAAGTGGTACCATGGCATAACTTTAATAGTTGCTATGTCTATAAAGAAGAGAAGAAAGAGACAAAGTATTCCCATATATTATAATAATGTGAGTAGTGGACACAGTTTACAATGTCATGGGCAACTGCATTCCAAGTATTATTGGCAGCTCAAGAACCATTAAATGACAAAATTAATTGAGTATTATAATTTTTATGAGCTGCAGATTCATGTTCTGCTATAGTATTTTGAATCTTATAATAACTAATATAGTCAAGTTTAGGAAGTTAGGTGAAGAAAATAAGATCTAGTTGAGTAAGAACTTAACATTAATCAAAGTCATTTAATGGCAATTGCTTTTTTAGTTTAGCGGTCAAGATTTAAATATTGTTAGAATTTTTAATATTACTATTCAAAGAATTCAAGAACTTAACAGCTTTGAATTTCATAGTAATTAATACATGAGTGGTAAGGAATCTGGGCATAAAACATAGATCACGAGTAGCTGATCTGGTTTCATAGTTATAGATTTCAGATATGGGATTAAAATAGTTAGAGAATAGTTGACGTCTTGCTTTTCTGATCTCATAGCGCCATTAGACTTTCGGCCGGCTCATAGCTGCTTGCAGTTCGCATGAGATCATTATAGTCCAGGTCTTTGGCTAGAGCTGCTTTCCATAGTTTATCATTAGATGTTCCAAATATTTGCGTGTCTTTGGTAGCATGCTTCTTTGTGTACTTTTTTGTATCACACTAGCATTGTCTGGCTAGTTTCTCTGCTTCTCGTATAAATTCTGTGAAGGTTTTAGTTCCTTGTTTCACATGCGTTAGTTTAAGCATTGCCATGGACTGATTCACATATTTTAAACATTCATTTTGTATTTTCTTTAGTGTATCTTTACATCTGTCTTGTACTATTCCTGCATCTGCATCATTGTAGCTAGTGACACCGGATTGTAGCTAATACCAGTTTTCTCCAGTTCTTGCCTCCCCACAGGAGTATTAAGTGTAGCTTTTGCTCATCATCATTTACACCAACAGAGCGTATCAGCAGCTTGGTTTGCTCAATCCAGTCTTCAAAAGGTTCTAGATATTGTGCCCAGATTGCATTCTTGCCCAGCTGCAACTAGGGCTGCATCAATCGCTTTCGGCATCCTTGTCTTGACCTCACTTTAATAACTAAACTCTATGTGTCAAAACATATCGTTATTGTTAAGATCCCTACTCCTGCTGAATTATATGAAAACAACTGGATTACACACTGATTAATTGGCAATTTAAAACACTTTGGACAGCGGGAGAGTTTTGTAATTCATATTGAAAATTAAGTCGTTCTGTGATGTGCATAAGAGTAGCAATGTATGCAGCAGAACAACTACAAGAAACCTGTAGGTTGTAGACCTGCATTTTGGTACCATCATTATGAATAAATTGAACTTCCTGGAGCTGGAGTCTGCTAACTGTTGATGATTTCTAGCTTTTGTAGCTAGAGTGGTCTGGCAAAGTTTTTACTTCCTCTATAATAGGCTTATAGAGTTTTATATTTGTTTTCAATAGTAACGATGGTATAAGTATATAATGTTTTTGATGATCATTGTTTAATAATTGCAGACATTGAGCATATTTGACATTCTTGGGAAGCGATAAATGTACCTGAGTCAGTCAGCTTTTTCCGTAATTGTTCGGAATACCTGAGAAATGGCTGAAGAAGATGACGAAGACCCCATTGTGCAGGAAGTATGTACATACATCATTACCTTCTTAAGCAGATGTCAGAGCTACCTAATACCATTATAAAGTTGGATATTTTTGTGGAAGCAATTTTTTTCTGCGAATTAGACTTTAAGTGTTGTTGTTTTGTTATAAATACTGTATTTTTATAATTTAACAGATTGATGTGTATCTTGCTAAAAGCATGGCAAAAAAGTTGTACTTATTTCAGGTAAGTTGCTGCAATACTTCACTTTTGCTCGTACATAAAATTAGTTGCTCATACAGTTCATGATAATGACTAGTCTGGGGACTAAGGGACTAAGAATTTTACTGTAAGTTGTGTAAAATGTGGCTACCGCAGTGGAGAGACATTTGCTGCTGGAGTGAATTTCTTTAATGGTACCATTAAAACTTTATTTTAGGCTACAAACTTACTTTTCCCGGTTGACCTATGCCTTCCTATTTTACCCTATATTGTTAAAGGAAGACAGAATGATTTTTCGTGCACTACTCCACTTTCAAGTGCGGTAAAAACTATGCGTATTAACATCAATAATACTGCAAAAGTGTTATTAATGGATTAATGGATTAAAGTAAATAATAATAATAATTTAATTTAATCTGATAACTAAATAATGGATTAAAATCTTAATTAACTTAATAGTGAGCCCAATTGTTAATGGCATCACAAACGAACCTAAATTTCAATAGCAAAAACATTCCATGAGCATGTTGTACGTATTTGCAACAGTGAAATTGAGGTACAGCACTATTGAAAGAGATTCAGTGTGTTGTACTAAAACTCGTCAAGTTTTAAGATGCAAATTCACATTTCAAACTTACTGCTGTGCTCATGTATGAGCTGTCGAATATGTGCAGTATGTCACAAATAAACACCTCTGAACTGGGACATACAGCACCTCGTTTTTTGTGCAACGCGTCTCTGAAATGCAGCAGGCACTAGTGCCCGTGTTAGGCACTGGCAAATAGCGAAATGCATATAATAGCGAAGAACTAGAGGCGCGAATGCGAACTTGCATTTGTGTAGTAATAATTCTTTCACGTAAGTCATTTTTGAAAAAATGGTATTATTCCATTCACTATTTTAAAGAGTAGATTGTTTTGACCTACAGTTTAAGATTAGGACCTGTTTTCCTTTAATATAGGACTAGCATCCCTGAACTTTGCATGTCTGTAATGTACATCTTTAGGTACTTCACATTAGTATATCATACTATCAGCTATTAAGAATTATAATAAACTACATTAGCAAGCTGCGAAAGTGGACATAAATGTAAATATAAAACTGTTTGTACTATATGTGTTGACAAAAAGTAAGAAAATAGGCTTGTGATGATGAAAAAAGACTCGAAGTGGATTTTTATGCTTCCAGTGACATGCTTGCTATATTCATGTGTATGTCGTATTTGTGTTATGGTATGTTGGTATTAACAGGTCAAAAGGACTTGTTTGATATTAATTATTGGTGCCTCCTTTTGGTGTTGTATAGTGAAGATTTTTGTATTTTAATGGTCAGTTGTAAACTTAGCTATTTATATCCTTATATTTATTACTTGTAACTTTACATTAGTTTGTTGTTGTGCATTTTGTATAAATTGCTTTTGTATTCAAAGAACAAGTTAGACTAAGCGTTGAATATTTGTTTTAGTATCCTATTCGCCCTGCTGGAATGACTTACGATGACACGACCGTATTGGCATCAAGGATCAAACCTAATCAGAAAAAGGTATTTTAGCATTGTCTGTGCTAAAAGAATTACCTTATACACAAATTTTATTGCATATAAAATTATTATTTATTATTAAGAAAATTATGGCACACAACTTAATAAAAATAGCCTTGCTACACTGGCAAATTGCAAACAGGTGTTTTTTGTGCAAATTACAACAAACTTTCAGTGCTCTGTGTAACACTGCGCAATGCTGTTTAACCTGCAGAGGGAAAACTTTGTATGTTAATTCCTTGAATTTGGTATCATGTTTAATTCTAATTCTAGGTTGAGCTGGAACTTGCAGTCAACACGTCTAGTTCAAACTACTCATATAGCAAAGGTCAGCAGATTGCTTTGAATGTTGATGGCTCAGCACATGGAAGCGATTCTGCATTCTTTGATAGCGATGTTATGAATAAACAAGTACTAACGTCTTCCCCCTTTGAGTCTAAGACCATTCAGTATGCTGCCGGTGTGCTTTATAATGGTATGCATCTGTAACGATTATTTAACTATGACATATTTTTTTTTAATTATTGGAATGCTAGCCAACAATAGAAAAATTATTGTTCTTTTTATTTGTTGCTAAATCCACTTCTGAACTTGTTTGAATCGGCAACATTCGTTCAGTAAAAGACACAGTCAAATGATCTATTTTCCAAAAACAAATTCTATGTGAAACAAGGGTATTTAAGATAACTGTGTGGTTTTGCGGTTTTAGCCTAATAACTATTGGTTTTATAGGAGAGCTACACATTACACCTTTAAATGGAGTTCTGCAGCTGAAACCCAGTTTTTCATATCTAGATCGAGCAGATACCAAAGTTAAACAGGAGTTGGGAGCTACCAAAGATGAAGGTAATGACTATGTGATGTCAAACAAGAGCTCTTGTATGAGAAAATAAAATGTGGCGATGAACTACTGACAGTTTTCTGCTCTGAAATTTCTGCCATATCCAATTTATTTGTTTTTAGAACTTTACTAAGCATAGCTTTTACAATATCCTATGTATCATATTTGTAATCATAGATCAGACATATTTTTGCCTTTACCTGCTTCTGGAGTTTTTGTGTTAGAAACATATTTAAGATAATCTATATGTTACGAATAGATTATGGTAGGAGTAGAGGTGGTAATTATACTAAATTTGTAACAGATATCCAGCCTTTTTACTGGTTCCAACTTTCGTTTGTAAACTGCTTATAAAATTTTACAAGAGAGCCTAAAGTTTTTCTGACTATAGGTGAAACTGTAATGAAAACACAAAAATGTATATTTACTATTTTTATCTGTAGAAATGAATTTTTTCTGTATTTCGAGGTGACTTATCACAAGAAGAAGAAGAAGCTAAACCAGTTACAGTTAAATACGCTAGACATGAGTCAGATCAAGCAAAAGCACGAAGAATGCAATCCTATGAATACATAACACAGCAAAAAGCTACAGAACCCTGGATTGACCTACAGTATCATTCCTATTTTGTAAGTAGTTTTTCGTCTAATAATGTTGTTAGTGCTACTAAAATGTATTACATTAATAGTATGTTTCATGTGTGTTTTTTCCAATTTTTCATTTACTCTGGCCTGATTAAGTTTTGGGCATGGGTAAGAGTTTTGCTGTATTTACCAGGTGTGCATGTGACTAAAGATTTTTATGCACTTGATGACATACACGTGTCACTTCAAATTTGGCCAAAATCATGTTTATATTTAGCTATGCAAGAGTTGTTAAAAAGTATGGAAATATTTGCGAGGCGTATCGGTACAGATAACTCTTTGTGTAAAGGTATCACATGTATACTGAATACATGAATTTTATACTATATGTTGTTAAAATGATTGTATTATTTTTCAGAGTTCAAAAAGTAAGAGACAGCGAGAGCAGTTGTATTGTGCTAAAACTGAGGTAGATATGAGTGAATTCAATGCAGAACCAAGAGATTATTTAAACATACTCGCTCCAGAACAGTCAAGTGACACTAGGTATAATGCAAACAATCCAACAGTTGTCATTTTAACGACAGTATTAAATGAAAGTACAAACATTTGTGGTAATATGAATTTGACAGTTCACACAGTTTAGTACACTAAATTTGTATGTTTAAGTATGGTCAGTGAATACCAGGAAAATTATTTTACCGTAATATTAATTCAAAGAGAAAATTTATCATATTTTAAGTTCTTGTAGTAAAACTTTTGATTTTTTAACTGCTATGGCCGAGAACACATTTAGATAATTGATGTAGATAATCATACAGTATACAACCTGCCTGGTTATTGTTACATTGTATGCAAGATTACTTGATTTGTCGCTGTTTTCATAGGTAAACTTTTAAGAGCCTGAGATTGCGTGACTCGTAAATAAATATTACAGTCAGACCTCGTTATAACGTCCCTTCATAATACCAGACTTGCTTAATGCCCAGATTTTTAGCAAAACAAAATATCTGTATTTGTGTAGACCGATGCATGTATTAATGCACCTCTTTATAATATCAAACTCGCTATAACGTCAACTTTTTTGCCGTCCCAAAGTAGGCGGTATAATGAGATTTGATTGTATATATAAAACGTTTGAATAATCTATTACTCGGTTGGAATAAAATCAGCTGTACATATAAGCTTGCAAATGCAGTTAATCAATTTTGATTAAATAAATCCGCAGCTCAGATTGCTTGTAACAAAACTTGCAACTAATTTTCAGTGAGAAGCCAGACTTACCCAGCAATGTTCTATCCATGACACAACTGAGGACTATGCCAGTCAGTGAACAGATAAAAACTCTGTTGCTTAATGGTATAAATGATTTATTTGTCTTCTGCTTTATATAAAAGTGTCCAAGAATTTGTGGGAAATTAGATTTTGACATTATTATTATTGTGATACATATATATAATTTATAAATACATTATATAAATATATAATAATACAGAGAAAAGAGATTATAAAGTAAAACATTAATATAAAGAAAAATGATTGTATTATATATTCATATCATATACTAGGATTATATATATTAATGTATAATGGTATTATATAGTATATAATAATCGAGTCTGTAATCATCAAGATTTCATCAAGTATATGGATTCTGGTCTTACGTCATATATGCATTATTGCAGCAAAAGTGATCAAGTTCGTACAGTTGATGCAATTGTTGCCAAGAGATACAGATGAAACTGTTGCTCTTCGCTCGCTTCAGCAAGTAGCTATACTTGTCCAAGGATGCTGGGTTGTGAAAAGGTAATATTTCTTCCTGTAAGCTAATAATAAAATTTTATTAGTCTGTAACTTATCTCATAATGCTGATATTATTCTTAATACAGTAGGCACCACTTAATAGACTCTCTTTGCGATGGAAGTATTTTGACCCAGTTAATTGATTGACTCAATTAGCCAACGGGTGTAGCACATTATCACTGTAAAAGTATGAGTCAACACTCATCACCTTAGTATGCATTGCAAAAGCTTTGAATGAATTTTAGAAAACGAATTAATGTCAAAATTCCTATATGCAATTATTATTTAAGAATACTAATTTATATAAGTGAATAGTAAAAAAAGAAAATAAAAAAATCGCTCAAATCTGATTATTACCATTAGAAATTACAAAAATTCTTTGCTTCTTCATGAAGAAGTTGGTTTACGAAATTCTCATACTGATATAAATGTTGGAAATCTGTGGATGTATGCTTTACATGTTCATGCAAGACACCTAGTCACCTAGTGCTTGATATGGGTCAGTTATGCTGTGTTATTTGAGTCAATTACCGTCAGTTTTCATATACTTTTGAATAGGATTTTTGAGACAATTAAGCGACTGATTCTATTAACCGTGAGGCTAATAAATGGTGCCTACTGTAATATTAATATGACTTGGGGTCGGCAATTTGCTTTGGAGGATGACAGTTGGTGATCTAGGTTATGGTTCGGAGTTTATTTTTCTCCAAATTGTTAACTTAAAATACTACTAGCCTCATAGTTATACAGCTCTGTTATAGTGAATTAGATTGGTTTGGGTGGATTGCATTTAACTTTAAGTTTTTCTCCCTAATTTTTTAACTTCATTCAGCCAAAATTCTGCTGACTCATTTGCAAACAATACTAGATTGTGCATTTATGCTTTTTTTATTTTTGTGACCAAAACTTGGAGCAATCATGTGAAAAACACTACATTTAGTAGAGCAGTATGTGAAACGTTGTGTGATTTTATTATGTTTTCATTATCATCAGACTATCATGTTTTCTAATTCGATTGTTAAATGAATTTAGCAGTCTTGCAAAATAATGATTACTTTTGAGAAAAAAAATTTCAAGATCATTATTTATTTAATAGTAATCCATTTTTCTTTAGTGAAATTTTGTACCCAAAGGAGACTTGTAGTTCACACAGTGGAGTATCTGCTGAAATCTTGTGCCGGGCTCGTAATTACTTGGTGAGCGAAACTGTGCTATTGTAAAATCATTAACTTGCAATAATATTTATAGTATTGTACAGTAAGTCTTGGTCTGATGACTTTCCACTTAGCAATGTTTTGTTTAGCTACTACATGTCATAAATACTAAACAAACTGCCAGACGGCAAGAACATCTGCGGTTTTGCTGAATCGTGACTGTGAAAAGTAACTGCTGTGTAGAAAGATAAGATCGTTTAAACAGCAGTAAGTGAATTATAATGGTACATTGCAGATTGTAGGACTAGCTAAGGTTTTTGAGTACCCAAACCATGTGAGCTTATCACTTTATTCATGGTGATCTGAAATTTTATGTAAACTCTTTAGCTGCTGCACTAATTTTTCAATTTATAGTTAGTTTTTACCTTGTAGTAAACAAATAATGCATGTGATGAACAATAGAATTCACAAAATGTTTGCTTTCTATAAGCTATACATTAGAGGTTTTTTAACCCTTTTACATCATTTCCTGTGGAAGGTAATAATTCCGATGTTTGTTTAATGATGTGACAACATTATTAAGCGAGGTCTTATTGGAGCCTTTTCCATGATAGAAATTTCTCTTAAATGTTATCCACTACAATGTTATCCCCTTGTAAACAAGGCATGGTTGATAGGAAGAAATTAGGACATTGGAAGTGATTTGTAATGTGGGAATTTAGTGCGAATATTGATTTGAATACTGAGTGATTAGAATTAATATATCAGTATTATCGTACTTCTAGGCATGGAAATTTACACAGAGTAGATTTGTGACTAGGAAGGAAATAACATCTGTTATTAAGGTTAGTAAAATGTTTTTCTGATAAGTTCGGGAATTTGTTTTTTATATAAGCCAGTTGCACACTCATCTAACATGATGCTGTTGTAAAAAATGTTTTGCTTTACCTAGAAGATGTATTGTAATTTGTGATTACACATTGTATTTTACATCCGGCAACCATAAAGCTTCTATTATTTGCCTGCTTTGTTCATTTGAAAGTCAGTTGTGTGTTTGTTGCAAAATTATATGCACAAAAGGTTCTTTCTTTTTCACAATATAAAAACAGCTTATCAAATATAAATTTTATTATTAGATTTGCAATGTTTCTTGATTGCTGTGTGTCTTGGATAAGTACAAGAATTTATGAAGTTTTTCTGTTTTTGTAGCTTCCCCAAGATGATTTGAAAGAAATGTTGGAACAGATGGCTAAAATAAGAGTCCATCATGGCTGGGAATTTTTACAAACTTACGATAACGATTTCATTTATAGGTATATATTGTTGGTATAAATAACATGCATTTTACATTATTTTTGCCATTTATGTATTTCTTCTTTTACCTCTTCTTCTACTAATTATGTCTTGATCTATCATTAATATTGGAGTGAAGAACGTTTGTCTGTTTATTCAAAAATTTTGCGCCCATATATTTGAGACTGCATTAAGAACAGGGCAAATCACTTGTTTTAATTGATTAAATCAATTCAAATATGTATTTCTACTGAAGCCTATTAATTTGTTTTCCTTCCCATGAAACACATTTTAGGTATTTTATTCAGGTATCCAGAAATTGTGCAGCGGCAGCAAATGCTTATGGATGGAAAATACCAACAACTTTGCAAGTTACTCAAGCTGTCAAAACACGAAGGCAAGTATTATCATATGTTTGGTGTTTTGGTGATTTAATATCAGCGAATTAGTTCATTACATAATTTATATTTTTATCTCTTTTTATACAAAAATGTACTGTGGCATCATTCTTCTTAAACCCCATGTTTGTCTATTTACCAAGATGTGAAATGTTAACATGCTGCATCCAAGGCTTGAGATTTAAAATGAATAATTGTATTTTTCATTTATCTTTGTAGCAGTTATGTGTTTGGCCACAGGGCTGAGACCGGTTAAGGATTCACTTAACTGGTTAATTTTTTTCAGTTAACCATTAACCAATTAATCAGACCTAGGCAATGTCGGACGCCTTCTGTAATTTTGCTGACTAGGTCATTTTTAGAACCAAATAAGTAAGAAATTTACAACTCGAACATATCAAGTGAAACTTTAGAGGAATATGTTCAAATGATAGTGAAACTTTTATACATAGAAAGTCTACACAGAAAGTGAAAAGTCTCTGTTTGTAAGGATGCCAAGTGTTGTTACACTAAGTGTAACACTTTCCTACATAGAAATTGAAAAGTCAGTGTTTGTAAGGATGCCAAGTGTTGTTGAACTAAGCATAGCACTTTCCTACATAGAAATGAAAGGTTTCTATTGTAAAGATGCAGTGAATCTTCAAATTATATATCATTTATATATAAAAACCTTTTAACCAGCTAAAAAAATTAACCGGTCCCAACACTGTATTTGGGTAAATTAGAGTTGTGCTATTAATAATCAAATTAAGACAAAAATTGATAGGTGATGTTTCAGACTGATATCACAGTAGCAGTTTAAGTAGTGCCAACATCGTTTTACAAATAGCACTTAACTGTTGTTTGTGTAAATTATGTATTGGCAACAGTTGCACTTCTTACATGGTAGCAATTGCTTATTAAAAACTGTCCAACAACTTTCTTGTCTTTATGAATTGCCGAATTGCCAAGATTTGACTTCCTGCAAGACATACAGGTGATGCATTGTAAGACTCTGCTAAATGTTGTAATGTATGCAAGTCATTGATGTCAATGTGAGTTGTATATATTGGTGATAGCCATTCCTGTGATGAGTTATTTTGACAAATCAGTTCAAGGTTTCGCTGCTTTTAGTTTTGTCAAAAGTATCGGTTCTCATCTTGCAGTGAGTTCTATTGCTTGGTTTTTGTACAAATTAGAAATATATTGCTGAAAATTAGAAATAGCTAGTATATATGTATGTATAAATAGGATGTATAAATAATTTATATGACAGCTAATTTACAATTAGATTACCATTGGTTAGTAAGTACCACCTTTTTTTATTTTTACATATTTAGGTGCAGTCGATGACTCTGCACCAAAAGTTGCTCGTTCGCGACAGAGAAGGAAATCTCACTCTAGGTCACAAGGCACAGACAGTGAATCAGACTCAGCAATGATGTCTGGTGGTGAGATAGATGATAGAAAATCGTCTTTATCTGCAAACATACAAAACAGTGTAAACTATAATGTGCCTAATGGTCCCGGTGGTGACATGACCAAGGATTTGAAAACCGAACTTACAAGCTTTGTGCAAGATAAACTGTACAGTAGATACGTTTTGACATTATCGGAACTGCGCCGTCAGTTAGCACTGAAATTAGGACAATGCCCACCAGGGCACGTATTAGGAAAGGGTGTTTCAGATACATTATTAGCACAAACTGCTCTTGATGTTGGAGCTAGGCAAGTAAAATATCAGGTTTGTTTACTTTTATATTGTTTCTTAACATTAGTCATCATATTTTAAATGATTTTTTGTAATCAATGTAAAAGAAGGCTACTGACAAACAAAATTTAATGCTTCCTGGGTATAGGTGAAATACTCATTGTTTGTCTAAGCATTTGTTTTAAAGTGTTAGTATTTCTTACACATGAGTGCACGAGTTCCTATTTATCTGCAATATAATGTCTGTATCTTCCTTTTTGACATTAAGCAAAAAGTGCTTTGTAGAAATTTCTTATATTTATTTT
This sequence comes from Tubiluchus corallicola, assembly GCA_030141605.1. Classification (NCBI taxonomy): domain Eukaryota; kingdom Metazoa; phylum Priapulida; class Priapulimorpha; order Priapulimorphida; family Tubiluchidae; genus Tubiluchus; species Tubiluchus corallicola. Next base: position 1,558,170 of record JAQGDQ010000005.1, read on the forward strand.
GACTGTAATTGCCTGTAATTGGCAGCATTGCAGTAACACTCATTATGAAACATGCTTAACACAGTAGTGCTACATACAAGGTGGTGGAGCTATTGTAGAATTACTGAACCCTTTCTGTGTTTGATATTCATGAGTGAAATGGCCTTGTTAGGTCAGCCAATTCTTTTAAAGAATTTTGCTCTTGTTTTGGCGATCACAAATAAGTTGTGACTCTTTGAGCATAAATTGTTTCCATTACCTGGAGTGCCAGAGAATTAAAAAGGGACAAACAGTAGTTTCATCAGTCTTTTAATCAGTCAGTAAAAGCTTTTCTTTTAGAAAAGTCAAGATCAGTTGCATTTCATAAATTCAAAACAAAAAACCAGTTTAGTCAGAATGAAACAATGTTTAGTGCAGAAGTCTTTGATTTAACTTTATAATTTGTTTTGCAGTGGTCTAATAATTCATTTGATGAGCCTCTGTATGTTGTTACAAAAACAGGTGACATGTATGACGAGGTAAGAGTTTTACAATTTAGAGTACAGAAATAAACATTTGGTTTCATTGTAATGTGTTAATGTATCTACGTAATGATTGTGAGTTCATTCCATCATGTATTTGTGTGACTGCAATTTTCTTATGCACCATGATTTTTAGTTAGATTTTTTTTCAAAGAAATTCTCTCATGCTAAATATTCTAACGTAATTTGCAGGTTATTATTGAGTGTATTCAGCTATAGTGAAACAGATTGCAGTAGAAGTAACAGTGACTTAGTCAAACAAGTTTTTTGCAGGGCATTGTACGCTAAATTTGCAGTGATATTCACTTTACTTATAGTTAATAGCATAATAGCATAGTAACAACTGTATTTAGTGAAAAATGATAGATATGTTTGATAGTACTTTTAAATAACTTTTTGCAAGTGAGTTTTTAGGTCTAACGGGTTACATTATTGAGTGTGGTTTTAGCTTTTAAGAATACTTTTCAGCTTTCGTTAACTGCAACTGCAGAGTTCTTAGCAGTTACAATTTGACAACATTATCTGGTGCTGTTTAATATATTAGGGTAAAATTATTTGTTACTAGGTTCGAGAAAGCATATTGACCATGTTTCAGTCATCATCTAAGTTTAGAATTGGCCAACTTAAAAAAAAGTTGGTTGAAACTATTGGAGATACTCCACCAGAAAGTGATCTTAGGAAATTACTTCGGGTAAGTGACATAAAACGTCGAAAATGAATCTCAGTTTTTAATTTGCATTTAGATTGGGTGAACATTCATTACAAAATTAGGGTGGTGCTGGACAAAATTAAGAAAAGCTTAAATTTGAATAAATAAAATTTTTCACTTTTTGAGTTCAAATCGAATATGTATTACTATTGTTGTGATTCTGTTTGTTTGATTGTTTTTTAGTTTTCATCTAAACTTTGTCCATATTCTGCAGTAATGCCAGTCTATAATATACTGTAGAACAAATTTGCTTGTTAAAAACTAAATCTGTTCCTGATAATTAAATTATTTGCTTGTCTCATTGTTTTTTAAATTCACATTTTTTTGCAGGACTACTGTGTTTCTAAAGCAGGATATTACTACCTAAAAGGAACTATATCTGTGGACAGCTAGCATCTAGCAAGAATTTAGATGGTTTTACTCACTACGTGAACTTTCTGTCTGAATCTTGAGTTGAAAATGCATCCTTTTTATTATGTAACCTGTTTCATGTGGTTGTACGTAGTGCTTAAACAATATCAAAAAAGTCACATTATCAATGTTACTTTGGGTGTAAATTCATTTTCTGGCGTGTTAGTTACTGCAAAGTTAAAACATAACATTTAACTGGAAAAAAATGTTATGTAAATTGTGTTTATCATACACATTAATTATGTAGTCTGCTGCTTCAAAATTATTTCAAGTGTCGAATTTTACATATGAATTTTATAACATTTTGTCTATTGAAAGGTTTGTCCAATACGTATGTATAGGAAAACGACAAAAGTAATCATTATTTTATTCCGTGAATATTCACTATAAATTTTATTATGGTAGAGCAATGTTTCACCAGTAAAGCTGGATAAATCTAGGTCTTCAGACTGTTTGATTTACAAAAACTTAGAAAACAGGATACGCTTGACATTCAGTCATGTTATTTATATTCAATACGACTTTGAAATAAAAACTGTTAATACAAGCGAGGTACTTTGGAAATCCATTTTCTTACAATATGTAGACTATACAACTGTACATTTATACCTGAATACACCTATACAACTGTATATTCATACATTTTACAAAGGCACTGTAGAATATTATGTTCAGCATTAGCATGTAGAATAACAAGAGGTATTTACACAACAAGTAAGCAGTTGTGTTATGCTATGTGAAGACAGCATAATCAATATTATATTGTGCTTCTGATTTCGCTTTGAGAAACTTGCCGTCACATGAAAATTTAGTTTATATATTTTAATGTTACAACACCTTTTACTAATTAACAGCAATTTTTATTGATGGCATCACAATAGTTGTATACTAGTGATTGTGATTGCTTGTTATCTTGTGTTGGCATCTATTGTCAAAAAGGAAACGTAGATGCGGTAGTTCTCTTTTGATGCTTACATTGCCACATGATGAGTCTTGATTTGTGTGATACAAAGCTACACAAATATAATGGGTGGAATTTATTTTGATTTCAATTCTAAATATTACAAACCTTCGAGCTGTTTGCTAGCTCATTTAAGGAATATCGTATATGTCTAAGTATTTTCATGTTAGTCAACAAACAGTCAATTAGCCTGCACTAGTACAATGTGTTTTCGTAACTTTCTGTTAGGGGTTACCAAAAGAGCAAGTAACAGCACAAAACAATTTATTGGAGGTAGCATACAAAACAAAGAATAGAACATATATCCAGCCCTCAAAATTTAGTGTGAAGCCGCTTGCCTTTCGCACAGTTTGCAAGTCTTCAGAGGTATGATCGAAGCAGCAACTGAAGAACGTTCCAGCATATCTTGCAGATGTCTCATAAGCTTGTCTGTTGAATACCAATCGATGGCATGCTCTTGGATCATCTTAGCATCCACTCATTCTTTCAGGATAGTTCCAATTTGTTTGGCTGGTTGCGGTACAGTGAATTTCCAAGTCATTGAATTCGATGGAAAAATTAATTCAAGCCTTTTCAGGTCACTGCTCCTATCATCGATACCCTACAGGCTGTAAGTCATACGAAGGCTTCATACTAAATGTTGACGGGGTGATAGACTCTTTATTCAGCAACGCTTTGAGTGGTCACATTGTGTGCTTGATTGCAAAGAAAAACAACACGGGACTTAATTTATATTATTATTATCTTTATTCGCGCATGAATTCAGATTTACGTGACTCACATAAAAAAATTAATACAGACTGCAAAGGGTATTAAAATTTTTTCCATAAAAATAATTATGTGCAGATCATAGAAAAAATGAAAAACGTCTAGAGAATTAAGACGCGTATAAAATCGTACTCTATAATTATATTAACACGTATTTCATTAATAATGCAATCAATATCATGTGACTCGAACACAACGGTGTAGCTATTTTCACGCAAACCAACCAGTTCTCTTAAAACACTAACTTTTCTTTTAACATCTACAGGAATGTTTTTATAGTACAATATCAGCAACTGAGTCACAAGTCTTATTTCTGAGCAGAATGTTTCATGCAGTAACATTGTTACAAAAGGACGAGAACGGTTTACAAATAGCAGTGTGACCCACGTGACTAACTATTGGCCACACAATGATTTAAAACACTGTTTGCAAAGTTGCCGAATCTTAATTGAAAGCTTATTTCTGAAGGTAAGCAATCAGAAACAAGACAGTGATATTACAAGGTGTTCTAGGAGATAAGCGCCACGCCATTCAAAGAGCATCTCTCCAAGCAGCACCTAATTTGGCAACATAGTAACTAGACAGGTTCTATAAGGGTTCGGTAAAAATTGCAACAGTACTGTACAACACCGTTAAAATTAATATGATGCACTGGTGACTGGTCACCTGTCAAATTATTATAGGCTGGATTTTAGGAAAACAAAATACTATTTCTAAATAATGAAACATGGTGAATTCAACAGTGGTAGTATTCTGCCCTTCAGACTTCAGAGCCTTGAATTACGGACCACTGGTGACAGGGTGTCAGGTTCCCTTTACACTGAAGCTTAAAATGTCAAGGACAATAGTATTACATGATGTTAACTATTATGGAAAATAGTTTTTATTTGAAAAATAAAAAAGTTGTCACATAAAACATCTCCTGTCACAGAAGCAGAATCTTACTACAGTTTTTGACACAGGCAAGTCGTTCACTAGTAATTAAGCCTTTTCCCTACAATTAATTAAGATTGAAAAGGCACGACAAATGAAATTATCGTGTGAAAGCATCCTGGCACAAAGTGCACTAGGACTTTTCCTATGATGGGTCAAACCTTAATTAATGTTCTTTCAAAAGCGATGGACATTGGAAGACAATTCTTCAAACACATTTCTGTTAAGATCTTCTGAAATGCTTCAACGAGATTTTGCATGTATGTACTACACACATCTACAGCATTACATTTATCATAACAGTCATAATTATTATGTAGTTCTTGCATCTCCTCTGTCACTGGCAACTTTAACTGGGAAAATACCTCTTTTTGCTCGTAAATGCAATGAGTGCACAAGTCTTTGTCTGTGACAATGAAATGTACGGTACTAAAACATGTTCCTAAAGTGCATAATTATGATATGTTAATAGTATGTCAAAGTCATTAGTCATTATGTATAGTGCTTGATGTTAAGTTCTAAAGAACACTGTATATACTCAACGCATTCTTGTTACTCAGTTCTTTGTAAGCCATGTAAAAACTCCAAGTTCTTGGTATAAGATCTTGAAAGCACTGCTCTTCCTTTTCAGCTTGTAAGGTTTTCAGAAGGTAAAAACTGTTTTAAGGATTAAGAACACCAGGTTTTATAAAAAAATAAATTTGTAAAGAAACAGATGCAGGTTAATATGTAATAAAACGGCATTTTTATTTAACACAAGGAAAACGAAAATAGTTATAGATTCTTTCATGATTTATCATAACGTTGATAATAAAAATGAAATGTATTTTAATATACATAATGATTGTCATTAAATTCTAGCTGATTTAGGATATTGTTTATGTTTCTATACTTCAACAGTAACTGTTATGTTACCATGTTGCCGATTAGCAGCTAAAGTGATTTCCGCTCAGACCATAGTTTCAAAAATCGGCTTGACGAGCGCTTTTATTCTATGGAGCCGTAGCATACTATAATATTGATACCTATGCTTGCTGTCGTTGTTCTTGCCAACATGGTAGTTTCTTTATAATGTGCTTTGTTAGTTGCTGATACTAATGTTTTTTTGGTGTAATAAAACAATTAACCTGAAGTCCCAAGGACTGTCATCCCAAGGCTGCAGAGCTTGTAAATGGTCAGTAAATTGTAAAATTTTTATAAAGAAACATTTTTGCCCCTTTCTAAGGACGACTGGAGAGGTGACTTCCCCTGCCTTGCTTTTGGACAAAATTAAGTCATTAAACATTGACTAGAAGTAGCATAAAATTATCTTTTGTAGGTGTCACAATTAAAAATTAAAGTCAATCCTCCAGCTCGAAGCAGGACGCGTGGTCTTATCTCTATGTGTTTAAAAAATTGACCGCTAGATACCACCACAATTGCTTAATGTTAGGGCGGTAAACTCCAGTCCAGTCCAGGTTCTAGAAAGCTAGCAAGTGAAAAGTATATAAAGTTTTGGAGGCAGTGTCATCAGTGTTTTAAAAATATAGTAGACTTTATATAAATATTATTTTATCACACAAGCTCACTTTCTCTATTACTGACTGGGTAAACTGAAGTGAAATGTCTCTGCCGGACGTTATTCTTTCTGATGATTTGCCTCCCGAATTAAGGTAAACTTCTACTGGTATATCTAGGTAAGGCGTTGATTTGAGAACACGAAGTAGTGCTTTTATATGCTCGACATTTATGTTCATTTAAAAATAGGTGTACTTGTCAATACTCGCACGGCGGATGAAATTCCTGATTCGAAGAATACCCCATATACCCTAGCTGAATAATCAAATGGAAATTAAAATTTTGCAGTTTTCAAGAGATGAAGACAAAATATGCGGATGTGCTTCAGCAACTTCATGCTATCTTTCCTGGTGTAAAAGATCCTGTGCTTTGTCTTACAATTGCTGCTCATCATCACAGAGCCGAACAGTCAGAGCAGTTGTTGCTACAGCATGTGACAAATGACTTGCTTGAGCTTCACACATACAAGTAAGGAATTTAGTTTTTCAGTCTACAAAATTTTGCAGTGTAGTTTTAGTGATGTGCATTCATAAGTTTTACATGTATAATTACATTTTTATTTATACTTGTTCTTGCACATCAAAATGCGTAGCTCATCAAAATGAACTGAAAAGTCACATAAAGTGGTAATACGAGGTTTGTTTGAATCAGTAAAAAGGGAAAACAAAAATTATTTTGCCAGGGCAGCACTACGTTCATGCACAGTAGAGAAAATACCGGAATTTTCCTTTTAAAAGCCTTGTTGCTATGGTACCGAGCTTGGAAGTATGGTTCAAATTTTCTGCATGTGTGTGATGGGATTTGCTTGTGAAAAAACTGTGTGACGTTAAAATGTAAAAGAAAGTCATTATTAAATTGTTAGTGATTTTGTAAATGGTTACACCAGTTAGCGGACGGTTAGACGTTTAAACGGATAACTGTCTCATCTTTATTTATCATTATATATATATCATTAATCGTACATATATATATATATATAAATATATATATATGTAGAGAGAGAGAGGAGTGCCCTTTAATTTTATTACCATTGCCATGAATGTTGTGTTTTCATTGCCGTTACTTTCTTAGCTTGTTTGTTTGTTAATAAAATTATGCTAAAACTGCTTCAGCGATTTTCATGAAACATTTTGGAAGGGCAGGATATGTGAGGAGAAAGAATTCTATCAATTTTGGCAGTGGCTGATTAAGAATTGTAAAAGAAAATCAGTTTTCAATGATTAACTATAGGCTTGCATGGGGAAAATTCTGCGTGTAATGTCGCAATTGAGCACTGTAAAAAAATTACCAACAGTGGTGCATGTCAGAAATCAGCTGACATGAGAACATTTGACCTAAGTCACTATGTCATTTATTAAATTTTATGTTTTATTTCTTTTGCAATTGATTTCTGACGCACCTATTGAATTTTGTTTTTGTTTTTATTCACTACTTTCTAGGAACCTTACTAATGCCTTCAATTCCAAGAGGAGAAAAAAGTATCAGAGAACTCGTCTTCAGTCTCATGACCATAGTAACACTCAGCAAAATAAAGTTAGGCCATCAGGTAAATCAGTTAAAATAATTAAGTTTCAGCTTTGTTGATTACTGTTCTTAGTAGTTGTACTGATGTTATATATGTTTTTTGTTCCCAGCTTGTTAAAGAATTGTAGTCAAACAACGAAAGACAAACACTAAACCTAAACCAAATATTTGGCTATTTCATGAAACTTATGTTTATTTTATAAATTTTACTAAAAAGAACTTTTAATTGCCAATTTATCAAAATGCTGCTTGTTCTTGTTCTTGTTATTCATTCTGCACTTTTGTTAAAAAATTTTAACTAACAGATGAAAAATAAGAACAGAGTGGTTTAGGAAATTTTGTGAAATTGAATTGAATGTGGAATTTACTATTAAATACAGGTTAGGCAAAAAGGAAACTAAGCAGATGTATAAGTTGCTGAATTTGCACCCTGCAGATAACAATACATAAATATTAATTGCAACTTTTATCATATCAAGATGTGCTATTATTAGATATTTATGGTGATATAGATATGAAAATGTATGAATTTCAAATTTGGTATTTATTTTTTATTAGATAGATTTTATATAAAAGCACTAAACTTCTTTTAGCTTTGTTACTGGGTGTGTATGTCTAAGCTGTAGTCAAGTTTAGCAGCCGAGGTTGTCAATATGAAGATACTGGTGATAGCCACATTTACAAAAGCATTACTCTAACTGTGCTAATAGCTTTTAGTAGAATAGATGCACTTGCAGGTGCACTTTTTTTACTGTTAACGTAAAAGATTTCCTTTCTTTCCTTGCAGGTCCTTCGTATGACAGTAATATTAGTCATAATGATACCATAGTATTAGATAACACCCCAGAGAAAAATGAGACACAGAGGTATGTATGTACGAGTAAGTAAGAGCAAAACTGTTGAAACATTGACGAGATAGTATTGTTTAGCTACTTAAAAATCTCTTCATTGCCATTTGTAAACACAAGTAGATGGGAGCCTTAAAATTGGTGTTTTAGCAGCATTGTCTGCACCATACATAACATGATTAAGTGCAACTGCTGTGACTTAGATCAAAAAATACTCATTCAACTGCTAACATATAGCAAGGGAGGGGGGAAATTGTTGGATAGCCATTACTGTTTATGTCAAGCATTAATTTTTTCCGTAGCAATTTGATTATAATAGTGCATATTAATTGGGAATTACATATAATTAAGATTCTTCTTCACAGCAGAATCTTCTTGATTTACTCCTGGCTTTTATTTATTTATTTATTCTTTGTCCTGTTTATTTCTATAATAACTCACATATACACAGAGCTGGGGTCATGAAACTGACAGGACACGCACTCCAGGTAGATTGTTTATGGTTATGCGTTACATGTTACCAGGATCGATCAAGGGTCACAGAGGAGTGGGCAGGGTTTCTTTTTTCTTGTAGGCTGGATCTCCTCGTATAGCTTTTGAACTAGGGCCACAATTTTTGGTATGCAGTTGGGGGGGTCAAAGTCTAGTGAATAACTGATTGGGTGCCTTTGTGTATGGCATAATTTTTCAGTAGGGGGCAAAAAAACAATGGACACTCATATGCTTCCAGTCTAGAATAACAGTGGCTTGTAGTATATCAAGTAAACGGAATCGATAAAGCAACTTGAATGGTATGAGTTACCCACCCATGACACCCAAGACCTCACCGTAGGAGCAAAAACCAGAACTGATCACCTTGGGACAAGTACTTTCATTGTCAAAGAACACCAGGTCATAGTACATCAAATGAAAGGTTTTGTTCAGACAAATAGTTGTCAGTGAGGCACTTATTTTGCACTTAGCAATTCCTGTAATTGTCATGTTTTTTGCAGTGAAACTGTTGCTGATCCTCTGTCTTCTACATTGAAAAATGATCTAGTAACTAGTGAGTCAAAGATGAATATCGAACAGCAAGTAGAGGATATTAAACCAAGTGCATTACAAGCTAATATGCCTACTGGGAGTGTTGCATGTGCTGGAGAAAACGTTACCAATACTACTGAAAGTAAGGACTGTAACCAATAATTTTACATTTGTGGAAAGATAAGCTATTAGCAGTATACTCAAAAACAAGCCAAAATGTTAGCGTAAAGCTCTTTTTATCAGCTAAAAATAGGAGTCGGTTGCCCTACATGAGATAGTCTCAAAAAATTACAACAATTATTTTTTATTATTATTACAGCACAATGTAATCACAGTAGTGATGATTTTACAGCAGTTTAAGCTTCGCTCATTTCAGTGATGGTAATTTGGTATTCACGAAAAGTTTGAAATTATTCAGCAATAATAGCTTGATGGTTGTTAGTATTAGTTAAAATGCAATTATGCAAAATGACAATGTACATTACACTTTTTATTTGATGTCTTCTTTGTGCACCAAGATCACTTCAAGATCGTACCATCTCACAGATGTTTTTATACTATTAAAGTATGTCAGTCTAGATTCCAACAATCTGTTCTTAAATTAGGCTGTTGGGCTTCTTCACCAGCATCTTTTACTTTACTTTAGGTTGAATATTATGGTAGTATAAGAGATAAGGCTTCTTAAGTGGTTCAGTTACTTTCCTGCCCATCGTTTCCAATGTGTCATCCTCAATAGTATATTTATTGACTGGCACCCTCTTATAAGTATTTCCTAAGGAACCTCGAGTGGGCCGTGTTGCTTTCTAATTATTGCTTCGTTCTTTTTTTTAATGATATTACTGATTGTATTGTGTCCCATATATCTAGAAGTGCTGCTGTAATTATTCCTTTCTATAAAGCAGTTGTTCCACACATTTTGGAGTATGTTGATTGTGTGGTTATTGCAGTATGCTCTCAAGAGTACACTCAGGATCAATGTATTTATCTAACTTTTGATTTGAATCCCACTTCAAAACTAGTCTCGAACAGAAACGTGCAACCAGTGACATTTAACTCTTTCATCACCAGCCGTCTGTACTCCATTGGTCAATAGTTTCAAAAGACATTAGACAAAGGTCCGCTTATAGCTAGTTACCATCTAGGTGCTTATTTCTTTGGATATGGCATTGTTAGATGAGGTACTAGACTTGTTACTTCAATTGTACATCAAATCTTAGAATGCTTTTTTTAAAGAACAAAAGTTTAGAGAAACCACACCCTTTATTGTATTTACCGGCTGCTTTGAATTAAATTTTATGTTGTTGTCGTAGAACAAAATCGTTCACACGTGATAAATTACTCAGTATGCTGATTTCATGTGAACTACATTGATACTTGTGGATCACAAGCAAGTCAACAACATGGTAGATAATCCCGTCTATTGAAAACAAGGAACTTGAGGCAGCAAATTATGAATGTGCCGTGTCATGTAATCAGAGTACCTAATATAACATTGTACAACAAACTACCTTTTAGCTTATAGTATAGGTAGCTGATTTTACATCTGCAACTTTTTGCATGCTTTTACCATTGCTGCATCAGAACAATGTGTAACTGCAAGTAGTTTTACAGGTTGCAGCTTGCATTGGCATAGCTTCTTGAGGTTTTGTTCATTTGTTTAAACTGTTTATTGGTAGCTTCTAAAGAGACAGAATTTTTTAACATGTGTTTTGCAATTTAAAAAATTTTAAAATCATATTATGTGCAGGTCATGATCCTCATACCTTTGTGCTAGATCAACTAGTTAAATCTCAAGGTGATATTGCTCCTACAATGCAAAATGTTGAACATAATTCTCTTGATGTCATTCAAAGAGAACCAACTACTGCAACCCCTTTTCCTCAAAAAGACGCTTCTATAGCCGGAATATTGTTTCATCAAGATGATCCACATCATATCGCCATAGACAGAATTCCGCTTCCGCAAGAGAACTTAGAAGAAACAAAAATTTTGCTTCCTCGTGAAAGTTTGAGTGTGGTTGGAATTCATCTTCCAAGAGAAGCTACTGGAGAAAATCAGAGTGTCTACCATCCTGGCCAAATCTCTGTTGGACAGTCTGATTGTATAACTGTTGCTCAGAACATTAATGATCAAGTGAATGTTGAACAACCTCCAATGCCGCAAAATACAAGTGTAACTTCTCAGGAACAAAATAGAGTGGAAAAAGAGCAAGTCAGTCTCAAGGAGCAACATGTTGCTACAGTAGTAAGTGCCTATTTGTATTTGCTTTTTAGTTATAGCTGCTTATAGGCAGTAAACTGCATTTTCCAAGTACTGAATTTCCAAGTTGCATTTTTTAGAACTTATTTAACTTAGAATCTTTCACTTGAGTTGACTGTTGCTTTAAACTAGATGTCATTTAAGATCACTTAATGTTTTAGATCTTGCTGGTGCAAATTTGCTAATGTTGTTGTTTTTTTGTCTTTGGAAGTAGAATATCTTTTGTTTACACAAGTATGTATTACATATTATTATTATAATTTTTGAAATGTTTATGCAGTCTGCTTACATTTCCATAAAATTTGCTTTTTTCAGCTACAGTTATTTTCAGACGCTCAAATTGATTACGTCCGTGAGCAGGTCAACAGCTTGATAGATAATCCAGACTGTATTAATATTATATGCAACTATATGTTGGAGAATAAGTATCCAAAGGTTGAAAAAGTTAAGCCAAAACCTAAAAAGAATGATGCGGATGAAGCAGAAGATTCTAGAACTGCAACTAAAACGGTAAAATAGAAAATTACACTACAAATAATTTCTTTGGAAAAAAATTATCAAACTTTTTATTTTCTTTGCTTTCCACTATTTTTTGTAAGTGTTTTTGGTTGTCAACGTTGAGCAATATTCTTGACTAATTTTTTTTATTTATTTAAATTTGGCACTAGATGTGCCTGGGTTTGTGGAGTCTGATTCGACTAAACATTTGTTGCCAAAGCAAACATTTTTTTCTAAAGCATTCTCCTCATTTTGACGGATTTGCTGTTTGTTTTGTTTTTTGTTTATTTTATAAATTTTACTTAAGTAGGTTTGTAATGTTATAATTTTGCAATTGGCATTAATTGCATATTAGTTAAGTTCAAATATTTACGTATTTGTACCTTTTTTGTCAAATAGTAAAACACTGGTTTTTTACAGTTCCAGTATTACCAAGAAGAGTTAGGGAGGAAGACGTCTTATTTATACAGGCAGCAAGCATTGGTCTTGTTAAAGAAAGAGTTCCCACAGGTGGGTTTTTATATATTCTTTGCAGTACAACATTTTCAAACATGCTTGCAATTTTATTTGCTTGCTGCTTTCACTTTAAATATTTATTTGTTACTACATTGTCATAGAAAAACGGTAACATTCGTTGAAGTGGATTTCGCTTTATGTTTATAGTGTATAATTATAGTAATATGTAGTTTTTAAATTTTTTGGTTGAATTTTTTAGCTTTCTGTGAGAGATATTGCTTGGGTGTTTACTCATTTTAATTGGAAATATGCTCCAACAAAATGCTTTTTGGCTAAATTAATCCAAGAGCATTGCAGCGAGAAGAAACCTTCATACATACCATTCATTTTCTCAGTTAGTTTAGGTAAGTTTTCTTTTTTGGGAGGGGTTGCTATTTTAAGATTTACTGTCTTTTTATGTAATTGGTTTCCTTGCATATCACACATTTTGTAGTACAATAAGCGGCCTCGCAAAAAGAACATGCCATGGTTGTTTCATAAGATGTTAGATTTTTGGATACAAGCATAAGGATCTTATTTATCTAAGCAAATGCAAAAAGTAACATTACAGTCACATTCAATGTCATAAACAGCATTAGACTTAAAATTAAGAGAAAATTTAGGCTTGTTTTTATTCATCAAAACAACACAGACTCGTTAAAGCTGCATACCCTATCTACACCACACAAAACTGTACCACAACCGCAATCATCAGAAGGCACCTGATCAGAATTTGCATATAGACTGCTTCTTTACGTTCTGCTAATTCTGGCCTCATGTTGAAGAAACATAGATCATAATCGTTATTTATTAAGTCTAAGCACTCCACTGGAACATTTTCTACAAAAAGTATCAGAAGAGTTTACAATTTTCCACACGATTTAAATACCCTAGCCCTAATCCCAATCTCAACCTTAACCTTAATGTGCTTCACAAATTAATTTCTTGTGTGTTTGGGGAATTGTAAAGCATAGCCAAAGCAGCAAAACCCGTGTGTTTATGATAATACAAAGGGGGTCTAATAGTGAAATTGTTCCCTATAAATTGAAAATTCTTTGAGAAATTTGCACCAGTAAGCAACTTGTGTAGTCAAGCAATTTTATACCGTTTCTTTATTTTGCAAACAGTAAGTAATTTTATTTTCCCTGTTTAGAGCTGAGATTGTATATGTGATGATTAGCAGATAGGTATCTCGTTCAAATTATATTGTTAAGTAGAATGCAGTGCACAATGAGGATTGTTTCTTTTTTACAAAAAATAACTCTGCACTTATAAGTTTTTAATATGAGAAATAATTGTAATTGCAGGTGCACATCCACCGAAAACATTCAAAACTTTAAAAAGCAGAAGGCCTACCAGAAATTTGTTTTTGCCAAAAGCTGTTATGGATGAAGAGTTGGCAGATGAAGTAGATGTGGTTAATAACCAAGATAATTTCAAACCAGATGAAGACCAAGCTGCGGTAAATATGTTCAGATTACTAAAAAAATATGTCTTGTGTGTAAGTATTTGCTGGAAGTCAGATTGACAAAATACTTCATCATTACTTACATCAAGGATCTTGTGCAAATTTTCAATCATATATTAAAAATAGGTAACTTTCTAAGTTTTTATTCTTAGCTAAAGCTTCTGGGTAATTCTTAGTTTAACAACAGCATATGAAACTCTGACTCATGCACACTGATGCACCTATTTTTGTTGTTGTTATTGTTGTTGTTGTTGCTATTATTATTATTATTAACAATTTGTTGATCATTAAAAAATTTCTCCAGTTTACATTAAATATCACAACAGTAAAGTCATCGTACAATTTAAATCTACGGTTAACAGTTAGATACACATTACAATCATACAGCTTTAAATCTGAAAATGTAACTGTGACACATGCAAAATGTAGCTCAAACTGTTTTTCTTTTGTAACCTTAAATCAAACAGTATTACTAAAATAAATTTATGCTAAAAATCATTAAATTAAATTACGCTCTACAAATTCGTACTTACATATTTTTTGCTATAATTATATTATAAATGGTAACTTATATATAACTGAATGGTTTACATAACAGTATTTCGTTACTGATCATATTTGCATATGGTTAATAAATGTCTAATTCGAAACATGTCATTTAATATCCTTTTAAGTAAGTCACCAATTGATGTGAAATCGAGTGTTGCATATTTACTGCTTAATTCCACACTATAAGTATAACAACAGAAAACATTTTCCTCCCTTTGGATCGAGGAGTTATCGCAATTATAAACTCTGTACTCCCTGAGAAGAAGGACACATCTGCCCTACTCATTTCGCAGGTTGTGCGACAAAAATTTAGCCCTTGTAGGCATTTGTATTCCTAATATACATACTGCTTGAGTGTTTGTTGCATGATATGTTTTATTCGACATTTATCTTTTCAACTTGTATACAGATGAAGGGGAGTGCTTATGTATTTCAAAACAATTTATGTAACCTTTACTATAGCATTGTAGTTAACATAATTTGCATGCACTTCTTCAAGATTCCTCTTGCAATGGTAGCAAGTTAAGGTACATGTGACATTCTGTTCAGCTCTACTATTTTTTAGTTATTTGTTTTTTCGAGTCTTTCACGTCATTCCTGTTCTTACTTTAAAAGTCGTTTTCATTCTGCCTTGTTGTATGTTCTATGCTGTTTCGTTTTATTTTCTTTTGTTGTGTCTTGCCTTCATTTTTCAGTCTGTCTTGTTTTCTGCTTTGTTCTGTTATAGCTGTTATCTTTCATTATGTACCTTTACTTTTTCTTGTTCCATTCTGCCTTGTCTTTTTTCATTTCATTCTAAATAAGAATGGCACAGGTTGTATAGTGATTACAAATGAAAACGGCTTCCATTCTGCTCTGCTGTGTTCTATTTGCTCTTAATTGTGCTGTATTCTGCCTTATCCTTTCCCATACTATTCTGCATTATTTTGCTTTCACTATCATTACAGGCAGTAAATAATGAACTTGGAAAAGAGGCTCCAGTGGACGAAACACTTATAGAGTGCGGATGCTGCTATGATGAAGTAGCATTTGAAAAAATGGTACAGTGTTATGAAGGACATTTGTTTTGTGAAGAATGTCTTCGGCGATATGCAAATGAAGCTGTCTTTGGTGAAGCAAAAGTATATTTTTCACTTAAATAATCTTTTTTACCTATTATAAATATAAGAACTAGGTTATTCAGTTTTATTCAGACTAGGAATTAACAAACTGGTTATTAGCAATCTTGTTACTCTATTGTATAGTTGCTTTGAGTTTACTTGAATCAATTCAAAGCAAGTTATATAATAGAGTAGCAAGATTGCTTGTATTTTCAGTCAGCTGTAATTATTATAGCTATAGTTTTCTCGAGACAAGAAAATATTGTATAACCGTATTAGTGCAAACGTAACACAATGCTTGAAATTTTGATGTAACAACAATCATTTTAACAACAATCATATTTTAAAATTAAATTTGATAAATATGTCTTAGATTTTCAGTTGTTTTTTGTCCTTGGTTGCTTATATTATTTACTAAGTGAAATGTGTTGCTTAGTTGGCTTTGGACTGTATGAGTGATGGTTGCGATGGTTCCTTCCCTCTTAGTCAGTTACGTAAAGCACTGCCACAAAAGCTCATCGCTCGATATGAGGAAAAACAGAAGGAAGAATCGCTCAATATTGCAAACTTACCAGGTCTAGTCAGGTTAGTTTAAACATTTAATATAGAATTGTATTTTCACAATGGTTGAAATTTTGTACTTTTTAGTGCTAGTGTTTAACAGATTCGCATTGGTACATCGTTTTTGAGTGATAGTGAAATTTCATGCAAGAATAACATGTCCGTGTTTTATGTATGAACTAAACTATTATGTGTTGTATACACTAAACAGAGATAAAATTATGTATTACCTGAGCTGTGCTTATTTTGAAAAATGTCTGTATTTAATCACAATTAAATTTGTGACTGTTTGATTTTGCTACATTGTTGTTTGTAGCACTAAAAATTAATTATTGTTTATGCACCCGAACATAAAACTGTGTGAGACGGACTACCTTATGAAGGTTTGTGAAGGCATGAGTTATCGTATTGTTTAAGGTTGGCATTTAATTAGTAATGGGCAGTGGACTAGTTTAGAAATTGAGCTGGATTGTATTGGACAGGAAGGGATTTTTTGCAGAAAAGTGTTAAATTTTGTTAGAAAATGATTAGAACTATAAATGCATTTTATTTTGTAGAAATCTGATTTTTCAGATGTCCACACTGTGCGTTTGCTGCTCTTTTGCCAGAGGAGGATAAAGTCTTTCGCTGCCAAAACCAGGAATGTTTAAGAGTGAGCTATCTAGTTTTGAAGTACCTACATGTTTAAATGTGTAAAATATTTAAAGATTACATTAGATGCACGTGTAATTTTATGCACGTTTGGTTTTAGGAAACCTGTCGTTATTGCAAGGAGGATTGGGAAGAACATTTTGGGAAGCGATGCGAAGAAATTGAGAAGCGAGATGAAGTCTCAATACGTCAAAAATAGTAAGGATTTTCTATTGCAATCTTTCCCATGAAAACATGATGTAAGGGGAGGATTTTGGATAAAATCTTTTGTGAGTGTATGTCTGCTTTATGAATAATTTTAATGCACATTGAATATTTCAGTGAAGAGCAGATGACCGAAGCAAAAATAAGAACTTGTTGGAAATGTAAGGTTAAATTCACCAAATCTGAGGGCTGTAATAAGATGACATGTAGCTGTGGTGCTAAGATGTGTTATATCTGTCGTCAACCAAAGGTAAATTATAATTTTTTCTGTTTAACATATGGCGGACCGAAGTTTTCAAAAAATGTTTTTTAAAGCTTACTTATTAATATTTTATTATATGACACTATATTACTCTATCTACTTACTTTTTTTATCTACTTAACTTTAAACTTATGTCATTATAAACTACTAAAAATAGCTCATTTCATTACCCTTGTATGTAACGTTAAAACACCAGCTTTTTCTGCAACATTTAGTAATATTTAACACTACGTTTTGTGAGCTTTATTAGCAGCAAACTGCATAAAAGATTACTGATTTGATGGTACGAATCTATTTTTGTGATATTATATTAAATTCAAAAACTTGATAGATGTAAATAATGGAAACTTGCAAAAAGACTGTGGCAAAATTTGTGTCTGAAATAGAACTATTTAGTGCAAGCTAATGCGTTTACCTACTTGTCCATATGCTGATGTTACAAGCTGACAGTTAATTAAATTTTGATACCAAACGTGGAACTAGGAAACGTGAAAAAGTTGGGATGCAACCTGGATTTGAACCAGGGATCTTCTGCTTATATTACAGATGCCTTTGCCACAGGTCTGCAATGTAAACAATCCAAATCCAGGCTTCAACCCAACTTTTTCACACTTACTGTCTTTTACGTTTGGTATCAAAATGTAATTAAATTCGGGTTTGTAACATCATTAATAATAATCTTGACGCTAAGATTATAGTAATAATTGTCAATTTGAAATTTCAAATTACTTTGGCTTTTTCAAAATTAAAAATTCTTGTGCAGTAGTTGCCATTTATTGGACTCGCTGTTAATAGAACAAATCGCTTAATTGACTCAGATAATTCTACATAACTGACTCATTATTTTTGTCTCGTGTACTTAAGTAAGTCATTTGTGATCAGTGAGCTTTTGTGTCCTTTTGACTTTGTTTTTATGTACTATAATATAGGTAGAAAGTACCGTTTGTAAGCAGGTTTGTTTAACCTGATAACCTAGCATAGCGTTTTTGCTTTGGGTTTATCACCCGCTTGTCTGCTGTAAAAATTTGCCTCGTTGCCCAACATTTTGTGAAAGTTGTACTTTTAGTCACATGGCCTAGCAGTTTCGTTTTGAAGTGCTTTGTGCTTTTCACAAAATGTTTAATCAGTTAACTGTTATGCTACCGATTCATCAACAGTAATCTGCCAGCATTCTTTGTGGGTCTACAAGCGTAAACATCATAAAGCAACCAAGAGTGTAGAATTAATTTTGAAAAAAACTACAGGTGCAGTAATCTAAACTCTTCATTTTGTTGGGCTCTGAGAAATACCTAATCCAAGTGATTTGCACAAAAGCGAATTGCACAAAATATTAGTTAATACAGCAGGCCGAGCTATAATAGGAAATGCAGAAGCAGAATTGGTCTAAAGAATGGAATTGCAAAAAAATATTGTGAGTTATGCTGGATTTGAATTTGGTTAAGCGCTTCAGGCAAACCTTAAATCGATCCTAGTAGTTCACTATCAGTGTAATAAGCCTAGTGTTTATTTGCATATTCTGACGTAATACACAAATTTAGTTAATTCTTTATCAGTTTTGGAGTTAATTCTTATTGGTCAATTAATTATAATCGGTTAAGTAATCTGTGTAATTTGCTAGTTGTTTAAGGACAAGTAATTTTATTCTAATCTGCATGGCAAATGCCTGAAAAATGTTACTCTTGCTTCCAGTTCTGCTTTATCTCTTATTTAGAACAACTTGATGGAAGAAAATAATGTGGTTTTTATTATTTCAGTTTGTCATGTAATGCATGCTTTGCCGTGTTTTACAGATTGATTATAATCATTTCTGTCGACATGCACGGGACCCAGGTAAAGAGTGTAATCAGTGTAAGGCCTGCAGTTTGTGGACCAACTCAGAGGAGGACGATGAACAAGCTATACGTGAAATACGTGAGACAGCTGAAAAAGAGAGACTTGACAAAGGTAATGTGTGTGTGTGTGTGCGTGTACATGTGCGTATGTATGTATGCGCAAAATAAAGCTACTGTATTTTTGACATGTGATTTACTTTCTACTTCAAATTTTGGGTAAATTCTGTTTTTGTTTGTACTTGAACTGGTACTACTGGCATTTTTCAGGCTATACTGATAAACGGTTGATTGGTGCCCCAGAAGAAGCTATACCTCAGAAAAAACACAAACCAAATAGACATCAGCTCGACCTACCTGGCAGACATCACATTGGAAATTTATATTTCGACCATCATGCTGATAGACTAATGATGCCACCACCAGCACATTTGCCGATGATGCATGTAATGGATGTGCATCTTCCACCACCACCTCCGCCACCTTTACATCAGCCAAGGGTGCTTAATCCAGTGGTTGGACGTCCTCCACCTTTTATTCCCAGGCCTTTAGACCCTCACAATCCACACCATTTTTGACAGAATGATTGAAAAATGCTTTACAAGATGTACCTCTGTATTTGCCAGAGGGCATATTGCCATCTGGTAGCTTTTGCACTAAAACAGTAAGGATGGCATATTTTTTTCAGGCAGCTTCTAAGTATTTGGTAATTTTAGTAAAATAATAGCTTCACATAAGTATGCAGCAGTGTCTTAAATGCTTGCTATAAAAGGATTATTACTGGATTTAAAATTTTAATGTTCTCTGTTTCTTAGCATTAAGATAATGTTTTTATGGTTTAAAACCCGTAAAAAGTAATATATTCTGAGCCAAACATCTGAATGGTCATGGCATGTGCGATGTGCATAGCAATCAAAATTATAAAAATTGAGTAAGCTGCTGTAAAAACATTATCTGTGTAATTTCATCAACCATACTGCCTTTGTTTATTTTGCATAGGGAAAAGGTACATACCTTTAACTGTGGCTAAGACATGTCTGCTGATTCCCCGATTCCTTTATAATGAGCTATGTTCCATAACTCCCATTTATTATAATTATTTCTTACACTTCATGGGTGAAATACGGGCACAGAATAAAACTCAAGGGAATCACACAAAATTTGAATTGGATGATCTTGGAGTGAATATAGAGATTCAGTATTATAGCATTGAACATGGCACCTCTTCTGTACGGGCCAGTTTTGTCATGTTATTTGAACTTCATGTAAAAGTTCATGCATGCGTACCTCATAGTTTACAGTTTTATGTGACACTTCTGTGTGTGCTGTATTTTTAATTAACTACTCTCCTGATGATGGTCTTACAGCAGAATATTTCAACTAAAGTATCAACCTGCTATTTTGTGTAAGTATTACTTTGGCTCAGTTAAATGTATCTGAAGGTTTGTGTGCAGGGGAAAAGTTAGTTTTTATAAACAATATTCATTGATAGTGTGGGTTATTTTGATTTCTTTTATAAACAATATTCATTAATAGGGTGGGTTATTTATCAAACTAACATCAGTTAAGTTAACTAACATCAATAAAGAAACTGCCATATAAGAAAGTGATCATGAGATGGAGACATCTTAATCAGTTAGCTGAAATGTTTAGTTGCTGTGTTTTGACTTTACGGCCCAGTCATGATGACGGTCTTACATGATCTTACAGCTAAAAACTTTCGAAAAAAACATCTACCTGTAAGAACTGTTATTATTAAATAAGTAATTATGTTATTAGGGATTATTAATTAAATAAATAATCAGTAAAATATTATTAATCTAGAATTTTGTTAGTTATTATAACCCATAAGACAAATGTTATTTTCTGCACAACTGTGTTATTATGTTTTAACATCTGATTTTTGTGAAATTCATTTTCAGGTTGACTTGAAATAATAGACGTTTATAATATGATTATTTGTTCATTGTTTACGTTAACAGCGTTTTGGGCATAATGTATCACTAAGCCAAGTTTGTTTGCCTTTTTGTTGGAGATGTACTGCCATGCTCCATGTATTATAATTAAATTTATATAAAGAAAGACTTGCTTTTGTGACTGTGATATGAGGACAAACTGTCGTTTGATCACCAATGTTATTGTATTATAATATTTTGTTACTGTAAACTGTATTGAAGTATATTGTGTTATAGATATAATTTGATTTTGTTTGCTGGTCACTAGACAATTTATAGAACATTACAAGTTATGGGAATTTGTGTTAACTCACTATGCTACTGGAAATCCCTGGTGATACATCTAGTAATAACAACTCACATTGTAGAAAAAATATTCACAATTCTCAGCCTTCCAAAAGAAATTACCACACTTTTTGTGTATAAGCACAAATTGCAGGAGTGTTACAAAGTACATTAATTTTAAACACAATCACACCACCTTTAACCACATGCAAAATAGGTTTTAGTAATTGTGCCTGGAGCTGCTAAGTTTAACGTTGCCATTATTACTGTAATGCATTATGCACTTCGGTCTTGCATTACTGTGATGATTCTGTCTTTTTAAGACTATTTGTGCAATTGCAGTGCATTAGTGATGCCACACGTGAATAAATGTATGCAAAATGTTCTTGCTCAATAAAGTTATTTCCGTATTTAACAAATTCATGTCTGTTTTTGTTTATCTGCACAAGGAGTTTGGCTTTTGCATACTTGGCACTTTTTTCAGTATGCAGATTACAAAAATTTCCTCTTGACGTCTAAAATCTCTGCAAAGCATGTGTGTATGCTCGAGCATTTCAATTTGGTAGGTTACCTAATTAGTAAATTCTAACCAACTGCAAACTGGCCTCGCTTTAATAGATCACCCAACAACTACTACGACTAGTGCTGTGGAGCAATGATGTTAACACTAACTTCAGAATCTTAAACTGTAGGTCAAAACAATCTACTCCTTAAAATCTTAAAAAAATCATACTTTTTTCAAGCATGCCTTGCGTGAAAGAATTATTACCGCACAAATGCAATTTCGCATTTGCGCCACTAGCTCTTCACTGTTACATGCATTTCGCCATTCACTAGCTAGATGGGCTAAAGTGTCTGCATTTCGAAAAAGCGTAGCACAAAAAACAGGTACTGTACCTCTCAGTTCAGATGTGTTAGTTTCTGACGTACTTCATACGTTCAACAGCTCATGCGTTAGCACAGCGGTAATTTAAAATTTGAATTTTTATCTTAAAACTTGCCTAGTTTTAGTACAATAAACTAAATATCTTACAGCAGTACTGTAATGTTTGAATTTTCTTTTTCGCAAACACGTTTGTGGAATATTTCCCTGCTAGTTTGTGATGTCATCAATGGTTGGACTCGCCTGCCATTAATTAGTTTTAAATCTATTATTTAATTACCAGAAATGCTTTTGCAATATTAATTGTGTTAAAATGTATTCTTTTTATCGGACTTGAAAATGGGGTAGTACTGTCTTCCTTTAAGAGTTAGAATTCATCAGGGTGGATAACATTTCTTTGAGTAATGGCTATCATTAAATGAAAGCTATAAAATAGTACCCGCGTGCTAGCAATAATTACATTTAGAACAGTCAGACTTAAAACTAGTGACAAAAGACACGAAACAGTAATTTTTACATAATGTGCATTACTTTGTTTCCCTCTTAACATCACCTGTTTTGAAAAAATAACACCTAAGTTGATCATATCCCCACAAAAGCAACCATTACGAAACTACAGGACACGCCGAGTCCTAATAAATAACATGCATGTACAAGATAAGATACTGAGTGAATACTCCCCAACAAATGAAATTATATGGCATTCCTTCAAGACTTTAAACAAACCCTCAAAATAATAAAAGTAATAATAAAATATTTTGTATGTTAGCGACATTGCTGTAAATGAAAAAAAGACAAACGATAAAAATGTAACTAGAGGCAAAATTAGATCGATTTTCATCAGATCTGAATCGTCTGTACAGATAATACTTCTTTAAATGTGTATTAGATAAGCCTCTTTAACAATTAATTACCATTTTTTCTTATGCTCATCCATACTGACTCCACCTGGCCCAAGTGCAACAACTAACAATAATCCACCAATCACAGACATTGTCTGAAAGAAATCATACTTAACGAAATCCCTCATTGGCCTATAGTCCGGTATCCTCCACCAAGCGTTTGCCCATACATTAAATGCAGCCAGCCATAAAACCAGAACTAAAGCAGACAGTTTTGTTTTGTAACCTATAGTGACAAGCATCATCAGGCCCGTACAAACTAAGTTGGTTATAATTAAGATGGGATTCAGCTCGAATCGAAGCAATGATAAAAACATGAAAATAAGCAATACGCGACCAGCTAACTGCATGTACGTTTTAGGTGTATTACTCTCCAGCGATGGAACTCCAGCAAACAGTGACTTTGCCTCAGCTTTGCTCTCAGCAAGCAGCAACAGAAGTCCTCCACCAAGAGCAAGACTCCTGAAGTTTAAATGAGCAAAACTAATACAAGAAACTAGATGGTACGTTTAAATATGCAAATGAAAACGAGAAATATCAATAAATGTACCAAAGAACGAGAAATACAAGAAATGAAAGAACAGTCCCAATGATAAAAAATAGATCAGCAATCACAAAAGCAAAAGATACAACGTGAAAAGGGAGCATCAAAATTATGTGAAGGTGTTGGCAAGTTTTGTAGCATAATAAGTCACTCGTAACTGAAATAACAAAAAGCATTCTAAAGCACTTAATTTTATTTAACAACTTATCCCTACTAACCCACACAAGCAAATCTACTGACAATAATCTTACCTCAAAAGAAATACAGCCTCCCACAGTATATTGTAAGCTATTGTCTAAAAATAAACGAAACGGATGTGTTAATAGCATGTTACTAAGACATTATCAAAAACTGTTTTAACAAAAATGTGAAGCACTGTGTTTTGTTACAGTTATCATGTGGAGAAAAACCTAACTATCCACACAATCCTTGAATAAGTCAGCCAAAATAATGTGACACATAAGTGAAGGAGCATGAACTCATGCGAAAAGCAATAAGCAAAAACCATAAATACTGTCAGAGAATGTAATATACACTACGCTTAAATGTTCCATGTCTATTACACTCCCTAACATTTGAAACCTCACCTCACTAGGCAGGAAATAATCTGGTACCTTGAAAGCTACAAGCTACATTTTTTAAACAATAGCTTCATGTATATATACATTGCATAATTCAGAACACTGATAAAAAACTGACTCCACCTAAAAATTTCTAGTGTACTTATTTACTATCCTTCTGCATAACACATTTTTTTAATTTGAAATTAATACCAGTAACACTTTTCATAAAATAACATTTTTGTAAAAATAATTTTGTAGTTTGCCTTTTCTCTCACAAAAACCAATGATACAAGTACAAAAAAGGATA
This sequence comes from Tubiluchus corallicola, assembly GCA_030141605.1. Classification (NCBI taxonomy): domain Eukaryota; kingdom Metazoa; phylum Priapulida; class Priapulimorpha; order Priapulimorphida; family Tubiluchidae; genus Tubiluchus; species Tubiluchus corallicola. The sequence continues at coordinate 1,582,719 of JAQGDQ010000005.1, forward strand.
ATATGGCATGAATTCATTACAGAACTCATTTATATAAATAAGTTATTGGCTATGGTGACATTTCAATTTGTTCGGTTTGTTCAAATAAGGCTTACCTTGTCATTATGACTCAAATGAATAGTGCTTACCTTGCATAGAGTACAAACATTTGATGCTTTGTCTAATAATTCTGTAAAGTCGTTTTTCGTTCATTACTAGCAAAGCACTACTGACATACATATAAAAGCAATGCAAAACTTAGTACCAAAAACTTTTTGGCCATAAATGCAAATGGCTGGTTCATCAAAAAATTTTCTTAGCCTCAAGCCATTTGTTTAGTTGTTCAATTCAGCAATGAAATTTCAATTTTTTTTAAATTTTTGTTTTTGTTTCTCATTACAATGTTTTTTGGGTTGCTCGTTTTGAGAAGTAACTTTATAAAGAGGCTGTTTCGCTACGATGTGCTGCTCTCCACCTCATTTTTGTTCCTAATAGTGTAGTCAAAAATTTGCTGACATAAAAAATTGCAGGAAAATGTTTTTCCGTGTTTACTTGTAGTATTTGGTCCACAGAACAACATATCCAAAACAGGCCAAAATTTGAGCACTGGATATTCTCTAATCATGACGTCAAAAAATCTCTGCCACTTGACCGAATGAATGGGCATTTAGTCTACCAGAATGGTGAAAAAATGCTCATTTTGACATGAAAAAAATATATCACGTAATAAGTGTTTATTAGTTTTTAATGTTGGACTGGATTCGACTTGTCTGACATAGTTTCCTAAATTATGCTTGTTAGTGAATTATGTGACAAAAAACAATCTACATAATTCAAAACAAAAAATGAATACCGCTATGCTAATAATAGATAATTGTTTACTATAAGAAAATTGGTAGGGCTCTTTTCAGGCATCTTTTTCAGTATCTTCCTAATAAAGCAGAATATTTATTTGACATGAAAATTATTTGAAGAAAAACTCAATATACCTGTAGCAGAATGATGAACCCTAACAAAGCACAAGCAAATGGAACTTTTATTCTAGCCAAAACCATAACACAGCCGACGAGCTGACCCACCATATTGACAATGACGAACAGGTTGCCCATAAAGCTGCCTATAACATAATGTATATGCATGTTTAGTTAGTAAAAACAGAAAACAGAAAACTTAAAACAATACCATGTGCACGACAAAACAAAATATTTTAAAATAAAATCAGAAAAAACGGCAAAAGTTTACAATACCCCACACAACAAATTAGTTCCTGAAGCGGATTAGGATTAGGACTGGGGTCAGGCTTAGAGTTGGATTAGGGTTAGGGTATTTAAATTGCATGTAGGGAATTGTAAACTCTTTCCGTAAAAACTCTATTTTTATGTTAAAACATCTTCAAAATAGTACGCTTAAACGACGTGTAGCAGAATGTCTAGAGGAAAATTCCTTGCGCGATTCTTTAAGAAAATAGAACATATCGCTTTCTACAGTGCATTTCAAACAGACTTTTCATAGAACATATTGCTTTCTACAGTGCATTTCACACAGAATTTTCATAGGGAATTGTCCTTATGGTTTTCTGCCACATACTACAGTAGGCGCTGCTTAATAGACTCAATCGCTTAATTGACTCAAAAATGCTTGAAACATGCCGCTTCTATTCAAATATACATAAAAACTATTGGTAATTGACTCAAAGAACTCCACATAATTGACTTGGTATTTTTCCTTCACCTACTTAAAATAAGATATGTGTACGTGCCTAAAGAACCTTTCCTACTTTATGTCATCTTTACTTCCCTTTTGTGCATTATATATGTAGAAATAATCATGTTAAGTACCGTTTTGTTTGTAAACAGGTACGTTTATCATGCTAGGGTAGCGGTTTTGCTATGAATCTGTTACCCGCTCGCCCACTGCAGTTAACCTCGTTACCCAAAGAATTTCTGGAAGCTAAACATTTAGTCACTAGCCTAGCAGTTTCCTTTTGATGCTCTAGTTGAAAAACATGCTTTTAGGCTTAATGAGTCTTGTGACTTACAAGAGTCAACATCATACAGCAAATAAGGGCATAGAGTTAAGAAGTTTGAAAAATGGAGCATAAGCGTAAAGATCTAACAGTAAAAGAGAAATTATAAATTTTAGAGCAGTACAATTTAGAAAAGTATAATAGGTTCAATCGGTTAATGGGGTCAAAACACGTCGATCCCAAAGTGAGTCTATTAAGCGGCGACTACTGTAAAAGGATTTGTTACTGTAAAAAAATTCTGTGAAATGGCTAGTCGGGGAATTTTTTTTCTGGAAAGTGCTCTTCTGAGGTAGTAAATCAATATTATTTTCCAAATGTTCTAGATTTTAAGCACAAGTTTAGCATACTATATGATAATACAACAAGAAATTTTAACAGTCACAACTAATATAAATAAACAATCGTTAGCTCGATTGAAAATTGTAGAAGAGCTAAAATGCCTTTATTTAACGTACCACAACCCCATGTTGCATCCATATAATCTGCCTGTTCTTTCCACTGGAACCACATTCTAATTCCATCTTCTAAAAATGTGCATATTAAACACAGTCTTGCTATGTGAGGTAAAACATGTTTGCTATGTCGCAGCACCTATCAAAAAGAAATTCAATAGCAAGCAAGCCATGATGACTTTTATACATTTATGATATTACTGAAACCTTTGAAACAATAATAACCATTATGCTATCAAGCTTGAATGCTTGGTATTATAAAATATTAAATGATCTTGGGAATTCAGAAAATACCTCTGCATTTCTTAAACTTATAAAAATTTTCCTAATAATTTTCAAGCTTCTGTTGTAAGAATGTTTCCTTTACAGTAGTTAATTGTATTAATTAAGAACATAACAGGCTCAATGAACAACTAAAAAAAAACCATTTAAAATAAAAACAAGCCATCGAGCAACACTTATTGTATTTTAATAAACACATAGGAATAGTAAACTTAACACACAATATACGTGCACAAAATGCCTTTTAAGAATGCAAAAGAAATTGAAATAATTCTGATCTCCCCCAAACGAACCACGCTACAAAAGCATGCGTAACAAAGTTTCTACAATTCATCCCGAAATTTTAGCTGATTAAACCCTCGTGTTAAACTGTGTTTATATAAAAATAATCATAGGGTTAATTATAAACAACTTTAAAATGCTTTAATCTACCACATGCTATGTACTAAATGCATAAGTGCTACACAAAATATAATTACAGTTTAGCATGGAATTCTGTGAGGCTGCAAGCAGCATATAGTAGATGGCAAAAGTAAAAAAATAGTATTAACAACCACTCTTTCAATGTTTTGGATTACATGTAGTTGATATTAGTAACTGCTGCTGCAAAAAAGTTCGCTCAAGCACCTGGTATTTAATATATTGTACGGTACTCGGATGTTACCACTTTTCTTTCAAAATGAAAGCCCCCAAGTATGAAGCGATTGTGACTTTATATTGACTTTAATAATTACGCGAGACACTTATCACAATTTATCACACGAGGAACTAAATTTTGTTAATAGATATTTGCATAAGTATAAATTTTAATATCAAGTTTTATTGACGCCTAGTGTCAATATTTGATATTTTTGACATTCCAAGAGATAAAATTGCTTTTTGATATTATCTGCCACAAAATAACTGTTCAATGTGCCACTGCATGTCTCAGCACATTGCAGTTTCAATTGCAATGTTCTTATATCATCCAAATAATTCATTCTAAAGAGTAATAAAGTACTGGCAGTTATCGTTCCGATTAACCTAAACATTTGTTATTACTCAATAACCTTCCATGCCTTCTTTTGCACCCTCAGTTACTGATCTTTTGTTGGCATAAAAAGGTCTCATAAAACACCACAAAAAATTTTCAGTATCAATTACTGTCAAAGGCTTTTGCATGTTGATTCATAAACATGACCATGGATGTGGATAGCTCACACACAATTCCATATCAAGCATATTTGCCTTAAAAGGTATTTATGTGTGCGTAGTAATATAAGGTGCATCGCTTACTTATGTACTTATCGTTTACTATATATTTTCACTCTATAAAATGTTTGTAAATCACTAGGGTATAACTGTGAAAAGTAATGCTGTATGGTACCTCCAGAAGAGGACTAGGTTTACTAAACTGTATCATGAATTTTAAGAGGAATGGAGGGGTGTAATGCTCTGATCCAGACTAATAATTCCATATTGTTTGTGTGTTTTCAGGAACAATGCTGTTTGAAGTGTGCCGGCATTATAATAAACTATTGCCTTACTACACTTACACATTAGATTTGGTTATTACATTTGGCATGTGTAAACATCATTGCTACTGGCGTTGGTGTTAGTTAATATGAATTGTTATTTGACTTGCAACTTTGAAGGTACAGTTTTGTCATATAGGCCAGTCAGCAGTAGAGGACAACGCAGTTAAAATTAGCGGGGGCATTGCTTCAGAAAATTTTTAGCCATTGTTTTAATACTGTGTAAAATTAAACAAAGATATGTAATTTTAATGTTGTAATTTGTAATTGCAACTTTAAACAAACAAACATACAAAAATGTATACATAAACTTGATAAAATCTTAAGCAAAAATTTTTTTCTAGCAAATAGCCTAAATTGCCGCTGTTCAAGAATATGCCGGTACACGGTTTATAAGCAAGTGACAACTGACAACAAACTGTGTGAACGACAGCGCTTTCTCTACCTAGCAGCAGCACTAGTAGTGCAGCATACAGCGAGTTATCTCAGACATGTGCGCATGACCACATGCGCACAACAGCCACATGCACATCACTGTGCTGGACTGTGAAGCAAACAGCACTATACTCACATGTTCTGGTACCGTACAAGTATAAAGAAAGAACTAAAGAAAAAAGACGTTATAATGAATATTATCGATAATACTGAGTGAAAATAGGGGGTGCTGCAGTTCCACAGTACCTACACAGGAGTCGCGACAACCAGTCAGAATAGTATTTTCATGATTATCATCATACAGTCAGTGAAGTGTTAGATAAAAAAGAAAAAGACAATTAAGCTCAACACGCTTTAAAAGCTTTTAATGTACGGCATTTGGGCAGCCCATGTATTGACCGCGCTTTGGGCCAGCCCAGGTTGCCTGTACGGTATATAGCATAAGGCAAGAACAGAAGGTAAGGTATTTTTCTGTACTGTATATGGGTTAGTGCAATTAAGGGCTCCTAACAGTCATAATAATAATATTAATCGTGTTTTGTTGGAATATCTCTACTGTGTTTTTCTCTAATTTCTCTATCACAATTTTGGCTTTCCTTGTGTCTGCTATATTCTGATTATGACTGTATGTATAAGTTTGGTTGACTAAGATGTACCTTGACTAAGGTAAGTCTGCGTCAATAAGCGGAAATATCTGACATGTCATCTCAATCAGCATATACAGTGGCACGTGCTGACAAAGTACGAAATCGTTTTCAAATCAGGTTTTACAATGGTAAAATGTTCAAAACAGTATTGGCTTACACCTTAATAAAACCTAAGCAGACACCGTGGATACACACAATCCTCTTCACCAAAACGGCGAGCAAACTGACATCAATAAAAAGTGCCAGTTTGCAAGATCAAAAACACGTATTTTGTTCATTTTGTACATATAAACTTCTTCTTTTCCACCAATCAACGATTACTGTTACTGTTTACTCGTCTTGCATTACACTTTTCGCCCCAAGAGCTCTGTGACATACAGTCAAACTTTTCTTAATTTATCTATGTGGGTATCACTAATATCTTGCACAGATAATCCCCATTTATTAAAGTATATTGACCTATATTCAAACATATTTTCTGTAGTATCATTTGCAAAATGACAGAATGAACATTTCAAATCTTCTTTATACGAGTTTTTAAAATTTGCTTTTAGATCAATCATGTTCAGCCTTATAGCCATAGTTACTTTCATCCCGTCTAAACGACATTTTAACACATAGTCTTGCCTTTGAAAACTGTTGTTTTTTAGAAATCTTAATTTTTTCATGTTCTCTGTTTTAATTTTAAGTTCATTTTTGATAAACACATTAACTTCGCTTTTTATGTACTTCTTCCATTTAGGCTTTTTTGACTGAATTTATATCAACTACATTTAGTCAATTTTGTATTTGATCATAATATCCTTAATTTCAGAGTACCAACATTTATTAAAATTGTTAATTATTTGTACTCTTAAAACCTGCTTAGCCAACCTTTCATCATTTGAATTCATTAATAAGTGATAGTACATTAATTTTTTATATTCTAATCTAAATAACATAGGCCATGTCGGCGTTTCAGCTAGCGTGCCCCAATATGGCATACTTTTTTTGGCACAAGATTTTTGACAATGCGTCTCTCTGAATACTGTCAAACATATCTACCTCTGTTTGAGAGAAGTTTAAGTGAATATGTTTTAGGTTATTATTAATTTTATATGGCTACAAAAGCCTTAAAATCAGATTTAATTAAAACTCAGTAGCTGACTTGATGACAAATTAGTCTTTCGCAACCCTTACTCCTGCACCCCCCCCCCCCCAACTCTTTCCTTTATGCATAATTTATCCTGTTTAATTAATAATTATAGTAATAATACTTAATTTTATTAATAGTCTATTTGTATTCTGGTGTAAATGAGATAAATAAAATATCTTATCTACGTCTATCTCAGTCCCTGGTAAAGATCCGAAACATAAAATACAAGTTATCATATCACAAATAAACAAAAATGGTTATGCTACTAAGAAAGTGAAAACGCGACAGCTGTTAACGTCATACACGGAACGTCAATTACAAAAAGTGGAATAAAATTGTACCTGGTCAGCAATATCTTCAGCCTTACTTATAAACGGATGTTGACTTGCCATAGATTATTATTTACACACATCAATGACACTAATTCTTAATGTGCGAATAAAACCACAGAATGTGGATTAAGAAAACCTAAACCCTGAAAACCTTAAACCACCAAAAACAACTCAATCTTGCTCAATTTTGTGGCACACTGGCATACTGGCCGTATTTCGCCGAGTGGTGCGGTGCACAATACAGCTCTCGTATTCGCAATTTGGCCATGCAGTATCATTGACAATATATATATATAATCGAACCATAGATGTGTTATGGTCAACTCATAGAAATTAATGAAACCAAATTTTGAATAGACATCGATCATCATAGGCATTACCATTTATCAGAGCATTCCACCCATTCCATCTGTAGCTAACAGCATAAGTTCTTTTGTTTCTAAAGATTTGAAGATTGTCATTTATCTTAGCTCAGCTAATATTATAATAATACAGTAGTATCCAAGTTTTTTTGGTTTGCCAAGTCTGGTATTTCATTCAGTATTCCGAAAAAGTGCCCTAACCTTCTTAATTTTCGGAAATTGGCTTTCGAAGGTCTTTTATTTTAGTATATAAATCTTTATTTTTGATCACGAATAGCCATCTTATCTTTAAAAGTTTATTTACTAGATTTCTATGAACTGTGTGTCGATTTGTTTCTCGAATAATCATTATTAACATCTCTTGCGATTTAGTACTATAAACTTAATGCTTTTATAATATTTATTCAGAATTATCAACGAAATTTACAAAACAAACATTACTTTATTATATACATAGTAATTTAGTTTTATATTTATTTTTATGAAGTGTGGATATAATAAATAAATTACTTTAGCATATTTACTACACTGATTTACCATTGACTGCACTGTTGAACATATCGCTTTTACCTGCTACTTGAAAGGAACTGCCATCATCGGATTTCCACTAATTCCATTTATGTGCAACCATTACAATGGTCATCAGTATCATTAATAACTGGTATCAACCACCATTATTGTTGCCAGCAGTAAGCCAGTGACCATAACTGTTAATATTTCGTTATTACTACTAAAATAATATAATCGTTATTATTTGTTATTATTCTCATTTTTGTTATAATTATAGTGTTGCCATGAATTACTCAAATTATTACTATTGCATACGTTAACTGTGGCTAGCGCACTAAGGTCCATACCCTAGGTAACTGTTTTGTAGTCACAACGCAGTGCAGAATGTAAGCAGCAGTGCTTCAGCGGTTCATTAGTAACGGCATTCAGAGAAATTATGGAGTAAGAAATTACAAATAACTAACTTAACCACAATTGTTAGTTATTAGCACATCACACTCAGAAAAGATAACTTGATTTAAATTAATGGGATAACGTATGTCCTGCATCTACTACGTACAATCACATCTTCCATAAATCAACTATAAAGGTGAGTAAGCTGGTATAATTATAAAATTATATAAGTAACTTTATAAAAAAAACAGTTTTTCAATAAAATTACTAGAGTTCAGACCAAGTGCTCAATCTCATCACTCCTTATAATGCAAAACAAAACTATTTTTGACATGCAACAGAAGTCATTACAAAAGCTCCCAATAAGTTCAGGTGTGAAACAAGCGGCAGAACATTTGGTGGCAACAAAAATTAACAAGCAACTTTTTTTTGCAACAGTTAGATATTATGGTTTACAGTTTGCAGAATGCCTAACAATTAGGAGTGAGCATCGAACGTTTGAATTCGATTAGAACGAGTTTTTTTAGTTCAAATTCGATTCGAACCTAAAATTATAAATTCGAATAATTCAGCACATCAGCCACGTGTGTTCCTTATCATTAAAATGTTTGAAACAGCATGCAATTAGCACAATTTAGCTGCAGTTTCTGAGTAAAATTTTTAATAAACTGATAGTGGTTTTTACTGCAAAAAAATGAAGTACTATGCATGGTTTTTGTAAGATCACTGTTTACTAGTGCTTCGAAAACTTGTTTGAAAATCTTTCGAACTCAATTCGGATTCGAAATACTGAAATTCGGTTCGATTCGAATGCGAAAGTCACAAATTTGATTCAAATTCACTTTCTAGTACAGGATGCTCACCCCTACTAAAAATAAATGCAGCAGTTAACTATAAATAACCATAATGCACATAATTTCAATATTAAAATTATAAAGAACTAGAAATTATTGTGTAAGCTATTATTGTGCTGTCTCTCTAAGCTTATGAAATAGTTACTTATTTACTATTACTCTCCTCTCTACTCTAGGCTGACCCTCTGGCCCTTCATGTCTTGAATATGCCTGGATCACGTGATATACCGGCTGAATACCACACCCCGGTGATTCAATATCGATCGATTCTGTTGGCAGCCATTGCAGGGCGTCGTTTCATGTGTTGTATTTCGGTAAGTGTATTGCATTTTACCGCTTAGTTTATGTAGTTTTTCTTTTTAATAACATTGTTTCACAGCTGGACTTATTGGGAACTCTTGTAATGACTTCTGTTGCATGTCGAAAACAGTTTTGTTTTGCATTAAGGAGTGATGAGTTTGGGCACTTCCTGTATGGGCTGCACTCTAATAATTTTATTGAATATCTGTTTTTTTTTGATAAAGTTACTCATATAACTTTATAATTATACCTGCCTAGTCACCTTTATAGTTGATTTATGGAGAATTAGTCAAGTTACATCTGATGTGGCTTTAATGAGTAGTGTTATGTTCTTCTAATTAGACACTGGGTAAGTGTGCAGTGCTAATGAGCTCAAAGATGTGATTGTACGTAGTAGACGTTGGACATACGTTATCCCATTGATTTAAATCAATTTGTCTTTTCTGAGTGTGATGTGCTAATAACTAACAGTTGTGATTAACTTAGTTATTAGTTTATTAGTAATATCCTACTTCACATACATAAAATCAAAATATATTTAAAGGAAAACGCACTCAACCTTAAACTATAGACCAAAACAATCTACTCTAAAGAATATTAAAATGTAATATATTATTTTTTCAAGAATGACTTAGGTGAAAGAAGTATTGCTACGTAAATGCAATTTCGCATTTGCGAAGCTCGTTCTTCGCTGTTACATGCATTTCGCCATTTGTTAGATGGGCACTAGCGCTTACCTCTCAGAAATCCATTTCACAATAAACAGTGCTGTACCTCTCAGTTCAGAGATGTTCAGTTGTAATGTAGTGTACACATTCAAGTGCTCATGCGTGAACATAGCATTAAACTTGAAATTTGAATTTTAAACTTAAAATTTGTGGAGTTTTTGTGTATCACACTCAGTGTTATACAAGCATTTTTGCTTGAAATCAAAAACACATTTGCAGCATGTTCATTGAATGTTTGTACTGTTGAAAATTATGTTCAGTTCTGATGTCATCACTAGTTAGGCTCACCTGTCATTAATTAAGTTTTTAACCTACCATCTTATTATCAGAAATGCTTTCGCATTATTATAGGTGTTAAAATGTATACTTTAATCTATACTTCAAAGTGTTGTATGGCATGAAAAATCATCACGTTTTCCTTTAACAACCGAGAGAAAAATAACAAAACTTTAATTTTAAACATTTGATATTACAAATTTAAAAACAACAACTTGCAAATGTAGCAGAAAAAGTACACAGTTAGCTTTGGACCAAAAAACTCTGTAGAAATGCAGATGAGAGAGGAACGCGTGTATGTAAAAACCAGTTCTGGTGTAACAGCCACTCCAGAATATACCCGGGTATAGTTCAGCCTAGCCCAGAATAAACCCCAGGGTGTAATTTGGCCTAGCTTACTTTATACCCTTAGACATAAAGTAGCCTGGTCCGAAGTATACCTTCCTATGCCAGTTTAAACCCCTTTCAAAATCAATAATAAAACTAATAAATAAAGCCAGTCAGGTTTTAAGTTAGAAACATATATTGCTATGACTTAAAAATATGAATACGGAGTGGTGTATTATATATGATAATCAGTGATTGGTTTCTAACACGAGTCTTGCATGCAATTGTTTGTCAAAAGTGATACTAGAATGTTACAAAGAATTAATTGGGTAAAAATAGCAGCTTTTAATATTGATCTGAACATAGCCTTTTTACTTGAAGTATTGCAGAAACGCCGTTTTCCGACAGTTATGAATTACTCCATTATAAAACTTGAATATTTTCATGTGAAATAATAAGGACCCTTAGCAAACAACATTAAACTTATAACTTTCAGGATTCCCGCTCATTACATCATCTACTTTTGTGTTCGTTAATGGGATTCGTTAATGGGCTGCCTTTGGCCTTAAATTGGAGGAATCAGTTAATCTTGGTCTTACATCCCAAACGTCTTTTTAATACCAAAAGAGATAGTAATTGCTATTTTCGAGCAGTCAGTTACATTTTGACAGGATCTGAAAACAGCCATGCTGTCATCAGAGATGCTGTTGTACAGCACATGAACAGTGATATCACTGAAAAGCTACAAAAGTACTTAAATGAAAATGTTGCAGAGTACACAGAGTGTTCTAGGATGTTTCAAGATGGAGTTTGGGCAACTGATGCAGAGATAGTGGGCACAGCTAGTTTATTGGGTTGTGACATTATAGTGTCTAGTAAATGTGGACAGTCCAATGAATAGTTGACATCTCCACCAAGTTTTCAATTAAGTTCCACTTCAGAACATGCTTTTTACCTCACAAATCTTTCTTGGCATTTAAATGTTGTTTTAATTGTTTCTACTGAATTTAAATGGATTTCCAACTTAAAAGAAATTTGAGTCTATAAAAACATCTAATTTTTTCTGCTTTGAAGTTGTAAATACTATTAATATGGACTGTTGCCATGACTATGTAATATTGTATAATGTCCACTTCAGATACAGAGAGCTGAACTCAATTATTGTATAATTATAATGGTAACTATCATGTAACATGTAACTATCAATGAATGTACATTAATGTTAATATTCGTGTAGATAAGCTTTTTGTTGTTCGGTGCTGCATAAAACAAGTCTTTCGTTAATACAGATGTTGAATTATTTTGTATTTACACTCCTAGAATTACATTTGATACACTATGTGGGATAATGGGCAATACCACATTATTAGCAAAAATATAAAAATAATAAATAATAATAATAATAATAATAAAAGTAAGATAATAATAATAAAACGAGTAAATAATAATAAGCTCTTTGATTTAGAAAATGAGGGGTATATTCTGGACACTGGGTATATTCTAGTCTAGCCCACTTTATAGCCAAGGATGTATACTGGCCTAGTCCAAACTATACCATGGGTATTAAACAGCCTAGCCTGGAATAACCCCGGGTACACTCTGGACATAGAACATGAATGATCATTGTAAGGTCCATTACATTTTACTTAGCTTTCAACATTTTTCACACCAGTTTTTAAGATTAAAATATATTTTAGCAAGGATATAATGGATTTTTCATCTGGTTATATGAATACTAGCTGCTATATACAGCATTTACATGTATCACTCTGGGTATGTGCTTAAATCTGTGTATGTTCATAAAACTGTTTAACTTGATTTTGCATTCTTATAACATTTTTGTTCATTTTTTAGATATTTTCCGAATATGTCGGCCCCTGTAGAAGTTCAACCAAAAGAAATTAAAATTCTTGAAACAGCTGAGGACATCCAAACAAGACGAGACGAAGTCCTTGGACATTATGAACATGTGAGTGCTTTTGTAGCCATATCTGGATCATGGCTGATGCATATACATCATACATCGAGTTGAAATATTTAGGCTTGTTAGGACGATAAGTGAACTTGTTTCCACTAGACTGTTCAGTCATAAATTCGATTCCTATTTTCCTTAAACACTGTTTTTCCAGGGAGGAAGGGGTGTAGAGAAGATAAAAAAGAGGGGGGGGGAGAGGAAGGACATAAGCTAGAGAAAGAATGAAAGGGATAGAAAAAAGCCTGCACCCGTGATCGAAATGACCCTGTAGGAATAGCGTGCAGTATTGTGAAAGCTGAGGCGAGGTGCACGTTTCTGTTTTAAGTTTCTAACATGCCAGACCTACAAATTTCTAATATTATAACAAACAATGAAAAGGCATTTATTGACTGAATGTGTTTTTGTTTGTGACTGTAGTTCAAGGATTTAGCTCGTCTGAAGCGCGAACAACTGGAAGATAGTCGCCGCTTTCAGTTGTTCAAGCGAGATGCTGATGAACTCGAATCCTGGATTAATGAGAAGCTCCAAACTGCATCCGATGAAAGCTGGAAGGATGCTACTAATTTACAGGTACTTTGTTCAAACTATTTGTGTTCTCTTGTTCTAATTTTAGGACAGTGTTTATATTGTCAGCTGTTTGTTCTTCTCAAAATTTGGTTTTGAAATTTCTTGAGTTGGTACTAGCAGTTTATTAAGTTGTTCTTCGCTGTTTTTTTAGTTTTTGTAAGTTTCTTGACACTTGAATGGTCTTCCTTTGATGTGTATGTAAGAATGTTACCTATTTATATACTGAGCCACTAATCAGTCCATATTGCTAAGAGTTATCATTGTTACCTTGCTTGACTAATATTTCAACTTAGCTTCCCTTTTTAATAATATGTTGGCATTCTATCACAGTTTGAGATTTTGCATTGAAATTTGATTTTCGAATACTGGCAGAATTGTTATGATTTTCGTTTATGTCTTTTCTAATAACCACTGCAGTTCTTGCTTATATGTCCCAAACTCTTTTACTGCATTTCTTTAATTTGCTTATAACACAGAATCTCATGATTTGATTTTGCCTTGCTTTTTAGGCTAAAATCCAAAAACACCAAGCCTTTGAAGCGGAAGTTGCAGCCCATAGCAATGCAATTGTTGTTCTTGATAACACTGGAATGGAAATGATCAATCGCGGTCATTTTGCATCAGATGTAATAAAGGTGAGCAATAAGAGTGTATTTAATTCTGTTTGAATGTTATAGAGGTGGGGCATTAATATTGAAATTAGTTTTTTATACACTTTGGCACACTGCAAGTTTGGGTCCAGTCATTTTAAGGGCTTAATGTAGTTTATAACATGAGAGAAGCCTGGATTAATATCAAGACTAAACTTTTTAAGTCTTAAGATGAGCCACTGAACTGGTCTTTCTTACATTTGGTTGGTTAATCATCTGCCTTATACAAGGTAAACACCCAAAATCCTTGCATGAAATTTCCCAGGCGAGTATTTGACCCAGGCAGTCGCTCACACGAAGCATGCATGCGATGTTACAACACCACTATAATTTTAATACAACACTAATTTTTACTTTTTGTTGTCTCGTCATTGTTTTATCAATTAGCATGCCAGTATTTTTGATAATTAAATTGTATAATGTTTTTGTTTAGTTTCGTTTGGATGAGCTTCATCGTTTGTGGGACCTGCTTTTGTCGAAACTGAGAGAGAAAGGACTGCGACTGGAGCAGGCCCAGAAGCTGGTTCAGTACCTGCGTGAATGTGATGATGTCTTGTACTGGATTGCCGACAAAGAAGCTTATGTAACTGCCGAGGAGTTTGGCATTGATTTGGAACATGTAGAAGTGCTTCAAAAGAAATTTGATGATTTCCAAAAGGTTAGTGAGATTGGTTACTGATCAACTTTTTATTTCACGTCTTGCGTTCATGTATGAAAGCAAACAGTAGTACATGTAGGCATACGTCAGAAATCATATCGAGAAATGACGGTATCTTTGTGTAAATTGTGCAAAAATGGTTGTATATTTGTATTTAAATCTTAGGACATGGCTAACTATGATGAACGAGTAAAAGAAGTAAACCAAACTGGAGACAAACTGATTGAAGATGGTCATCCTGAAGTAGAAGCTATCACTAATAAGAAACAGGTACTACTTTCTTTTACTGAAATAATTAAGCTTATTTCATTTAAATGCAGTTGCTTGTTCTGGGCTTTTTTAAGTTTATTTTTTCCTTTGTTGAGATTGTTTGTAGTTTTGGAAAGCTGTTTAAATTTTGACGAGCGAAATAGTCAAATTGTTTGAAATGAATACCTTACTGATGTGAAAATACTTTTACATTCATAATTTCTGATTATTGATTTCATAACAGGATGTAAATGATGCCTGGGCCAGATTGAAATCACTTGTGGTCGTTCGTCAAGAGAAACTGTTCGGTGCACACGAAATTCAGCGATTTAATCGTGATGCAGACGAAACCATAGCGTGGATAACTGAAAAAGATGGTGTGCTGTCCAGTGATGATCATGGTCACGACTTGGCCAGCGTACAAGCACTGCAACGTAAACATGAAGCTGTGGAACGGGACCTTGCTGCATTGGAAGATAAGGTAATAATGATAATTATTGGATGAAACTAAAGTTTAATAATGTTATTTTAACTGTTGTCATTTCTGTGCGATAGCCAAATGATTTTTAGCAATGATAAACCTTGGTAATTTTGGCATTTAGCTTATTTCTGGATGTTTCTGTTCTTAGGTGAACACTCTAGCACAAGAAGCTGATAGATTAAGAAACATCAATCCTGAACATGCTGATCAGATTCAAGCTAAGCAAGAAGAGATTCAAGAGAACTGGAATCGACTGGCTGACAAGGTTTCCATTGTCTTTAATGCTCACTAATAAATTTTCTCAGGGTTCCCACGGTCAGTGAAAATCCTGGAAAATCTTTGACAATACAAGCTATCCTGGAAAGTCATGGAAAAGTCAGGAAAAAAGATAATTTGATGAAAATGGGACAAAAAGTCAGAAATTGGAAAAATGTTGTAAAAATAATGGTTGGATTAAGAAAACTTATTTAATGTGATTATATATTACATTAGTACATTAGTATGTTATACTAATATATTAGTGTAATTTCGTTAACACTACTACAACACATTATATATCAGTCTATGTATGAATTGTCCATACACAAAAATGATGGAATATGTATACTGGTAATGCAATTTCTGCTTATCTTGGTCAATCTTGGAAAATCAATATTTGATCAGGGAAAAGACATGGAAATGTCAGGGAAATTTTTTTAAAATGGGAACCCTGATACTGATTATTACAAAGAAGTGTTTGGTTTATAATTTGATAAGTTCGACAAGCTTCGCAAGCAGACAAAACTCTTTAACATTTTTTATTATGAAGCTATTAGTTTTTTATTTCCAATAGGCTGGCAAGAGGAAGGGACTACTAGATGAAAGCTACTTTTTGCAGCGTTTCTATGCAGATTTTCGTGACCTGGTGTCATGGATACGTGACATGAAGGCTGTCATATCGGCTGATGAGTTGGCAAAAGATGTAGCTGGTGCCGAAGCTTTACTAGAAAGGCATGGAGAGCACAAGGTGTGCAACGCTGTATTACTCAGCTATTGCAATGATATTATATAACGTTTTATATTGCTTTCAAAAATGAAATTTTATCAACCAATGAAAGATTTAAAAGCTTCTGTTATATAAATGTTCTCATTTTGTAGGTCAATTATTCTACCTAGATTAGTTTAGATCTAGCTAATATTTGACCACAGGTTATGGTAATATGACATAAAACCCAGTTAGCATTTGCAAAAACTTACAGGGCAGTTATTAAACTAATATTATACTTGAGCATTCATTTTCATCTACTTCTTCAATTTTTTAGGGTGAAATGGATGCACGTGAAGATAGTTTCAAGGCTACAGTTGAAGCTGGAGAGCAGTTGCTCGAGGCAGGACAGAATCCCGAAGATGTTCGGGACAAACTTGTTACTCTGGCCAATGAAAAAGATTCATTGCTAAGCTTGTGGGAAGAGCGTCGCATCCTGTATGAACAGTGCATGGACTTGCAACTGTTTTATCGTGACACTGAACAAGCTGATACGTGGATGGCTAAGCAAGAGGTTGGTGCTTTTCCTGTATTTTTGCAACTAGGCATATTATGACTTAATTATTTGTAACTACTAGTGTTCTGGAACCAGGTTAGAAACAAGCAACTTATTTTGATTAGTGTAGTTGAATCAGGCGTGAGTGGTGTCGTGCCATTACATCGATTTAATGCATTTTTGAATTGAATTTAGGCTTTCCTGCAAAACGAAGATTTGGGCGATTCATTGGACAGTGTAGAAGCATTGATCAAAAAACATGAGGATTTTGAAAAGTCATTGTTGGCCCAAGATGAGAAAATCAAGGTTAGTTGACTTTTAGTAATTGAAACACAAGATCAGGAAATATTTGTTTTGAAATTTATTGTGCATGCAGTAGCTTATGTTATGAGTAACTTTCAGTAGAACTCAAAATTTTAAACACTTGTACCTTCTATTACAGGCCACTATCTTAATGTTTGGCCATCTATTAAGGACTAAACAAGTTTTTATTTTATGAAAATATGCAAGGATATATGTTGGGATATGTTAGGATATTTTTGGCAATAATTTTTTGAAATACCTGCTACATAGTGGTATCGTGAAAGAGTGGCATAATGACAGCTTGGCATAAGCCATTTAAAGTACTTCAGGGTTTCCTTTCTATTTATTCGAGTTTTTTTTTGAAAGGGTATGATGACAGCTGACAGAGATAACGTTAGGTTATTACTCGAATTTGTCGAAGCATACTTGTAAAACTCTCTGATCTTCTCTTTGAAAGGGTTTTTAAAACATGACTAATACTTCATTTTTAGCTGAACCTTATCTATCCACTACCGACCAGCTTGTCTCTATAGATTTTAGCTGCCATATTGTGGATGAAATTAAAATTCCAAACACTCTGTGAGACTGCATTGTCATCTTTGACTTGTAAATGCTCACATTTTATCTGTTTTTGGAACATTTATTTACTGTTATTTTTTAGTCATGAAACAATGGAGGAAATTTTTCTCTGCAAGTCTGCTTGAGGCATTTGGGTTTAATGTATGTTATTAGTGAACTAGTAATGTCAACAGTTTTTTACCAAGTCACTTTTTGCCTGTTGTTTATGTATAATCATTTAACACTTGCTGATATGTATCGTAATTCAAATTGTGTAGAATATTTTTTTGTCGCTGATGTGGATTATTTACATTTTGATAGTCTGTGTATGTGTGATTAAATAAGACTTGACATTTTTTTGGTTTTAGACATTGGATGATTTTGCAACTAAACTCATTGAGAGCCAGCATTATGCTGCTGATGATGTTGCTCAGCGTCGTGCAGCATTACTAGATCGTCGTGCAGCACTGGAAGAGCGCAGCAACATTCGTCGTACTATGCTTGAAGAATCATACCGTTTCCAGACTTTTGAAAGAGACTGCGATGAAACCAAAGGCTGGATTAACGAAAAGCTCAAGTTTGCCATGGATGAAAGTTACATGGTAAGTTTACAATTTATTTCAGGGTATTTTTGTTTTTAGTTGTACCTTAATGTGGCATGTTTATTGCTAAATTTATCTCTTGCTGTGAATTAGTTTAATAATCTTTAAAGAAAAGCTTTTGCCATTACTTATGCATTTTAGGACCCAACAAATCTGCAAGGCAAGTTACAAAAGCATCAGAATTTTGAAGCTGAAATTCAAGCTAACAAGAACCGAATTGAAACGGTTAACTCTATCGGCAATGATCTCATTGAACAGAAACATTATGCCTCAGAAGAAATCATGTATGTATTGTTATTTATCCTCTTAAATAAATGTATGCAAAAGCAGTAAGCTATCATTGACTAGTAACTACTATTGAATTAATTCTTCTTATGCCCAACAGTTTAAGTCCCAATACATACAATTACAGTATTATAATCTAAACTACCAAAAATGATCGATCCAACCCAGAATATTATGTTGAATATCACGACTGTACTTTATCAAGTACATGCAGAATACGACCTGCTGTTTCTGCCTGTTTTTTGCAAGCATTTTCAAGTCGGTGCGAAACACTTACTTACAGACTCTTTATACGTTGTCAGTTATCACTTGTTTTCTTTTAAATTTATGTTAGTAGAATCGACATCGTTGATTGCAATTGTGTCTGTAACAGCAGAACTCAGCCAGCCTGAATTTTATATTATCAATCAACGAGTATTAGGCAAAGATTGCTTTTTTACAGGAACCGTTTGGAAGAGATTAGGCATCTTTGGGATACTCTGGTCGAGGCAACTCAGAGGAAAGGAACAAAACTTAAAGAAGCTAATCTGCAGCAGCAGTTCAATCGTAATGTGGAAGACATTGATCTGTGGTTGAGTGAAGTTGAACAGGCAACAAACAATGACGATTATGGCAAAGATTTGACTAATGTTCAGAATTTGCAGAAGAAACATGGATTGCTGGAGGGTGACATCACTGCCCATCAAGTATGTTTTGATAAGCCAATGTTTTGCTGCAATTTTGCACCAAAAAATTAATAAAGACTAGCATGTTTTTGTTAGATCAGAATTGTAATTAGCCATAGTGTGGTAAACACTGATTTAGTGTGTAGCCTTATGTTAATCAGTGTTCGAATTTATTACATACATTGCACAGATAAATAGTTCTATTTTAGGCACTACTTGTAGCATACTTTCTAGTGCCTGCATTTTTTATGCTTACAGGATCGGGTTGCTGCTGTGTGTGTCCAAGCAGATCAGTTTGTGGAAAGTGGACATTTTGATGCTGAAAACATCAAAACTAAGCAAGTTGCATTAGTGGAACGTTACAATGCTCTCGAACAACCGTTGCATATGCGTAAAGCTAAGTTGGGAGATTCTCTAACTGTTCAGCAGTTATTCCGTGACATTGAGGATGAAGAGGCTTGGATTCGAGAGAAAGAGCCTATTGCTGCATCAACAAATCGCGGAAGAGATCTAATTGGAGTACAGAACTTACAGGTGTGTCTTAGTATCCTTTTTTTAGTTTTTGTGCATTGTAGCTGTGTCCTGCTATAACAGACAAACTTCATTTTTTCGTGTATAATATCAAGATTTCCCGTTTTTGAAGATTGCTGCTTATAGATGTCATACATCATTATGACTGAAAGTCTAATTGACGAGAACAAAGGCAGTAGAAATAAACCAGTATATGTAATTGTACCATGTTTTTTTATAGAAAAAGCACCAGGCTTTGCAAGCAGAAATCGCTGGTCATGAGAATAACATTGCAACTGTGTGTGAGCAAGCTAGTCAAATGGTTAATGCTGGCCATTTTGCCAGTGATGTCATTTCGGCTAAAATTGATGGGCTTCTGGATAAGTGGAATAATCTTAAGGTATGTTTGTTTTAATCAATGCACTATTGTTGATAACTCTTAAAAGTGAAATTTTTCAAGTTGCTGAACAGTTTATAACTGCCTTAGTAGAGAGCAAAAGTAAAGTAGTGATAGTGTCATGGCAAAATTTGTACTTTTGTTTGTAGGATAAGGCTTCACAGCGTGAACAAGACTTAAGAGATTCACTTCAAGCGCATCAGTATTTTGCTGATGCTAATGAAGCTGAATCGTGGATGCGTGAGAAGGAGCCACTTGTTGCCAGCGTCGATTACGGTAAAGATGAAGATTCGGCTGAGGCCTTGCTGAAGAAACACGAAGCACTGATGTCTGATCTGGAAGCGTTTGGCAGCAGCATTGAAGCATTGCGAGAAGAAGCACAAGCCTGCAAGGAAGCACCAGTAATAGATGAGACAGGCAAGGAATGTGTGGTAGCTCTCTATGATTATACTGAGAAGAGTCCACGTGAAGTTTCGATGAAGAAAGGAGATGTGCTGACATTGCTGAATAGCAACAACAAGGTTGGTAATGATATTTACTGGTACCAAATTATAAAATTAGGTACTCTGATTCCTAAAATGTGTACCCTGCCATACCTGATGTTTTGTCATTTTTGTGTTGCAGGATTAGTTTGAAATGGATATTCTTGTTAAAGTCAACAATTTTTCATATTTTTTCAGGACTGGTGGAAAGTTGAGGTGAATGATCGCCAAGGATTTGTTCCAGCTGCCTATGTTAAGAAAGTCGATGCTGGTCTCTCATCCAGCCAAGATAGTCTCAAAGATCGAGAAAATACTGTTGCCGCACGTCAGAAGCAGATAGAAGACCAGTAAGATTCTTATCTCATTATTCATGCTACATTTGTTGAATCAATGTCTTTGTGTTTTGCAATTTCAAAAAGTGAAAGAACTAAAGCAAAATATTAGCAGCATAAGGTATCATTACTTTAGTAAATCTGTTATTCATATCCAGAGGCTTATGCTGTCTGATATTAAAGTACCGATTTGTACAAAAAGAATTTACAAGAATCACTACTTTTTTATTAATTTGTTTCTGCCCTCTTGGGGATTTACTCCTATGATTTGCATGGAATGGAAACGCAGCAGAATTTTCTTTTACCTGTAAGAGCTAAATTGTGCTGTTCTATGTTCAACAGTTCTATATTCTACATTCTAGGTACAATAACTTGTTAGAGATGGGTCGGCAGAGAAAAGACAAAACTGAAGAATCACGGAAAGCTTTTATGCTTGTTCGAGAAGCAGCTGCTCTTGCAGACTGGATAAAGAACAAGGTGTTTATTTAAGCTTTTGTTGGATTCTGTTCCTTTTCTTGTATGTTAATTGTTTACCTTTACCTTTTTAGATTTTATTTTAAAATTATGCTCTGGCGGAATCTAAAATAAGCTTTACTTTAGCAAAGTACCGTTAATTGTGTTCGATGTTTCCTACTATTTGTTTCCTATGTATCTGTTAAAGATAACTATGATTTTTTGAAAAAGAGAGTTTTCGGAGAGTAATATGGCGCGACTTTTACATTATCAAAAACCCTGTAATTTCAGGAAGTGATTTCTTCTTAACTTCAATTTTGTTTTTCTTTTCCACGTTTGTCTGCCTCATCGTCTGCTGACTTTGCACTGTCGTTTCGTTTACGCTGCCACCATCTGCTGCTTCTAGAGCACCAAGAATATGGTTTATATTACAATTCATCTTTGGCATGAGATTTGATTGAAAATAATATGTGTTTTTTTACTAATTAGTGTGGTTTCATAAGTTCCAAATAACTCCCGTGCTTTAAGTCGTGTGTGTTTTTTGCAAAAATTAACAGAAGATACACGAGGAAGTAATTTCTTTGTGAAAATCCTAACTTCGGATATGATTGGGAGATTTATCAGGGAGATATTTGTTGCATGAAGAACATTGATATTTGTTCATAAAGCAAATCTCCATTTGGAACCGGATTGTTGCATTATATTATACTCAGAGATAAATCTGCTAGTTAGATTTATTTAGAACATATACTGTAGCTGCTTGTTTTCTACCGGCGTGAACTTTTTACCTGCACTTTATACATTTCTGTAATTTTGCCTGGTGTGGAATGTATATATGGTAGTTCTTAATTTGCTGTGATACTTTGAGTAACTACTAGAAATTACAGAAAAAATTGGAAAATTAAGCATTTGTACATTTTTATATAATTGTACATTATTAACTCAGTTTGCTTGTCTCTAGATTTGAATTCCTTTAGTTGGCTTAGTTCTATTTCAGATTGCAACCATTAGCCGTATCACTTTTCCATAAGGACTGTGCTCACTTATGCTGCACATTGCACTTTTTACAGAATTTTCAAATTTTTACTAGATACTGCACTGCATAAAATGAGTTTGTAGTAATTTATAAAATAAATGAAAATACTGTCATCTTTTTTGTAAGCTGACTTTTAATGACTGTTTTGTGCTGTGACTTTTACTCTTATTTATATTTCATTTGTTTATTTTTTGCTATATCTAGAACTTATTTATAACCTGATTGTTTTTGTCCAGGAAAAAGTTGCTGCCTCTGAAGAAATAGGAGAAGATTTGGAACATGTAGAAGTGCTGCAAAAGAAATTTGACGACTTCCAAAAGGTTTAAATCATTTGTTAGTTGCATTACCACACATTAGTGTTTTTACTGCTGAATTTTGTGCTATGACTTGGAATTCTATTTACGCAGTCGCCTTGAATTTTTCCATAGAAAATAAATTAATTGTCATACATTTTTTTAGGATCTAAAAGCTAACGAAGTACGTCTTATAGAGATGAATGAGGTTGCAACCAAATTGATAGACATGGGACAGACGGAAGCTGCTGTAAACATTCAGACTCAGATTGAGGTATTGTCTGATCAGTTTGTTACATTTCTGCATTTTTGAATATCATTTCTGCATTTTTGAATATAGTTATTATTTTTTAAGTAATGTGCAAATTTAAATTTTGTTAAAGCATTGTTACAATGTTTTTAGGACCTCAACCAGCGTTGGACTCACCTGCAAACTCTAAATGTGGAAAGAAGTGAAAAATTGGGTTCGGCTCACGAAGTGCAAAGATTCAACAGGTATGTTTCTTGTGCAAGTAATGCATCAACTATGTTTGGAAAATAATGCTATTTGTGAAGGGTCTGAATGGTAAATAAATTATACTATCTTAAGACTGTAATCCAAACTTGATACTTTGCAGTCTAGCTGATTTATTCTTAGTTTTTGCTGTGATTGTTTTCAGTTTTCGCTCTGATTATTTTCAAAAACACTTTTTGCTTTCAGCTGTTCGTAATGGTTTTTGCTGGTGGATGACTTTTATTATTCTGGAATATCCCACAACTTTTAATAGCCCACTTTTTCAAATAAAATATGGGCAGGCAAGAAGTTGCCATTTTTAGGAACTTTTCTAGTTTTTTTTTAGTAAACTATTTTAGAGGCATTTTAGAGGCATAACCTATTAAATCTAGAAAGTAATCCTTGATTTTGATTGCTATTTATATTTTGTCATGCTACACTTGTCTTACATGCAGCAGTGTATAATTTTGAACATTTAATGCAGGGATGTTGATGAGACAATGGATTGGATTAATGAGAAAGACAATGCGCTGAATACAGATGACTACGGTCGTGATTTAGCTACCGTGCAGACGCTGCAACGCAAACACGAGGGTTTAGAACGCGATCTTGCTGCACTTGGTGACAAGGTATCGGCATCTTATAAGGTTTCTTTTTTCTTGTAAACAAAACAGTTGAGAAGAGTACTATTTTGTTAAATATCATATTACTGAGACCTTATCAAAAGAGTATATTACATTATGCTAAATGTAAGGCGTTTTCTCAGGTAAAAGAGATGGATGAATTGGCTAACCGCATCATGCAGACTCATCCAGAATCTGCAGATAACATCGTGCAGAAGCAAACAGAAATTAATGAAGCATGGAACACTCTGACTACTCGCGCTGATGCTCGTAAAGACAAACTACTTGATTCTTATGATTTACAGCGATTCCTCAGCGACTACCGGTATGTAAAAAGATATTATGCCTTCACGTTACTTATCTTTTTGGGTGAATTTGCCTGTTTACTTTAACTTTAACACATTTTTAATATGCTTCTGCTTATAGTGATCTGATGGCATGGATCAATGGTATGAATTCACTCATTTCCTCTGATGAATTAGCAAAGGACGTCACTGGTGCAGAAGCATTGCTTGAACGTCATCAGGTATGAAATGAAATTTGCTACTTTTAGACACTAGCTGGTTTATAACTAAAACAAATTCTTATTTTTCTCTTATAGTAAAACATCTAGCAAAATAACTGAAATCTTTTATTTACATGCCATTTATCAACTTTAAAGACGTTCAAGGTTCTGTTTATTTTGTAGAATTACAGAATTGAGCTGGATGCTTATATGTACCAGCAGGTATATCGGTCGCATGATTTCACCCGATTTCACCTTCTATTGTGAGAATGATCACAACTAATGTTGGCCACATTAGAACACTAACATCATGTAGGGAATATACGTTTACACCTTTCTAGCAGTTGGTCCCATCTACGTGACCCAGAAGGTGCTTTTGATGCTGTTTCTTGAAGAAAAAGATAGATTTTTCAGAAAAAAATATGGGTAGATAACAGGATGGTTGTTATCATACAGTTGATAATACCTGCTAAAGCGAGCTTTTCTGGAATCTCACTGGAATAGGTGCATTTCAGTGCTATACTTTCTGGCTACTTGATTTCGTCAAAGGCTTGGGCCATTGCGTTAAATCACATGTTTAGTGCTTCATTTTTAGAAACTCTTATTGGTCTTTTTGTCTTTTGCACTTCATTATTTTTAGGATTTTCGGAATGTTAATATGTCCCTAATTCCCTCCTTTTCATATTTTAGGTTTCTAGTACTGTAAAATTTATTTAGCTTATTTTCAGATAGTATTGTTTTTCTCTTAGTATCTAGATTTCCTTCCATTTCATTTTCACCGTAGACTAGATTTCCTTCCATTTCATTTTCATTAGAGGCACGCTTTCAAATGTATGTGATACTGCAGTCTAAATTATTGGTTGCTATATTGTCTTTCTATGTGTTGCCCATATTTTTCTGTATTTAGTTTTCTCAAACACACACACACACATGCACACTTATAATTATATGCTGTCATTTATTTATTTTTAATAAGTTGTTGTAGTTGTTCATGTTCTTTCTACTTCTTGAAAGTAAACTTATCTGCACTTTGACCTATAAAGTTTATGCTTTTTTACTACATTGCTTTTCTTAATTTTGTTTTTGCAACGAATATTTGTCGATTTATTATGCATTCTGCAGTTGAGAACGTAGTGCGTGGACTTCAAATTATTTAACAATCTTTTATTGTTGATTGATTGTTATTGGTAGGAACACCGAACAGAAATTGATGCCAGAGCGGGAACCTTTCAATCTATTGAGATGTTTGGACAACAGCTACTGCAGAATGAACACTATGCTAGCCCAGAAGTGGCAGAAAGGTTGGAGGAAATTAACAATGCTCGTGAGGATCTGGAGAGGTACTTTTGTTGATTAATTTTGTCAGCAATTATGTGTTACTTGCTTTTTTGTAATATTCCTGTATTTTCACGGGGGATTATGTTCTTAAATTTTTGCGGAGTACAGGTGAAAGTAAAGTGTAAATGACAAACTTAATGAACAGCTGTAATTCGAGAAATGTTTATTTTATCTTCCGCACTTATTTTGCAGAGCCTGGGCAGCCCGTAGACAGCAGCTGGACCAGTGCCTAGAACTGCAGCTATTCTATCGTGATTGTGAACAGGCCGAAGCCTGGATGGCATCCAGAGAAGCTTTTCTTAAGGGCGATGATGTTACCCCTGATGATAGTGTAGAGGCTCTTATTAAAAAACACGAGGTACGTCATGCGCTTAAGTGTACCCTGAATGCTTTATTCTTATACGACTTATTGCAATTTCGGTAAGCATTTGCAATTTTGCAACCATGCTGGTGAATTTATTATTTATAATTGTAACAATTTTTATTTTACTGTTATTGTGTAATTTTATTTGCATGTGTTCAACAGCTTGTAAGAAATATGTTAAAAGCATACATATTATTAGTGTATATTTTAATTTATAGGACTTTGATAAAGCTATAAATCAGCAAGAAGAAAAAATTGCCGCGCTTCAGACGTTTGCCGATCAATTGATTGGAGGAGAACATTACGATTCGCCTGCTATTGATGAGAAGCGTAACCAAGTTCTGGACAGATGGGCTAATCTCAAACAAGCTTTGATAGAGAAGAGAAGTAAGCTTGGTGAATCGCAGAATTTGCAGCAGTTCTCACGAGATGCTGACGAGTTGGAAATGTGGTTGCAAGAGCGTATGGCTTGTGTTGGAGAGGAGACACTCAAGGATCCAACAAACATTCAAGCTAAACACCAGAAACATCAAGCTTTTGAGGCAGAGATGTCTGCAAACCAAGATCGTGTGCAGGCGTTGCTTTCTGTTGGGCAAAGTAAGTGAAAATGTAACATGCAAAAAGAAAGCTTTTGTCTTTGCCTTGCGAAAAATAATGCTTCAAAGTTATTATTGGTGTCAGTCGACTTGACTCCAAATGCTGATTTGTTTTTTAGATTTGTTGGACAAAGATCGATGTGCAGGTAGTGAAGATGCTGTTTATGGTAGGCTTCAAGAGATTGCTACCCAGTGGGAAACATTAACTACCAAATCCACTGAGAAAAGTTATAAACTAAAGGAGGCAAACAAGCAACAAAGTTACAATGCTGCTGTAAAAGACTTGGAATTTTGGCTTGGAGAGGTAATTTCATTTGTGCTACTAAACAGTTTCTCACCTGGTTGAATAGAAACGTGGAAAGATGTTAATACTTAATAGTAAGGGGACAGTTAATTATTGCTTTATGCAATTTATGTGTAAAATTGTAGTTGCAACCACACGTGTGTGGGTTTGCGGAGTCAACAACCTGCCGTGGAACATTTTCTTATTCGTGCAGCTGTTTGTTACAGGCTGGCAAAGTCACGTAGCCAAATTTATTGTTTGACTATTAAATTGCAGACACAGTTTTAGGGTTGGAATTTTAACTTTTCAACTGTGTACTCTTAGTTCTGGCTCTAATATGCATGGGAAAAACGCACATGTGCACGCACGCACGCACACACACACACACACACACACACACATTCGTTACTCTGTAGTCTCCTTCATACCCCACAAATGCTTATAGTCTTACAAACCGCTTAAGTTAAATCAGTGTCTTAGGTTTAAAAATTGATTTTTTGTTGTGATGCCCACAGAATCCCATATCCTTTTTAATGTATAGGATCCATTGAACTACAGATTCATTCTTTATGGAGCCTGCAAATTACTAAGTATATATATATATTTTATATTACAGGTAGAGACAATTGTCTCTGGTGATGATTATGGCAAGGATCTTGCTTCCGTGCAGAATTTGCTGAAAAAGCACCAGTTGGCAGAAGCAGATATTGCTGTGCATCAGGTAAAGGAGAAACTTTTGTAATTTGATCTCAATACAGAATTACCTTTCATAATTTTACCGTTACGGTATTTTTATGAATTGTATAGTTGTTATCACTTTCCAGAATTACCTTTGGCAAAATTAGATGATTAGAGTGATTTAATGTTCAACTTTCAACAATGTATAATCGTTGTTATTATTCCAGGATCGTGTAAAGGAGATGAACAAACAAGCTGATGAACTTGCTGAGAGTGGTCAATTTGATGGGGATGCTATTTTGGAGCGCAAAAACTCAATTAACCACCGTTTTGATCGAGTCCGGGATTTGGCAGCTGAGCGCCGTGATCGTCTCAATGAGGCTCACACGCTTCACCAATTCTTTCGTGATTTGGATGACGAAGAATCTTGGATTAAGGAGAAAAAGCTACTAGTGAGCTCCGATGATTATGGTCGTGATTTGAACAGTGTGCAAAACTTGCGCAAGAAACACAAGCGCTTTGAAGCAGAGGTTAGCAGTCATGAGCCAGCAATACAGGTATGGAAAATATCGTGCCCTTGCAGTATTGTATTTGTTTTTTTAGAAATCCTGATCTTAAATTCTTTTTTTTGGGTGTTTGTTAAAACAAGTAATTTTTGTTTAGGCAGTACAGGAAGCTGGTAGAAAACTGATGGAAGAATCTACACTCGGTACTGACGACATCAGAAATCGACTTGCTCAGCTAGATGATACTTGGGATGAGCTGCGCAACATGTCCAGTAACCGTGGACAGAAACTGGATGAATCACTTGCCTACCAACAGTTTGTGGCAAATGTCGAAGAGGAGGAAGCTTGGATCAGTGAGAAATCGCAACTTATGTCTTCCGAAGATTACGGCGATACCATGGCTGCTGTCCAGGGATTGTTGAAGAAGCACGAAGGATTTGAAACTAACTTTGCAGTTCATCGTGATCGATGTGGCGACATTCAGAATGCTGGGGAGAAGCTGATACAAGATGGAAACCATCACGAGGAAAGCATTCGCCAGCGCATTGACAACCTGCAAGCTAAGCTAGAAAACTTGGAGCAACTCTCATTCCGTCGTAAGGGCAAACTTATTGACAATTCTGCTTTCTTGCAGTTCATCTGGAAGGCTGATGTTGTGGAGAGCTGGATTGGTATGTACATTACTTGAGATAACTTTTTCAATTTTGCTGTGATGAAAGCATTATGGCAAAAGTAAATTATACATCAGAATTTATAATATGGCTTATACCCGTTTTACGTTTCTTAAGATTTTTTAATTAAGAAATGTCATAATTGGGCATAAAATGTTAATTTGATGACTTTCAGCTGAAAAAGAAGTTCATGTTCGTTCAGAAGATTTTGGCAAAGACTTGTCTTCGGTTCAGACTTTGCTGACAAAACAAGAGAATTTTGATGCTGGCTTGTCTGCGTTTGAACATGAAGGCATTCAGAACATCACTGCACTGAAAGATCAACTTGTGGAAGCCCAGCATGAGCAAACACCTGCTATTCAGAAGCGATACAATGAAGTGATTGCGCGCTGGCAGCGACTGCTTGCAGATTCTGATGCTCGTAAACAGAAACTGTTGAGAATGCAAGAACAGTACAGACAAGTATCTAAATTATTATCTGCCTTGTTATAGTTTTTGTTAGTTTGATAATTAAAAAGCTAAAATGCTTTTTTACAATTAGAGTGCATTTTATGTAATATCTTATTATTCTTTTGAAAAAACGACAAGGGGGATCATGTTCACTTGAATGGCTAGGTTTGTGTCTTATCCAAAATGTACTGCTTCAGTATTTAGTACATCTTTCTGCTGAAGAATAAAGTTTTGGAAAAGTAAAGTGTCAGTTCTTTTTTAAAGTGATATAAGAAAGTGATATGCATTTTCTTTGACTGGAGGAGCTGTGGACATTTTCCACCATTTTTTAAACACTAAATTGCCTTTTGTTTGTGAATATTATTTTTTGTTTTAAATGTTACTTTTATTTTAGATTGAAGATCTGTACCTCATGTTTGCAAAAAAAGCCTCTGCCTTTAATAGTTGGTTTGAAAATGCTGAAGAAGACCTGACAGATCCAGTGCGCTGTAACTCCATTGAAGAAATACGGGTATGCATTAATAATATTATTTTGTTGTTTTTTTGGAGAAACCAAATTAGAACTGTTTTATCCTATTTGCAATGAGCTCCACTACTTAAATGGTTGGCCAGCTTGTACCTTAGCATTTCGTACTTTTGCTTACACAGCGTCATCCTAATAAAATTTGTTGGTTGTGTTTCAGGCTTTGCGTGAGGCTCATGCTCAGTTCCAGGCTTCACTTTCTTCAGCTCAGGCTGATTTTGAACAGCTGGCTGCTCTTGATCGTCAGATTAAAGAGTTCAATGTTGGGCCAAATCCCTACACTTGGTTTACTATGGAAGCACTTGATGATACATGGCGTAACCTCCAGAAAATTATACAAGTTTGTACATTTTTGTTTTCTAATTATGTGTCTTGATAAGCTTGGTTTATCTTACATATCAGTACACTATTAGGTTTATTTGCCTGATAGACTTTGAGAGTACTATGGGACAGTTTTTTAGCATTTTAAGTTACACTGTTGGGAGATTCTGATTAGCAAGTTCTTACATCAAATGCAATTTTATCGACAGTTTCAAATAGGGGAACCTCATTGTGCATATTTTTGTAGGAGCGTGAGGCTGAATTAGAGAAAGAATATGCAAGACAGGAGGAAAATGACAAGTTCCGTCGTCAGTTTGCCCACAATGCTAATGCTTTCCATGCATGGCTTACTGAAACAAGGTTTGCTTTATGACACTTTGTTAGTAACTTTACCTGTGTGATGAGTATGTTTTGCAGTTACTGGTATTCACTGCGTGCTTATGACATTCTTGCATTGTCTGTTGTCGAAAAATAGGTCTTCCATGATGGAAGGTTCCGGAAGCCTTGAAGCTCAATTGGAAGCAACAAAGAGAAAGCTTGCCGAGGTTAGATCACAGAGGACACAACTAAAGCAGATAGAAGATCTGGGAGCACTGCTAGAGGAACATCTTATTCTTGATAACAGGTGTGAATAATGCTACAAATTTGATAATTTTGATAACGTACTTTTGATAATTTGCTAGATAACGTTGGCATTCTTTCAGCTGTTTTTGATGAGATTGTTAATTATTCAGTTACTGAGATGTTATTTCTTTATAGATACACCGAGCATAGTACTGTAGGCTTGGCACAGCAGTGGGATCAGCTTGATCAGCTTGGCATGAGGATGGTGCACAATTTAGAACAGCAGATTCAGGCTCGCAACATGAGTGGCGTAAGTGAAGAAGCTCTGCGTGAGTTCAGCATGATGTTCAAGTGAGTATTAAATGCATTTTTTAGTTGAAAGTAAAAGAACGTCATTTCATTTGACATTTGACTATTTTATTTTAGATGACTTTATATTCTAATTGTTTATTTTTCAGGCATTTCGACAAGAACAAGTCTGGAAAACTTGACCATGGAGAATTTAAGTCATGCCTTAGAGCTCTCGGTTATGATCTACCAGTTGTGGAGGAAGGGCAGCCTGAACCTGAATTTCAGCTGATCATAGATATTGTTGATCCCAACAGGTAAGTGCAATAAAAATTCTTCTGAATCTGCATTAGTTCTGTAAACTTTCCTTTTTATTTTCATAAATTTTTGGCTAGTATTAATGTATTTGCATGTACATGTATTTCTGTTTCAGGGATGGTCATGTATCCCTGCAGGAATTTATGGCATTTATGATCAGCCGTGAGACAGAGAATGTCAAATCTTGTGAGGAAGTGCTCAGTGCATTCAAGTCACTTACAGTGGGTGATAAACCTTACGTCATGGTGGAAGAGTTGTATCAGGTATTTAACTCGCTTAAGTTTTGGTCTCGTGTTTCTTGTGCTTAAATTTTGGGGCAATATTGTTTAATCTTTTCAAAATAGAAATGACACTTATTTGTGTTATACTGTTTTATAATGTTTGTGTTGAGGGGCTCATAACTGTAAGTTGTTTATAACTTGTACATTAAAATTTTTCAATGCAATTGCAGAATTTAACACCAGCCCAAGCGGATTACTGCATTGCCCATATGAAGCCGTACGTGGACGACCGAGGGCGCACAATCCAAGGAGCTTTAGACTATGTTGATTTCTGTGAATCACTCTTCAATAATTAGCCTCTTTTACTAATGTAGCAAAAATAAAGAAAAAACAGGTTGTGCGCTAACTGCTGATATTGTGAAAGCATTTATATACTTTTATGAATATTTATATGCATATTAACATTACTGTCATCTAGTGTTACTATTCTAATTATACCATTATTACTTTTAGGGCTTAAATATAATAGGCATTGTACTTACTATTAAATGTCGTTCATGTCTTTACTGTTAGTACAAAATTCTGGTTCTTGCTGTCTATTGGATAATGTGAATCAGACATTATTTAACTATTACTAACATTTAGATAAGGCATTAGCAAGCTCTTGACAGTACTAACTACATGTAGTTAGAGTTGTGCTGTAAGCGTAGAACCGCTCTGTTGCTAATGTATTTTGGTTTTGGATGGCGACCTAAAACCCAAGTACATTACGCTTTTTGCGGTTTTGCTTCGATATAGGTAATTAGTAACCTCTCTTTGCATTGTTAATCAGAATTTTGACGGTGCTCATAGATCAGTATGGCTGCACTAATGTTCCTGCATAGTAAAAATATACAAGGATACAAACTTATGAGCACAGTTGGCTTAGTCGTACCCAGTGGCATCATGCGTGTTGATGTAGTGCTATGAGATAAGCAAGCACGGTGAATTTTACACACAACAATAAGAAGCATGATTTCTTGATTATTGCTAATTAATGGTTCTTACAGTCCGTGTGCTTGTTGTTTAGATCTTTGTATGTTTTTTCTCTGTGCAGGTATTATAAATATTACCTTAGGAGTGTTCGCTTTTTCATTTAATGTAATAATCTTATTTGTAACCTTTTTTGTTTGTGTTAGTTTTTTCCTATTGAATGGCCTAGGGCTAAGCTACACTAGATGCAGTTTTGGTAAATTTTTTGTTGCTTTCCAATTGTGTTGTGCTTCCAAGGTTGTGCAAGTTGCATTTATATTTAAATCTGCAAGCTTTTGCTAGGCATCACATTAGCACAAATTATTTACTTCCATATTTTAGGAATTAGGATACTTGACTTCCTTCTTTTAATCTGTATTTCTTGCAAGGTATACAGAGTGACTTCTGATTTAACTGTTTCCCATTTTATGTATGTCTTTTGTTTTAAATTGGTAGTTTTACAAATTCAAAATCTTAAATTTGCAGGTATATAACTTCGTACAGTGTTAAAGTAACTCCAATTCTTATTACAGTGCTGACTCATATGTTATTACATATATAAGCCGCATTTTCATTGAATTTCTTGCTTGTTTTACAATCTTTTACATGTCATTAATGCTCGAAAGTCTTAACTAAGCAAATTCGGAGTTATTATAAATGAAATCATTAGTGTGGGTTTATGGATAAAAAAGATTGATTCAGTATCCCTGGTACCTTAACGGTCATAATACAGTTTCTTTAAACAGTTAAAAGTCTAATAAATAAATTTTGGTTCACCATTTTTTCTGACTTTTTAATTTAGTGTTGATAACATGTTGATATAGTGTTGATGACTGACTGATAATAAATAGACAGTATATTAGTAGCAGTACTACACTGTAGCGAAATGTCGCTGTTTAAATGTATTTTTTCCAATGGTATCCATAGACTTTAGTATCCCTGATCTTTGCACCAATTAATCAGATATTCAGTTCAAAAACTAATTACTAAAAGGCGGCTCATATTTCGTACGGTGTACTGATATATTTAGACGAATTTGATTGGCCATATTCTTAATAAAATAAGAAGTGTTGGTGTCTTGAAGTGGAAAAATACACAGGTTCTAAAATTTGTGTGAGAATTGCTGTTTAACAACTACTGACTTAGATCCCATTGAATGGGGCATGAAATTAGTGAATCACTGTCAGTGTAATTGTGCGTTTGTAAACATCCAAATGCACAAAAAAATTGGGAGCAGAATCTCAAAAAAATGTTGTTTTATTTAGTGTTGCCAGCTGAAGCTATGGAATGGCAAACAATTATCTCTATTAATCAAGGAGACAAAGTTGCTGTGAAGTCCTCGCACATGTGAATCTGATTTCACCAATTGGATTTTTTTAAACCTGCGTTTAAACAAATTTTGTATTAGTATAATTATAAAGTACGTAATGCCAGTGGCTCTATGAAGGGCTGCTAGCTATAGGTGACTAACTTTTCCCAAACTGGGATGTCTGACGACTGCGTAATCGAAGTTATAAGATCAGTACGTGGCATACTGTTGAGGAATCAGCCTAAGTGATTTTAGAAAATCCTATTTGCCAGCTAGGGTTTTAGTTTCATAATATTTGCCAGTTAGGGTTTTAGTTTCATAATTGTATATATAGACATAGACATTTTATTTATCTCCTCATTTACACCAATATATGATAGTATTGCCACTTTTTACACAGTGCTAAAATATAACATTTGGATAGGTTTTACATGACTATTTTAGAAGTCACGCGTAAGTCAATTATTAACTCAGAACTAAACCGTGGAATTAAGCGGACCCAGATGTTGTACTAACTGGCTTCCCTATCACAGTTTGTTAGGAGACAAGGACAGAAAAAATGTAGAAGACTTAACAGCAAATAAAATTTTAGACGAAGATGAATACGTTGCTCATACTGTCCTGACTGTTCTCTCAGTTTACGTAGTACATGATACAGTAGCTCTTGACTCTGGTGTTACCAGGACGAGCAGGTGTTACGCTATTATTTTTTCAACTTTCACTACAGATGGCGACAAAAGAACATGTCAGAACTAGCGGGAAGTCGGTAACAGTATTCTAGTAAACGCAGATTTTAGTAATTGATCATAATAAGTGTATTACGATGCCAGTCAGTCCATTCAGAGGTTTGTTGCAACAATAACCAATTAATAGTTAGAATAGTATATAATATTAAAAACGCGTGAGATAAAACAAATAACAGAAGTTTAGCAACAGAGACAACTATGGGCAAAAAGCCTACTTAGGCTTCGCCCTGTCGATCTACTTTAATTTTTAATCTTATTCACTGGAGGGGGACATGACTGGAATTCACTGTTTTGTGTTCAGTTGTCTTGCTAGTAAATGTCGTAGCCTCGTATTGAATTTTGTTTGGAGTTAAATATGTAGATATACCTCTGCAATTTGTATTACACATTTTTGTTACTGCTTAACAGCTTGTGACACTATGCCTATACGGAAGCTGGAATTTAAAGCGTGACTGTACCCTACAACATTAAAAGAATTAAAGCAAGCTTTCGTTTGAAGCATGTCTATGACAGTTAACATTGATGGGCTTGAAGTCTCTTTTCCTTTTGAACCGTATGAATGTCAGAAGAGTTATATGAGAAGTGTAATAACCTGTCTGAGGCAGGTGAGTAACTTTTTGTGTATTATAAAATAGTAATCAACTTTTGTTTTTTATTTTTAGTAATCAATTACGTTCTGATTCTTCCACCTTTATTCAATATTAGTAGTAGTGTTTGCAAAATTGTGACACACTGTAGTGTGTCAAATTGTATATGAAAAAATAAAGATATAGATAAAAAAGTCCTTTGTTTTAAGGCAATTTTATGGCTTTTACTGAGAACAATGGCTCCTGTTTTGCAGACCAAAACTCAGATGCTTTGAATGAAAAATTAATGCTTTTTTAAATTTAGGGTGTGAATGGTATCCTGGAAAGTCCTACTGGCACTGGTAAAACCTTATCTCTACTCTGTTCAAGCTTATCTTGGCTTGAATCTCAGAAAGCTCAAGTAAGTTAAGATCAAAGACAATAAAAAGTTTGTTGTTTTGAAACCATTGTTGAGATTTGCTGTTGTTGAACTCAGGCAATGCGAATTGCTTAGGACTAGTTGCACACTTATAATGTACCTTTCATGATTGGGTTGTCCGATATTTATCCGGACCTGTATTTATCCGTGATTTCGGTGCAGTATTTCTTGGTATTGCTACTCTAACGATTTTTTGCTGCATTGTCAATACAATAATGATACTAGGTTATTTTCTGTATCAGTTCGATATGAGATTTGAATCATTAATGATTGACATTCGATAATTTCGTTTAACAACACTATTTAAAGGTTCTCCAGTTACATTAGTTCAATGTTAATTTTAGTAAATGACAATATCAGTGTGTAAACAGTGCTAGCTTGCATACTGCGTACGGTAATGACATTTAATGGCGAGAAAGATGAAGCTGCTTTTGAAGCAGAAACTTAATCTAGTGGCCTTTTATTATGCAATTTTTGATGATTTTTTTTATTAATAAATTAATATTCAAAATGATTTTTTACTATATAAAATCTTTATTAATGTTAGCAACACTGTTTTTCTGTAGCAAAATATGATTTGATACTAGACAGTTTCCCTCCTGGATATATCTATTTTTTATTAT
Source organism: Tubiluchus corallicola (assembly GCA_030141605.1). Lineage (NCBI taxonomy): Eukaryota > Metazoa > Priapulida > Priapulimorpha > Priapulimorphida > Tubiluchidae > Tubiluchus > Tubiluchus corallicola. The sequence continues at coordinate 1,618,723 of JAQGDQ010000005.1, forward strand.
TTTTGTTTTTTTACTTTTAGTTGTATGATCTAGTTCTATAATACACCATCTAAGTATTGTATGCTACGAAGCTGCTTTTCTGATTTGCGGAATATGAAAAACTCTAATTAGATGTGAATTTATTAAATTTCTTCAGAATTTTTACCATTAGTTACCTGGCTGTTGATAGTGATGATATTACATCATTTGTAGGTTGAGATGTCTAAGCTTACATTTACCACCAAGGAGATTGGTAGCACTTTTTCTAAACAGCTGGAACAACAACTACAAGAAGCTGCCGGTTTGGTGTGGGATACTCAAAATCAAACAGGTATTATATTTTTGTGCTAGTTTAGTCCAAGTCTAGGACTACTGTTTGCAACTTGTGTTTAGCCTTCATGTTACGAGTCTTGTGATAAACGTGGCTCCAAATATTTGCTAGAAAGATAAGAAGAAAAAGTGGCTAAAAAGTAAGGTTAATAAAGATCATTGGGAAAGCATGTGTGTAAATCCCATGGTTATGCCATAGTTAATATCACTAACAATGAATTAAAGAAAAAATTATTGCAACTCCTAAGTTAGTTTAAAACCTACCTTCTAGATACTGCAAAATTTTGTTTTTATTAGTATCATTGATTATAAATTTTAGAAATTAAATGAGCTACCTTTAACGTTGCCTTTAAGTATTAAAATATTGCAGAGATTGTTGCAGCTGGGGGAAGTTTTTATTTAGAAACCTTTTAGACTAAATGAATGTTTTAAAAACCGCTACTGATTTTGTTTATTTGTATATTTGCAAACGTATTTAGTTTTAAGTGCTCAGACTTTAGCCATAGAGTCTATGAATGATTGATTTAATTATTCTTTTCTTTAAATTGCTTAAAATTTTGACAAAACTAATGCTTGGTTTTGGAGTTTTAGAATTTGCTGAATATTGGTTTCGTTTGCATTATAGCATTTAGGGGATATCCAAGAATAATTTATGCATCACGGACACATTCTCAGCTTACTCAGGCTATTCAAGAGTTAAAGCGAACTACATACGGAAAATGGTATTGATTTATAATTTTCTGTTTCATTAAATTGCTTATAAGATACAAGCATTTTATCTTCTGAAAGCTATATGAGAAAAGAAAATTTCTATTTTTTCCATTGCAAACCAGGATTTGTCACTCATTGGCAGCGCCTATTTAATATGGATACGTAGTTGTGGTGAGACCGAAAGCCTGCTCTAGAATTTCAAAGTACTCGTTATGAAGATAAACTTCTGTAGTGAGATTTTCATTGGCAAAGTTATCTTAGCAATGTATTACTACGACCGTGTCATGTTGTAATGACAGAAATACTTTGATGTGAATGCAGATGTAATGCAGTTTTATGGCTAACACCCTGTTATAAACAGGCTCAGGGTTGCTTTTTTGAGTCGCTAATCGCATGTGGTGGCTATTCAATTATTCTACTCTTCCCAAACGTGAGGCACATACTGTATTACATAGTGTGTGTTGAAATTAGATGTTTATTCAAATTAGAAAATCATGTGTTTTTTGCTTTAGGGTTCGTTCATGCATACTGGGTTCCCGAGATCAGCTTTGCATTCATTCCAAAGTCTCAACATTGGATAACAATAGTGCCAAAATTCATGTCTGTCGACAAATGGTGAAGGAAAGAAATTGTTGGCCTTATAGAAATTTTGATGGTACATAGAAGAAAAATATTTTGAAATTTTAATATGATACAGTTTTCTAATTTTAGTGTTTTGTTTCAATGTCATCGAAAATAAAATTAAATACATCTTTATTATAATAATGCTGAATCTAATGTGTGCATATATACGTGTTTTTTTAATTTTTTGACAGATCGCAGACAAAAGACTATGGACTTAGTAAAAGATCTGTGTCAAAGCGAGAAGGCTGGTGGTGTTGTGGACATTGAAGATTTAGTTAAAATGGGAAGAAAGCATCTGTAAGTTAATAGAGACACTTGCAATCTCTTTACTTTTGCTTGATTGTCTGTCTCATCTGTAAAATGTGTTTGTTTTACTTCATCTAACACATGGTAGATAAAGCATTAGATAGTAAAAAGATGACTGTCCAACTTGTTTTATATGTAAAAGCTTTGTGGTACAGTAAAATAAAAAATCGTTTTTTAATTAGAACCAGAAAGTTTGTTGTTTAACATTTTTTTCAAAATAATGTGTAATATTTGTATTACTTAAGTTTTTTAGTGCAAGATTTCTTGTATTGCTTTCGTTTTTTCTTCCTGTTGCTTATGATTATTTTTATAGTGAGAGTAAATTGTTAATTTTCAGACTTTGTCCATTTTACATGGCCAAAGAAGGACAAAACAATGCTGATATAGTGTTTATGCCCTACAACTACCTTCTTGATCCTGAAGCTCGTCGCTCAAACAAGATTGATGTTGCTGGATGTGTTATAATTTTTGATGAAGCCCATAATCTAGTATGCTTTTGCTTATGTTTTTCCTTTTCCAGTTTTAATTTCATTATTTTTGTGTTTTTGCTGCACACTGTCTTTGGAAGTTTAGATGTTTATTTTTTCGTTTTTTTGGGTTTATTTCGTGTAGGTGTTGACCTTTTATTATACAGTTTAACAGTTTGTAAGATTAAATCTGGTATGCAGCATTATAGTTATTGTATAATATAGATTACTGTGGTAGGACCAGAACCTAGCTCATTGTCAAAAGTAATAATTATTCTGAGATGAGATGTTGGACCAACAGAGGTGTTCATGCATTTTTTCCTCAAAAAAAGTAAGTACCTGGGGGCAGTTTGGCAGAACAAACCATTACCAATTTAAGCAAATTTTCTTGGCAGTCACCTGTTCATTTACTAACCACCCTCAATGCTGTTTAACTTCAATTGCTAAGCAGACATAATAACCACTCAACTAATTCATGTCATAATCATCTGTCCTAAATCAGTGTACACTTCGCAAAAATTTAATGGTAGGTCATGTACATGGACTTAGAATATTTGGTAAGTGATGGAAATGTCGACAATACAAAAATGGAAGGTACAAAAACATATCCAGAACAGGTCATAGGCTAGACAGTGTGAAGCTTTGAAAAGCAAAAAATTTAGAACAGGAACAAACAGAGTTAGTGCTAAATATTAACAAACGAAGCAGTCAATTAACAAATCCGGACTCTCTCTCTCTCTGTGTGTGTGTTTGAAATGTTAATAAGTCAAAATCTGATACACAGCTGAACGATCTTGTGAGGATTAATTGTAAAACGAAGTGACCACCAGACAAAGTAGCTGCAAACGAAAGTGCCAATAGTGTAGCTAGTGGAGATTCTAACTGGCTTTAGATCTGAAGTACTAATGTTAGTGTTGGCTTACTGCCTGTATTTACTGTATTTATAAATTATTTTTTCATTTTTGTTATATTTGTCAAACAAGTATATTATTTATCTAACTGACTTGGTGATTACTAATTAAAATCGTTATTTGACAGGAGCAAATTTGTGAGGAAAGCGCTAGTGTTGAGTTAAAAGCAAGCGAGTTAGCCATGGCTGTCAATGAAGTTACAGAGATGCTCAATCATCTTATGCAGCAGCAGAGACATGAGGAAATCTTGGGCGTAGCAACTGAAGCATCCACATCAGGTACCTGAAAAAACCTTGTTATAATGAATTAATAATTGGTTATTGGGCAGGAGTGCCTGTAATAACTGACAGTCCGCAATAACTGTGCAATACATTTATAGTATGCGTTATTGAAAAAAATGACCAGTAAACCCGCACAAGATCCAATAGTCACAATATACACATGCATGTAGATACTACTGATACAAGATATAAGATAGACACAAGATACTACAGAGCTTTGCACATCTGTTGTGGTTCTTATAAAGGAGTACATCCAGTTTCCTATTTAAAGAGAGTTTGTTGAACATGTAAATTGTCTGTTTCAGACTATTCTGTGGATGACCTTACATTACTGAAAACGCTGCTGCTGGAATTAGAATCTGCTATTGACACGTTAGAATTAAATCCTCAGACGAAGACATTGAAGAAGTCCGGCGAGTAAGTTACAGTAAGTCCTCGCTTAACGATGCTAATGCGTCCCAAAAAAGTGCAAGGTTAAGCGAAATGTCGTTAAATGAAGCCAATGCTTCCATAGAAAGTAATGTAATAGAATTTAGATACACTCCAGAGACTAAAGTCAATACTGCTTAAATCATATAAGTTAAACATTCTATGAGTTTTATTCATATTTCTACTGATTATTTTTCTTCCTGTTTGCCTGGAGCCACCTATATATTTTACTTACCAATACCTAGCTATAGCGGTTTCTTTTTCGTTAACATAAACACTGCAGAGTCAAGCCCTAAGGATACCTCAGGAATGTTACCTTTCTTCCTTGGTTGCCGGCAAAATTGGTCGCTGGACACATACCGCTAGCAATACAGTAGTAGCGTCAGTAGTCAGTGTAGAAAGCAAAAATGTGTAATAATTACACTATTTACATAACTAGTGTGTTTTTTAGAACAGAATAATGCAATAGATGCTGTTTTAATGCATCAAATGCGGTAAAAATTTTACTATAAAAAAAATTTGCCTTGAGCAAAGTAAAAAAATTGTCGTTAAAGCAAAACATGCGTCGTTAAGTGAAAATAGGTGTCAAATGATCGGCGTCGTTGAAACAAAATGTCATTAAACGGGTAGTCGTTAAGTGAGGACTTACTGTATGACAGGGGTTTTGCCATCAAGAAAATTTTCATGTCCTGCTTATTTTTTTGTAGATTTTAGCTTTTGAAATGTGATGACAAATGTGGTAATTGTACCTGATATAGTTCAAGTGTTGAATTGCTGTTAAGTAAACATCCGGTCTGCAGTTCGTGCGAGATTATGTTTTCTTTCGGCCTAAACAAAGTTTTTAACTTAAGCAAAAAATTTGTGGTCATTAATTTTTGTGTGTTGCTGTATAATGCTTGCTAAATTACCAGCATCTAGGAAAGTAGTTTGTGATGTATTCGTTTCTGTTGATGTCTATCACCACTTGTTCTATGTGCAAGCCAATATATATATATATTATTCTATATGACATAAAATATGCATCTGATTTTAAAGTGTCTTTTATGCAGCTATTTAATCGTTCTACTGGACATGGTTTTGTAAATCCACTCATTATTAATCTATATTTATTAATTTTAGATTTATGCTAGAGCTGCTTAGAAAGGTTAACGTGAGGTCAGACAATGTGCCATTTATTCTTGACCTAATAGATAAAATTATCAATGATTTAACTCTTGGCGGAGTGGGGCACAGTCGAAAAGGAGCCGGTTTGTCTAAAGTTGCTAATCTGTTCAAAGTATGTGTATGTAATTTCTTTATAATTGCTTGAGGATGCAGTTTTTGGTGAAATGTTTCACCAGTTTAGTTATTATTTTACTAACAACTGACTAGTTACTTTTGCATAGTACTAGTGAATTTATAGAAAGTATGACAGCCGCACCATTAGAGTAACAGTATTATGTGTTGAGACAGATTAGTAACAGTAGTAAATGTTTTAGCAATGCAGTTGATTACATGATTTAGATTTTTTGGTTCCATGGATTCGTTGTTAGCTGAGGCCTGTGTTATTACTTCTGGGCCAGGAATTAAGGCGTGTGATAACTGTGGTCTAATTGGAAGTGTGTTTTTTTCTGTTTTTATTAATTTCAGCTTATGTGCATTTCCATAAAACTATGGATATACATGTTACAGGCAATGTGGAAAATTTAGACATTTTATAAAATTCCTAGGCATTTTATATAACGCCTATGCATTTCCAGAACAGTGCAAAATAAATGTTTCTGCTGTGACTCTCACACTTTTTCTAGATGTTTTGTACAATAATTAGGATTTATAAAAAATGCATAAAGTGACTTTGCAATGTGTAAAATGAACATTGAATTGAATTTTTCCTAGCTGTTTTATATATTACCTATGCATTGTATGAAATGCATAAAACAATTTAGCTAACTTACTAAACTAAAGCAAGCAATTTTTGAGTGAGTTAATTGTTTTATTGGAGGCGAGGGAAATGTCACCATCTCTGACATACTGCTGAATCAGGTGGATCACTTTCCATATCGAGGAACCTGGGACTGGATTCATAAAGTTTTTACGAAGAATAATTTCCTCAACTTGTTTGTGCATAAAAATGTTCTTAACACTATGCACGAATTCGTTAAGCCTCTCTGTCTACCTATCTGTTTGCCTACCTACCTATTTATCTATCCACCAGCTAACCAAGTGAATTCAAATTCACACATTCGCTAAAATAAAGTTGACTTTATATGAACTGCCTAAGATTTTTATATCAGAACAATTGAATGTTTGTTTTATTTTTAGATTAGCTACAATTTAATCAGCATTTTATAGAATAATCTAGGAAAAATATATTCAAAAATCTAAGTAATACGCACTTTGCCTAGAAAGACTTTTACATTATATATAATGTCCAGGAAAAGTGTAGAAGGAACTATTTTAGACACTACCTGATTTGTTTTGTCGCTCTATAAAATGCCTAAACATTCTATAGAATACCCAATTTCACACTTTACCTGTAATATATATATATATATATATATATATATATATATATGCTAGGTATTTTATGTATTGGTATAAAAACGTTAATGTCTTTCTGTGAATTCCACAGTTAATTATGATTTTGGAGAGTCGTAATTCAGCTGCAGCTGCTTCTTCTGCTAAGCATTTACCAAGCACACATTATTATCGTACGTTCATCAGCTTGGAACAAGAGAACAGTTTTCTTCGAAAGAAGCCGGCCAATCCGTGGGAGACGTCATCAAAACTGAAACGTCAGGGTATAATGATACTTTTTCATTGTGTGACGTCAGACAAAATTGAAAATTGGTACTTGTTAGACCGAAGATGAAAGCGAGATGCACTGCTTGATAGTTCAAGGTTGTGGGCTGTGGTCCTTGAATAGCCAGTTATATATGTTTTTGTGCAGCCTGGTCTTTCAGCAGCCATTATTAATGTCTAGGTCCTTATGAATACTGTATAATTGGCACCTTAAACCAGTTCATTTTTTGTTTTAGCTTATTATATGTGTTATTTGAAGGGGGATCTTAATTCAGTCCACTAATTTTTTGTTGCTTAATATTGAACCATCACTTATGTTAAGACTGTCACATTGGCTACTATATGACGTTTAATGTCTATGCATCTTAATCTCTATGGAAAATTAAAAAAATGGATAGAAGTTGAATTGCCTAATGACCTCAGGAAGAAAGACTTCGATGACATGAAGTGTGTATTCAAACAAGTGAGATAAAAATTATTGACGAATGTGAGATTCTTATTCACAATTATCTATTTTGGCAGACAGGCTTTTTCAACTACCTTCCTCTTTTTTCTCATAATATTTTTTCCACTGCCAGGACTTGCTGAAAGCTTTGGTTGTTTACAAGTAACTGATTTTTAGTTTCTCTGTTGTAGGCAGAACTTTGCATTTCTGGTGCTTCAGTGCTGGTTCAGCTATGCAGGATCTTGTAGAGAGTGGTGTGCACAGCATTATACTGACAAGTGGCACATTGAGTCCAATAAGTTCTTTTAAAACAGAAATGAGGATGTAAGCAGAAAGTTTGTATTTTTGTTGAGGTGGCATTATAAGGTCTATAAGTATTATAATTATGTAATCAGTTAGATTTGGTCTGTTTCTTGCACATTTATTAAGAATAAGTGAAACGTATGCAAATTTTCCAGTCTTCAACAATATCATAATGAGTATAAACTTTTCATATAAGTTGTAGTGTTTCTGTGTACTATTTTTAGCAATAGGTTAAATAACTAATGAGGCTTAAGAACATTTAAAAAAAGAAACACTAAGGTCTGTGTCACACAGCTGGACATAACCTGTAAAGTGTAAGTCATATATAGAAAAGCCCCTCATGAAAAATGAAGTTGTGCTAACCAAAGGTCCCTGTCACACAGATAATTCATTTGCTGTCTTCTGCCATCCGTGGTTTGTCTAATGTAGGCTGTCAGCCATAATCTGCGCTAGGTTCCTCACAAACCGTTTTAAGCAGTTCACAAAGTACCTTATTGCCATTAATTTCATTTGCTGTATGGCATGCTGTAGTCTTCGCTAATGGGAGAATTAGCATGTTTGTGTTCTTATAGTGTCCTGAATTCTTCTTCACTTTGCCTATTACTTCAAATGAGTTTAGCCCACATTGTTTGTTTATGTTTTTGTTTTTTAAAATGCATTTGGAACCATAATGCAACTGGATCCAGTGGCTGATATTTATATGAATTTTCGACATTATGAATGATCCAGAAAATTGATTTGTGCCTCCCGCCAAAAAAACTGATTATGGCAAAATGCTTTGTTAGTTACAGAGAGCAAAGCATGTACCACGGATTACGACATGCGCCTTATGAAAGTTGGACGGCGCCTTATGGATTAAAGATTATGGCTGCTCCTTATAGCTTTCTCTGTGTGACACGGGACACATTCATTTCCAAATTACACAGTGAACTGAGCTTCATCGTTATTGATAAATTTGCTCATTGCTATGCTTGTAAAGAAAACTATTGTCATAGATTTCAATATTTATGCTATTAAACTTTCTTCAATTAGAAATGTTCACTGTATCTTTCTGGCGTTTAGATATTGGGAAATTTGAAAGAAAAAGTACTTTTATTTTTATTTTTTTTTTTGTGAAAGTGAACTCATTTTTCTGTTGCAGTCCATTTCCAGTGGAACTACAGAACCTGCACATTATAGAAAAGGAGCAAGTGTTTGTGAGTGTGGTTACAAAAGGCCCAGATGGAACTAACCTTAGTTCTTCATATGCTAACAGATCAAGCGTTCAATATCAAAAGTCACTTGGCAATACCATAGGTACTGTACGGTACTTGTGTCACTTACTGTTTTGCTGTGTAACATAATTACTAGTATTAATTGATGACACTAGGAGACGAGAAGAATCATAACATGTATTTCTTGCTTTTGCCATACATGGAAGTTAAGTAGTGTTTGCATTTAATAGGATTATCTCTTCATCTCAGAAAGTGACCCTCATTGGGCACAGAAATTTATTTTATTTGTTTATTTTTAATTATTTTTTTTGTATAGGAAAACTTTAAGCCAATATTAAATAGCTTAGTTGTAAAAAAAGTATGTACTAAAACATAAAACCCCTAAACCCTAAAACTGAGACAGTTAAATAATTAAAACACAGATAAACTAAGGTAAACATACAAAAAATAACATATTAGTAAAAAAAATCTTTGAGTATCTAACAGAAAAACAGAAATCAATCTAAGACAATTACATATGCAGCTGAAATGATTACAGTAAAATAAAACAGAAAAGGCTACCAGTTTTTAAATCTTGAATAAAAAAAACTTAATATAAAAGTGACAAGTTAATTGAATATATTAATAAAAATGTTAGTTTTAGCTACACGTGAGGTACTATTTGATTCTAATATTTTGGTAAACAAAATTTCTTTAGTCTATTTAAGCCTGTTTAAGTATGGCCTTTCTTTAGATTGGGCTACAAGATTCTCTTTTTGGTCACTGTATTTTATCACTTACCAGTATATGCAAAGTCTGGATGCATAGAAAATTACTTTCATGACTGTCTGCAGTGTTGCGAGCAGCGTTATGTCACGTCTGTAGTTGATTGTAATTGTGGTAAAAATTAATTATAATTATTGACGTGATACCTATCTGAAATTTTGCTACCCACCTCTTTAAATAATGCAAAGTGTTAGAAACTTCCCCATGACTTGAAATGTTCTGATGCAAGACGTAAGGTGGCTTTAAATTTGCTAAATTTGTTTACAGACACTGCAATTTAATATTTTGTTTTGTTTTTTTCTCAAAAATAAGCTAAAGTTAAATTGTCACTTTCCTAATAATTAGTAAGTTTATATATTTTGATCCTAATTAATGTGATTAGTATTGATTGTTGTCTACTTGGGCACATTAATATAAAACTTGGAGAACGAGAAACAAGTTGCATTTTCTGCTTAGATTAAACATTCTGTTATAATTACTAAATGTATACCGTCACTTTATTTGTCAATTATTTTTAATAGACGAAATGAGAAGGAGAATGCAACACTCAAGCCGCCATGTTTTTCCTTCATGCAGTTATTCACAAAAAATACTAACTGGTTACAGTAACAATTAATTAGCATCATTTTTACCTTTTAGTGAATTTATCAAGAATTGTACCAGCAGGCATGCTAGTGTTCTTTCCTTCCTATACCGTGATGAACGAATGTTTTAAGACATGGCAAGATTGTGGCATTGCTGATAACATTAGTAGAAGGAAATGCATTTTTGTTGAACCTAAAGGCAAAGATCAATTTGAATCCGTAAGTGTCGATTTTTATTTCATATGAAGTGCAGCATGAGTTCACACCAAATTTATTTACCTCAAAACCAAAATTATTAAGTTTAAAATTAAAATTATTAGAAAATGTAATATAAAAACTAAAATCATTTTGGCAGTGTGGTAGAAGCCAGTTGTTATAGTGATATGGTTTGTGTTGCTTTGCACTTGTTGTGTGTCTGAGCCCTGGATTAGGAAAAAGGTTGCTAGTTTTTTAGTTAGGTAATAGCAATTGATTTAGTGCTATCGATTTTTTTTTGTTTACTTGTTTCATGATGTATCTTTATTTCATTAGGCCATGTCAGGTTTTTATGAAGCAATTAGAAATCCCGACATGAATGGTGCTGCATTCTTTGCTGTTTGTCGTGGAAAGGTAAATATTTATGTTGCTGCTTTATGTGTGGGTTTGACAGTATGTCGATTTAGCAGTTTTTTAGCATTGTGGTGGCATTGTTAAAAGTGCTTGTGTTGTCAGTAATTGCTCGAATGTTCATAGGTTAGTGAAGGACTTGATTTTGCTGACATTAATGGCCGTGCTGTAATCATTACTGGTTTACCATATCCACCTCGCATGGATTCCAGAGTTGTTATGAAAATGGAATTCTTAGAAGAGCAGAAACGGCATTTAAAAACGGTTTGTTCCCCTAATTTCCTTATTGACTCAATTGTGTTCTCATAAGTATTACTCATGATGTGTTTAAATTAACCAATAAACATTAATCAACAAAAGTTAACCAGTAAACATTTACAGTGTATGCATATCATATGTTTAATAGTTTATCATAAGAAGTAGTTCACCTGAGTGTATATTTAATTTAGTGATATGTTCTACGTAAATGGATTGAAATCTAGATTTAGTCATGGTTTGTAACAATTGTAAATCATTGTAAATCGCATTATTGTAAAAGTAGATTAGGATTGTTACGAAACCAAACTGGATCCGGTTCTGGTTTTGGAACTAGTGGTTTCGGTCCAGTTCCGGTAAAATTGTTCCGGCAAGCGCCGAACAGCACTTACTTAAAGCCATTCAAAAGATTCATAAAATTTTGCTCGAAATGTTGAAATCTGCAACTTAACGTGTTTATCAAAAAACTTTCGTCAAAATATTTAGATAAATATTTAGTCTGATGAAAAAATAGAAGCTTGTGTCTTTGAGTCACCATCACAATAAATCTTCACTGATGCTGAAACGAGGACAATACCCGAAGTTTGCGTCCATAGTAACAGCTCGAAAGTGTGCGCTGGCAAAAATTTGTTTAAAAATTCTTGGTAATGTGCCAGGAAAAAAATTTTGCTGTATGTAAACTTTGCAGTGGAAAGTATAGTAGAGGGGTGGCTGCAACATCTGAGAGTGCATTTGGTACGTGACATGTAAGTATGATGTTGGAAAATGAACGACCATGTGGGATGATAGAGCTAGTATCAATTCAATGTAATATCTGTATGAATAAATTCCGTTTTTGGCACCTCAGCTTTAGTGAAGTGTCTGTGAAGGTATTCTTGCCTGTGATCAAGATTAACAAGCACTGTTTATCTACATGAATTTTGTCATTTCCGACCCGGTTCCGGTTCGAATTTCAGTTAGAGTTCTGGTTACCTAGATGCCATAACAACCCTAAAGTAGATTACAGGTATACACACAAAAATATAGATATAAATATAAATATTTTGTTGCTACAGTTTTTAAAGCTTTATGTCACTAAATAGTTTATAACATTATGTTGTGCTAATACATTTTTCACGCGCTTATCTTTTGTTATAAAACTGTTTGTCCTTTACTATAGGGTTGCATATCTGGTGAACAATGGTACAGACTTTGTGCTACAAGAGCTGTTAACCAGGCAATAGGACGTGTCATTCGTCATCGGCGAGATTTTGGCAGCATAATGCTATGTGATAGCAGGTATACGTAAAACATTATAAAGAATGCCTTTGCATTAATTAGATATTAAGAAAGATATTGGATATAAATTCGTAATTACATCTTTACAGAATACTTCATAGTAAGAAAATAAAAGTTGTTAATTATCTTAAAAACATATTGAACATGTTTTACCTGTGCTTTTTTGTTGTAAACTTGGCTGACCATTATGTAAATGATTGCTTCTGCTGACAAAAGTTAAGTATTAGCAAGGTAACATTTCATTTTGTTATTCAGTAAGTGCATTTGAAGTTAAAGCTTCTAATAACACTAGACTTTTGCGAGATACTGAAAATTAACTTAACAGACAGGCACAAGATCGACTTTCTAGATTGTTCCACATTGAAATACTAAAATATAGTGTCACTCGTCTCCTAACTTACTTTCTATGGTATGGCTGTTGAGAGCAATTTAAATGTAGCAAATGGTTTTATATCCTAGTGCTGCTTTATTAGATTTCAAGGCCATGACATCAGGCAGCAGTTGTCGAAGTGGGTACAACCACATGTATCCGTGTACGAGAAGTTTGGTTGTGTACTTCGAGATCTTACTGGTTTTTTGACGAAAGCTGAAGAAAAAGTAACACTTTTTTTCATAATTGTCAATATAATAATATTTTTACATTTATTTAAACTGCAAAATGATGCAACTACAAAATTATCTTGTTTTAGTCTGTTTGTTTGTTTTTTGTGATTTTGTGGTTATTACATTTTGAATAAATTAGTTTAACAAAAGAATAACTTTCATTCACAAAAATGTTTTTTTTTACCAAGACCATTTTGTGCTATATTGATTATTTTTCTTAAATTATAATTTCAACACTGTACATGAAGAATGTCATCATTTTTTGGAGGCTAATAGCTTGAGTTTTAGTAATGTGAAATTCAGTGACTTGTAATTATTCTGTATGTTTTTGACAGTTTCCTTATGAGGGAGACTATAAGAAGAGAATTAAAGTAGACAAGAATGAGCCTGGTTGTCAGGGTGCAAGCTTTTTACCTAGTTCCTCCACTCACACAGTCAGTGCAACTGGGAAACAAGTTCGGAGAGCTCGAGAAGAGGTACCATCCTAATATTCAGCGATGCATTCCTTGCATTGCTGTCATTTATGTTCCCTGATTAACTTTATATACAGGGTATCCTAGAAGTTACTGTACACTTTACATGTTCCTTATTTTTAACAAACGCAAAATGTTTGAAAATTAGTTACAGATGAGCTGAAACATTGGCCAATTCTTTTGGTCTAATTAGGTAAAAATCTGAGTAGAATACTGCACTAGTAAGAGTTGGTTATCTTGCGTTGAAAAAGTCTGTCATAGCCCGATATTAAGTGATGAAGGGTTCCAACTTGTTGGAAAACTATATTGATTGTAGTTTGTTCCATATTAGTAGTTTGTTCCATTTCCGCTGTACTTCAGATCTCGAACAAAGAAGCTCGTGCCGGGCTGATTTTGCACCCGTTTTCTAATGTTACTGTCATCATCATAGCAAAACAGTTAAAACTAAATAATAAGAATTGCCCAAGGTTTTAGTTCATTTGTACCAATTTTCAGACATTTTGTTTCATTTGTTAAAAAAGTGTAGAAAATATAATGTATATAGTGTAAAAAGTATATAGTGACTATTTACTATGGCTGTTTGAGACATGGATGATTGCTTGATACCAGTATTTTCTCTTTGCTGTTGAGACTAAAAATTATCTTTTCTTTGTATTATTTTTGCTATCATTGATTAGGTCATATTTCTTCTGTAGGCGGAGTTCACGAATGAAGATATCTCGTCACAGTATTCAGGAGCGAAAAGAGTAAAGTCTGATCACTTGGAAACTGGTTTGTTGGCATTATTAGATGACAACAGACCTCAGGTGATTGTTGCATATTCACTTTGTTCACTTAGCTGGAATTAAATTCAGAATACTGATTTAACATAACTACTAGGCTCTCAATTATGGGATTCATTTTAATTTGAGAGTTTCGGGATTGGGTTAAGGTTAATCCAGGGATCGGGATCGGGATTGCAAATGTATCATTTTGAAATGAAATTTCTGCATCCTGCATTCGTATAATTACACTTAAAAATATGCAATTTATGCTTGTTGCAGCTGAACTCACGTATCATACTGTTTTAAAAAGGTCTAAAAGGAGAACTCGGATGCCAATATTATTTTATTTTATAAAAGTTGAAAGATGGGAGTAACATGCAAAACTAAAAAGTGCGATTGGAAAACATTTGAAAAATTTCTAAATTACAACATTAAATATTTTTCAACTAGATTAGCTTGAAAATCATTTAAGATCTGCCTTAGGTCACGTTACTAAGAGAAGCAGTATTCTGCTCCTTTTTCTAATCTTGAAACCCCCGGATTGACAGCAGTAGTCCCAGGACTAGAAAATTTCTAGTGCTGGCACTACTGGTCTTCATTGAGACCCCTAATATTGATACGACCTGTTGTTACACTTTGTAGGCACTGAATGTATGGCAGGAATTGAGTCACTATGTAGACAAGATTTTTTTCCTTTTGACACAAAGTAGAAAACAAGTGTTATTATAATTTATTGGAGAAAACACGGTCAACTGTGTCATAGGCAAAATGCCTTTGCTTGGCTATTTTTCAAACCCATAACTTCACCTAACATGCAGGAGTCTGTCATGAACTTTATTTATATTTCAGTTCCATTTAGATTCAAATTATAACACAAAAGATGTTCTTAAAGTCTTCTGTAATTATTTGTTTAATTGTTTATAGACACTGGACTGGGACACAACACCACTGCTAACAGCATCTGAAGGGCAAGTTACCAAACGGAAGAGAAAAAAGCTGCACAAGAAGATCAAAGTATTTTAACTTATAAACAAATTGACATTAAATGTCACATTTACTTTTTACAGTTATTTATTGTAAAATGTGAAAACTATCTATTTTGTAGGTTGTGAGTCACCGTCAACAGAATTTTAACGTGGGAAATTTTTATCAGCATGCGCCAACACCTGAAGACAATGCAAAAATTTCTGTCGAAGATATGCATAAAAACCTACTTCTATCTATCGAGGATGAAAAACAGAAAAAACAAAACTTCTGTGGAAAGTTTTTGAAGCAGGTACTTGATTTTATTTAATTATCCTGTTTAGACATGACTTTGAAATTATGGTACTTTTTTAATTTTTTAAATTTTATACTGGGATGTCTGTATTGCAGCTGGAAAAGTCACTTGGAGAAGCAAAGTGGCAGAGATTAAAGAAGGATCTGGCATTGTATAAAAAACAGCGTAATATTGACAAATTTTCATTCAAATTAATTAGGCTAGTTCCTCACAGATCTCTGGAATTATATCAAGGTAAATACAATAGTGCTTAATTCTTTTTTAAATAACGATTTTGTAAAGAACAATTGTATTATAAGAGGAAAAGTCTATGTTTTTTATTAGTTAACTTTATTGGTACTAAAATCAAATTAGTACTGAATGTTTTGTCATGTTCAATTACATTAAAATTTCAAATATATTGAACTAAAGTTACAAACTACATGATTTACAATGATGCTCTGACTGAAAGCATCATTAGTTGTAGATGCTGATAATCCGATGAAGCAAAATCATGTTTTTGTTTGATGTCGCATCAAAATTGGATGGATTTATACTGCGGTTATTTCAAATACAGTAGGCGCTGTTTACTAGACTTGTGGTTAATGAATCAGTTGCCTAATACTTAAAATAAGACACTTGTGTGTGCCCAAAGAGCTTTTACTGTTTTATGTCATCTTTATGTCGAATTTGTGCACTGTAATAAAAGTAGAAATGTTAAGTACAGCTTTCTTTGTAAGCAGATACGTGTATCATGCACACTAGCGTAGAGGTTTTGATTTGAATATGACACTCGCTTTTCTGCTAACATTAACATCAATTTTTTTTGGGAGCTAAATATTTAATTAGTTGCTTACTTTTGCTTTTGCTTTTGAAGCTCTTGCTGTTTTTCGCAGGGAAAACAAAGTCATCGCCAGTTGCAGCTCAATCAATAGGTGTTTTGCACAAAAACGTACAGCACACAGCAATAGATTAACAACATTTTTATCATTATAAGAATTTTATATAAATCAACTTCTTCGTGAAGAAATGAAGTAACCGACCTTGCACGAATTTTTGTAATTTTTAGTGATGATTATGAGATTTGTGCGATTTTTTTTATTTCTTTTTATATTAATCCATTTATGTAGTAATCCAGTATTCTTAAACAATTTCACATGGGAATTTTGACATTATTTCGTTTCTAAAATTCATTTACAGCCTTTGCAATGCATACTAAGGTGATGAAATGACTCTTCTATAGTGGTAATATGCTACACTTGTTGGCTAATTGAATCAGTCGGCTAATTGAGTCAAAACACTTCCATCCCAAAGTGTGTCTATTAAGCAGCGAATACTGTACTACTTTTTGCCAAAATCATGCAACATGTTACTACAGATGTTCAGTAGTTTTTGTTTTCTACATTTAGGTTTATGTGCATTCTTGCCCACACATCACAAGCCTCGAATGGTTGACATACTTTACACTGAAGTTTATGAATCATTCATTCCGTCACTGATTGAACTCAGAACAGGCATGTATATTATATAATCCACAGTCCCATAGTTTTTTAGTGGTGCTAACCAGTAACTGATACAATGCCATACCAATACAAGTAACTCACGTAAAGTATGTATTGTTTATCTGTGATGCCATTACGTTTTATAGGTGATAAACTGTTTGCCAAGTTAAAAAAAATACATGTAGCTTTAATACGGCGATGATTCAGCAGTCATTTATTTGAGTCATTAGTGTTTTCACACGTACAACGGTTTATTAGTCAGATTTGGCATTTTTGTTTAACATGAATGCACATGCAAAACTGGTATGCAATTGCAAACTTCTATACAGTATGCAGATAAGTTTAGTGCCACAACATGATCAGTGTGGTTGGTTTTAATGGGAAAGTTTTATTGAAGATACAACTTAATGTCTTGCTTGAGGTTACTGAAATATCACATTTTGAAGTCACTGTTTCACAGTACACTGTGTAGTGTTTCCAGCAGCTGATACAGTAAATCCTGCTTCATCGTTGTCACAGTTGTGCAAAGTTTTAAAAAGTGTTTAGAACAAAGATGCTGATCTAGTTCAAGTTAAAGCGCAGGACAATTGTGTGGTCTTATGACCCAATTTTGCGTCTTCACAGAGCACAATTGGATTTAAAAAGGAAAGTTTGAATTTGATAAATGACAAATTTTACTAGGTTAGAGCATTATATAGTTCCATTCCAGCAATAGTGGCCACAATAAGCGGCTGGATTTATTATCAATGGATTTATTTAGTGGATTCTACTGTATAATGCTGTCAATGAGTGCTTGTTTATGCAAACCCTGGTGAATCTGCTCGAGTCTTTTGTATCTGTTTGAGTTAGTACAAAATTTTGCATATCATGTATGTCTTTACTGGTGATTTTTGTAACATCAGACCAAACCCGATTCCCCAAGGATAAGGCTTTGTTAGTATGATGTGTTAGAATTAAACCCTAGGCTGTACAATAGGTTGAGTATTGTTTCACTTGTTATTACTCATGGGTTTTCAATGATAATACTGTGCATAGTAGGTGCTTGATTAACATTTTTCTGATTCGTAATAAAAAGGTATGTTATCATGCGGCTTTGTTTTGAATAAGCAAAGGGCTCCATTATCGTTTATATTCAAATTTAAACATTTTGTATTTATTATTGTTTGTAGGGTGTTTTAGCGACAGACAAATGATGTTTAAGCGGTGCTTACAGAATTCTCAACAGCAACCTTCTAGATTACTACTGTGGAAGTGGATTAGCAGTGTAATAGAGGCGACACGTAAAAATCAATGTAATGTGGCTGAACTTGATTTTAGGATACCGGCAAATGATTTGTTGCATGAACTTCTAGTAAAAACTAAGCCTTGGATTAACGATGATCAACTTAGTGAGGTGGAAGATAGTATACAGACGGCATCAGATGGAGGTGCTAAAAATATAACAAGTGACTCAGTTGAAGCATTTGTAAAGAATCATGAGGACTTGCTAGAAAATATAGATACGTGCCAAATTAATTCTAATGATGATTGTGCATGTACACCTTTTAGAGAAGTTGAAACATGCAAAAGTAACCATAAATTGTTACCACCTGATAATGCGATCCAATTGTTAGAAGATCAAAACATTTTGGTTACACATGTTTTAACAGATCCACAAGATAATGGACGTGCTTTGTCTGAACCTTCTACCCCAAGTAAATTACAGGAGGCGTGTGAAGATAATGCTAGTCGATTAACAGATATGGATAAAATTTGTGACCATGGTAAAGTGACAGTCAGTGACAACTTTTCAGAACCTACCAGTAACAGCGAATCACATTCACTTTGTCAATCTGCTGCTATTGGCAGTTTTGTCTCGGAATCGAGTATTGAAGTGGCGAATAACAATGACATGAAGGAAATACTCAAGACGGACTGTTTGCAGCCTACAAATACAAACTGCTTGGTTTGTGAATGTAGACAAGTCAAGTTGCCTGTGATGATGAAAACTTGTGGCCATGTTTGTTGCAAACTTTGTTGGCACAGCTACATTACTAAGGTAAGTATTAATTTTAAAAATTCCCTTTTACACTTCCTGTAATGTATATTCAGTCTCTAAAAATTGTTCTGATTGAAGGGCGATTCTTCTGTCGATGGTTTAATTATTGCCATCTTAGAAAACTTTTTTAGTTTTCTATTGTTGTCTTTCTCTCAGCTGCTTCTTACTCAAATTGATATCTTAAGCTGACCACAATTATGCTTGCTAAAGGTTTGTTTTATGTTTTTTTCCTTGCAGTGCATGTAAGTGTAGGACAATAAAAATAATTTATTTTCTTGGTTTTCTGCATTACTAACCTTTTGCATTTTAGCTCAAATCTAAAACTGTCATCAAGATTGTTTTAGAATAATAAAATTGGTTGTACCTTTATTTCAAGCCTGAGCACGAAAATTGCTTCTTCCAACTCTGGCTTTCATTCAATGTTTCCCACAATAGTGAACATTCGTTTCTTCCTCAAACCTGATGTGACTCCCACAAACCTTGCTATGACACTAGTTTCCTAAACTTTGCTGCTGAAATTTTGCCCTAGTCTGTTTGAATATTATTGATCAGAAATGAAGTAGGCAATTGGCAAAACAAAATTATGTGAAGCAAACTTCACAAGGATTGGCTTTGCAAATACTGCGACCTATCAAGTTAAAAGTTGTGACAAAATTATATAGTGTTGACAGGAATGAAAAAAAAACTTGTACAGCAAGCAGACAATGTTTAAATCTATCCTACATTATTATAACATTTTCTGTGTAGACAACTGTGCCCATTGGATCATGGAAGAATAACATTTCAATACTTACCTTTAGGGATGGTTTATATTAAAGATAAGCTGCAAGAGTTGGTGCTCTGCACAAAAACTTTAAATAAACCCAGGGATGTTAATTTTTTACTTTTCGAAAACGGCTCTAATTATTGTTAGTGCATTGTAATTTTGACATTTAAAATTTACTGTTACGCAGTAGAAATTGTTAGACTAGTTTTTATGCTGTATGGGTAAAGTGAATTTACAATTCTAATTGTTCTAACTTTTCCACTAGATGACAGCACAATGTAACTCAGCTTCAGCGATGCTTTTGGTTATATCGTATATGATTATATCGTACCATAAGTGTTTTCTAAAACGGCTCGTCCCTGACGTATATGCCTACGAAAAATGATAAATTGAGCCCCATATTTCTCATTGCAGTAAAAATTAAACATTTATGTATAGAAGTGCCAGTAATAAAGTCCTACTTTTAGAGGCGTTGAGTAAAAGTTTCCTATAAGAAAATTTTATTATTGACATATGTTGTAATACCTAAGTGTTAAAATGATCTGCAAAGTTTAGTTCATATTATTGAAATCTTCAATGATGAAGCTGTAATACAAACTAGTCTTAGCTGTGCTCATAATACAGGTGCAAAAATTCTTCTATGTTAATACTAGATTATTATTATCATTAATATTTAGATATACACATTAGAAGTTAATTAGCGATTTTGTGCGTTGCGTAATAATTTTAAAGCAGCAAATATTTTTTGTTTTAATTTTTGACAGTCTTAGCAACTTTGTATTAGTTATAGATTTATTTAACATTTTAGCATCAATGTATCTGCATAAATATGTGTCCTTACAATCACGTTAAAACTTTGCCTGCAACTAGAGGCCCATTTATGTAAATATATACTTTAACATAAAAGATTATCAGTCATCATTACCATCGTGTTTGTTGTTATTAACGCAAGCCTCACCCACTTGTCTAAAATGTTCAACAGGGAACACGATGGACGATTTAGCGATTAGAGACGGTGAAATAAACAAGATAAGAACAAAAACTGCATGTTATGGCTATGAGGAAATCACTGAAGGTTCTTGACTATGACTATTATAGTTAGATAAATAGATAGATAGAAACTTTTTTTGTATAAAAATATGTATCCAAATATTTGCATACAACCTGTCACAATTTTCAATATTAAAGTAGACCCATCACTGAGATCCCAATTATCAGTATTATGAACTGAATAAAGATTCTGATAGCGTCAGTTCTAGATTTCTGCCCATCCGTTTGTCCCTCCGATGTTCACAATTAGGCTTTCTCTTTTTTCTGCAATGAATGATCAGATCGACACGAAATATCTTGTAATCCAAACTCTAGATCCTGTCTAACAAATTAGAAACTCTAGTTATGAATAACTGCAGAGCTTTAGGCTACTGAAGCGTTAATTGCAACTTAATGAACTTTCACTCTGTTATTACTCTCTTCATCCAATGAACAAAAAAAGACAAAAATGGCTTAGACAATCGACGGGACTCAGGAAAGTTTCTCGATACTGTATAGTGAATTAGAAAATCTAGTTGTGAATGACTTCAGAGTGTTACGCTTTTAATTGATTAATTAATTAACTGAGACAGACGCTGAAAATCGCGACTTTGTTGGAAAAGGTTCTGATTGCTTGTCTTGTGTGCCATTCACCCGAGTTTCGTGACCTTAGGAGCCTTCGTTGCAGAAGTATGAGAAAA
The DNA here is from genome assembly GCA_030141605.1 of Tubiluchus corallicola. Classification (NCBI taxonomy): domain Eukaryota; kingdom Metazoa; phylum Priapulida; class Priapulimorpha; order Priapulimorphida; family Tubiluchidae; genus Tubiluchus; species Tubiluchus corallicola. Next base: position 1,640,126 of record JAQGDQ010000005.1, read on the forward strand.
GATTAATTGTGGACACCGGTCCTGGACGAATAAGGATCCCTGCTTTAATAAAATCAGGTCCTCCTGGAATTGAATAAGGAAGTAATACATGATTTTTAAAGGTGTAGAAACTCACTACAACACAAGTTATTATGTAACTCGCATTTCAGTATACAAACGCCATAGTTGGAAACTTCGCAACTGTTTCAAAACATGAGCAAGCAGAAAGTTAAAAATTTATAATGATTTCTTTTCTGTGTTTTTCATTGTACCATACTCATTAATTTGTTCATTAATTTTGCAGAACAAGAAGAAGACGTGCCCGGCTTGTGGACTGAAGCTTTATAAGGATTCTTTCAAAAAACTTTACTAATCAGCAGAAATTGACATGTGACTGAGTGAGTCTTACTCAGCTTGTTGTTACTTGATCTTGGTCAGAAAATTATTCAATGCATGTAGTTCTAAATTAAATTTATAGATTGCTTGTAACTTAATCATGAATTTACGTTAAATTATGAATTTTGTTGATTTGACCAAATTGCAAGCCTTTGTTTTGTTTTCTTGTAACGTTTTAACAAAAGAGTGTCACTTGTTATAATTTCATGTCTAAAATGCAAAAAATGGTAGCTAACTTTATTGCACAAGCTATACACATTTACAGGTATGATAAAATAAATGAAAATATTATATGTATAACCAGTCAAAGACTGTTGTAGGCAACAGTGTTAAACTAGAAAGATATATTTACATAGCGTAAAATTAAAATTTAATTACAAAATATAATTTCATAAAATTCACATTGACAACGCATATGCTCAATACGTTTAAAAATGACTTTAAGATATGTATTTTTACAGTGAGCCTTTTTTATTTGGATTATTTGTAGCTATTTTATCATTTTTGTAAGCGGGCCTCTCATAATTTTTGAGTAGTGTGTTCTTTAGTTTATAATATATATTTACGTTATTTCAAATGGTCGCTTGAGAATTTTATTTACTCTAATGATTTCTAAAATATTGTTTTGTCGCGCCTGCATCAGAATTTTATATTTAATATCGTTCGACACCGTTTTCGTAATTTCTGAACGGTCAGCGCACAGTGGCTTCTGAGCAGTGGCAGGGAATTCTACAGCATCATGTGTTCCGTTATAACTGCACGTTTTTAGGTCACCGCTGAAAAGAGCTATAGGTGCAAATTTATTATACAGTACCTATTTAAAAAAAATGCACTGCTTCTAATTCGGTGTTCCGGGCGTGTTGTGTAATGATTAAGTTACTTTAAGCATCTTCGTTTAGTGATGCTTGTGGCCTAAATTACAAGTTAAACCACAATGAAGTTGATTAAACTTACAAGCAAAGTTTAAACAGTTGAAAAAAATCGCCAAAGTTAAGAATTTAAAATCCTGACGACGCGATTGCGAAATAATGGTAATTGAGCGTGCTATGAGTTTTCCTCCCAATAATAATTTACATCTGCAGCACTCGCTTTCATGTACTACATGTATTTTTGTGATCTCACTTTCCACTTTTATAAATGGGCCATACTGGGAAATGTTTTTTTATTATAAGACTCATCTCCTCGTGTCTCTCCGGAGAGTAGCCTGACCCTCTTTTATGATATTTGGGAACACTTGGAAATCCTTCGTGAAATTATGAGAGACAGACAGATTTTGTTAGAGTTTGGGCAGACGTGCGATATTTGACCAGCTTGCATCACAGTCCTGTTTATCTAGTGTCCAGCGTGGCCACTAGTTTATAATAATCTTACAGCGCGTCAACTGCGGCGACTTCGAAATGATTTACAATCAAGAGCGAAAGGCGTATGGAAGTCAGACGTACCAACTTCCGATTAATAGCTTAATGCTTTAGAGTTTAGAGCCGTTAACGTGAATGTATGCCAAAATATTATTATTATTATGCCAAAATAAAACCATCATTACCTCGATAAACGGTAATTAGTTGGTTTTAAAAAAGTTTAAAAAAGTAAACAATATTTGCGCGATTTCGTAACAGAATGTGATAAAATTTTAACAAGGGTAAAAAAACTTGATATTTTTTTATTCAATCTACACTTTAAGACAGGAAATTTTAGGTAAAAAATTTTTCAACATTTGTTTGGACAAATCTATATTTAATTAAATTAAACTACGTACCGTTTAATTAAAAGTCAATTCAACCCTACTAACGATTTACTTTAATTTTTTTGTTGGAGAATTTTTAATTTCGAATTTATACTGTTATGCAATCCAGTTTCTTTGCAGCCTGGACGATTTTTTCTAATTTATTTTTTGCGTTTGGCTTCAGATGTGGTGCCACGTTTTAGCACGGACGCCCCCCCCCCCGAAAAATTGCCACTCCACTGCTTCTTTTTTCACTTAAATGTATTGATGAAATTAGTTAAAACAAAAAAAAACTGTCCACGTTAGTTGCACATTACCGTTTATTTGGACATTTAATTGTAAAACGATAGTGTCAGTGCTCAAGACATTCAGCCGCTAGGTACGCTAAGTAGTGTGACGTCGTTAACCAAATGAGGAAAGGCATATAATAGGAGTCAGAGTTAACAGACTATATATAGCAACTATATGTAACTATAACGGCCGATACAAGCCGTTAAACACACGCGATTCAAATATTTGCAAACATTTAAGATGACTGAAAACTTCATGGAAATTAATAGGCATTATAAACATAATGGTTAATTACTTATATTCTTAATTACTCGTAATTATTAAATTTTAAAACTAATATTTGAAAGAAAGGTAATGTGATTATGTTATGTGGAATGGTCTTATCACTGACTTGAATCAGGGACGCTTAGATTACAGAGCTGGGCGTTTAGCTGACATGGCTAATAATCCATTTGAACCAATACAATCGTTAGTTTGCTCAGGCTAAAACTCAAGGTCCATATAAACTCATATAACGTTAAAGTAGGAATAGAACTGAAAGCCAAGATCATTTTCATAAGTTTTTTGCTAGTTTACTGTAAAATTTTTTTTAATTATTTTCATTCATTGTATTTCTAATTATTTATAGAACAAATGTAGGCGCAATTTTACTACACTGATGCCTTCAACTGCTGTGTTTTGAAAATAGCTCATTAGTAATAGGCCCATGAGCGGATCAGATGTTTCTTATGAATCTTATCACTTTGATGATAAGCTAATTTACAAAAATGTATGGCGTATTACACGGGTCCTGATAATGTCGTGGGAAGGCATCCGAAATGTGCGAATAATGAATGAAAATGTTATTTATAAATGACAACGGCTCTGGTGCTTCTATAAAATCTAGAATATACGAGAACAGCGCTGTCTGTTACAAATGAAATGACATCATTTTACCGTGCTGTATCATCATGTGCGTGCTAAAGCGAAATAAAAAAACAGTATTTCAAATCCAACGACTGGCGGCTTCCAGTCGTTTCATGTTAACTCTAGATATCGTTGAGCTTTGGCAAATTCATCTTTTACAGAAAAAAAATGAGCGAGAGCAACTTTTTAATTGCAACTTACGTGTCAAAAACACAGTCATTTATTACGTCAGGAGAGTCTGTAGAAAAGGGAGCACAGGAAAAAGGGCACAAATAAAAAAATGGAAAAAATGCTAAGCATGTCACTATTACATTTATTATTAGGCCTTTTACTTGCGCTATTTTTACCTGTATTAACAATTACTGTGTAGATTAATTTGTTCTTATAAAAGTGAAAATATTAAATGTGCACCAAATTATATTGCTTCGCCTTTCTCATTTGGACTAGAATTTTACACGTTGGTGACGCGCTGTCTTCTAAAATTATTATTAAACTAACAGAAGCGTGAGTACCTTTAAATTTATAACCGTTCAGCTAGTAATTATTTTATTATTATCATTTTCGTATGATTAATAATACTAATTTCAAACTTTTACGACTAATTGCATCATTCATATCCGGCCCATCTCGAACTAAATAACAAATCGGTGAAAATGGGCTATATTGTTAGTAGTGTCGTACAGAGAATTCTAACTTAGGTATAGGTTTACTTTTCTTACTGGATTGTTCAACCGTCTTGAGAAGTAGTAATAATTTGCTGCCGTGGCTTTAATTTTATTATTTAGCTTGATCAAGCGGAGCACGGGAGCAAGCATGGAGCAAGAGTTTAAAACAAAGAGACGCGAAAGTATACTCAACCTGTATTGTTGTTACAGTTTACACTCGTAAAATTCATTCATTCAGTATTAGCAGTTTCATCATCTTGAATATGAATATGATTTAGTACACGAAATTATGATCGCTGCGATTATAGGTAAAAGTGACATACAAGTAAGAATGGTATAGTACGGAAAAAGGAGCAAATGGAAAAACACAGAAATGGCACCTATGATATTTTTATGCAAATAGGTTCAAGAATAAAAGTAAATAGTCACTCAGTACAGTGCAGACTTCCACTAAGGCCGAAAGAAAGAATGTTAAATTTGTTCGTCTGACTCTTGTAACAGAATAAACGATAAAACAAAGATATAAAGCAAAATAAACAAAAATATACCCATAAGCAAAGGTATATGCAAAAGTATAATAAACAAAATTATAGACAGAGTTATATAAGTATTCCACGCGATAATTCCTCGAATTGGAACATAGAACTAACTCACAGCCGTTCGTTCTGGCGGAGATATATTTTAAAAACTAACTATCCTACCTTGCGGCCTCGTTCCTCCTAATTTCAAAGAGCTGTAAACTCTGTTCGAAACCCCATAAAGCGCCAAAGGAACGTTTCTTGTACACGCGGTGTTCGGTCAAGTTTTGCAAAAAAAAGGCGGGCGAAAAACGTCCCGCACCCGTGAATCAGCGCCAAAGTTTATTGTATTCTTCTTTGTCCCGTTCCTCGTCCTTCCACAAAGTTTCAGGAAATCAGTGAAGTAGTTTTTGCGAATTTGTAACAGACAAACAAACGGCGTTGGACACCTCCTTGGTGGGAGGCAAAAGTAATTAAATTAGAAAACTCTATCACTAAACTCGTATCAAGATTGAAAATTTTGTTTATTGAATTACAAAATAAAAAGGATTAAGCTTGTTAGAATTTTTGATCGACATATCTTATGGAATGTCCCTTTTCCTTATTTTTCATTTGTACCCGTTTTTCCAGTGCCATTTTACCTATGCCTTTTTGCCCGTAGCACGCTTACGCAGTTCAGCACCCCACTGCGCCCGAGATAAAAAGAAATATCGGCCTTATGAACTATAGCTAAGTGGAATTGCATTTCCTAGAGTTTTTTAATGCGCCAAACAGCCTTATAAACTTTTACACTTAAATAGTTGAAGAATAGCACTGTTTGAAAACTTGGATACTCTTCCTTCCTTTGATAATGCCGCGGTTTATTCGGCAAAAGTATTTTTAGACTAAACACTATGAAGTAATTCTGATAAATCATTATCGTTTTAATGAGGCAGCTGATCACCTGACTTGTTGACTGGCAGGTACGCAAGAGCTACAAACACACCGCCCCTGACAGGTGAAAGGTTTTGTGTATCAGTTTGGGGACAATCTGTTTCACACAATCGCAGGGTCATTATGTCAATTAGGAACACGTGTGATTATTGCGGCTTAAGTTGTTTGATTTCCCACGCAACGCCCAAAGAGGAGAACTTTCACTTATTATTACCGCTATAACGTGTTCCATTCAAATTAATGAGTTCTGAATACAGTACTATACATCAAGAACCCATGTACATGTATAACATACGTAACTTCCCTACTGCTGTCCTACATAAAAGAGAAGGAATACTCATTTGTTGTATGTTTTTGAGATTTTTTGCTCACGAACTATGAATTCCATCGTAACGCGTTACTGAGGTCGCGTGTACATATTGTTTAAGGTTATGGCAAAAACGGTTTTTCGATAAACAATCGCCACTACGAATTTAATGCTCTAACCTAGAAAAGTAGGTCACGAGAATAAAAACTGCCATTTGTGCCTGTATATACTGTACAATAATAATTACTGCTTCATCCAAAAAGTTTCGTTTGACCATAATTTTTCTTATCTAAATTTAATCAGTTTTTATTGCGTCAGGTTTTTAGTCATGTGCTTTGACATACGTTATAGTACGTCAAATTATAATAGATGTTATTAAAAATTGCTCAATGATATTTTTAGGATTTGTGCAAAAACTTGGGTTGGAGATTTTGGTGAGCTTTGTAATTAAAAAAATATTCGCGCAGGTGAATTACCATGCATAGAAGTGTCAAAATTAAATGTGAATTGTTATGATAGAAAACAAAAACAGATTTTTACAGTATAATTCCATATTTATTGAGATACTAAAGAGAAATGGTTCGACATTTTTTATAATGTGGAAGTTTCCACCCATACTTCAGTAAAGAGCATGTTGTTTTTCAAATCAATGTAATAAGTTGCTGGACATTAATTTCTACTCTCATGTTCAAATAAAAGTTTGATAATGCTGATCATAAAGTCTGGCTACATTATTTAAAAGTTTATAGTTCCGGTAATACACTTTTTTGTCCAGGTGTTTAATATTTCCATGTACAAAAAAGAAGAATACTCAAATAATCAAAATAAGCGAAGTGTGTTCATGAATTTATATTCCTACCTTCATTTGCACCAAACAAAAAATACATGTACAAATGTATACAAAAAGTTGCAAATTTACAATTCCAATAAAAAGAATGGTACATATACTAAACAAGTTCTACACTGATGCTAAATGAGATAAGAAATTTATCACTGGCCTAGAAGTACGACGCGTTACTGACTTATGATTGAAAAACCAATTAATACTCACTGCAGAATATGTACAAACTACGCAAATCACTCATCATAATTATAATTATCACATTTTAAACTGAATCTACTTACCGTAAAAAACAAGTGCTTATATAATACAAATGAGATGTAATAACATGTAAATCGCACACACAATAACAATTCTTTGGCATACAAGATATATGCGCATTATGGAAAAATATACGCATGTAACACTCCAAGAGACAGGTAGTTATTTTAAGATATTGATATTATAAAACAAAATAACATAATAAAAACTTTGTTCCTCACATTGATCAAGAATATTTACAAGGGAGATTATCCACAACAAAAGCAATGAAAACGAGTTCCCAAGATTATTCTAACTGAATGAGTATCATCATTATAAAAATTCTCATCATTTTAAAACAGTCATAAACACTCAAAAGTGAAAAGTTGTGAACCTAGTACATAATAGGACTTGACAATGCATAACTCTCAAAACAATTCAAAAAGAGAGAACAACAAACTGATAACACTTGTAACAGCTGAATCGTTGCACAATTATTCTATATACATTAGGGCACCTTTCGGCCAACTGCATTCCTTCCAGTTTTTAACGCTGCAATGGTACTATCGCCACTGCCATAAGGACAGTACTTTATGGTATGAGCATTGTCTCCTTTTGCCTGTAAAAGTCACACATTGAGAAAAAACAATTTAAAACAGTTTATAATACAAAGTTAAGATTATTCAAAAGCACTACTACATTAACATAAAGCCTACAAAAACAACCCGAGACTCAGCAAATGATGAATTCGCAAACACAAGAGCAATTCTATTTACAACAAAAGTGACGCTATAAAAACGTTTCATTTTATTTAAAATATGCAAACAAATGCAGTTTGCATTCTCCAATCTCCTCTATTATAGAAAACTTTGCATTTACAGACATACCACTATATTTAGATTACCTGTTTTAATTTAAATGCATCTTACCTTGCAAATGGGACATGTATACTTTCTGAGAACAGGACAAACAACCTTGCCTGTGTTGTCCTTCAATTTATGTCCCGTATACCATTTTTCACATTCGCCATTTTTCTTGCAAAAGGCACAAGCCTGGAAAAAATTCACCAGTGTTATTTATAGATATTTGAGAGCTTTGTTTTTATATTTTAAACAAATCTTGCTTAAAGAGCAATTACTTAGTTTAATCACCTGTGTTTTTCCTGCTAGCTTTTTCATCAGCTTCCTTTCTCTTTTCTCTTTCTCTAGCTGAGCAATGTACCTATGTAACAAGAAAATAATTCACCGCCAGATCCAATAAATTACAAAACTATGCTTAAATATGTGAAAATCTGTAGCGGATAGCCCTATAGGCTGAAGCCTAACGCCCGGGGATCAAAAGGGGCCCGGCAAAATAAAACGAAAAAAATTTTTTTTTGTAAAAAAAGAAATAAATTGACAAAAGAGCAAGGGGCCCGCCAAAATAAAATATAGAAAAAAGTTTTTTTTTCAAAAGTCAGTCACTATATTTCAAATCGGGTTTACATAAATCAAGTTTACACAATTCAGGTTTACACAGTTTAAGTTTAAAATTTCAGTTTCCGAATTTTTCTGGGGGCAAAGTCAGTTATAATTTCTGAAAAGTCCATTGTTTTCAACATATCTGACTCAATATGCATCAGTGATCAATTGTTTAATTTGTCATCCTTTAGAGATGACCGTAAATAAGTTTTTATCCTTTTCAGAGCAGAGAATGATCGTTCCCCACTGCAGTTTTAAGGGAACATTTAGCAACATTTAAAAGGCTCGTTCCAAGCTCAAGCCTAAGGCCCATAAAATCATAATCCGCCGCTGGTGAAAATACGAGTCAGTTGAGCCAATTTCCCTCAAAGGCAAAATGACTATGGTATGCACCTGAACTGAGAAAGATTTTTGCAAATATTTTATACTCTACAGAGGCAATGTCAAAAACTTATAATAATGTCTACAGCATAAGAAATATCATCCTGTTCTGTGATATAAAGATGTGTGTGTGATTTCATAGATGTAAAACAATAAAGTTCACAGTCACTAAACATTAATTAAATTAATATGTACTCTATTTGACTCTGCAATTTTGCATTTTTTACAATTGTTGTAAGCGAAATCTAACAGTTTTTGATAGAAGCAGCAATCAGCAGTTCACTCGTGAATACAAAAAAAAACAGCTAATTACTAAAGGCCTATTTACTTTTCCAAACTCTGACTGGGCGAATTCACATCGTCACATACTGCTCCATTAGTGCTGAAATCCACACATCCGTCTAGTACACTATCTAAGGTGAATGGCAAAGGCTGCGGTTCAAAATGAAGAATTTTCTCTATTCCTTCCACCAACGTTTTTTCAGATTCACTCACGTACCCGGACTGCAAAGTTAATGACAAAAAATTACTGAAACATTTTTACAACAGCGAGTTAGTTTAATCACAACAGGCTAATAATATATTTCAGAAATAACTTTTCCCTTTATCAAGTTCATACGAAATGACTATAAAATTCCAAAACAAAATCTAAAAAACACTTAACGTGTATAAACAAAAAGCAACACTATTAATAAACTGGTTGATAATTAACCTTTTCTTTGTTTAATTGGAGAACTGTAATACCATTTATTCAAATTTTAACATCATTTTTTATGCTCTGTTTAACTAGTAGACCCAAGTATTAGATGTCATATAACATATTAAAATTGCGAAACAGCAGAAGGTAACACGGCTCACCGTATTTGGAGTTTTAATTTAATTATTGACATATAACTACGTTTTAAATACAGAAGCCAGGTAACGAAGTAGTACTGAATAAAAATGAATGTCAATTGACTTTATTCCTGTGTAAAGACTGTATAAAACAAAGAAACATTTTAGCTCTAAAATACGTATTAGCTCTAGAATTATTACCTGTGAACAGAGCGAAATGGCTGAATCTTCCGACTCGGTGCTACTCAAGCTATAGTTTCTTCTCCTACCTTCCAGCCACGATTTGGTTTGCAAGTTATAGCGATTATAGGAAGCTTCAAAAAGTTGATAGTACTGAAAATTATCAAAATCGTAAATGTTTTGGTAAGCCATGGTGAACACACTCTTCGTCCGGTTTCACAAATGACAATGAATCGCGCTAAGCGCGACTAAACGCTGTTTGGTACCTCGCCTGCTGTAGTAAACTTTCATTGGCTGATAAATTTAGACCACGCCTTTGACCGCTTGTATCATGCGGAACAATTGACGCTGGCGGAACATCAAAGCCACCGAAGCCTTTGAGCAGCCAAGGTTTGGCAGCTTCACGCCGGACGAGTGGGCGTCGGGCCTGGAAATATAATTTAAATGCATTCGAAAAACGTAGTACTATTGCGCCGCGTCAGAAATGTTTAGACTTTTAAATTAGCAGCAAGGTGCACAGTAGTTAACTAGATATGCGGTAACTGCAATTAGATTCTTCTTCTGTTGCTGTAAATATGTGTTGTAGATATAGAGCCTCTATCTTTTATTAGAGCATTCCACTGTTTCCTGTCTGCAGCTAAAATTTTCAACTCCTGTGATGCTATTGTTAGGTTTACTTCCAGCTGTTGTAAAATATTTATTAATACTTAATATCCAGGTTGTTTTTTGGTTTGCCTGGAGGTTGTTTAATAGGTTTCTGTGCTTCGTTTAATGCTAATCTTACTGGTGTTGTTCGGGCAATCTCATAGATAGATAGCAATTAGATAGTTTAGTAATAAATTCGAACAAATGTATGCTCAGTCATCTTGTGTTCGTTTTTCTAAAAATCGACTTATTAGGAAAAGTACATGTATGTAACGATCCTTTTTTGTAAAGAGAATGGAAATTCCATAACTTTTAATATTATAGCCTGATTTAGACTGGATGTGAGCTCCTGGGCCCCTGCATAGAAATTAAATTACATGACAATAAAATTGAACTAAAATAGTGGGCAAACCCGTCAAACCGCATTTATTTAAAAAGACATGGTTTAGATTCTGTAAAAGTCACTTGCGGCTACTTTATTTTATTTGCACAGTTAAATTATTTTTTAAGAAAAACACAAGTTCGTATCTGTATAAATATTTGGTCGGTAACATCAGCTCTTGCAGCTTGTAAATTTTTTGCGATTGTAAAATCAATGTAAAATAAACGTTTATCTTATCTTATAATGTAACGTTCACCAAGTGCGTGGCTAAAATACAGTTGTTAGTCATGCGATACTGTGTGTCTGACCAGGTAGGGTGAGGGAGAGTGAGAATAAAACGATAAGAGAAAATCTAATAACTGAAGTGAGCCTGTGAGGGTTGCAACGCAAAAGTTATATTTTATTGGCTTCTTATAATTATCATAAGATGGCGCTCGGATAGTAATATCCATGACAACTAATGATCACAAAATAAAATGATACAATTTACTCGGTCATGTGCTTGGTACTGGATAGAGTCGGATAAACTTTGCGTCCAGTTTGTTGGAATTTGGAAATCATTGTACAGTATTCCACTAATCAATATGGATGGGTAAAGATACTTAGAGGACATTAATGTTATTGGAGTTCTTATTCGACTTGAAGCTGGTTAATAAGGACTTAAAACTTTACGTGTGTTAACTGTCGTTGTATCCTATGCCTAGTTATTAACTTATAGAGTTAACTAAGTTAACTATAGTATTATTGTCATAATTGAAAATAAAAATAAGATACAAATTTGTTTTAAAAATTAATATGTATATATATATATATATATATATATATATATATATATATATATCCTACATATATATATATTCTGTGAGTCTTTTGCTAGTCCATGTAATACCTGGTACATTTTTGTATGTTGGCCTGTTGATCTTTGTGTTAAATTTTGGCTTTGGCAGATATCTGGTTCCAGCTGAGTGCACTCTAGTTTTATTAAAAATAACAATTATATGCAATTTTTTCCTTCTTTTCCGTTTGTGCAGTATGCTGGGCACTGGCGCCCAAATGGCCTGTCCCCAACTTTTGTCATATGTTTATATATATTATTACAACATACTAATTATGAAGCCCTCTCAGGCGGAGTCACCCTCTAACTCTCCCGCACCCATCCTGAATATTTTTACTCGTATTATATTTTAGCCACATTTGCGTAGTTTGCAGCAAACTTACTGCAACTTCTTTAAATAAACTAGAAAAAGTAGAATGGTTATTTTTGTTTCTCAGTAAAAAATCTATTTAAGAAATACTATTTTACTGTTTATTGCGGACCAAATTAGCACAGATTTCAACACAACCGCAATGAAGAAACTGATTTTTACCAAATGTTACCAAAGCTTGACATCCCTCCAAGCTTGAGCTTCAGCCTATATTAGCCTACAGGATAATCCAGCCCTGGCTATCATATTTTAATAAAACATTGGTTTAAACCTTGTGGTGTCTTCTGCTTCATTTTTTTATAAACTACACGTAATACTAAAAGTGAAAAACCAGAATCATTTAAGATTCAAAGTCATTTAACTGTTTTAAATTGGCTGTTAATTAGAATATGGGAGCCTTACTGTTTCCACTGTTTTCTTTAATTTACTGAATAAGCTTGTGCACTTTGGCTATCACACTTCTGCTCTACTGATTTAGCATTTCAACATAGAGAATCATCCTTATAACAATATGCTAGATTCCTTTCCCACATTTAAATGTTTTTGGTCCATTGTTTGAGTAATAAGTCTTAACAATAGCACGTTAACAAAAATAACATTATTATATATGTATCTTTTTTGGATATCTAGTGACCTGCTTTCAAAGCACTAATCGTAATTGCAGTTTTACAATAAGCCAGCAGCTAAATAAAAAGTTGCTATGTGTATTGGGTATATGTTACGTTGTTATAATTTTTCTGCCTACAGCGAATTACAGTCACGCCGGTTTTCTATATTGAGAAGGTCATGCATTTACAATGGAATATGCCATGTACAATAATAAAATTATGGTCTGTGGTTTAAGACCCTGCCTAGCATACAATATACATATAACTTTTATTTGAAAAAAAACAGTTCTTCTTCGGTACTTTAAAAAACAATGGCACAGGTGCATCACTAGGAGAATTCTTACAATGCAATGGTTATCGTGTCCAAAGCATATTATCAGGAAGCCTATAATTAATTATAATTATGTTTATGATCATAAGCTGCTGTTCATTATATTATTTGTATCTGTTTTACAGGTGTTTTATTATCAAACACTGCATTTGAATGTTGCATGGCCAGACGACGTAAGGAAAGTGACGCTCTTCTAGCAGAGAAAGATGATGCCTCCAAAGGCAGAAGTGAATTTTCTGAACTATTGTTAAACTATCAAATACCGTTGGGACGAGACCATAGAGGAGTTTACTGTCTTCAATTCAGTTTTGATGGGAAACATTTGGCTGTAGGATATGGCTCGGGTTTTGTCGAAGTAAGTTAGAGCTGATTACACTTTACCAGACCTACACTGCATGCGTAGTTGGCAGCTTAGGTGATTGTAAAATTACATACCTCATAAGTTAAAATTATTCCTGCAACATTATAAAGTTTTGTAAGATAAAGGAAATAGTCAACTTGCTCACCTGAGATTATTTTGAAGTAATTACGGTAATTTGCAGTATTAAACTAATAAGCATTTTAATTAATAAACTGTGTAGTAGAAGGATAGACTCTTGAGAGACATGAAAAGTTACTACAGTATGCCTATCGTTAATATGTGGCATGACTTTATTGTCATAAATGTGCAACATTTTTAAAGTTTTAGCTTTAGGTGTGTCATAATTTAATGAATGTGGCAGTGCCACAAGACGTAACTATGAATCTGCATGTTCTGCGTTTGCAGAGGCCTTGTGGGTTAGGAGTACCCATGGTCATGAAAAATAGCCCTCAAAGTAATGTTTTTAAAATTATGTTTGCTGGGTTCTTGCCAGCATGAAATTACTAAGGAAAAAATTAAAGGCATGTTGTGATCAATGCATAATCGCATTGATTTTGAAAATTGCAGTGCATCCGTAGGCCACATTAATGTTAGTTTTGAATGATTGGGATCACTTTACATTGGGGATCTCAAAAGTATACTTACTTTACTGAAGTGTGTCACCACATTTACCGTAAAATCTTGTTATTGTTTATTCTAGAATCAAATGAGCTAAAAGTTGATGCATTACCAAAAGCTTTGCATGCTGGTTTGTAAGACATGTGACATTGTCTCTGGCACGGACTGCCATATATGACCATTCTATCAGCACTCTGCATACATCGATGTCATAAACTTTCTTTAACTTTGATACACTACCAAGAATTCTTTTGTTAGTTTTTGTTAATCAATGATAGTTAAAATTTTTTGACATCAAATTCAGAAGTTATTTTGTTTTCAACAGGTTTATGAGTCACACACAGGCACACTTTTATTTACATTTAAGAAGCCCATGTATGTGAACTATCCTGTCATGTGCCTTAGATACAATCCATGCACAGATGACCATACCATCTATGCTGCAAATGCCAAGGGGCTTGTACTAGCATGCAGCTTGGAAAATGAGAGTATGAAGGAAATATTAGCAGGTACAAGCAAATGAACATATTTTTTTTAATCGGAACGCTTATTTGCATTTACTGTTGCAAAAATAACTTTCTGATGCATTATTATTAATTTGATTATTCAAACTTTTCAGTATGGTTTCAGCTTTATTCATTTTTAAGCGCAAAAGCTCGGTAACAGCAGCTATCACAGAATACCAAGGCATGCATTTCACACTAATCTGCATGTCTAGTAGTCGAAAAGCTACTATAGGTTGCAATTTCACATCACTAGACAAACTGTTTTGATGTGATGTTTTCGGAAAATAAATTTAACTAATGAAAGCCTTATAAAAGAATTTCGCATATAATTAGAAAGAAACTGAAATAATCATTGCTATAGCCACAATATCCTTGGCACTTTGGAAGCATTTTATTTATACAGAGTCACGTTGTGACGCCATGTCTATAGGTTACGTACTCTGAGTCTCAATGTCTTGAAAAGCAGGCACGACCGCCCTATAAACGAGGTGTAACACGTGGTTCTGGGGTTCTATAGTGTTAGATAATTTACTATTAGAATCCTGGAGTCGGGCTAAGGCATTGTTGTTTCATACGGGGGCACGCGGAACCCGAGCCTAGGAGTCTTAATTAGCTAGTAATATTCGATGGTAGATAGAATACCAAACCAACTATTAAGCTGTATATAACAAAATTTAATTGATTACTACTTTAACCCGGAGAAAAGAAATAGTTAACAATAACAATTAATCACAGTACAGCAAATATATTCTCTAGACTAATAATAGAGAAGGGAGGTGTTAGTGGGGGTAGCACGTGCAAATGATGACGCACTCTCGATGACGGCAATCCAACGATGACCATATAGAAACGGAATTATGCTAGCTAGCAAACGTTGAGCAAAAGTACAAAAGTCTTGTCTTACCAGACACTCCATGAACATTGTGTGAAACGGCAGCTGCTAACCTGTGGGGTAACATCCATGGATTTACCACTATGGTTTGCTCCACCAACAATGGACTGTCCACCATAAACTTTAGCGCAGGTTTTCACGACTCCTCGGATAATGACGGTAACGGTAGCCACCTCATCAAACCAAAACAACGTACTCAACATAGACCCGTTAGCACTGTAAGCAATGGCTGTTGACAAAAGAAATAGTGACGTCTACTGCACTATAACACCGACGATGCTAATCGACATTTTTGACTGTCTTTTCACAGACATGTGAAAATCAGACGATGGTCATTTTACGTGACCTAGGCCTTTCAACAACGGCCGACTGACTGCCTGGTTGCACGTCTCAGACTATAGCTGTAACGTATGTATCATGTACACTTCATACCTGTACGGGTTTCACACATTTGAAATAAGCCGCGAGTATTGCAGGTATTGCAGAACACAACCACATGACGAGGGGGGTGTTAGTAGGACTCCTACACTACTACACTAATTACGCTAACAATACAGTACTACTATAGTGACTAATTTAATGTAAGCAAATTACACTAGCAAGTGCTACCGCTATCACTATAAAGAACTTGACTGTGAAATGAAAAGGTGACAAACAAGTAAACAAAAATATCGTAAATAATAGATGGTTTGTCACAGATCCCCCCACAACGGAAAAAGTGTGGACGAATGTTTAAAGAACAGAATCCCACTTTTAAAATTATTGAACAGTCAATTTTAATTACCAACCATTACAATGGTGAAAATTAGCAAGTAACGACTGTTACTAACTGAATACAAAGTTTCACTAAATAATACAGTCACACAAAAATGGCATATCAAAGCCTAAATGGATCTTCAACACACTTGTAAAAGATCATTTTACACAAACTAAAGCACACTGGATATTTGATTTAAAATAATGAAAAGAATACAACATTTGAAGAATACTATCATTCACATTCAAAGATGTTGTCACACATGATTGCATAAAATAAAATGCTTTAAACAACAAGGTCATTTAGGAAGAAATCACATTCCTATCTTATTTTCATCTAAGGCAACTTGAACTTAGTGCCTACTCAGTGCGTCTGCACAATAATTTGTTTTTCCTTTGATATGCACTACAGTGAAAGTGTATTCTTGTAGCAGTAAATTCCATCTGGCTATTCGCCTATTGGCATTTTTCATCTGCTTTAAGTAAGCTAATGATTGTGCATCTGTGCGAATCACAAACTGCCTACCTACAAGATAGTACGACGATTTCTCAATAGAGAAAATTATAGCCAAAAGTTCTTTTTCTACTGTTGAGTAGTTACATTCATATTTGGTTAGCTTCCTACTCAAATAAGTGATTGGAACCTCTTGTCTATCATCAGACATTTGTGTAAGTTGGCCGCCTATTCCTGTTGCACTAGCATCAGTTGTCAAGAAAAAAGTCTTATCAAAATTTGGTGCATGTAACACTGTATTTGAGTTTAATGCATCTTTGAGTGTAGTAAAGCTCCGCTCACACTCTGCATTCCATAGTACAATGTTTGGTTTATCTTTTTCTGTCAAAGCATGTAATGGTGTTGCTATTGCAGAGAAATTAGGAATAAAACGCCTATAGAAACCTACGAAACCCAAAAATGACCTGACCTGTTTCTTAGTTTCTGGCCTTTTATAGTTCTGAATAGCGAGGATTTTCTCTGGCTGAGGTTTCAAAAGATTTCTGCCAACAACATAGCCTAAGAAATGAGTTTCTTGGAGTGCGAAATTACACTTGAGTGGTTTGATTGTCAAACCTGCATTAGACAGACAAGTAAGAACTAGCTCGATATGATAGAGATGATCTTGCCAAGAACGACTGAAAATGATAACATCGTCTATGTAACCAGAAGCAAAACCAATTACGGGTTCTAAAACACGATTTACCAGACATTGAGCTGTTGCTGCAGAATTACACAACCCAAAGGGCATAACTTGAAACTCATGTTTACCAAACTCTGTTACAAATGCCGTGATTGGCCTAGAATTTTCCTCAAGATTAACCTGCCAGTAATATTTTGTCATGTCCAAGCAAGTAATGAACATTGCTCCATGCAATTGATCAACTGTTTCATCCATCCTGGGGATAGGATAAGGATCAAAAACTGTAATTGAATTAATTTTCCTAAAATCAATACAAAATCGAATCGATTGATCACGTTTGATCACAATGACTGCAGGACTTAAAAAAGGACTATCTGACTTGACTATTACACCCAGCCTTTCCATGTCCATGATTTCTTGCCTCACACTTTCCTTTTGCGCCTGAGGAATTCTGTATGGCTTCTGCACAACAGGATTGTCAGTAGTTAACTGTATTTTATGTTCTACGACGTTTGTCCTATCAGGAATGTCAGAAAAGGTTGGTGTAAACTTCTCCAGAGTAGTTCGTAATTCATTCTTCTGCTTATCTGTTAAGTAATCAGGGATTACTACATCTTCCACAGTTTGTGCAGGTGTAATAGAGGTAGGTGCAAAACAGTGGTCTTCCATTTGTGACCGTTGCATTGGTGACACACTTTCATGCTCAGGATCTAATTCCAATTCATCTTGACCAGTAAATACGTCAAGTGTGGGAATTGTTTGCGTATAAAGGGCTTTTCTTTCTTCACGCGGTATCCAAGCTTTGAGCAAATTAATATGGAATTGCTTGACCTGTCTGCTTTTACCTCCAATGATAACGGAGTACACATGTTCTGAGATTTTATCAGCAATCTCATACGGGCCTTTCCAGGTTCGTTCCATCTTTTTACGAGATGTAGGCAATAAGACTAATACCTTCTGTCCTACTTCAAGATTTCGGTACCTAGCTTTCTGGTTATACCAGTCTTTTTGTCCGATTTTAGCTTTTCTCAAAGCTTCGTGTGCCTCCTGAGTTACCGTTTCTAATTCATCAATGATATTGGCAACATAATCATCAATGTCTTGGGGACTAGTAGGTTGGTCACAACCCCAACGTTTCCGAAGAAGAGCCATTGGACCAGTTACTTGGTGTCCATAAACCAACTCAAATGGGCTGTACCGCAGGGATTCTTGTGGTACCTCACGGTAAGCAAACAAAACAAATGGGATCAGATCATCCCATTCCATGGTTTTGTCACTCAGGGTAAGCTTTTTAATGGATCTTTTTAGACTTCCATTGAATCGCTCACATAAGCCTTGAGATTGAGGATTATATGGAGTAGATGTAATCCCTTTGATGTGGAAAGCTTGTTCTAGTTGCCTTATGAGATTAGAACAAAATTGGGTGCCTTGGTCTGACTGGATTGACTCTGGGCATCCATGTCTACTAATAAATTGGAGTAAGCACTTGGCTATAGTCTCTGACTCAGTATTTTTGATAGGGAAAGCATCAGGGTATCTGGTACCTTGATCCACAATTACCAGTGCCCACTTATTGCCACTCTTGGTTCTAGCCAGTGGACCAATAAGGTCAATTTGGAGGGACTGAAAAGCTTTTTCCACTACTGGAAGAGGTTTGAGCTTGGCTCTGTCTCCTTTCATGACTCTTGCTGTCTTTTGACATATTGGGCAGAATTGTATATACTTTTTAATGGCAGTGTGTATTCCTGGCCAAGTATATTCGAACAATATCCTATCCCTTGTTTTCTTGACACCTAGATGCGCTCCAGCCTTTGAATCATGGGCTAGTTGTAGGACTTGCTGCTTCCTACACTGAGGAACAACAAGCAACTGATCAACTGTTTTTCCCATTTTTCGTTTATTAGCCCGATAAAGTATGCCTTGCTTTAGAAAATATCCTTTGCCATCTTGCACCGCAGTGTCTTCACTCACCACATGATCAAAAAGATTTTTTATGGTTACATCATTTTGCTGTTCTTCTATCAGCTGGTGTCGAGACACTATGGCAAACATGTAGTTTTCCTCTGGTGATGCATACTGCTTAATTTCGGAAGAAAATTCAGTTTCTGACTTTACACTACTGGTTTCTTTGTTTAGTTGCTCTCTAAGCTCAACTGTTTGCGCTCGTGTCATAACCAATGACTTTTCTTTCTGATTTCTTTGAAAACTGTTATTTAGTGCTCGACTTTTATAATCAGTCAAGGCATTACTACTTGGTTTCTGTACATCTTTGCCAAATTTAACAAAAGAAGGTACATGAGAAGTCTCATCCATACTACTAACATTCATATGATGTTTCTCAGGAGCAACTTGTGCAGGTTGAGAAGTACTCTTTACATAATCAAATGGTTGTATGGATGTCAGGTAATTATTACCTAAACAAAAGTCGCAAGGGAGTCCTTTAATAACTGCTACCAGGAGCCAACCATTCAGTTTGTGACTACAAACAGGGACCCTAGCTAGAGGAATTCGACGAAGGTCGCCATGACAACAGCGGATTCCAACAGTTTCTCCAAGATACTGTTCATTTTTTACAAATTCAGGACGTATAAGGCTATCGTCTGAGCCAGTATCCCGTAAGCCTACTGCTATTCGACTGTTGATCATAACCTCAAACTCGTGATTTTCTTGTAATGCTCCATCTTGAGTATTTGAAAGTGTGAAATTTGGAGTAATGGTTCCCTCACTTTCGTTTTCACTATAGCATTGTTTCTTGAAATCACCTCTAGGTTTTTGCTTCTTGTTTGAGTCATTTTGAAAAGCTTGTGTGGACTCTTGCTTTTTCACTGGGCAGTCGAGCTTCACATGCCCTGTTTTCCCACAATGGTAACATTTAGGGCGAGCATTGCCCTGTGATTCATGATCCGAATCATTGTTTTTAGCATTGCCACGTGTCCTTTTAGATGATTCATTTTTCTGCAAAACTGCTGCATCATTAAATGAGCTCCAATAGTTGTCTGCTTGCTCCGCTATTTGTAAGTATGACATGTGAGGTAGCCTACGAAGATAAGAAACCATGTCTTCTGGGAGCTTAGACAATGCTTGTTCAAGAAAGAAGAGATCTCCAATTTGCTCTTTGGATTCTGCATTCGCTGCTTTAAGCCATTGCATGCCCGCTTTACGCACTCTGTTAAAGTAACTTCTGTGCGTTTCCTTTTTCAGTTTAAATATGTTTCTGAATGCCGTGCGATATGCATCCTTCGACAATTTGTATGCATTCAAAATTTGCACCTTAACAACATCATAATTGAATATTTGAGACTGATTAACATCTTGCAAAGCTAAGGCAGCACGACCCGACAGAACTCTAGCCAAGTTAGGAACATACTGCGAAATTGGGACTTTGTTGACTCGCATACAGATTTCGAATTGATCTAAAAACGACAAAATGTCTTCTGTTTTTTCATCAAAATTTCTGAATTTGATTATTGTGCTTTTGTCTTGTGTAGCATTTACTGTTGTTTGCAAATTGTTTACTACATTAGACGTCGTCTGCATTTGTAACTTCAGTTTTTCCAGCTCAATTTTTTGTGTTTCTAAAATCAGCTGTTGGTGTTTAATTTTTAGTTCCTGTTCTGATAATTTAATATCAGGCTGCGCATGCGCATGCATAGGCATTTGAACAGGTTCTTGAACTGCAAATGGATCAAATCCAGGCAAAGTAGGGGGTGCAGTTGATACAGTAGGTGAGCTAAAAGCCTTAAATTCTTTATTTGGGGCCGCTTTAGGAGTAGAACTTGCAACATCAGCCCTATCAAATTCTATTTGATCTGCAACACCTGTCGCTGCATTTGCTGGCTTTGCTGAATTTAATAATGATTGCATATTTGACAGAGCAAAATCAAGTGGATCTGAAATCGAAATCTGTTGTGTTTCAAGAATTAATTGCACAATGTTTTCTTTTCTGGCTTTTGGGTCTATAACCAAACCCATGTCACCTGCTATGTCAAATAATTCACCTTTGATCATTTTACGCAACTCTTCAGCTGTAAAAAGTTTACTAGCCATGCTGACGTAAATATTGCGTAATCAAAGGACCAAATATTCAAAGAAATGACTTCAAAGTTGTCAAAGTTATGTGCAAAAACTAACAGCACTGTTCAGTTAACAACTAGACCAGTAAAAAATGGGCATTAATGCTTATAAAGAGCAAATCAAAACTTCAATAAGTCAAGAAGTGAACACACGCCACCAGGTAAATGTTACAACCATGCAAAGTGAATATCAACAATTTCTGTGCAACATTATAATCACTATACTACAGGCTGATTTACTAATCTTTTCTGGGTCAAATTATTATTGCCAGCCAGTGAATAAAACTATCTATGCTTGCTGGCCGTAAGGCTATGTGCAAAACAAGTTCTATTACCACTACCCTGGCTTCCCTACACGTATGTAAAGCTAGCACAAAATGTTTGCATCGGAATATAATTTCCGCAATAGGTTCAAGAAAACTACTTGTTTAAAATGCCTCTCCCTAATTTAAAGGCTTATACAAGGCACAGAGTAAAAAGCAGTTATATAAGACCATAAGCTGCCACCACTTGTGACGCCATGTCTATAGGTTACGTACTCTGAGTCTCAATGTCTTGAAAAGCAGGCACGACCGCCCTATAAACGAGGTGTAACACGTGGTTCTGGGGTTCTATAGTGTTAGATAATTTACTATTAGAATCCTGGAGTCGGGCTAAGGCATTGTTGTTTCATACGGGGGCACGCGGAACCCGAGCCTAGGAGTCTTAATTAGCTAGTAATATTCGATGGTAGATAGAATACCAAACCAACTATTAAGCTGTATATAACAAAATTTAATTGATTACTACTTTAACCCGGAGAAAAGAAATAGTTAACAATAACAATTAATCACAGTACAGCAAATATATTCTCTAGACTAATAATAGAGAAGGGAGGTGTTAGTGGGGGTAGCACGTGCAAATGATGACGCACTCTCGATGACGGCAATCCAACGATGACCATATAGAAACGGAATTATGCTAGCTAGCAAACGCTGAGCAAAAGTACAAAAGTCTTGTCTTACCAGACACTCCATGAACATTGTGTGAAACGGCAGCTGCTAACCTGTGGGGTAACATCCATGGATTTACCACTATGGTTTGCTCCACCAACAATGGACTGTCCACCATAAACTTTAGCGCAGGTTTTCACGACTCCTCGGATAATGACGGTAACGGTAGCCACCTCATCAAACCAAAACAACGTACTCAACATAGACCCGTTAGCACTGTAAGCAATGGCTGTTGACAAAAGAAATAGTGACGTCTACTGCACTATAACACCGACGATGCTAATCGACATTTTTGACTGTCTTTTCACAGACATGTGAAAATCAGACGATGGTCATTTTACGTGACCTAGGCCTTTCAACAACGGCCGACTGACTGCCTGGTTGCACGTCTCAGACTATAGCTGTAACGTATGTATCATGTACACTTCATACCTGTACGGGTTTCACACATTTGAAATAAGCCGCGAGTATTGCAGGTATTGCAGAACACAACCACATGACGAGGGGGGTGTTAGTAGGACTCCTACACTACTACACTAATTACGCTAACAATACAGTACTACTATAGTGACTAATTTAATGTAAGCAAATTACACTAGCAAGTGCTACCGCTATCACTATAAAGAACTTGACTGTGAAATGAAAAGGTGACAAACAAGTAAACAAAAATATCGTAAATAATAGATGGTTTGTCACACACGTTTAGTGGCTATTTGTTAACGAAGGTAAAAAAGCTAACAGATATTGGTCTACACTCTGCAAGGTCTTCGTCTCATGTATTGTTTTGAGGGAAACTGTACTGTTGTATGTGATAGAAGAGGAGATGATTGATAGATAATGAAATAGTATGTTGCAGAAGTAAAGTTCACTATTTTCCAGTGTTTTACTTTGTCTTGTTGAGCATAAGAGTTAGTCAACATTGCTTAATTACTACTAGTAGTACCATTCTGTTTCTGTTATTACACTGTTTAAATAAAGTCTGACATTCTCTTTATTTTCTTTATTATTATTTTCAGTATTTCTTTTTTTCCTTTTATTAATTCATATATATATATATATATATATATATTTATTTATTTATTTCAAGAGTTGTATTGTACAACGATTTTTTGGTCTTAAGATACAAGATTGCACCTAGCCAGAGAATGATCATAGCACAATTGTTATGTGTTTTATCTTAGCTTAAATTTTCTAAAGTGGAACTTAGAACTACACAGTCACCATTTAGATCAGTGAAAATCCAACTCACTAGTTCGATCTGCTTTTCAAAAATCTGTGTACTTCTCCCTTTTCCCGTTCCCCTGACAAAAATTGAGGACAATTTCTGAGAAAAAATGTTTGGCAAAATTAGAAAAAAATGAAAAACCTAACAGTTCTGAAACAGTTGCAATAATTGGAATGTTTTTTGAACATTAATCGCCTGCAATTATTTCTCTGAAAATTTGGAAGAACGAATTGCTTATAAAAATTTTAATTTGTTTCAAATCCAATTTGCAAAAAAAGGCATCCTGTTTCTATCGAAGAATTTAATTTGTGCTCCATCACCGACCAGCATTGGAATAGCTTTGGATATCTAAGCTTGCGTGAATCTGGCCACTGTCTGCCACATGTCATGGTTTGCTAGTCGTATATAAGTGTAATTTTAATGGTGAGAGTACGGCTAGTAATTTTGTTTCTTTTTTGTTTTTAGAGAAAGATAACGAAATAAGTGCTTTAGATTTTAGCTTGGATGGATTCAACTTTGCTACTGCTGGTCGAGATCTTGAAATCAGGATATATGATTCAATAACGGGGCAGGTATAGAGTACAGTTCATAACTTAATGATACTTGTAATTCATAAACAATTTTATTATCAAGACAGAAGCATTACTATTTCTGCTAATCGACTTAATGTACTAGTGCAATTATAATTATAATTAAGTCTGATTTTGAGTATTTACAATTCTGTGTACTAGGAGCAACCTGTAACATAAAAACCCTCATCTACCTACTGTTATAGATCAGCATCTCATACAAGTGTGCTAGAGCTGTGCACACAATACTAATCACTAAACTAAGATAAACTGGGGTTTGAACTTGCTGCATCTTTGTTAATACACTAATATATTTGCTGTTGGTGCTACTGCTCTTAAAATGTATCTTAAATCACCAAGTCTTAATGATAAACAAACATATAATGTAATTTCTAGTATCTGCAATCTGTATATTACTTGTTTTTGTTTACTATAACTTGTATTGTGTTTAATAGATGGTGGCAAATTTGTGTAGCATTGTAATCAGCTGAATCAGTGAGTCAGTAGTGAATGTATGCAATTTTGAGATTTATTAGAAGTGATTTTTCTGTTATTTGCATATTAATTTATGTAACCCAATTGACACCAAAGGATCAAAACAGGACCTTCAGTAACCATAAAAGTTTACCAAACTAGCGTGACTGTCGTGCTTTGTTTTTGGATTGATAAGTTTGGACAGAAACAACAACCTATTGTCACTCATCCAAGTACAACTCAGACCTTGTGATACCTAATTTTGAGAAATAGCATCTGACACAATACACATGCAAATCCAGTGAGGATTTCAAGTCAGTAAGCCAAAAGCTGCTTAAAAATGTGCTTTGGTTGATCATGCCATATAGTTATGTTAGTTTTGCTCCTGGTCGCTCAACCCAGACATAGAAGAACCTCTGCTGGGGTCTCAAATCCAAAGCTATATTTTTATAATGCAGCACCAAGGAGCTTGCTGAGCGGAATTTTAAGAGGTTTATTCAGTACTTCCTATTCAGTCCATTTTCAGATAATCATAGGTAAGAATTACTACCTGGTATATCTTATGTTGCATCATTTGTGTAATGGATAACATGTGCTAAAGAACCTTTCCTGATGCTTTTAGTTGGATCACTCTTATCATGGGTATCATCCTCTTACATACTCCAGTCTCGATTTCAAAGGACACAGCCAGCGTGTATTTGCATTGCGGTACCATCCACGGAATAATTACATATTCCTTACTGGAGGTTGGGATAACTGTGTCAAGATATGGGACAGTAGAACTCGTGATGGTGTAGAGCGGACAATAGCAGGACCACATATTTGCGGAGACAGCCTGGACTTGAAGGTAAAAGTTTAGTGTAAGAATTTGAAAAACTGTAAAAGAAATTTCATTGCTTGGCTAAATGAATAAGCTTTGGAAATTCATCACTTACTATTTAAAGGAGAAAAAAAAGGGATTTTAAAGTATGGCTCAAAAAAATTTCCAATACAAAGTTATATTATTTAGCATTACTCTGCTTGTAATTGAAAAAGAAAATTCTTAATAATTTAAAACGTCACACCATTTGGTAAACTGTCACTGCCTCACTCACTATCCCATTGTGCAGCAAAAAATGTCACAGGCTCACCAAAAAATATAGTATTAATTTATTAACATGGTAAAGGTATGTATACTTTTGTTTGGTTAGTGAATTGCACACTGCGAATGATCTGATAATTTTTTTAAACTTCACACGGTGTTATCTAAACTCGTTTAAATGACTTGTCATTAAAATGGTTGTGCTTAGCAACAATTTGAGCCAGTATTGTTTTTAAATTTTCAATCTTTGTACAGCACTGCTGTTCATACAAATTCTGTGAGCAATAAGATAGCAAGTGATACAAAATTTCAAGACAAATTTTTCAAGCTTTATTTATGAACTCTGTTTTTTTGTCCTTTAATTATTTAATTCATTTGTAATAATATCATCTTCATTTCTGTTAAACATAGTAGGCTTATCATTTTGAAGTGCTTACATTGTTTTTGATATTTTTTATTCCAAAGTAAGTCAGTGGTCACCAAAGGTAAGGTAAGGTGTTACAGTTAGAACATATAAATATCAAGTAGTTAACTGAAAAATGTTCTGTTTAATTCCACAGATAATTAAGTGGCCTGAGGAAAAAATGGATTTATTGTATCAAGGAATAGCCATCATAAAACTGTGAGAAGCAGAAGCAAATTATGAAAGCAATTCCCTTAGAAATTAATGAAGCGAGATCCTGGCTGCACCTTCCATTTCAAAAAACAGTTTCTAGTTATATTGTGACACTTTGTATTGTATTATCACGTTAAGGGTTTTGACATTTTGACTGGCTCATGGAAGTCACAGGATGCTCTGCAAATATGGGAGTACACCAGCAGTAATTTGGTGAAAAATGTTCCGTTTTCACGAGAAAATGCTGGAGAGTTTCTGTATTGTGCACAGTTTTGTGATAATGATGTTGTTATGGCTGGTGGTAGTGGCACAAACAGTGTAAAAGCAATAAATTTTAAAACAGAACAGGTGAGTTAAATATATGTGATATATATTTATATATAATATTGGTAATTATATGTAATAATTATATTTAATATTGACTGCAATATTAATATTGTGAATAGCAATGCGATATTGATGAGGCATTGATGACATTGCAAAGGTAGATTAGGTATTCAGGGTATTACCGATATTACCATACCTTAAGAATATCAGATATGGAGAAAGGGAGGTTGGAGGAAGGTGAAGAGATACCAAGTTCTGTCTTTTCAACTTTGGGATTCTATGAGAAGTTTCCAAAACACTTTGTCTGTCTGCCTGCATGTGTCTCAGATTCCTTGCAATAAAATATTGAGCTTGGAAACACCAAGCTTTATAGAATTTTTCAGCATGAATGTGCATTTGCTACAGTATAATCTGAATTCAACACACCCAGTAATTTACACTGATGTGAATCTGAGTGTTAACTTGCTGTTGATTCCAATATTGGTTTCAGTGTTTAGGTGAGCTTCATTTTGAAAAGCCTGTCCAAGCCCTGGATACGGTGAATGGTGGAAGAATGTTTGCATGTGGAGGAATGAATAGTGTCATCAAAGTTGGTTCTCTACAATAATCAAGGCACTGGCTTTTTTGTGTTTATGTAAAACAATGTATTAGCTTAAACTGCATTTTTTTAAATTATTTGGTTGGCTATTGTTGGCCAAAATGGCACTGATGAGACGAAGATGAATTTTACATTGTTTATGTGCATTGTTCATTAAGTTCATGATTATTTTTTGCTTCTAAAGCTTTCAACTATCCTGTAATTTAGCAAAGTAATATAAGTTAATGTGTAGTGCTGCAATAAATAAAGCTTTCTTTATTGCCTGTATGTGTTATTTCTGTTCCGTTTTGTTTTTCAGTCTTGTATTCAAAGAACCAACAGTGAAACAGAAACTCGTGGTAAGTGTACGCACAATCATCACTTTATTAGCACCAGCTTGTAAAAGCAAAAAGTGATTTAAGTTAGAAACTGTACCACATGCGTTGGTATATTGTAAAAATGAAGACCTGACTTTCTTACACATTTTTAACAGGTAAGGTAGAGCCCAGACATGATCATTTTATAGTAAAAGTTTATAACACTGTTTAAAAATCACAAAAAATATTAACACCATAAATGCATATATGGCAGTGTACTGAAAGTGGCACCGAAATAGTAAATGATAAAGATAAAACAAGTTATGTAATAGTAGTACTGTTCCAAAATTGAAGTGTGAAGAATGAAAGCTATTACCACACTTTTAATCAAGACGTCTGTATAAAATACTAATTACAGTGACTAGGTTTGTGCTATGGGTCTCACTGCAAAAATACTTTTCACGGGGACGAAGTGAAAAGAGCATGTTTGAAGAGACAAGAACACTACACAGTGTTTAAATCTGTGGGTTGTGGATAAATGCAGTGAAGAATGTAAAAATAATATTAACAAGATAAAAACGGTTTTCCTACATGCTTATCACAACCACTTGTTTACAAAAAAGTAAATGTTATTAAATTTGATAAGGAGGTAAACTGACTATTTGACACAACTATAAAAAATTTTATTATTAACATAAAACTTTAAAATCCCAATTCCAGTTTTAATTATTGACACAAATGAGATAATTTTTTCATTTTAATTCAAATGTTAACATCTAGATCTTTTTTTCTGAAAATTGCATACAGTAAAATTTGCTTCAAATATATAAGAACTGGGTAAGTTTTGTTACCTGTGAGATGCAGTAATAGAAAACTAATAGTTAAAAAGTTATATACCATTTACATTATTCTTGGACATAATAAGTCTATACAGCAACAAATAGGCTAACTATAACGTATTATATAACATGATTAAAATGTATGTTTATCATTTCCTGTGGCACAATAAATTGATGAAAATCAGAACAACGAAATATTCTTCAAGAACACCTAAACATTCATTCGTAACTATGTCTAAAATCTTTGGCCTCTATGCATTTACATATAATTATAAGTTTATAAAATAATATAGCACCAAATTTTAATTTAAATGCATTAAATGACTGGAGCAAATTCCTGATAGTATCAAGTTCAACACGAGTTTATTATGATTCAGTATAAATGTTATCAATTGACAGACAAGAATATGTTGTATTTTAATATTACAATTAAGACGACTGAGCTCGAGTGATTACTGTACAAATAGATGTGCATACCTGGTTATGATCGTTTTGTACAAACCGCACATCGACTGATTCTTTGCGTTAGTTGGCCTGCTTTGAGTGTAGCTGGCGTTGGTGATGTCCACTGACTGTCTCGATCTATCGTGGACATCCAAAAACTGTATGTGGTTGCGTAGTAATTGCAGGTTCCAATGCCATGACATTCGATAAATGGAGATGGCCGGAAATCTTGCAAACAACTACCAGGAGATTGCAAACTCTGTCCGCCACCATCATCTCCCGCTGATGTGTGCTAAAATTATAAATACGTCAAAAGCTTGTGTCGATATGCTTGAGCAAAAGTAAAAGTCTTGGTAATAAATAATTCATTAGTTTATGATTATTAAAATACACTATTCAACTAAAAAAGAACCGAGTTGCATTTAACAAATTCATCTACGTACCATAACAAAACTATAACCTATCCATAAACTCTCCCACCCACTAGGACAATCAGGAATTGTCATTGTTTGGCTGTGTACAGCAATAATACTTGATGGTGCTTCACATACGGAACAGCGACCAATATATGGTCTGACAGCTTCCCCGACAACTGGTGCCATCATCATAGTCATTGGTTCAAGAGTAGACAACCAGTAACTGTAGTCGTTCCTGTTTGCCACATTACACACATTGTTCAAGTTACAAAACATGAATGGCATAGTACTGAATCGTCGGATGCAGCTTCCAGGAGCACCTGTAATATACAACAGTGCAGTAACATATGACATTCACTTACCATTTATTATATGATTTCAAAAGCAGCTACTGTATACTACAACAATTTCTTGTACATTTATATTTTATTCCATATGATGCAAGAAGAAAACGACAAAAAAAATAATAATTACCCAAATCTTGTCCGTGTGTCTTTTCGTTGCCTTGTACATACAGCAGAGAGTAACCATCCCATAATTTTGCCAAGCCATTTGGACAATCCGGAATTCTTGTGGATTGGCTATGAGTTGCAAATATGAATCCAAGAGCAGAGCTAGGAGCTCCTGGTGGACCAACTCCACCAGGGTAACCTTTTGGCCCTGGCCCACCTATTCTTCCATCAAGACCTAGAAAGGTGTTTATTGATTTTAATAGTGACAGGTTGATAGCAGCAGTAATGGCTATCACATGCTCAGACATTTGGAATTGCGCAATGAATACATACCATTAAATCCGGGAAGCCCTGGAAGTCCCTTACGGCCAGGGTACCCAGGCAAACCTGGACCACCTGGTCGCCCTTTCAACCCCTCTAAGCCTGGTAAACCTGGAAGCCCATCATCACCACGCAATCCGGGTAGCCCGGGATAACCAGAATCACCTGGTTCCCCTGGTTCTCCTGTAATATTAGCTGGGGGTGGCAGTCCTGGCTCACCTGCCACACCTATAGTACAGTACAAAAATTAAAAAGAGAAATAAGTTTGCTAAAAATAAATAAATGTTATTCATTTATAAACTGAAATGGATAATATTTTAATAAACATTATATAAGTCTAATATAGACAAGAATCCAATTCCGATTAGACAAGCCTTAGTCAGACCAGATTAAGTTTCCAATCAGTGCAGGATAGGATAGTGGATGGTAATTCACTTTAAAAAAGATTTTGTCTCAGGTCGAGTAAGTGAGTAAGAATTTTCTTAGGGATTATTTAACAATTTACCAAATTATTCAAATATTCAAATATTCAATATTCAAATACTGTTAAATGAACTTAATAGTTCGAACGTTTATCAAGTGACCTCACTGACAGTACGTGTCACAAGATGGACTATTTAAAACAAGGATGTGTAGCCACCTTCTGGTCCTATACGACCAGGAAGTCCTGGGAGACCATCCAACCCGACATCACCCGACATTCCCTTTAATCCATCTCGACCTGGTAAACCTGGCAGTCCCGGTCGACCTTTCAGTCCTTGCAAGCCTTCAAAACCTGGTGGACCCTAAACAAAATTATAACAGCAACACTAAAGTTATGTATAAATAAATATAATGCCATGATGCGTGTTTTATGGTTTCTATACGAACTTTTCATTGTGTACTGTGTGAGGACCATGATTACGCAATCACTGTACCGTTTTCTTAGTATCACCAAATGTATCTGCTTGCAGCAATTACTCTGAACCAAATAGCAGATAGATTATGTGAATTGAGAAAATTTTTTTAATCTGCAATTTTCTTTACTGTTTTTCAACTTGGATTTTTTAGCTTTTGTCCAACCGTTAAGAAAACCATTTTATCTGGAAACTGATTGTCAGAGTTAAGAATACCAGATTTTATTTTCTACCTTCATATTTCTTAATAAAAATATTTCTAAGTACTTCATATTTCTAAGTAAAAATATAAATAGTTCTGTTTGGTGCTGTGCATTTCAAATGTAATATATACGCAGTGCTCAATATAAGTGAAGTGCTGGTTTCTTGAAATTTTCTGTGACACAGTTACACACAGTTAGAAAAGCTTAGAGAACTTTGAAGAAAAAAATTTTGCACTCATTTATGAGAGGAAATAATATTATTCCGTTCTTTTCATTTCAGAATGAAACTTCTCTCTCTGTACATTATCTTTAATTTATACAATTTTAACAATTATAATAACAATACAGTACAGGTTACATTATGTTATTGCAAATGATACATGGTCCTTGGCACATTTTATGGCATCACATGGTACTTGGGGTGGATGTTGGCGTGTATGCTACATAACAGCATATTTGACTTACTGTCCAGCATTTTTGGGCTGCATATTGTCACTTACTGCTGCAATGTCTTCATTTCCTCATTCCATCTGACGTTTACCTGATCAATGACTTTGTTTTTGATACGTGTTGATTACCAGAATTTATGCAAATGTTGGTTCTAGATTTACTGTAACAATCGATTACACTGGTGCAGTCACAGTCTCTATTTCGATAATGGTATAGTTACTATAGGGCGTCTCTTGTGGATTGCGTATTAAATGGTCCAAGTTAACATCCATACCTGACTTATAGTTGTTTAGACCTTTCTCACTTGTTACTGATCAAAAATGGTTTATGCGGGCAAGATATTCGATCATTTATTTTATTGATTATAATTTTACATTTCATCATGACTGAAATTCTTGAATGATTGGATATCATGTCAACATTATGATTCACACCGATTATAATACCCGAAACTACAAATAATCAATTCCAGAGTGTATCTTTTATTAAAATCAATGTAATCAATATCAGTACCACTGATGATGTCTAGAGTGAATATCAGATTATCTTATGACATTGCAGCAGGCACTTATTTTAGCACAAGTGACAATGTATAATGAAAAAAAGTAGGCCAGGAAGTAAGTGTTGTGTAACATCTATGAACACTTGTGTTAAGTACTATCAGAAAATCAAAGATATTCTACATAATTATGATGCAACAAGCTAACATGTATCTAAATCTCTCTTGTACTGCCACATTTTATTTAAGTTTATTTTTGCAAATTACAATTTTTATTGCTCAGTTTAAAATTTGTATTCCAATTTCCTGTAAATTTTAATAATACAATGCAGTGTTTTTTAAATTTTAAATTTCATCTATTAATTTGAATCATCGTTTTCATCTTTTTTGATATTAATTGTCTTACATTTGTAACATCTGAGGAAGAGATTAGAAAATCTCGAAACGTCATAGTCAATAAAATATAAATCACTAACGTTCTAGAAAATGATTAATTAACAATACTCGAATTGCGCTATTGCATTTAATATATGCAAATAAAATCATCCCTCTATATTAAATGTATGAATTTTGTACTCACTGGTAAACCTGGATAGCCTGGTACCGACGATCCAGGTCGTCCTTGAAGGCCATCCCTTCCGCGTTGTCCTTTTGCTCCAGGATATCCAGGTGATCCATCCAGTCCTCTTTCTCCCTTTGGTCCAGGAAATCCAGGAAGGCCATCTGAACCAGGCAGGCCTCGTTCTCCTTTGAAGCCATCACGGCCTGGTGCCCCAGGTCGGCCATCTAACCCACGAAGTCCATCTCGACCACGATTACCCTTTTCTCCAGGCAGCCCATCTAGGCCTGGCAAACCCCATCGACCTTCCTCACCGGGAGGTCCTTGAATATCTCCATCAATCATGCCACCTGGCTCACCACGTTCTCCTGGCAATCCAGGGAGTCCGGCATAACCTGAAAAATGGTCATCCCAATGTTTTTATAATCAACACTAAAGCCTTTAGAGTAATTTTTGTTATCCACGTATCTGCAATATTTTAAACCATTCTGAGGCGTGCAGGAATTTTTATGTAATGCTGTTCGTTTGCTCCATTTTCACCAGCGTAATCATCCACAAACATGCAACTTATTGTATGAAATAGGGTGCTTACCCTTGGAACCCGGTGAACCAGGAAGTCCTTCAAGACCATCATACCCGTCTGGCCCAATTTCACCTTTCAAGCCAGGTAATCCCGGCAAACCAGCATCACCTTCTTGACCTGGATATCCGTCCCTTCCAGATAAACCTCGGTCACCTTGTGCGCCCTTCCTACCTGGTAACCCTGGTAATCCTTTAAAAAATACATTCACAGCATTGTATAATTGGCGCAAAAACAGTGTATTAAAGAGTGAAATGTTGAACAAGCGACTGAAGTAACTAAACTAGAGACAATTTACCTGGTCGACCATCTTCTCCTTTTTCACCAGGAAGACCATCTTGGCCAGGACGACCTTCTGTAGCATCATCACCTCGTTCTCCTTTTACTCCAGGTAAGCCACTTAAACCAGGGTAACCATCAGTACCCTAAAAAGTTTACAAACGAAACAAGTGCTTAATAGTGTGTTTTTCTTGATATGATAGTGACAGCACAATAGTACTGGAGACTAAATTAAGTTTTCTACCTTTGGTCCTCTCAAGCCTGGCAAACCTGGTCTACCTGCACCTCCTCGGTCTCCTTTTGCACCAGGTAATCCATCTAAACCTGGAAGACCGGGTCTTCCTGGAAGTCCAGGTTCTCCTTTTGCAGTTTCATATCCTGAAGTAGGTATATTTATTAATGGCCTCTTATTAATTATATTTACTATAATCCATTGTGTTAAGTGAAACATATTAAGTATCAGTAAATGTTATTTTAACATGGGTCATGTTTAGATGTAAGAAGAGACAATACGGATTTTAATATCTAAAAAATCAGTGAAAACAAGTCAAATTAAATTACTATTTTTAGATAAGTAAAACTGATGTTTTCTAGGTAGTAGTCATGCTACATGTTGTGATTATCAGAATTCATGAACTGATAGAACAATTGATGTATTCATCAAGTGCCAGTAATACATGTAATTATTATAGGCTTAACATATGGAGCAGTTCTAGTAGATCAAATCTTTATTTTACGCATAGAAGCATAGGGTGGAATATTAAAAAAGGTCTACCAATTCAGATTTTTAATCTTGGCAGCAAAAAGAAAAACAGATCTGCAGCTCAACAACCCGATCTCATGAAATTCTGAACCACTTATGAGTCACTAATATTTAATGAAAAATAATATGTAATCAATTGAAATTTACATACTGTAGGAATGTACAGTTACGATAATAAGCAGTAAGTGTACAACTTCCAGCTAGAGTATCAAATAACAACTACTTTATTGGACAAAACTAAGCATTCTGGATATCTCTATTTTTAATACAGTAGATGTTATCAAACTGACTTTTGTTAAATAAGTCTGAAACTCCTTATTTTGTTATTGTTGGTAATCAAGTGCAATCTAAGAAAAGTTGGTTTGCAGCTCAATGATGTTTACCCAAATCTCTCCTTGCGGTAAAAGTGTTAGTGCATTGTCTTAGTAAGTTATGAAGTATCTATTCAGATTTTTTTGTTTATATGGCACATATTTGGCTATATATGTTTTATTGGTTTAGGTATAGCTTAAGGTCATCAGGATCCATATTCTCAAAGCTTTGTATGGTATGATTTTGTAGTCACCTAAAATGAAAAGCCTCAATATGTCTCAAATTGGTATTTTAGACAAGTGTTCTCAAAACAAACACCAAAGAAGTACACTGTGAGTGTCCTAAATAATATGATTGGGGACTTTTGAGCAAATAATCAACACAAAAGACCTTAGTTGTGCAAGTGCTGATAATGATTTGCAATATGCTATAATGCTATATTTGCTAATATGATGTGCGAGACTGAGAAAAATCACATACATAAAAAGTAAATTTCATTATCTCTGTCTTTTATTAGCTTATCATCTTCTCACCTGAATCAGTATATGATTGGGTACAAGCTTACCTGGACTACCCATGTCTCCCATTTCACCCTTTTCTCCGGGAACACCTGGCAAACCAGGAAAGCCATCTCTGCCTTTTAATCCAGGAAGTCCGGCAAGTCCTGGAAATCCGGGTCCAACATCTCCTTTGTGACCAGGCTGTCCAGGAAGACCTGGTAAGCCTGCTGATCCGTCTCGGCCTGCTGGACCTGTATAAGAACAATACACCTAGTTACAAAATGTTTGTGATAATTTGGAAAAAAAAACATTTTCCTATTTAAATTTTTTATATTCAATGCTGTTTTGTTACTGATGTTGTAGAAAATCACTTTCTTGTTCTTTTCTCTTTTCATTGCCTTTTTACATTTTTCACTTTCTATCAACTTGTTGCATGAAGGTAGTACTTTTCTCTATAAATTTCAAGCATTTGTTAATTAACAGTCTTTTTAAGACAGCAACTTGGAAGGGGTTTGTAATAAATTTTTTATCCAATTCATATGTGTTATAACTTTTTATTATTCATTTAAACTGCCAATCGGGAAAAGATAATTTCTCGTATAGTAAGGCGCACTGCAAGTCACTTAAAGGCTGGATGTCTTAATGTTGTCATTCAAAAACCGAGGCAAAACCAGAACATGCCTGACGATCAAGGCTAACAAGCCTTTTCACAGTTCACAACGATTGATAATTATATGTTTGTGAAAAGGTCAAAGGTTAAGAGTACCAGACAATGCATTTGTGCACACTTGACATTGCCTTCCAGCCCAAACTAATGTAATAATAACAGTTTTAAGAACTAGCTAAAACCTTACCTAGTTCTTTTTCTCCTGCTCCCGAGTAAGATCCCGCTATTAAATCACTATACACACAGACTAATGCATAACTAAGTAAAGTTCGTGTAGAACAACTGAAGTTACTGGACTGACGAGGCAGACGGCTTTGCTTTATCATACGTGTCATGTGATAGTTGTAGTTAAAACGTGTTGCTGGAGTTCACTTGGCTTTTGACCTACAGCAACTGTGCATGTACAACAACGAAATTGTGAAAAGGCTCATCCTAACGGCGTGTTCAGACTAAACAGCAAAACTTGGTGCCAGTTACTCTCCAACAGTAGGTGTGAGGTGACATTCACTTCCCTATTAGTTGTGAGAAGTGTCGAGAGTAACCTGCCTAGGCGTGTTTACAGTAGACAATCAATCAACTCGCAATAACTGTCGAAGAATGTGCAATTTCTTGCTGACAGTAACTCACAACTAGTTCACCCTTGTGAGTTTCCTGTCAGAGATAAAACTCTCTAGTTTGAACGTGCCCTAAGATGAAATCTAAACAGGTAAATTTATCTTAGCCACATTTGGATGTAACTTATCCAAGTAGAGAGTCAGAATCAGTAAGGAACATGGAAAGAAAGAGTGAACCCGGATAGTTAAAAGCCATTTAGCGACTAGCCTCAGTGTGGCTTAACTTCGGTTAAAGTATATGTCATGGCAATATGAGCATCAGATTGCCCCAAAAATCTTGGCAGTGAGTAACGCCCGGGTGTAATGATGAATAAGATTAACTTGCCATTTTCCCCAGGTTGACCCTTCGCCCCAGGACGTCCTCGAAAACCTGGCACTCCCTTTCGTCCTTTTGCTCCTTCAAGACCATAATAACCAGGATCACCTGCAGTAGTATGATAAGTAAGTATTAAGCATGCTTTCAAGTTTTGTGTTGCAAAAGCAATTTCCAAATACAGTATGCATGATGTTAAGAAAGTTTGGAAAATAAATAATATTAAATAAAAAGTATACAGGTACAGGTTGAGTAAACCTTGGCTTGGTACTGTATGTTGCAAAATTATTAGCAAAATATTGGAACATAGTAGAATTCTAAAGACAGATAAAGTAAATGAAGTATATATGGTAATCTACTAAATAATTTTTTTATACATTTCATTGCTTTTTCACTAACAAAATAATTTTGTAATAAAAATACGACGAAAATGCCAAATGACATTACTTAATACATACGTAACTCAGTTTCAATTTTACACATTTTTTTGAAAGTCAAAAATGGAAAATCTAACGATGCGTTTTCATTTTACTATGTATAAATATTATGGCTGATCTATGTTATGTTAATATATGTATATATGATCAGTGCAATCATATGCATTTATTTTTACCTTTAGCTCCTGCAGGTCCATCACTACCTGGCCGACCATCAAAGCCTCTGTCACCTTCTTCACCTAACAGAAGGATAACATAAAATATAAGTCTTTCCAATATTCACCATGTGCACAGCTACTTTACAGCTGTGTTTTTAAGAAATTTAGAAGCTGCTGGCTATTAGCAAAATGATATCTTGTAGGTTTAAGTGTTATAGCAGTTTTTTCTTTTACAAGAATTATCGTAAGGAAGTGACGGAAATTAATAAGAATGAATTTATTGCCATGACAAAAGTAGATTACTTTACTCTTACTTTACCTTTAAGGCCAGGAAGTCCAGGTAATCCATCCATGCCACGTAACCCATCCAAACCAGCTGGGCCAAAGTCACCCCTATCTCCTTTTAAACCTGACAGGACAAATGTAATAGAATGAGCAATTCATACAGTTGCAGTCGCCTTTCACTAATTAAAAATTCAGTTATGTTTTGGCATTGCAGAGTATACAACCAGACTGAAGCAGGTCTAGTTTTTTCACCTGCTGATATAAATGAAATGAAACTAGTGGACGTTTTTGACAATGTCAATAACTGGGGGTAGATTCTGCCTCTGTGACAGGAAATGCTTCATGTGACAGCTTTTGTTTTGAAAATAAAAAATGTTTTTCAAAATAGTTAACATCGTGTATGTAAGTACTGTTGTGCTTGACATTAAAACCTTCAGTGAATTTGAAACTTGTCACTTCTTCACCAGTGTTCTATAACTAAAGGCTGTGAAGAGCATAATATTGCCTCCATTGAATTTGACATGTTTGAGAACTTGGGAATTGCATGTTGTTTTAGGAAAAACAGAATCTTAATAATGTGTACTCATATAATCATACAAAATTCATAACACTAGCAAAGACATGTACCTAGTGCTCACTTGTCTACACTGCACAATATGGTACATGCAAAACAAGTACCAGTATTCCTTACACAAGTAAATCACCATATTTTGGCTTACGTTTTCAAATTAAATTAAGAGCTCATTATAAACCATTTCTTTGGGTTTATTAGTCTAAGTAAATTGATAAATAGCAATTACAAATAATTGCAAATTGTTGGCAAAAAAAAAAAACAAAAGCGGCAAATTGTGGATTAGGAAACTCAACATTGTTAGAAAATTATTAGTGAAGTACCTGGTAAGCCTGGCAGTCCATCTAGACCTGGATCTCCTGGTAAACCATATGAACCAGGTTGGCCCTTTTCTCCTTTAGGACCTTCAAATCCAGCCTGACCAGGTTCTCCTGGAAGACCTGGTAATCCTGGAAGTCCATCATATCCTGACAGGCCCTTTTCTCCGGGGAATCCTGCAGCACACAGTTTTAAATGTTCTCGAAATGAATTAAAAAAACACAATGGCATACAAAAATTGATAGATTAGAAGAACTGCTTTAATTATATGGCAAATACAAATTTAAATATAGTTGTTACCACTTTAAAATATTCTACTAGTAATAGAATTTTGTGAACAATTGCTAACCAGGTAATCCATCAAATCCCGGCAATCCAGGAAAACCTTTCAGTTCTGGTCCAGCATCTCCAGGCTGACCCTTTTCTCCTGTAAATCCAGGAACTCCAGGCAATCCAGGCATCCCTAAAATGACAAATGAAATAGAAAATAGAAAATAAAATAACAATGCTAAAATGTTTTGCTGAATTTGGTTGTGAAAAACATAGATGCCTGGTACATCATAGATGTTATTATTAACAGCAGTTAGCACACATTCAGTCTTGTTGTGTGCCTAAACAAGAACATACTTTTAGCTAACACATCTTATAACTTATAACAACATTTTTTGTTTGTTTGAAACAGTTTACTCGCTTGCTATTTGAGAAGTTTGACAATTGTTTTTAACAAGCATCAATTAGCAAGGAATTTGAAAATGCTGTTTCAGTGATTTCCATTGTCTCCATTCTCTTTCATATGTTACGATAAAGTTCGATTCATTTAATGATAAACTGAAGTGGCTAAAAATATCAGGAAATGCTGCATATTAGCTTAGAACCCAATTCAGCTTAGAACCCAATTCATTCCTTAACTTTGTCGGTATGTACCTAGGATGCCTTTGGGACCAGGTAAGCCAATCAATCCTTCTTGTCCAGGCAAACCTTCAGGCCCAATTTCCCCTTCAGGGCCAGGCAGACCAACTTCACCTGTTTCACCTTTTCGGGCTTGATAAACTCTTCCTGGTTCACCATCAGGTCCCTACAATATGAATAGTTAAATTGCATAACTATTATGTCCCTACAATATGAATAGTTAAATTGCATAACTATTATGTATACAATAAGTAAAAGATGCACACAGGCAAGTAAGAATGCAAACACCTGTTTCTATTTCAGTAATAACTGCCGGCTTGATAAACTCTTCCTGGTTCACTATCAGGTCCCTACAATATGAATAGTTAAATTGCATAACTATTATGTATACAATAAGTAAAAGATGCACACAGGCAAGTAAGAATGCAAACACCTGTTTCTATTTCAGTAATAACTGCACAGACACCTTAGCTACATAAAAATTATATATACAATGAAATGAAAGTATGCTAAAACAGCTTACAGGTGGACCCGGCAATCCATTAAATCCGGGACGCCCAGCTTCACCCTTGGCTCCATCCAGACCAGGAAATCCTGGCTGTCCTGTCAGGCCTGGATATCCTTTATATCCCTGATCACCTCGAGGACCAATTTCTCCTTTAGGTCCAGGCACACCAGGAAACCCTTGATCACCACGCTGGCCTTTTGGTCCTCTGAATTTTTCAGCCACTTGTGGATCACCCTTGATGATGACAATTCCTGCAGAAGACATTAGTGTGTATACATGAATTAGTCATGTACACAATTTGATAATATACAAAATTTACAGTTCATGATTATTAATAACAAAGCATGTTCAGACCAGCTTTCTGAAAAATTATGCACATGTTTGGATTTTTTAAAGTACAGTGAACACAACAAAGATTATAGATTGGTGTGAAGCCTTATTTCAAGAACTTATATGTTTTGGCTCAAGAACTTGTCTATATATATATATAATATTATATAATATAATCCAGCATCCAAAAGCCATTTTTTGGCTGAACACTGTATTCGGGATGAGTTTTTTCTCAGCAGTTTTCTCATGGTCCCTCAAGAATATTAAGGGTGGCCCTTTGTCACCCTTGAGCATTTTGAGATATTGGACTAAAAGTGTTACAATGAAAGAAGCAGGTGCTGTGACACAGTAAAACTATAATGATAAGGCAAATGAAAGTGCCACTGGTATATAATTAACATTGATATGCAGATTTTGATGTGGAAAATTCTAAAACTGGGCAACAACACCTGCATAAAGCATTAATAGCATACAATAATTATCACTTTTGCGATAACATACTACATTTTGCTGTATTAGATTGAAGAGAGCCGCGTCATAAAATTATAACTGATATAGTTTAGCAACTGCTAGGAATTTACTAATTCTTCCACAGTTATCAGGAAAACTGCAATAATTAAAACTGTACGATGCTGCTGACTTGCTTTTGTATCTTAGCTAGGCACCTGTGGCATACCAGGATCCAAATCTGTAGAGCTGTATTAGATCCCATAGCAAGCGCAAGTCGCATCACAGAAGAGTGGGTGGATAATTTAATAAAACTTGTATTTATTATGATGATGTTTGCATTAGCTGAAAGAAAAAGCAACTGGCCTCAACATTTACTTTCTGTCAGAGAAATGATACCTTACTTTTTCACTGCTGGTTATGCAAGCCGGATACGGCCTGTATTATCTCAGAGCCATGGAGTGTGTTCCTTGTGATGTATTTTCACATTTGAGAAAGGCAATCATGTCACAAGACAAACTAGAATTAAAATAGCATTTGGAAAACACATAGTTTGAGACAAGGTTTATGTGGATGATCACAGATAACCAAAAGTGATTGGTATTACACTAAAACCAGAAAAAATAAAAACGTGGGAACTGAGTCATCATATTTTTGTAAAGAAGAACATTTCAGATACGAGATACTCCAGTGCACATATAAGAAAGAAGCCAAGTCCAAAATAGCTGTAGACAATATAGACTAGTAAGAATTATGCAAAAAGCTGAAGTTGTATCAATCTTCCAGCACCACAGAAACATCCTCAGTTAATGTTGTAAATAGGAAGTTTGTACGATTATGATTAAATGTAGTCAATTCAGTAAGAAAAGATATTGCAGTACAAGAAAATTTTTAAAACAAATACGGAAATAACTAATAAACTGTTTTGCTTCATCATTTTTCACATCACAGTTTGCAAAAGTACATGGTTGTGGAATCAATGATGGAGATTGGTAAAACAGTGAAGGAGTCATCAAATCATCATCCCAGGCAGAAGGTACTTGGATATTCCCTTTTTAATGCACCAAGCCACAGAATTCATCAATGCATGCTATAGGTACTCCTACTGGAACCGTAGTTCCATGTCTGAAACTTAAAGTGACTGTACGGTACACTGAGATGAGTAGAACACATGTTACTAGGACAGCCATGTGCAATTTTAAAGCTGATCACATGCCCTTTGTCTGGACCAAAGCTCTGAATTTTGCCATAAACAATGGCAATGAAAGCAGTTAGGGAAAATGTAACAAATGCATACACAAATGTATGCACTTTAAGCATACATGGTGGAAAAACACTAACAGCGAATAAGCGGGTGACAGACTCGAAGCAAAACCGCTAGGCTAGCATATTAACACATGATACACCTTGCTTCCAAACAAAGCTGTACTTAATGTGACTGTTTCTAAGTATATTATAGGGCACAGAATCGATGTAAAGATAATATAAAAGCAGTAAAAACTCTCTGGCCACATACAAGTGCCTTATGTTAAGTACATGAAGGAGTCAATTACCGACAGTTTTTATATACATTTGAATAGGAGTGGCGTTCCAGGTGTTTTTGAGTCAATTAAGCGTCTGAGTCTATTAACCATGAGTATAATAAACAGCGCCCACTGTATATAGTAGTGCAGAATTAGTTTGCATTACGTTCCATGCATATTAGCAATAATGAACAAACAAAATCTATACACTAAAGTGATGAAGCCAAAATAAGGAATATGATATATGATGTGTTGCGGGAGTGTTGATATAATAAAGAAATGTTTAGCAACTAATTTATAAAAGCGGTGCAAAATTAAATATTGTGGATTAAGAAAGGAGTAACATGTGAATCGTTGTGCAAAAATGACTATAATGATTATAGGGCTTAGTTTAGTGATTTTGGTGTCATTCTCGATCACAATTTTCTGTGGAATGCATAAAAAGTTAATCACTTTTATTTTTCCTTCATGTTAAAAATATAATTTGACTTTACTTGGTGTTTTTATTTGCATGATCATGACAGTTTAGATTTGTTATAGTATGCACTTATCCAATGTAACATGTTTGGTCCAATATCTCAACTTGTTCAAGAGTGAGAGGAGGCCACCCCTAAATAGGACCCTGAGAACATTAGAAAACCACTGAGAAAGAACTTACAGGAAAATGCAAAGTTCAACCAACCAGCTGCCAGACTAATATTGAACAAGAACAAGATATAGCACTTTCATATATTTTGCCACTTATTATCTACAAACCTTTTGGTCCTGTAGGACCTTCATCGCCTCTTTCACCACGTGGCCCAAATGTTGGATCTCCAGTTCGGCCTTTCAAACCATCTCTCCCTGGTTGCCCTGGCAAGCCATCTAGACCTGGATCACCACGATCACCCTAAATAATAAAATGATGACAAAATTAAAGTATCAGCTATAATTGCTGCAACAGTAATTTGTTGCAAAAACATTTCAAAGATGGACCTTGACATTATTTATTGGAATTGCAGTATTTTCCACCAGTTTCTACTGGTGAAAACTGTTGACCATTTCTGCACAAAGCGCAGAATGAGTTTACAATTCCCCACGCAATTTAAATACCCTAACCCTAGCTCTAAACCCAACCTTAACCCTAAGCCTCACCCTAATCCTAACCCACTTTAACTAATTTGTTATGTGTGAGGAATTGTAAGCTTAAGCCCGAAGTGCCTACTCAGTCATTTGCATATATTGCATAAAGTTAAACTTATCATTACTGTATCGTTATGTATTGTTACATTGTAGTATCATTACACAAGTAACTTAATAACAAATCTGTTAGAACACAGTCAACATACTTTTCCTCCTGGTCTTCCTGGAAGTCCTGGGGATCCATCTGAACCCCTTTCTCCTTTAGGTCCTTCACCACCAGGTAGTCCATTAAGGCCAGGTTCACCTGGATCACCTTTTGTCAGTGGAGGCATCACTAATTCTCCATCTTCTCCTTTTGACCCTTTTTGTCCAGGATAACCATTTAAACCAGGAAGTCCCTAAATTTAACATTCATAGGTGCACTAAAATATTTTCAAATCATAGGCTAAAGTTAGTTATACAGAAACGGGGACTTTTATGATTCAATTTTATTAACTGAAGTTTGCTAGCGCATTAAACATACGTTATCTAATATAATATAAATTCTTATACAAATCTGTACAACAACATATGCAAATTATAAAATGCAAAAATACATGTTTAAAGCAACCAAACACAATGCAAACCCATAATAATACAGGCAATTTTGGCTATTTTAGTTACTATAAATTAATTTATTTTAGCTAAATCAAATAAAATAAACAGATGTCTGAGCATTTGCATTTTGCAGCTATTTGG
Organism: Tubiluchus corallicola; assembly: GCA_030141605.1. Taxonomy (NCBI): domain Eukaryota; kingdom Metazoa; phylum Priapulida; class Priapulimorpha; order Priapulimorphida; family Tubiluchidae; genus Tubiluchus; species Tubiluchus corallicola. The sequence continues at coordinate 1,683,924 of JAQGDQ010000005.1, forward strand.
CTGTGTTTTGTCTTCATTCAAGTCATGTGTTACTACGAATTGTTAACTTACAAGTTACAATGACATTGACTGATAGTATAAAGTTGAATGGATTTATAGAAAACAGATGTCATCATCACGTAGAAAGCCTCAACTATCTTTGCCCTTTAAGTAATCAATTATTGTAAAAGAAGTAAACTCTTCTTTTCAACACCAGATCATTCAGTACATGCAGCTACAATATCTGTTTTCCTGTGCACATAATGCACAGTTCATCGTGCCAGTTAGGGTGTGAAAACTAAAAATGTGCCTGTCTATTATCCCATAATCAGTAACAGAACAAAACTCGTGTCCTGAGTGATAATAGCATCTTTACACTTGCCACCTAACCAATTTATTGCTAAGGGTTTGGTAGCATGGGTCACACAATTAACAAAAACCTAATAAATTTGTATGGGAGACTAGGTAATTAGCTAGATAATAATGAATAGCTGCTGCTGTGTATGCAACAGGCACAGGAGCTAAATTAATTATATTCAACTTTTCATTTGATCATATTGTTGCATAGCACCAAAATAAGTTATTTCACGCTAGTCAGTAATCAACTTTGTACAATTTTACTACAAAGTGGCATTACAAATAATTTTACACACCAAATTTTGGATATATGTGTATACATATTAAATTAGTTGTAATACATTAATAACAACAGAGGAGTGAGTATGAATGGAACAAAGGGAAAAGTAGTATTCGAACAGTGATAAAGCAATAGCTATAGCTGCCTTTAGTAATGGAAAGGTTTTCTTTGATAAGCAAGTAAGGTTCAGTAGGAGCAATAATACTGAAATTATAAATATTTGAATGATGGTTATATAGCGTTTTTTTTTAAAGTTTTCATTGTCGAACGAGAGCTCACATGCTCTCACCATCGAATGTCTAGATGCTTTGCCAATGTAATCTGCAAATGCAGCAGGGACAAGCATGTTTATACCCAACACTTCATGATAACAACAGAAAACCTTCTCTTTAAATTCAAAATGACAAGATAGGCTACACAGCTTGATTTTAAAATAATGTGGAGGTCAATTTCAGGATATGATGATTTTGACTTTTTAGAAAATCAGATGATAACCTATACCTCTATTCCATCAAAACCGGGTCTTCCCATTAGACCTGGGATACCTTTGTCTCCTTGAGGTCCCCTGAAGCCTGGTGCACCATATGGGCCAGGCAAGCCTGCAGAAGATAAATAATCATTTTCAAGAACTCTAAAAATGTCCTAGTTGGATACTTATAGACCTTAAACAACATAAATATCTAACGGTAAACAGTAAACCATTAAATTCATGTTATCTAAGGTGCATTGCACAATACTGAGAGCACTCTAAATTTCTGTTTGCATATTCTTTTAGTTCATTTATGTTATGTGGTTAATTATAGGAATAACCATTTTATGTTATGCGAATACATGCATGGCACATTTGTATATGTGCATGTGTATGCAAATCTTAAATGTATATATACATATGTATATAATAATGTATGAAAGACATAGAACTATTTTTATTACCACGTTCCCACCAATCAGTTTGCAATCAGTTGGAAAACTATTTCATTTCAGATGTTATAAGCAAAATAATTGAAATACCTTCTCTGCCAGGATCTCCTGGTTCTCCTGGCACTCCAGGTCCTCCTGGAAAGCATAATGGACAGTCATCTCCACGCTCACCTTTTCTTCCATCGCGTCCATCTTGACCATTTAAACCTAAGAACATATTTACCAGTATGTATATTAAATACTTTCAGATAAAAATAACAGAGAAATGTGAGTAACAAAAGTTAAAAAAGTGAAACAACTGATTTATCAAATAAGTGAGACTCTTGTTTGCTATATAATTTATAAAAAGTTAATCTAGCTTATATTATGTGCAAATGACACTTTCAAATGTCAGTAATAGAAAGGTGGTTTGAAAATTCAAGTCTTAAAATAAACAACAGTATCAAAGCGGCGATATAAACTTCGTCACTAAATATATTTATATATTTCTAAAAACAAATCAGTGGCAGGTACTTCTACCATTGTTAAGTACCTAAAAAATTTAAAGAGACTGCACTATCAGCAAAAACCAAAATTATTAATGTGTAAAACGCTACTTGTGGTGAAAGAAATTTTTAGGCACTAGCCAATTGCAGGAGAAATGGCCAAAATGTTGGACAAATGTGTTTAGTGGTGAAGTTTTATATCACCTCTTTGATACTGTTATTTTTTTTTAAACTCAGTGTCAAATTTATCATGCATAAAAATTTTATGCATAACTGCACTCAGTATTTCTAAGTAAGGCTTAATTTTCCAAACTAATCATTAAAAGAATGAGTATTTTAGCTTTAACATCAGTTGCAGACTAGAATTGATGAATTTATTGGCTATACCAGCCATGAGTCATCTAGCGTGTAGATTTAATGACTGCCTTACCTGGCCATCCACGATCTCCTCTGTCTCCTTGCAAACCTTTTGGTCCTGGTGGTGCTAATGGCAAATCTTCATCACACCGAGAGCATGGACGTCCTGTTAATACCAAAATTTTCAAAATCATCTCCTGTATATGTCTTGTATTTTGAGCTAGTTTTAATATGTTATATAAAGCATAGTAAAATGCAAGGTGACATAAAATCCTGAAAAAACTAGTTGTTTTTCTTGGTTTGAAGTTATTTTAATTCACTTTACTCACTGTGATGTTAGGAAGTAATGCTAATTTATGTATTCACATAAAATATATATTAGCATATTAAGGTTAAGTGTTACAAAAAAGGAATAAAAGTGCCTTACCTCTGTCACCAATATTTCCGGGTTCTCCTGGTAAACCCGGAAAACCTGGACGACCAGGTATACCGTCAATACCCTTGGGACCCGTTACGCTTAATCCTTGCATACCTCTTCCTCCCTTTGAACCTTCTAATCCTGGTGGACCAGGCAATCCTTCGGGACCATCCAGTCCCGGCAAGCCTGACAAAGTACAAAAAAGCTCCAGTACAGCAAATCTAGTAAAAATAATTATATTGAGCAACTGTTACTTAACAGTGTTTTTTACAAAATATAACTCAGCAGCACAGATTATGTGGAAGACGTAGTTCTAACATACAAAATAACTACACATCTAAATTAAACAAAAACAATGGATTCAAGCAGTATAATACTTCAATAATTAACACTTTAGTACATATTTTAAGTGTCCAATTCAGTGTAAATTGGCAAATTAGATTCTATGAAGGCAACATCTTCCTGGTCAAACAGCTACTGATGTTTAAGGCCCAGAATCAATTGCATTTTTGGGTTTTAAACTTACCATGTAATGTGGTATTTAAACTTTGTTGAGAGCAAATGGTAAATTGAGCACAACTCTTAGCATTGTTTAGATCATAACTTACGATAAAAGTAATGTGAAGAGAGCTGCGAAACATCAATAAATAAGACAGGCAAAGCCAAAGAGTAAGCACCAGAAAGGAGTTCAATATCAATGAACATCCTGGCAGACCAAAAACAGTGACAAAAAAAGAAAAATTCAAAAATATTTTCTAAGAGTACTCTATATTTGGTAATGGAATAATAACAATATTTCCTGAGTCTAAAGTAAAATTTAATGTCTGACTCATTTTCAAGTAGGTTTTTGAAACTGTTAGCAAAAAATCAAGATTATCAGGCACTTCATTCTTTCAGCAGACTGATTTAATTAACTAATGACATGCTAGTGATGTGGAAGTATTGAAAGTACCTGGTGTTCCTGATTCGCCTTTTACGCTCAAGCCCTTAGGACCTGGATCACCTGGATAACCATCTTCCCCAGGAGGTCCAGGAGGACCAGGCGGTCCTGGCAAGCCTGGCTGACCTTGGCGTCCAGAATATCCTGGAGGACCTAATGGACCTGGTGGTCCTGCACGGCCAGGTGGACCTGGCACCCGAATACCTTCTGCTCCATCTCTTGCCTGCAGTATCAGTCAATGACTGTGATTATTAAAATCCTTCATCATCACACATATATTCCATGCAAGGTTGCTATCACAAAAATTTTATTTACATTGGCAAAACAAATCAAAGCTGTTCTTTAATACACAGCTATTTAAACCATAATTTTCTAAAATTAAGGATGATAAATATAATAATATAAGTAAAGTGAATACCGTTTCACCCTTTCGACCTTTCTGACCTTCAGGTCCATAATCTCCAAATGCACCCTGCAAAACAAAAACAGTACGTCAAAAATAATTATTGCTACACAAACGTATAAGCCATGTTATGGGCATTGCAGTTTGTTGACTAGTGCACTGTGTGAAAATAACAAAAAAATTACAAGTGAACTTTAACTAAATTATAAAATTATGCAATATTATAGTAACTTTATAAGAAATAGAATGATATTAAAAGAATGACAATAGAAGCCAATAGTAATTTTTAATTCCAAATGTATAAAAATGTGTTAGTTATTTATATGAAAAGGAGAAAATGAACGTGTCATTAATTTTTAGGTCCCTTGACTTTCTAAACATACATGTTTATCCACTTTTGCTAGCTACAAGTGAAAAATAAATTTTTTCCTTCATTTGGCTCTAGGTCCTAATCATAATATTAATTTTAAATACGTAAAGTTTAACTTGTTATTTAAAACTAACCATCTTTGTCTCTTCTTTCCCATTACTGAATGTTATTTTATTAAAAACTAACACATTTGTATAATAATTCAATTTTGAATCGTCTTAAATGCCAGATCTGATCATTTTTAATTACTTGGTATATGCGCATTAATTAATTATATTAGAAACAATTCTGAGAGGGTTGCTGACATCGTTAACTTATAGTTCTTTTGCCACCCTTTCACCACTAATCAATAATTACTTTTGCACTTTGTAATATTATTGTATGTTGTACAGATTTATAAATCACTTAGTTATGTATTTTGGTATTTTAAAAATGGTGATAAACTAATAAACTTACTTACTTACAATGGGCACAGTCCATCATCCGTTCACAGTCTGAGTTTAAAGGAAAAGCCAAGGTTCTTGGGAAGATGAGCTTATTTGAGAAAGATTTAGCAATAAAATTGTGATAAATGCCTCTTGTAATTAGTAAAATAAATTTAAAGTTGTCATCTGTTAATGCTTGGGCGCACTCATTTTGAACAAAATCTGGTTACTGTGCAGTACAAACACATCCCAGCAGGTGCCTGAGCAAAAATTCCTGTAGCTGGAGTTACTATTACGACAAAGTAACAAAATAATTATTTTAGCAAACAAAAACAGAACTCTATAAGCTAAGTAATCCTCTTGGCACCTACTAGCCACATAGAATTGTTGTTATGTGCCTTCGTGCTGTTCACCAGCCTTTTTCTTACAAATATGCCCACAGCGAGGTTCGTTTAGTGGAAGACAAGAATGATTTAAATTTCTTTAACATTTTTAAGCAAGGTATTTTATACACACATATTGTGTGATCATATCCATATTTTTAAGTGCTTATTAAAATATTATAAATGTTGTTCGAGGGTTAGTTTTTCCTTAAAGCCAGTTATGCCTGAAGCACTTGGGGTAGCTTTGAGATTTTTTGATATGGGTAACCTTGGGACAATGATGATCAAGGTTCAAGGTCATCTCCATGACATAATCATAATCTTATCAGCTGTACAGCAATGGCAGACATAGTGGGAGGATCTGAGTCAGCTCAATGTCAGGGTTTTACAGTGACCCGTCACCTATGACATCTATTTTTACCCCTTCCTCCAAGGGAAGAAGAACAGTTCCAGGATTTCAGCAATTGCAAGTATAGCGTTAAAAAGGCAGGTTTTGTCTTGCAAAATGTGAAGTGTAGATGTTAGGTAATAGGTGAAAGCTTTCTAATGACCCCCAGGAGGATCCAGGATGGTGGGTACAGTGGGAAGAATCAGATTCAGCTCCATGCCAGGAATTAGAAAGATGTGTCACTTATCGAAAATCCAAACTGACAAAAAAAAATTACCATTGCCAGGGAAGGAAGGATCCAGGAGGTATAATGGGAATATTTGAGTCAACTCAACGTGAGCCTTTACAGTGACCTGTCACCTTTTGACAATTCAACATTGAGAAAAATATTTCACCCTCTTCCCCAGGGAGAAGGAGGGCAGATCCAAAATTCTAACAATTGCAACTATAGTGTTACAAAGAAGGTTATGTCCTGCAAAATAACTAGTTTAGATGTAAGATGATGGGCAACAACTTCTGATGGGATGGGATGGGAACCGGCAATGACCATCCCCAGTGAGGAGGGCGGAGGGAGGACGGTGGTTATAGTGGGAGAATCTTAGTCAGCTAAATACGAGGAATCATAGTGACTTGTCACCTGTTCTATCGACAACTCAGCTATGACAAAAATATTTTATCCCCTTCCTGAACCCAGGGGAGGGATGATCCAGGATTCAAATAATTGCAACTATGGTGCTATAGGTTTTGACCTGCAAAATGACAGGTGCAGGTGCTAAATGACAGATAAGAACTTTTGAACTTTTGGGCAGTGACCCTGGGACAAAGATAAAAATTGACAAATATGGCAAAAAACAGCAGTTTACAAAATGTGTTTACGAAAATCTGGACATGAAACTGTCTGACCATGTTTGACCAGGAGTTGCCGCTGCAAAATCAGTACTTTTTGCAGACCCATATTGTCTATGAGAATTTGCAAATCAAAAGGGGATGTGAAGCATCATCGATGCTCCAGTTAGTTTTATATAAGCCATATTTCATAACTTTTAAGTCTTTATAATGTAAGATCAGATGGATAAAACAAGCTACATCTAAGTGTACCCCAAACATCATGTAAATTTCGTTCATCCTTAGACAGCACAAAATTATGGCCATTTTTACTCTCACTCTTACTGCTTACTTAATTAACTAATGCCAATACCTTTGGGCCAGGCACACCAGGAAGTCCAGGTAGGCCAGGGCTACCCTTGTCACCTTTTGGTCCAGTATCTCCCGGTAGACCTTCCTTTCCTCTTTTGCCCTACAATAAAGATTTATTAAATAACTGTATTTATGATTAACACAAATAGAAATAAAGAAGGTTATGCTAACAATTACTTGGCTAATGTGTAATAAAAGTAAGTATAAAAGTCACTTTTCACGGCTCAATGCAGCCTGTGGTTCAGAATATAAAGTGTTTTAGTGTATCACTGCTGTGATTTCATTAGACGCAATAATAACAACATGGTAGGGTAGAGACAAAACAGAGAGATAGAGAACAGGCTTTTAATTTATTTATCGTGTACATGTGCTTTTTTGGTTTGCAAAACAAATGCTACCTAAACTAAATCACACTGAATTTTTTTTTGTTATTAGTCCAGTTTAATCAACTTATGAAAGTGATCCTATCTTCAACAAACAGCAGAAATCACAATGTTTTGAAGCATTGTAAATTCTGCTATACATAGAAAAAAAATATATAACACATATGAACCATGATGTGTACAGGCCAGAATTTGCTAGGAAGTACATAAACTAGCCACTATTTGTAGTTTTAGTTCCAAGTCTATGCTGATCTCTGTGTATTAATTCAGACAGAAAATGCACAATTCGAGTTTAACTGAGTCAATTTCCAAATTCAGTTTACTTTTCACCCTTTTAAAGATTCATGATAAAAAGTTTAATAAAACTAATGCCATAAATGATTGCTGCTCACCCTTGGTCCTTCATTTCCGATGTTGCCCATTTCTCCTTTAGGTCCTTTGTAACCATCTCTGCCCTGAATTAAAAACAAAACAATTACACACATTACTAGCAGCTCACTTATATAAAAAAACGTAACAGTGAAAAGCTGTAAGAACCATTATGTCCAACAGATGGCAGGTGAATGCTTGCAACCACTGGCAATATCAACACAACCAGCAGCCAACAGATGCTTGCGAAATGTGATCACTCAGGCAACACCCTGGCCTATTCATAGTGGTGGGAAAATGCAGCTTCCCAGCAAGTAGCCTAATTGAGCATGCTTGGGAATCTACACAGCTTCAACAGTTACCAGGCAGGCTATGTCACTGACACATTTAGAAGTCAGATTAACCGCAACCATCCATTTTGTAAAAAAAATGTGCAAAAAACAAATTCTTCTGTGTCGTATTTGTTAATTTTAACGAAAATTTTTTATCCTTTCCAAACTAAAAAATGAAAATATAAACAAAATAACAAAGTAAATATTTTAGCAGGAAAAAAATTAAAATTATGTAATATATACATACGTGCCTGATAAACAAAAATGTGCTAGTTATATCAATAATGACTATGATAATATAACATTTTTTCACAACATTTGTCCCGAAGAAACACATGATGTCTCCACTTGCTGAATTAATAGTCTGATTTTGAAACCTTTTTGCCTTTTGTAATTAGGGTTTAGCCAAAGCATATTTCTAATTTTCTATTTTGAAATTTTTGAATAGGGGTAAAGCACAACGGAGAATTGATGTTTGAATACTGATGTATAGTAATACAAGATTTTGTTTGTAATTATTTAGACTTACAGGTGCACCTTTATAGCCAGGTCCTCCATCTGGTCCAGCTGAACCCTTTTCACCCTAAAAGTAAACATGAAGTTGATAATAAATGAAAATAGGACAGGTACTTGTAACTGGATGTCTTGCAATATTTTTAAGTTACCTGGAAAAGGACTGTTGTTTAGTAGCAATTATAAATAATTATTAATTATAAATACACTATAACAAGATTATATTTTCATTATCGTTATTAGCAGTAACTTTTTACTGCTAATATTTATCAGTAACTTCACAAAAATAATAAACAAGTAGACAAATAAAATACATAACTGATCTTTACAGATTAATCATACCTTATCACCGCGAATTCCAGGCAAACCTTTTACAAGCTCAAACTTAAAAGTCGATTCAAACTCTCCTATTTGTGTTAAATCTCCATCGTCACCTATAGCACCCTTTGGACCGCTCTGACCCTACAAATCAGAAATGCATAATTAACAGGACTCGCACGACGTGGCTTATGAATATACCTCATAATAAAATTTACTTTATATTAGAAGTTATGTATGTCTTACACTTACAGCACATGGAGATCTACAGACAAAGACAAGCTTTCAAAGTATTTTTTTACCTTTTCTCCTTTAATGCCTTGAGTATTTTGGCCCATCGTTCCTTTTTGTCCAGGTGGTCCGGGTAGTCCAGGCGGTCCCTAAATTTTCACATCATTGAATTTAACAAAATACTCACGGAAACTCGCTAACAAATTACCAATGCCATAAAAAAATTCATATTAGTTAACAGAACTCACAGTGAAAATGGTATACGCTAAATGACAACATCAACGAAGCACTATTAATGAGCAGCATATGAATTCCAGCTCTATAAAATAACAACTCAATAAATGTGCCTCTTGATTAGATTACTGCATGACATGTACTGTGTTAAACTGCAGAAAATCGGTAACAAATCCCAACAATTTAAAAAAAATTAGTCAATAATAACTAGAACAATTTTTAGTAAATAATAAAAAGCACTTCTCTGTAAACAACAAACAAGTCTGTGTTTAAACTTACAGGTGGTCCTCTATCACCTGCAGGTCCTGGAGCACCTGGTCGGCCTGGTTCCCCATCCACACCCTATACAGTAAATATAAAAGTGACACAATAAAGATTCTGTTACAGTTTTTTACATGTTGCTACAATGTATTTATCAAAGTGATTATTTTTGTGTCAAACTAGTTCTTGCAAATGTTATTTGACCCATTTGTTTAGTTTAGTAAGCAAATTAGTACATAAACGTTAACCGAAAGCTTCTATTTTGAATGGAAGTTGCATTATCAGTTTTCTATATAATAATACAAGCAGTAAAAGTAGTAAAAAAATGAATCTTGAATACCTTATGTATAGATTCACACCTACTTCATGTGTATCATCATCTTTATATTCTATTTATGCTTTAATTATTGATGATAACTGTGACAAACCGAATATTCAGAAGCTAATCCTGTACTTTTCATTTTATAGCACTTTGCTTTACAAAAAATTACTTTGAATCAAAAAGTGCTATAAGTAAGAATTTCTAGATGAAACCACATTTCAACTTAAATTTGGTTGAAGTGATTATATGTGACACTTACATCAATACCTGGAATTCCTGGCACACCTGAGTCTCCACGATAACCAGGTGAATTTATGCCACCTGCACCTGGTTCTCCCTAAAAAATGGATAAGATCAAGATTTATAATACATTAACCATAAAATTTTTTAAATACATTTCACAACTAATCTCTCTAAAAGTGACACAAAACTGACAATACAGGCAGTAAAGAAAACAAGTGACTGACTTGCCTGTTAATTGTCATCGCATCATGTATTTCATAATTGACAGCTATCCACACACAATACTAGATAGCACTCAGACACTGCATACTACAACTTGAGAAAAGGAATAACCTGTGTAGTACAATACCAGGTGAAACTATTGCATTTGCTATTAATATTTGGTTGAGATAGGTGCAGCTTAATTAAAAAGCTTCTTTATAAAATTAGACTGCCAATTACCTTCATTCCATATGGTCCTTGGCCACCAGGCAATCCTGGAAAGCCCCCAGGTCCAGGCTCTCCTGGTAATCCCGGTGCTCCCTGCATGAGTATTTATAAAAAAGACTGTCAATCCTCTAAAAATACTTTATATATTTCAAAAAATTTTATTCAAATAAAATTCCATATGCTTGTGATTTTTGTTTTAATTATTGTTTAATACTACAAACAAGGTTTTTCAAAATTTGATGCAAAACAAAATGTGAAATAAAAATTAAGCTTGTACACAACGTGAATAGGAATTTCAAGGATGACTTCTTACGTCAGATCCATTGCAACCCGGAACACCATCCTCTCCTCTTGGCCCATCAAGACCAGGCAACCCCTTAATAAATGAAAATCATAATATGACAAGTCAATATTGAAAGGTATAAGTCATACGAATAATTATAAATTATAATCACGCTTGGTACCATTCAGTAAATAACTGTGTTTATCCCTTATCAGACCAACCAATCAATAATGCATTTGGACTACTAAATATTGTCATTATTATTATTATTATTATTATTAAAATATTATTTTCGTAATTTTAACGTAACCGTTTCTTTTGTCATTGTTTTGTTCCGTTTCATTCTTTTTTGCTGGTAATTCTAATTCCTCACTGAAATTACATTTCTTGTTTTGGGTCAGTTGGCTTTTCCCGTATTTGTATTGTGTATGTAGTATATCAGCTTATCACTGTACAGTTTATTCCCACCATTAAATGGGAAAGCATCGTAACTAATATAACACTAAAAAATGACAAGTCTGCATATTACTTATTACAATCAAAGAACTTCTTTGTTTCCTGATTATGTGTGAAAGTGAGGCTTATGCCAGTATTGCATAACTTTTACAGTGACAGGGTATTGAGTATTAAACATTTATCAGTCACTGCTATTAGATTGCAGCATAAGTGCTAAAATTTAAGATTAAGAGATTAATGCAGCTAAAATATAATTAAAAACTAAAGTTTATTAAAATGAAGTTAATATTTACTTACTGGAATGCCTGGTACTCCAGGAAATCCAGGAGTTCCCGGTGAACCCTAAAAAAATAGTAATCCTAATACAGGATTTAACTTTCAATTGTAGAAGTCTTGTTATGTAGATAACAATAATTGCCATCCTAAAAATCACAAAGTTTTTCATTATTATATAATTATTCTGTAACATTTAAAGATACCCGCATCCCCTTAGGTCCACGAGCTCCATCTTCTCCACGCTTTCCTTTTAAACCGAATCTGCCTGCTGGTCCTTCTGGTCCCAAATCCCCAGGAATTCCAGGTGGCCCTTGTACTCCTTGATATCCTCGTTGACCCTATTAAAGTACATAAACAGAATAACCTGTCAGCTTAATTTAACAAAAAACTCATCAAAAGCTCTCATATTGCATGGTACAATTTTATCTAGGAAATGCATCATTGGCATTGTAAAGTTAAATACAGTCTGAATTAGTATTGCGTTTTAATAAAAAAGTATAAAAAGATTGTCTTTATTGTGAAATGTATCTATGGTAATTACTAACTGACATTTTTCATTGTTGTTAAGAATTTGTAGACTTTAGATAGTCTGTATCTCCATGTAGCCAATATGTACATGGTTTTGCTGGCTCATAGGAAATCTAAAAATAATTTGATTCAAACTTCAAGACAACTATAGTAGCACATACTTACCGGTTCTCCTTTATCGCCTAAGCATCTACATATTGGATATATACACCCTTTACATGCCTGTTATAAAAGAAAAGTTACAAATAATTACTTAATATTTAATCATTTTTAACTTAATGTTAAAAAAACATGAAAAATGAAAAAGAATCACAGACACGTATCAGTCAATTAATTTTAAAGGCTTTTCAAAATGTTTGAAAACAAACAAATTGTTTTTTTTTGTTTTAAATACACCTTGCAATATAGAAACTGTAATGGGTTTGTACAATGTTTCTTTTAAATTATCGAAATAAGTAATTTTTAATGATACCAGATCTAAATAATTTTTGTAAAATATTTCACTTTTATTACAACATTGGTTATTCATTATTTTGTTGTGGCAAATTCATGTAGTTAGACCATCCCTTCTAGAATGAAGCCTACAATCCGCTTTACAAATTATTTGTGCGCAACACGCGGTATTCCGCTACGCGCGGGTTCGCTTCGTTTCATGCAGTTCTGCATTTCCAAATACCCAGCGAGTAAACCTGCTTCTTGACGCGCTGCACTATCGTTACATAAATTAACTTTTACCGAATAGACAAATCTGTAAGTAACCAATAAAACACCAAACCCCGACGTATATGCAAACCGTAATGAACATAACTATATTATACTGAAAAACTTACTGCTGAATCAGATCGATGTATAACAGTAAAAAGACATAGAAACAATAACCACGTTGCGCTGATTGGTACAGTCCTAGTAACGATCATCTTAAAAACTTCACCCAAAATGCACTAATTACAACACACCGGTGCCGCAGCTCACTGCTACCTGTGGCACAACTTCCCAGGTAGCTAGCTGCAATTTTAGCGATGACTATTAATCCTAAATCGACAAAAATATTTCCATGTTGGTTGTGTCGAAATGGCAGCCTCTTGCAGATGATGCTGCTGCAGATTCACAACTTCGAAAGTAGACAGCCGTTTACGAACTATTTACAAATGATCAAAGTAGTGCACGCAAACGCTTGCAAAAATTAACTTTTTGGTATATCTAGCGTAAGTACGCAACATTTTTAAAGAAATCATGTTGATTTTCGAGCTAGCTAAATACACACTGTCCATAAATTTAATCGCATGTTAGCTGAAAAACTCACACGGAGCGAAGTAATATGAATTATGCAGCGTTAAGCCACGCCTCCTCGCAACTTTTCCTATCTTGCGAACGCTATTGACGATCGCAGAGTAGGAAAGATTTGCATCGTCTTTCTGTTTCCATCAAAATACTCATGGCAGAAAAGTGACAAAAACGATAATTTAATCAAGGTTTGGCGTGTAAAGCGCAAAGGCTCGTTTGGCGACAGAAAGAGGCCTAAATCTGTGTATTTAGGTCTGAAAATTTGTTTGCATTTAACTTCATGGTCAAGCAAAATGATCTTAGGTGATTGCAAGTCAAAAAGTATTCAATGGTAAGTTACATTGCTTTGATTATGAATGATACTTGATATCGAATTTTAAAATAAATAGACGCATGCTTAAAAAATGATTTTTTCAGGCTGTTAATTGGTTTAGTGCTGTTAGCCTGTGTGGAACTTGTTTTATCACAACGTGACCGATATGATAGATATGATAGGCAAAGAGAAACTCGACCATACAGTCTCGATCGTCAAGATGAAAGGGTAAGTTATCATTTTTACCATTTTATTAAGACATTTTTTGTTTACTTTTTATAGTTGGCTATTTCCTGTCTGTTATAGCTTTGGTTTTTGTTATAAAGTGTAATATCGTTGTCGTAAGACGGAGCGGCAGGCGGGGCTTCTGGAAAACCAGAAACAGGGTATAAACGAAATAAGCAGAGGGGACTTCAGCGCATCTGCTATAGCCCCTAATTACATAGCCTGTATGCTGTAAGGCTAAAGTAATGATCGAAATGTAACTGATATAATGGATTATCAATAAAAAGTACTGAAATACAATAACATTTTTAAGTGTTTTCTCAATACTTTTCTGAAGCTTAATCCAATAGCTTTGATTTCTCAGTTTGAATTTAAATTCTGAATATCAGCTCTTCAGCCTTTTCGAATTTTGATTTATCAGAATTAAAAAATTTAGCAAAAAATAATACGATGATAAAACCAAGTAGGCAATTGCTTGTTAATGATTATTTTTGTTTTTAAGTTTTTAATTGAAAGTTATGCCAAAAGCGTTGATTTCTCAGTTTGAGTTGAAATTCTAAATGTGTCTCTTCAGCCTTTTCGAATTTTGATTTATCAAAGTTAGAAAATTTAGCAAAAAATAATACGATGATAAATGCAAGTTGGCGATTGCTTGAAAATTATTATTTTTGTTTTTAGAGGCTTGCAAAACTAATCTGAGTAAGGTTCAGAATATTACCTGAAACAACGCTTTGTTTCAGGTATTGCTCAGCAGAATATGTTACATATTTTGTGATCTTTAGACTAATTTTATTCTATTTTTGGGTGCAAATTTCAAAATTTACTATAAATGACAGTTTTTATTATTTTATAACTTGTTTCTAGTAACTTTTAATTGATTTTTAGTTTATAACTTTTCACTGGCCTTCTACTTTAGGATGACATAATTTTGTGACTAGAAGGCTGTGACCAGCTATATATATCTGTTCTCAACTAAAACATATTTGTTGCACAGTGGAAAAACTGCATTCAGTAGTATTACTGTATGTTAATCCACTTAAAATAAATAAAGTTTATATTTTAGGCTGTGACACTTCCTTCACTTCACCCTGTTTCTGATGTTCTGGCTATGTGATAAACACGTTTTTTATTATTTATTTGGTTAATCTTATAAACCAAGAGTAATGTGTAACCTACAGTGTCTTCCTTAATTACGCTGTTCTAACAGCGTGTGGTCAGTGTCTTTGGTTAAGTCAGCTACGGCCAGGAAGAACATGAGATCAAACCACTCCCGTGCAAACTGATACGTGCTGGCCGGAATGCTGAAACAAAGTGTGGTGGCCCGCAAAGTAATTGTTGGTATGTGTTTAAACGATGCAGATTATTGCAGTTACGTTTGCAAACCACAACTTCGTTTTCATAATGTCGAAATAGATATGATATAAATTTTCCTCATGAATATATATAAAAATTGATCTATAAACGTATGACGCTCTTGCTTATAAGTACTCCACATACACAATGCAGTAGTCCGACACTCCGCCATCGCTCATAGAACTAACGAATGTAGAATAATTTGTCAGCTTCTGATGTTTACTAACTTTATAATGTTAACTATTGCAGTATGTACGACGATCAACGATTTTTTCGATCAAATGAAAAAACTTGCTTTTTATAGCGCTAACTCTAACTTTAAAGGAAAACGGGATGATTTTCATATTTTGCTCTATTTTGAGGTACAGTAAAAAGGTATACATTTTCACAGCTACGAAACTCTTTCTGGTAATTAAGTTATAGCAATAAAGCTTGATAATGGTCAGGGAGCGCAGTAAGTGATGACGTCAGAACTGAATATAATTTTTAACAGCAGAATCATTCCATGTGTTGCTGATGTTTGCGAAATCGAGAATTGAAATACAGTGCTACTATGAAACTTTGCCATTGATACACAAAACTGGGCAAATGTATGTTTAAAAATTTAAAATCGAGCTTACCACTGTGTTCATGTTCCCAAATATGATCTACGTCAAAACGAACTGAGAGGTACAGCGCCTGTTTTTTGTGCAATGTGTTTCGGAGATGCAGGCGCTGTGTCCATTTAACTAGCAAATAGCGAAATGCATCTAACTGAGCGCCAACACGAAATTAAACTTCTGTGGTAATAATTCTTTCATGTAGTTCACTCTTAAAAAACAATCACTTATCTTTCGATATTTCATACATTATTTTTAATCTATAGTTTAAAATTGGGCCCTATTCCCTTTTAACATAAGCAAAGTTTAAATCTGCCACGCTGCTGTTAGAAGCAGTCATTTTAACGGTGGGTCGGTTGTTAAGAATAACTGTTAAATGTGTCAATGCAGCCATATTTCTTAAATTTAGGTGAAAAACATATTCATTGAATAGCTGAATGAAAAAATACATTATTTCCCAAATACGTTAACTGAGCTATTGAGACTCGCTGGGAATGTGGGTCTGTCGTCATGTCATAGCAGCTTCTTGACAGTGGTGCAAACTGCAAAATGTTTAAACTACTAAGAATTTTCTTTTCTAATTTCTTTATTGCAAAAGCCTTTCAAACAAGTAAAAGTGTTGTTGGCTGTACAGTTTTATTTCACAATTTTTTGTTTCCTACTTTAAATTTTGTTGTACTTCCCCTTTAAAAAATCTTTTAGTTTGTGTTACGTATATGGAACATATCTCCATCAAATCTGGAATGGGGTCTGGATTTAACACGATCTGGAAAAAGCAGTTGTTTGTAATCCTTTTTAACTGCAACTATTTTTGCTGCTTTGCTTGAGATAAGATGCTGCAGAAAACTTATTATAACTACAGGTTATTGTATGCCAGTCATTTTGATTTCAGTTAATTTTATTTAACAATGAAATGTAACTAATTAATTATGTATATTCGGTTTCCATTAGAATCCGCCAGTCCAAATGTTTCTCAATTTTAATAGAAATAAGCAAGTAATAATCGTTTCAGTCTAGTTTTGATTTGTTAGAAGCATTTCAACAAATCACAGTCTGTCATCCAAAGTACATAAGTTAGTTATTAAGCGGCTTCATAATTAATAAGCTAAAATAATTTTGACTTGCAATTAAAGGTGTCAACAATGGTCCAAACTTTCGTTGAAATTAATTTTTTGCTGTGCGAAACGTATTTAATGGTAGGAAGTCTGTCGTTTATGAACTCGTAAAGATAGGAAAGAGCTGTAACTTAGATGTTTAATGGCTGCAGAACTAATATAAGAGCTTTCTGCACTAGCTGAGTTAATTTTTGTGCCATTTTTTGCTATAAATGTTTTTCTCTCAAGAGATTGATTGTTGTTTACGCGTAATTCATGGGAAACGCTGCGGTTTGTGTAGGCCTACAACACCGTTTGGTGCATTTCGCATGCCATCTGCATCATCAGTGCATGCCTGGATGTACGCTTTGCGCTGGGTGTGTGCGTCTTTCACTCAGCTTGTGTTTCAGCTTTTGCTATTTGTAGCTAACCTCAAACAGGCCAGGAATGCCGAGGTTTCATCATCAATCTGATTGATGTTTCATAGCCATTGATTTATTGATTGATTGATCGGTACATCGTTAATGTCAGGTCTATAATAATAGAATTATAGTACGTGTATTTAGTTGTGTGTTAAAAATTAATGCCGTTGATGTACATTGCGAATAATGAACAGATTTCATATCCAGCTTACACACGAATCTGACTTGATGATGACCAGAAGATGTTAATCGGTTTTCCATAAAAGAGCAATATTCCACACACTTGTGTAAACAGGAAAAATAAATAATTGATAAACAGGTTTCTTGAGCTTCAAACCAATTTTCTCTTCAGAAGTGGTTCAAGCTTCTCCTTTGAGTTCGAAGCCCGCCGTTATCTAGGGTTCATATGCTTCCTGCACGGAGCCAATTGCCAGGTGGCTGACCATGCGGTAAAACCACCTAAAACTTTATAAACAAGAGAATTTTTATGGAGGTCACCGCCTCCTAGTATTTGGGAAGCAAATGAATCATGAGACACGTGCTTGTTGTACAGTTATTAACTACCCGGCACTGTTTAATGACATGTGTTACGCAAGAAAACATGTTCACATGTTTCTCATTGACTAATGCAGGGTGCGCCTTTCTACACAAAACACTGAGCGAGGGAGTTGAATTATTGAGTAGGAGAAGATGAAATCAAGATAGTTCCATCACAGTCAAAACACGAAGGGAGTAGCTAAAATAACAGAGAACGACCGTTTTTTCTCCAATGTCATAAGCACAATTAGACATACTTTGGAGCACCCGTGTTCTACTAGTTTGGTCAAGCAAACTCACACCCACATTACAATTCGGTTTACATTTTCCAGTGTGTGATTGTGCTCGTCTGCTCGGTGACCTAATATTATGCTTAATCCGTCGAATTCCTCTTGGGGACAACGCGGATTTGTGATCCTTTGCTTGGGATATTTTCTTCTTCTGCTAGTTCCCTTAAAAGCTTCAAAGGATTCTTAATGTGCAAAAATTTGTATGTTAGCCGTGCGTATTAGTGTTTGTTATGTGAATTCGTGGTCTGAAGTAATACGGCGCAAATGTGTGTTTCAGTTAGGTATTGAACCAGGAACCTTCAACAAAAGCTAATTTGCGAACTTTGAACCTCATCTCAGTTATGCCAAGGCAATTCTTGTAAAACTCACCTAGCTGTTATGTTGGTCAAACAGTGAAACTTTTGTAAAGTTTAATTGTTTGACCAAACCTGGAAAATTACATATCAGTGGTTTGATGTGTTAAAGAACTTACATGTTTCCAGAAAGCCATCAAATGTTATACTGCTTACGTCATTTTTTAAATTTTTTTTTGCAATAATTTGCGCGTGTCGTTTCCAGTAATCCCAAAAAGAATGATAACAATAACATGTGCAACATATCTGACATAGTCCAAACATCTTTTTGTTGAATTTCTCTATGACCTAGCAGCAGTGCAAGCAAGGTTAACGTCTCTGTGAATCTGATGCTTGGCTGTTTATATGTTTCCTCAGCTTTCTTATCACTCAACGTCTTGGCACAAACGTTATCAGTTAAACCTCAAGTTACACTGAAAATAGCGTC
Source organism: Tubiluchus corallicola (assembly GCA_030141605.1). Lineage (NCBI taxonomy): Eukaryota > Metazoa > Priapulida > Priapulimorpha > Priapulimorphida > Tubiluchidae > Tubiluchus > Tubiluchus corallicola. The sequence goes on from JAQGDQ010000005.1 coordinate 1,702,902, forward strand.
CTTGCATGTAGACTATATGTTTAGTTTTCTCCTTGCGCGTATGTAATGTTTTAATTTCTTTTCTTCAATGTAGTGTCTAATTATGTCTGTAGAGTAGAGACATTTCATATTTTAAAGGCGTCATTGTAATGTGTACATTATACAGTAAACATTAAATGCTTAATTGAGTTTGTGATACTTTTGTGCACTATATTAGATACGTTTTAGTTAAACATCTATGCAACATTTAATTTTGTGTGAATTATCATAGTAGGACGAAATGTAAGCCTAAATATTTTTACAACTGTTATGAAATCACCCGAGATTAATTCATTAGAGAACTCTAATCAATTAACTAATTAAAGACTTCAGGGATTGCTACAAATTGTTTGTTTTGAACAACGGACAGAATGAGTGAGTGAATGAACGATTTTTTTCTCGGACCCAAGCTGGTGCTCGGGAATATCCTTTAGTTTTTATTTATCTGGGTCCTGTTACATTGGCATTGTATAATGTTCTGAAACGGTAATTACGTGTGCGGTCATCTACATTACGAAACGTTGTAAACTTTTAGTTTAATATGTTTTATGATACTGTAAAAGTTGTATAAGTGTATAAATGCGTTGCGTTTTTGTACTTAATGCACGAAATGCTTTAAGGTAAACTTTGCTCTTTTATTTCAGTAGGTGATGCTGCGAGACTTCAGTGCAATTTTTTATGACATGTATTATTATTTATTATTATAATTCTTTATTTAAAATTTAAAATTACACACATGTACAATATTTACAAATATACAATACAGAGACCCTCTATTTGCAGGGTATTGTTATCTGACATTTAAAAAACTTTTATAAATAAAATTTGCTATTACATTCATAAAACTTTAATATGCTAATAGAGCGTGGATTTCGTTCCTCAATTAATATAAAAGAACAAATAAAATCAAATAGCACCAGTTTACACATAACGACCTGTTTAATCTTAAAGTGACTAGAAATAGAAAAATTAGATGTATGCAAATTTGTTCTGTTTCGCAAAGTTTAATAAGTTATACTAAAATAATTTACAAAAATTGATCACAGACTAACCCAGTAAAAGCAACTAGCAGTTTTTGTCACGAATGGTATAAATTTTACTAATGTTCTGAGATTGCAGGATATTTGCAATCAATTTTGCACTGAAAAGAAATTCTGCTGCAGTAAGCGCTTCGTAGTAGTACTGTAGTATTTCTCACTTGACACTTGGATCTAAATTTTTATTCAAGATAAGACGCCCTGTAACACTGCTACAAGAAATTTCAAAACCTTAGTATCGGAAGAGTTGGTGATTCAGAGTGACCTGGCTTCACCTGACCGCTTTTTTCAAAATTGAAAATATTTGGAAAAAGACATTTGCTTGTAATAGGTTTCTTTACGGATACGGCTTTTGTGAGGAAGAAGAAGGTGGAACTCTATTATTGTCAACAGTCTCTGTATATGTAGGCTTCTACAGCAAGAAGGATTACATGATCCGTTGAGGGAACAGCAAAGCTAAACTTCCCGTACCGTGATAGCTGTACCGGTTATCGCAAATATTAACAAACCAGAATTTGGTTTCAATAGTCGTTTTAAATTGTTTAGTCTACGCGTGGTTTGCTTGAAATCATGCACGAAGCCTATAAACAGATTTTTTAGAATAATTTACGCGGCGGACAATTCTTCTGGAAGCCAGCACATTCTTGCACGCGTTGCTATATCATTGATGAGTTTTTCCTTGATTGATAATTGCTAAACTCCTATATTGCAGCCGCTGGATTGTCAGCAACCTTATAGCCGACACTTATTCCCCCACCAAGCAACTTGATGCGTTTTGGGAAGATACGCCGCGACCTTGCACGTTTAGCCGGCCGATTTCGTGGTTTCAGCAAAGCCTGGCAATATATCATGTAATCGACGTCCCTAATGGTAAAACCTGGTGTGCGTTACACAAACAGCTTTTTGGTTGGATTTCTGTAAAGTCGATAAACCTCAATGCCACACAAACAGTTTTCTGTGGTTACACGACACCTCCATATATGTTGGGCGCGCCATAAATGTTGGTCAAGCTAATAACTATAGCTTCATAGTTACGGGGATTGTCAAACCCACGCAGATGACTATTTTCTTACAAGACGAGGCGTTACTGCGGCTTATTTAAATAGGCATACTATTTACATGTTTCTGCATATTTTTGCAATACTGCGTCACTGCATCAACCAACGCCCCATACATAACTCTCTCAATACAAATTTTTAATGTAGCATTTTGTACTTATAAATAGTTTTGTTTTTATATTTTAGGCATTTTATACAGTTTTGATGTCTTTTTACAAATTTCCTAGTGTATTAATAGAATAACATGCGCTGGAAGCTATTCTTACTTTTGAAGAATTGGAGAAATAAATAATCAACTATCCATGAATATTCGCAATTACGAAAGCTATTTCTGCAGAAAAGAAGTACACATTAGTAAGCATCGCCATCTTTTTTTCATCCTGTATATAATCACTAGCTGTCATATTTTGTTTTACCAAGAACAACTATCCTACTTATGAAAATTCCGACATTTAATAATGATTCTGGGAAAAAGCCATAAAAGTCACATACTGTGCACACAGCAGACACTGTCTGCCTTAACTTATCATGCCTCTGGCTTCTATTTACAATAATAATTGTAAGTCAGCCTAACTGACAGGTGGTGTTGATCTGACGCATCTAAGATAGTGTTGCAGCTTCATCATCATGTTTTTGCACTGCTAACACGTCTCTACAGTTCAAACTGTTTCTCTGGAGCAGCTATAGCTGCAGAGATTGCAATATGTTTAATAGCCCCTGCAAGTGTCTGCTTCTTTTAGAGACCAGATCTGCCACACATACCACAAGCTGGCAAAAAATGCACGTGTGGTTTTTTTTAATTTCCCGTTTACTGTTTACATCATCTTGAAGATGCTTAGTGTAGCTGATAATTTCTGGCGTGGCTTCTAAGAATATTGATACGCAATATGGGTCAAATGAGGATAAAGTAGGTCACATAAAGGAGGAAGACGCAGTGACAGACCTTTTCGTGACCCGGCATGGTTAAAAGAGATAGCTCAGTCTGTATATGCATGGCTGATAATTTCCCTGAACCACTATGACTTTATGATTTACTGTAATTATCATAATTTGCTTGAGCAATGGTCGTCACTCTTTTTTTATTTCATCTAATCTGCGCTTTCTTATACGATTAGGATATTCCCGATTTAGGCCTGAATGTTGTTTATAGTATTTATCATTTTAACATTGATTTCTAAGAGCGCTAATTTTCTTTGCGTCGTCGTTTGCTATTGAAATTTTAATAAGCATTTGTGTTTTTTATTCCATCTTCTTATTTTAAATACATGCAATTTTTTTACTTGTTACTAGTCTTCATGTTGTTATTTTGTGTGACTAAGACGTCCTGTTACCCTCTTAATTCTTACAGATGTGTTTTAAGGACTTGGAGGACTTTAAGGACTTTTTAACATGTGGCTTCGCTTTCAGGACCAACAACTAATCGCTTGGAAATTTGAAAGTCACAAAACAGAAAGTTCTTTTGTATGACACATCAGACAGGCGGATTGCTGTATAAACAAAACCGCGTAAACCTGCTGCGGTCTGCCGGGAAAACTTCCTGTGTTATTCAAGGGTTATTCATTCTTAGCGGGTGTTTGTCATTCCCTTTTAGTTCAGTGTAACTCTTGCACTCTTGGGCTTCCGTCGAGACACACTAATATGAATAATGTGTGTCATAAAAAAGGAGTTAATATGTACAAAAAGCTTATCCCTGTTGTCTGCTGAAAGAAACTAGTACCTTAGCAAATAAAGTGGGTTGTAGTGTAGTTTAGGGATTTTGGTCAATGCTAATACGTGGTATCACGGCAAGGCAAGAAATTAATGATAGATATTTTGAAACCACAGTACTCATGTTATGTGATTGTGTTTTCCTTGCCGGTGAGAAAACTAGCTTTTCCGTGCTGCTGGTGCACGGTGCGCTGCCACTGCACTAGCAGCACGTTCCGGTGGTGATGCACTGAAGCTTATAGCAGAGCAGACAAATGGCCGCGAGGCAGTAAAATGGTAGTGCCAATGGTATTATAGTAGGGTTTAATTTCAAATTTTCTTAACTGTATGTTAAATATCCATTTCCCAGTGAATGCGAACTTTGTACAAGTCTTTAGTGGATAGTTAAAAAAATGAGTGGAATCGATTTATGCTATTAATTAATCAAATGTTATTATGCACTGGAAAAGACATTTTACAGAACGCAAACACTTTTTTCACAGAAGGTTAAGAACTAAAATTCTACATGACAAAGCCTCTGTTTACGTTTCTTAGTATTGATAGACCCTGCGCCTACGGGTCTATCTAAGGGTAAAACATCATATCTAAAGGTTACCTCCTGTTGACAAACTCGCAATAGATGAGTCATTAAGTCATTGAGATCTGGGGATTATCCTATTGTGTGGATTAGCTTTATCAAGAGGTGAATGCAAGACGTGTGCCAAGATAACAGCGCCATATTCTGGTAAATCGGGTTTAGCGACTGTATAACCTGATTTGCTTTTATTTAGAGCAGTTTTATTGGAGTAATCTTGTAAATACTATCTTGGGATATGGGCCTGGGGATTTGCAGCAATTCTCTCCTGTCTAGTCTTGTGAATTTCTTGTGGGAATAGCGCTCAAAATATTATCGTTTCTATAGTAGTTATATTGTGCAGAAATTATCATTTATTTATTACTATCATGTTATTTATTTTCAAAATGTTCTGGTACAGTAGGTCTAGAGTATGGCTGCACATTTTAAAGCAACAATCCAAAACTGTATGGGCAATGAGATGGGCATTTGAGAGAAGATGACTATGGTGTGTCATGAACCCGTTCATACGAATAAATTAAATGAATTGATAAAAACTGACAAGAATATGTATTTAATTTAATAAAGAATACTTATTGTATTGCCTGATATTGCCGTAATTCGCAACTTTGACGGTCATTTTTCAACAATGTGCTGATTTTTGTTTTCTGTCAAATGAGAATTGGAAAAACAGGTTGTAATATTAGAATAAGTAGGAAAATATTATAGTACACACTTTATACTTTTGATAACTTTTAACAGGTCCATCATTTATTTGTTAACACCCAGCTCTTGTGTCAATTGCCTCGAACACATGGCTTGAAATTGCTTTTACAGAGAGGTGGTGGAGATACGGTCCATCACGGGAAACAATTTTTACTGAACGACGAAAAATCACTGACTGACATTGTTCAGCGAAAACGTGGAATTTTAAGTTCACGTGCGCATTTGATACGCTTGCATATAAAAGTCTGAATGGTATCCAAGTATAATCTCAATCAGTTTTGCTTTGTGTCGCTAAAAGTTGCGGCCCGCACAGACATAATTATAAAAACTTAAATTAAAAAAATTATTAAATAAAAATTAATTAAATAGGAAATCGAAAAATGGGAACTGACAGGGTTTTTATTAATCTGGTGTCCAAAACAAAAAGGTGAGCTTTATAATAGTAATAATAATAATAATAATAATAATAATAATAATAATAATAATAATAATAATAATAATAATAATAATAATAATAATAATAATAATAATAATAATAATAATAGTAATCTTTATTTAAAATCGGCTTTTGGTTCAACAATGAACATTAGCTCAAGGAGCTATTATCATCGACTGTAAATAACAAACTACATCTACATAACTACGACTATTATCACCCCACTTTTACCCTAAATACCACGAGCCAAGCAGGGCAACAGCAGCTTCATTTTTAAAGTCTTTGGCATGACCCGGCCGCAGTATCGAACTCACGACCTCCCAGAAGAGGCTTTAGTTTTATTGACTGTTTCATCGTAAAAGCAGGTGAGCTAGACTAGGCGATGCTTAAAGAATAAAAAAAACGCTCTTCACAAACAGAGCTGTAAAAAATTTGTCTTTAAATTTTGTATCACTTACATGCTGTTGCTGTCTTGTTGCATACAGAGCTTGCGTCGGCAGTACGGCTGTATAAAACTTGTAAATTTAAACACCCTAGGCGCAGCCATTTAAAGGAAAACAGAATGATTTTTCATATCCTACTGCATTTTGAAATTCGATGCAAAGTATACTTTTTAAGACCTATAATAATGCCAAAGCGTTTCTGGTAAATAAATGATAGGTTAAGAAGTTATTTAACGCAGGCGAGCCCAACTAGTGGTTACATCAGAAATGAACATAATTTTCAACAGCACAAGCATTCCGCGTGCGTGTTGCACATATTTGCGAAAACGAAAATTGAAATACAGCGCTACTGTACAACATTCATTGTGATATACAAAAACTCGGCAAATTTTAAGGATAAAATTCAAATTTCAAGTTTACCACTGCACTCTCTCATGAGTTCTCGAATGTGTGCACTACATCACAACTAAATACCTCTGAACTGAGAGGTACAGCACCTGTTTTTGTGCAACGCGTTTCAAGACAACGAGATGCAAGCGCTAGGACCTATCTAACTAACGAATGGCGATATTATAGATATGGGCGAAAGTAGTAACGAAGGACTAGCGCACGAACGCGAAAATAAAACATTATTGAAAAAGTCATATGCCCCATTCTTCAAAAAAATGGTATGTTCCGTATCAATATTTATGGGGTAGATTGTTTTGAACTATAGTTTAAGATGGGGTCCGGTTTTCCTTTAACGGTCTGTGGTTTGAAACAAGTTTAGATAACACTGAGTAAAATTTAAAAAATAATCAGAGCACTGGCAGCTCACATTTCAGTGTCTGAGCAAAAGTGTAAATTACGTTATATTGTCAGTAAAACCAATAATATATTTTTGGTGATACAAGGGTGTGCACTGGGATGGTTATTCAGTGACGCTTTAAACGAACATTTTCACTTACTAAAAATTTCATTTTCCTGTTAAATAATCCTGTTAAATTTTCTAATTGAAACGGGTAAATGTAATGCTAAGTAATATTACTTTGTGTGGAAAGTTTTTAGGATACACATTAAAATTCCCTTTTCTTCCTCTTTGATTTTTATCATAAATTCAACAATTCAAAAACCGGAATAAAATATCTTATAATGTTTTATGAAAGGAGTGCCTGATTGGCCACTGCAAAGTGCACCTCTGCTGGTTGATCGGATTGTGTCAATTTATGTATTGCTATACTGAAAATACTGACTTGATTTAGCACATCATAGCTTGTATTTTATTGAATTATTGCTTGTATTTTCCCTTTACTTGTCATAAAATTTCCAGCTAAAACGTACGGTAGATAATCAAAACTTGTGCATTACTATTAATTTTAAGTAGCACAGCTGCATGGCACCTGTCACTTTATAACTTTATATTTAATAGATGTCGTGCGATGCTGCATTATTCTAGCTTCTCTTTTCTTCTGGCTGGAAGGTGTAGGCCCATAATTTTGGACCGATTGCCGACAGTGATGTTTTTTGCCCTATTAATGTATATTATTAGAACGGTAATTGAATGGCAATCTTAATTTAATCAGAAAAATATTGCTGTTTGGTGCATCACCGATATCAATAATTTTTGTTAAATATGTAGATGGGCCACAAAAGCCTTCCCAGATGGGAAAAAGGTAAACTACATACACGAGCCTTTACATTCACCTGTTTGTTACATTTAGGTTCCTATAGTTTGGTGAGCGAAAAGAAAAAGGCAAGACAGAATTAACCAGCATTATATTATACAGGCTGGCAATTTGATAACTGGAAAACCATTTTACTTTCTGCCACTGAGGAAAATTAGACTATCTACAGAACTGATATATGTGCTCAAGATCCGTGATTGCACTGGCTCCTGACTCCTAGGCATATTATTTGAAAATGGCCTGAATTTTAGATTTTATATATGTAGGATAAACTTAGGTAACTATGGTTTTGCACTTTGCTGAGTTACACTTGCAACTCAACAAGAGTTTTATGTATATAGGGTTTCAGCGCGGTCAACCGTTAAACAAGCATCTGGTCAAAGCCCTACAAGATACTGGCCGGTTAACATATTTTCTGGGTTTTAGTAATTCAGTACCTCTATAGCGACTTGACGATAAATCTCTGCTGGCGAATTAGAACACCACAGTTACGTAAATAAACATGGCACCCCGACTGCAATGGGTATTTGTTTTCTAGTGTTCATAATATTTATGTTGGCTTCTGGCGTGGTTTTATGCTGTATGATTTTCAACTGCAGTGCTTTGTGCACTAAACTTAGTGAAATATTTGCTAAAGATAAACTGCATTTGATGATTTAGCGTTAGACTTTGTTTATTTTTAAGTGATGAACTATAAAACTAATTGCCTAAAACTATTAGGAAAATATGCAGAGTCTTTATTTCGTTAGCACGTAATGGGCATAGAATACAGATACATAGACCTGTAATATCTTAGTCCAGCCAAAAAAGGACAAAACCACACGAAACCTAGAAGCTGAAACTTTGAGGAAAACTTGCCACATATGTCGAGATCATCACACAGAAAGCCCCGAAAAATTTCCATTGCCGTTAATGAGAGATATTGGGGATTTTGTCACTTGACACGCATTGAGTTACTGTATGGCTTTGGTAAGCTAAAAGTGTCAATAAAGCTTCCATAGGCCATAACAAAGGTATTACAGTCTGGATAAATACGAACCTTCTTTCCTATAAAAGTAGCATTCAAAGTGTTACAAGATCTCTGCTGATGTCTTCAGGCTATTTTTTTCTAAATTTGTACTGAATTTCTGTAATATATTTGAAATAAGTTTTACTTGCATACAAATATAAAAGTTTTCACATCTAAAAACTGGCACAAAGCCAGTCAAGTATAGCAATGTCATTGGCCAAACATTTCCAAACAAACCGTTTTAGCGTTTATGAGTTTCAAGATCAGAAGTGACCTTATTAAGACACGCTAATTTAACACAGCACAGCATGGGTTTCTAAACAAAAAAGTGTAATTAGAATATAAATAGAAGTTTTTAGGTCACAAGAAAGTATTGCAAGCTGATACAAGTAGACTTTTGTCTACACAATTATGTTCCATGGTTGTACAAATTTAAAAATGATGCTAAAACTAGGCTGACGGCCATATAAATGTGGTATTTATTTACTCATACAAATATATTTCAATGTCGCACAATGTCACACAGAGATATGGATGAATTACCCCGTTTCAGTTTCACAATTAATAACTGGTACATTTGTACAATCTAGTCCTTTGCAAATTTGGTAACCAGTGAATACTTGCTTTTGAGGAATTGCACGCATTTTGTCAATCAGTTTTGCAGTTACAAGAAATGAGGTGCAATAGATTATTACGTGCAGATGGCAGAATAATTGTCATGGGAACAAAAACAGTTCAGTACATGTTTTCCTACTAACGCTTCGGGTACATGTATTACTGAGTATCCAAACCACGTCTTGTACTGATGGTAACCTTACCTGCAGTTGATGGTAACACCTAAGGAAATGTTGATGAGCTGTACCATTAGTGGGTGACATTGCTTTAAGTCAAACGAGACAGATATTAATTGCCTCCCAATGTGTTAATGTACAGGTGTGCTGATTATCATGTAACCATTTATTGTGAAGCAATTTATATCTGCATTTTTTGCCACTTACTAATGGTGCAGTAATTCAATGACGTACTTTTAGCTGCAAAACTGGTTACCAGAAGATGTGTGTGGGGTTCCTGAAAATCAGACATTCATTGGGCACCGATGTGCCAAATTTTGGATAGGATTGGATTGCACAAATGCACCAGTTATTGATTATGAAATTGAGTCATGGTGGCGCCGTCCATATCACTCTGTGACCTTGCACAACATTGAAATACATTTGTACAAGTAAACAAAGGTCACATTTACATCACCTTCAACTTAATAACACTCTTTAGCGTCTTAAAAATTTTCACTTCGTGTTATTTACACTATTCGCTTATTGAAACCATGTGGTAAAATAAATATCACTTGTTATAACGTTATTCCTGAACTTGGACAGGGTTTAAAGAGTAGATAAAGATCATGTTTATATCTGCCTCAATACTTTCTGGTGACTAGAAGATTTTGTTTTGAAGTTATTTTGCTATTTTTAGATTAGTGAAGCCAGCTACATCACAAAATCGTATGAAATTAACACAATTCTTAGTATTTCACAAACGCTGAAATGGATTTCGACAATCTGGGACTTTTTTGGCATTGAATGACACCAATATAGTTGGTGAAGTTTTGCAAAGTTTGAGCTTCGCAGACTTTTTTATTTACGTGAAAGGGGCCAAGAGCAACTTATTTTACGTAGAAATCTTTACTTGAATTTATTTAAATTTTTAATGAAAGAGGCCATGTGGTAAAATAGCATGGGTCTCGTAATTGAGGCGTTAATATCTCATAAACGCATAAATGACTTGTACGGAAATTTTGTGTAATGGCTCAGACCTGGCAAACTTTGTCCAGAAGACTTTTTTATATATGATTGGTATGTGAAAAAACCTTTTTCAAATGCGTTTCAGAAATTTAGTATAAATATCTCATTAAGGACAGAGGAGATTTTTCATGGTTTTTTTGTCTGATGACCCCAACGTATTTGGCCAATTTTATCGGAAACTTCAGCTTTTATTTAATTATTTGAGATTTGTCTAAAATCAGACCTATAATGACTGGCCTATCTTCTCTACATTGCCAATTTAGGTACTCTGTTATAAATGTATATAACATTAAAAATATTATTTATTATCAAAAAAGGTAATTAATAAAATACAATATTTTAGAAATTTTAGCAGACAGTTCTACAATGTAATTACTGAAAAATGAAACGCTGTATCAAACTAAACTTTCACACACGGTAAAAAGTTTTCGGTGGAATCTATAAGCATTTCTACTAAGGTTTAGTGTTTCGTACCGAAAAGTAAAGAAGGGGATTGAACTGTTTTTTGACACACACAGTTAATACATTTAACTACAGTGTATGTTAATGCAGCTTCTCTGATTTAGGCGACTAAAAATAAAAATTACACAAGTTAGTCCCAATACGTCCAGGATCTGGGGAGCTGCTTGAGCTTGCGCACGAAACAAACGATTTTGAAGCACATGAAAATAAAGCATTTCTAATGAATGCGTTATTTAACACCATGTATGCGATATGCAATTATGCATTATAAATATCTATGTAAGTCAAGTGAACATGATCTTGTGCTAGGATCTCTTTCTCTCCTTCTCTCTGCTTATTTTCAGAGAAAGCTTCAATTTTTTATTGCGTCACATACTACATTATGTGAATATTTAACTATTAACTTGTTTTCGACGTACGAGTAATTGCAACCCCATCACTTTTTTTGACAAAAAGCAGAATTATTCGCTTATTAAAATTTTTTAGATTGATTTAGCGAAGTCTGATGCGATACTAGCATCAATAAAAATGTGGTCCTATTTATTAATGGGACAGCCGTTTAAATTGATTCTGTACCCAGTAAAGGGCAGGCCAATCCATTTCTATTGTTTTGTCTAACAAATCAAGGTTTGATAAAACAATGACTTATATCGAATAACAATGTATGACCCTGCATGGGCTAATATTCAGTTTTAATTTTTTTTCAGAACAAAACTGTTGTGCGATGCTCAGGAGCTTGTACAGTAGGAAGTTGTAAATGTGTTGGCGAAAAAGGATCTCGGGTACGTTTAGTTAAGTTTTAGGTTATTGTTAAAATGCAGGTCGCTAGTTTGTTGTTAAAATGGGAAACCATTTCATCAGCTCGGGAAGGGGGCTGAAAGACCAAACAGGGTGCCTATTTAGGGTGTTTATAAGCTAACTGACCGCGGGTTTTGTGACAGTAAAGTACTCCTTATGTTTTGCAGTGTTTGTTCTGTTGAATATACAAATTTGAACGTATAAAATATCTAAAAAACACGACTTTTATAGTCTCTGTGTTTTATATAACAAAAGTGAAAACACTGAAAATAGGTATCACAAATCACACAAACAAATATGTGAGGTCTACCCGGTTTTCTGAGTTCTTGCACTGTCACAAATGTCTTCATTGTGTCTAGAGACCCAGTTTTTTATTTTTCGCTGGATGGAGCAGTTACCCGAAAAATTTTCACGGCTTTTAAAGATGCCTCTCGGAGATCTTGTTGAAATCCACTTGTATGGCGTGCATGGTGTGGTGTTTAGTATTCAATGAAGAAGAATCGTAAGCCTTATCCCCACGGGGAAAGTATTTACCAGCAGAGGCTTCTTTTGTTCACCAACAGTTAAACAGTCTTCTCTGGTCTGCAGAAATCTTGTCCATCGCTTAGGCTAGTTTATAGAGCTGTGGTGCCTCTAATGTGAAATTGCAACCTACCCCGCGCGTAAGGTAGTGCGGTTGGTGTTATCGCTGGGCTTTGATGTCTTTTTACAGTATTATTCTTGCTTTTCTACATGACTTCCTCCGACGCCAGACGAGGCAAAAAGTTCTTCTTGGAACATTACGACTTTTTGAGGGGTTGTTTAGCGTGTATCTTGCCCTCGTTAACATGAGGCGCAGCAACAGTTGAACTGTGCAGGCTTGAGCGCCCGTGAATGGCAGGCAGGTCTTCTACCACTGTTAACAGTTCATCAACCTAGGGTATGTTCGGTATGTAACTAGAGATCCGACTTCACTGCCATAAGTGGAGTCCCAGATGGTCGGAGCGAGCCAAAGTACAAGACAGTGGTAAGATGTCTTGCTTAGACAACTATCCAAACGTCTAAAATCAATTTATCCAAACTCTGGTGTCTGCATTTTGCTTTTATAACCGTAAAATGACGTTTGCCAGTCTATAAACATTTGCTCAAACTATGATAAAACAGAACCTATGCATTACCCACCCACGATTGTTCTCCCCATGTTCATGGGTTGCTCCGACCTAGAAACTTTGGGTGAAAGGTTAGCAGAAGCTGAAACATTGGTTCCATCTGAAGCCTTCGGGGGATAACAAATTGTCTTGTCCTGACATTTTTTATTAGAAACATGTCAAGAGAGGAGGTTGGGAAGCCTGGATAATCTAAGCAAGTTAGACACGTGGCATAGACGTGGTACCAAAGTTCCAAGCAACAGTTGTATGCTTACCTATAGCCAAAAACTTACAAATAATAGTTATTTGTGCAACTGGGTATAAGTGTTTAGCAAGTTTTTCATCCTTTTTGCATTCGGCTTAGATAGCGACAGAAGCAGTTCTTACTGTTTGTTTGATCACCTTAGTTGCCGCTTTACTGAACAATGTATATACTGCGGGATTTCGGGGAAAAAATTGCGTTAAGGGGTAAATATGCAAACCTGCCTTGATGCCTAGCAAACCTCATTCTGCCTCAGTTCTAGAAATGTATGTTTTTGCCGTGCGGAGTTCTCTAGTTGCTGTGAATTAAGTTCAATTCACTGCGTATGATGTGGCCAAAGCACTTTCTTTCTTTTTGATGACTTTAAGTATACATCACCAATACTGAATACTGTGAACAGATATTGATTTGAACATTGTGCTGAATAATGCTTTGGTTTTACCCATTATAGAAAAGTGATCAAATAAGACGCAAAAATGCATTTCTGAGTTACCAATAAGAAACTGATTAGCTAATTGTCAAGCTTAATTAAAAGTTAACAAAACTCAATAGGTTGCTAATGGTTTAGCACCTGTTGTATTATCCTTAAATTAGACAGGATTTCACCAGAGTTTGGTCATTGACAATGATTATTCATTTTTGTACTTAAAATGAATTTTTACCACACTAACAAAATTTAGATTGATTGAAATTTATCCTATGTAGTTATTTGTTAAAGTTTTAACTGACATATTTCTTTTAAAGGGGTTGCCTGGCCAGCCAGGAGATCCCGGGTTAAAAGGTTTTCCAGGGATGCCAGGACCTGAAGGCATACAAGGACCAACTGGAATGAAAGGCGAACCTGGTGCTCCTGGTCCCATAGGACCTAAAGGTGATCGGGTAAGTTAAAATCAGTGAGGATTGGCAGTCATTATCTTTAAGCTGAAAATTAAGACTGTTGCAGTTTATATTGAACTGAAAAAATTAAATGATAATGTTTGGAGGGAAACAAGTTTTTTTGTAATCAAACTTCTCTTTATTAAGCTGTAGTTCAATCATTTCAATCTAGATGCAGTTTAAGTACACAGTTTTGTTTTCTTTAGAGATTGTAAAATAGCAGCAGAATATAGATGAGCAAAGTTTGAAATAATAGTTGAGCAGAAAATAAATTTTAGTGTGCTTCCTTTGCTTGGTTGTCTGTATTGCCTTTTATACAAACCTGTGCTATTTTGAACTTCTGATGTTTTCATTTGCTAGGAAGCCTTGGCTGGGATTGCAGATTCACATGTTTTATGCATTTGTAATTGTTTGTGTGTTTTACTTATTGAACTATTACTAGTTTGAAAATAATACAAGTGAAAACAAATCTGATGGAAATTGACTACATCTGAGTGAGATTTTAGCAAGTAAATTTGGGTGAACATAGAAGTGCTTAGTAAGGTCACACATCCACATGCAGCATAAGTTATGTCGGAAAGTATGCCGTATATTGCCTTCAGAAAGTCTCATGTCTGTGCTGCTCTAGATGCCTCAAACTAGAGCAAAATCCATGTCACATGTATATAATGTCAGTTCTGTACTTTATTGCCTTTGTTTCTTTCTGTGGCAGCTTGTGCTTAATTCTTGGGATTGTTTGGACTGCGACTACTGTTTGGATTAAATTACATTAAATCACAATTTCTTGTAAAGTAAAATTAAAAAGTCAAATTTTGAGCCATTGTTCAACAAAGGCCAATCCCTCTCCTCTTTAATGTTATTAGTAGTAGCTTGACTGTTATAGAAGGTGGTCAGACTGATGGGAGTAATTAAGTAATTATTATTATTAAATAATTAAATAATTAGTAATAATAACTAATTAAGAATAATTAAGCACATTGAAACATTGTCTGCATATTGTTTATAAGTCAATTTCAGATAAAAAAAGATTTGTGAGCATTCAAAACATTGCAGAAATTTGGCTGATTGGCAGAAATTTTGTTGTTTCAGGGCCGAATGGGTTTGCCTGGATTTCCAGGAATAAATGGAATACCGGTGAGTATTACCCAAACCTTTTTGGCAGTTCACAATATGTAGTGGTTAGTAAGTCTATAATTCTTTCATAATCTGAGTAGCCTACAGATATGTATCAAATGAGTTTTGGTAAAACATTTATTTAATTTTTCAGGGTATTCAAGGACCTCCAGGTCCATCAGGAATGCCTGGCTTGGATGGTTGTAATGGGACCGATGTAAGTTGTTACTTTTCTAGCTTGCCTCTATGTCTGCTAGTTTGTGTTTTTTATTTTACTTGTTTCTTAGTCTGTTGTACTTTTTTGTACTTTTTGCTTGTGCTTTTGAGTGGAAGTCAAGAAGCTATGCATTTCAGTTGGCTTGCACTTGTTAGTGTTTTGTAGCTATGAAAATGAAGAGGAGCTTGTTACAAGTGATACTCAATAATTGCATTTTTTTAAACACACAAAATCATTTCTGGACATGGCTGTTTTGTTGTAAAATTGCATTGGTTTTGATGCACATACATCTGTCTATAAGCACAGGCACGTTGCACTTTAATTGTATGTCACTGAACTCAACAAACCACTGCACACATATGGCAGCATTTAAACTATTTTCAAGTAGGTAATATATTGCACTACTGAGGAAATTGAACCAGTATGAAAATAAGGAAACTAGTAGATTTTGCGGCCGTTGATTGTTGCTAAACACATTCTATGGACTTCACTTTTGATACTTATTTTATTATTAAAATCCACAATGACTTCTTGCATTCTGTAGAAAAATGTCAGTATTCTAAAATCAGTTTAGTTAGTCTCAACTAATCTATACATATATGTTACTTTAAATTTTGTGAATGAGAAGTTGTTAATTGAGCTTGTATGTGTAATCTACAATAACAACTTACTGAATTTAATGATTGATCTTTGACTTAATTAAACAAAATATTTAAATACGTGCTTCTTTCTATAGGGTGGTCCAGGTCTGCCTGGTCTTCCCGGACCAGATGGACCTGCAGGTCAACCTGGTTATTCTGGACCAAAAGGACAGAAGGGAGAACCAGCTATTGCTGGAACAAAAGGAATGAAGGTATTTACAAATGGTGTTTCTACTTATTGCTTTTCTACAACAAAATTTAGTTCAATTTTAAAATCTGATTTTTTTTGGTTTTGGTCATGTTAAGTATATCATGTTTTGCTGAATGAGGCAGATTGAGAAGTGACAAACAGTTAGAGATGATGAATAATACTATACAGTTTTGTCAGATGCAGAAATTAATGACTATATAAATAATTTTTATAATATAATATATTATATATTATAAATAATTTTTATATGTTAAATATTGATCAGACTTCAATAAAATTTTGTTTATTTTGCACTTAATGCTTTCTTTATGAAGACTGATGACTGGTGATTCGCTAATAGTTGAGGTAATAGATTCATTAATCATAATTTAATTTGAATTTGATTACAGTATACTTTAATTGCATCATCTCATATGTATATAATCTTTCTGAACAAGTACGTGTTTTTGCCAGAAAATTGGCCATTTTCGTTTGAGATTCAAATTTATGTTTACTACTTGTCATGCGCTACTTCCAATGATTGAGCTGATTACACATTGAAAGACATTAATTTTTATTCATTCTTATTGCATGGAAAGCCTTGTGAAGTGTCGTTGCAGTTCTTTTCGTGGATGTTTTTTATTGGCACCTAAAATCAAAGTGATATAATGTGATCACCATAAAAACTTTTTTGCATTAAATAATGACATTTACTAATTAGCTTTTATGTTATTGCATTTTTTAGGGAGAACCAGGTTTGGACGGGCGCCCAGGATCACCTGTAAGTATAATGTTTTTTATTGTAATTAATTTCAATATTTATTGAGGTGCTCTTTGCCTTCTGTGTACAGCTTTGAAGAAAAGTATGCTATCAACCTACATAAAGATGGTTCAGATTAAAAGTAGCAGCAAACTAATTCAGTACAATTTGTTAAGTCTCCTAAAGTGACCTGTACAGTTAAATTTTCATTACAGAAGTTATATTTTCTTACTAACTTAACTGCTATTTCATTTGTAGGGCACACCAGGTTATGATGGTTTACCTGGCCCACAAGGTCCTCCAGGCCCATCTGGTTTACCTGTAAGTATAATTTGCTTTTGTTGGTTAGTTGAAATGTGTCTGCCTAATATTAGTGTGTTAGTTTAAATTGTTATTTTACATGTTTGTATAATATTGTAGTAAAAAAATGCATAATAGAGTTTTCTGTTTCTATGACCTAGGGTCCTCCAGGTCCATATGGTATAAAAGGTATGAAAGGTGAACAGGGTCTCAGTATTCAGGGAGCTAAAGGTGACAAGGTATGCTTTTCCCTTTTATATTTTAAAAAGTTTCTAACGAAAAGAAATATTTTTTATATTTTTTCTTACTACCTTGGTTATGATGCTTTGGTACAATTGGGCACAGACGATCTTCCACCTACCTTGAATGAAGTATAAGAAAGAAAGTACACTGAGATGCACATCATCTTGTCTTTTTTAAGTAAGCTGTATATCTGCCCTGTTAGAGATGTAAAATGAATGAAATATGTATTTAAACCAAAACATTAATCATTTGGAATGGAGCAGTTTATAATAATTTTGTTTTTCAGCAAGTGTGGTGAGGTGCCACACATGTTTAGATATTTGCTCGGCTTTTTCACATATGGAATCAGGATTTTTTATATTATTGCTGTGAAAATTAATTTTCAACTTTTTTCCTTTAAAGCTGTATGAAGTAGTTTTGAAAATGTTTTATTTGTGAGTGATATTATAAAGCACTATATTATTATTGGTGAATTCTTCTAATGTATATTGTTCATCATTTAGGGAGACGTTGGTGAGCCAGGTGAACCTGGTAAGCCCGGACAGCCATGGACTGGAACAAATCAATCTACCATTGTCGTCAAAGGTGATGATGGTGAAAAAGGCATGAAAGGCCAGAGGGTCAGTTCTGAATCAAGTTTTGTGTAGCTTTGAATTATCAACTATTTATTTACCATTTTAGAAATAAAGAATGATATAATTTTTAGAAGATATAATTGCAACTTAATATTTGCTAATGGATGACATGCTTATTTCAGGGAGATCCTGGCGATTATGGCAGGCCTGGAATTCCCGGAGAAGCTGGAATGCCAGTAAGTGCTGTCTGATAAGCTGTTTACTTATACAATTACACGTTTTACAGTGTGTTTGTTAATTTTTTGTTTATTTTAATATTCTTATTGAAATTCATGAATATTGTCATGCAAATAATCAGAACATTGTGTGAACTACAGGGACTTCCTGGAATGATTGGAATGAAAGGTGAAAAAGGAATACCTGGACCAGCTGGGCCGCGGGTAAGTGACTTCATAACTTACTTTCAGTGTTCGAGTTTTACACGTCAGTTTGAGGTTCTGTGAGAGACTTTTTGCAACCAATCAAATTTCTGTTTATAATTTTGCAGGGTAAACAAGGTCTTCCCGGCCCTCTTGGTCAACCTGGCTGGAAAGGAGATATGGGACCTCAAGGAAATCCTGGTTGGCCAGGTTTAAAGGGTAACAAGGGTGATTCTGGCCCAGAAGGTCGACCAGGCCTTCAAGGTGATCCAGGAGCGTGTGAGCCAGGGGTACACAGCAGTTTTAGTTCTTAATTTTTCATCTGTTAATTGATAATTGATCCTGTAGTTTTGTTGCTTACTTTGATCATGTTTTCAGCAAGTAAAAATTGTTTGGCTTGATTTTGTTACTTTCCACCTTTATGTGTAAGTTGAACTGTTCAATATTTTCTTTGCAGGTTGGACCGCAAGGACCACCTGGACCGCCTGGCCCTCATGGTGATCGAGGATACCCAGGTGTGGATGGTTTGCCTGGTAAGTCATAATCATTTGTCTGATTTTGTAAGGCTTTTAAGTATTCAATGTGTACTGTGCAACATTGTATTTAAAAGGAGCAGTGCTTTTCCCACTTCTGCCTGACGTGACGCTATATCTCTGATATCACTTAGCTTAAGCAAGCCATACTTGGTACATTATAAAGTAGAGAAATGGTCAACCAATATTAAGTTGCTGTTATATTTTTGTGAACTTGTCAGCTAAGGTATCGACTGTGTCAATGTACAAATTCTTTTTTGATTAAAATTTATGTGAACGTTTTAAGATGATTTCAAACTTTTTGTTATGAGTCTTGCTTTTTACAGGTCCACCAGGATCTCAGGGACTCCCTGGACAAAAAGGAGGCCCAGGACTTCCTGGTATCCCAGGGCCTGAAGGTCAGCTTGGTGACAAGGGTACCAGGGGAGAACCAGGTCGACCAGGTATGTTGTTCTTTTTGTTTTTGCAAGAAATTGTTTTTAGAGAACAAGTGAATATATGTGCTGTATAGGAAATTGCAGTAATGTATGGCGATTTTTTTAAAAAAAAAGTATTTTTGTTACAGAGTAAGCTAGGCCCAACTGGATGTGCAATTGAGCATGTATAATTTATAAAGCAGTTATACATCACATGTTAGAGAGCTGGGTATTTTGCAAAAATTAGAACTAGTAGCGAGTAAAGATGGAAGCAGGCTAAAACAGAAGAAAGTGTTTAAAAATTAATAGAAGAGCTGTATGCATTGCTCGTTCCTGGCATGAAAGCAAAGCAGAGAAGGTAGTTTCTTCAGAATATGTTTTGATTCTTATAACATCAGTTATGAGATTGTTTTATTAGTAGCGAAGGCTTTGCAGATTCACAGAATTGCATATACATTGTTACAGGCAATACTGCATGAACGATCCACATAGTGTTGTTTATTATTCTATGTTCCATTGTTGATTGTAATAGGCTAACACATATTACTTTCATAATAGTAAAACCCAGCTCAGCAACTTTTGTATGCAGTTTAAATGGAGGCCTTACAGAAATATTTTTATTAATTTTGTTTTTCTTTTATCTATATGTTCATGTGATTTTCATAAATTTACCTACTTGTACAGTATGCATATTCTCTGTGGACCACTTAGGATATAACCAATCTACGGTTAAAGTGTCATCCACCTTAAATAAAGCTTTTATTATTATTATTATTATTATTATTATTATTATTATTATTATTATTATTATTATTATTATTATTATTATTATTATTATTATTATTATTATTATTATTATTACTATTATTATTATTATTATTATTACTATTATTATTATTATTATAAGTAACCTACTCTGTTTTTTTATCCAATTTCTTTCCCTTTCCAGAGTTATAATTTTTCTTTCCAAGACCTTTGTGAAACACAGGGAACATTTTTGTATGGTCTTATAAAATTTAAAAAACCTATAACATCTACGTTCACATAGATTATCTAGCCATTACCAACATCACCACAGGGGCATTCCTAGTTTCTTAAACCAAGGAATATAAGATTTTCTTTTCTTGTTTCCCCGATTGTATTGATTAGAAAATAAATCATCAGTAAAATGACGCTAGATCAAGACCCTTTGTTTGACTTAGTTATCACTAAGAACTGGAGCCATGGAAACCATGATAATCTCCACCCATCTGCAAAATCAAGTTTAATATAATTTGCTAGTTGCTTTGGCATTGTACTTGGTGATAAATACACAACTACACATGCCTACCACGAATATCAAAAGAGAAAACAAAATTTTCTGTATGCAGTTAACTCATTGATTTTGATCAGATTTTTATTGTCTTAAACTGTGTTTTTTTTATTCATGTATTTATGTAGGCATGTTGTTTTTTGGAAATTACAGTTATTAAAAATTTACTGCACATTTATCTCTTGCTAGTTTTATAGACAGTATTTCATGTTTCTTCTCCACATTGCTTCCTGTGACCTCATTAGGCAGGCTTCTGGGTAAACTGATACTGTCCATAAAATTTTGCTTGTACTAGCTGCTGCCATTCATTTACTCCAGCTATATAACTGTCATGCTGTTGTTCAGAAATGTTGTACTAGTTTAGAAACCTTTAGTCTCGGTTACACATGGATGACTTGAAATATGTACCAGTAGTGGGTGATTTTTACTTGAAATGTGCTACTCAGATCTAAAGGATGAAAATACAAATCTTTTTTCTTCAGAACAACTCTCTTACCCAATTATAGCCTTGAAAATTTCATATTTAAGATTTTTAAAGCATTTTTCCTACATTTATTTGCTTTTGATTTTCTGAAAATACGAATAATGAAAAAAAATCGATTCATCGCTCTTAATAAATTATTTGTTGAAATGCATTGTAATTAGCAATTTTAGTGATTGTTAGTGAACGTAATAGTGGATAAATATAATTAACGTAATTAACCTTTTTTATATTGAGTTTTTAATTTTTGAAAATATAGGATTACCAGGTCTCCAAGGCCCTGCAGGTCGTCCTGGCTATCCGGGTGTCAAAGGTGACCCAGGAGAAAAGGGAATTAGAGGCATTTCTATTCCCGGTCCTCCTGGAATGAATGGTGCTCCTGGATTTGATGGATTACCTGGACAGAAGGGTGAGAAAGGTCCTCATGGTCCACCAGGTAAGACAAATGTAAGGTTGTACTGTTATCAAACGGTCTACACCTGTACATCCCACACGTATACTTTTAACTTTGTGGAAGAAAATTTTAGTAAAATGTCTAGGATATTTCGGATTTAATCTCTAATGGTTGCTAAGTACTATGCAAGTCAATGTTTCCCAAATAACTTTTGTTTTCTTTGAAAGGTCTTTCATGATTAAGCTAATCTATTAATATTTTAATGAAGGTCCTTGTCGCCCGAGGAATGATTCAGTTATTGTAGGGCCTATCGGCCCTAAAGGTGACAAAGGAGAGTCAGGGTTCCCTGGTGAACCAGGACGAGATGGTTACCCAGGTCGGGATGGAGATAAAGGTTTGTATAATTCTGTGCTCTAAAGTGCATGCAGCCTGTTACTTTAGTTGTATAGATGAGCTGCAATTTAGAGTAAGACTTATAGTTGCAGTAGGCCTGCTGGAGCTTCAAAGTTAATCAGTTTTCACTGTCAACGTTAGCCTGAAGAAAACGACATTTTAGGATGTAACTTGCTTACTCCTGATAGAGGATGAGCAGCTGCTACGTTCACCTAGCTAAGCATAAAATAAGAAAGAAAATATATAGCACCTGAAACCAAATTTTGGAACATTACACTTGAAACTTAACATAATATCATATAGTACTGAGGTTACTGTAAGAATTAGTTATTAAATTATTGTAATTTTGTGTAAATTATGTAGTAACTGACTTAACATTGCACTTAATACAGACTTTTGTTTAGTACAAAAGGCAATCTATAAATATAAATAATAAATTTTGCAAAGCATTTCATTCAGCCAAGAATGATTATTTTCATTGAGGTACTAGATTACCATTAGAGAGCTCCCCTTTGTTCTTCACAACTGTAAAACAAAGGCTACATTTAATTTTGCTTCATTTATTGCTTCATTTTGTTGGAGCAAATTATTGTTCTCATGACTTATTGTAACAATAATATTTTATCTGATGTAGGTGACAGGGGAGGATCCTGTGTGGCTTGCAGCAAAGGAGATAAAGGAGAGAAGGGTATAGCAGGATTTGATGGCTTACCTGGCAGACAGGGAGAAAGAGGTGACATTGGCGAGAAAGGCGATCGAGGACCAGCTGGAGATGATGGCCCATCAGGCCCACCTGGTCGTCCTGGAACACCTGTAAGTTGATCAATGTTTTTTTGAAACATATTTGCTATAAACATGCAACGTAAACGTAGTGGGAAAATTGTTTGCTGTTGCACTTCTGCTGTAACTGATTTGTATCACCATAGGGTCGTGATGGATTACCTGGCTTACCTGGTGAAAAAGGAACAAAAGGAGAACCCGCGACATTTCCAACTGGAGTGCTAAAAGGTAATTGTAAAACTGCAATGATCAGAGCTTACGAATTAGCCTGGTTTAACTAATAAAATGAGTTATTTCTTAAAGTTTGATTAATCTAAATGTTATACAAAATTGAAATATAAATCTGTGTTTTAATAGAAATACAGTTAGTATGTATTTTTATATGGCCACAATAATTATTATTGTTGAATTTCAGGTCCAAAAGGAGATAGAGGTTACCCTGGTGCACCTGGTCTGCAGGGCTTGCAAGGGGGACGTGGAAGCCCAGGCTTACCAGGTGTACCTGGTTTAGATGGATTAAAAGGCAGTAAGGTATTGGTTGTTGTAGACATATAATTTAATCAAACGTATTGTTGTTATATATTGTCATTAAAATTGAATTACAAAGTTTTCTAAAGTTCTTTGAACTATGCTGGGAAATCTACTGTTGCTACTGCTCAGACATCATATTACGTGTTTTGTGACTGCATATGGCAAAAGAATTTTTAATTTTCAGTTAAAGCATTAAAAGTAAGAACAAACTGGGAAACTGTGTTTATCATAACATTATGTATAACATGTTTTGAGCAGTACAATAAAAATGGCATCCATTGTCAACAACATGGCAAACAGAACAAACTCTATTTTCTTTGGGGCCTTACATATCTACCAGTCTCAGTAGCCAAATGATGAGCACTAGGCCTCTCTATCTTTAATGTTCCTAACATTTTCTGAATAAGTTTCCACCTCAAAATTCTGTTTAAATGATATAAAAGGATAATTTGTTCAAAATTTAAAGCTCCTCCCATGATATAATGGAATTTGCTCGTAGTAAAGTTTTCAAAAGATAATTTAAAATAAAGTGATGCCATGTTATGTTTCCACAAAAAACATGTTAATTTGAAATAAAAGACTTCTGAGTGAATCATAATGTGACAAATTCAAACATTTTTATGCATCATATGCCTTTTTACCCAGGCTACTTTCAGGTATTGAGATTAGCCTCAGCCAATATTTAACCACTTTCTTTCAAATTTCCAAAATGATAGGATGTAGTGTCAATTCCTCCAACATAGCAGATGGTGGTGTTTGCATTTTAATGTCCAAAATTACTTTATAATAGCTTAAGCATACACTTACAAATTTTCAAAAAGTCGTGTACCCCAGACCTCACAGCCATACTCACACATACTCAAAATGGACTTAACCTAAATATTAAACAAAGAAATAGCTAGATTTACTTACATCAAAGAAACCAAAAGCTTTGGCTTTACTACACTCTCTGAATTTAGCCTTTTTGCCCTTGTTGTGTTAAGTTGTCTACAGCACAGTTAATATCCAGTTTTGATGAAATAACTATCACTTACATTTAAATGTTCTCCTGTATCTCTCAAGTACAGGGAAAGTACAGCTGCTGCTGCTACATGTTAATGTGTCTAGGAAGTTGATTAATTAGGTAGGCATGTAGTCTAAGGTGGATGATGATGACTTTTTTAAAGTATTTGAAGATTTTCTTATGTGTTTTTAGGGTGACTCTGGTTGGCCAGGAAGGCCAGGTAATGATGGTTTGCCAGGATTACCTGGAGATAGAGGAGAACCAGGCCAATCAATACCTGGAGAGAAGGGAGAAAGAGGTTTTCAGGGTCCGCCTGGACCTCCTGGCACAATAGGCAGGAACTTTTACGTATCTGTTTCCGCATGATTTCTAGCTCCATAAATCTCTTAGAAATAGGAAATCATGAAAATGTCTGTTCTAGAATATGTTTTACTAAGAAATAAGATGTAGTGATTAATTTACTTTTTTTATTTATTTGTGATTGTTGGCAGAAAGTTAGTTTAATGTGTGTGTGTAAACATTTTTAAATTTTTGTGTTGCACTGTGTTTTATATATTAGTGTGATTTATTCAGATGTTGACTCTCAGAAGACTGAAGGACCACCGGGTGATAAGGGTGATCGTGGTTGGGATGGATTACCTGGCTTACCTGGGCCTGCTGGAGACAAAGGCGTGAGAGGTGAGTAACCTATAGTGATAATTTGCTAAACATAATTCCTATGTAAAGGTGAAAAAGCATATGTGTATGTAATGTTATTATTGAACCTATAATGATAATTTGCTAAACATAATTCCTATGTAAAGGTGAAAAAGCATATATGTATGTAATGTTATTATTAAATCTACTTTTTATAGGTCTTACTGGACCGCGAGGTGAGCCAGGTTTACCTGGACCGCCTGGATTACCGGGACTAACTGGAATGAAAGGAGAAGAAGGCAGAGATGGTTTTCCTGGACTGCCAGGTATTTAATTGTGTATGGTTTATTGTGGATGACGAATTTTGTGAAATTGTAAGAGTTCTATTATATTTGTAGCAGACGCTAATTAATCAAGGCTAAAAATGTTCAAAACAGTGTATACTACAACACCAAAACTGAAAATTTTTTGTAAAATCAGTAGAAATAAAGAACGCCGCTGTAATGAGTGTAATAAGTTATATTTAATGGGTTGCGGTTTGTTAGCTTAATCTAACATATCAGTTTTTCAATTTTACTATGATATAAATTGCTTAGTTAACAAACGATGCTTTAGCGCTTTTTATAAATTTTCCTTCTACTTTTAAAATGTTTCTGAGGCCAAGACTAAGATCAAGAACTCTTGGTACCAGAAAACATTTAATTTTCTAGCATTTTTCTTTGCTTGGTTATTTGTTGTGTATTCCTTTGCCTTATTATAGGTGAAAAAGGCAATCCTGGAATACCTGGTACTGGACAGCCAGGGGAAAAGGGAGACCAAGGATATCCCGGCGAAAGAGGCTTACCAGGTTTACGAGGACCTCCTGGTCGAGATGGTAAGTTTCAAAAATCCCGAAGTTGGGCTGTCAAATAAATAAACTCTTAAGTGGGAATGATTCTACTTTTGGTGTTGGACTGTCACTATATTAATTTTTATGCGTTTATTATAGGACCACCAGGCAGGCCAGGTGCTCAAGGAGAACGAGGAGAATCAGGTTTAGATGGATTACCTGGTTTACCTGGATCACCTGGTGATAAAGGAGAGCCTGGACCAAATGGTGTACGTGGTGAACCAGGAGAGCGTGGTCTGCCAGGAAGAGATGGACCAAAAGGTAGTTTGCTATTTTCTACCACTTGTAAAAGACAGTTGCATGTTTTTTACAACATAAGCATACAATTCACTTTAGAAGTCTTTTAAAATTTAAGTGAATAACAACATTGTTTTAGATGAATCAGCTTAGAAACATTTGTAATTTTTCCTTTATTAAATGTTTTAAAAGTGATGAATATCATATAATATTAAAAAATTCTGAAAGGTCAAGGTCTGAAATTTTTTTATTTTGAGTTGTCCTAAACTATTTTTGTGATGCACAGTATGCTTTTCATACGTGATTCTGTATATGTGGAATATTAATCTATAATGTTTTATCTACTAGGTGAAATTGGCACAAGAGGTGAGGATGGTTTGCCTGGGTTACCTGGACCACCGGGACCTAAAGGAGTTGGTGGTTTTGATGGTCCTGTTGGGCTGCCAGGACAAGAAGGTTTAGGAGGAGAGATTGGACCACCTGGCCCGGCAGGATTACCAGGACGTGATGGATCTAGAGGTGACCTCTATGTTGGCAATTTCTCTCAAGTAGAGCAGTTGTACATTTTTGGTTCTCTGACACAAATTGTTTTATAATATATTTACAATCTGCTTGAGGCATTTTCACATAGTACATAATTAAATTTTCATTGGTTAAAGAGACATAGATCTTCTTTTATTTGGGGTAAGAAAAAAAAGGATTGCAGCTGTTTTTGTGCATAAAAATGTTTTTTAAGTGAAGGCTGTGTTTGTTTAAATAAGGACTACATTTTTCCTGCATACTCTTATGACTTTTCGCACTGGTGAAGTCAGGCGTAGTTCCTGTATGGCTTTGTGAATTTTCCATAACGTCTATTTAGCAAATATTTATCTGGGTCTTTCACTAATGATTGAAAATGAGAAACATTTTTGCATGTACTTTAAGACTTAAAAATAAAAAGTATTTTCGAGTTAATAATTTATTTGTCCGTTATCAGGTGAAAAAGGTGAATCAGGACTAGGAGGGCCACCTGGTCGTCCTGGTCTGCCTGGTAAGGATGGTTTACCAGGACTACCTGGATCTGAAGGAGATCGTGGGTCAGATGGATTTCCTGGATTACCTGGTTTGCCTGGGTCAAAAGGTAAAAAATAGCACTGTTTTACGTAGTAATTAAATAAAGTCTATAGCCTACTGTTTGTAAGTGTAAACAATATTAGCTAGTTCAATTAAATGTATAAATTATTATGGAGAGACTGGCCATTTATTCACCTGTAAGAGCAAATAGAGATAAAAATTTTTAGATTTATATATCTGGCCATTTAGGCAGATGTTATTTATAGTTCAATTATTATCACGACTATGTCTTTGATGAAGCAGTGAAGTGCTGATTATAACTATTTTTGGAAACTGGAATTATTGTTAATGTGTGACAGGTGTGAAGGCAGGAGCGCATTTGATTTATGTGGTCATCTGATGAAACAAGATCTTAAAGAAGCCAGGTGGTGCTATCTTCATTTGAAGTGATTAAGCTGAGTAACGCAGGATTTACTAGACCACTGACAGCTAAATGAGTTATACATTTACATTAATGTTTTCCTACATTTCATTCAGTAAAGTGTAAATGTGTTTTAACAGGTGATCAAGGTGAGCCCGGATTACCAGGATTACCTGGAAAGGATGGTGAACCAGGAGATGTAGCACTGCCAGGACTTCAAGGACCAAAGGGCGACCCCGGACGACCAGGAAGACCAGGAGCACCTGGTCTGCCAGGTAAATGAAACCTCTGACATTTGACTGCATTTTCACATATGGGTCTGCAGAACTGTGTGGATAAAAATCAACACAGTATATTATTCTGGATTTTTGATTATTTTTACTTTAATGACAATCTTTTCATTATTTATAGGTCTGGATGGAGCACCTGGCATAAAGGGTGACAGAGGTGAGCCTGGATATGGAGAACCTGGTCCAAGTGGAGAACCTGGCCGACCTGGTTTAGATGGTTTGCCAGGTTTACCTGGACCTGCTGGTATGAAAGGAGCACAAGGCATGCCTGGTTTCCCAGGCATAAAGGGTGAACGGGTGAGTCGAAGCTGCATTATAGTGTAAATCTGAGCATTGGTGAAAGGAAGATTAGTGATTAGTTTTCTTATTACTTGTTAAACATGGCTCAAGTCATTGTACTTTTTTACTTTAGGGTAATGATGGTTTATCTGGAGAACCTGGTGCACCAGGTCGAGATGGATCACCTGGAATAGAGGGCGCTCGTGGAAACGATGGGTATCCTGGCATTGATGGTGAAAAAGGAGAGCCAGGGCAGCCAGGCTTGCCTGGTTTGCAAGGACCACTGGGACCAAAAGGAGATAGGGGATATGGTGGAAGAGATGGTCTACCTGGTTTACCTGGCTTGAAGGGAGAACCTGGCAGAGATGGTTTACCTGGTACAACTGCTTTTTGTTTAATGAATTTTTGTGACTTCAGAAATCATACATTACTTTCTTGGAAATTGTTGAAGATGGATTTTGCTATTTTCAAATTTAATCAAATTTGTATATTATGTTGGTATTATATAGGTCAAGATGGATTTCCTGGAACCAAAGGAGAACCTGGCTATCCAGGCAGTCCTGGATTAGATGGAATTAAAGGAACTCCAGGCCGAGGTGGACTTCCGGGACTGCCTGGAGAGAAAGGGGAGGCTGGTCTGCCTGGATCACCTGGAAGACCTGGACCTGAAGGTCGAAGAGGAGAACCAGGTATTTTCTATTATTATATATTTTATTATCTGTAAATTTATTGCTTGATATTTTTGTTCCATTTTATTTTATTAATTTTGCGACAACTTACTTTTTTCAGAAGTAGGTACTTAGAAAACTAGCTAGAACAGTGCTAGGTATAAAATAAGTAAAATCTGGTTTGTCAGTTTTGCTGTGCTATTTTATGGTGCAAGCAAAGTTCTATAGACAGCTGTATGTTAATTATGAATAAACGTAGTTTAAAAACAACAATCATAAAAATTTTCTAAATGTATTAAAGAGCAAGGGAAATTTCATATTGTTTTCATGCTCAGTTTTATTGTGACAACTGAACATGCCGCTAAAACACAAGTGAAACAGTCAGAGGGAAGCAGTGTTTAGGACTGGAATGGTTGCTCACTGTTCATAGGTCCTTGACTTGACGAGTGCTTCAACTCAGTCCAATACAGTCCACCACACAGTTTTTGGACTGCATTGATTGTTCCATGCTGCAGTTGGCCTGGAGAAAATAAAAGTAATGTGGGCCTCACAGTTGTCGTGGCATGCATTTGATGGTTAATATTATTGTTGTTAAAGTAAATTCATTGTGGACATCATATTCTTTGGAATTTGGGTAGAGCAAAAATAGTTTGTAATTGAAGTGTGTTGTATAGCTATTTTTTGCTGTTAAGTATAAAATGTGCTAGTACTACAGAAAAATGTAGCTAACTGCAGTAGTGTCGCTAATACTATGCTATTATCCGACATTGATCATGATGGATAAAATAAAATAAGTGTAACTGCATGTATATATCAACAAATGTTTTTTAGTTTTAGTAAAAACTTTTGTGCTATACACTAACAATTTATTATCACAGGCGTTGATGGTCTGCCAGGACTTAAAGGAGAACCAGGAATACCCGGTCGAGGTGTGCAAGGCCCCAAAGGAGAACCAGGAAGATCTGGTCAAGATGGACTTCCTGGACGTCCTGGACCGAAAGGGGAAGCTGGAGAATCTGGGCTTCCTGGGTTAGATGGGAGACCAGGTGAACCTGGATTACCAGGATTGCCAGGCATGAAGGTAATTTTTAAATGTTGAAATATTCTGACGCAGTTGAACTATATTGTTATATTATTACCTGTTATTTTTTTTTGTTTTTGCCTTTTCTTAAATATAATTGTCTTTGCAAAGAATTTGGTGGAATTTTAATCTGCATTTTTTCCATATGATATTTCCAGCAAGTTTAATCTCAAATTTATTCTAGGGAGATCGAGGCATGCCTGGACGACCTGGTGCACCAGGTTTACCGGGAATGAAAGGAGATTCTGGACTTGATGGATTACCTGGTTTACCAGGAGAACAGGGTGATTCTGGATTAGACGGGCTACCAGGTCAACCTGGACCACCCGGACCTCCTGGACCTGAAGGTAACATTTATAATTTCATTTTTAATTCTATGGCAATACCATTTAAGTTGCTTTCAAGAACCTTGTATATGTTGTATATGTTTACTAAAAAATTGTAATCTGGAAATGCAGGTAAACCAGGGCCAGCTGGAAGACCAGGATTGGATGGTGAGCCAGGAGATCCAGGACAAGATGGGCTTAGTGGATTACCCGGGCAGAAAGGTGATCGAGGATTCCCCGGCAGGGATGGACTACCTGGAGAAAGAGGTCCGTTTGGCCCTAAGGGAGAACCAGGGTTGCCTGCACCGAAGCCATTCACAGCTAAGGGACAAAAAGGTGAACGTGGCTATCCAGGAGTGCCAGGCATTAAGGTCAGAACTTTTTATGTTGTAAAAAGTTGTTGTGAGGACAAGTCACTTAGCATGTTGGGTTTATTTTACTTTTATCACAAACTTAGAAAAAATATAAAAATATGCCAAAGTAATTTGCAAAAAAACTCTTTATAATGCATAAAGGTACTACAGTGCACGTCGTGAGTTTCGGTAAGCTCGCGCTGTTTTTACTAATGTGCGCTCAAAAAGATTACAAAAGTAGCTATCTAGTTTTTTGTAAAAACTTATACTTTTGACAGAAATTGACAGTGTACAGCTTTTCATCAGTCGATGAACAATGTCATTGGTGGAAGAATGGCCATTCAAAATAACAGCATCGAAGTGTGAAATGATTGCGACTTTAAAGTGATTTTACTAATTACAGGAGGCACTTATTATAGTTCTATTACCAAATTCTCTAAGATTTTTTATGAATGTTGAAATAAGCCTAACTTCCCAAACGCCTTGGCTTTTCCTTTAAGCTATTTATGTGTGAGTGCGGCAGCTTGATTTCCTCTTCATAATTGACTTGTAGAAAATTTGAAATGATTTTTCAAGGAAGATTGCTTTATTGAACAAATTTTATTTGTGATAGTAAGATCAATCAGCTCTTTTTCTTTGTTAGGTGTTTCAAAAATACTTGTGAGTAGTAAGAGTGAATGTAATTGATACATTATTTATGTAGGGAGAACCTGGAAATGATGGTCTTCCAGGATTGCCAGGATTACAAGGGCCACCTGGAGAGCCTGGACGACCAGGCTTGTCTGGAGAGATAGGCACTCAAGGTGATCCTGGACCAGAAGGCCGACCTGGTGCACCTGGTTTACCTGGTATGTTTTATATTTTTCTGTTGTTTTACCTCTTGTTATCAGTTTTTGCATGATTTTTTTCCCATAAACTTCTGCTATTTAAGTTGGGTTTATGTATATTTCATTTTTTTCTTTAAATTAAAATAAAAAAATTTCAAGCATTTTCTCAGCGACGTATAACTTAATTTTCTTCTTCAGGTCAAAGAGGAGCACCGGGCGACTTAGGTCGACCTGGTTTACCTGGACCTACTACTCAGACTGGCTTCATGCTGGTAAAGCATAGTCAGAATAGCAATGTGCCTCGCTGTCCTGTTGGCAGTAAACTATGGGATGGATACAGTTTACTATACATAGAAGGCAATGAAAAGGCTCACCATCAAGATTTAGGTACACGTTTAGCAATTTAACATGCAGTTATTATAAACCCAGGATTATTAAAGGTTTTTTGTTAGGCCAATGTTGTCTGATCATGGGCAGTATCATTGTGACCATTTTCATTTGTTCACAGTTTATATGGGGTTCTCTTTGGCGCCTGCTTGCACCAGTTTGTTTTTTTATATGAGAACTGCAGAGACCTAAATGTAAGCAGTTAACTCAGAACTATGTAAATATATTCCCAGTGCTAAATTTGATTTGCAATTTTTGCTACGCTACATTGAATGTTGTAGTAGTAAACACATTTTGCTCAAGCGACATAAAAATGAAACTTTTCTATGTAGGTTTCGCAGGCTCTTGTATGCAACGATTCAGCACCATGCCATTCGTTTTCTGCAATTTTAACAGCGTTTGCAACTATGCATCTAGAAACGACAAGTCATATTGGTTGTCAACTAGTGAACCTATTCCAATGATGCCAGTGATGGAAAGACAGATTGAGCCTTATATCAGGTGAAATACTGTATAAAACACATATCAATTGTATTTTTTACTGCACAGAAGATTTCTCAGCACAAACCAGTGCTGGTACACAAATGTTTTTTTTGGTCATTTACCATTTAAATTATTAAGCTGTGCACTGAACAATACAGTTTGACATAGTAGTTGTTTTTGAAGAAAAGAGTGGCTGCTCGTTTGTTAAACTTGGAAAAGATGATGCTGGTGTAGTCTGATAAGTCAGTGTGATGATGTAAGTATGCCCGAATGTTTCCTTTTGGGACAGGGAATGTACTGTAATGAAACTGACCTCATAAGAAACAACAAATTTTAAGCGATGTGGAATATACATACATCTTAATAGAAGCCTGGGACAAATAGACACATATGCTCTATTTTTTATAATTATGAATAAGTAAGATATTATTGGTTCCATTATTATCAGTTTTTCTAGTAAGTAAGATCACTGCCTAAGTGAATGTGAATTACGGGCTTATTTAAGTTGAAAGTGCTATGTGTATTGGCTCCATTTCAAGTTTTGAAGCTGTAATAAATAGAGTAATTTTTCTAACATAAAATAATTTGACTTGTAGTCGCTGTGCAGTTTGTGAAGTGCCTGCTAATGCTATCGCAGTTCACAGTCAGTCAATGATGGTTCCAGAATGTCCACAAGGTTGGAGAGGCCTCTGGATTGGTTACAGTTTTGCAATGGTATGTCAGTAGTAACCTCTGGTTTACATTAAATTACATAATCGGTTTTTACCTAAAAAGTTTTGTAGCTGGTTAAGTTAACATCTACAAAAACAGAAACTGCAAATCTACTTGCAGATATAAAAAGGTATTCTTGTTAAAAGCCTTCACCAGCTATTTTCAACTTCTAAAAGCTATTATTAAAAATATCTTTTTATACCTGCAACTCCATTCATTGAGTGCAATGATGCCTGTTTTTGTCATTATTTTGCAAGTGACATGGTATGAAGTTCTAATTTTATTATGAAAGTTGCATTAGCTTTATAAAATATAAGTGCTTTGTTATCTAGTTTTGCATTTATTTGGTGCGCTAAATTTCATAAACCCAACATAGTTAAAAAATTTTCAGATTTTGTGAAATAAAATAATTTGCTTTTTGTCACTATTATATCAGCTAAAGGCACTGTTATGAATACTTAGTTGTTAGACATTTTATTTTCCCTATTGGTATTAACATAATGCTTTAGATACAAGTTGTCAAAATCAAACTTAGATAAAGATACGTTGAAGAATCTTAAGCTTACTGATTATTGTGAATATTGTAGCACACAGCTGCTGGTGGAGAGGGCGGTGGCCAATCATTGTCTAGTCCTGGTAGCTGTATGGAAGATTTCCGCGCTACTCCATTCATTGAGTGCAATGGTGCTCGTGGTTCTTGCCATTATTTTGCAAATAAACTCAGCTTCTGGTTAACAACAATAGATGAGGCACAACAGTTTACAGTACCAACGAGTCAAACATTGAAAGCAGGTTCATTACGAACGCGGGTCAGTCGATGTCAGGTTTGTATGAAACAAGTGGGGTGAGATGTAGGAATTGTAATATATTAGCTTTTGTGTCAGCCAAAGATCATTTTTGTCACCATAAATTTTTTATACAAAGGCAGAAATATGTATGATAATTACATAGCTATGCATGCAAATATTACAAAAGATTAATGAATTCACTGGTGCTATGTTTACCGTAAATCGTAATCTATTGATTTTTACATAAATACTCTTTTAGTTTGATGTTGATGTATTTCACTAAGCTGAATATATCATTTGTCCCATTGTACTATATCATATATTTAGGATATTGCTTGTTAAATATTGTATTGAATTTAATATTTCAGTCACGTGTTATTAGCTAGTCAAATGATTTTAGCAACAGAATTAGTGCCAATGTGTTCGAGTCTGTTATTATGTGTTTTGTTATATTAAAACACAAGTTGTTGGTCTGTATCACTGCCAAACTTATTTTGCCTCATCTCTTTTAGTACTGTACTAAAAAAGTACTAAACTCTTTACCGTACTTTACAAAAATCAGCAGTTTTTTTTTAATTTTTAACCTTTGGCAAGTGTTTTTATGTCTTTTTTGTTTTTTAACACTTTGGGGAGCTTAGTAATGCCTTAAAACAATCAATCATGACGTCTATAAAGAAAATTTTACAGTAAATTGAAATTAATACCTGTGATTGTAAGGTGTGGAATATCGCATTTTAAGATACCTGCATTTATGTGTATTTTAATTGTGACATTATCTATAAGAGATGCTCAAAAATGAAGTAATTGGTTCCAGAACTCCGTGATGCTAGAAGTCATTTCTGTTGAATTAGTCCTGGCCAGATTTCCATACTATGCTTGTTTTCCTAGTAGTTCATGAATGGAATGATAATGTCTGTGCAATAACTGGGTTTAACTTTGTGACTTTTAGAGCAAATAAACTGACAAACTTTAGTGTATTAGAATACTTTGATAAACTTACGAAGAAATTCTTGCTGTACCTCCGTCCCCCCGGAAGTCTGCACTTTTCTGGACAATGCTATTACAGTGTTCAGAAACGTGCGGATTTCTCATTGGGAAAGCTTCATTAATCTTTGCATGCATCTATTGTGATGTACATTTTTTGCTGGAAATCATCTTGGTCTCATGCTAACCATAGAATAAACAGAAAGCAACTTTGCCAAATTAGCAAAACCCTGATTATATGTATATACAAGTGAAATCTGGGCGTAAGTGCATTTAGACTATGTGTGAGCATCATCCAACACAACTGCATTTACTTTGAATAATTTTACAGCAAAATGTCAAGAATTTAGTGGGGCAGTTACAGAGTTGCCTTTCCTTCATAGCTTTGATTTGTCAAAGTCTAAATGAAACAAGTGCATCTCAAAATCTAATTATGATATCAGTACTGTTGTTATTAATAAATAGGTACAGAATATTGTAATTGTGGATAAATAAATTGCTGCCTCACGTGATGTTAACTGTTATTTGCAGTTTCATTATATTATCTGTCATAATGTAAAACTAATCAGAACGCAAAGTATTGGGGTACTCGCTTGCTCGCAATGGAAATAAAGAGAACTGTGACAATAAGTTATAATAATAACCAGTAGTGGCATATTTTATGGTTGTGCCAAATTTCAGCTTCTTAGCAACTTTACAAGTACAGCCACGGCCCTTTTTCAAAAATAACCAAAATTACTTTGGAATCATGTGCAACCAAGAAAGATATTACATCACAGCGAAATAGTAGGAGTTATTTTGTAAGCGAGTAACCAAGAACATGTATAATAGGCCAAACAATGCAAAAAATTAGTAACTGAAATTTAGAGCACAAATTTCTGCTTTGTTTCATACACAGGAGAATACGACCTTATCACCACATATTATAAGATTGCATTCAATTTCTATTTTAATTAATTAGTATAAAAATCACAAGGCTACGTATTACAATTAACTGATATCTCACATAAAACTAAAATTTTTGTTTCAATATTTGGCACTGTCATTAAGTAACTTCTAGAAATTATTCTTTTCAGTCGTTTCCACTGCCAGATCACTTCCCGGGATCAATAGTCTAGTTTACACACATAATGAATGTCAAACAGAGTGATTTTATTTTACCACAAAATATTGAATATCCTGCATAATCAAAAATTAATTCATGATTTTATATAACAAAACAAGAATAATTATACATGTGTGATAATATACAAGCTTGCCAACAAAAATAATGCTATAAATAAAGAAATCAAACGAATTAACCTCATTACTGTATTTATGTGGCCTGCTCAAGGCATTTGGTTTGCCATTTTTGTGCTGCTAAATTTAAAATTTGCTGTTACAAAATACCATAATAATGTGCAAGTTTGAATACCCAGTATCTTATTATATGTAGCCAAAAACTATGTCATCCAAAAACATCATTTTATATACAGTACATGTAAAGTAGACTAAATTTTTCACGTCAAATTGTGTACTCATAAATAGGTCTCTAACAAGAAAAAATTCACAACCTCAGTAGTTAAAGAAAAACAGGACTTGGAATAAATCTCACATTAGGTTGCATATCTGGAAAATAAGTAGATCACAGTCGAGGTAATACTGAAAATAACGTGTAAGTTGGATGTTTGTACATAGCAGTATTTGCAAACTTACAATAATAAAAAGAAACGAAGCAAAAAAATCCAAGAAAATCTACGAGTTTTCTTTT
Organism: Tubiluchus corallicola; assembly: GCA_030141605.1. Lineage (NCBI taxonomy): Eukaryota > Metazoa > Priapulida > Priapulimorpha > Priapulimorphida > Tubiluchidae > Tubiluchus > Tubiluchus corallicola. The sequence continues at coordinate 1,739,341 of JAQGDQ010000005.1, forward strand.
TTGGAATTCAGTGAAGAAAACCCCACAATCAAGAGTTACTGTTGAATTTTGTACGCTTATAAAAATAACAATGACTAAACATTTGGATATGTCAATATTCTTTCATGATACAGCAATTAATTTTACCTCACTATCCACATCTGCTATTAAAATTACACAGACACCTATTGTTAAATTACCAACATTCGACTTTAGCCATTTTAACAATAAACACAATTTCTTAATCAACACAGTATGTTAAGCAGTGAGTTCAAACAAAACTATAGACACAAACAAATAACTAGAATCGTGAAATGCATGCAAAATATTAATAACAGCACAGATGGATAATTATTATATGAAAACACTGACTTAGTATAAAACACGGCATAAGTTTGCTTGTATAGTTATATGTTATGTTGTATAGTTATAGTTATAGTTGTATAGTTGGATAGAAATTTTTCTTATTAGGCACACAATACAATGAGGGTCATCAAAATGAAATAACTGGTGAATACTATATTACTGCCCAAAAACACAATTTCACGACAAACAGTAAAAATAACATACAAAAGTGCGATCTAATAAATTATCTTTTACAAAAATTTGGCTTTTAATAGTAAATACATTTCTAACCACTTTGCTAGAATCCCAGTGGATGGCGCTGCACCAGATCAGTGTTGGCTATAATATCTTGTGATATTTGTGTCATTTTATTGAAATTTTTCATCTGGTTTGCTGAGCGAAGAGAGGTCAAATTCTGTATGATCCTTTCTGATGCCTAAATGTTAAAAAAGTCATGCAAAATTAGTTTCATCAAATTGCAAAAAGCTAGCATGCAACAAAACTACCAAAGATCACACTTTATGGGGAACTGATACTTCTAATAAATCCTGAGCTCTGCTATTGGTTAAGCCAATTCACAGGAAGTATGGACAAGTGACCCGCACTTAGATCACTGTTTTAACAGTACAGATCTGCTTAGATACTGCAAGTAACTAGCTCCCCAATTCTCAAAAAATTAAGTTAACAATACTGATTAACAACAAAGTCAGTTTTAATAATGTAATTTTAAAGAACACTTGTTTACAGATGGCACACTTACAGCTTAGAGACATTCTGCATTTTATGCATTATATCTGTTGCACAAATAAATGCTTTAGCATGATACCACACAATCTAAACTAAGCAGCGCCAACAAAATTTAGCAACTATGGTTGCTGTAGGAAAGTACAATAATGCTATTGCTTTCATACTTTACTCGCACTGGTTACGGATTAGAATTAGATGTATATATAAAGTGTTAGTTCTCATATACAAAATTTTACACACTTTTTTCTGCCTATTTGTTTGTTACATAAATACAAGTATTGCAGGGATACATGGGCAAGCAGATCTTCCCATAATGAACTTTAGATACCTTTAAAGACTCTTGGAGACCTTGGATTTTCTTCTATTGCACCAAAATACTAGAATTTTTTGCCTCAGAACCTTAGAACTGTTTTACTGTGCAACTATTTAAAAAATGTTTGAAGATACAGCTCTTTAAAAATTATTATGATCAATTCCAAGTGTTGCAGACTTCAATAACAACCTATTTTTTACTATAATCTCCTTCCTGTAGGTGATTAATTTTACATCTTTGTGCAAAATTTTTAAATAATTTTATTAGATCATATCTTCCTACTTGCACATATGTAACTATGATGTTTTACTGTACAGCACCTCTTAAAGAACTTTACTTGAAAGTGCACTCTATAAAACAGATTATATTATATATTTTACTCACCTCGCTACAGAAGACACTACATATATTAGCTTCATGTTGTGCCGATGCATCATTGCGCTGCAGAGAACGAGAGGCACGTGACAAAACAACCACCATTGCATAGATGTCAATTGCTGCATTTGCTAGTCGATGTAGCAAAAACTGCTCACCTGAAAATGTACAAATTGCAAGGGACGTTGTTATTGCTCAAAGTATGATACCTGACATTTATTACAACTATTTAATTATTGCACTAAAGCTCGAACACATTTGGTCCCAAATTGGAACTATATTTTGAGTCTACATGCTGTTGAAACATCTGAGTCTGTTCCATCTTAGTTAAAAATAAATGGAATTTCTTTCAAATTTTACTGCTCGAGTATGAGTATCCTGATCACCCTGATTACTTTAGTATTGACCTCAGACAAAAGTGACTAACATACGGGTCAGTTAAATTGACTAATTTAAAATGAGTTTAAAAGTAGTTTAAAAGTGGTCCTATAAATGAACTGCATACTGTGTAAAAATGATGATCACTTACCAACAATGTTCTTCCCGTATTTTATTAGTAAATTTTCTACAGCAACACCAAATTCCTCGATGGACGAAGATGTCTGAAAATGACAGCAGCTGTAATTATTAGCTAATGCTAATGTATTTAAAAAGTATTTAATGTATGTAAAAAACATTGACTAACGTGTCACGCTACTGTAAAGAAATTTAATTCTCTGATAATTTCTTTACTCTACTCTCTGTTCTCATTTAATGTAAGATGGAGCCATTAGGCCAAACAGAAAATATGTTTGGTTGGGGTAACATCAAAAAGTCAAACAGGTTGGTAGGTAGGTTTTTGTAAACTGTAACTAACATTATGTGTGCTAACTAGTATAGAAATGTTGTACAGAAAATGTGAATAAAAATGTAATAAAATGCAATTTTTTTAACTTTTTTCTTTATTAAATTGTCTCAAGCATGTGTAAGTCATACCTTGAGCTTTACAATGGGCACACTTAAATGTTTTTTTTCAATTGTGAACAGTTCTGCTTTCAAGTAACCACAATTGAAATAGACATCATTTATGCACACAAGGGCAATATAATATGATGTTTCCACTAGTAATGTTCAGTTTCACTAATGCTTTCTCATGTAGGCTATGATTTGGTGGGCCAATAGTGGATTATAATCATTTTCAAAAATAAGTGTGGCAATAGAGGTCTAAAACATCCTTGCCGTTTTTGTCTTTACCGTAAAACTTGTTAGTAACATCACGCTCACCTACCTTGCCTAGAAGTTCAGCAAAAGGCTTATAAGGTTTTCTTGTGGCATTTGAGACAGGTGATTTTTTCTCTGAGATACTGCTGACCACTTTTGACCAGCACTTTTCATTTCCACATGTGAAACATGTTTCCTCCCAGCAGTTTTTCACAAAAAGTTCTACATAGTATTTATTTTTTTGCATGCTCATTGTTCTCTTATTTTTAGCTTTTTATTTGCAGCATTTCCCAGAGTATCCATGTTTGGACATTTCTACACTTTTTGCTGAGTCTATTCCTCTTCATAGATTTGCCTTTCTAAAGCACCGTTCTGTAGGCCAATATAGAACATAGACATTACTCCCTCAGCTGGAGAACTCCAGCAGTGACCTAGAGTACTTCTTACAGTAACTGATAAAGATAAAATTCTTTGAAGAGGAATATCATGGTAATTTCACACTCTCTAGTATGTTCCAATGGTTATTTCCACCATCAGAATATTTCAAGAAGATTTCAAATTTCTTTGGCCCTTGCTGCTGCATCTTAGGTGTAACTGAAATTATCTGTGCATTTGATTGAACTTGCTTACAAATTCTACATTTCTGTCATTTATGCTGCTAGTAAAAAATATGCTAAGTGTAAAAAATAAAAGGATTGCAAATAGAACTAATTCCTGTCATAAAGTCAGCAACACAGAGTTGAACAGCTGGTGTCTAGTTTGCTCGTCATATGTTGGCCGGGGTCACACTATACATTTCGTTCTTTCTGTATTTTTTTATTTTTCCGAAAACAATTTTCTCATGCTGTGATGCCAATAAAATTTTTACACTTGGTGGTAAAAAATACGGTCAGCAGGTTATCCTAACTAAACAATACTTTTTAGGCCTTACCAAGAAGTAACAGCCAACTGGCATGACTCATACTGGAAAGTAACAATGAAAATTAAACTCACCAATCCCGCACTGTCTTGTAAAGAACTATGTACATGTGACAACAATGATGGAGGATTTCGCACACCCACCATTCGTAAGGCTTTTTTAGTTCCTTCACCCACCAAAAGGCTGACGTTGGATGCCGGTTTTGACAATGCTTGCTGTAATTCTTTTAAGCTTGTTCCAGCATACTAAAAGTAGTAAAATGAACAATGTCAAATAAATTTTGCATAACAAACTTTAAAACAGGTTGGTAAAAAAATTGTTAGAGGTTAATTATAGCTATTCCATAATTACAGTGTAAATTATGGCAGCAAACTTGCTAATGCAAAAAAGTTTGAGAATGTCAACAAGCTCTAACCTGAATACCAGTTAATGCAATAAACAATCTGAGAATATCATTAGTTCCTTCGAAAATTCGAAATATTCTCAGATCTCGCATTATTCTCTCCAACCCAGTGGCTCTCATGTATCCCATCCCTAGAAATGACAGTAAAAAGTCTAAGATATGATTTTTGTATTTGATGTTGTATAAGTCACAGTAATAAGAATTACCTCAGATACAAGATAAAAGTAAAATGGTAAACTACCTCCACATATCTGAATGGCTTCATCACAGACAAACCACGCAGCCTCAGAACCATAGATCTTTGATATAGCTGCTTCTATTTGGTATTCAGTGTCTCCCTAAAAGATATCAGTTTATCACTGTGAATACAAACTTCAAAAGAAACAGCATAAACATTCCCTTAACGAATTTAAGCTTAATGATCAATATTAAGCAACATCAGAAATGTGAGCAAACGAAGGAATTACTTTCTGGCAGCTTTATCAGCAACACTGTGTTTCTTTGCATCTCACTGGGAGAGAATGTATATACATGAATGCGGCTAAGATACCTTTGCTCACTTAGTATCTCATATGAAATGATTATCGATGATAATGAGTAGATTCCAGTACTGCCATAAACCTTCAAGTACAGCAGTAAGCCTAGCCACTGACTGGTTGAATTTAACAAATTGTAAAAAATTGAGGCATGAGAATGGATTTGCAGTTGGGCAGTAACTTATCCAAATGCAAAAACAAATGCAAATCCATTTGTGTTTGCTCACACATTAATAATTATTTATCGTGAATTGTGAAGTACAGGTTTCCACAACAACGGCTATTCGTTACTATACAATTGAAAACAGATTTTTTACAAATGATCTACTTACATTGCTTGTTGGTGATTGTGCCATTTTGCAGGTGTTTATTAGGTTCTTATGCATCACATAAGAAATAATGAAAACAAACAAAAAGAGTTTTATCTACAGGCAATATAATTTAGAAAATGCTATGATTTATTTTTACCTGGTCCATATTAGCAGAAATCATGTAAGCCATAGATTCAGTGACATACTGAGCCATTACCATGCGTGCCAGTTTCTCTTGTATTACACCATACTCGTGAATCTTTTTTCCAAATTGATTTCTTTGAGCAGCAAATTCGATCTAAATTTTAAAAGTAATCTATAATCAAAAATCAGTTACAAGTTATATACGTTAGCACAAGCACAAATTTCAATTTAAAAATAATTTATTTTCTAATATATTTCATTTTAAATCATTTTTCAGATATCATAAAGTGAGTTTTAGCATAATAATAAACTGTTTGTTGTGTCTAATTAAGCTGAAACATTTACGACTAATGCTATATTGAAATACACATAAAGCATCATATAGTAGAGTGTCAATTTAAGACAGAGCATCATTGTGACAACGAATTTGGGGATCAGGTTGTTTTTTTCATCGCAAAATCAAAATTTTCACGAATTAATTACATTTGAAGTCGAATACAACTGAACATAATGAGAAGCTCACATTGTAAAAATTACACATCTGCCAGGGACTTCCAAATGCCTAGACTGTCCTGGAAAAATAGTTAGTTTTTTGTTTTTTCAGTTAGACTAAGATGCAAATAATTATAATGACGTCATCTTATTACTGACGAGCACTCTCTCGATTACTTTTCCAAACTTTCTGGGCACATTATTATGATGTCACAGGAAATTTTTCTGTAAAAGCCTATACTTGGTCAATAAAAATTGTTTATTTCTTTCTCATTCAATTGTCACCAACATCTAAACCATTCTTCATTCTTTCGTAGCCGATCCTTCATCAAAATCCATCTGAAATCCAACTACAACTTCTTGAGATATATTGTGGACTTTGATTTATTCAGGTTTTTTCCCATAGAAAGTATAGCTAACTGACACTAAATATTGATTTTTTTCACTACTCGTTAATCAATTATCTGGAAAATTCCGCTAAGCCTTCTTCGCCAAGACACACATCAGCTATTTCCATTGTGCAAGTTTATTGAAATACCTTCATTTTTTTAAATATCTAATGGACATAAGTACAAATAAACAAGCTAACAGAACACAATGAACACATTAATACATTGACTATTTTCTACTCACAGCTTTCTTGATTGTTTGGCGCATTGTTCCAGACAGTGCAGCAGCCATTCCAAACCTTCCATTGTTAAGAATATTCATTGCTACTTTGAAGCCGCTGCCCACTCCTCCAAGAACATTCTCTATGGGAATGTGGACATCATCAAAATGAATCTCAGCAGTGTTAGATGCCTTGATGCCCATTTTCTTTTCTGGAGGACCACTGCAATAAATGAAAACCAAGGTTTAAAAAATAATAAAAACAGTGATAAAAAGTAACAATATTTAAAATTCAAACTAACAAAGATAAAGAAAAAATAAAACAATAAGACAAACATAAAATACAAAAGTAGTGTATTCAATAAAAATAAAAAATAATGATAAAATAATCACATTATTATATAACTTATATATAAGTTCTCTGTTTTTCACAACATACCTGCTCACTCCCTTGAAAGCTCTCTCAACAATAAATGCTGTAATCTTATCCTTGTCTATGCCATTTTTGTCTTTAACAGTTGTCTGTATTCAAATAAAAACAATAATTCATCACACAGAGTCATATGAAATACATGTACAAAATCTGACATTTTACACAACAGTTTTTGCCACGTATCATGATACTGACAGTTGGTGCAATTCTGGAGGAGATGGACTTAGGAGTAATTCACTTATGAGTAAAGTTGATCCCAATTTTATTCTTGAATAAAGTACATTGTGGAGAGTATTAATATAACTTGTAAAATCATGATTAGCTTAAGCCTACATGTAGATGCAAAATTTTTGGACTTGAAAAATGATTCAGAATACCAAAGAAATTTAAATAGAATTTGAGCAATGATGATAATGTGTAAAATTTAGGCCAGGTGGCAATACAAAACGTTAGAACGTGAAAAATGATTAAAATGCCAGCATCAATGTACAAAATAACAAAACAGTGGCAATACAAAACCAAGGTTATAAAATAAATGCAACATTATTATAAAGTAAAAAAGGGCTAAGAATGAGAATTGTCCAAAAGTAAAATTATGAAGACATGTAGGTGACACAAATGTGTGAGAATAAAAATAATGAATTTAAAACATTAGAATAAAGATACACATTTTTAGAGACAAGAAAAGCCTTCACTAACAGAAAGCAAAAGAAAATCGTATTGAAATTTTATCACCTACATACTGCCATATTGCACACAAAGCTTGTATTAATAGTAATGTTGTGTGAAACTTGTAAATCTAAATTTCCATGACGACTGTTAGGCACAGTCATTTTCACGGTAGGTCATTTGAAACAAGTTTAGAAACAACATTGTAAGCTCGAAAAAGTAATAAGAGCATTTGTAGCACACACTTTATTCTGTCAATAAGAATAATAATAAGTTTTTTGGTGAGTCAATGGTAAGGTAAGTCAGTGACGTTTTAACAGTTGGTGTGAACATGTTAATATACATACTAAAAATTTTGTAATCTAGTTGCATAAGCCTTTTAAGCAGGTAAGCGTAATGCAAAAAATTGCCTTTTCTTCCCCTTTAAAAAACATGACAGCACTAATGCACCAATAATAAACATGCAATATTTTGAAAGACGTACAAAACTATGAATAATTTGATTGGCAGAATAATAAAGACACAAATGTAAGCTTCATGAAATAACAACTGAACCTTGAAAAATGATGTATGAACCTTGAAAAATGACATATTTACAAGTACAGAATGATAAAATATATAGAAAATCGGTATCAGTACAAGTGAAGGACTGATAAAAATGTATGTACAAGCATGATGAAAGTACAAGCATAGATGATGGAAATGTAAGAGCAAGAATGATTTTTTTTCAGATTCCAACTGGAACAAGAACTACGGTGTGAGCATGGCACAATGTGTACAGTATACTCTCACTGGTAAGCCAGAATCAATGACTGGGCCTACTAAGAGTGTTTGATGATTGCAGCAAGACTGATTCTAGCTGTTGCTAAAGACAATCATCAAAGATTAGACAAAATGTCCACAATATATATTTCACAAATAGCAAAAACTGCAAGTACAGAATATAGGCGCATGTTTCTGAGTGAGTGTATCACATTTTACTGGTAGCAATAAACATATGACAGGGCTACAAAGCCTTTGCATTACAGAAAAAATGATATAACGTATGTTCAAAACTCAAGCCATTATTATTCTGCAATGGAAAAGCAAATGGACATTAACAAATTGCAATAAAAATCTGCAAAGAAAAATTCACAAGAAACTAATTTGAACCTGTGCGAATACTGTGAAGACTTCTGCTATGCCACCATTACTTATCCATATTTTACCACCATTCAGCACATAATGTTTTCCATCTTTTGAAAGAACTGCTCTCGTTTTGATAGACTAGAAAGAAAAAAAGAAAAAAATTAAAGTGCTAAAAAGATTTCTTTCTACCAGTTCAAAAATAGTTCAAACCTTATTCTGAACTGCGATATTTTCACCTTTTCTACAAACACTAACACTTTAAAACAGCATAATTTATATTTACTTTGTGGAATTTAGCAAGAAACAGTGTTCTATTAAGTTCATAAACAAAGGTCTTGCTGACTGCATTTGGGAATAAATATTTGCAAAGGAGCATTTTAGACAATACTAACATAAAAAATTTAGTAAGATTAGTATTGGACTAAATTTGACTTGGCAGTGGGGCAATCTCTAGAACAGCCTTATGGTATGCGTCTACTGAGTCCTGTCAACCATTTAACTAGCTTGAATAACTGTAATTACTGACTAATTTATAAAATTATTTATCTAAGTATATTTGCTTAATTAATAATGAACTAATAAAAATAAATTCCACATATCTCACGAATACTATATCTGAATTGGAACACTACGATTATACTACAATGAACTTTTATTTTCAGCACTTTTGTAACAAAAATACGCAAAGAGCACTTAAGTAACGCACTGTACTAAGGCAGTAAACAGAGGAGCACCCTGCCAAAAAATGAAACTGTAGTGGCCGCTACATAATTTTTCCTTTGCACTCCAGATCAGTGGGCTTCTCACACCTTCAAATCAAATCAAATCAATTTAATTCACCCCAGCAAAACATAAATTATACAAATGATCAAACAAGATGTTTGGATTTACACAGGAGTCGATCCTAACCTGGAAGCAGGGTGAGCGGAGGACACCAATAGGTGTCTTCAATACAGTATAAACAGCTTCTAATCAAAAAAATCCCACGATTGAGAAAGGATAATAAAAACAAGATGTTTCAAACTAGTTCTATGGTTTGTCTTTGGAAGAAAGAAAAAAGTTTCTGCTGTCTCACTCTAAGATCAGTGACAGTGGCCAGTGATTTGACACTTTTTTGTTTTCCCTTGTGGCTTTAATTTGTCGCTCTGTGATTTTTCTACATGACTATCTCTTTTTTAAATGTGATATTTCATGTGTTTATATAAAAAAACCTCCTTAAAAATTAGTATTAGTTATTCAATGTGATCTTTTCTCCTTTTCGTTTTCCTTTTTTCTTTTACCTGAAGATAAATTATAGCAGTAAGCTGAAATGTCATGCTTTTTCTGTAACTGGCCATATTCATGTCATTAAGAATTACATTTGCATTATAAATGGTTTCTTTACTAACCGTACCGATGCATCAGAGCCACTGGATGGTTCAGTGAGGCAAAATGCAGCTATCTGTTCACCACTTGCAAGTTTAGGCAGATATTTTTGCTTTTGCTCTGGTGTGCCGTATAGCAAAATTCCTTTAAACCCAATAGACTGGTGAGCACCCAGAGTTATGCCAATGCCTGTAAGACACAGTAAACAATTTTTATGTCAAATCCATTCCAGGTACATGTTAAACAATGTATTTACTTTCATTTTTTATACAGACTGTATAAACTGTATAATTTTTAAACAGAAAACACAATTTAAAGTAACTTTGCTGCTTTGAAGACTACTTGTTAAATATAAATTATTTAACAACTTTTTTTTGGATGGCTTTAGAATGGTTGACATGGAGATAATGTATACAGAGGATTGGGCAACCAAGCTTATAACAGCTTCAAAGTACCTGAATGTGAATAATTTTTTTGGACTGGTGAGTGACCTTGGGCTTGAGTGGGTCAGTTGAATCAGAAGTCAATCTTGTTGAAGGCCAGATCATGAACAATAAATGGTGCAGAGATTTGGTGCATGGTGGTAAACTGGTTACTTCAGGTGAGTGGGTGGAGGTGACTACATGAAACATAAAATATAGAATTCTAGGCCAGCTTCGGTAACCACTTACAAAATGCAGCCAGCTCATAATTTATCTTTTACAAAAATAAAGGTGATACCCATACACTACTATGCACTAGATGTATATGTCATCGGCAGTAACCTTGGGTTAAAGAGCCAAGGTCACTGATTAAGTGATATATTTACAATCTAGAATTCGATAAACTGAAAAGTCCACCACCACTGCACCAGCAATTACGACCTTGACAGATAATTATGCTAATCGAACCAAAAATGATCGGAGGTTAAAATGATCAGAGCACAAAAAATGGGAAAAATAGATAATAGTACTTGCCAAAATCATAAGCACCAACAATTTCTACAAGACGTGCATATTGGGTATTTGTCAAACCCAGGCCATTTAATTCCTGCGGAACCTGCAGAATATTGGTACATGTAAATAAAAGTAAGTAAATTTAAGTAAAAAATTAAAATTTGATAAAAAATGCAGGAGTAATATTACTTCGATACATATTTTGCTCATTAGAAGTTAGACAATGAAAGCATTCACTAAATTGCTTCAATCAAATTCAAGCATTGTGTTCATTGTACAAAATTCATTCTTTTAAAGGTCCACTGACACCCTGGTAGACACTTGCTGTCAAAATTCACTATTGACTAGCCTGACACAAAAAAGCAGCTTTATTGTTTTATAAACTTGCGTGTTTCGGTTTGGTTAGCATTGAAACATTTTAAATTTAGCGCCGCACAGACATCTTGCGAAAGACGAAAAATCCTGGAAGAAAGCGGAAGTGACATCACGTTAGGAACGACACTGCACATGTGTGACTCTTGCTGTATTTACATGTTGGCAAAATCAAGCAATACGCCGGTAATAAAGAGACTGGTGTTAAGCTCAAATCATAGGTTTGTCCACACTTACTTGAATGCACTATATTTTATAGATGAAAAAAATATTAATAACGAAGTACAACGTGTAAAAGTTTTAGCATTACAACATTGGTATTTCATTTCACACTGTGCTGCTTTCTTGTTCATTTTCTGATCACTTCTGTTTTATAAATGTCTCACTAGCAAGGTATCTTTTGCTCGACGTCCTGTTCAGAAAGTGCTTCTAACAAACACTGATCGCTTTTACGTTTTTCTGCACACAAAATTGTAAAAATTACAGCGGATTCATAGGTACAATTAAGAGAAAACAACTAGGGACAAATAAGGCACTAATGACAGGTGATTCTGTTTCCTGGGCTTTAGCGACGTTTTCAGCCTGTGCAGACCGGGCATACTGTCTGACTGCGCAATAGAAAACGGAAAACTAAGAAATGGCTTTCAGGCAAAATTTTTTTAACTCACTAAGGTAGTGCTCCCTACATTTTTAGATACTTGGGAAAACCTTTGTGGCATTTTTTCCAATGTGCAAATAAGGTTTCAGAGAAAAAAATCTTTTAATATTTAAGTAAAAAAATGTATCTACCTTGATCTAGGTAAGTTTTGCAGGTATGGAGGACATGGCATAAGTAATTACATAATTGAGTTACGTTTAAAGTTTTCTTGAAATGGCTAAACTGATAAATAGTTGCAAAAATCTACTTAAACCAAGTCATGACTGAAAGTTTTCCATTAGCAAAGATATAACAAAATTTTAGTTTTCTAGAACAAATAGCACACATAAAAGATAGCATATATTAAGCAAATTGTGTTACAAATTCACAATACCTGCAGTCCAAATGCACCAAGTTCTCCGAGACCTTTCAAAATATCATCAGGAATTTTTTCTATTGCATCATTCTTATCAGCGTCATTGATTTCCTACCAAAACATTTACATTTAACAAAATGTTTGTGGTATCGGAAAACGGCGGAAATTAATGTAAATGCTGTTACAGAATTCTATTATGCAAAATTCATGCAACTGTCATTAGTCATAATATTAAAATTTGTTGCTATTACAAAAGAAAATTTAAAAAAATGCGATATTTTAGAAATTTTAATAACAAATTCTACAATACAAGTACTGAAATACAAAAGAAATGATATATCAAAACTGAATTTTGGTTTAAACACTCACCGTGAAAAATTTTTCAGTCGGATCTATAAGCATTTCTAATGTTTGTTTTTGGTCATCATTTAGTACTAAAAAGTAAAGGAAGGTATGAACAGTTTTCATTCATACAATAGCTAACATAATAACATATTTAACTATACGTTAATGCTTCTTTTTTTACTACAACGTACGTACATGCCCTGATTTAGGGCAACTAAAAATAAAAAATTATACAAACTAGTCTCATTACCTTCAGGATATGGGAACACTTGAGCTGCTTGAATTTGCCCACGAAACAAACTCATTGCAAATGATTTGGAACCCTACAAAATACAACTGTGCATAAATTCCTATGTTAGTCAAATAAATATATTGATATTGCACTAAGATTTTCTTTTTTTCTCTCTCCTTCCACCCCCTCTCTCACTCTCTCTCTCTCTCTCCAGTTCAGCAATCCATGGCATGGCCAAACTAAATGGTTGTAGCAGTATCAGGGTCTACTGTTATCAGGGAATCAGGGACAATCCTGTAACATGAATCACTGGTTAAAAGCCTGTTTAAATCATCAATAAAGTATATACCTGATCCTGTCTTGCAGGTGCATTATCAGCTAGTAGCCTACTAGGTTGACAGCAAAGTTTGAGCAACACCCTGGGAAAAACAAATATGGATGTTCATATACTAAATAATTTCAATAATTAAAAACCAAACAAAATTTACATGTACAACATGATAAATTTTGATAAATTTGGACAAAAAAATCTATTTGGCATTTACCATACGACATTGTCACCTGTGATTACAGCACATTTTAACAATACAAATCTAGACATACAGTGCAAATAAATGGAGCTAAACATATGCAACAGCTTTTATTTTGCACTACTTATATAATAATATATTGCTTCATTAAATAAAAATGAAGCAAGACAAGCATACTAACTTAATATGTCCTATCCATCAACAACTGTGCTTTACTAGGGGTTGACAGGAAATCAAAAGTAGGCCCATGTCACACAGAGAAAGGCGTAAAGAGGAAGTTTAATATATAATGCGTAAGCCATAAGGCATCTTCCATCGTCCGTAAGACATTTGACGTAACCTGCGATATGTTCCTTGCTCTGTGTAAACAGTAAAGTTGTTTCCTGTAATCGGTTTTTGGCAGAAAGCTTGAATTAATAATTTCTTATGGTAATTTGTTAATTTAGTTGATTCAAAATGAGCCTACCACGGGATTCGGTTGTTTTGTTTTGCTTAAGCAGAAACCAATAATGCAAACCAGACCCACTTTTAGCAACAGGAAAAGTGAAGGGTAATCTGTATTTCATAACAACACAATATTTCAAATAATCAAGAAAGGTAATTAACATTTTTTCGACTACACCAGAATCTTTCATTTTACGATCCTTTTGCTACTTCTAAAAAAATCATGTCGCATCAGGTTGGACAATTAACAACAAGTCTATAACAGCTGAGGAAAGACGGTTAACTATGTTGAGATAAGAAATTATTTTGCTAGTTTTTAAGGGAATTAATTGGACCTGTGTAGTTACACAAAATAATTTAAAACAGTTTAAAGAGCATATTAAACAAAATATTTCATTATAGATGAAAAAGAAGTCTGAGATCATTCATTGCGCTAAGCCATGAAGTATACTAATAAAACTTACTGCAACAATGTTTATTGGCAACTTAGTACAGTAGACAGAAATCACACACACAGATGTATAAACAATGTTTCCTGGGGTTATAGTACAAGAAGCTTCACTGTGGCATACACATTTAAGGCCGGAAATGTTCTGTTTCATGGTAATGTGTAGTTCTAGATATACACTTAATACGAGTATATAGAATGGCTTGTTATCACGCCGTTGTATTAATTTCATGAATACTGTATTTAAGTAATTTTACTCATTACAGAATAACAGATTACTTTTCTAATTCAAAAAATGTGTTTCATTATATAAATCATAATAATCTGCACATATCTAACTGCAGTATTGTGTTGTGTTTATATCTAACTGCAGTAACTTAAATGCTGTGTTTAAAACATTAATTTTCAATGTTCATAATACCATTATGTTACGAGTTCTTATGACATAAATGAACTGTGTAACGTAAAAAGCTCAAAAACGCTAATCATTATGTTAGCGATAAACAAAAATGCCTTATTGCAAATAAAATTACTGAACAATTTCATTTCCCAATAAGGCACCTTAAGAACTGTCCAGTATGGTTTGTGAGAAGCCTACGGCAGATTATGGCTGACAGTAGTAGCCCGCAGTAGGCGGAAGATGGCAAAGGCTTTATTTCTGTGACAGATACCATTGATCAGCACATATTCATTTTTTATGACGCCAATTTTTCTCCTCACCACTTATGCCTTAAGGATTATGTCCAGCTCTCTGTGACACCGACCTTTATGACATCCATCCTAAACAAATCTGATAGCAGAGGCGTAGCAAGCTAGGGGCGACAGTGGGCAATCGCCCCCTGGCACAAGGGCAAGAGGGCGCAAAATTGTTCTAGAGTTCAATGACTGTTAATTATTAACTACTAGTCCAACATTAACAAAACAATTAACAAAACTTTTCAATTAACAATTGCCTAGTCAGAGATCACCGTTGCTGACATAATTACAGCCTAGAAAAAAGCTTACGTTATTATTTAACAGCGTGTGTAGGGTGTCATGTGGCTCAGCAGATCGATAATTTTGGGAGAAACAGTGGCATTATTCTCTAAATGCCATTTGTATTATTGTAAAAACATGTAGCGTTCTGTAGTGGTTGTCATAATATTTGCATGTTTTAATGCTGGAGCTGAATGTTTAAGGACTTTCGCATTATGAGCAACTTATGCACAGAAAAGAGTTATTCTGGTGCAGTATTGCAAATGAAAGTCAGGGTGATTCCTAGAAAAATACTGTTTATATTTATGCCATCATGTCCAAAAAGGAAAGTCGGGCTCAGGGACACAAAAAAATGTGCACAATTTGTGGCTTCCCACCACGAAACAAATATCAAAACATTAAAACGCTAGGCCATAAGAAGTTTTTTGGCCACAAGCTACCACAAGGGATACTACAGGGCTACCACAAGCACTTACTATACTACTGCCTCATAGTTTCTACTTACCGAGAGTGTCTATGCATTGTAAAAGAGCACGGTGCGCGAAACAATGTAGAAGAAGGAACTAATCTCACAAAATTCTTTGTAGACGGCATAGCAGCACTAATGAATTCAACTAAGTATAAGCTGTCCAGGAAAATTAATAAAAAATCTGAAAAATGCAAAAAATATTTTGAGATTTAACAATACATCACTAACGATATTAATACAGTGTGAAAAAGAGTCATAAAACTTGCCTGCTGACACTTGACAATTAATGAAGTGCTTCTAAATAAGGAATTACAGTTCAAGTTAATTACCATCTGTAGTCAGCACACAGTTTGTATGCCTGCACGCCCAGGTATTTCAGCGCTTTTGTTACTTCTGCATTCCGGTTTAAAAACAGTTTCATTTCTTACTATTCTGCTGGCAAGGACAAGCATTTTAATCTCAAAAGACGAACAGTTTAAGCATAAAAATTCACATTATACAAAATTTCTTCATCAAAAGCAAAGCAGAAGGAGCATTTTACATTGCATTGCAATATTTTACACTAAGCATCTCTGACCTAAATCATTCACATATCAGTTTGGCAGCAGTTTAATCAAAGCTTGACAAAAGCCTTCAAGTTCAAAACAGCAGGAGTAATATCGTGCTTTTCTGCGCTCTTGCACCTTCTAGTTTTTTAAACTTTCTTCAAGGCTATTTTATCCATCTCAGCCAATTCATAACTTTAATTTAAATATAAACTCTGATCCAATTTGGGCAAGTTTTGTTTTACGACAAGTAAATTACCCAAAAATTGTACTGTATTTGGCCTCCTAGCTATTTTGTAGCCTATAATAACAACTAGTGCACATTGACCATTCTAACTTAAAGTTGAAGCATGGCATGTATAATCTGCTCATATCTCAAAGAACAGAGGAAATGGATCTTGGAACCACTGTTACAAACAACCTAAAGCCAGCAATGCATATACATGTAGTACCAAAGGTCAAAAAAGTAAATTCAATGCTAGGCATGATCAGCAGAAGCTTTGTTCCCATGTGATAAGGAGATTATACCAAAGAGACATCCAAAGTTCAACCAATGAGTAGTATATAGTTCCCCATCCACATTACATTAAAGACATTGAATAATAAGTACTTTTGCAATGCAATAAACTACAAGTCTAATTAAAGCCACTTCTGTCTTAGAAAACAGAACGTGCACAAAAACAGGCTAAGGTGTTAAAATATTACATAGAGTTCATAAAGTATTAAAAAAGAAAGATGGCAAAATAGACTACACAGCTCCAGCAAGCATTAGTGAAAATCTTCAAAAGGCAAATAATGTGCCTCAGGTATCCTAGCTTGAAGACTGAAGAACTCTGAATGACCAAAGCTTCGCATTCCCCATTAGTACTCATCCCCCATCCCTCATTTGAGTTTGACACCAAAATGATGCCGAATTAAACCATTTACCATATTGCCAACGAATTCAAAGGAAATGCAAACTTTAAAAATGAGTAGAGTGCAGAACTGATGACAGTAACAGTGACATCTATTTAATCCTGAATGTATTGTACGTTTTGAGACATACAATACGTACGTACATAGACATAGTATGTACATAGACGCAGAAAAGGCTATCTCATTTTACTGCTGAAACTTTCTAGCATTTTTCTCAAATATTAAAATAAACTTAACTTCAAGAAAGACTCGGCTTTTCTATTAAAACAACAGACTGTTATTATGCAAATAATGCCTCCTAGTACTTTACTTATGTATTTTCAAGTACCCGGAATGACCATGCCATATTTCACACTCTCACTAAAAAAGAACAGATAAATTTTTGTAAGCCTTGGATTACTCCTGGCATTCTCACTTCTATTCGCACGAGAATAAAACTTTATAAAACACATAAGTTATCATAATCTACACACAAGAGGAGTTACTACAAATTGTATTCAAATAAACTCAACCATATTAAACAAAACTCAAAGAAGAAACACTATGACTATGCTTATTTATGCTAAACAAAAATAATACTAAAAAGACCTGGAGTACCATCAGCATTGTGCTGAAGCTCAAAAAATATATCTTACCCACGCAGTTAGATTTCAATTGTAATACTGTCACTAATTCTCTTGGCATTGCTAACTGTTTTAACAATTTTTTTCAGTCGGTAGGTCAAAACATGGCAAAAAATATTGCACCTTCCAATACAAATTTAAATTGTACCTATCTCCCCTTCCAACAAATCAATTTTTCTAGACCCTGTTACAGAATATGAGATTAAAGCAGCCCTCTCTAAACTAAATGAAGGCAAATCACCAGGCCCGGAAAACATATCAGTTAAATTTTATAAGCTGTCTGCTGATGTTATAGCACCTATATTAGTTTGTCTGATCAATAACTCAATAATTCAAGGTATTTCTGTTTACTTCAAGGTACAGCAGAATTTGCTAAAAATATTCTTCACTGTTTAGATAAAAAATCAATAGTATGTAGCATATTCTTAGACCTGTTGAATGCATTCGGCACTGTTCAACATGACATATTACTACATAAATTAGATAACTACGGTGTCAGAGGTCAAGCCTTACAATTACATAAGTCATATTTAAACAATCTCCAACAATTCACTCAAATTCAACAAACTAGGTCGTATCTAGCAAAAATCAATTGTGGGGTGCCACAAGAGTCATCTATCCTCAGTCCTCTCTTCTTTTTGATATACATAAATGACTTGAACCTAACCACACGTGAGACCAGTTTCTTTCTTCATGATATTAATGTAAAATCTTTACAAAATCGTACGAATTTTGAACAATCGAAAGTAAACAGCTGGAGGTTGCCAAACAAACTATCAGTAAATTACTGTAAAACAAAATTTATGCTAAATGGCAGGGAAATATCTCCAGATGACAGAAATGATTTTAATATTAAGCTAGGCAACTATAGATTAACACAAGAAATTTGTATCAAATACCTTGGGCTCCAAATTGACAATTATTTAACATGGCGATCACATATTAAAACCATTACAACAAAATTGAGTAAAACAGCTGGTATATTTGCCAAGCTGCATTACTGTATAAATACTCTTATATTAATAATGATTTACTATGCCCTTGCATACCCTTATTTGCAATATTGTGTGTTGACGTGGAGAAAAACCAAGCAGTATATTTTACAGCCATTGAAAACAGAGTAAAATAAAATTGTTAAATTGATCCCTTTTAGTAATTTTCATGCTCATGCTACACCTTCATATATTCAGCTTAAACTTTTAAAATTGGAAGATATTTACATTTTAGAATTGTTCAAACTCATAGAAATTATTTTATTAAAATAAGCAATATTCATTCCTTCTGTTTGATGGCGGTACAATTCTCATTACAGCCTAAATAGCCTTCATAGTGGGTGTGGTGTGTGTGTACAGCATGCAAAAGTAAATTTATCTATTTCCTAAAATTTAAAATTGTTTATAATAATATACAGTTATCCTGTAGCTAAATAGGCAAACGGTAAGTTTACATGCACCTTTATAGCTTGCTACTATTAATTTTATTATGTTTTTATAGGGGCATTCTCAATTTTAAGTATTAAATGTTTTTTACGATCTCTGAACTACTTCGTTAAATTTTTATACTGTATCACAGAAATTATTTCTGTACACTGTACAACTACAGTATACTATAAAGTATAATATTAGAATAAAGGCAATATGTACAGGGCTGTATGGTCGTATGTTAGAATGCCCTCGCATTCTTTTGTTGTGTCTTGATGTAATACCAAGGCAATACTGTCTATGCGTGCGAAATAAAATGATACTTTGTACACTAGGCTTACCTCTTCAATTTTGCATCTAACGATCTAAATTATAAATTCAGGAAATTTGGCTTTGTTATTAGTTTCTAAGTCTACTACTACTAATTGCCTAGTAATTATAATTTTATAAACACTAATACGAGCAAAGCAACAGTTTGCTCAATGAACTTCGACCTAGTTTTCTATGAGTACAACCAGAAATCTTTTTTTACATGATTTCACTAGTTAAGTTAGTTGAACGATTTCTGCTACTGCTGACAGTGACAGATAACCTGCCCAATGTCTGCAATAGACGTGATGGGCGTATGATGATGATGATGATCAAACGTTGAGAGCAGGATGCCCAGCCATATAAGCAGGCGAGCATTTAAGACAAAATACTTTAATTGTCAGTGGCTTGTCAGCGCCACTTCCGTTGCTATAGAACCAGCTAAAAAAACCTGCAGGAGGACAAATGTTAACATATTTAGATTTTGCACAGAAAGATTTAAACACTTCAGCATTGATCCTTAGAAATAAATCCACTTGGGGCATTGCAGCCTGTAGGGAGTCCTGGCATAGAGAGGTGAGCAGAATCATGTCAATGCCAATCAGGGCAATGTTAGAATATAACAGGTTTTATAAAAATGAAGTGTACATAATTTTTTTGTGACATAGAAAAGTGTTTTGATAAGTTATGGTTGAAAGATGCATTGGCAGAATTATAGAGGATGGGCATATCACCAGGAGAAATTTTTATGATATATAAACTAAATGAAATTGCAGAAATAGTTATAGAAACACCATTGGGTAAAACATACCAGATAGAAATAAATGAAATAGTCCGACAGGGAACAGTGCTGGGACCATTACTATATTGTGCTGCAATAAACCGGATTAATGAGATGGTGATAACAGGGACTGTAATGGGCAGGAATATACATGTGGGTAGGTTATTATTCATTGACGATATTGTCGGAATAGGACAAAAAACTATAATCAAACAGATGATTAAAAACTGTCAAGAAATTGAAAGAACCAAAAGATTATCTTTCAATATTGAGAAAACACAATATATGAGAACTAACATGACACGAAAGAAAAGGATTCCAGAATTATGTGAGTCACTAAGTAACGGAGAAATTAAGGAAGCAGAGGAATACCAATATTTGGGAGATTGGAGTTATGAAACAATGTTGGGAAAAATAAAATGATAATTAGTTACATCAATACAATAGGAGGTGAGCTGAAAGTGGGAGATTCCTCAATAGGGGTAAAACTAATGCTGCACGAGCTTCTTTCAATGAGTGCAGTGCTAAATAGTTCTGAGACATGGTCAAATTTGACAACAACTGATTGGGAGAAATTAGAAATGATTCAAGCAAATGCTTTAAAAACATTATTTAATCTTAGTGAATCAATGCCATATTGGGGATTAGTAACTGAAATAGGCATATGGCCTCTAAAACATAAAGTAAATTATAGGAGATTGATGTTCTATTGGAATTTACTGATTAGTAAACCAAAGAGATTAGCATCAGAGGTACTCGAAATGCAAATAAACAGTGCACATAAAAGGTCATGGTATAATGAAGGAGTTGCAAAAAAGATGCCATAGATGCTAATAAAGAAAAAAGTCTGAATGGAAGAAAGAAATAAAGAATAAGATTGAATGTTGTATAAAGAATGAATGTGCAGAAAAATGCAGGAGCAGCACTAAATTAAGATTTTTAAGGCATACCGAGTGGAATTGACAAAATTACATAGACACATGCAAGCCAGAAGAGGTTAAAGATATATTGAAAATAAGACTGAATATGTTTAACGTTAAAGGGAACTACAAGAAAGAGTTTAAGGATCAGTTATTACGCCCAGTGTGTGAGGAAGATGATGACACTACTGAACATATGCTTAGATGTTACAGATATGGAGAATGGAAAAAAATTTTGAACTCAGATGTATTAATGAACAGTGAAAAGGAAGGATTGCTAGAAATTGGAAATCTAGTGAACGAATGTATGGAATACAGGATAAAGACAAATAAAGACATTAAACTTGGAAAAGACAACTAAAAGATCAGCGTTATAAAAGAATAGACTTTGCACCCTATAAAGGTGCCCGCCTCTGATAGGTGGAGAGAGTCGAGTATTGCAATCGCAATCGCAATGTCCCTGGACGTATGATTCATTGATGATGATGATGATGATGGTCAAACGTTGAATTTATAATTTAGATCATTAGTGCAAAATTGAAAAGATAAGCCTAGTGTACAAAGTATAAGAATCATTTTATTTCGCACGCATAGATAGTATTGGTATTACATCAAGATACAACAAAAATTAGAATATTCTCAGCCTTAGTTGAAACTGTATTTCTGTATAACTCTGAGCTCTGGACATTAAAAGCAAATCATAAAGCTGAAATGGATGCGTTTCAAAAGCAAAATTAAAGAAACATTTAGGATATCAGACGGCCAAAGGAAATCTCAAACAAAGATATATATGAAAAAATAAAAGAACAACCTATGACAAGAAAAATAAAAAGATGCTGTTTAAGATGGATTGAACATATGCTTACACAACCTGATTATATTCCAGTGAAGATAGCTTTTCACCAAGCCATAGAACCAGCTTAAAAACCTGCAAGAGGACAAATGTTAACATATTTAGATTTTGCACAGAAAGGTTTAAACACTTCAGCATTGATCCTTAGGAATAAATACACTTGGGGCTTTGCAGCGAGCAGGGAATCCTGGCATAGGGAGGTGAACAGAAATCCCTAGACGTATGTTTCATTGGATGATGATGAACATCTCAAACATACCAGATCGCATGTTTTGATAAGTGTAATAATAACTTAGATGAAATTGTGCAATATTAGTAATAATTTTCAGTTGTTACTAAAAAAACAATGAAGTTAACAGCGTCCTAGCAAATGCGGATGCCTTGTATCATGATTGGGCTAATTATTATAAGTAGCTCAAGTAGGCCTACGTAAATAAACTGTAATCATTATGGATGCAGCATCATCATCTCTGAGATGCTGCTCAATCAGGTGGACCACTTTCCTTATCTGAGAATTCTGCTCTCCGACAAATGCACTTCCAAAAAGTGTGTGGAGTATCGAATTTAAAAGCTGTGGCATATTGGATTGGAGCAACTCTTCTGGCCTTTGGGAAATTTAGGAAATTAGTCTTTAAGAGCAAAGATGTTAAGCCAAAAATAAATCTCATGGTCTATCAGGCTGTCATCAACCTTGCAATGTGGCTGAAGAAATTGTATCATTATTATTGTAGTATGAAAAACCTTGAATCTTTTCATTGGCAAAACCTTCCCTCCATTGCCAACATTGCCATCTCGAAAGAGCAAACACTCCACAATCATGAGACTGTCTTCATTGATCATAACATGTCATAATAAGGCAGGAGACCTCTAAACCGGGCTTCCTCATCAAATTCTTTTCATGTAACTCACAGCTGGCAAAGGACTATTAGAATGTCCTCTTTGCTACAAAGACGAATTCTGACATTTCTGACATGTTACAATGACCAGTTAAAATACACTCTCAAAACTATGAAAACATTCAAATGTCAATCCCATTAGCTCTCCAATTGAAGTCAGGAAATTCACAACAGAACCAACTATTTTGAAACCAAAAAGGGAGAGAAATAAAGTGGTAACAGAGCAAGTTTCAGCAAGCTCAACTGCACACCCAAAAAGTGCCTATTGCCGAATGTTGTCTGTGTCACTATATGTTTCATACAAGAATTCTTTTCTTGACTGATCAATGGCACCACCACAGAAGAAGAACAACACTAGAACTTACATTCTTGAACACAGTAAAAAGCAAACAAATGATATATATATATATACTGCACAAATTTTTATGTTGTGTTTTAGAAATTTGTAGCCTCAGCTATGCATTTGAGAGTTATAAAGGGAGAAAGTTACTTGTTCAGTAAATTTCCTTAAAGGTGCACCCGCTTATCTGTGTTATGCTAGATAGGCTTGGGGGCTGCAGTCATGAAATGTGCAATGCAGTCAGTGCAAGAATATTAACATCTTTTACTCTAAAAACATAATTCTTGACAATTTGAAAAAAAGTATAGTCTGAGCTTCAAACAGGCAGATTTGACTACACAGATGTATGTAGGTGAAAGTACGTAATATAAGTTTTATGGCATTGTATTTACACCACATGACATTTATGACTGATTCTGGTGATTTATTGTATTTCTTTTTTTAGCAACTTATTTTACGAGCTGCAGCTGCAAAAGATATGTATTTTATGATTTTGCGATTTATTTCAATGTTAGATTCATTAGTTAAAACAAATTTGGATAAATTGTAGATGTTTTAAATGTAAGCTAGCTTAAGAAAGCAGTTATAGCTATGCAATCATAACATAGGCATGTGTACGCTTTTGCTATTCAGCAGGATTGTGTGAAAACTGATTAAATATGTTGTGCTGTGAGTGCATGCTATTAAAAGTGTTTGTACCTATAGTCAAGTATTAACAAGTATGCCATTGAGTTTGGTTTATGTCAATACATATTCGTATAGAATAAGAAACAATGAGCAACATTATTTGAAAACTAGTCTAACAAACATTTCTTGTGTAAATATGATTAAGTAAATACTTTCTAAAGGTAATATGATTCGACAAAATACATGATTGAATGATGTAAGTAAAATTAATGTGTTTTCTTGGTGTGTCACGTAGGTAATGCAGTTTGTGCTTCTTCATTTAGAATAATGTTTTTCAGGTATAGTTATACAATAGCTAGATTATATAATAATTATGCTTACCTGTATATTGAATTCTTAACTGACTGTAGTGCAAAACTTGATTGTTAATGCATCTCTTCAATTTTCATGAATTTACATGGTTCGTAACATTAGCACTGCACCATAATGGTTCATTATTGGACCTTTTGCTCTTTCATGATCTGATAAAGGTGACGAGAGTTTATTAGTTTTGTTTGATCTAGTACTCTTAGAATGTATGTTAAATACCTAAATGTATTTACCTATATGATTAAACAAACTGGCAAACTCGTACATAATTTCAGTTTTTCTGGTGTTGAACAATGTTAGTTACATTTTATTTGCACTTTTTGTCGTTTGTTTGTCATTTCATTAAGTTGAATGGTTAATGAACTTTTCAATGAGGTTAGCCTTGGCCCCATTAATTTAAAGTAATACATTTCTACAAGTAACACTCAAAAAAATTTAGTGACGAATACTTTGTAATTATCAGTAAAAGACTTTTAATGAAGTAACTAGGTTATTAGGCCAAGTTTGTTTGATTATCATTGTCATATTCATGAAACAAAACAATTTTCTTTAATTTTATTCTTTACAGTTTTAAAAGTTTGTACTATGACAAAGTGACATGCCACTGTTAGATCATGTCCCAGTCAGATAGTTTTCACCCTCTACGCAATATTCACTTCTTAACATGGGACGAGGCTGACACAGAAGGGGAGGTACGTACATTCTTAGCATGGTGATGACAATGATGGTGCCACCCTCCCCTACTTGCATAACACTTAGCAGTCAAGATTCAAAGTATAATCTGTATACATATGATGATGATGATGATGACAATGATGATGCCACCCTCCCTACCCTACCCTACCCTACTTGCATATCTCTTTAAAGTAGACCTCACTTGATTTCCACCTTAAAGAAGCTGGAGCCTTGCTAGTATTTTTTTATTTCTGTAAGTTATTTATGTTGCTGTTGCTTATTATAATTTGATGCATATTTTTTACTTGGTTAATATTGCAGCACATATACTAATCTTACAGAATTTTTTCATATAGTTGAAGCCATTTTTGCAAATACCATGTCATACCTCGAGTAGTGCTGTTCTGCGATATGTACAGGAGACATGGCGTTTAACCCCACCTGCTATTATTCTTAGCGTTATCTCTACATCACGGGATATTAAACGCTGGAAAGATCAAAAAGTACGCGAAGACTTTCAACAAGGAGTTATCAAGGTAAGATTGAATGCAAAAGCTTATGAAATATTGTAGTGCGTTAGAAAAATTTTCATTTATCATGAGCATTTATTGTGCTTTGATAAAATTTCAAAGATTGAGGGAACCGTGAATTTTGTTCAGCTCATATTTAGTTTTATTTCAAAGGTTGATTGTTATGGCCTAAATTCATTTTCTTTAATAGGTGGCATAAAAGTAATGCATTTTGTTTTGCTCCACATACCTGTAACTGTGTTAATAAAGTGGTACTGTTATTCCTAGTTTTGTGGTAATGTAGTGTATTTTATTAGTAGGAAGTACCATTACTTATATTACTGTCAATATTATCCTCAAATTGCACACCTGTCAGTCCTGCTGCTCCTATAACAAAATTGAATGCCACCTAAAAATAATTCAAATTTGATACATCATTGGTTTGTATTTTTTATAAATGTGAAACATTTTATGTAAAGGCAGCTAATACTACTGAGTGTTGGATCATAACAAATGGGTTCAATAGAGGAGTGTCTAAGATTATTGGTGATGCTGTTAAAGAAGAGAAGCTCAGACGTGCAGCAGCACATTCGTACCAGACATATGCTAAGGTAAATGGTAATGGTGCACTTCGATTTGCATTTGAGATGTTGATGTGATAGTTAATTCATTCATCTTGTTGTTATAACATATCTTAGGCCATAGCTAATCACATGCACAGTAACTTTGTAAATTGCAAAAAGTACGGTGTAATTTATGCTAACTATGTTTTTTTGCAGGTGGGATTTCAGAAATCTTCAGCCTATCATGTGATGCCCAAGCTGGTTGTCGTTGGACTTGCAGAAAGTTCTTTGCTGATTCATAAGGACAGTTTAATGAGCAACACGGATGACGGAGAACACTTTTCTAAACTACAGGTAAACATTGGAGGATTAAACCACTGAGCTGTTGCATCTTGGTGTAATTAAAACCTTATTTTTTATTTGTGTTTTTGTGCCGTGTTGTTTTTCTGTGTCATGGAAAACAGCTACTTTTAAACCGTGTTTTTTAGAATATTGATCATTGATTAGAATATTGATTAGAGTATTGGACTATAATATCTGTATGATTTTCTGGTAGAGTTGTGAATTATGTGAAATGTTGTGGTCTTTAAACAATTCTTACTAATTGCAAGAGGTAAACTTTTGCGTAATCTTCCAGAAAGCAGGGATGAAAAATGGGCTGTTAAATTTTATTCTGAATGAAATTGTTTAAAGATGATTCTTATTGTTTTTAACAATAAGATACAATAAGAATTTACATTTGCTTAATTTCTTTATATTATTGTGGTGAAAAATGATTACAGAGAACCCAACATGCTTGTTTTCAGGATACAGTAGAGATAAAAAATGACGGTCTTTCCTTACCAGATGATCAACAAGAACTTAACCCGGATCATACTCATTTTATCATTGTAGATGACAAAACTCCAGATTTTTATGGTTTGATTATTTCTCTATTTCTATTTATTCTTTTAAATGCTTTTTACTGAGTTGTAAATGATGACTAGAAATACAGTAAGTCCTCTGTTGATGATGCTAATACGTTCTAGCAAAATGTGATGTTGAGCGAACCAAAACTTCCATAGAAATTAAGTAAAGGAATTGAGATGTGTTCTAGAGGCAAAAATCAGTGCTACTTAAATCATATAAACTAAACATTTTATTCATTTTTCTGCTGATTAATTTTTTTCTGTTTGCTTGAAACCACCTATCTTTCTTGCCAATATCTAGCAAGACTTGCTAGGAGTTTATAGCTGTTAAACACAATGTGTAGTGGAAGCCAGGCCCTGCATGGAGCAACCTTGAGACAATTTCATGCAGTACTAATCCGGTTTTTATAGCAACAGGTTGCAGACAAAATTCCTTGGCATAATGTTTAAACTCCATGTGCTTGGAGGCGTATAAATCGGCAAATAGATCTCACGTGATATAAACAGTTAGGAAGCAAAAATATTATAATAATTGCACTGTTTAGGTTACTAATATGTTTTTAGAACAGAATAACTCAGCTAGCAAAGTAAAAATTTGTCATCAAAATGAGACGTGCGTCTTTAAGTGAGAAAACAGTGTCAAATGTTCAACGTCGTTAAACGCGAGAACTTACTGTATTATAAAACACACAGTGACAAAAGTAAGGGAATTGATGTCTTGCCATTTTCATATTGTCCAGCAGCATAAACAACTAAATTGGTGATACAAACTACCATGGCAATTCCTGTCTCTAAAAAAAGTATGCAGTTTTTTTAAAATGTGAGCTTGCTGGAGTTGTTGGGTAGTTTCATTTGTTTGATGTCAACCTTGGATTTCATGGAGTTGGTAGTCTTTCTTAACTATTCAGTCAAGATGTGTTATGAGTAAAGTAGCCATCCTTGTGAGCTGTGAACTGAGTTTTTTATATTGTCATCAGGAAATTTGGCATATACAATATATTTATTCCTCTTCAGTAAAGGAAATAGCCAGAAGCAATTTGGTTGATGAAATTACCTAGAACAAGTATTTCTGATAGTTGCCTATCATCTTACTACCAAAGACCAATACTGCTTAACCTTATAGATAAGCACACAATATGCTATTCTTCTTCCTCTTCCAATTATCAATGTCATTTGTGTGTGCGACATTGCTGGCTTGTTGAGTAATATCTGAATGCAAACACTTAATACTCAGATTGCTCAGAATTTTGTCGAGCTGCTAGACTGTATAGTAGTCAAATTATTTAGTGAATATTTGTGTTTTTATCTAAGTTTCACTTTTGTTCGTTTGCTACGTTTATGTAATTAATATAATTTTTATAATACATAAAGGTGTATTTATTTACAGGGATGCTAGACTTTCGTTTGCGATTACATCGTTACTTAAGTTGTGCCGTGACAACGTCATCTAATTTAGACATTCGCCAGCTAATTCCACCTTCCAAAGGTGCATATGTTTTGCATATTTTTAGTCTGCTGCATTATTTGGTATTCTGTATAACAATCACTATCTTTTAACTCGCTGGTGTTTGCTTTACTTTATAAGATGATTTTATATTAATTGTTTCAGTAGTGTCCTTGTGTAGTATTCTTCCAGTTAGATAACTTTGAATGTTAAAATATAAATTATTATTCTTTTAATTATCTATCATGCAAAATGAATCTTCTTTAATTCACTTGGTTTTCTTTCTTCAACCTGCTGCTTTTATTAATATACTGTTATGAGTTGGAATTGGTTACACAAAACATGGTGAATAAACGGAGATGCATTTGCGACATTACTTCATTTTTATTGCCAGTAAACACACAATAACAAAAACAAAACATCAGGGCTGTCATCCTGAGCAGCCGACATTACTTCCACCTCAATAACAACTCCCTAACTAGGTCAAAAGCAAGTACAGAACACAGGTGAGAAGCCAACCTGACGCTTAAATTAAAATCGGCAGGCGGGTCATAACATCTCACCCCCCATAAGAAAAAAAACTGTTTTTTGTTTAGGTTTACTTTAAACAGTATCTTGATAAGGTGTCCGCTAACACATTGTCTTTACCCTTGACATGTACAATAACTAAATCATACTGTTGGAGGAACAGACTCCATCGCAATAAACGTTGATTCTTATTTCTGAATCTGTGTAAAAATGTCAATGGATTATGGTCCGTAAATACAACAGTGGGTGAGTGATTACAAGTAACATAAATCTCGAAATGTTGCATAGCCAAACTGTGTAAAGAACTTCAGCAAAGCATCAACTACTGCTGCAGTTGTCATCTCCTTTAAAGGTATAGCTTCTGGAAACCTCGTCGTCAGATCCATAATAGTAAGAAGATACTGATATCCTGACTTTGTTTTCGGCAGTGGCCCTACACAGTCAATTAGGGTTCTGCTGGATGGTTCCTCAAATATTGGAAGTGGATTAAGTGGAGCTATAGGAATTTTCTGGTTTGGTTTGCCCACCATTTGGCACACATGACAAGTTTTACAAAATTGAGAGACATCTTTTCTCAACTTTGGCCAAAAGAAGTGTTGTAAAATTTTATCCTGCGTCTTCTTAACACCTGCGTGTCCGGCTAATGGCAATTCATGGGCTATCTTCATTAGTTCTTTACGGTAACGTTGTGGTACTACAATTTGGTGGTGTACACGCCAATCTTCATCTGCTGGAGCATCTGGTGGTCTCCACTTTCTCATGAGTACTTTAGACTGCATGTAGTAGCCTTCTGAAACATTGTCAATTTCCTCTTGTGACATGACTAGTGAAAAGAGCTTGTTAAGAGAAGGATCATTTGTCTGTGCCTTAATAAGTTCCTCTTGTTTCAGAGATAATGTTGGTGAATTTTTATCCATCTGTTCGGCAAACGTGTGGCTTAAAGCCGTGGAACCACTTTGGTTCTCTCTTGGGAAGGTAGACGGTGGTGAACTATCTTTGTCATCCACTTGTTCTGAGCTGCTGTCTTCGTTAGTCTGAGCCTGTGATCTTGTTACAACACAAGCAGGAAAAATTCCAGGATGCATTTCTTCAAGAATTTCAGTTTCCGCATCCATTTTTGGCTCAGGAGTGACAATAGGTGTAGCGGTTATAACCTCATCCCCAGCAACATCATTGCCAAGTAATAGGGACACTCCATCTACTGGAATGTGAGAAACAATTCCTACTGTCACGGGACCTTTAACATAGTCCGAATTCAAGTTGATTCTGTGAAGTGGTACATCTATGTATCCTCCTTCAATACCTTGAATTAAAGCGCTAGCATTTGGATAAGAAGTTTCATCAAGAGGGATTACACCCTGTAATAATAGTGACTGAGCAGCTCCTGTGTCTCGTAAAATTGTAACAGGTTTAATTGTGTCCACAGACGACACTGGCGACACTTCACCTGACGATAGAAAACTGTTATAGGTATCTTCTTTTGAAGAATTGTGGGCAAAAGCAACTGGAGAGCCGGCTCGCTGCTTTTGTCGTAAGAGAATCCGACACTCTGATTTGAGATGCCCTTTCTTGCGGCAATATGCACATGTAGGCCCATCACGTGCATAGCCTCCTCCCGATGCATCTTTATTATCTTGGTGGCGGCCTCCTTTAGAGCTTACAGTTTCTGAATGAGCAGTTTTTTCTTTTTCTAGAAATTTGAAGCAGTCTGTTTTAACATGACCTTTTTTGTTACAATAGGTGCACTGTACAGATTTAAAATTAGTTTTATTTGCTAATTCATAATCATCTGCCATAACAGACGCTTTTTGCAAAGAGTCTACCTTTTGATTCTCCAAATGCGTTTTGATCTGCATAGGGATACTGCTTTTAAAATCTTCCAATAAAACCATTTGTCTTAGTTTTTCATAAGATTCCCCAACGTTTAATGAACGACACCATCTGTCTAACATAACTTCTTTATTTCTTGCAAACTCGACATAAGTTTGATTTGACCCTTTCCGACTGTTCCTAAATCGTTGGCGATAGGCTTCTGGTACTAATTCATATGCCTTTAGCACAGCGGATTTCAATTGTTCATAATTTGAACTCTGAGTGGAGGGTAGAGAAGAGTAAATCTCCTGTGCTTTGCCTGTAAAACTGCTTTGTAACAATACAGGCCAATGAGCTTTTGGCCATTTAAGATTGTTGGCAATTTTCTCAAAGGTTAGAAAAAATGTTTCAACATCTGTTTCACTAAATTTAGGTACAAGGCGAATGTTTTTTATAACATCAAAAGTTTGGTTATTGGCTTGCTGAGCCCCCAAATTAGTGGATGCTGTTAACAATTCCAGCTCTTTCATCTTAACGTTGTACTCCCTATCTCTTTGCCTTTCTTTGTCCTGATATTCCAACCTTAATTTTTCAAGTTCCATCCTTTCACGTTCGAGTGCAATTTTTGCTAACTCAAGTTCATTCCTATCTGTTCTAGTGGGAGTATGCACAGGAATATGAGGAGATTTACTAATTACAGATTTCTCCCCTTCACGTGGTCTAGCTGTTTTCAAAATTTCTGGGTTCCCGAGAATTTCAATAATTTTTGCTTTTCCAGCACTAGTGGGCAACTCAATATTCAGGTAATCGGCCAGGGCAAGTAAATTGTCTTTTGTGAGTTTATCTAATCTGGGCAAGGTTACCAAGCCCCCTTTCCAAAACATTTCTGGGTCAAATGTCGCCATAGTTCAGTAATTAGTACAATTACTACAATATAACTTTATGAGACAAGCCTACCAACTAGCTACACAACGTACTGTACAATACTTAACTTTCAACAATACCGATTAGGCACCCCTTGGGCAAGTTATCCGTGGGGGAGCACACGTAAGCGTAACAATAGTAGTGCAATTAGCCTAGTAAAAGAAAGCGTTAGGTGATAATTAACAAGATTGCAAATTGTTCACCAAACTGCTTTAAAACAAAATCAATGAGTCCAATAAATATCATTCGTTTTTTTCCTTTACTACTGCAGTACTTGTGTGGAAATATCTCTGATCAATGCACTGCTTGTCTAGCTGGCTTCCTCACGTGATACGAGTTTCGGTGTAGCTTGTACTAATCTGTAGATATACCTGCGACGATTTGACAGTAGCCCCCGACCTATACATACACGCTTGTAGCCTCAAGGTCGTTATCCCTAGTCTAACGCAGCTACTTGGCTCAGTTCCAGCAAATACAGACGATTGTTACCCACAGTATTTTATGCAGTATTCCCGCAAAGCAGAATGAAATTTGTCTCGTTTTTACCCAGAAATTCACAAAAGCATAATCCTGAATTCGAGTATAACGTTTGTCGAAACATTATTCTCAGTTCACTTGTAGCAACAGAACTTCGTGACCTCTACACATTTCTCATGTACTTTAGAGATGCTTTATATTAGTATGAAGTTTGTATACTTCATCATGTTAGCAACGTTTCTCAGTAATTCGGAATTTTCCAATGAGCGAATATGCGAATATTTCCAGACCCTGACAGACGAACAGACAGAGACAGTTCATACTTGATATGATGATAAATCAGACGACATCAAACAGTTACTGTGTAGAAAAATGAGCCGTAACTTACAGTTTGTCCATTGTCAGCTTTATTAACCGTGGAATTAAAGATTTAGCATCAACACAAAAAAATTCATCGTGACGTTGCACAGTAATTAAAACGAAAAGCGTTCAGACGAAATTCATTGCAACTCGTCGGTTGATTCATCCCGGACGAGCCCCCACTTTGTTATGAGTTGGAATTGGTTACACAAAACATGGTGAATAAACGGAGATGCATTTGCGACATTACTTCATTTTTATTGCCAGTAAACACACAATAACAAAAACAAAACATCAGGGCTGTCATCCTGAGCAGCCGACATTACTTCCACCTCAATAACAACTCCCTAACTAGGTCAAAAGCAAGTACAGAACACAGGTGAGAAGCCAACCTGACGCTTAAATTAAAATCGGCAGGCGGGTCATAACATCACTCATTAAAAATGTTTGTTTTCTCATGTTTTTAGAACTATATATCAGGGAGGAATCGATTACTGCTGGGAGTGGGTCAGAGGTTGGTTCGGTGGCCCAGGAAGGCTGTATCACCACTCCGGTTGTTAGTATTGTGATTCAAGGTGATGTCAATGCCATCAATATCGTACTGGTTCATTTAAAACTGAGATTGCCCGTTATAGTTTTGAAAGGCACGGGTTTTGCAGCAGACTTGATTGCTTTCGCATTTGAAGAATTGCAGGAAAGGTAAAGTTAAGACATACTGCAAATTTGTAGATCTTGTTATTGATACTAATAAAATTTTATTACTTGTTAACCTGTCTGATTTTTAGTGGTTGCAAGAACTGCTGCAGCTAAACTGTTTAAACTTTAAAGTTACTTGACTAATGTGTGGAAAAGATTCTGCCATCCTGCTTTGCCTCATCATGGCACTATTCATATTCATTTGCTTAAATAAAATTTATAAATTTAACGTCATTTCCCTAAGGATTTTTATGACATACATTTCTAATTTTGCCATTGTGACTGATCTGTAGTGCTTATGTCATTAAAAATTACACCAATTATGGACTAGTTTGTTACATTAATTTGTTGAAAATTTCCTTCTCAATTTCCTTCAAACTTTGAAATTATTTGATTTTAATTAGAACAATATTTTTCATGTTATAAATGCAGACATTTTGACATTTTGTATAAACCCTGTTGGACTTTTTGACACTTGCAAGATTTCTTTATTTTTAGCACGGATCCAGAATATATTAGTTCATACGTGAAGCCCGAGTTATCTCGGCGTATCAGCAAGATGTTTCCAGCAGAGTGCGCCAGTGACAGCATTGCTAGGAAACGCTGCCGAGATCGCATTATAGAATGTTATAACCTCCGAAAACAGGTGCATTATACAATTAGTGATTATAGTCATTATATTGGTTTTGAATTTGACTTTATTGCTATGATGTTTTGTGTTGTTTTTAGTAGCTTTTGTCGTGGTGTGTAGAACTTGGATAATGTTAAGTGCCTTTCGTGTACACCTGTGCCGGACATGTGTCACTACGTGCATCAAACAACCCCTGCTGTTTTTTTTTTGTGTATATGTGCTGACATCTGAAATGTGTTCGTTAGGTAGCTGCACTACCAATGCAATAAATTTAATATTATTGTTTTTAGGGAAAACGCACTTACCTTACAGTTATTGATGTGAAATCTGCTTCGTGTGATTTAAAGAATTTGCCTGAGTACATACTTATCGCTTTGTTCAGAGGTATGTTTTGTTCTTATTGTCACTCGTAAATTTTAAAGACGTCTTTGCCATTTTAGCTGAGCATACAAATAATTTAAACATCAAAAAAAGTGTAAAAGCATTTGCTTTTGTGACATAGAAAGTAGAAATTTTGTGTGTTGCTGACATCTTGTGACAAATTTCATATTTTTTCGACATTTAGGTCGAGTTAACCTGTTTCGTTGGAATTTTTAAGATGCATAGTGTTAGGTTTCTGGGCTTCCCATAGCATTTTAATGATAGATTAACATTTCAACAATTGATTAACTAGTGTTAGGTTTTGACACTATTCATGCTATGATAGAATAGGCAACAAAGTCTGTGAAATTTGTTTAGAAATCTAACATCTGTTTTCTAAAATGGCCACTAAAGTAACTGCTCAATTTTAGGCCAGAGATTAGTATCAGGTCAACATATTGAAGTCAATATTAAATGAGAGACATTTTGACTTTTTCACATAATCATTTCTTAAGAGTGTTTTCTAACGTCAAAATGTCGAATCAGGGGCCTAAATAGTAGCTAAATGTTACAGTGTAATTAACGTCACTCGAAATTTTTGCAATATTAAATTTTTAAGACATCACTAAAAAGTTTAAAGCAACACATTTCCTGTCATGCTCGTGCAAATAGAGACACATTTGCTGATTTCACTACTTGTTGATATAGGGGAATTTATTATTATATAATTGAATATTTTCGTAGTCACTTTATTTTAGTATTAACCATTGTTGAACAGAAGTCAGTGCATTTCAGCTCAGTCACCACCGGGGCTCGAATTTTCATATCAAATGCACCGAGATCTTTCACTAACCTTAGACTGGAATTGTCCAGAATTAGCAGCAACACAGATATTCCTGAGATTTGATGGAGCTAAAGTTAAAGTGAGTCTATATTGACTTTTACTTTCCAAAATTTCGAGATTTGCAACAAGAACATTTGGCTATCAGAGATCAAACCAGCTGTTAGTTTAACATGTGTAACACCTTGATTTTAGCACTTGTGAATATTTCCTTTGTAATAGAGTTTGATTAGAGTATAAAATAAAACACTAGCAGTATATTGCAATGGGGTATTACATTTTTAAATTTTCTAAGGCCTATTATATATAACTTCCTTGCTGTAATGTTAAGTAATATTTTGAAAGCAACAGTGCATGATAGAACAGTTTTTCACGGAACACATGCCATTTTATTGTTCCTTTTCTTCCAATTTGCATTGCAAAAGACTGAATTTGTATGTATGCTGAAAAACGAGACCAAGCTCATTGTTTACGTTTGTGCTACTCAAAGATTGTGTTTCTTAAATGACGCATCTGTACATTCTTGCCTTTATTTTTGATCATCTGTATTTTTGCAGTAGCAGAAGCAGTAGCAGCAGTTTAAAGAAGGTCTCAGCTTCAAGTACAGGAGGTTTCATTTGCTGCATGTTAGAAAATATTTTTCAAGTATGAGTGTTGTAAAAATCATTAAATCCAAAAGGCAACTTATACATACAAATTATTTTTAAAGGCAAAACAGCCAGTCAAATTGTCTCCTATATTTGTATGTTTTGTCGCTTGTTTTAGATTGAAAAGCATGTGTTTGAACAAGCTGTGCTGAGGAAACATCGTGAAAAGTTTGTGGAATTGTTTCTCAACCAAAGTTTTCAAATACACCAATACCTTACCCACAAGAAGCTAGAGATGTTATTTGAGCGAGCAGAAGATCAAAACTTTTTTATAACTGTTTGTTGTGGAGGAATTCTGGGATATACATTTGTGAGTATCACATGTATATTATATATATTTGGTAATATATAATATAAATATATAATATTATATATATTTGGTAATATATTTTGTATATTATATATATATATATATAAATAAATTTCAATGTGAAGAGCATCATTACATGCTTAGATTTTTCATAGCAGGATAAAAAAATTTTGAATTCACTTTCAGGACAAGACAACAGGTGATAATTACAGGGATGTCATGAATTATATGTTAGGAATTCTTACTGGAAATGTTTACCAAATTGACTGCTACGAGTTGTCTAATAATGCAATGGGTGTTAGCCATTTAGAAGCTGCCGCAGGAGAAAGAAAGGTAATGAATGTAATTTGCAGTGTGTATGTTGAAATATTCATTTTTTTTGCTCTGACAAATAGATTTTTAAAGTTGTCAAAAATTTGACAACTATGACAAAATTTTGTAATTTAATAATTTTTTTTTTTGCATTCCATAACTTAGCTTATTGCATTGACAAAATGTATGCAAATAGCTATCAAACATTTTAACTACTTTATGGTGACAGAGCTTATGTGAGCTCATTCTTTGTAGGCTCGAAATGCGCTCATCATGTGGGCAGTGTTATTCAACAGGTCAGAACTAGTGAAGGTATTGTGGCGACAATCGGAAGAACCACTAGTTGTTGCTCTTATTGTGAGCCGAATGTATAAAATGTTCGCACGTTCTTATGTACAGTCACATCTAGTAACCGACATGGAACTGTTAGCTGAGTAAGTTAGTATTTTCATTCTTGATCATCTATAGATGATGCCATTGTTAGTGTTTGTAAATTGATTTCTGGATTTTGTTCTCTTTCTTCAGTTTATTTAGAATTATTTTCAAGAAAAAGTAGATGTATTTTCATTCTTGATCATATATGGATGATGCCATTGTTAGTGTTTATAAATTGATTTCTGGATTTCATTTTCTTTCTTCAGTTTATTTAGAATTATTTTCAAGAAAAAGTAGATAATGTCCAAAAATTTAATTTTCCAGAGGTTTAAAAATTCTTTACTTATGTTACCACTTCTTTAATTTTTTAGAACTTGGACATGTTTAGAAAATGCCCTTCGGGAGATTTCAACTATACTGCATTCATTTATAGTTGCAATCTCCCAAGGGGAATTTTCTAAATAAACAGAACTGTTTATAGGGAGATTTGCGAATATTTTTTTTCTTCAGATTTGTTTGTAATTTACAGTGAGTTTGAGAAACTTGCAGTTGGGACTTTAGATGTGAGTTGGAATGAATCACCACACAGAACATATCAGACTCTCAGTGCTCAGCTTGCCGAGTGGGACAACTATTCTATAATGGAAATTGCTTATTTAGCAGAAGCAATGCAGTTTATAGGTAATGCTTTAAAGTTTAAACCTCTTTAGGTAAGTTTGAATTGTCTAAAATATGATGTTGAAAACAGCAAAAACTAAAGTCACATTTCTCCTCGCTTGTTAAGACTTGATAAGTGAGACAAACAGAGTTTCTTTGGTCTGGCTGAAAATTGCCACCTTAAATTGCATTTGTCATTTAATTAGAGCTATTCAAACATTAGAATTTTTACCATCCTGTGCCTAAAAGTTTTGGAGAATGATTGTATTAATAACATCACTTTTACAATTAAAATTTCATATTATGTGGCTAATTAAACCATTGTACTTCCATTGAGGGAGATTTGTTGCATTAGACATTTTGAAAGATTGGATGCCGATTACCCAGCTACCTAGAAGGTAGATCGAAATCAGAAACAGAAAATTTGGAGGCTTCATACATCCATGAAAAGAATGGATCAGTTTGACCAAATGTATTTAAAAATACCCCAAGCTTTGCCGCCAAAATAAACAAAAGAGTGCTGTTTTTTCTAAAGAAAACTCATCATTTAATCAAAGATATATAAAGTTGAGGCAGCTGTGCGATTTGCAGTTTCAGAAAGTAAAAGTAATTTTATATTTTTGCAAAAGTGTTTGGATATTGTCTTCTGACATTTGCAGCCCATCCCTGTTGTCAGTCATGGTTGACTAGTATCTATCTGGGTCAAATTGAAGTGAAAATCCTGAAATTTGGCTACATTGGCTTACCCATGTGGTTTAAAGTAAGTGTATTTGCAAAATTTTTGTTAAAATATTTTTGGTACTCAGAAAGTAACTTAACAAGTAGCCCAATTTATTTAAATAAGTAGGTTTTGCTTTTTGTTGTTCATGATGTTGTTGTTCTCGTTTGTCAAAGTCTTTTTGATTGACTGCAGGGAAAATTGTTTTTATAGTGCTTTCAGTAATTGTCACTTTTTTCATGATTTCTGTGGTTGCACATTTGTTTTCACAATTTGTGATGCACTAAATATAATTAAAACCAACTGTTTAATAGTGCTGTCAAGTTGATTTCACACTTTTTGTAATCCAGATTTGGGTGAGTGCCTTCTGTCTGCTTCCAATGTATGTATGGATTAATTTCAATATAAAAAAGAGCAGTCTGTATTTAAAGAAAAGCACAAAAGTTGCACGAAGTACAGAAAGCATCTTTAGTGACAGTGGTGAGTGTGATTTTTGTTTTAATGTCATTGATGTTGTAGTATTCTAAATAGATTGTGAAAACAAGATTTAGATTTAGGGATATTTGTTCCGTAATACTTTTTCAAAAATGCTATTTCAGATTAAAACGCTTTTTCTATTTATCAGTTAGTGTGTTTTTGGAACAAAATTTATTTGCATGAGTGACTGAGTTTTCCTTTTTCTTTTGTTTAGTTTAGAAACCCTGCGCAAATGATTTTTCCTTAGGATGCTAGTAGACATTTGTACAGGGCGAAGCATTATTAAAAAACCTTGATTATCTTAGCCACTATTCTTCCAAATTTTTTCAACGTCATACTGTTTGAATCAGTCTTTGTTTCAACATTCTAACTATATCGCTGTTTATGACACAGATGATTTTTATGCTATAGCTGGAATTAGTGGATATAAATCGATCAGGTAAAGTATTGAGAATGTGGCAGCTTCATGTTGGTCAGTTGCTAAACCATCAATGTATGTAGAAAATGTTGGGTCGCTTTACAATTGCTTTTAGCTGTATTTTGTTATACATAAGATTATTCTAAGCTCGATGAAACTGATGGAAGTGAGAAAGAAGATAAAGATGAGATGGATACCGTATCCATGGAAGATTTGCAAAATCTCCAGGAAAAGCCATTGTCATTTTCACAATCGCTGCACCGTACTCTAGTCATGATTCGTAAAAGTGAAGTTAGCCTTCCCCTGTGGAAGAAGATCTTCATTTTATGGGATGCTCCTGTAACGAAATTTTGGACTGTTCAGGTTTGTTTTGTTTTCACTTTGAAAATGTGCATTATTGTTAATGATTTTTTTTCTGCTGTGGTATGAAAAAAAATTTAAAATTCCACATAATTATTATAAATTGCTAGAACTGCAAAGTATTACTGTATTATTAAAGCAATTCAGCAGCTATAACTTAAAAGTATCTACAGTGAAGTAGCTACAAAAAATTAGTCTCAGTGGGTCATCATATACTATGCTTGACAATCATGTTCTTTTAAGAAAACATCATAGATTTTTACTGATAAAACATACATATAATTTTTTGTCCATATAATCAAATACGATAAAATGTACCACATATTTTAGCAAGTTACATTGCCGGTATTTTTCAGACATTCTACATACTGTACTTAGCTTTATTCAGCTATGCTGTTCTACTACCTACTTGTGGAAACTGGAACATTGACGTGGCTGTGTGGTTCTGGACACTTACGATTCTATTGGAGATTGTTCGTCAAACATATCAACAATATCGGGTAGGGGTGCACCGGATCCACTTTTGCCATTTCTGAATCAGATCCAGA
Organism: Tubiluchus corallicola; assembly: GCA_030141605.1. NCBI lineage: Eukaryota > Metazoa > Priapulida > Priapulimorpha > Priapulimorphida > Tubiluchidae > Tubiluchus > Tubiluchus corallicola. Next base: position 1,779,221 of record JAQGDQ010000005.1, read on the forward strand.
TCTGCATGTGCTGGGTCTGGTTCCAGATCCGTATCTACAAATTAATGTAAACAGTATTTCATTTGTTTAGCCTTTTGTTCATGTGGTTGCATCACCTGTCAATTTTCAGGGTCATTGAGTAATTTTAGTGAAACCACTGCAAATGTTGATGTACTGTAATTTGGAAAACTTGATCCTCACTTGGTTAAATCTAAAAAACCACCAAACTGTGTTCTTACTGGAATGGAAGGATCATCATCATATGCCCACCGTGTCAGTTTTAGACATTGGGCAGGCAGAATTCAAAATTAGAAGAAATTTGCCCTCAAGACAGGTGAACACAGCAGTAATCCAACAAAAGACTAGACACTGCTGTGCCAGGGATCCGTTAAAATTACCGGATATCGGGATCCGGATCTTGATTGTACATTCTATTTGTAATTCTTGTGCTTAAACAGAAATACCTCTATCAGGTATTTTGCTGACTTTATATTTTATATTGTTTGGTTTGAAAATACGTTAGTTGTTCTATGAATATGATTTTTTTATCTTGATTTTGTAGATGTATCGATCACTGCCGCTTTTTCTGAAATATGTTGAGATTTTCTGCATTATTTGCTTTCTGATAATGTTTGGAGGCTTGCGCATTTTAGGAAACTATTTTGGCTATTATTATCCGTTTAGTGCTAAGGTAAGTTTTCTAAACTTCATTTCTTGGTATACTTGTGAAAAGTTATTTTATTTTTCATTTTAATTGCTTATGACATGTTTTTTCTGTGTTGTAAACGTATTCTTCACTTACGTTTGATGGAAATTATATAATACGTAATAGTGCATGTAACATTTATTATTATTATGGATGTTTTTCTCTGATTCTGTGGAATTTGTATGCATGTGACTTGTGTTCCTTGTTAGGTTCTGTTGTCTTGTATTTTAACAAAAATGCTGTTTAAATTAAGGGTACGCTTTTTTGTTGTTAATTTGTTCTGCATTTTCAATTTTTGTTATCGTTAACAGGTTGTCATGTGTCTTGGTCTTCTGTATTTCTACTACCGTATGATTGCCACTTACTTGCCCGCCAGCCCGACATTAGGACCTATGCTGTTCCGAATTAGAAGAATGGTAAAGGTTTTCTTTGACTACTATAGTAAAAATGTATGAAAACTGTATTTTGTTTTTTGTGCGGCTGTAAGAGTAGATATGAGCACTGGACTTATGTTATTTTTATGCTATTGTTTTATGCTATTTTGGTCACTTACTGTAAATTATCTTAGGTGCACCCATCTTTTAATATTTTGTTTTTCATGCACTATTGGAATCACTTATTTTAGGTAATGGTTGATTTTTTGGATTTCATGCGTATGTTTCTGCTATTTATGGCTAGCGGAGCAGTTGTCATGCATGCTATGTTATATCCAGATTATCCTGTAAATGTGGAAATGTTCCGTACAATGTTCTACCGAGCTTGGTTTTCCCTCTTTTTAACACCACCTGCTAGTGAACTTCAAGGTAAAGTGCAAAAAGCTATTTTTTGTCATGCTTGGGCAAATTGTGTTAGACACTTTGGTTGTCAGGGATGCTGTGAAAATGCTAACCTGAAAAACTTGAATAATTTTCATAATTCTAATCCAGGCATTCAGAAATATGGAAGTGCTGGTTATTTGTTTAAAACTGTCTATGCATATCAATAGCTAAGTTGTTTAGTCGCTTGGAAATCAGTTTCTATTGGCTCTGAGATTGCTTATATGCACTTAGATTGGTTTGACATTTATATTTGGCTGAGGTACAACTTGCTACGTCGAGAGATAGGATGTTGCAGTTACCTGCAAACCACCACACTTGTTTCAGCATAGTTTTAGATTTAGTTTGTTCAGAAATAAATGAATGCTAAAAAATGACCTCCATGCATAAAATAGCATTTATTTTGGTTAAGTTGCTATTTTTGTATTTAAATGATGTAGTGACAAAGCAGTATATTCTCACTTGTGTGATTCCCTGAAGTTGTGTCTGTTTCACAGTTTGTTATAAATGCGTGAACTAGTTCCTGATTTCGTGATTTATTTAAACTAGAATGTTTCATGTTTGTGAATAGGCAGGGATGATTGCAATAAAACATTTGCATCTGGAGCTGAAAAGTGCAGTGCGGGCATATGTAAGTTATTTTCTGCTTTCGAAGTTCACTTTTATAAATTAATTTTCAATGCTGAAAATTAGAAGAACTCATATTTAATGAACAGTATGTGATAACTGAATTTGTTTATGTAAACACAGTTAGGTTTGACAAACAATGTATTCTGCTGATATTTAATGGCAAGTCTGTCTCAGCTGATTCCTGACAAACAAATAATATCCTGACCCATGTCACAAGAAAAATTAATTGGTGGCATTCAAATATTAATGAGTTACCATATACATAAGCATTTTTAGTCATTTTTCATCACTTGTTAATAGACTTTTTATACATATATGTGTGTGAGCAATATATATATTTAATGCTATTTTTTCTTATAATTTTCTGTTTTGGTAGTTACTGACTATACGTGTCCACACATTGGAGTTCTCACGTATGCTCTGGTCATTCTGTATCTAATTATCTGCAAACTTATTCTAGTGACTTTGCTCTATGCGTTCTTTAGGTGTGTTTTATTTCTTATTCTACAAATTTTTGGTGTATAGAGTTATTCTACTGTAAAATGTGATATGCACCTTTTTGACATTTTATACTATTTTTGACTAATGACATGTCATTTGTTCTTACAAAAAATTTTCTAATTCCTTTATTTTCTGAAATCTGTGTTTCGCAATTTGTTCTTCCAGTTGCCATGAAAATAAAAACGCACAAAGAAATTAGTGAAAATGAAATTTAATAAGTAAAAATGAATTTGGAATGAAATATTAGACAAGTAGAGACTTCAGAAATCCTATTTTGCTGCTAATTTTCTCTTTTAAAAATGTCTTTACTAATCTTGTCAAAAGTTCTAAAATTGTGTACACTTTTAGATTCTCTGAATTTACTTATATTATCATGTTTAACAGTATTAGTGGTTACCTGTAGGTAGCTCATCATAACTAAATTGCTATTATAATCAGTGTTGTATGTATAAAAAACTTAAAACTCCTATTTCATTGTAGTAACACAAATGCAAAAATAGAGCCAATTTCTGACTTGATTTGGAAGTATCAGCGCTATCGATTGGTGATCAATTTTTCTACTCGATTGCGGATGCCACCACCACTTAATATTCTCAGTTATCTCATTTCCTTGCTGACGATCATCATCAACAGGATTTGTTGTGTTTGTTGCAAGAAGAAGAGGAAAATCACCTCGGTAATGATTGGTGTGAACATTTGCATCTGTTTGAAATTGTATTGGTAATTTGAAATATGTTTATCCTGAATTTGGAAAAAGAAAGATTGTAGGTCTCTTTTGAAAACATCTCCATTGGGGCCAATGAAATCAGTTTGATGCTGATATGCATTGGCATTGTTATTACATAAACATATGATTACAGTAAACCCTTATTGTATTGGACTAATTAGAGGAAAGAGTAATCCATTATAATTAGTAGTTCCTCATAACCATTGACACACACTGTCTCCTTCATGTGGAGCATGTCTTATAGGAAAAAGCAAATACATACGCTCGTTTAGTTTAGTTACTCTAAAATCCAAATGTTCTCACAACCACTGTGCAATTCCCTCAGTTTGAATCTGAAATTTGTAACATTAGTTGATAAACTTGTCTTCACTGCATATTTTTTTCTAGAAAGTATTTCTTTATACATGAATCACTTTTGCACTAATAGTTCCATGGTTAAATACATTTTAAGGTTGATAGTAGCCTTAGACCCCAGGAATTTCAGTAGTTTTTCATGAGGCGCACATAGTTCAATGATAAGTGGGTGCGCCGCTGCTGTTTGCTACATTGGGTACAACAACAAATGCAACAAATTTTATAAGTTTTGCAAATATTATGATCCACGAGCATATTATTTTCTGCAAGTAAAGTGCGAAGGTAAAATCACTTCTTTTTCGTATGCATACATATATGTTTGGCTGTGTGTATTTGATCATAAGAACAAGTGAGGATGTGTGAAGGGGTGCTAGGACTTATTTATAGTTTACTTTCATTCAGTAAAACAATTATTGTAGAAACTTTCCCAGCTAATTATAATAGTGCTATTTCTCAGTTTACTGCAAAATCAGTGCATGGTAGCTACTAAGTCTAACATCAGTAATTAATTTACGGATAGATATTTAACCTAGTTTCCTAGACTATACAGATAAATAAGAATACATGTTAATTAACACATACTATACACATACGAAATGTTCAGATGTAGTGCAGATATAAATAAATATGATAATACTGACTGTACAGCTGTAGACATAGTCCATTTGTCTGTTATATACCGTTAAAACGAGCTCCCGTAAATGAGGTTTTACAATATTTTAATGATAAATCTGACATTTTCCGTAAATTTTTGTCATATTTACTTAGGAACAGGAAATGCTTGTAATGAGAAGAAAGATGAAGAAGCAGGCAAAAAAGTATAGTTACTGGCGCATGTGTGCTCGCAGTCATTGGTTACAGTTTCGACGTGCTCAGCAAACTCAACCTGCAACCGAACTTCAAGGAACAAGGTAGCATGGATGAAAAGATCATTTATTCTTTTATCCGTTTTATTATTTTATATATTTGTTTATTATGCCGCTTATTTCTTTATTCATTCATGCATGCATGCACTCATTCATTTACCCACTCACTCATTCATTCATCTATTCATTAATTAATTCATTCATACATTCAGTTGTTCTTTCATTCATTTGTTCTCTGTATTGATACACATTCATTTTTTTATTTAGTTTAGTTTATTTTGTTTAGTTTGCTAATTTGTTTGTTTATTCATTAGTTCAGTCGTAATTCATTCTTTCTTTGATTTATTGCATTTCCTTAGTCTTCTTATTCGATTGTTTTTAATTTTTTGTTTGCCTTTTTGTCAAAAGATGAAAGGTAGAATGTCATTGAGAGAAACAAAAATATTTGTGAGCATTACATTTAAGACAAACTTTGCTGTTTAGTGATTCTGTGTTGACTAGTTGACTACAAGTTTGTTTTTGTGTTTGTTTTTTGCCACTAACATTTATATTACTTTCTGATCATTACATTTTGCAGCTTGTCCTTGTTATCTGAACTTTTGGAATCTCAAAAATATAGCCTACGGCGTGTGAAGGATAGACTGTCTGATATAGAAAAAGCTTTGTTCAATACCCGTGTTTGTCTGGAAGATGTTCACCACATGCTTGGACAGAAGGGTAGGATTAAAAAATCATTACTTATCTAGACTCTGAAGTGTAAAAGCCTATGAACCGCAACAACAACAACATGAATCAGAAAAATTTCTTATTATTTGATGTCTACAAAAGTCATTGCTTGTGAAAACAGCAGTCAATGTAGCCAGTGTTTTTAGCATTATTTACACATGGTCAAGAATCGCTCCTGTAAAAACATTAACAGTCTTGTACTTAGCTTTGTTAGTGCAAAAGCGATTTTAATTACAAATCCTGAAATCTTATTCAACTGCTGGGATCTTAACTCACATCATCCTGCACTGAACTTGGCATTACAAAGACTGATTTAAGAAATATCTTAACAATTACAAATTGCTGGTTGTGTTCTGAAGTGCATTTTTGTAAATCAAATCAGTGCTGGTGTTCCCAAACACTCTGTAATAATCTGTATTATATTGCTGAGTACTGGTTTGTTCTGTTTGTATCACCGATTTCTCAGTAGTATAGCTAGAGTTAGCCACTTCTCCGATTAAAAATGCAATATAATAACTTTCTTGTGATTTTAGATCTGTAAAATTCATTGCATTGCAGTTGCAATAACTTGTGCAGATAAAATAGTTGTGAAGAAATAAGTTTTCTTCCTTGCATGCCTTAAACGCACGATCGATCTTCTGAAATCTTCCTCAAATGTGAACACAGGAAAGATTAGAACCGTGATTATAAATACACTACACAAATATCTCAAGACATGTATTGCACAGAAATTTTGAAAATAACAAAAAAATATGTAAATATGATCATCTTCATTTCGCAGACTTTCAACAGTAGGTGTTACAGATAATCAATGTATTCATGGAAAATTAACTTGCCAGGCATTTTGTTTTTTGTTAAGAAAAATACACAGACACGTTGAGCAGTTTATCTGCAAATTTGAACAATTTCTAAAACAGTGAAAATACAAACGTCAAAATGCCTGCTACACCAATAGATGCACAAATTATACGTCGCTACATCTACAACAATTATGGATGTGCAGATTAAACAACGATATTTACCTACTGTACACACACTATATAAGTTTTGTAATACCTTTCTAATGTTCCGACAAAGTCAACTTTTTCAGTGCACTTGATCAAGGTGGTGCCCAGGGTGGATCGCAACCTCTGCCCCCCCCCCCAGCTACACACTGTGATTACTGGTTTTGCTGCTGCTATTGTTAATTTCCATAGAATATTTGGAGATGTTTATGAGCCCGTTCTTTCCAATTGCACTGTTATTTAGAGAATTATTTACCAGAAAATTGCTTCCCAAGAAGAACATCAACAGATACTGTTTATGGCTAGCAATTTAATTATAAAAGTTTTATTTGTCTAGACCCGTATTGAGTTTCTGCTTTCTAACTGTAAACCTTACCGTGAATACTCACTAACCTTGTCTGAAGTGATCTGCAACAAAAAGAAAACCCGCCATTTAGTTGAACCTGTGATAAACAGGTAAAAAAACAAGTTTGAAAAAAATACAAAAAATGCCAATGTAATTTATCAGTAGTTTAGGTAATATTTAAAGGAAAAGACATGTCATTTATCATGTTGGTTTTTTTCGTCTATCATTACAGATTAGAAAAATATAGCAAAAATTTGCAGTAAAACTCCCTATAAAGCATAATCTTAATTTAAACTACGGTTAAAATTTTCAGGCGTGATGATAGCCACATGCACTTGAAAATTATGATGCAATTGGTTGACTTCTGTCTTATTTTCATAAGCACATCACTTAAACTAATTCATACTTTTGCAGCTTACCTAAATGTTCCCTCTGATATATCTTAAAATACTCGTTATACTTTGATTGTGCCTTTCTTAAACCTGCTTTTCTTCAAATCAGTTTGCTAATTACGAAGAATTAACTTCTAACTACTATTGGGGGAAGAATTAACGAGCTCAAGCGTCAGACAATTGTGACTTCAAAGTAATTTTACTAATTATACTAGGCGCTTATAATACTTTTATTCCGGAATCTTTCTAAGATTTTTCATGAACATTCTAATAAACTTCACTTCCCAGGAGCCTGGCTTTTTTCCTTTGATACTTAAGACTGTATTTATTTCTTTATAGTACAACGAAATATTATAATGTTTGTTTTTATTGATGCTTTTATATTAAAATACTAAAGATATAAAATTACAAAGATCCGAAAGTTTAACTATAAACATAATGGCTTAAGTATAACTGCCACATTTTGTAAATTATGAATTGTTGTATTACTGCTATTTAAAATAATTCTAAAAAGTTTGCATACATAAAATATCTTAAAAATAATTTACTTGATATGCATTACTAGCCAGCAAATTATAACTGAAAAAAAATTGACAACGTTATCACATGTGTGAAATTTTGTGTTTTGTAAATAAATGTTTTAGGGGTGACTTCAGTGTAATTAAGTTAGTCTCTGTTCCAATTTCAAAGAACTCCAGAGCTCTTTGGCTATCCAATCTGGTTTTTGCACAAGAGAGGCTAAGAAGCTTATATATGTTATTCTGTGCATATAATGGAATATTTGAGCAATGTGAATTATTAATTCATACTGTTTTTACTGTTTTTTCTGTTCTAGTTTGAACATTTACTGTTTCTTTAGTAAAGTAACATTGTTCATACTATAACTGTTTGCCAAAGTATATTGACTTTGACATTGACTGCTTTCAGTTTCATTGTTTCTGATCCTGATGTTAGAAAATGTGTTGCCATGTAGAAGTTATAACTCTCACAAATCCATATCACTTCTTTTCATTCTATATTGATTTTATTTAATAAAATAATATGGCATAATTTTCCTATTGATTAGGGGCTTTTCTAGATGGTGCAAACTTCTGATGCGTATTGATTTAAATATCAATTTGCAGTTTGCTGCTCTGTTCTTTCTTCATCATATGTGAGCACTTTTGCCTGGACTTTGTTGCACAAAAGTTATTCTTTAGCACAGTCGTACTGCATTTAAAAGTATGCGATATTCACTTTTTTTTCCTTTACTGGTAAGTGTTTTATAAATAAGGTATTTTTTATTCTTCTTTTTAGTTTTATTGTACTTTTTTTCTAAAAGAAGTAGTTATAACCTTCTGTATCTTCATGTACAGATTTTATAACAAAATACAAATGTTAGTGTGAATTGATATTCTCTTATAATTCACTTATGTTGCCTTAATGAAAGTTTTAGTAGGAGTAAATACAGGATTTACTAAGAAGTGCCTTGAGAGCATTTATTTCCATTTATGTACTAGCGAGCAATGTTGCACATTCGTAATCACACGAAATAAATAGTTTAATTATAATATGATATTTTGGAAACAGTATTCCTCTTCCCTGGTTTATACAAAATGAATGAATGTAAAATTCCAAAACTGAATTTAAAAGACATTTAAGGTAACAAGCACTTAAAAGCAGAAAATGGTCAGTAAGGTGTATGAAAATTTAATTTCATAAATAATCTATTACCATTCTTTTATTCTGGTTTTTCTCTGATGGAATTTGTTGTGCCATTAATTAAACATTAAATTTTTATGTTTTGGTATTTTATAGTCCTTCATTTTTTTTAATTATTTTCATTGACAGTAAAATGCGTGAGTTTTATTTTTTGCCTTTTCAGATGGTATTGCTTGCAATTGAACCAGCTTCATCACCAGGGGCAAAAACAAATTGTGAAGACGATAAAGATTATACTGTTTACCTGGACAGATGTTTTTACCCAGCAGAGGGTGCTGGTAAAAATAAGAAGTGGGACGACTGGATTGCTAAAGCAGATAAAGATGAGAACGCTGTTTTAGCTGTAATAACAAACTCCGCCATGAATGAATTTGCTACTCAGCTAATTCTAACTGATGGAAAGGAAAAAGATTTTTGGCTTGGTTTATCCACAGATGAAAATGGCACACTCATTGATGTTGATGGGAACATGCATTCATTTTCAAATTTTTCATCTGGTGTTATCATCGAGCCAAATAAATGTGTTTTGATGCATAAAGCTGGAGACTGGACTTTAGAAATGTGTAGTGATTCGAATTATGCCCTTGTAATGCAGTTTTTATTGGATTTTAGTACACTGGCAACTACAAATTCCGAAATGCCACCAGAAGCTACAACTGCATCAGTAGAAGCCTTCACATCATCTGATATGCAGTCCCTGACAGAGCTACAATCACCATATGCAGCGACAGTTTTGACAACTAGCACATTAAGTTCGATAATGACGACACCACTACCTGTTACGGGTGCTCACACTTTATCTGAGACAACACAACAAGACGTAGCATCAACACAGCAAGAAGTACCATCAACTGAACAAGAAGTCGTATCAACTCAGCAAGACGTGGCATCAACTCAGCAAGAAGTACCATTACCATCAACTGAACAAGAAGTCGCATCAACTCAACAAAACGTGGCATCAACTCAGCAAGAAGTAACATCAACTCAACAAGAAGTAGTGTCTACCCAAGAAGAAGTAGCATCAACTCAGCAAGAAGTAGCATCTACTCAACAAGACATGGCATCAACTCAACAAGAAGTAGCATCTACTCAACAAGACATGGCATCAACTCTACAAAAAGTAGCGTCTACTCAGCAATACATGGCATCAACTCAGCAAGAAGTAGCATCTACTCAGCAAGACATGGCATCAACTCAGCAAGCAGCAGTGTCAACTCAACAAGAAGTAGCATCTACTCAACAAGACATAGTATCAACTCAACAAGAAGTAGCATCTACTCAACAAGACATGGCGTCAACTCAACAAGACATGTCATCAACTCGAACAGATGTAGTATCAACTCAACAAGACAGAGGATCAACTCAACAAGACGCAACATCAACTCAACAAAATGTGGCATCAACTCAGCAAGAAATAACATCAACTGAGCAAGAACTAACGTCAGTTAAGCAAAGTGTAGCATCAACTCAAGAAGAAGTAGCATCAACCCAACAGGAGATGGCATCAACTCAACAAGAAGTAGTGTCAACTGAACAAGACATGGCATCAACTCAACAAGAAGCAGTGTCAACTCAACAAGAACTGGCATCAACTCAACAAGAAGTAGTTTCTACACAACAAGATATGGCATCAACTCAACAAGAAGCAGCATCTTCTCAACAAGACTTCACATCAACTCAACAAGAAGTTGTGTCAACTCAACAAGACATAGTATTAACTCAGCAAGACATGGCATCAACTCAGCAAGAAGTAACATCAACTCAACAAAAAGTAGCATCTACTCAACAAGACATAGTATCAACTCAACAAGAAGTAGCGTCAACTCAGCAGAACGTAACATCTACCGTAACTACAGATGTAAAAACTATGCACGTGTCAACAATTACTGCAGTTTCAACAGATAACTTACCAACATCTTTTGCTACTTCAGTCACAGAAGCCTCAGACTCTGATGATACAAATCCAAGTCTAATTGATTATTTTGTCAATGGCACTACCAGGTGTGTGACTTTCACTTCTAAGTATATAAAACTTATGAAAACAGTTGGAGTTGCTATAGTTTTACCCAAGAGTAATTCAGCACACATGTTTATTGACATCACTGTAACAAATTTGGATTGTGAAAATGACTCTATGGGTTGCAGTAACTGGCCGTTAGTATCTGCAAATAATGCGTCAATGGTGGATGCTTCGGCTGGAGTCCCGATGGGAGAGTTTGTTGGATGTAAACTGAATGCAACAATTCATGCCAGTTTAACAGATTCAAGTTGCTTAGTGAAATGCCCTTCTGCAGTGAATGCTGTTTTATGGTTGCGGCAAAATAGTATTCTACTTAATACATCAAGTGCAATGATTGATGCATGTATTAATGATATTATTACAGACTTTTAAAATCAGTGAAGAAGCAAGAATTAATGATAAATGCAATATGACAGACTTTATGTTGTGATTGGAAAATGTTAGAAATTAGTGATCTTTTTGTAGTGGCAATCTGCAATACTGTAATAGTCATGTTTCTTTGGCTATTTTCAACTTGAGTGGAATATATCTTTCTCATTTACCTCTTTAACATTTTATTTTGTTTGAATTGAGTTCATATTGGCATTCTGGTTCATTTCTGTTTAAGGTTGAATTACTATAGTATATTCTTCTGTGATCTTTATTTTGTGATCTATATTTCAAAACATTTTATGCAGTTTGTCATTTTGCAAGCCGAGATATCCAGCACTCAGTGACCAGGCCTACTTATTATGCAATGATTCTAACAGAACCAGAACCAACCTCATTCTCAAGGATACTTCACTAAGACTTAGTGCTGCTGAACTTTGGTCACAAAGCATACATTAAAACCACTCAAAGCTATTCCCCTCACTTTCGTTTTTGTTAATTCCTGTTTTTAAAATTTTAGTTGTAGAAGGTTTTCCTTTTTTTCTACATATTTTATAACTTACTATTTTAGACATGGTGCAGCATCTTTTTCTTCTTATATCAATATTTATTGTACTAAAATGTGAAACAGAAAGGCAATAAATGGGTTTGCTGCATACAAAATTTTGTTCTGAGTAAATTTGTTTTGTGCAAATGAAGTATAAAAAACACCATACCAGTATCATATACACTAAATAGCCAAATAAAACTTGATTAGTTTGAAATGATGTTCATGCCAAACAATTTCATAGGTAAGCTGCAAACTAAAGAAAGCGGTGTGAATGGTACTAACTATATGCCTTGTTACTATGTTGTTTGTTGCACTTGTAGACTTACTCATTGATACGAAGTTTATAAATGTATACTACTTCTTTAAATTGTTAGTGGTTAACACAGAATGTTGAGCAGTTACTTTAAGATTGCCCAGGCTTTAAGCTGCAGTGTCAGCTGCAGTGGCTCACACCCACTGTAGTTTTATTCCATGTTCATAAGTAGTGCAATTTTGCAACCAAATCCAAGATTTAGATTTATTTTAATATCCTTTGTAAAATGTTGAGCATAACAATATAGTTTGCCAGATTTTCATGCTTCACAATTATCTTAAGACCTATATCATAAGATAATGTGTGTTTGTGTGTATTGTTGTTTATTCTATGCTAAGTTATATTTTTGGTTGAACTTTCTGGGACTCTGAAGTACTCTAAGAATTTGTAATATGCAACACCATTACGTATATTCACAATCTCTGCTTTACCACTGCTAGTGAATTTACTGAGCCTGAACATTAGCGACTATGTTCAATGATATCCTGATTTACCTTGTTTAATTATTGATGTAGGAATAGCAGGAGTGACAGGCAAAAAAGGTAAAGAAATGCACGTTGAAGCTCGGCAGTCAGAGTATCCAGGAACAAGAATCGTGCGGTATCCGGTGCTTGATAAATATGTCCCTTGGGAGGTAATATGTAAACATAGTAGTGAAGAGTGTGATTATGTTTAGGATATTTTCTTAGGTTTTTCCAAAGGTTCAGAAGATCTAAATCAATAAGTCAGAAAAAAATAATTACCAGAAAAATTTGGTGTATATCAATATTGTTAAAATTTAGATCTCTATGTGCCCACCATTTTCAATGCAAGCTAGACATTTGGGTACGGGGAGACTTGGGCGTCAATAAAACAATGTTGTACCCATTTTTTTATTTTTTAGTGATTCACTTTTTTAAATTCCAACTCTAACAATATTTTTTAAGATCGCATCACAAAATTAAACTTATTAAAAACATGTGCAGTAAATATTATGTGACATGTAATTATTAATTGTTTTTAAATCTTGTCAAATCAAATGGCTGTGCAGGTTCTTGTTTTCCACTTTTAGTTTTACCTATAATGTTAAAATGAGTGAAGCAGAAGAAGACACCTCAAGTTTAGATTAACATTTCATTAAAATACGACAGTATTTCATTTCAAAAATTATCTAGTACATCACAAAAATAGTAAATAATGGAAATGTGAGTTACAAGAATTATTCATGCAAAATTTAGTGTCAGAACGATTAGTGTAGCAATTCAGCTAGTATTATATCACAATATTATTCTCACTGAGTGCTTTGGAAGCTTTAGACTAGTCACAATGTAAAATGCATTGCATAGTTGTTTACATGCTAGCTGCAAACTCCAAAACTGCCAGGTCGAGTCAAGTAATGTGACTATGATTATTAATATAAAAATTAAGACTAATTATTATAAACTTTTTATGTATCTCTTGCGAAGTGCACGATAATTATGCATTCAGCAACAGTGTTTTTACACATGTTAAATTAATTAATTAATTATAGTTATTTAGAGCTTTACTTTCCCTGATCGTATTCATGAAAATAATTGTTAAATTTTTCTGCCATAAAAACTGGGTGTTTTAAAAGTTATCTGGTGACTGTGGGACGAGGATTCCCATAATTTTAACTTGCTGTAATTTATGGTGCAGCACAGAAATACAATGTATACTTGTGTGAACATGTACATGTAACAGTGTAGTAAGCAGTATGTGTCGGCACTGGCACCCAAATCAGCCAGGTCTCAAGTGTCTGGTCCCTGGAATCTGTAAAAATTTCTTTTATTTATGCTACATTAGTATCATACAACCGGTTGTTTTAATTGCAATGCAAGAATGACATAGACCAGAAGGCATTCAAAACCTATCAGAAGTTTTAAATGATACGTTATTAAAAAAAATAAATCTGTTATTTAGCAGAATAATGTTAAATATGTTGTTACGTTTGTTTTTTATACTTTCAGAAATCATATTCACTGTACGACCCAGCAGTTTATTCTGAAAGTGCAAACTTGTTTCCGAACCACATCCGCAAGCTAGTTGATCGAGACATTGTTAAGTAAGTTTCAATTAAGTAATATCTTTTGTAATTCATTCACACAAGGGTCACTAAAGTGATAATTTTTACTAAACTACTTTTTGTACAGGATATATCAAATGAGGTCACAACGTGCAGTTGAGGTACAACATATAATAGATAGAGATAATCTTGATTCTCCCACTGACGAAGAAGAGGTAACAACTGATAGTGTCACACCAGTTCAAAGGGTAATAACATCCATGGTACAATTTAAATTTGCACAGATTTATATTGTATTCATTTTGTTTTAAATTAAATACTAGTTTAATGTTGCTTAATAAGAATTTATTCTGAAAAGCCTTTGAATTACAGTAATCATTAGTATAAATTGCTTTGTTAACTTTGCCAATTCCTTAGAACTTGATGCATTATGAGCCATTGCACTTTATAGCCAACTCTTGCTTCAGAGTTACTTTCCTGCTATGCGATTGTGCAATAATCAAATATGAGAAAGTTACTTGTGGTTGTATTGTAAATTGGAATAGCTGTACAAATTAAGATATCAGTTCATCAGTTATATCATATATCATATATACCATATCATTTAAGATAGTCATAAGTAACAATGCATAGGCCTTCGTCAGCCACCTGACCTTATATTAATAACGAATATTGCAAACAAATAACAAATTGCATTTATTATTGCGTGGTGAAAGCCATGAACATACTTTATAGTTTATTAAAATTCTGCAACTGATTTAATTAAAAAAATTCAGGATGTGGCAATACCTTGGAACTCATATCAGACTGTGATTGTGGATGGTATGAAGAAAACAATCGATAGAACTTCATGGATTAGAACTGATAGTGGAAGCCTGAAGTATAAGGTTGATTCTATAGGACTACCAATGTGAGTAATAAATGCAAGTTTAAATACACTAATTAAAGCCTTCGAAAAAGTCTATGAGCAATTCACGTTTTTGTTGTAATCTAGTGTAAATGTACTTGAATGAAAGCTGATACGATTTGGCTAGTTCTTTGTTAGTCTTAAAAAATGTAGTATTTCAATATCAGACTATGTGAACAGTAGATAAAATTTCTTTAATGGGAGAGCAGAATTAAAAAAGATGTCCAATTGCCATTGTAAAGTTGTGGCAAATGTGCATATTTTTTTGGGGTAGACTCGTTTCTCAGAAAAGTTTCTAAACAGAACATTTTTCCCTGACAAAAAACTTCACAGAAAACTTTTTTGCTAGAAAAATTTACTTCCCAGAAAAAACTTCCCCAATAGCCATTTCCCAGAATTTTTTCCCAGAAAATGTAACGAATCTTTTTTATTTAAGCACAGTTAGGATGGTGCAGAATAAAAAGTAGTTTATTTTAACTATGTGTCTTGATTAATACAGAAAATATGATAAAAAATAGAAAGTAGATTTGTAACGTCAGAATAATTAGGTAGCATCTTTACAATATATACGCAAATGTGTGTAATCACTTAGTATGATTGGCTACTGAAGCGAAACAATGTCGTGCTTGGCAACTGACTAGTTGGATCACTGCTTTGGACAATTCCTTTCATTGCTATGCAGAATTATTTTGCTGATTTAGGGAGCATGTACGTGCATCAGACTGTGACTGTGACACCGCTGCCTGTTCAACATTTCATGTCAGAGAATTATTTTAGAAATGAACTAGAGATCCAATCGTGTCATAAAAGAACCTGTAAAAATCTTCTGAAGGAGCATTAGGCAAATTTAGACTTCAACATAAGGCTCGGTGTTTTCATTTTCTAGATTGTTTTTCTAAAATGTTTCAAATTCTTTGAAAATCAATTAAATTTGAGGTGATTATGTGGCAAATGATACAATGCAAATTGATTCTAATTCAATGTTAAAATGAGCTGCACTGCATGAGAAAAATACCAACACGAGTTAAGCGCGCTAAAAATACGCTACATACTGACAAAAGCTGGAATTGGTAAAATTATACTGAAAGATAATTTAAAAATTTAATATTATTTTAAAGAAAAGTTGTGTCTTGATTTATTTTCTTATAAGCTGATGCTTTTGTCATACATTTTGTGTTTAAGTTACTAGAATGGGCACAAAAACATCTATTATTTTAATAATTATTCATTGTGTACTTTTTGTTAGAAATCCTCTTGGTAGAACAGGGATACAAGGACGTGGTGTACTATGTTACTGGGGTCCAAATCATCGCGTTGACATGGTTATAGCTAGGTATATTTGACTTACATTTATGCTACTTTGTACTTGTTTTTGCTTTCTGTAGATGAAAATCTGCACTTCTGCTTTCGATTGCCCATCTTTTCTGTAATAATAGTGTGACACAGTATGTACTATCTGCGCATTATTGAAAATAATGAGGTACTCTGCATTTGTTTTCTGAATATGTCTCTGTACCGACATGTTACACGTTGTCGATGTCAAACCTTAAGCACAGTAGGCACTGTTCATTTATACTGACTGTTAATAGAATCAGTCTGCTTACCTATTCAAAAACATCTGGTACAGGCCGCTCCTATTCAAATGTACATAAAACCTGCCGGCAATTGATTCAATTATCTCCACATAATTGACATAATATTTTTGCTTCATGTGCTTAAAATAACACTTTTTGCGACGAAAGAGCTTTTACCTTTTTGTCATCTTTACTTCACTTTTGTGCACTATAATATACGTAGAAACAATCGTGTTAAATACTGTTTTCCTTGTAAGCAGGTACATTTATCATGCTCTAATATGCTAGTGCAACGTTTTTTACTTTGATTGTGTCATCCGCTGCAATTAACCTCAATGTTACTGGAAGGCTGAAAGCTAAACATTTAACCACTGCCTAGCGGTTTGCTTTTGAAACTCTCACTGCTTTTCACAGGGGCACCACCAGCTACTTATCACAGGGGACATGGAAACAGGGGTATCACCAACTGCAGCTCAAGCACCTCAAGCACTGTGCATTTTGCATATACGTGTGTAGCATACAGCACACAGCTAAGCTGGAATTGCTGTATCCAGCAACAAATTATCAACATTTTTATCAGCCTGAGAACTTTGTAATCCAACTTTTTTGTGAAAATGAGAAAGCAACCGACCTTGCATAAATTTTTGGAATTTTTTGTTTTGCTAAACAAATTTGTGCAATCTAATATTATTTTCTTTTTTTGTTACTTCACTTATATAAATTAGTATTCTTAAAATTTCATTTAGGAATTTGGACATTAATTCATTTCTAAAATTTATTTAAAGCCTTTGCAGTGCATACTAAACTGATGAGTCATGACTCATATTTCTATACTAGTGATACTACACCCGTGAGTTAATAGATTCAGCCAGTTAATTGGGTCAAGACACTTTCACCCCAAAGTGAGTCTATTAAGCGGTGCTTACTGTATTTTCCATTCATGCCTTGTTTTACAATTGACATTCAAATTTGCTTATGCACTTCATTTACGATGTATGAAAGCTACTAGTAACAATATGTTATTGGACGGTGCTGCCATCTGCGTAATGTGTTGGCAATCATTGTTACTCACTAAGCTTTCGCTGTGAATGAAACACATAGATGCTGGCCAGATGCCGTTATACACATTTACGAGAATCTGTTAGGGAATTTGTGTGGGAGGTTATGTCAAAATCTGCTAAGTTAGTCTGACCAATGCTACACTTAATTAATTTTACGGATTAAATTCGAGTTTTATTCAAAGTTACGTTTGCCTTATTGTCTGTGTTAAATGAATTATGAATCATGCCAGCATGTTCCGAGCAGCAAGCCACTACAACTAGATTTAATAGTTTCTTTTTTAAGTTTTTTAAAGCATTCGTGAAAACCTGTTCGATAACATAATTCTCAATTCTGTCAAGGATTAGCTACTTATACTAAGTGTATAGAGTAGTTTTCCTAAAATATGAATTTGTTGCCACAGCAAAAGTTTGAAATTGTTGAACCTTGTTTTATTTTTAGGTGGAGAACTCAAAAGAAATCTGGTGGAAATGTTGAACAAGTTTTTCTTGATGGCAAGCCTCTTATTGAATGTTTGTTGATTTGTAAAGAAGATGGCTTAGCATTTCCTGGGGTATGTGTTGCTATGATGTAAGGCTAATTTCACCCTTGGTTTGTACTTAGGAACTAAACTGGCATATATCAGTGCATTATTTCAGTAACTTAAGCTTGTTAATATCATTGGGTGTCGCAGGTTTTGGTCTTAGGGAAATTTCATTGTCATTAACATACTTATTTTCAGAATTTCTAGATATTAGCAGCTTTTGGTTTTTGTTAAATCATTGTAAGTAGAACATATATTTGGATTGTGTCACTGCGGTAGTGAAATTTGCTGAAAAGTCACATCAGCGCACTCAGTTTAGTATTGATATTAAGATGCAGTGTATTTTAATTAAGGTCTGCATTTGCTTAAAAGTACTTGTTATTGCATTAATTTATAGGTTTTCTGTTAGTTTAATAATTGTTTCCTAGGGTTTTGTGCACTATGCTGAATCAAGATTTTCAGTGATAAGTCGTAACTTATACAGTAAAGTTCTAGTGCAGCCAGTGCCAGAAAAACTTCCAACTACTGAACAAGAAATGACAGCAGTAAGTAAATTTTTTTCTATACAGCAGAGCCAACAAAATGTTTGTTTAATGTTTAACAACTGTTTGGAACTGTATTCATTTTCTAAATGATTATCGAAGCTATTTTTTGTACGTAGTTAATTTTTCTGCAATTTGAAATAATTGTAACATATGTAACCCTGACATTATTATGTAACAATATACATGTTTAGCTATTATTCTCTATAAAAATTGCATGTTTGTGATTAGCATTGTTCTAGTATAAATTGTGTCCGCTGAGCATTTTTAATCTACTATGAGTTGAAAAAGTCCACAGAAATTTCCGGTAAATGTGCTAAGAATACAGACTTACCCCTTTCATTTGGACTGTTTTCAGCTATTTGGTAAATATGCTGACTCACTTAATGAGCTTATTGTACAACACATCTACACTGGATACCTGGATGATCCACGTAATACAGACAATGCGTGGATAGAGGGAGAAACATGGTTGTTTCATTACAAACATGGAAAGAGCCTTGATATCAAAATACCAAAGGTAAGAACACAAATTTATTGAGAAAAACGAAATTATCAAAACGAAAGTGGAGTGCAAAATTGACATTTTATGGCCTAAAAATTTGCTGGGGCTTGTGGGTATGTTTTGTTTTTGTGCATACGTACACGTGTTGTGCGTGACTACATACATGCAAAGACATTAATTTCTAAATTATTAAACTGGACAGAGGTGGTCCTAGTAAGTGAAACTTTTATTTTAATAAAAATGAGGCAGCTTGAAAGTTGATTTTGTTTTAGCAGAATGTGGTAACATTCTTGTAGCACTTAAACTTGCGCAGTGTTTCTTGAATAAAATGTTCAAAAATTCAATTTCCGAGATGCATTTTCAGTTCCTGAGTTATATTTGAAGCTTTCTGGTTTTCAGCATCCAGTACTTAGGCCCAGTTAATTTCTATTAACAGATTTGATGTAATGGATAAGGCGATGAAGCCCAGACATACTGTGGCTTGATGTTTAATTCCAATGAATTTGTTTGCAAATATGTTGAAGTTACATAATTCCATTTAGTTGAATTAACTTTTATAGACTAATAAGACAGATTGGAAACAAGTGAAGTCAGAAATGAGAATGCCATCATACCAAGCGTCCATACTACAGGAAGTGTCGTCTATGCTGGATTCTGTTGAATGAGTAATGAAGAATGAGTTGACAATCAATCATGTGTGAGGTTAAACCGAGTGATTTGGGTTTTACGTTGATTTTTATAATACGTTTTATTTATTTGAATTTGCAATAGTTCTATTTCTTTGCAGAACCGTGATTTAAGTTTGATTTAAAAATGCGATCTCTAAAATGGATAAACAATGTTATTATAGCTCAGCAATTATCCCTACTGCTGATACCTACCTAATTTCATGATCGTTATTTCTCTAGTCAATTAACAAAAAAATAAACAAAAACGTTGATATGATTATATGCAACGTCCTCATTACAGAATGTGAATGAAATTTTTCTAGATGGTTTAGGAATTACCTGGATAGATCTTTAGTTTTTTAATATGTTTAGACTTTTAACTCTGTTTTGTATACATATTATGGAGTTTGTGATTGTTCTATGTAAGTTCACTCTTCTTAAATACCTTCAAATTTTTATGTGATGTTTTTATAACATTAAAGATCATGTTTATTTAACTCGGCAAAAATATATAAAATATTAATTTTGAGAATCATCCAGTGAAGTTTTTGCATGGTGCTTGCAATTGAAGAGTTAATGATCTGTCATAACTTTAGTAACTTATAAGATAATGATCTGATTTTGAGGCTTTATTGTATTGTGTCTTTTGTCTTCACTACTTTTTTAAAGTGTTTAAAACAAGTGTTGGACTTATAGGTATATACACTACATTTTTCACTATATTTTATGATAATTCTTTTTTCTCAACTACATGTCATTGATAGCTAGAAGCCATATTTGGAAGCCGTTTCTCGGCATACCGTATGGGAATATCATGGTGATATACAATTTTTAAGTGCTTTTTCCTATACTTTGTACTTGCATGTAGTGACTTAGTTCAGTACTTTTGCACATGGACTTCTAAGAAATACATACATGTGTACAAATGAACTGCAGATACTATATTTCCAATATGTATGACAATTATTATATTCTCAGGTAGATTAAACATAGTACATAATATGAAACATTTAAATCTGATAGTCAAAAGTGAGTAGTTCATTAAGCAACTTTTTTCCTTCCACTATTGCTAAAATTTTGTACCTAATACCGATGTTTTAAGGTGTGCACATGATAATACACACTTCACGCGTCATATAAAAACCCATTGACTGTGTGAAAGGAAGTGCATTTTTCTTAGTTTGTCTCTTTTTCAGAACAATAAATGCATTATTAAATGTGAAACGCAGCAAACGTATGTGAAATGTCATACAACTGCATTATTAAAATTATGTGAGCAAGCAGCACATTATTACTATCTTTTAGTCAATTTAATTCAGTTGTGTAGTCTCAGTACCGCTTTTGTAGTTGTGATAATTGCTAGTCAAAATAATATACTGACATAATAAGTTGGTTTATTATCTAAAATTAGATAATTTTCCTATATTCAGTAGAAATACATGCAATAACTGAGTAGTTGATTATGATTAGTTGCATAAGAATTTTATTAATGATGATTTCTGATAATTAAATTGATAATTAATGAAGTACTACTTAATCTTCACATTTTAATTACATATAATTACAGAGGACAATTTTTTGCATATTTTTCGTAGAGACGAAGTGATCCTGCATCTGTCCTTGGAAGTATTAATTGTAGTGCAAAGGAAAAATGTTTCTGATATATTTGACTTGCAGACATGTTTTCGTCTAGAGCTGCTAGAGCCCCCTCTTGGCAAACAGCGACAATCTCAGCTCCAGAGTAGCCGCTTGTCATGCTCACCAACTCTTCAATGTCAACATCTTTGGCAACTGGCATATTTGCAAACTGCAGCTGTATGATTTCTTTTCTAGTTGTGGAATCTGGAAGAGGAACGTATATGCTTCTGTCCAATCTGCCCGGTCTGAGCAATGCTTTATCAATCATGTCTGGACGGTTGGTAGCTGCAACAATAACAACATTCTGCAAGTTCTCCAAACCATCCATCTCAGTTAATAGTTGTGCTAAAACTCTTTCACCTACATTATGTCCGCCAGAAGAGCCACTCCGTTCAACAGCTAAGGCATCGATTTCATCAAAGAAAACTATAGATGGTGATGCAGTTCTAGCTTTACGGAATATGTCTCTAACTGCCCTTTCTGATTCACCCACCCACTTGCTAAATAACTCTGGGCCCTTCACAGAGAAAAAATTCAATCCACTTTCTGTTGCTATTGCTTTTGCTATCATAGTCTTTGAGCACCCTGGTGGACCATACATAAGGACACCTTTGGGTGGCTTTATGCCCATTCGACGAAAAGCATCTGGGTGCTTGATTGGCCACTCTATAGCTTGTTGCAACTTGCGTTTCAGCTCTTGATGTCCTCCAATATCTGACCAGAAAACTTTGGGCACTTCTAAGGTAACTTCCCGCATAGCACTAGGCTTTACCTTTCCAAGAGCTAGTGACAAATCATCAATGGTTATACAGGGCTTGGAATCGGAATCATAACAGCGGTTTTTTAAAGCAAGAAATAGGGCTTCACGGCAAACGGTAACTAGGTCTGCCCCAACATATCCATGAGCATGGTCAGAAATGCTTAAAATGTCAGATTCACTTAAATTCACATCCATATTGTTTAAAAGCTTATAAAGAATGTCGTATCTTTCTTTAGCAGTTGGCACACCAATTTCTATTTCTTTGTCTAGTCTTCCAGGACGCCTGAGTGATGTATCTAATAAATCTGGTTTGTTAGTTGCTGCTATTAAAACGACTGGTGATTTCGCATTTGCTAAATTATCAATAAGAGATAGTAACATAGATGAAATTCTTCGTTCTGGTTCTGTGTTTTGACTACCTCTGTCTCGTTGAGGACAAAGAGTGTCTACTTCATCAATAAACAAGATGGATGGTGCCCTTTCAATGACATCCTTGAAGATGTCTCGCAGCTTCGCTTCAGTCTCTCCGTAGTACTTGCTAAATATTTCTGGACCACTGACAGACACAAAAGCAACATCAAATTCGGCTTCTATCGCATTGGCAATCATGGTCTTTCCACATCCAGACGGTCCGAAGAGCAAAATTCCAGTCACAGTGGAAATACCAACAGAATTGAAAGGGAATTTAAATGCAAAATTAACTAAATCAGTGATAGTTTCTATCTGAGAAGTGAGCCCGCCTATAGAGCCAAAAGTATTTGTCTTGGTGTTTGGACATTTGTGCTGTTCAACACGAGTGTTTAGTATGGTAATATTTGTGTTTTCAGTAATGCAGTAAAAGTTCTGATCTTCCTCATCATCATAAGTTTTCTCGTTGGAAAGGCCAGGTTTTACAGGTGTCGAGGTTGCAACATCAATGCTTAACCGACTGTCATCATCCGACAAAGTTGAATTATGTAATTCAGAAAGACTGCTTTTATCATTTTGTACCAGTAAATCACCATCACTAACACAAAGCTTTGATTCAATATCTGTACAAAGGTGAGAAATATTTTCTGTGTTGTCAAGTTTAGCTGTATATTTCTTATCGTCAAACAATGTCATAGAGTGCACAAAAAACTCGCACAATTGACCATAATATTTCATACTGACAAAGCTGTCTACTGCTGCGAATTGTTTACATTTTTTGGCTTTAAACAAGTTTTTAAACTCAGCAGAAGACATAAAATCTTTCCAATCCAAAGCTTTGAGTGTCATGTCCTTGATTTCATTTTCAGTCGGAAAAAATGGTTTGACAATGATTGTGTCACCAGGTTTGATTCTCACACCAGGAAAACCTGAATGTATGTCAGTAAATCCCAAATTTCCGGGAAGCACCGTCGTCACTGGCCAACAGGAAAGGATGGCTGCCCTTTGTTTAAACATACATATTACAAATCGTCCAATACATAAGCCACACTGTCTCATCGTTGACGGATTCAACAAGATGGAATTTTCAGATGCAAAGCGCCCTGTTTCTCCCTTTAATTCCACTTTGATCACAATACCATGAAAGGCTTTGTCTTTTATGAAGCCATGTCCAAATTCTCCTGTTGACACGTCTATACCCTTGTAGCAAATTTCAGAATGTTTTGCTGTATCTTTGCTGCATACTGTGCAGCCACAAGTTTCACACGTGCTCCACTCATATTTGACTTTACTAGATTTAGGTGGCATGTTGTACCTGAAAAAATCAAGTCATATAAAAATTTCTCTCAAGCTCAATTCACTACTACAGTTGTGGACATTCTAAAGTGTGGAGCTGATATAAATTTGTATTTGTTTAAATTTGGTACTACAGTAATATAACCTATCTGGTAATCAGGTTATACTTTTTTTACACAGCAGGTATTGAAGGTGGTGCCCTGCATAATGTGGTCTATCGTAGTCCACTTTATGCAGCTTGCAAAATAGCAGGCTAATGTCTGTTACTGTACGACAAATGGAAATTATTTCACTTCTACTCAAATCAAACAAGCCATCTGTATCTCCAGATTAAGAGGTATAATGGAATTAATAAGATTGAGGTATGTTCGCCTCATAAGTATTACTATTAATGTCTGCATAGAAATTTAGTAGTGCCACTGTGACCATGATGTATTCTAAAATCTAGGTCAATGTGTAGAAAATATGCTTTCCACTGCTACTGAGAACTGAACAGTGGGCACACCCAATAAGAAACAAGCCGTTATAATTTCAAAGTTACAACTGATAGTAATTTGTAAGCCACCCACACAAACTGAAAAAAATGAGTGCTTCAAGTGGTTGTTTTCTTACCGTGTGCAAAACTCACTCCTCAAGACTGACATCATTCACTATCATCATCAATGTTCATGTACTGTTCCCGTACATCAGCTATAGCTTCAATTTCTCTGTACTGTGTACTGGCAATCGTAGATAACATAGAGAGCGGATTTCTGTCTTCTAGACCACCATAAACATATCCATTAGCCTGATCAACTTTTTTGAGGAGACGTAATACACTTTTACTATCTTGTATATTCAGTGCACTAAATGATACTAGACTGTAATCCTCTATGATGCCACAAACTGCTTCATTAAATTTTTTAAACTTTGTCATAAATGGATCTTTTTGTAAGCTATCCAGAATATAGTTTAAATCCAGCACCTCGGTGTAATAGTCAAAATTAAAAGCAAGTTTGCCATACTGCTCTACTAAGTCAACTTTAGACAAAACATTAATATGTGGCAATTCAATTTGCAGCATAGTAGAGAGAGAAGTAAGTAGCACTGAAATAAATTTTGCTGGATCACTGCAATAATGTGAGTCAACCAAGTGTACAGCGACAAGTCGGAAATCCCATTTCGTTAGCTGTGCAAAAATGTTTCTGATTGAATTGTGATGCGTGTATAATTCCACCTGGCCAGGACAGTCAAACAGAAAATATGCTTTCTTGTACAAATCTACCCGTGACTTTAACCAATCAAGGTTTTGCTCTAAATATTCTAAGCAGTAAATCATTCCTCCATTGGGTCCGAGCTTTAGGTTTTCCATGACATCCGCTAAAGTAATCAAATCACGAATGTCAACACTGCACTTGTAAGGCAGATTCTCATTGGCTGGATCAACATTGACGACTACAACATCACGACCAATGGAGGTCAGTGTGTCAGAAACACTAGCACAATATGTAGTCTTACCACTGCCAGCCGGACCAATCACAACTTGACCAAATAAAGCCATTGCTCACCTTTGAATACGATGATCCAGGATCAGCTGCTGTACTTGGAACACTGTGACATGGCGATTTAATGCCCTGCTCGATATCTAAAAAAATATAGAAAACAGAAAATTTAACTACTTTTGCAGACAAACACTGAACAGCCACAAACTCAGGTGAGGTTGCCACAACAGTTGAGCTCTTAGACTTCTGGCAGTGTAATGATTCTGTATCGAACACTGTTTTAATTGCAAGGTGATTAACACCATATTTACATGTAACTGCAGTAGTGGTGTGCCATATATTTGGTTACTATATACAGCTATTCATCAACCTGCAACTATTCGTGTCGGGTTATATTTGTGTTCTGATTCAGCAGTATCTTTGGTTTGCATCATTGTTGCTGGGCTAATGTCATTATGTTGGTGAAGTCATCCATTCGAGTGCATTTGGAACACTTCAGATAAAAACTGTAAATCACTTGAGGTCTCCTTGTTTTAACAGATTCATAAACAGAAGTATGCTACCCAAAGATGGCAACACCCTTTAGTCAAGTTTTGCTTGTTTCTGTTTCCCGAGGTAATACAAACTTTTATAAAAGAATGGCAAGAAAGCTTGCAGATTACATACAAAACCTAAGAAACAGTTACAAATAATTTTGTTACTAAACCTTGTACAGCATTTTATAATCCTAGCGACCTATCATTAAATTCCAACAACCAGGTGCAGGTGGAAAAGCGGTATAGTAATTAGTGAGTGGCATGCAATGAATCATAACTGTGGGCCTCTGACTATTTAGTAGGGCAAGTTATTACCGTGATTTCTGTTAATACTACTAGGGTGTACAGCAAACAAAATTCGTCGTTAAATCGAAACATGCGTCGTTAAGTGAATAAAAGTTGTCAAAACATCAGCATCGTTAAAACGAAACATTGCTAAACGGGGAGTCGTTAAGCGAGGACTTACTGTACCGTGGATGCTACCACATGACTGGGCAGAATCTTACTAACCTAATCTCAACTCGAGTGCTGAAAATATTAGTCCCGAAACAAAAACTTACATCTTAAGTAATCTTGCGCCTTTCATTTAGCAAAATAGATAGAATAATTACAAAAGACAATAGTCCAAATTACAAAAGTTCCAATCAAACAAACACTTAGCCTTCTTCGCCAAACTTGTAAAACTGCTACAATTACAAATCTACAATGCTTTTGTTGGGCGCTGAGTAACCCACTAGCCGAAGTAGGACTATTGGCGTACATAGGCTAGCCCAAGCAGGACGCGTCCTACATGGGCTAGCCCAAGTAGGACACTAGTGACAGGTCACAAATTGAGTCGTTAACCGTACTGGCAGCACCCGTTGTCTTTGTTTATTTAATAATAATAACTGAAAACGTCAAAAACGTTGAATAATTTATTATATATCTGCTAAAATAAAAGAACTTTATTTTGAGCTTCGATATTAATCTTTTTGAAGTGAAATAACAAATAAGCCCACTTCTTAGGCGATTCCAACATTTGCTTAAGGTATATCATTTTTATTTTGTCTCGCTTCACAGACAGGTGACCCGTTTCACTACCTCTTGGACAAATAATTGTTTTCTACTAAGTAAATGGGCTAGCGAGCTATGTGTCCTACATAGTCAGATACTTAGTTGAATGTTATGATGACATTAACGGAGCTAATAATAATGATGGTATTACTGCAAAAAACAGTTTGTAAATTGTCAAGGAGTATCCATCATTATTATAAAGTTACTTTTTTCTAAAACAAATTTAGTTTTACGTTTCATTATGTCATAATTCTCGACAGCAATCGCCGTTGTCCTACTTGGGCTGCCCATGTACGACACTCTTTTTCCGCAAATTTAGCACATGCGTTTTACCGGAAGTGTCTTATTTTGGCCAGTGGTTTACTCGGCGCCCTACAGCTTTCTTATTCAACCGGGTTCTGTTATTGTTTTGCGCGCAATGCAGGAAATCATCATTTTGCATTTCTTCGGACTGTCGGACACATACATGCAAATCAAAGTATACAAAAACACTTTGTGCAAATTCAAAGAAGCAGTACGGACTGTTTTTGTCAGGTACGCTATAGCCCAAGCTATTCGCACACTGGTGTGTACTGTAGCAGACGAATTGATGAGATCACCAAAGTCAGGCCAGTCAGCAGGTGCCCAAAAATTGCTCAGCAGTGAGTTGCAAAAACACAAATAAAAATATCTTTTTGAATTTCCCGAGGATGCAGCCAGGTAATTATAACTAGGGGTGCGCATTTTCTACCAGAAAGCGAATTCGAATCGAACCGAATTTGTGACATTCGAATTCGAATCGAACCGAACTTCAGTGTTTTGAATTCGAACCGAATTCGAATTGAGTTTGGACAGATTTTCGAACAAGTTTTCGAACCACCAGTAAAAATTAGTCTTACAAAGATCATGCATATCACTAGATTTTCTTTTGCAATAAAACGACCAGTAATTTCTTTAAAATTGTGCGCAGAAATCGCAGCTAAATTATGCTAATTGCTTGATGTTTCAATAGTTTTAGTGATAAAGAACATATGTGATTGAAGTGCTGAATTATTTGAATCTATAGTTTTGGATTGGAATCGAGTTCGAACTAAAAAAACGCATTCGAATCGAATTCGAGCGTACGAATTCGATTCGAACGTTCGAACTCGAACGTTCGATCCGCACCCCTAATTATAACAAAATGCTAATTATGACATGATATGTACCTTTTGTTACAAGTTAGGCCTACATCTGTCTTTGGCGATTTATAGCAGCTGTTATATTTTTGAATATTATTTAAAGCAAGCATAAGGCATTAAGAATAATTAGTAGTTAAAATAAAAACTATTATATTAATATCTCATGAAAATTAATAGGCTTATTTACAAAAGAAGTTAAGAAAGTTGATCATAAAGAAAGTTTGCAAATACCTGGCTTATGTAGTATTCTATTTCTGGAGAAATATTTTTTTCTAAAAATGTTCCTGTTTAATATGTTTTTATCAGGAAATATAACTTGAAGAAATATTAGGCCTGACTTTCATGTGTAACACTTTTCATAGAAAACAATCGTTTTTTCAGAAGAGCGAATAATTTTTCCAGAACAAAACTTAATCTAAGCATCTGCATGTTTTGTTAATTCCAAGTTAAAAGATGTTTAAAAAGCATATAATCATACATTGGCCTTTGTTATGAGTTGGAGTTGGTTATAAAATCATGTTGAACAAATGGAGATGCACTTACAACATTACTCCTCTTTTTTATTATCAGTGAACAAAAAATAGCAAAACGAAACATCAGAGCTGTCATCCTAAGCAGCCGACATTACTTCCACCTCTATAACAATCAACTAACTAGGTCAAAATCAAATTACAGAATTCAGGTGAAAGCCAACCTGGCACATAAATTAGAATTTGCACACGGGTCATAACACTTTATATATCATGTGTAGTATCATGTGTAGAGACGTCACTTATATTTAGCCTAATTTTTTTAAGGTTCAGTTAGGCTTACGTCAAAATAAATCTTCATTAAATACAGTTTGTTTACGTGTAAAAAATGTACTTGTAAAAGTGTACTGATTTGTCACTAAAGTATATCACGAGTAGAAAATATGCAAGACAGGTGCGACCAAGTTGGAGGGTGACTCCACCAGAGACCCACAATTTCAATGGCCTAGTTATGGCACCCAAAGGTCATAATTAATCTGACCCTGCTCCTCAGTCATATGGGTATATATTGCTCTTTTAAAACCTCTTCGAGCTATAAATGCCCTTCAGATAGTGTGAGTTCCACATTGGAGTGGAGAGATAAACTCAATAACTGCTCTAATTAATGTGATACGTATGTTATCAAGGTTTATAATAGTGACTGGTACCTTGTTTGCAATTAAATCCAAAGTGGATTAATGTTTGGTTGCTGATCCAGATGTTTTGATTTTTTCATGTCCTGATTTTTCGAGCCATGCGCCACACAGGATGTAGTCTAGATTTAGCATGACTGGCTGCTTTCCTAGGTCTACACAGTACCTTGTCATGTACTGGGTTTAATTGATGTACCTCAGTTTAATTGAGTACCTTGTTATGTACTAGGAAAGGAAAAGCTGTTATCGCTAGCCATCTATCCTTCTTAATTGTGTGCTAATATGCTATAAAAATACATGCCGTTTCCAATTCATTACTCATCTTTTCATGGTGCCTTAATTTCTTCTCCTCTAGTTCATTACTGTTTAGCACCTTGCCAGGCTATTCCAAATGGCAAAAAACTCTTTTTGTACATTTCCTCATTGTTCTGTATCTTCCTTTGTTGTATCTCATTCTCGGGTGGACTGGAGCTCAATACCACTCAATACCACACACAATTTAGTTCCAATGACTCTATTCACCAGTGGCTTAGTTACGTTTCTTGTATGTTTTCTCGTGTTTTTCTTTCTTTTTCTTCATTTTTGCGACATTTTTGCGGATACCATAATTATCTACTATTGTAGGCCTAAAATTTGTTTATAAATCTATGGTTCATACGTGTGTGCCAGGGCAACGAAAAAATAGTTGACGTGCAGATTTTGTGATTGCGCGAGCCGGGGAATACGTCATCAGCTGATGAAAGATGTTGTATGTATGATGTGATTAGCAATAATAAGTTTTCATATAATTGCGGAATAAATGCAGTATTGAGTTCATTTTTAGCGAATGCTCTTGTACAGATCATGCTGTCGTAGAATATTAGTTCTTTGGAAGTATTTATGTGCTCCCACAATGGCTAACTGTGAAAAAAAGCAAAAGCACGTTTCGTCTGGAGCAGGCGATAAAGGTGTAGGTGCGAAAGAGATGAATCCGTGGCCGGAATATATAAACAAGCGCTTAAGCATATTTCAAAAACTGAAAGCTCAATACGACGAAGAAGTAGCTTCAAAGGTGTCGGCAGTTATAGAAATTTCTCTGCCCGATGGAAAGGTGGTAGAAGGCCAAGCCTGGCGAACAACTCCTTATCAAATTGCGACTAGTATAAGCCAAGGTTTAGCCGACGCTACTGTCATAGCAAAAGTTAATGGAGTTCTATGGGATTTGGACCGACCTTTGGAGGAAAGTGGCACTTTAGAACTTCTAAAGTATGATGATGATGATGCAAAGCATGCATTTTGGCATTCTAGTGCACATATGTTAGGAGAAGCAATGGAAAGAGTATATGGAGGTTGCCTTTGTTATGGTCCACCTGTGGAAAATGGTTTTTATTATGACATGTGGCTTGGCGAAAAGAGTGTTTCAAGCGATGATTTTCCTGCTTTGGAATCGGTCATTAAAAGCATAATTAAAGAAAAACAACCTTTCCAGCGATTAGAAATTAAGAAAGAAGATCTTCTAGAAATGTTTGCTTACAATCCATTTAAAGTCAGGCTGTTGAATGAAAGAGTTAATACTCCAACCACAACTGTGTACAGATGTGGTCCACTTATCGACTTATGTCGAGGTCCTCACGTGAGACATACCGGTAAAGTCAAGGCATTTGCAGTAACGAAAAACTCATCTACTTATTGGGAAGGAAAAGCAGATGCAGAAAGTTTGCAGCGAATTTATGGCATTTCATTTCCAGATAACAAACAACTAAAAGAGTGGCAAAAATTCCAAGAAGAAGCAGCAAAGCGAGACCATAGAAAAATAGGTAGAGAGCAAGAACTATTCTTTTTTCACGAGTTAAGTCCTGGCAGTTGCTTTTTTATGCCTAAAGGAGCTCACATCTATAACACTTTGATGGATTTCATAAAAGAGGAATACTGGAACAGAGGGTTTCAAGAGGTTGTGACACCAAACATTTATAATAGTAAATTGTGGGAAACCAGTGGTCATTGGCAGCACTATGCTGAGCACATGTTTTCTTTTGAATCTGAAGGACAAAAATTTGCACTCAAGCCAATGAATTGTCCGGGACATTGTTTAATGTTTGACCACAGACCGCGCTCCTGGAGAGAGCTTCCGCTTAGGTATGCAGACTTTGGGGTTCTGCATCGTAATGAGTTATCTGGTACTCTTTCTGGGCTAACTCGCGTGAGACGTTTTCAGCAGGATGACGCTCACATATTTTGTACTCAGGATCAGATAAAGGATGAAATACATGGTTGCTTGGAATTTCTGAATTACATTTATGGTGTCCTTGGATTTACTTTCAAACTCTTTTTATCCACACGTCCAGAAAAATATCTGGGGGATCCTGAGGTTTGGGTAAATGCTGAACAACAACTAAGTGAGAGTTTGGATGCATTTGGTGTGCCGTGGAAGCTGAATGAGGGAGATGGAGCATTCTATGGTCCAAAAATTGATATCACAGTTATGGATGCGCTACAGAGGCCTCATCAATGTGCTACAATTCAGTTGGATTTTCAATTACCTGAGAGGTTCAATTTGCACTATGACAGTGGCGAAGAGAAGAAAAGACCTGTTATTATTCACCGAGCTATTCTTGGATCAGTTGAACGGCTGATTGCCATCATTTGTGAGAGTTATGCTGGGAAATGGCCATTTTGGTTGTCCCCCCGACAGTCAATTGTTGTGCCAGTTGGACCCATGTTTGATGAGTATGCAAAACAAGTTGCTGATCAGATTTACAAAGCTGGTTTCTTGTGTGAGCCTGACCTTGACCCGGGAACCACAATGAACAAAAAGATACGAAATGCTCAGATTGCTCAGTATAACTTCATTTTCGTAGTTGGTGAAAAAGAAAAGACGAACAAGAGCGTCAATGTCAGAACGAGAGATAACAAAGTGCACGGAGAGTTTTCTGTAGATAAGGTTATTGACAAATTTACGAAACTGAAAACCGAGAGAGTATTTAACAGCGAAGAGGCCTTTTAATGATATTTAAGCTTTAGATCAAACTTGAAACTTACATAATTAACTGATGTCTTAGGAAATTTCAAAGACTTTTTCCACAAACTAAATACAGTAAATTGTGTATTTAATTGTGCTGTTACATTTTGCATTAAGTATGTATAAGATAAAGAAATGCATTTTAATGTTAATTAACCAGGAGTCTTATATATCATAATATTTAATGTATTTC
This sequence comes from Tubiluchus corallicola, assembly GCA_030141605.1. Lineage (NCBI taxonomy): Eukaryota > Metazoa > Priapulida > Priapulimorpha > Priapulimorphida > Tubiluchidae > Tubiluchus > Tubiluchus corallicola. The sequence goes on from JAQGDQ010000005.1 coordinate 1,811,706, forward strand.
TGAGCAGATAATATACTTGGAAACATTTTTCTTTGCTTAAATTCCTTGTCTGTACTTAAAGTATTATTAATAGCCTCCTTTCATCTAAGTAAATATCTAGCCGAAATGTTGCTTTTCTGAAATTGAAGTTGAATTATTTATTATTGGACAATTGTGTTAAACTTAAGAAAAGTTGTTTATGGTCATATTGGTTGTTTTAACTTGTATACTAGATTCATACTTTTGTATTATGCATTTGCAAGTTTTCTAAATGAAAATGGAACGTCTCTTGAGTATTTAAAAGGCAAAAAACAATTTTTAAATCTATGATAATGTTCATTGAATATGCCACCTTTTTTGTTTATTGCTAATAACTTGCAATATTTTTAATTAACTGTTGTAGGTTAGGTGCTGGATTAATCTTATTTATGAAAAGGCAACTAGATATCACAAACACAAGTGGATATGATAATAAAATTGCCTTACAGAACTTCTTGTTTGTAGAATCATTTTGGTGAATTTTTCTGGCGTGTTTCAGTTTCTTGCATATGTTATACTAGCTTTTGCTTTCAGCTCTTTTCTACTCGTTCTTTCCATCTATGTCACAATTTTTGTTTTCCTCACTGTTTTCCATTCTTCCACTTCATTTATTTGACCTGTCATCTTGCAGTTCTGAAATCTCATCTTCATTTAAACTTGGCCTACAGTGATTTATTAAGAACGGTTAAAAATTGAAAAAACAACAAATGCTAATTTGATATTCGTTTGAATTGTTTTTTATTTGGAAATATTTGACAAACAGCAATGTAAATGGTGACATATTACATCATTAATTAGAAAAGTATATAGTTGCACAGTATTAATTTGGCATAATAAATCTTGTGTACATATTTATGTTTAAGATATGCATCAGTTTCATTCTGTATCAACTTGCAATTACACCTGCATTATCTTTATGTGTCTAAAAGGGGCTAATTTCAACTTAAACGGGCATATATTTACTCAAACTCAAATTATACTCATTTTATTTATATGGTCATTGGGATAGTGTGTGTTAGCCTGTTAGATAATAATAATACACTTTCGATGCACAATATTCATATTTCGTGATAATTAAATAAGTCTTATGATTTTTACTACACAATATTTACTGCATGCTTTACAATAGGTAAACAGTAAGTTTAAGCACCAGTGAACAATATTTGGAGCTCCAACGAATTATGATCTTGCAGCCAATTGTAACTTACACAAAAAGTTTTGTTAATGCTGTGCAGATTGCTAGTAAGCCTAATGAAAGAAAGAAGTGGCCTCCAGTACCCTTCTGGCAAGGAGGCAGATAATCAACACGGTCCTGATTCTTGTGTGCGTATATTGTAGCCTTTCCACGGGGAATAACAAGAGGAACATAAAGCTGCAACTCATAATTGGGATCTTTTTCAGAATCATAACATTCTGGATTTGTCCATACCTATAATAGAAGTGATAATAATTTGCATATATATATGGCTGTGTACATGTCTTATAAAATAAGAAAAGACTGAGTAAGAAGCTTTTCAAGTTCTACATGTATAAATTTTTTTATTATAGTGTAGTATCTTAATGGCTTATGGTTAAGTTACATTAAATTTTATTCATTTTCTGTTCAACAAATAGGACATTTTGCAAATATGGCTGAAATATAACTATGGCACTTTGCTTTAGGCAATGAATTGTGCATTAATTAAATGTACCTGTAGAAAAAATCTGTCATTTGCGCTCATGGTATGTTGAGTCAGGGTGATGATCACATATTCATCTGTGATGTCCATATCCATTTGGTGGCCCAGGTAATTTAATCCTATAATACTCCAGCGCTCAGCGTCTTTGGGTATATATGGGTCAATATCCATCTGAAATCATTATAATACAGGTGATTTCACGTTCGGAGTTCTGGGAGTTGATGTTGTAACAGCCTACGTGCATACGATTTTACTATTGTTGATTGTTAAAACGGCCCTGGACACTTCACTGACTTCATTCGCAAGATGCAGAGATTATAGAACTTGCTACTTGAACTTACCTGATGCATGCGAACTCTCATGCCAGCATAACCAAACACAACAGCTTGTAATAACCCACCAGCACCAGTTATGAAGTTGGTGCATCGCATTCCTTGCTCATTTTCATCTGGCTTCTCACTAAATACCTGCGTGAAAAAAATCAGTATTCGTACCTTTCGGGCACTCCCACGCTAAATAGATTAGTTACAGTAAATGGAAGTGTAACATTAAACAATGCACAAAATTTAATGAAACGTTTTATTGATGATTTGTTCGACGTTAGTGGTAAAATTATTGTTTCTAGTAACTAAAGTAGCTCGTGTGCCGTACAGTCTGTGCCCAGTCGACTTTACATGTTTCCCCACTTCTTGCATACCTTGGTTTGGCCTTAAGATTTTTATTGAATTTATGACACTCATAATAGGCAAATAATTTTCATTGTTTACTCATTGTATAATTTATGTCATGATTCCCATTTTCTTTAGTTCACCCTGTTTAATTAAGAAGCATTTGTGTTTTGAGATTGAATCAGCTAGAATTGCCTGCTGTGTCACATTTCTATAAAATCAGGTGACATGATCGCTGAAACAAGGCAAACGGTGCATGGCTTTCACGGTGGTGCTTGCCTACCTTGAATGGTCCATTGATATTTCGGAACATTGTTTTAAATGTTGCATTAGCCCTGTCCTCATTTCCCAGCTCTAGCCATCCCACGGTGTGCATACTCCAGGTACCTGTGTCAGGCCCAAACGAATCCGTCACCTGCATTAATTACCATAGCTTTAATTTGCAACAAATGCAGAATGCTTCCTTAAATAACATTTTCATTTTCAAGCATTTTTGCATGCTCTACTTGGTTAATTTTGTAACTACTTTGTGCCTAGCGTTTCAGTTACCTGTATATATGACAAAAAAATTTAAAATTTAATGATATGTAGTATCTGGTACAGACCGATGTATATGTGTACACCACTTTATATAGCATATCAAACTTTAACACACGCCTTCATAAAATGTGACCCTTCATAAAATATTTTATCAAAATAGCCGTCACCAAAATGAGAAATTTTGTGCAAGCCATTGACGAAGAATTAATGATTATACTATGTCTAATGAGCAGAAGCGATAACCATGATTAAAGGTGACTCTCAGTTCAGGGTCTCACATTTAAAAGAACTTTGCTTAATTTCTATATCTAAAACGTATAAAGTGTTCCTGATTGATTCTTAGGTAACGCCTTAGAACAAAATTGTTCCTCATTTGAACATTTCGTTAGCTCTAATTACTTCATTCAATACTAAACGTGCTAGAACCTACATAATTATGATTTCGTACCTGCCTAGTTCATGGGAATCTCTTAATGCGACTTACAAAGAAAAAATATTAGTTTTCACGCACATTCTCGTGTACTCACTTCTTCATATATTTCTAGATCATTCTGTCGAACTTGTGGCGTCATTGGCTTCATCAGTGGATATCCTAGTAGAACGGCGTCCGACTGTTTGATTTCCGCATCTAAAATGCATCCAATTGATTCTGATTGACAGTTAGATCACCATCGAGAGCAAAAAGTAAAAGATAGTTTCTGCTCTTGGATATCTTCTTTGCTCTTATATTACTTTATACAAGCATTCAACAAAAGCCATGAACGAGGTACAACTGATACGAAGTATTATCTTTGTTATTGATGAAGGACGTTTGCATTCTCATTCGCACAGCTCCAAAATTTTTAATGTAATACAGTGTCATCATGAGTTGTTTTACCTACAGATGTCAACAGTACTACTAGTGGATCGTAGGCACCAATACTTTTAGAAATTACTTTTAGAATCATGGATTATCGCGCAGTGTTCTTTAATAAATAAGATTACCTTAATAACAGTAACCAACAGTTATCAATTTCTTAATAGATTTTACAAATATTAGTAGGACTAAATATATGCTTTGTTATTCTCATATTACCAGTAGGTCTATTGTCAAAGAGTAAATGTCTGAAGGGCAATGATAAATGTTTCACGATATGTTCATATTAAAGCCTTTACGCAGCCTATAGACGTTTTGGTGCCGGACCTACATGTAACACCGCGATAACTGGAAATTTAATGATCTCAAAAGTTTTAAAAACAATAATAAAAATTTAATATTACCGTCAGGATCGAAGCCTTCAAATTGTGGATGATACTGGCGCTCTTCATCAAACGGCATGAACATGTTGTCTGCAATTTCTTCAAAATCTTCAATTTCGCTTCTTAATAACATGAGTAGGTGTTTTAGTTGATTAGTTCTAATTATTTCTTTGTAGGCCTTTAGCAAATACTCATTAAAACTGAATTAGTGCCAACTATGGTCACTATCATACTTTTGGTGTTTGCAAAAACCTAGTATTGGCCGAGAATTTATTAACCAATTATAATTAATTAACCTCTCCATTGCTCAGTTGACTATTCGTTATGCGCAGGCCTACACATTTCGTGGAAGCATATAACGCGCGTTGGATCTGCTCGTCAAAAATTGTATACTATGACAAGTAACATTACAAAGATTCCAAAATAACCGCAGACCAAATTCCTTCCGTAAAAAGACAGACAAAAGCTTAGGCATCTCCATAATGGTCTATATAATTTTTTGTTCTAGTCAGGCAAACACCGAACGTTATGTATTAGTTTTGTCTACGTAAGCTAATTCATTTAGTACAAGATCAGGACTATAAGTTATGCTAGTGCAATTTTTTTAGAATCATAATATTGAATGCAGTTTTTTGAAATAACTGATAACATACCTGGAAATGCTGGCAAGGTCACTCACATCTTTTGGAAGCTTCAATGACAGCCTAGCGTTATAGTTAGTAAAGACTGAATTATTCACATTATAATGGTATTCATCTGGTCCCATAACCCCTGGAAGCAGAATGGAAATTTTTGGCCTTTGATGTAAAAACGTGTTCATGTGACAACCAGTCGTCACAGCGTCTTATTTTCACACATTTTATGCGGATTCAAACAATCTGATGAACTGACAAGTATAGGTCCACTGCTCAACTTATTTAATATTCACTCATTTAATAATCTGTGAAGGCCTATTTTTCGCTTCACTCATTTGGAAGCCCACCTTCTGCATTTTAGTTAGTGCATACGGGCGATATACATAAAATCTATTGAAAGTGAGAGTAGCATTTCATACTGTCACGTTAATTTTGTGAGACTTTAATGATGTACGCATTCGAAAAGCGCGCGGAAGCTGGGTCCACCGTCCAAAATGTACAAAACCTGTACGACATTTGTTTGTTATTGTTGTCAAGAAAAAGCTATGGAATTGTATGTGCTCTCAATGCTCTATCACTAAAATACAGGCAGTCAGCATTACATCATTATAATCAACTTTTTTAAGCACTTGCATGCCGAATTATACACGTCCATTCAAATTGAAATGTCGTATCATGCGCTTACCAATAATCTCATATCCTCTGTTTGTTTGTACCGAACGACTTTGCCAAAATCTGGCAATATCAGTGACCAGATTTCCGACTTGCCCCCACAGAATGTTTTCATCTCCAGTGGCATAAAGGTACTGTCTGATGGAATATGACACATCTGCTGTGACATGAACTTGATACTCGCTGGCAAGATCCCATGGGCAAGTTTCAATGCCTACAACGAGAAAAATGACTGCAGTCGAAATGGACAAGTTAGTTAAATTATTCACCAATGGCTATTATATTGAAACCTTAATAAACGAAATATAATGATGGTTTTAGAAACTACAAATATAACGATTACAAACATAATAAATGCAGTGTTGTTAATTAAAGTTTGAGCAGAAAAAAACTTTGGTTCAATAACGAAGAGAACTTAGCAAATCATTTAGTTACTTCATAAGTCATCATTAAGTAAACCTGACATAGTAACGACGCTATTGAACGTCTATATTTTTGGGACTACTTAGCCGACCATTCTATCAATCAATCGGCCGGCCGACCAATCGATCACCAGACAGGCTATCCAGCAAACCATCCAATCAACCAGCTAACTAGATACTTCATAACCCATTAAGTAAATATTTCATAATAAAGACACAATTGCACGACCATTCTACCAATCAACAGGCCGACCGATTGAGCAACCAACCAACCGACTACCCAATTAACCAAACCAAAGAACCACCAATTGCCAATCCACAACATCAAGAACCAATAATTTATCCAACGAGCAGTAGCTTAGTGAAAAGTGTGACAAGCAAAAAAGTATTACCGGTTACTGCTTGCTCCCAAGGATAGCGAACTCCCGTATAGCCAGTGTTAATCGCATGCTGAAGAACCACGTTTCGCACTCTGGCTCTAGACTCAATCATTATTTCGGCTGCTTCTGGATGCAACATCATAATAGGTGGCATTATCCAGGTGTCCATGTCCCAAAACACATGTCCAGCGTAGTCATTATAAGCGCCACCAAAATAAGTTGTATTAATTTTTCCCCCTCGAGACAAGCCACCTGTACAATTTTTACGCATATTATAATGTCCAGTATAATTTAATGAAAACTGTGATTAAAAGCAATGTAGATTTCAACTTAAATGCAGTAGCTCTTACGACGTAAGCTCGTGCACTCCACGGTGGCTTTACATCTTAGGTTTGGATTGAGTGTTTAGGGTGCATTCACATACAATTTTGTGGATCAATCTTAGGAAAAACCTCCACATTGGATATAGTTTAAATTATTTACACTGATATAAGGTAAACTGAGAAGATCAGTCGCAACTTCCAAAGGTTACTTAGTCAAACAACCCACAATGCAAAACACAAAGTTTAATTTGGCAGATTAAAATAGTTGCATTGTAGCATGATGTAGTTAGTATAGAATAGCATAGTATGGAAACCGGGCTCGGCAAATCAGCATTTCACTCAGTTAGCAGAAAAGATAGGCTTACCTGGGCTTAGTCCGATGAAGGGATTAATTGGGTCACTGACAAGTGGAGTAGAGCACATAATGTAATATTGAGCAGCACATATAGTAGAAGCCACGTCATCGTTTCCCTCCACCTAAAGACATACAAGAGACTACTCGTGTGAGCCTATATATTGGCAGTCTTTGTAATACAGTGGTCACAATGAACTACATAGTATACCAAGTTTTTTACATGTAGTTACAAGTATAAGATTTGTCATTGAAAACATTTCATTTGCGTTTTTCTAGAAACAAATATGAACAATCTAGTGTAGAAAAAGATTGTTTTATTAAATTTGCTAACAATATTTGTGAAATCTAATGTTGTTGCAGAGTTTATTTTACGTACAAGCAAACTTTGCATATAAGTAAAAAAGTGGAAATACGACACACTAGTGACAATCTTCATCTCTCCCAAAATCCTCAGCTGTCCAGTTACTGTAAAACGTTCTCAAGATTATGTGTGTTATCTGGCATGTGGTCTGTGGCGGAGGACTATACAGAACTGTACTACCGTTGCAGGCTAATACTACAAGTAACAGACTTGTGGACTATCCGCAATATGTGGCGGAGAGGTATTTATTGATATGCTGGAAATGTTCTGCAGTTTACAGGCTTATACTACAGGTAACAACAGTACCTGGATGCTGCCACGATTCCAAATATCTTCCCATGCAGCTGTGTGGGAGCTGAGCAAGGTGGGATTAAATCTGGCTGCATCGTACGCGTTTCTTGCATCTTGTTGGTCTATACTCGCGGCTGTAATGAATTGCCACGTGGCACTTGAACTATAATCAGGTAACTCAATGGTTGTGTTTACCGCAGTCCAATATATAAAAACTTTCGTCGTTGAACTAAAGTCTGCCTCTGCTTCAAGAGTTTCACCTATTGTTAGCCTGGAAGAATGTAAAAAAGAAGCAAATTTAATGAATGACTTGCATATAATGAAGCAAGAGTTAGGTAACAGGTGCAGTGGAACAAATGACTGAGGTTTTGGTAACAGTTAAAATGAGTACAAAGTCTGGTTTATCTAATGTGATCTGTCTGTGTGCTCTTTAGTAGACGCGCACCATATCTGAATAGCCTGAATATTCCACCGTGGTAAAGCACATTACGAACATTGAGCATCAATAATTTGTTTTCAAAATTGTTCGGCTTATTCATGAACTTTTGATCGTGCTATCATAAATGAAAACTACTATTTATAAGACGATTATTCCCACGGTAGCCTTACCAAGTGTTTGAATCGTAGGCGTACTCGGTGAAGGAAAAATCAGGATTTTCTTCCAAACTGTCTCTATCAAGTTCCACGTCAATGTTGATGTACGTGCCTTCTTTCTTGCGTGAGGCCAGTAAATCCACTATCAGTAGCCTGGTAAAAATTCTGTGTGCAAAATAGGTCAACTGAACTACGCACTCGTCGTTTTCGATTGTTTCAATAAATACTCCTGCAAAGTATTACTGATTGTAATTTATCATAGAAAAGGGAATGGTAATACTACTAATAAACTGATACACGAATCTATGACTAGCACAATTATTTTCACTGACATGCCTCTTTTGGGGCGTTTTCTTATTTCTAAAACGAATGTTTCTACGCAAATTCACATATTTATTAAAAACTGTATGGCAATTCATTGTTTATAACCTGATGGAATAAACCCATTTTAAATTTTTAAATCAACTGATCAAAAGTCGAAAATTTGAAACAGGCAGGAGTGAAATTGAATTTAAAGAAATGACTTTTGATTGCAATTCCTAGGCTAGGGTCATTAGGCACATACAAAAGGCAGATCAATTGAACTAGTTAGTGAATCATTAGGGTTGATTTAAGGCCTGCCTTCATTATAAGTAGCTACTTGGTTTATTAATGAGTGCCTAGTTTGAGACGCCAAAAGTGAATTTACCTTTTTTCATGTTTAACGCATATGTGGCGGTTTCTTTCCCTCCTGGCAAATTTACACGTAATTTGGCTGTTGATGGTATCATCGCGCGATGGCTGTCGGATCCATTGCCATTAAATACTGCATTCAAATACAAGACAGAACTTTTAGCGTTAGTCGCCAAGTGACCATTTCCGATTGCTGGCAAAAGTTTTTCCTCTGTCGGCAAACTGAAAACATAAAATGCAAACACACACTTTGAGCAACATTTTTTGCATTATTAATTTCACAGCAGCAAAATAACGTTTTTAAAGACAAATTTGCCAACACAAAGCATCTTTTTGTACATTTCCATTGCTGCATTGTTATGAGCGCACAGTTTATATATATATATATATATATATGCTTTTCAGCTTGCAATTACGACTTTTATCATATAAAATATCAAGTCAGTTAAACTAAACAAAACAATGATATGTTAAGTAACACGAAGTTTTCTACACACATACAAAATTTTTTGTAAAAAAATGAATGAGTTTGCAGATCGAGACCGGTCCAGCGTTGTTTAACTTTAGCCGTCAAAGAAACTTATAATTAAAATTAACTAATAACAGTTAAAAAGCCTTGAGATTAGACGCGAGCCTTGTCATTAAGATAGACAACTAAATCAATTTGAAGCAGTATTGTGTCACAACCACTGGACTGATGGGAAAGTGCTGCTTCAAAGGATTACCGAACTTTTCTAGATATGCACAACGCTGTGACAACCTCACGCATGAAACATCAGTATTTTTTCACAAGCAAAAAAATTAACAAGGCAAAGAGCGAAATGTGATTTTGTTCGCTTACTTAATTTTCAATTGATAACTAGTGATACTTTAGGTGCCTTGTAGGAAAAGATAGCACCCAGAAAACACAATGATATCCATTGGAAATTCACTAACACAATTCCGACAGCTGGAGCTTCGTTAATCTTGTCAAGTTAGGCGTCACACTATACCAGACTCCAGGTATCAGGTAGAACCTTTTTTGTTTTATGTATAAACGAGTCACAAATGAGTGAGTTTTTTAGTTCTATATTATTTTTGTACAATTAGGCATACTGCAAGCCGGAATTCAGCATTTAACGGCAAAGTCTACTCGTACTATTCAACTATTCAGCAGGATATTTTATGGTAGCCGGTATTACCTACTTGTGGGCCCTAGCCAAACGTACTTATAGTGCAGAGTCCCCATACTCCGGCACCCTATATTTATTGTACAGGGGTCCTTATGGTTTTGAATATATCATATCATGGAATACTCGGTGTACACTTGAAACAAAGTTATACGCTGGCACGCTGCACGACAAATTAGTTTCAATGAACCCCCAAATACCCTTGGGCGCTAGGCCAATAGTCTACAATGCCTATTGGTAAATCCGGAACTGGCAGAAGTGTAAGGTCCAAGTGGTCAATTTTGTTTCACGTTGTCGTCGTGGTTGAAATCGTCGTCTTTGCTATGGATACAATTAAAAATGAAACCGCACACAGAGGTGGATTTGGCACGAATGTGTCAAAGCTGTCTAGATTCTCTAAAAGTGACAAGAACTTCCCACCACGGTTTCCTTTCCTTCATAGAGCTACCAGGAAGAATTACCCCCAATGAATAGTTAGTTGGTCAAGGACATGCCAAACGTAACCAACATACTTAACCGGTTTTACGCAATGTTAAATGTATTTACAAAGCTTCACAGCCTACAAGACCTTTAGCAAAAACCTCTCAGTGTTTTACGAAACGTTTGTTTTATTCTTGGGTGGGATTAAAATACATTCGGAGGTTCCAGCGTTCAAAACGACGTCATCTGTATAGGAAAACAAAAATTAACCTGATTAAGTGCGGTCCGTAGCGCAACCCATTTTTTGCTTAATCTAGGCCAGTTATCTTCCCATCGTGAGCTTATGACATTAATAAACCTCTACTGTTATGATTGTGGATAAGATTACTCCACTATTAATAACGGTGCAAAATGTCTGTACATATGAATCTATGTGCATATGTGCCCATGCTAAATTTCGACGACCGAGAGGAGAGAGAGAGAGAGAGAGAGAGAGAGAGAGAGAGAGAAAGAGAGAGAGAGAGAGAGAGAGAGAGAGAGAGAGAAAGAGAGGGGAGAGAGATTTGGTTCTTTGATTTGAATCTTTATTTCAAACATATAAAAATTTGTTACTCACAATATTTGCAACACGTATTACAAAAACAAAATATAAACTACACTTAAATTTAGTTAATAAATTACAATATGTAGTAATATGCAGTATAACTGGGTGTACTGTGTGTAATATGTCAATATGTAGTATTAAGGGTATAATTACTGACCTTTTTAAAAACCCTTTTTAAAAACACAATTTCTATGATATTTTACCAGCAATTTTGTGGACATGTTTGTTCCAATTTAAATTGTAGATATTTCATTTTTACATTTTGCGCATGTGCATTTATTGTCCTTCGGCACAGTGACCAAACCATGAGCCAAGGGTCAAATGTACTGACCAAACTTATTGTGGATTTTCTAATTTTGTAAGCAAATGTGACATGTTTAGTTAGTGGTATTGGTCTGAGTAGATGCTAACAAACACAGCTGACTGCAGATATAATAAAAGTATTGTTAGTGAAACGCTTAAATGATCTTTTCTTCTTGTTTAGCCGCTCAAATTTCATTTTCTTTTTCGTCATTCATTCTTATAACTCTAGTTTTTTTCTTTTTGGTGTGGTAGAGGAAGTATTTCTAACTGGCCGAGATCTTGTTGGTTTATGAGACAGTAATCAGCATAAGTTTATTTGTTCTTAGGCAGTATCCAATTTCCATGATAGCATTATAAACACTAAGGGCAAATATATTCAATGGATTAATCATTAAGCCTATTCGAGTCACTGCGGGCGAGGTATACATTTTTTAGTTTGTTAACTTCATTAACATTATATACCGTTCATTATATACAGTCATTAGTCCAGTGCACTTGTACTGTTTTGAAGTTTAAATAAAACAAAAAAATTAATTGCTATCGAACTTACCTATCTGTTTCTAATAGCCATGGATCAGCGCTGATTGCTGCTGCTATACAGAAAACACTCAATATGTGCAACCAGTACATTTTGTAAAGACAAGACAAAGCCCGTAATATAATTCTGTCAATTTGAATTTGAATACGTTATTATTTGTGTCCCTTTTTTCTAATCTAATATCGACGTGCACGATGAGAACTGGAAGGATTAAATCTTGTAAATCGTACCGCGCAAACCAATGCACGTTCACTCTGCGTCACACCGTAATAAAGCTAATAATATTATCTCAACCTTGATAGAATTTATACTTTTTCGGCAAATGAATTGCGATCATTTGGATGCAAGCCTAAGGTACACGGTCTCACAGACTTGCTTATTTGATGAACTTAAGATAAGTAAGCTGATGTACGTCTTATAATTAATCTAGGCCTAAGTTTACTTTACGAGTAAAAGTTATTACTAATATTGTCCTGACGTTGATTTCATTTACGTCAAATTGTCTTATGTTCTTCCAGCATACTTCCAGCAGATTTTGTTGTTTAATTCAATAGGTCTATTGTATGGAAAGTAAGTTAAGTAAATTATTTTATTTCAAACACGAGGTTTATAATAGATATTTTACAGTAAAAATTAACATTTACAAAATCTATAAGATAGAATTACTAAAATAAAGTTTCCTAGTTAGAATTAATTGTTAAAAAGCAGCGAATCACCCGTACTACGTTGACCGCCAAAAGTTACTTAATTTTGATGTAACCTGAATATCTAAATTTCTTAAACAACAAATAATATTATTATCAGAATTAATCAATCGCGTCATAAACGAATAGCAACATTTTCGCAGTATAACAACAAAATAAAGAATGTTTCGATCCAAACACATTTGTCGAAAATTACTTAAACAATTTTTTAATACAACAGAGTGATACTCCATATACACTAGTACAATATATGTTAAAGAATTTCGTCACTGCATTTAGAAAAATTTCTGATTTCTAATTACAGGTGTACGATGGTAACGCTTTTAATGTAGAATAATCAGCTATTCTGTGGCAGAACATATATTGATGTAAATAGTAGAGAGTTGGTGCGGGAGCAGATATGGTCAAAGATCATCTTCCAGATTGACAAGGACAGGACAAGGTCCAATGATTAATGAGCCACCGGACAATAAAGAACCATGGGTTTAAAATTTTACTGAAAAACAACGGATCATTAGTTAAAACATTGCCAGACACTACCAGACATTACCAACATTAAACACAGTGTGTCTGTGTGTGTGTGTGCGTGTGTGTGTGTGTATGTGTGTGTGTGCGTGCGTGTGTGTGTCTACATCATTTATTTATATGCCAAAAGTTGCTTTTTTGTGCGTTGAATTACTCGGTATGAAGGTGTCGTAATGGAATTGTTTAGTCGATTCATCAGGCAGACGGACAGGTGTCCGTACCATTTAAGCATCTGTTCCTTAGTTCAGCTAGTAAGCAAGAAGGAAAGACGCAAGACAACACACAATTTTCACATGTATAATCCTTCTCTGCCTTGACTGATGATGGACACCGTGTTGTTCGAAAATAGCCAGACTAAATTTAAAATACATTATATTTTCATGCAATTTCGTTACTCATTTTATTTTGCATTATATAAATGTTACCATTACACTCGAGCGAGCGATGCTACTGTCTGTACTTCTACGGTGCTTTGACCAGTGGCTCCCCCGAGAGGCGCTGTTTTTAGACCATTATTAAAATATGGTGGTTCTATAACTGGTGGTCCTTTGCCCGTGGTGGATCTTTGAGGAGTGGTCCTTTGACTGGTTCTCCTTTACTTGACGATCTTTTGGCCACCGCCGAGGTAAACAGCTAAGTTCAGTCGTAACGTTCATGCCGTGACCATCTCAACTTTCTTTTAGCCCTTTAACAACACAACTTTTTCTAGGTGGAGTGACTATGCCTTGAGATCGTTTTCATAGGCAAATAATCCTAGTGTTTTGAACATAAGCATACGTTATCAGTTTATCTTGTTTTTCGAAAAATAATTTGTTCTACTGATAGTACAAAGATGAGCAAATGAGAAAAATGCGTTATCAGATCTAACAGGGTCTATAGGGTATACATAAATATGAGTGTATAACTAAGTTTTTTTAAGTTTTTTAAACAACAATTTTTGTTCACCGTGTGATGAATTACAATTTACAGCTCTCATAAAAATTATAGAAAGCTCTAAGTGTCATTGTACATACTACACTGCCTTTTTTCTTTTTCGTGGAGGAAGTAGTTCAAGAAACTCGGCACAACAATAACGACTAAAATCAAGCTACAAACAGTTAAGTCAACTTGTTTGACAGCATACAAAGCAATAACAACATTCTAGTCGGGTACAGTTCGGGATTAACCTTGTAATTTGTTGTTTATTGAAGGCTATTACATTAAGCCTCTGTAGCACAACTTCAATGGAAAATGCTATCAGGACTGTCGTCACTGGATTATAGTCTGCAGATCTCGTTTTACTAATTGCTACTTCCCATTATTTTGCCCTGCCCGTTTATACATTCTGAATAAATAGTTATTCTAATTTTTCCCTCACAATAAATATTACCTTACTGCTTAACTACACCTTCACCTACTGCAAGAAGAACATCAGCATAAACCATTTCTGATTTGTTGGTATAACGTTAATGTCGGAATTATTTTTAGTTACAGAAATTGAAATTGTCAAATAATCATGTAGAATTTTTAACTATTATTGAGAAATAAAGTTGAATTTGCCACTGGTATCAACATGAGTGTTAAATGCTGTCACTGGTAAGAGTGAGCATTCTGTACCAGAAATCAAATTCGAATTGAGTCGAGTTTGTGACTTTCGACTTAGAATCGAACTGAACAGTATTTTGAATTGAAGTCGAATTTGAATTGAGAGTGAAAAATTTTCGATTTAGTTTTCGAACCACCAGTAAAAACTGGTTTTACAAAGGTCACCCATATTACTTGATTTTGTTCTACTGTAAATTTAAACCACTAAAGATTTGTTTAAAAATTGTGCACAGAAATCACAGCTAAATTGTGCTAATTGCATGATGTTTCAAATGTTTTAATGTTAAAGAACGTACGTGGTTGAAGTGCTGAATTATTCGAATTTATAATTTTAGGTTTGAATCGAATTCGAACTAAAAAACTCGTTCAACTGCAATTCAAACTCGTTTAATCGAACGTTCGATGCTCACCGGTCAGTAGTCACTGGAAAGTAGCCAAGCGAGAGAGTGAGTGAACAGAAATCACTTTACTAAAAACAGTCGACCACAGGTGGCGACACATTTTGCGTTGCTCCTCTGTCATGGCTGCTAACATGCTGATGTGATGCTTGTGATAATAAGAAAGTAACGAAAACGCACAGAAAAAACAAAAGATAATAATAACTTAAATGAAAACCAAATTGCTAGTACTAACTAATAATAATTTTTGACTGAACCGAAATGCAATGATCAGGAAACCAAAACGAAATTTTCGTTTCAGTAACATCCCTGCTGCGCACAGCAATATTCCAAGCGGTAATTATTGCCTTAACATTATGCAGTAGCATTAGACAGTAAAGTTGGGAAATTCTAGAATTCTAGTAATTTCCCAAAAATTTAATAAACAAAATAAAAAAAGCTAAAAAACAAAGTACATAATTACATTTTGTTGGTGGCTAACTGTCTTGTGCCCAAGTGTCCCCATGCCCAAATGTCATGTACCCTTTTTCTTCTAGTTGCATAGATCATATTTCTTTCAAATTCATTCTTATGTAATGTAGATGTGTTATTATTTTCTGATGACCTAGATGACTATAGATTTCGGATTGTCACTCTGTATTTTTCAAAAAAATGTTAATTTTGTACTGACTCTTGCTTGTAGTTAGCGTTTGTACATTTTCTTATTTTTTATAACAATTTTTCTTTCATTCTGATTTCTTGGCTATTACAGTTTCTAGGTCTATTATTATGTCAAAACCACATGTTTCTGTGTTCGTTTTAAATCATTTGCAGGATCTGCTTCATTATGTACTTATTTTACTTTGTACACAAACCTGTTTTCATTAATCATTATCAATAGTTAGTTTCTTATTTATATAATCCATTTTTTGTTCAGTAAGCCATCTTCCAGTATCAGATATTTGAGCAATATGAGGTCATATTGTTCTTATGTTTTATGTTTTTCTTACATTTACGTATTCATTTTTTTAAATCACTTGAAGTTATTTTCCATGCTTCACATAACTTAGTATGACTGGTAAAGTATGCAATTGATTCATCCTCTTAATTTTATTGCTTCTGTATAAATATATTCACCTCTTTCTTAAACTATTTAAGTATATGTAAAATTTATACTTTTTTCTTTCTGTGAATGTTCAAAACTGTTTTAATCATTCGCAAATTTCCCATTCTCTAAGATTCTCTAAGATTGCACAATAACACATTTATTTTAATAAATGTGTACTATCATTTAGTAGAGTTGGTTTACAATATAAATTACACAATTTGTGTATGTAACATTTGAACATAATGTTTGGCCTACGTGCTGTAAATAAATATGGAAGTAATAGCCGAGTATATTTTGCTGCATATTATATGGACTAATATACTTTGAAAAAACTTGATTTTGCATTTTAGATACCTTCTGCTGAGACGTAATAGCAAACTGCTTTGTGAATGACTAATTGTGTGCATACTGAACATGGCGTAGCTTTTGGGGCTCTAAACAAACTGACTTTCTGGACAAACTGGAGTTCTGACTTAATTGAACAATTATGCCAAGTCTTGTTGCATTCCGAAGAAGGTGGATGATTGGAAGTGATGATTTAGTGTTCCCAGGATTACTGGAAACATTTGTGAGAATTGCTTGGTGAGTAAACTTGATGTTTTGTTTAATATGTTTTTAATTGAACCTTGTCATATAGAATAATTCAAAAAGTTTTTTTTTTGTATTTTCATAGAACTTCTTCTGTATTATATTTTGTTGCCCGTGCAAATTCAGATTTTCGATAAACTTTTGTGTGATGAGTAACATTGTTATAATAATTTAGTCATAAAATTGTAAAATTTTTGAAATTCTTTTTAGTAATAAAAAATTAGTAGGTTTCCAACATTTCTCATTTTGTATGTAGATTGCAGGTGTGTATAGTTTGTAGTTTAGACAATTAGGAGCTATTTAGAAAATAAAATTGTACATTGTAGATGGTAAATTGTATCAGCAGCACTGCCACAAAAGGCTTCTGTAATAACATAATTTTGCAAATTGTGATTGTTTGTTATTCTGCTGTTGTTTTTAATTACAGGTTAATGACTATTATTATAGTTGTCGGCATGCATTACCACAGACTTCTATATTGTAGTGGTGGAAGTTTACTTGCAGTGTACCTCATTGGTGTCATCATTATAATTCCATTACAGATTCTTCTTGCTTTGTGTGTTGCATATACTAGTGCTCAGGTTTGTCTTTTTTAGTTACATTCTTCTCAAGTAATATAGTTAATGGATTTGGCAAAGAGACTTGAAAGTTTCGCAGTAATTTGTTTACTATTGACTTTGGAATAATTAGAATTTAATGGACATTGCTAATGTGTGTGAGTTGTTGTTAAATTTGCATTGCATTCTTCATCTTTTGTGCTATAATTGATTTTTTTTTAGTTTTTTATCAATCATTTTTTTACTTGACTGTAATTTATGTCAGCTGATTGGCTGTTGAAATACCTGAAATTAAAAAAAGTAGAAGCTTGTGAATTCTTGTGAATATAGGATGTGTATTCTGGATTCAGTAAATCTGTGATCTACTTTTATGCGATGTAAGCATTTAAACAGTGCTATAGCTACATGTAAATATTGACACTGAGTGGCACTTTTAAATATTTTTAGGGAAATATAGTAGTAGCCACACCAAGAAAACGAATACCACTCTTAATTTACATTCGAACGATTGTTTTTATTATTGAACTTGGATGGTGCATATTCGGCATAGTATGGTCGTACCATTCATCTGTTGGCTGTGAAAGTCATGTTATAAATGTCATCAGAGCAGCAGCTATCGCTAGTGTAGCTATTATGCTAATTTTAGCTGGTATGTAATTTATATTAAATGCTTTAAAAATATTTTTTGCAATGGTTGTTTTGTTGAATATACATTTTTTCATTTACATTTTTCTGTTACAACCATCACAAAATGAATTCTTTAATTCTTTACTGTGGTTTTAATTTTGGTATCATGCAATATTGTTTTAGTTGTATGTTATGTTGTGTATAGCAATTTACAGCAATGCTGTGTTAAGTTAATTTAGCTTCTTCAAATAGCCAAGTTTCAATTTCTTGTGCTTACTATTTGATCTAATATTTAATCTGTGTGAAAAGTTAGTTGCATTATAACAGTTTTTATTAATTTGCAGTTGGGATGGCAGTAGTGTTTGATCCACTTGGTGCTGAATCATTGTCTGTGACAGGAAGCAGGTCTCGGCAGAATAGTTCAGATTCTGATAGTGGATTTGTTCATTTGTATCTTCAGCCAGAGGCTGAAAAGATATGGGAGACCAGGTGAATTTGCTAATAAATTAAAATAACTGTTATAGAATGCTTACTTTACAATTTCACAGAAAACAATGTATCAAGTTTGATAGGAGCAAATGAGATAAAAGGAAATCCACCATTTCAATTTTTTTAAATTGTGGTAGTGGTTTATTATGGCTTAGAAAAAATATGTTCTTTGAAGTCCGATGCTACAGCTATCGCTAGTATAGCTGTTATGCTAATTTTAGCTAGTATGTAATTTTTATTCCACGTTTTAAAAATATTTTTGTATTGGTAGTTTACATTTTTCTGTTACAACCATCTCAAAATGAATTCTCTTAATGTTTGCTGTGGGAGACGATGAGAGAGCGAGACAAACTTTTTACAAATTTTTACACGACGTAGTGAGTAATTTATAAGACCACACTACAATTATCTGTTGATTGACATCTTGGGATTTTAAAGCTAAAGACAAACAGATGTTATTTATTAGAAATAATCGAGGTTTAATGTTTGTTGTACTGTCATTCGGGATTTTATTGATTATTATTTTTTTTGTGCCATCATTTTCCTAAAAAATTACCTTGTAAAAAATCATAAAGGAGACACACTGAGCCAATAAGAAATGTCAAAGCAAAATCTCAATAACAATTTGTTAGACTGGAGAATTTAGAAAGATTTCTCCAATAGTAAAATATATTTCTTTTAACTGCAATAATTGCTAAAATTCTGCTAACATTTTGAAAATTGCACATTATTTGTCTACATTATGCTCTTATTGCTTCTGATATTTTTCCAGAGCCCATTTTGTGAAATGCAATAGCTTATGAATGCTAAGTGTCATCCAGAGACTAACAAATTACTTATATGAGTTTACCTAGAAGTTCCAAAAGTGTCCAATTGTAAGAAAAAGCTGTCAAGGCTTAACATATTAATGGGTTATTAGTTTATGTTACTAATGTTGCTAGGTTAAATTTTCCAGTTCAAATTAGATATGTTATAGGATTATATTGCAGGTGTCGCCTACTCTGCTGTGTTTGCTTCATTAACGAGAAAAGTAAAGCTGCATTCACGGATATTGCTCGGTTAATTGCAGGTTATTTTGAGGTAAGAATGTGTAACACATTTCATTTTCAAGTAATTTTATTTGCTAGCTGCTATGCTTTTATATTCCATTGCTTAGCAAATATTTACAGTAAACTGTGTATTTGATACACGTATATATATTTATAATATATATATCGTTTAACGTTATTACTAGAGGACAGAGCTGCGCCGTTTCAGCTGAGCTCCAGCCGGTTTATTTCTACAGCCGACCGAGCTGATAAGAAACCCAGCTTTAGTCGCGCCAGCCACTCAGTGATGGGAGTTGAGTTAGCCAACATTTTTGCCGGCTGCGAAGATTGTCACTCTTGCGAACAAGCCACTGACATAGCAGTGTATAGTTTTTTGCTAGATTACTGCTGTGCTTACCTATCTTGAGGGCAGATTTCTTATATTTTAGAATTCTGCCTGCCCAATGTTTACAGTTGACGTAATGGGTTAGGATGATGATGAAATCACTGGTTGAAATACGGCAAACACATTGCGATTCGCAGTCAGATTGTGCATGTGCTGGCAAAGATACTAAATTTAGAAATTTTTGAACGAGAAAGCAGTAAAAATTAAATACACAAACTTTAGTCACATGTATGGGATCATTTTGGTGTTTTGGTATTGATTCATTGGTAATAAAGATAAGCCTCGCCAAGAATTGGATTTAAATTATATTTGCAATAAATCCATTGCTTCATTGTAATAAAAAAAAATGATCTCAAGTGCGTTATTTGAATACATTATCTTTTTTCTGTGCATAAACACATTTCTTCTTTAAGCCAACTCAGCTGAAGAATCAGTTAACTTCAGCCGAGCTAGCTGATTTACTCTACGAGTCAGCTGATGTGGTAGCAACTGACTCAGCTTCAGCCTCTAGTTATAACTTGACAAATACTTTCATGCAATTTGTTGCTCGAGGAGCTGTACAGTTTTTGCTGATTATCAATTGTTCAATGATGTGGTAAGTAAGGCTAGTTATTAAGAATGCAGTCTTTACAGGGAATTGATTTAGTGCCATCAGACATTGCGGCTGGACTTGTCTTACTTCAAATGCAACAGCAACAGGAAGATCGACGCCAGCGATTTATCTCCGCTAAGAAACAATTACACATGCATGAGCAAGACAGAGAGCAAGCAGAGCATGCTCCAGAACAAGTGCTGGTGTCAACTTGGATGACTCTGCCAATGATATTACATTATCTAAAGTTTGCTTTGTCGGTGTACGGATGGCCTCTTTATGCACTTATGCATCCACTGACTGGCTGTTTCAACTTATACAGAAAAGCAAAGTATGTTTGTGTAAATTTTTTTACATTTTTCTACTTTTACATTTTTTATTTAAAATTTGATTTTCCTCATTGCATTTCAAGTTAAAGTCGTAAGATTTTACTTAGCAGCTCAGTTGTTCAGTATATTTTTTAAGGTGTTGTAGCTGTTGGCGACAGGATTTTGCTGTTGATGATAATTGTTTGTCATGTAATTCAGCAGCGGTCCTTAATGTCACTGGTCTTCATAGTGATCAAGTCATCTTCTCAAGTTTTCGAAATCAGGTACACTGCATACTAGAAGTATCTAATTTTTTTCATTTACTGCTTAGCACGTCTGCTCATTTCTGACTTATGACAATCTTTTTTTGTCATGTGTGTGGCTCTTTCCATTGTACGTAATTATCAGAAAATTTTTTTTGCCTATAGGTTGCCTGAAGCAAAGTTTATGTTGTGGTTTTTCATAGAAATGGGCTAAAATTAGAAAGCGAAATGTGGATATATGTACAGCAACATAGAATTTTCATTATTAATTCACAAATGAAAAGGGGTATATGTAGACGTTCTTACTGGAAGTTGTAGTTAACAGAGAAACAATCATCTGGTATTGTGTCCTGCAGATAAGAGATCATAAGGAAAAAATTTCTGGAGTTGTAAACAGCTCTGCAGTGTTCAGAGCAAAAATACAGTAGACATCGTTTATTAAACTCGCAGTAAATAAATCAGTCATCTAATTGACTCACAAATGTCTGGTATGAGCCGCTCCTATTCAAATGTCCTATTCAAATAACTTTGCATAATTGACTCAACATTGTTCCTTCATATACTAAAAACAAGACACTTGTGTGTGCCCAAAGAACTTTTGCTGCTTTTATGTCATCTTTACATCGATTTTGTGCACTATAATAGACGTAGAAACAGTCATGTTAAGTACGGCTTTGTTTGTAAGCAGGTACAGTACATTTATCGTGTGCGCTAATGTGTTAACGTAGCAGTTTTGCTTTGAATCTGTCACCTGCTTGTTTTCTATAGTTAACCTTGTTGTTTCTGGAAGCTAAACATTTAATGACTTGCCCTACTGTTTGCTTTTGAAGCTCCTGTTGCTTTTCACAGGGGAAAGAAGGTCATTACCAACAGCAAGTCAAGCACTAGATGACTGGGTGTTTTGCGTGAATATGTACAGTATACAGCAACAGATTTTAAACATTTTTATCATTATTAGAACTTTATGAACTAACTTCTTCTTGAAGAAATGAAGCAGCCGACCTTGCTTGTAATTTTTGTAATATTTAGTGGAAATAATCAGATTTGTGCAATTTTTTTATTTTCTTTTTTTATTAGTTCACTTATGTAAATTAGTGTTCTTAAATAATTACACATAGGAATTCTGACATGAATTCGTTTGTAAAATTCATTTAAAGTCTTTGCAGTGTATACTAAGGTGATGAGTGATGACTCATACTTCTAATAGTAATAGACTACACTCGTCTGCTAATTGAATCAGTTGGTTAATTGGGTCAAAACACTTCCGTCCCGAAGTGAGTCTGTTAAGCGGTGTCTACGAAGCATGTGAAGCAGCAGCAAAGACAGTATTAACATTAAACTTCTAATGGTGTTAAATCGATAAACAAAAGTATTAAATTGTAAATTGTCTTGAAATGTAAAACATGACTGTGAATCTTTCAAACTGTAGCAAGTGAACACAAGGTCATTTCAAGTCGTGTTCGATTAAAAAACATTATCTGTTGTATACATATTATTTAAAAAAACAAATTTACCAACTTAAGAGTAATGTTAATTGGTCGTAGTAGAGATATACTCCAACGTAGTCTGCTACCTCAAAGCCCTTTAGTTTTTAATGGCTGACTTGTTAACTGTTGTAATCAGATAAATGTCCACTGATCTTCTGAGTAAACAGTCCTTTGTGATAATGATTTAGGTATATGAAGTACCTTTCCTGGTTGTTGTGGATGATGAAACTGAGTCAGTTGTAATAAGCATCAGAGGAACTTTATCCATTGGCGTGAGTTTTGCTTCCTTCTATGCTTCAATCGTTTTACTACTTTAAAAACATGGTTTTCTAATAGTCATTTACAATAGTATTTTTTTACATTTTGGTACTCTGAAGCACTTATCCAGTATTTAGTGGCAAGGCCTACCCGACGTATATTGTTGTGGCAAGACGAAAATCTAGCTCGTTATCAAGGTAGTCCTCTAAGATGAAACACTAAATTACTGGAAATGTTTTACGCATATGTGAACAGAACAGTGTATATGCATAGAATCCTTCGTCGGTGAAGTGAAACAGCAATTAAGAATAGGTCAGTTGAAACCGATTAAAAGTAATTTTCCTCATAGTCACTCATTCATTTGTTGACTAGACTCGTTATTGCTTAACTTTGTTTGCTAAGCGCAGTCCATGACCACTTTGTTATTTCCTTTGTACCTCATAAAGTGAATTATGTATGTATGCATTATGTAAGTATTATAAAATGAACATTGTAGATTAGAGTCCATTTAAGATAAATAACGATTCTTTAGCTTAATTATACCTGTTTTTAGGATGCATTAACTGATTTGACTGCAGAAGCTTGTTGTGTCAATGTAGCCCATGATGTGCCAGAACACTGCATTGCGTGCAAGGCACATAAAGGCATTTTTCAAACAGCTGAATATGTCAAAGCGACACTAGAGCGTGAACAAATTCTAGAAAAGGCATTTAGTGGCAGAGAGGTATATTATGCAAACAAACTGAAAAATTAGTCTATATTGATGAGTGGACATTTTTGCATGCATGGTGCTTTTTGCTGTTCGTAATGAACTGTTTTTCTCAGCTAACTAAAAATAGGTTGCATTGTTGCATTTTATTTCTAAAATATATTTTTTAATGAAATTTTCAGCATAAGTGAATGATAAACTTATGAGCATTATTTGGCTTTTATCACAAAACTGTAAAGGGAAATCTTATTTAATAGTAATTTTCTGGTATATAAGCTTTGTATTACGTTGATTTAATTTGACTTCATTTTTAAAATTCATTTATTTTTTGTAGGGCTATAATCTGGTATTGACAGGTCACAGTCTAGGGGCTGGCTCTTGTGCACTACTTGCAGTTTTGCTCAAGCCTTCCTATCCAAATTTAATGTGCTTTGCTTATTCACCACCAGGCGGATTACTCAAGTAATTACTTATTAAGGTCAACTTGAGTATTACAATTTGAGTTAAACAGTTTACTTACTTATTCAAATTAGATTTTCATTTCTCGTGTGGAATAAAATAGCATTTTCTTTGTGTTCACAAGTGCACCTTAATTTTTAATTTTGATGTAAATCAACGTAACAAACATATTAAATGTGTAGTTGACTTATATTATCCAAACCCCCAACTGTGTTTGTAAGACATTGAGTAGGGTAAATTTTATACCTGTGTACTGTGCAGTAGATACACTAGTCATATTATTTCTCGGGTCTTGTACCATGATACTTTTTCCGCATTCAAGTTACTAGAATCAGTGGTTTGTTATAAATTACAGATTGTTATAATTGCTGTTTACACTTTTTATTTACAATAATCCACAATTAAAGGTTAATCCACAGCTGTCCAACTGTGCAGGAATGTTCAGATAAAACTAACCAGTAAAATTGTGCAGTAGAAAACAGTATGCAGTAGGTGTTTTTCTTGCAGAAAGCAGAGTTAGGCTGAACTGTGAGGATAATTCTTGTGTCACCTTGTAAATTAAATAGGCTGTAGCAGTTTGTTTGCAATCAGGTATGACTTAAGCCGCGTTTCCACTGCGCCTGCATAGACACGGACTTTTTCTGTATGACTCACGTGGAGAAAAATTGGAACAATTGCGTGCCGTTGCAAATCATTGTTTTTCGTCCTTGTCATTTCCACTGTGTCGGCATGGAAAGCACTTTTATTGCCAAACCTTTTTTTGTGTGAACAGACAGGTTCATTTTCGTGTTGGAGGACAAACAAATCATACATGCTATGCAAATTAGACCAGCTCTATGTGACAAAAGAAATCCGAAATATAGTCACAGAGACTTTGCGAGGCAACTATAGGTTGAAGTAGCCTTTGAAGTTAATACTGAAGTTAGAATAGATGTATGTCTAGTTTTTGTTGTTAACTTAACATTTTTGTAAATTTAGGCCTGATTTTGTGATTCTATTGTGCATACATTTTTTCAAATTTGTAGTATGTATTTACACACGCTGTTGCCACAGTATTTTGACTTCGTCTGGAAAATTACATTGACTAGTTGTGCTATTACGGTGGTGAAAATTATAAGCACCAAAACATTGTTAGCTTTATAATAAAGCCAATTTTTTATTTGAAGTGAATATGACTAGTATTTAAATTCCACTAGAAAACACGCTGCAAAATTGCAACATGTAGGCATGCAAAATCGAAATCAGCTGTAGTAGAATAGTAATAAGAAAAAGAAAAGGTACACTAGATACTTTTAAGGCTTTGCAAAAGATTTCATTGAAGCTGCCACCATTTGCCTTCACCACCAAGTGAAAAATAGTCAAGTTAAAGTGGTCAGTATTTTGATGCTGTCAAGACACTGAGCCAGCAAGAGAAACAAAGAAGAGAAATAAGAGAGCGTAAAAAATTTATTTATATTGGGTGTACCCAAAAACGATGTTGTATTGCCTACTTGCTTTTCTCTTTAACCACCATAGCAAAATAAAAATCTTTCCTCTAGAAAGCCTGATGTCTAGAATTTCGCGCTAAAATTTTGGCACACTTATTACATGCTTTACGGAATGAGCGCAGTCCTAATGGAAATAACTTTTGCAGATGTAAAACGTGCGGACAGAAAAGTCTGTGTGTGTGTGTGTGAGCATGCGCGTTTGTGAGGGCGCAGTGGAAACACGCCTTGGGTGTTCAGCAAAAATCATCACAGTTGGTACAGGTGGCAGTGCACACTCAATAGAGAGACAATGGGCATTTTTATTCAAATTTGAAAGGTATAGTGCAGTGGTTCCCAAACTTTCTCGGACCGTTACCCAAATCGGGAAACCCGGTCGTGTCCATTACCCCCCACCTAGTACTACTTCTCCGTAAAATGCATTCCGAGCGAAGTTTTAAAAATTTTCAGAGGGGTGCCTGTTACCCCCCAAAAAACCATATTACCCCCGGGGGGTAATTTACCCCTACTTTGGGAACCACTGGTATAGTGATTCGAATAATTTTTTACAAGTTTGCTTACAAACAAGCTCTGTATTTATTCACCCTATTTCAGTTTAGAAAAGGCCCTAGAAACTCAGCATTATATCTGTTCTGTAGTCCTGGGCAAAGATTTGGTGCCTCGGCTGGGAATTGCTAGCATGGAAGACTTTAAACTAAAGTTACTGCGTGCCCTCTATAACTGTGATAAACCTAAGGTTAGTTGTATTATAATTGTAAGAACGTAATGTTAGGGATGATAGGAACTAATTTCTTGTGTAAGATTATCTGTTATACCTTGGGTATACAGATAGATATATAATGGATAAATAGAGTTTAATGAGTCATTGCACTTTCTTTTAAAACAAACGAAAAGGACTTTTTAAATCAGAAATGAACGGTAATTTTGGGATTAGAAAAAGGTTGGCATTATAGCGAGTTTGGCATCGGAACGAGGTGCGTTAATGCATATATGTCTATGCAAATATAATCATTTTGTTTTTCTAAAAATTTGCATATTAAACGTGGTTGGCATTATAAAGGGGGGGCGCTATAATGAGGTTTTGACTGTATTATTGAATCTTTTGTGCACACTGCATATCTTGTCATTTTCCGTGCGTCACATTTCTTTGATGAACCGCTAAGTTATTATAATGCCAAATGCTTTACTCGAATATAGTTAATTCACATTTTCTATTAACTTATGTCGGATCTGAGTCTCACTGGGTTCATACAGTCATAACCCATATTCCACCCAAGTAGTAGCGAAATCTTTTGTAGTCAGATATTAAGTATCTGTGTTTTAATTCTAGTACCGAATTCTAATGAGTGGTGCTTGGTGCGCTTTGTTTGGCGTATCTGCATTTGATACCCAAACTGACAGTGAACCCACTACAGCATCTCCTAGTCCAAACAATGAACACTCTCTGCTGTGTGATAGGACCAATGCTTTATTGGGATCAACTGTTGAGGTAACAAAACTATACTCTGTTTTGGTGTTAACATTTATAAGAGCTTTCATTGTCGTTGCTATTTCGTTTTTGATAAAATCACATGCTCAAGTCCAATTATACATTTTTACAGAATGTTAAATGGCATTAAAATAACATGTCTCAGTATTCGTGCTGCTATTATTGTTTTTTTTTGTAGGAAGCATTAGCAGAAGCTGCATTAATTAGCAGCAGATCTCGTTTAACACATGAACGACTTTACCCGCCTGGCAGAATACTGCATATAGTTGAAACAACATTTCCAAGGTACAGTATAGAATATAGATCATCACTATTTATTCAATGCAAATACTTAGAATGCCACTGTAAACATTCTAAATCTTTAGTATTAATTGATGTGGATATCCACAACTGATCCATTCATTAATTCTAACATTAATAAAAGACTTTGTTAAGATTAAAGTTCTTATAATCAGGTTTATAATCATAACTCTGAAAGGAACACCATTATAGCGGACGTGGTTTATTGCATACACACAGATAATGCGAGCTTACAAAAAGAACAAACTTTCTTCATTCATTTAACCAATACAATAGCTTTGAATACAGTGTACTTGGTTATTGAACATTACGAATTTTTTAACGGGCTGCACTGCCTGTGTTACTACGTATTTGTAAGCGTTTATTGCGTACATTATCTTTGTCTGCCATTTACAAATTAATTTACATTAAAACTTAACCTCCATACGTGGTACAGCAAAAACGTCACTGAGCATGCAGCATGCGAAGTTGTGAACATGTCATGTTCAAAGATCATTTTGTCTACTAGCTGTGTAAAAACAAGGAATCATTCAGCAGCTGGCACCCAGCTGTTTTATAACAAGTTGTAGTCGGCAACATAAGTACATTGGCAGGACAGTGAGTGCAGTTTTGAGATGTTTTGTCAAGTGATGAAAACTCTACTGCCGTTACTTTGTTGTAAAAACTTTTTAATACAAGAGACAAACAAAAATTTTGTGCAACAAATTTTACCGACTTTTTGAATCTCATTAACTTTACTGGACATGTACATGTAATTTTGCAACTGAATGTGTTTATGCATTTTAATATGAAACGTTCGTTAATTTAATTTATTGAGGTTGAATATACTGTACAAAGTAATCGATACTTAATAGAGTCTTCTAAAAGTACATTATGCCCTCTATGAAGCCACAGATTGTATATTGTTCATGCACTATATAATTATTAATACAGATCTAGTAGACCCTAGCAGGTTCGCTATAATGATGTTATATTGTACAAGATTTTGGCTTATCAACACAAGCCTGCAACAGAATATAGCCTGTATTTATTACCACTTTCAAGTGTTTAGTTTTCTTGTATTGGTACACTTAAAAATGCAGAATTGGCGTGCCAGTTACTACCATTTAAGGGAAACTGAAGTTAGATATACATTATGTAGTTTTCCTTAAATAGTGGTCATTGAGACTACTTCTTAATTTGCAAGCTCTTCTGAGTCTTACTCAAGGTCAGTGGCGGCTCGTGTATGGGCATTGTGGAACTACAGCACTCTCTGTTTTCACTCGATATTATCAATAACATTCAATATAATGAGTCTTTTTCTTTAATTCTTTCTTTATACTTGTACATACTTATAAATCCTTGTATGGAACCACAGCATGTGACGGAACTGTACGCTTCACAGTTCCAGCTATGCAGTGTTTGGCTGTTATGCGCATGTGCGCATGTTCAAGATAAGCTGGGCGCTAGCTAGAGAGAGCACTATCGCTCATGCAGAGCCGACCCTGCTGTGCAAAAAGCGTTTCTTTTTGACTCAGCGTGTGTTGTGCGAGATATATCTGCGAAAATACCTTTAATATCTGCGGAAATTTGTTTGCAAATTGTGAAAAAAGGAGTCATTAGTGAAATTGTTAAAGTAAACCAGTTAAGTTAATATTATTTGCAATATAACAGTAAAGTTTATATTTTTACTATAATTCTCATTGATTTATAGCAACTCTCAGTATAAAGCTGTGTGGGCGGAAACACAGGACTTCCAAGATATACAGGTTAATGCTACAATGCTCTTAGATCATTTACCGAGTGCTGTTTATGGTGCACTTCAACAACTTGTAGACAGAAAAGCACAAATTGTATCAGGTGCTGACATGCTCGCAATGGAGTTGTAAAGACGAGTGAACATTATCAAAAGTTCCGCAGCTAAATGTATACAAAACTTGTGCAGATCTGTGATTAGATGGTTTCAGATGTTAAGCGAGGTTTATCCAAAATCTATTTACCGTTAGATGGTCAAGTAAACAGTGTTTCGAGTTTGTTAGAACATGTTCAAGGCGTTCACTTACACAATACATTGATTACGCAATATGAAAGTCTCTGTGTTAAGTAATGAACATCGGTTACGCAATACTAGTTTACGAAATATCGACATTGTGTACGTATATATGTTGACTCTGTCTGAGTCAAGTCTGAGTTTTAGTGCCTTTAACTAAAATGGTTTGTTCAATATAATGTACTGCAGTATTATTTATTCATATTGTGTGTGAGGTATTTAACAATTATTATCATGGTCAGTTTTGTTATTAAATTATTATTATTTTTTATACACGAATTTGTCCTTATATCGACAGCAATTTGTCCTTCTCAGTGCGTTTCAGTTAGACCACATAATCATTAGGGTAATGAAATACAATTTAATCAATAGAAGAATAACTTAAACTATCCAGAAATTGACACTAATTTCATAAGAGAACAAACCTGAATCCATTGAGAAAACAAGTATAAGAAAAGAAGTTCAATGGAGAAACAGGTAACTTATCATAATCACTAATTGGAAGCTACTCTGTGTGATAATCTCATTTTGCTATCATATTGTTAACTCACTGTATTACTTTGGTTTGAGCCTGTTAAAACATTAATTTGACATGTACTGAGCTGAACTTATCTTACATTGTTTGCATGATTTATTTGTCTATAGTCTAACTTATCTTCAACTTTATGTGATTTAGCTCTCTGACGTATGTGACAATAGACTTCCAAGCCTTTAAAAATGAAATAGTAAAAATCACTGTTAATAATAAAGGTCTTTACTCTTTATCTTAGTCTTTTAATCTAGTTCTTCATCATTAATCAAGCCTTGCAGTTATTTGAAATTTGAGTGGGTACCAGTGCCATGTTATAGATCAAGTAAGCATACTATATTACGATTTTTCTAATAAAGATCGCATAAATGAATATTTATGCTGTATTCTGACTCAAAACTTACAACATTTTTAGTAATGTCTAGTTTATCAACTACTTTTAATTAAAAGTTTGCCCGGATATAGGCGTGGCAATAATAATTCAGTGAATGACTTCTCTGCAGTTTTTATTTTTAAGGAAATGGCTTCTTTGTACCTATTTGTAGACTAATTATGGATAACAAATTCGTGTAAAAATATTGTAATACTGTTTATTCTGAGGCGTCTTTTGTACATCCTATCGCAGAACTTCTGTGTTAATACATAAATTACTTGTTGTGAATGCTTTCCTGTTAGTGAGTTTAACTGTCAGACAGGACTACCTTTAAGTCAACTATTACATTATTGCATCAATGCATCTAAGGCTAGTTTACAGCTTTCTTTATATTAAACTAATTGGATTAATAAATTAGTAATAACTGTTTAAGTAGCTAAAATATAATGTAGCTAGGTAAAAAAACATAGTAGTGACTCTTAGTATAGACAGCTATTAAAATTTTTAATCTTAGTCTTGTTAACATCTGTTTACTGAAAGTAAAACTATACTGCTTGCGAATATGATTATAATTGTTATGATTGCACCAGTACTGAATCTGTAATTACCACAATAATATAACTTAAATTACGTAAAATTATATTTCAGAGAAATTAATTAATAACAGACACACACACACAATTACTAAACGAATTTCTCTTGTGCTTTTTACTAAATGTGGAAATGCTCTTGAAATGGCCGTATAAAGTTGAGGCAGACTTCTGCAGAAAGCCAAAACGTATCCATAATCACGTATTCTAGTATTCCGATAACCACTCCACATACCACGTCAAAGAAATGGTGCCTACCCAACAGCAGGCGTGAAAGGCATACTGCTGCTGCCCATGTAGTGACAAAAGTTCCGTATGTGTGCAGTGGTGTCCGCAGTAGTAAAATGCACGTAGTTAATGCTGCACGTGTTGCATGTCCTGATGGAAAAGAATAGTTGTCAATTGAAACTGTAAAGAACATATCTGGTGAGTTGGCATCAGGCCGCTTTCGACGAAATATCAATTTTAATATTGCCACAATAAGTAAATCTACTACAAGTGCTAATAGAAGATTTACTAATATTTGGAAACTCTCTGCACGATGTGATATTGCTAGTCCTGCTATGCACCCTATGATCCATGGAATGCCATGGCCAGAAAACTCTAAAAATTTCATTAGTGGACGCAATGATCCAAATGATGACGTTTTTTCAGCACAGATGCTGAGAGTGCTTGAAAGTGCCCTGTCAATCATTGACAACATCTTGAGGGAAGATCCATCACCAATCGTAAAACATCTCATTAATACTGGTTTATCACTAGTGGTCACCATCTTCATCTTGTATATTTTCAACTAGCATAAACTAAACACCTTTGGAGTTTGTTCTACTAGCTGCTCATTGTTTTAGTAAGTTTATTAATCACAGTATTATTTTTAAGAACACTTGAGGTCTATTTTGTATTGCTATCTTTTTTATCTTTGCTAGTCTAATCAAAATTAACAGTGCAATTAATTAAATTCAAACACGTAACATCTTCATTAATGTTATATTAGTATTATTACAGTACACGGTTGCCACAATACCTGATACCACAACAAAAAAGTCTAGTTCATTACCACACAGTCACTCAATGTTGATTATCGAGCAAAGCTGTCGTGTGAAAATCCTGCCTTTGCGTTTACATTTGTAGAAATAAATTTAGATCACTGTGCTAAATAAACCACTCATAGTACAAAGTATCAAGTACAAAACGACTATTCACAATATCGTGAACTTATTTTGGGCGCCATTTGGCGCACTAGTCAGTGCACCGCACAGTGCGGTACGTGGTCTTGCTCATATACCGCATGCGTAATTTGCGCCAATAGAAACTGAGGTTTGCTGAGCTGCGTAAAAAACATGCATAGTGTTTTCCATTTATTTATATTTTAAATTTACTTTAATTATCTATTTAAATATAATATATATATTATATTATAATAAATATATATATATATTAATTATATTTACTTAAAGTGTATTTTAAATTTATTTTATTTATTTATTTAATTAATTATTTTAATACTTTAATTATCAATTTTGAGCCACTAGTACGAGCATTGAGCAATTGGTTTCCAGGGCTAATATTTTTTAATTTCTCAAGTCTAAAAAGATCCACTCTTTTGGCCTAATTGTAGGTAATAATAAATATAAAATTTTGTTAGAATCTTGTTTGAATTTTGCCTCGCTTTGCTTCACCATGTATGAGCAGGTGAGATATCTACATCTCTATTAAACATTTTTCCTTGCAGTGCGGCATAACGGGTTGACGAGCCATTTATAAGTATTTTGTAATGTAAGTGCTGTTGCTTAGCCAATACTGCTAAGGTTTTACCACCTAATCATTTTCTGTAGAATTTATGGTATACTTTACGGGTTATTTGTAGTGTCTTTAGTTGCCTTTCTAAGTACTATGTTGCCTGTTGGATTTATTACCCATGCTATCAGACTGCGATATGTTAATATCCTGTAATCATAATGATAGCTTATGTACTTATCTGCAATTTTAGAAAATAGTTATTATTTGGCCGTATTAAAATTTTGTTATGTGATACTCTGAATCGATTTAATGTTTTAACTTTAAGAAGCCTATAAGGAGATGCTGCCACCTCTCTGAAGTCATTGTGAACGAGTGAATGTAAATAGCGGATATATAACATTTTCTGTTGTAAACAAAGGTTTTTTTTTCAATACAATTTGCATATATGTATGCTTGTATCAGATTGTTAAAAATTGCATAATTTTTATTCTTCAGTGTATCCATACATTATATTTACGTTTGTTATATATTTTACAATATATATTTCATAAAATATATTTCATAAAACATAAAATATAAATATACAATACATAAAATATATATATAAGTAGTCTTTAGTACAAAATGCCGGAATTAATAATAATATTATTATAAATAAAATATTGCATTATTGTAATTATACGGAAGGCAGATAAGATAAATAATTCAAGTCTTAGATTGATTAGATCACTGAATTCTACATTGCATATAGTAGATAAAACAGCATTAAGTGCAAACGGCACAACACTTTACAAGGAAATGAGCCCGAAATTATGGAGTCCCCTAAAGGGACATAAGGAAAAAAATTTAGTCATTTCCCCGAGTTACTAAGTCGTTCCTCTGAGTTCTGAAGTCGTTCCCCCAAGTTACTAAGTCGTTTCCCCAACTTACTAAGTCGTTCCCGCGAGTTAGTAAGACGTTCCCCGAGCTACTAGTCGTTTCCCTGAGTTATTAAATCGTTCCCCGAGTTACCAAGTCGTTCTCCCGAGTTATTAAGTCGTTCTCCCGAGTTATTAAGTCGTTCCCCGATCGAGTTACTAACTCGTTTCCCCGAGTTACTAGCTCATTCTCCTGAGTTATTAAGTCTTTCCCCGCGTTAATGATTAAAGTTGCCTGTGCGCCTTGTTAATTCTTGGAAATGCTTCTTGTGTGGGCAGGCGTTATTTTCATCTAATGCTTGCTTTCCGTCAAACTCTGCCAATAGCTATTCAACAAGGGGTGTCAGTCAAATTATGGCGCCATTATGCATACGTGCTTTGCTGTCTACTGGCTAACTTAGGCTTGAACAATTAAAAAAATGAAAAATTGGAAAAGAATGTGTTAAAAGTTTGGATGAAGAAATATCTACAGCGAGGAATTGAAAGAGGCAGTTGCAGCTTGATTTTTAGATTTAAATGTTGAGGTGTCGCGTGACCTTTTCAATTATGTGCGTATACTGCAATATTTGACTATTTATTGCAGTGGTTCCCAAACTTTCTCGGACCGTTACCCAAATCGGGAAACCCGGTCGTGTCCATTACCCCCCACCTAGTACTACTTCTCCGTAAAATGCATTCCGAGCGAAGTTTTAAAAATTTTCAGAGGGGTGCCTGTTACCCCCCAAAAAAACCATATTACCCCCGGGGGGTAATTTACCCCTACTTTGGGAACCACTGATTTATTGCAAGAAGTTCAGTTTAACTAGCCTGCATAGCACACTTACAGTACTGTCGCAAATTGTTTAGTTGAGGGTAGAAAACAATACAGTAAAATTAAAGTTTCTCTTTGTAAGCAAAATCAAAATCTCCTTTGTATTACCACTGTTTCTAGCCTCCAGATTCCGAGACAACCGACATTCAACAATGCTGATCGTCGAATATTTATACCACTTGCTGAATTAATAGTGACAAAATTCCCGGGTCCCCGCGCGAAAATGAACAGTCGTTATGAAGTGACGGATTGGTTGTTGGATCTGAGTTTGTCGGTTTTTGTTTGATGAATTTCAAGACGGTTTGATACCATTAAACTTTGTCTGTCAAACTAGAAGCTTGTCAGTTTCGCTGTTTACACGATCAATTTGACGAAAACAAAAACTGATCGTCCAAACGGCTCTTAAGTCACTGTACGTTTATATGCTTTTCACTATTAAATATTCCATATTACTTTATATACAGTGACGGTAATTCCAAGAATTAACATGGCGTATAGCAACATTAATCATTAGCTGGGGGGGGGGGGGGTCGGGGGAACGAGTTAATAACTCGGGGAAAGACTAAATTTTTTTCTTATTATCTTTAGGGGCTCCGTAATAAATAAAAAACCTCGTCTAAAATTTTGATTAATAATAATAATACGTTTAAAGAAACCCCGCGCGGTGCATACTGCATGCTACTTGGGTTGCGTATGTATCGCACGTGTTCCAGGTATCTAGCGCGCCAAGCAGCGCCCAACAGCTTAATCACAGCATTCCAGCTTTGCATATGTTATAATCTCTGCTGTCTGTATAAGAGCATACGCCAGTTAGGTATACTTAGATTAATGTATATTTTTTTACACAAGTTACAATACAATACAAAATACAGATGAACAAATATTAGAACTGTTTTTTATAGGGGAAATAAATATCAGGGCAGTCTGTAAGAGTCCTAGATACACTGACCTTATATAACATGTGATGGGTTGGCGCGTTGTAAAACAGGGCGTCTTACCATCGTTTTTTATGTAATAATAATAATAATAATAATAATAATTTTTGTAGGTCTATTATAAATTTAAATGCTTGTTAAAAAATAATTGTCAGAGAAAAATATGGATGGTAATATAGGTCTAGTAAAAAAAACAATTAATTTGGGATCAGTACTACTTATGCATAGTTTAAACTACAGGAAAAACCTAATTTCAAGTTTTTTAAATGTTTGTAAACCAAACATTCTGTTTGCTGGATGATAATGAGGCCAAGTAGAACCATACGTTTTCGCATCAGAATATGTCACATAATCTAAACTGCACGAATCTAATCTATATTTTTTTGCCGTTAAAAATAAATGATTTGTAAACAAGAAGGTTTTGTATAATCGCGGGTACTGATGAGAATGAGAATTGTTTTAAGCAAATTAAGCCACATGTGAAAAAAAATTGTCAAGACACACACACGTGAGTCTGAGAAAAAGAAAGTGAAAAACAAAAGAAACCGAAGGAAAGCTAAAGAAAGTTGGTAGAAAAGTTAATTAGACGAACTAGGAGAAAGAGGTTGTTCGTATGTCATATTTAATTTTTTTAGCTATTGTTGCCATTTCTTGTGGAAGAGAGTTCCACAATTTAACCTGTATGTTGTAATGTTTTTAATTCGTGTGTTCGTTGTGACACTTGTAGCAGACCTTGTGCTGTTCTGTGGATATCTTGAATTTTGAGTGAAACAGCTGAGAAAAGCAGTGACAGATCGGGAACATGCATGGTGTGACCGGTAATAAACCGGTGGTCACATGAATAAGTCATAATTTTGGCTATGAAAAAGTCACATTTTGGCTGGGTTATAGTTTGTGTTAGTGGTAAGGGTTATTGAGTCAGAGTTACGGTTGTTTCCTTTTCCTGTGTCTTTTTTCCTTTGACTTTTTTTACCTGTGAATTTTTTCTTGTGACATTTTTACCTGTATTCGGTACATAGCATCAAATTATGAATGGTACGTGCTATATTGCGCAACAAAACGAAATACCTACGCAAATTGACCTAAGTTTGTCGGCATTCGGCAATCTCGTCTTGAAGATTTCCGTTTGTGCTGTGGCTCGCGTGAGTTTATAAAATGCAATCATGCATACGATTATTCATTTCTTGTATATCCAGTTTATCTTTGCTTCGCTCGCTAAATGTATAATTGCCGTTAGTGATGTATGACATTAACTGAGGTGAAGGGGGAAAGTTTACAGTTTTATGCTATTTTGGGTAGTAAAGTGTTTTCACGTGAAGGTGGTTTAGGTCTTTGACAGTGTGATAGCCTTGTAGCTCAGGTAAACCAGTAGCTGGATTTTGAGCGATCAACTCCAACAATATTGCGATATATACGTAATGTTTTTATCTTTCTGTCAATTGTCTCTTTTTTATTTTTTATTAAATTTTGCGATTAATTGTGTATGTGTAACCGACAATGTCTATTGACTGTAGTCACATAACTAAGGTGCAAAATTAAAGATCCACGTAATGTGTTTTATGAGTCGATGTTCGTTGTTATTTTGAGTAAAATAATGTTATTCACATTTCAGCTCACAAAAATTTACTTCTATAAATTATATTACAAGTTAAAGTTAACTTTTGCAGAATAAACGATGAATGCCAAAAATTTATAACTTGAACATTTATAACCACTTAATTTAATTTATTGAGCAAGGGTTAAAAATCCATCGCGAATTGGCAAATCAATTAGCGTGACATAAGAACTTTATTTCACACGTGATAATTTACGGCATGTAATGAATATATGAAGCTAAGGATTTAAGCAATGTGGGGAAAGGGAATGACCATGGCAAAGCAGGAGTACTTAGAAACTGGAGTTACAGGCACTTTCAGTTACGAGAAATTCTTCTTCTTGTACATGCAGTTGAAAACAGTTAATTAACCATTGTAGGCATTAAGCATTAGGGTCTGTAGTGTCCTATTATTATAATTGATTTACACAGCTAGGTGTGTGTAGGTGTAAGGTCTGCCGATTACTAAGATGTGGGAAACTTTGCTTTACAATTTATGCATTTTTACTGAAAATAAAGTTTACTTGTGTTTATTCCTTAATCCGATTGTTCCTGCTGTGATATCAAGAGATGGAGGACTTAATGGTTTTTATTTGCACTGGATAAAGTTTCATGCTAGCACGACATTTACCAAGTTGAGAGCACAGCTATGTGCTAGAGCCTTCATGAAGTTAACGCATCATCATGAAGAAGAAGAGGACAGTACTGATTACTTTTCTCCCATAAGTGATGGGCTATGCTAAAACATTTTAATCCATTACTGCGATGAAGGTCGGTGTTTGTGGTGGGTTTTGATTATGAAAGTACTAATGATGCTGATTATAGTGACTGATTATGTTTTTCAAATTCAGACATGCCTAACAGTGTGCACCATACTGAAATTTAAACACCTGCAATCATTAGCAGTCATTAGAAATGACAGTCAATTATAGGGACCATATAAGTGACTACTATAAGCCAAGGCTTTGTGTTATTGTCAGAAATTATAAGCTATACTAAAATAATTTAAAGCCACATAAAACTGGTTTGCATAGTATACTTAATGTTAACAGCCATTAACTCCGTAATTAGTTATGAAGTGGTTCTTGAATACTGGATTTTACAGAACAGGTGCGTGTAAGTTTGCTCAGGTAGTTTCTCCTTGGAAAACAGTTGTCATGTGATACTTGCTTTCCCGGTCCTCTGTGCACAGTAGGTAGTTGTAGTAACATGTATCATGATAGTGTAAAATACTGAATTAGATAAACTAAAATGTAGTTTATTTACAATTAAACCTTTTAATGTGACATCTAGCCAATTTTGTTGTCTATAATCATGTCTTATATGCAGTGATGTGCAATAATTATCGTTTGTCATATAATATTTTAATCTTTGCTTTTGTCATTTTGTTTTTGCAGCCAGGAATGAAATGTAGATCCTACAACAACACTCAAAGAAAGTAAAAGTTTTAGTAACAGTAGTAGCTACAGTAATCGAACTTATTGATAACATTTAAATTAAATAGAAAACCTTTTCAATCTGATAGCATTAAAACCATTAAAACAGTAGGTTTTCAATATTGAATTTAATCATGAAATCAGGGACAGTTCTTGGCAGTTATAATAATTTTGGTCTTATGACCAGGATTAAATTTTACGTAGATGAGTAATAATACGTAGTCAGATGTATATGGGAGATTAGATTCCTCAATTTTCTACTCAAACGTTATTAAGTTAAAAGTACAGTCAAACCTCGGTTCATTAGATCCATTTGTGGATCCTGTTCGCTAACTAAATTGTTCGTAAACCAAGTCTATTTTTCCTTTAAGAAATAATGTAAAAATTGCATTAATCGTTTATAGATCCACAAAGTTAAGCTTGTATAAATACACACCCAAAGAAACCCATTAATGAAAACTTTAAAACAATCACTTATAATCATTATAAATTTATTGTATAGTTAATGAAAGTAAAGTGCAACTGTAATTAAACGTTCTTAAAACTAAAATCTCTATGATCATTTTCACTCAGTGGGCCAAAGAGAGAAAGAGAGGACAGAAAAATGTCAGAATGTTACCTAGCAGTGGAATGCAAAAGTTGGATTGTTTATCAGACTTCATGCAAAATGAATCTTAATTACAGTTGAGGGTAGTCACCTGGCATATAAATGCCAGTTAACTGTCATCCTGGAGTTTTTTCATTTTTGTCTCTCTTTGCTATATTAGGACCTTTAGACTCTCTGTCCCACCAAAAAACTGTCCAGTGGGATTCATTTTTGCCTAAGTTTTAACACCTGCCTGAAGTGAGACATAGCATTGTTATTGGAGTTGTCTACAACCTGGTTTGCTACTTCTTTTTCAGACATATTTTTCAACAAAACTTAGTAACTCTTACTTCCCAGCCACTTCTTTGATTAGTGAAGTATGAATATCCTATCCTGTCTTCAGTCCTCTTCCTCTGGAGATATTTTCTCAGCTGCCGTCTGTTACTGGTCCTTTTGAATGTCTTGGGAATTCCTCTGTGGTAAGCTCAGTGTTGTGATCTGTTACTAACTCCTCCACATCATCATTGCCCACCTCTAAAACACACATTATGTCTACCATTTGTTGTCTGGATACGTTCGTCAACAGAGACATTTTTTTACTGAACTATATGTTCGCGAACCAAATTGTTCGACTGTAATTGTTAAATCAATCATTTGTAAATTAACTAAGTAAATAATATTATTATAATAATATTTATTAATTAAAAACTTTTTATCTACAAAGCACAATAAATATGTACTCAACTACAGAAAGGTTAAGGTAAAAAGAAAGGACAATTGCAGTATTTCCTTACTTATCCAAACTTGGGATTGTATTGTCTTGGGATTATATTGTGAAAAAAGTTTTTGTGGTTCCATCGCATTTATGCTGTTTTGAAAGTATCTCCCTATTATCCCAAAACCAGGAAAAACCAGTTTAAGTTTACCGTTGATACCCTTGGGTACTGTATTGTTACTAATTTTTGTAAAATTTGTGAGTGTCTGCATTATAAATTATTATAAAAATTGTAACTACTGGCATGGTTTATTGTGGGTCAAGGCCTTTAAGTCTAATCCAGGGTGGAGCTAAACTAGTAGAGATCTCGATATCATTGAAATTATTATTTTTGTAAGATCCAAGTCTCAGTAGTTAGTCTCCCCGAGAATAGTTGTTTAGTGCTGATAAACAACTTTAACATTAATAACATTTCACAACATGTGGGTGATATAATACCAAATAAACATAATAATTGTCATTTTGATAACGCTAATACATTTAAGCTTGCAAAATTGGTCTTGACGTCACTTTTTTAACATACGGACTAGAACTCAATAAATATGCTGAACATTGGCTTTTTGCCAGTACTGTTGTATGCAAATTGCTTCTGATAGTATGTGCTGCACCAATAATGGCATAACATTATTCAAACAAGAAGAGGTTTTTGTATGCCGTAGATTTTGTCTCACACTTACATTATTTCTGTTTTATACTGTTAATCAACATGTGTTTAGTGCATAGTCCTCGTGCCTTTACTCAGGTAACAGACGGCTATGAAATAGTGGATTAATTTTGTGAATGTGTTACATATGAAACTGATAAATATAATTAAATCTAAATGTTGAGTGTGAATTTTTGACTTTTATTTGGTACTCATAATGAATTCCATGTGGGGATAGATTCTTTACTGTCCACTGATTAACATATCTATTGACTTTGGTAATTAATATTGCCAACTAAATCATTTACAAAGATTGACTTTTTTGAAACGTGTTTTAATTAATATTTTGCAGAATACATCAGGAATAAAATGCTGCTGTTTTGGGCTGTGACACTGCTTGCTGTAACACTAGTGTGTGATTCACATGAGCCTGCCAACACTCTCTTGCATACTTGTTTGGATGGAATTAATCATAAGCATAGACCAGGTCGGGAGGATAAGCTTCATAATCAGGTGTGTTGAATCTTTAAGATGTTTTGTATCACTTTGGATTATTGTTGGATATTGTGATTATTGCCCCAAGATTTTTCGGAAGAATTAGCTATATTAATTATTAGGCTAGCTATATTAGCTAATTGTGTAATTGAATTTCAGAAAAATGGGGTCATTCTGTTAAAATAAGCTAATAAAATGTAAGATACTTGCGTTACTTATACAATTGGTTATACAGTAGTGTGTAAGTGTGACTTGAAGGTACTGTATTGCAAAAGTTGTATGCTTATCTGAAGAATAGAATTACTGAGGCAAACTGTTCTACCAACGAAAATTGGTTCGTTTTTTTTGCATTTATTTATACCATTTAATTTTTTAAACACTTGCTTCTCTTTGATTTCTTGCCAAAATCTTTTTCTTATTTGTCCCATGATGGCGGACACAAGTGACTTAGTGGTTTAGAATGCGGGTGTGGCAAGTGCATTGCAAAATTTATACAGTAATTTCGAATCCATCCTAAATGATTTGTGGTTACTACTCGTCTGAATGTTGTTCTTGCTCTTGTTGGGGGACGACCTTTTTAAAAAACGGCATTTCACAATGGACCATCATAAATTTTCACAAGAATATACTACAATGAATTCTGCATTGACAGCATCAGATTTTCAATTCAAAATATTAGGAATAACATTATTTTTGGCAAAAACCCAAGGCTCTGCTGATTTTCAGTGGATTGTTGCGAAATTTTACAGGACCATACTGGAACAAATTCCACATCGATTGGCGGAGACGATCGTCATTTTGAATTCAAGATGTCAGTGATAACGTCATTTCTGAAAAAAACCATGGTCTGTCAATACTCCTCAACTCTAGAACAAAACCTGCTTTTATTGACGCAGCTGGATTTTCCATCAGCCATTTACAATTCATTTTTGTCATTTTTGCAAAAAGTGTAAGGCTTTGCTAATTTGTAACTGATTTTACAGGAACATACTGGAACGAATTCCCCATTGACTGACGGAGTCTATTGTCATTTTAAATTCAAGATGGCGCCCATCACAGCTTTTTTGAAAAAAGCCTAGGGCCTCAACCAATACGCTTCGGATCATCATGAAACTGTATAGGAATATACTAGAACTAATTCTGCATAGATTAACAGTCTTTTTTTGATTTGCAAACTTACATTCAAGATGGCTGAGTAAACATCATTTTTGATTCATGATCTTCTTGTAACTTGGAATTGTGTACCGAGTAGCCCACTTTAAGGGTAGCTAATTGTCATACAGGAATCTTACCACTTCCTCTGTTTTGATCTATAAATTCATGGTAAATAATTTGAAATTAAAGATTTTTGCCTCCTGTAGAAAGAAATTCGTTGTGTATTTTTGCAAAACTAAAATCTGCTCAAATTGCGTATAAAATAGCATAATGTTAAGATAAGTAATAAATTTTAAGAGTCATTCCGCGAGAAAACCATGCAAAAGTCAAAAAATAGTGGAAGGTGACAAATCACCGATTTTCTTCATATTCACAGGGTTGGATGATCCCCTCAGATGTACCCCACAGCCAAAATATTAGATATCAAAAATGAGCCGTTTCGGAGATAGGGCGCCATTTTGATTTTTTTCGGATTTTGGCCATTTTGACGTAAAAAAATGACCTATATTTGTCACATCATTACAGGCAGTAAATGAATGATCCAGGACTAGTTGCTGGGTGGTATATATAGTAGGGGTCTTGCCCTATTGCCACATTGAGTTTGATGAATTGAGATTCTCTTTCAGTAGGTATCATGAGCTTATGAAAGATGCGTGCCTGCTACAGTCTGAATGACACCCTGTTTTAAAATTCTCATAACTCCACTGGGGCGGGTATTTGAAGTATAATTAATATATGTTTATTTACAGCTTGACCAGGCATACTTAGATCATTAATAAAATTTTGGCCAGCTCGTCCATAAATTGACGAGATTCGATCTTGAATGTGACCTAAATCGGAAAAAAATTAGTACGAATTATTCATAATTCTGAATAAAAAAAATGAAAATTTCAAAAAGAAACGATAAATTACCGTTTCTGTCTCTCTGTCTCTCTGTGTCTCTCTCTCTGTGTATCTCTCTGTCTCTCTGTGTATCTCTCTGTCTCTCTGTGTCTCTCTCTGTCTCTCCCTGTCTCTGTCTCTCTCTCTGTCTCTTTCTGTCTCTCTGTGTCTCTCTCTGTGTCTCTCGCCTGCTCTCTCTGTCTCTCCGTGTCTCTCTCTGCCTCTCTGTGTCTCTCTCTGTCTCTCCCTGTCTCTCTGTCTCTCTGTGTCTCACTCTGTCTCTCTCTGTCTCTCTGTGTCTCTGGCTGTCTCTGTCTCT
The DNA here is from genome assembly GCA_030141605.1 of Tubiluchus corallicola. Lineage (NCBI taxonomy): Eukaryota > Metazoa > Priapulida > Priapulimorpha > Priapulimorphida > Tubiluchidae > Tubiluchus > Tubiluchus corallicola. The sequence goes on from JAQGDQ010000005.1 coordinate 1,854,740, forward strand.
CTCTCTGTCTCTCTCTGCCTCTCTGTGTCTCTCTCTGTCTCTCCCTGTCTCTCTGTGTCTCACTCTGTCTCTCTCTGTCTCTCTCTCTGTCTCTCTGTGTCTCTCTGTGTCTCCCTCTGTCTCTCTGTGTGTCTCTCTGTCTCTCTGTGTCTGTCTCTGTCTCTCTGTCTCTGTCTCTCTGTGTCTCTCTATGTCTCTCTATATCTCTCTCTCTCTCTCTCTCTCTGTGTCTCTCTCTCTCTCTCTCTGTCTCTCTGTGTCTCTGTCTCTCCGTGTCTCTCTCTGTCTCCCTGTGTCTCTCCGTCTCTCTCTGTGTCTCTCTCTCTGTCTCTCTGTGTCTCTCTCTGTCTCTCTGTGTCTGTCTCTCTGTGTGTGTCTCTCTCTCTGTGTGTGTCTCTCTCTGTCTCTCTCTCTCTGTCTCTCTGTGTCTCTATCTGTGTCTCTCTCTGTCTCTCTCTCTCTGTCTCTCTGTCTCTCTCTCTATGTCTCTCTGTGTCTCTCTCCGTCTCTCTGTGTCTCTCTCTGTCTCTCTCTCTATGTCTCTCTGTGTCTCTCTCCGTCTCTCTGTCTCTATGTGTCTCTCTCTGTCTCTCTGTAACTCTCTCTGTCTCTGTCTCTCTGCCTCTCTGTGTCTCCCTGTGTTTCTCTCTGTGTCTCTCTCTGTCTCTCTGTGTCTCTTTTGATAAGGAGGTTACCATAGCAACACATAGTAGCAGCTTACTGTATGTATTATCAATTATTAGCTTATTATTATTTACTATAGTGCGACTTTTCATTGAATATTGGCGAATAGAAAATAGTCGTGGACGTAAAGAATTTGTTGTTGTCTTTTTGTTATTTTGAAAATTTGCGATTATAAGCGTCAGCGCCCTGATTCTCGTTAGAGTTTAGTTGAATATGGTAGGCGGTGTATATGCGTATATCTTTACGAGACGGTGGAAACCTGGCGGTTAAATACAATATGAGCGAATGGCTTGAAACATACGTAGCACAGAGTCGGAATTAGTATGTAACTGCCGAGGCAGGGTCGTACTGGCCTTTGCTGCATTTCTTAACCAGTTTTTTTGTTAATGCCAGTTGTTAGTAAGCAGAAGTCTGGTTGTCGAAGCTGCCAAAGTTGCCACACCAAGGTATTAGTAACTAACTAACTATTAACTCGAAATGATTTGAGAAAAAATATCAGGGACTGACAGCTATTCGCCTGTTGAATACAAGACCACACAAAGCTGTGCGCGTTTTAAAAATTGGCTCGCAACATGTTATATTCGATGCTTGCGGCGGTTTCAACACAATTTCACAAATAGTGCCTTGCCTCGCCTTGTCCGCCTTACTTTAGAATCTTGTTTAGCAAAGCGACACTAAACCTTTTTGACTGAAGTCTATTTTTCAGTCAAGACAGTGGGGCCCTCCCGAGGCCCCCGTATTGATCCACGGGCTATAGGTATATAGCCCGAGCACTTGTACACGAAACTGTTATTATGTACATGAAACTATTCCGTGTTTTATACAGATTATAAAAATCACTATGTTATAATCGTCACAGGGACCCTTCGAAGGGAATGCGGCCCCCTGATGAGGGGCCTGGTTGCTAGGAGTGCCCAGACATCTAAAGCCAGTCCATTACTACTATAAACATTGACGTTGCCGCACTTTGTATCGATTCTAATGGCAACACCGTCATCCAAAGGCCAATAGCTAAATATAGGTCAAGGTTGTGAAAATGGCAAAAAAGAGCAACTTTGGCTAAGAATTCTGGACAATTGGGAGATCGCTGGCCAAAATTTTATTTCATGCATTTGTAGGACTAGTCAAGCTGCAAATAAAAATATATTGATTAGTCCCCCAATACCCGCCCCAGTGGAGTTACGGGGATTTCAAAATGGCGTCTAAATTCAGCAGCAGCAGACACGTATCTTTTGCAATCTGATGACACCAACTGAAAAGGAGGTTCAATTTGGCAACGATAATGGTACGGTAGGGTAAGACCCCTACTATATATATCACCAATTAACTAGTACTGGATCGCTCATTTACTGTCTGTAATAACGTGAGAAATAATGGGCAATTTTTTACGCCAAAATGGCCAAAATCCGAAAAAAATCAAAATGGCGGCTTTTCTCAGAAATGGCTCATTTCTGAAATCTAATATTTTGGCTGTGGGGTACATCTGAGGGGACCATCAAACCCTGTGAATATGAACAAAATCGGTGATTTGTCACCTTCCACTATTTTGCTGATTTTCTCACGGAATGACTCTTAATACTGTTTACATTTGGAAGTACATGGATAGTTTTTGTAATTAACAGTGTACTCCATGGAAAAATTATGCATGCTGTACCTCAAAAGTGACATGGGAAATGCATCAAGATCGTGGACTGTACAATTTTAACTGGAGTCATTGTGATATACCACTCAGCAAAGCATGTGAAAAACACTTCATGCAAGATTTGTGCTTTTATGAATGTTCACCAAATTTGGGCCCTTGGCTAGCACCTGTAAGTATACATTTCTTTGTTCACCTTTTTTGTGTATAACTTATTATATTTTTAGTATAGTATTCCTGCAGTTTGTATAATGTGTTTTTATGATTTTCTACATGGGTTGTAATATTATACTGTTACTCATTATTTTTTATGTTTCTTGTTTATAGTTATAAGCAGTTTGTGCAATTATTTATGAGGTTATTTGTATTGTATTTGCATGTTTTTTCTGCTATTAAATAAGTTTAAAATTTCAGGTGAAAATGAAGATTCGTAACGAAAAAGCTTTTCATGTGCCTCTGTGTAAGAGTGTTTGTGAGGACTGGTTTAAAGATTGCAAGTATGATTACACGTGTGTGAAAAACTGGGCAAAACATGGCCAAAGCTTTGACTGGAAATCAGGTACTAGCTTATTAAATGTTCTGCTTATGTAATAATTGAGTTTGTTATGTTCATTTGAAAAATGTAGGCTGTCAGCCTTGCTGCTTGTTTTAATTAATACTATTCTTGCTACATTGCAAAAACAGCGTGCTTATTTGTATAAATGAAGTTGATCAATGGTAGCAGCTGCTTTGATGGCATTGTTTATGAGAGTTGTCAAGTTATTTAGAAAGAGATTTTGGCACTAAACTTGCTGAGCTTGGTGGCTTCGTGTTCTGCTGTATGGCTTAGTTGCTTGATTTCAGTTGAGAATTGAATTTTCTTTTAAATACAAGTTTCTTTGTTTTCTGCTTAGTAGGCCAAAAAGGGAATCATAGTTGAAATTATACTTTAATAGTTTAATGACATCACTGGCATGCGTTGTACTAGGTTACTTTACTAGCAATAATATTGGTAATCTAAATTCATACACGATTAATCATTGGTTTTGGCCCATATTTTTGTGTATGTTTTACTTTGACTTCCAAAATATGACTAATTTTATTTTATCACTTTTACTCGAACTTTACTTATATATGAATTTCTTCATATTGTGATACAATATTTATTATTATTTTACTGAATTTTTGTTTAAATTTTTAAAATGTCTAATAAAACTTGGAACTTGTAATAGCTTTATTTCTTTTGCAGGCACAAACAAATGTCTACCTGGCAACTCTTGTAAAATGATTAAAGATATGTATAGTTCAGCTTCAGAATTTTGTGAAATGGTTTGGGATTTTTCATGGAAAGTCGTCGAGGATTCGGAACCCTGCTTTCAAATCTGGTTTGATCCTTCTAAAGGTTTGTTTCATTATTACACGTTGACGCTCTAGCACATCTACAACAATGTTGTTAAAAGTCAATGCTAAAAACTTAAAATTTAGTGGCTACTCAAGGGCACTTTGTGACAATCAAATATTTAACTTCTCATACATGTAAATCACAGCTAGTATTCAGAATTCTGTGTAATGGTTTAGGGTTTTCCCTATTAGATAGTCGCAGAACTAATGTTTGCTGTAACATTATGTGCGTCAACCATTATCATACAATGAGTTTAACTTTTTTGTCCAATTACAAAATGTTGTTCACCTACAGTGGCAAATCCAGGTGAAAATGTCACAAGTAAAAAAGTCACAGGAAAAAAGAAATAATCTTAACACAAACCCTAGCCAAAATTATTTGTGACTTTTTTCCTAGCCAAAATTGTGACTTTTTCCTGTGACTTTATTACCGGTGACCACTAGGGGAACTAGCCAATTGCCTAGGGCACCAAATTTTGGGGTCACCAATCACCAAAGTAATTGTTTGGTTTTTAAGTTTGGCACAAATAATAGCATAGTATATGTGTAATTGCTTAAGTGCATAACACTTTAATTAAATATAATGATTTTTTGCATTATTTTCATAGCAAAAAGTGTGATGCATGATGTGACACTAACAACGTTTGAAGAAAACATTTTCTACTTTTGGCTGTATCTATCTTCCTGAAAGCATGTTCAGACTAGCGAGTTTTTTCACCCAGTAAAACTCGCCAATGAATTCACAAGCGTGTTCAGACTAGAGAGGAAAACTTGCTGCTAGCTACACTGACACTCACTTCTCTGTTCATTGCTAAAAGTGTCGAGAGTAACTTTCCGTGATGCTCAAACTAGACAGTAACTTGCAGGAAATCAACTCGCAGCAATGGTTGGAAGATTTGCAATTTCTTGTCGACAGTAACTAGCAAGCAGTTCACACTTGCAAGTTTGCTGTCAGGGTAGAAAATCTGCAGCAGAAAACCTGCTAGTCTGCATGTGCTGTAAGATTACATCATTTAGGCAGACATTACTGACACATTACCCTGCTTTTACCCGAAGTTTGAAATGTATGGATGTAGCAGCTAATACTAGTCGCACATGTTAACAATTTATGGACAACAAATTGTCTGATGCAAACTATCCTACGCATAATTTGCTCGCACACGGCAGCTTTTGTATGAAGCAAACTGTGTTATGGGTAACGTAGTAAAGAATTATTAGGTGACATGTGCCCATTATTGGTCTTATGTGGTTTTGTCTGGAACAGGTTTTTATGCTAAGCTTATTTTTGAGAGCAGGAGATCAGTTTACCTGCGACAGAAAATTAAGTAAGTTTAATAAAATTTGTGTGTAATAAAAAAGAAGTTGGTAAAACAGCATTTGTCAAGCCCATAGACAAGCAAAAATGTGTCTGACAAATTGTCATGTGAGCCATCATGTGAAAGCAATAGCAAATCATTTTGTTAATAAAAAAGATTCTTGCAATAGCATTTAGTTAATTAAGGTACCTAAAGTTATATAAAATTGAAGCCTTCAGGGGCGTAATACACAAAATGAAAGACGAAAAAGCTGGCTGATACTGAGCAGCAAAAAGAGTTACAGTTAAGTTATGAATATGATGAAAATAGTGAAGTGGGTGTATGAGCTAGCCAGTTGCAAGAGTGTGTACGCAAAGAGTGTGCAGCAGAAATTGCAGAAATTTAGTTGCTTTTGAAGACCCAGGACATTTCGTTTTCATATTCAATCAACACAAGCTGTAAATAGATAACTGACACTTAATTAGTACACTATAATATGTAGCTTCACACTCGTGCATTATTATACTACAACATATGTTATATACAAAGAAATTCAGTTTTGGAATGGGTCATCATTGGTGTGGATCTGTAGGAAAAGTGGTTGAGGAGGGGCATTAAAAATGCTGTCAAACTTCCTAGAGCTGTTCTGTTCATTTATTGCTGTTGAACAGTATTAAATGAGCACTTATCTGGTGTATTGCTAGGATAAATGTTGTTATAGTAAACAGCAATGTAATTTAACCATTTTACAGTTTTGGAACTTAAAATGATAAGAAAGATTTACATTTCAGGAAATCCCAATGATGCTGTAGCTTTGGCTAAAGTACAAGAAATGCAGAATTCTGGTATGGAAGTCAAAGAACGGACAACATTTTACATTATTTTTGTATCTTTTTTTTCCTTATTTGTGATATACTTATGATTTGGAATATAGTTGTTAGCTTTTTGAGATATTTTTAAAATGTCTGGTTCATAGTTTTCTTGCTACCTTATGCTTTTTAGATACAGTTTTATTATACTTATGTTGTCCTGTAGACAAATTCTTTTATGCACACAATAGTGTACGTTACATCTGAGAATTTATTTTGCTAGGAAATTTCAAGAGACTCCGGTGAAGGTCTGTTTGTTTTTGCTAAAATTATTATTATAAAGTTCTGCTTTTGCAGTTATGCGTGTACATGCGGTGTTTGTATGAAGAATCAAACACAGGCTGTTACTAAAGTGATAGGATAAAGACTGGACAATTGTACAAATTTGGAAAATAAATCGATTGTTGAGTTGGAATTTTTAATTGTGCATACAGGCACATTTGTCATAGTAAAGATTTTTGCTTTTCCTTTTCTTCAGTGTGATATAATTTTGAAACTGTAGAGTATAATAATGTGTCTGTTTTCTGATTTGTTTTTCATAGTCATTTTTATGCAGTTTATATTAGTAAATGTCTGTAGTACATTCATAAATTTTGTAATTTTATACTTGTATTGAAAACAAGTAAATGATCATGTCTTAGTTGTGATACTGACCTGTGGTTAACTTCCTGATTAAAAATTTAAAATATTTGTCGGTTAGTTTGTAAATAATTTTGTTTTCCATAAATACGCATAATTGTTTGCCATTGTTTGGTGTGTAATTACTAGCTGTATACGTGTAGGTAAGTTATGTTTTAGGACCACTCTACTTATTTTAGTTAGAATATTAGGGCTGTCAGTCGAATCTGAAAATTTGATGGTGTGATTCGAATACTCGATTCAAATTGGTACTAAATACGTTCGATTCTCTTTGAATGTCTCCAAAATTTGAGAAATTCATTCTGTTGTTGCCGTGAGCTAGTCATATAAAATTTGTATCGTTATTACGTGACCATGTGCCATTTCTGTAAGAAGTATGTGTAGACTGAATTGAAGTCACTAGTCATGTTAGGTTTAAGTACTCGCTGTATTTGGCATTTAACGATACTAATGGTAGAGTATGCTGGAAAGTTACATCATGTGAAAAATCAGACAAAGTTTGGTACCCTAAAAATGATAGCAAAACTCATTTAATGTAATCATACGCCTAATTACCTTAAAGCATGTAAAAATTTTGGCTGTGAATGCCTGCTTTTAATATATCTAATTCAGGACTAAAAATCACAATTTTGAGTTTGTTCTAAAGCTAAAGAACTGAAAAAACACTCGGAGGCGATGGTGCACTTTCGCCCTTCCTTAAAAAACCCAAACCTAAAAGTAATCGAAACTGACGCAAACGTCTTAGCTTAAAAACTAGGAGAAACAAAAGCGCAATAGCACCCACTCAGATTCACATTTGAGTATATGTACTGTAAGTTTTTATTCAATTCAAAAAACACGATTTGATTCTAATTCAAAATTTTCTATTTGATTGACTGCCTTAATTTTGTTGAATGCATCGTTAACAAACATTTGCATGAGTGAATTTATCGGATCTGTGAGACTTGCTATGCTAATTAGTTTACTTTTTTGGACAAGTCAAGTGATGCCACATTTGTTGTTAATTGTATCTGCTGTTTGTCTGTACTTAAGCATGTAAGTATAGGTGCATTGTTAGCCTGATGCATATGTAGACTCATTTTTAAAACCTGTAGTTTTTTACTAAGTTAAATTGTTAAGAACTGATTTGTAGAATGGGTTCTACATTTAAGTAACTTTTGGGGAAATGTGAATGCATTATGATTTTTTTATAAAAGTCATCCATTTAGCAAAGCAGTATAGTAGTTTCTATACTGAAGTTTGAAGTACATGTAAAAAAACCTAAGGTGTTCGTTTTTTAATTTTTCTTTTTGTGTCTTGGAATTAGAATCTCTCGTAAATTAGTATTGTGTAGCACCTACTATATTATAGTACATAAAATAGAATATAGTTTTGCTTTTCTGCTGTTGTTCAGCTAAAGAAAAGAAACAACTCAAACAAGTCTTTGTGAGGCCCCCTCAAGTTTTTCACCAAAGGATGGCAATCAAACAGTGGCACAGCTTCTTACTGGAATTTCTTCACTATGTTGAACAATTATTTTGAGTCACATTGTCTATTTTCTGTACTAGGAATTTTCTATTACTATTGTAAGAGTATACACGCTTGTTCACATTTGATATGCGATCAGGATTGTTTCTTTGATGGAATTAAAATACTGAAAAAATTGAATTGTTCATGATGCTTTTGGAGAGTATTGAACTTGATAGTAGATATATAATTGTTAACAAAATCTTTAAATGAGCGATTTAGAAACAAAATTGAAAAATTCAGTCGACTTGAGAATGTTGTGTTCTGGTAGGTGAATATCAGTAAAATGTAGATTGAACTTTTGCTAAGTGCGAAATTTGCGTGACAGATTCAAAGACGTGTAGATGTGCAGTTACCGTTGTCATTTCCATTATTCTAATTTCCATTAAAAATCTGTTCCAATTTTCTACCGTGTAGCAATTTGTGCTTAATTTTTTACTAGTTCCATTATTTTGCAGATATGTCTAGTGTCCACATTGGCATCGTGTCGCTCAATGCCTTCAAAATGATTTTTGAAATTTTGAATATGTAGATTGAGGACATCAGAGCAAATCCTGTATTTTAACGTGCGATACCGTAATTGCACCCAATTTTAACAAAAATCAAGGATCAAATAGGTTGCAACCTGAGACTTGTCTGCATTTCTTCTAACTTTGATAACTTATATCACCAAATGGAAGACAAACTAGATTGATAAATGGCTAATACATAAAATGACAGCTGAAGATGTTGTTCTCTGCACTCACACATCAGCATGCCTGCATGGCAATGCCTGTAATGTTTGCAGATTAGAACCTGGCAAAGAACACTTGTTTCATTTTGGTTTTTTTTTGTTCTACTCTACTCGAGTCTCATTCATATAATAACATGAATACTACGGAAGGTCATATGCGTTTATTTCCGTTGCCTTGCTATTGTCGCTTGAACTTACTGTGGTGCTATATATGTAATCAACCACCTTGTCAAATTATTAATGCAAAATTCGTAAAATGGCTTGCGGTTTGGCGCTTAGTTATTGTGCTTTCCTTTTAATTTCCGGGTGTAAAAATTTATGTCACGTAGAGGCAGTATTGCAGTTTATTATTATTATTCTTAACTCGTTGCTTAATAGTCTCTGCTTTATGCTCTCGATTGTTGGGCACTGTAACCCAGATGTCAGATTCTCTTGTTGGGCCTGTGAACATGTCAAGAGACATTAGTCTGTAATACTTCTATTTTTTATCATTGCATGGTGCCTCGTAGTTTGTACGCAGTGCACAGCATAGTAGAAAAAGTTATTTAAAATATTAGTGTAGGTGCCTACAGATGCTTACTGTAGGCCTTTCAACAAACATTAATTAGGCTCGTAATGACACATTATGTTTGTAGGTGTGCCAACTAAGAGAACCTTATGTAGTGTTTCCTGAAAGAGTGACAAACATTTATTTCGAACAGAAGTGTGTTTCCACTAGGCCGGTTGTTGTGCAATTCATGCAGACATTTTGACTAGCACTACCATGGAAAATCAGGATACTTTGTAGAATGAATATTCAGTTGAAGCGCGGCCACAAGATAAAAGTCGTATGAAAGGATGTCATGCGTGCGCTAGTGCATCTTTGTTTGCCAATCTTGTTGAAATTATTGCATCATTATTTTTTACGTCCAGTCACACGCAGTCACGTATGTTGCAGCTGATTTAATGAGATCCGCGCTTCAGAAGAGACAATTCAGTAGCGGCGATGAACATGTCAAGCACTTTCTCAAAACAATTACTACAACTCAAAAAGTGCGAAAACATTTCGTGCGCTTATTATCGTAAATGGTTTATGAGCTATACGGGGGAAATGTGAGGTGATAATGCCATGTACCAGGATGGCTACATCACGGCAAAACTCCCACATGATCTTTTGTTCGTAAGTTTGCCTAAGCTTTTTAAGCCTTCATTTGTATGATTGAAAATCTGATTTTTTGTAAGAAGACACCACTAGGTGACGCTAGTATCAGTTGGTTAGGATTTAAATCAACGTTTAATGAAAAAAAATCGTCCAATCGTCGTTTAATGAAAAACATCTGCATAAAGTCTCAGACGATTATGCTGTTAAATCTTGTAAATACCTCACCGTGGTAGTTATAAAAATGTTGATGTCCCTCTTCTGAAATCTTCTGCATTTTCAAGAAAACAGTTCATGCGTTTGAAAGTGAGACGAATCATTTTTTGGAATTGTTTTTTGGTGTTTGGTGATCTCTAGTTTTGATTTTTGATTATCCACGACAGTCCAAAATAGTAAACAGTTTGAAACAATATACCAACCCAATAAATGCTTTTTATGTCAGCACACTATATTAATTACAGGCTTACTAAGTGCTCAAACGAAAACAGATTTATTGTTCATGTAGACTGAATGTTTGCGTTATTAACCTGACTTAACTTTACTTTTAGAACCGAGAAACAATAAGCACAGCTTTGGGTAAGTAATTTCTTCATGCTTACAGAAAATTGTTCCGCTTTTTGCTTGCGAAATTTTAATTCACGCTTTTTGCACTTGTTCTATTTTATTATCTGGTTTAAGCCTTTTCCTTGACGTAAATTAAAGCTCAAGCCCATTCTGAGGCCTACTTAGTTTCACACCAAGTGTCGTTTAATTGTCCCCAGGAACTTTACCGGAAAATCTACACGTGCTGAATCTGCGGGATCAGACAAGCTCATGATAAATTTAAGCGTCGCCTCAGGATGTAATGTAACTTGTCTAATAGTAGCTGCCAATAAATCAGAGAATTAGTGTTTTATTATAGCGCTCAGATTCCTCTGAGATTGACGAATGATGAAACAATGCAATCAAAACCTGGCGAATGTCAAATTAGAACATCAGAATTTATTATTCGTTTTGTTAAGTTTATTAGGCGATTTTTTCAGAAGGCTGTGGGTTCAATTTCCAGAAGGTAGAAATATTCGAGAAGCACTAAAATTTAGTTATTTGCTGTTCTGCACCTCGGTATAGCAGAGTTACTGCAACAAATGTGGGAATAAGCAATTTTACGTTCAAGGTGTATGGATTAACTTCAAGGTGTATGGATTAACTTCAACCAAATTTACGAGATTTCTTCTTCTTATATGCATCCCAGGTTTTCGGCAGACTAACAGAAACAATTTGAAAATATAACAGCATTATTCATTGGGCTTGTTATTTAACTAGACAATTGATTTGGAAGGCTCTGAATTCAATTCCACAGTCGGAAGTCGTTACAAATGGCACGCGCTTGTCTTTGTCTTGGAATAGTAACCCGGAAATATGTGCTGTTTTTGTTTTCCAGATTGCTGTTTATCAAATAACATTTTCTGCTATATGTCCTTCTACTATTTTATCTTCTCGCCTAAAAATTCAACAATAACAGCGGAATTCTGTGGAATTGTTTTGTAAGGAAATCGCTTGTCTCGTCGAGCTAACTTCACGTAATTTGATTCAAAGGCTGGATTATATAGGTAACTTGAAAGCCATAATTCCTAGTCATTGTTGTTACTCTAACGCACTCTGCTAATATTTTGCACGTCAAAGTCCCAACGTTCCTGTTGAAGAATTAGATCTGGAACACCCACATTGGTTCAGATATAGAGGTGGCGTAGCGTAAATGTTAGGAATCAGAGTAAACAGCTAAACTAAGATGCATTATTAGTAGTACGATGTGTAAAGATGCCATATGAATTTAATCACTACCGATACGTGCTGTGTATGCAGGGGTATTAACTCTCCAAGGCTTAGCGTATATCTGCTTACTTGTAGCCTACCTGAATACGCTTAACATTTAATATCTAGATCCACACGAGAACACATAAAAATGCAAGATCAGAAGTAACACGTTAAGAGCTTGTACTGGTAATGTAACCAATAGATGTCGCTGTGGAAATCGATTATTGTGGGTCAAGATACAAATTATAGTTAATATATAATAATAGTTAAACAAAATAAAATGAATAAATAAAGCGTTTTGGGGAAATTTGACAACATGTTGCAAAAAAAAGTTGTAGACATTATAGATTTTTCTAAGATGCTTACACCTTAGAGGATAGGATGTTTTCTACTTTTTACCATATTACGCTTATTTACAATATATTTACATATATTTTTTCTTTTTTGCACTGTGGTTTGCGCTGTGTTGAATGAATTGTGCGGTGTTATGTTGTAATGTGCTGCAGTTTTTATCTCTGTTTGGTTCAGTTTGTCACTTTAGGAGTGCATGTGTTTGTTTGTTTGCGTGCACGTTTGTTTGTTTGTTTATCCATTATTTTTTGCTTTTTCTTTCTTTTTCCTTTCTTTCTTTCTTTCTTTCTTTCTTTCTTTCTTTCTTTCTTTCTTTCTTTCTTTCTTTCTTTCTTTCTTTCTTTCTTTCTTTCTTTCTTTCTTTCTTTCTTTCTTTCTTTCTTTCTTTCTTTCTTTCTTTCTTTCTTTCTTTCTTTCTTTCTTTCTTTCTTTCTTTCTTTCTTTCTTTCTTTCTTTCTTTCTTTCTTTCTTTCTTTCTTTCTTTCTTTCTTTCTCTCTCTCTCTCTCTCTCTCTCTCTCTTTCTCTCTCTCTCTCTCTCTCTCTCTCTCTCTCTCTCTCTCTTTCTCTCTTTCTTTCTTACTTTTTCTTTTTCTTTCCTTCTTTCTTTCTTTCTTTCTGTTTTATATTCTTTTTTCGTCCTTTCAATTTTCCTTCCCTTCCTTTCTTCTTCCTTTTTGCTTTTCTTCGTTCTTCCATCTTTATACTTTCTAGTTTGTCAGTTAAATAAACACAACCAAAGCGTCATAGATGATCATCATTAGAGTGAAGTGTCCAGACGCCATATCACCACTATTGCTGTTATGTGGAGTCACGAGCGGCTGGTCAAGCTAGATGTCTCGCCGCAGCTTAATCTGTGTTATCTATAGATTTGAAGATACTTTCAGGCATCTGCCATCACATAACGTATGTACTAAGCTTGCATAAAACGCAGGGGTGTGCAAATTGCGGCCCGCCGAGAGAATTTGTGCGGCCCGCGAAGAGATTTGTCTACCTAATGAAAGTGCGTCCTGGGCGATTAATTAAGTGTATTCAGCTGAAGTCCGTGCCACGATCCCAAAGATAGTGTGCGGGTAGTTTTTTCTACTAGATCGGATGCCATTAACCCTTTCGAGACGGTTGTAGCTTAATGTCACTGTACTACACAGACTGTGTGATACACATTACTAATATACATTGTAATGAAATTACCACTATCTGTCCTGAAAGCAGAAATATATGGTTTGTAATATAAATTTTAATAACTTCTAAAATAGTTTCTTGAGTGTAGTAGTGATGATGTACGCAGGTCGGATGCAAAAAAATCGTTATTAGGCCTTTCTGTACTTGATTCCTTGATCAAACTGCCTGTGGCCCGCAGGAATTGCGGGAAAGTTTAATGTGACCCGGCTAGTCAGATAATTTGCACACCTCTGATATAAAGTAATGTCATCACTTAGCGAGCCGTAGAAAGTTATGAACTGAGTACATATGTAAGTGGTACCCCATGTGGAATAAACGTAGGTGTTACCTAATAGCATAATTCTTGTCAGGCCTTTTCATTAAACCAGACTGCTAGAGAATTGATGTGACGTATATCTGTGTGCAGTACTCATTATTAGGAACTGTTCATTTATCATAAACGTTACAAACGATGCTATTGCGTGTTACATTCATATCTAACGGCTCGGAATTTAATTTCGTAGTCTCTTATTAAACAGGGAACAATATTTTAATTATATTGTACAATTATTGATATTTAGAGTAAACAAATTTTTCAACTATGTTGAAGTTACGCTAATTACTATTAATGGCTGACCGCTGTTGCACCTCCCGTTACTTAGTAATAATGCTCATCAATCATATATATTTCACTAATATCTTGTGAGTTGCTACCAAGCACAAATTTTGCTAATACTAAATGGCACTAGGCTCTGTAACAACTATATATGAAATGCAAAATAGCAACTGCCTTTCAAAATAATTATGTTTTTCTATGCAGAATAAAGTCAATAAATGTTCTTGACATCCACGTGCGCAACGTGTGGCAAAACGCATGCCCTCCTGAAGTGCCAGTTTTTCCAAATATACAGTATGCATACAAAGACTAGCCTTTAAATTTTTGTGGCAAGTCACAGTGCACTTCTCTGGTAATCTTAATCTAAATTTTAGTTAACATGGCCAGAATTATGATTGTTACATCACATATCATTACCTCTCTCATTATCCTTCTCTCTCCTCTTTTCACTGTCACTACTAGCAAGTTCATGCTCGTCTCTTTTATACTAACTAATCTCTGTTTCACTGTCAGAGTCTCAGTCTCTCTTACAAGCTTTGGCTTTGAAGCCCTTGCAACACGCCACATGATTATTATTATTATGACTAATGGGATAAGCTACGGTAAAATTCTTTTTTTCCATTCGATATTTTATTGTTGTTTGTCTGACTATTGTTAACAGAATATTGTAAAACTATTTTGTTTACTTTGCAGTATAATACTGTAAGGTTTAATTTCCTTGTTTGTAATTATGATATATGTTGGTGAAATGAATAAATTGTTATATATTATTATTATTGTTGTTGTTGTTGTTGTTGTTGTTGTTGTTGTTGTAATGTACTCTATAAAATAGCCATTTTTCTAAATGGTCGTCTTAAAACTTCTTTAAAGGAAAAACCAACACTCGAGCAACATTCACTGTAAAATAAACATACCCTTAGAAATATTGAAATAACTACGTAATGCGCGTGCATAAAATGCCTAGCTGAAAAATACAAAAAATTTAAATCATTCGTTTAAATCTCCAACCAAACGCACCCCGCCTTCACTTTTTTCTGATTGCTCTGTAGTTAGTCTTTCACAGCTCGCTCACAGCACAAATGCTGTGCAATACAGACCTGTAACGAATAAAGCTATTATAACTGTCACATTCACTTCTCCAACGGGTTATAAACCAATTACCCTAATTGCTGAAACCTGACTAAACTTAATAGTGAAAAGACAAAGACGTTTTTAATTAAACGTTTCTAGCGGAACCTTTTGTTCTAATTATTGTCTTTTCTGGAAGGCAAAGTGCTCACTGATGACAATACATTACTGCTATTACCTGACATTACTTTGATCAAAAATCCCGTAATTATTGTTCAGCGCAAACCATTCTTAATAAGACAATATTAGTCATCTGGGAGAAACGAGGAAGCCAAGTAATAGTGTATCAGTAAAATTTATAATGTTCTAGTCTGATCTCAAACTATAAAAGGGCTATATTGGATTCGCTTTTACGTTCAAGGTAATCCTGTTATGGGGCATTAAACGTTTAACAGCAAAGGTTCTGGTGGTTACAGTCATTTTGCAAAAAAGGTTTTCTTGAACTTTATTGCTGATTTGTCACTCCTACCAGCACTGAAAGCGTTCTGATTTAAATTAGTTGTATTGTTGGTTAAAACAAGGCGGCTGAGCTGGATATATATTATTTCTATAACCAGAGCTAATACATATGAATATATATATACTTAGAAAGTAAGTAACATCAATATAGGAAGTACAAACTATCGATTTATAACAGGTAATGGCAATAGTAAAAAATATTAAATAATTAAATGAAAGATCTTTTATTTAATAAAATCCATCGTAGTAAATCTAGAACCTGAATTGATTTTCCTCTTCTATATTTATTTATCTATATTTTACGTATATTAATATTTTAAATAAATTGGGTTTAAAAGAAAACCTTGTGTAAACATTAGTTCAGAATTAAAAATGCTCTAAAATATTGAAACTACAGTAGCCTTTTTAAATCAAAGCTTAGATTAAATTATAATTGCTTCCCATACTCAAATTTTGTTAAACTTTCAAATCTGGCTCAGTGACTCTATTAAGATTGGCAGCGGCGCATTTTTGTCACATTCGCATGTCTGATAAGTAAAAGGCGGTACCGTGATAACCATGATCATGAACTGCAATGTTAGTTTCTGACGTCATCTGATGTAGAGCCCATTTTCGTGAAATCACACGTTTAAGCAGCAACACTTACGCAAACGTGCTTGACGAGCGAAAGAAGGTGCCTGCCATTGCACAAACTGTGATTAGTTTCTGACGTAAGCAATAGCTGTGTTCGGTTACCGTTAATTGCCTTTCTAGGCTAATTATTCAAATATAATGGACAACTTTTAATAGGCAAGAAAATTTATATTTTGGACTCTGCCACCAAAATTTACTATTTCAACTGACGATTGGAAATCTTTTAAAAATAGATAAAACTAATGTGGTAATTTGCCAAAGACGTTTTTAAATAGAATATAAAAGTCTTGGCGAACAGGATCATCAGCATCCGATACGGACACCCTGAATTGCCGGTCAATATTTTAGACTGGAAGCTGGAATAGCAAATTTTCGATGAATCATACAATGCCTGGTGAAAAGTCTGTAAACGCTCTCATTCAGACGGAGCAGCCTCAATGAAATTCTCTCCATTACACGATTTATATCCAGAAAATGTAACAATTGTAATTCAGCTAGCTTAATACACGTTTACAAGTGTTTCACATATACATGTAAGTCTATACCAACGTAATTTGTATTTCATTTTAAAACCATGAAAACAGTGAAAGAAACAACGTGGGAAACATGATTTTTTTTACAATATTTACAACAATAATATTTTTACAAACGTGTCAGTGAAACAGTGAAAACTCAACTATTCAAAGACACAGAGTTAATAAGTGAGGTTCAGTCTCATGTGACCCGTTGCGAAATGGCGACCTGTATTGATGTACATTTCAACACTACGGTAAGCTCTTAAAGTGAAATTTGTGAAAAATTATATCGTAGCACAAAAATGTTTTTAATGGCATCACCGGCAGAATTCTCCAGGCAGCAGAATTCTGTTTTGTGAAATTGAAATTTATTCTGTTTTGCCGAATATTTATTATAATGTGTAACTTAATTTTAGTATCGATAGGTGAGTTCTTTGTTAAATTTTTTTATTCGGCTCTTCCGTACTCCATACTTTGTAGTGCTTACTTGGCAAAAATGAAATAAGGAACAGTTTTTCCCTGTGTAGTTAAGTGTCACGCTGGAAAATGACAAAGCAATGTGCTGTGAAATTTTTGTATTTCATTTTGAGAATGAGGTAGGCCACGTTTCTATACAAAGCTCAAATTCGACCTTCTCTTGTGGCATGCAGGGTCCTTGTACCTTATAGGACTTTTAATTTTTCATAAGGACTACCAAAATGAGCTTTTTACCCGCTGTAATGCTGAGCGGGTTAATCTGGTGGAATATGATCTGGGCTTCTCTCCTGTTTATGACTCAGTCTTAGTCTTAGTCATAGTCTTTCCATGTCTGTCATGTTTTCTTGTGGCTTCTTTTTTTCATAAAGATTCATATTTGCAGGTTATTAGGTTCATAATAAGGGACTATCTGGACATAATTGCATTTTTCTCGTGCCTGTTTCATATCTTAGAGGGAGATTTGAAGTTAATAAAGCAGAACCGCAAAGTGTGTAGATCTGAAGTGTATTTTTAGCGAAGGTAAGAGGCAATCGCTATAGTACAATCATTTGTACTTTAGCTTATATTCCAACACCAAACTCAAAACTGTGCTTGTGGTATAAAACTGTTGAAATTTGTGGAATGAATTTCAGTTAGCATTTAAGCAAAGCCCATGTAGAAATTTGTCGCCATGTTGACTATTGCTGTTTCAGGTTTCATTGGGAAGAAGTTTTTTTGAACTTCAAAGAAATTTCAACTAACGTGTTAATGTTTCTCATCTAACTGTTAATGCTTCGAGTGTCGAGAAACGGTGGCTTGTAGTATACCAAATGAAACATCTCAATGAGGCGAATTGAATGGTATGAGTTACGCCCAGATTAGCTGACCCATGAACCCTCTATACAGAGAACGGGGAAAAATTGAACTTATGGTCGTGGAAACAAATGCTTCCATTGTCAAGCAACAGTAGGTTGTAGTAAATCAAATGAAAGATCTGGTTGAGACAAATTGAATAGGACAAACTACCCCTAGGTTGCTTGATCCTTGACCCCGCTAGAGGCGAATAATCAGTATTAGGGGAGTCGGAAAGATGAGTCTTTCCATTCTCAAGTAACAGCAGTGTTGTAGTATAGCAAATGAAAGATTTCGAATAGACAAATTGAAATGTTTGAGCTATGTATAGATTAGTGGACCCCTGACCCCACTAAGGGGCAAAAACTCAAATTTGGGGTCAGGCATACAAATGTTTCTGGTGTTAAGTAACAGTACGTTGCAGTACGTTAAAAGAAAGGTGTTGATGGCGATAGGAGTGATATGAGTCACGCCCACATTGGTTGACCCTGACCCCAAGGTCACAGGTGCAGGGTCATTCATCTACATTAGTATTGTGTAGCACCTTAAATGAAACGTCACGATGAGAAAAATTGAATGGTGTACTGACCAGTGTTTGGTTGACCGTTGACCACGGGTCACGGGTCAAAACTCAAAAGATCCAATTTCACTTAAACTACTAACGTCAAGCACAACCATCTTTACGTACGGCGTGTTAATTATTTTGAAAAACACTTTTTGTTTGTAAATACTAAGCAAAAGCTGCCAATTAAGCAAAACAGAATCTTATCCCAGTCTTTGACTATCTGAGTCAAAAACATTCACTAGTATCAGCTATGTTATCTGAACAATCCACAATGACGCGTTAGATAAATACCTGCTATTAAGACAATTTCCAGTCGGAAGGGCAATAATAAATTAGACCAGCATGCAATTAGATTCCTTCCTGTGTCATACGTAATATCCGCGCGATGTCGTGGTTGCTTATTCGTGGTTTCTACCGTTTGGCAACAACTTACAACGCACGATTACAATTTTCAAAACAAAAAAGAGTCATACATCATCATCTACACAATCATAATGGCATGATTGTGTAGATTATCTTTGTGGACCATATAATCATCGCAATAACGATTGCATAAGCAGTGATGGACAGCGGCGACAGTGATAACAACGACAAATATGTTAATGACAATTACACTGTTAACGAATATGGTCATAACCCTTTTGGGCCAGGGGAGGGCTATAGCTCCGCGTATTGCATATCAGTTTTTTAAAGTTATGATACTAGAAAATGGCGATTCTACGACTACTTTAACATTTAATAGCTCCGATTGTATTAGACAGTGATTCATCATTTTGTAAGTCGCCGCGTTATTTTTCAGGTTATAGACTGAATTCTTTGCTAGTTGCTACCAGACATGCGAACCTAGGTTTCACTTTCTCTGCTTCGTCGGGCACAAATTCATCTCAAGTGAAGTCATGCATTAATAATTTACTGTGCTGTAATAGGTTAGGCTTACTTAGTCCCTAGATCAAGTAATAAGATTCTAATCGTCTTTGTGCCTATGTGTTTTTATGCGTTGTCCCACATGAGAGAACTAAGAGTTTCTACTACGGTAATTTCAGGAATCCAGTACATAGAGTATTCAATCCGACTGACTAGCAAACACCCGATAATCCAGATTTTTATGTATGTGGCGTTTGTAGGTCGGGTTCTTGCAAGACGCATTGAACTGCATATAGCCAAATGCTCCTTATACGCTCGTTTGTAACGCAACCTAGATCAATGTAATAGAAGCATTGTTCTCATACAATTCGACGCGGGTCAACAGGGATCCACTACACAGCGGATCCACTACAGGGCTTACTTAAAGCACAACAAAGCGTTTACATAAAACTAAAAAAATCGTTTTGAAATTTTGTGTCACCTATATGCTGCCTTACTCCGCAGAAAGCTTGTATTAGGAGTTAAGCTGTATAAAACTTGAAAATGTAAATTCCGACAATGACTGTTAAGCGCAGCCATTTTGATGTTTGGCAGTTTGAAACAAGTTTAGATAACACTGGGCAGGTGGGTAAAGTTTAAAAAATAACCGGAGCATTCGTAGTGCACGCTTCGCTAACAAAACAAAAGTATAAATTACCGTATCTTGGCAATTAGATTAAAATACGTTTTTGTGATAAGTAAATGATGCACACTGGGAAAGTGAGTTAGTGATATCTTACCATGTGGCGAGAATATCTTAAATTATCATGAATTTTTTTCTAGTTACATATATCTTTCAAGATAGGTAAGAGCAATGTTAACTATATAAGTTTGTATGGAATGTTCTTTGGGGTATATTTTAAAAATCCCTTTTCTTCCCTTTTAAATATGTGATTGTGGGAGGGTAGAAATCCTATTAAGCATCAGAAATACGTTTAGGGTGAGATATTGGTAACGAGATAGTGAGCGTCGATACCCTTAAATCGTCTTTGTTACTAATCTGTAATCACTTATTTATTTTTTATCTCTTGATGTACTAACCGTTTTTATATAGTGATCGCATTAATGTACATATCGTGTCGAAAATAAATGATAATGATAATAATAATATTGAACCAATAGAAGCGTCTGCGTCCTCCCTTAATTTAACCAGTGTAACGGGAGTTGGAGCATGGGCAGACAAAACCCGCAAAGAGGCAGTTTTCACGATGGCAACTGAGCATTTTAGACACCAGAATATATCTTCTAACGTTTTTAAAAAGAAGTGGATAAAACACAGCCGTAATGCGTAGTACGCATTTATCTTCGCTATACGATGGCAGACTGTTGCCCATAATTATTCTATTATTTCTTTAGGTCACATGGTGTGCTTCCATGCTGATTAATTGTCCATGATACAGACTCGATTATTAGAAACAGTGGTTGGTAACTAAATTGAATCCTGATTCTAACTTTTAAAATAATCCAGTTGAAATGCGCAAAGAACACGCGAGTATAGCAAAAATTGCTATCTTATAGCAAAAATTTCAAAACCTTATATTAGTATTTGTAATTCGTTTTAGTATAACAAAATATTAATTTTCGAACCTCAATCTGCGACGTTAATGTTACTATGATCGCCAATTATAAGCATTTACCAACTTAGGTATCTAAAGTTGTCTACAGATATTTGTGATTTTTTGGGCGCATGATAATGCCTGACACACAGTCAAACAGAGTAAAGTCAACTGCTAACTCAAATCGCGGGAAAATGTTTAACAATACCTTTGTTTGTCTCTGTATAATAACATGCAAGACTGTATTCGAATTTTTGAAGCAGCTATTATATTCTGTGTGAGCGTTCTAGTTTGCCTGGACATAGTCAGTACACGTTTATTACCAGCACTTGCTGTGCGAGGAAGTGAGATGTGATCTGTCAAGGTAACATATTTTCCAAGAGGTTTGTAGACGTATCCGAGTACCTAAATCAACTTACACAACATACTTTATTTCTGTCTAATTCTCTTACATGACAGAGTTTGCTTTACACAGTGCTTTTGCTCAGATTTGGGCCACATGACCAGGTGTAGTTCAGAGGC
Source organism: Tubiluchus corallicola (assembly GCA_030141605.1). Classification (NCBI taxonomy): domain Eukaryota; kingdom Metazoa; phylum Priapulida; class Priapulimorpha; order Priapulimorphida; family Tubiluchidae; genus Tubiluchus; species Tubiluchus corallicola. The sequence goes on from JAQGDQ010000005.1 coordinate 1,876,132, forward strand.
AGGCGTGTGTACTATTGGTTCTCGGACAAGATTTATTTCAACTGCACGTTGCAACTGCAGGTATTCGTCTCTCGCTAATTGAGGCGAATCCAGGTAAAAAAAGTTACAGATAAAAAAAGATCCAGAAAAAAGTCACCTGAAAAATTCATAGAAAAAATGTATAACCCTAATCTTAACCCTAACCCTTGCCGTAACCCTAACCCTAAGATACTGAATAAAACGTAATTTTTTAACATACATGTAATGCTGTCATATAGTGTTGTCAATGTGTACAAGTCATGTATTGCTGATTTAAAATATTTTCTGTTTTATTACTTTAATATTTTATGGCGCTTAAATAAATTGTGACTGACTTGAATATTTTTGTTTGACTACCTTTCTTTCCCAGCGAAAATTGCGACTTTATTCCAGGCCACCATAAATTAATTATGACTTTTTCTCATGATATTTTTCCCAGCCAAAATTGTGATTTTTTTCTGTGACAGGACAGCAAGAAGTGTATCATTATGTGACATAAACTACATTACTGAAAAATAGGCAGGACTAAGTAGCTTACTTGTTGATTGGGGCTGTTTATTATCGTACTGATATCAGCCATATTTAGCCAGAAAGGAAAAAATCAAAAATAATATAGAATCTTTTTCAAAAAAAGTAATGTTTCCACACACAAGATTTACTTGGAAGGACCGTGCCCTGTATGAAATTGGCACTCATGTAATACTGTATCAAATTTTGCTACATGAAAATCAAAAGTAAGAACATTATTTAATTAATGTTCAGTAAAGACAGATTGCCACAAAAATTAACAGAAATGCTAAAAATATCACTACGAGATTATAAACAATAATGTATTCAAATTATATTGGTAAAACAATTAATTGTTGTTGTGGAGATCATGGGAATGGTGAAGTTGATAGTTATAGGCATTTTGCTGTCCAAGAAATTCAAAGCTTGGTGGCTTATTGAAGAACTTTCTTTGACGAAATCGAAGCCGAAGTCACCGAAGTTCTAAAGTAGGCAGCTACGAATCTCGAGGGTCATCCTTGCTGTCTATTGCATTACTCGTCGACCTGCTTCTGTTATAGGCAGGCTTTATTTGCAAATGAATAAAAACATTTACAGAGTAAGAAGCGTAATTCAATTATGGGGCAGAAGTAAACGATTAGAAAGTGCTAACTGTTAGAGCAACTCAAAGTGTCTGATGTTGCTAGAAATTAGTTGTTGTAAGTTGTTTTTATTTATAGAATATGTTTATTTATCTATAGAATGTCTAGGCATTTTATAGAGTGCCGAAAAAAACAGATAAAGTGCCTGAAATAGTTCCTTCTACACATTTCCTAGGCATTATATAGAATGCAAAAGTTTGTCTAGGCAAAGTGTGCAATTCTCAGACTTTGAGAGAGAGAGAGAGAGAGAGAGAGAGAGAGAGAGAGAGAGAGAGAGAGAGAGAGAGAGAGAGAGAGAGAGAGAGAGAGAGAGAGAGAGAGAGAGAGAGAGAGAGAGAGAGAGAGAGAGAGAGAGAGAGAGAGAGAGAGAGATGCTAGCCTTATTCCTTATGCCTTGTTGTGCCAGCGATAACATTGCTTGTAACATATGTATACGTATAGCACAGTTACTTGTAACTGTGCTACTGCCACAAGATAGTACTCGAAGTGTTTCTGACCTAGCCACAGAAGATGTTTTATGCTTAAAGCAGTACGATAACAAACTATCACGGAACTAATCATAACATAACATATCATATTATTTATTATTTATATGATATTATTTATTTTAAACATGGTTTACTGGCTTGCATTAGACAGTTTCACATAACTGATGCAAAGATTTCGCCCAAAATGCATATAATACATAAATTACATGCAATAAAGTTAAATAGAATTACACTAAAAATTAAACATGATTTTACATAATATCATGTTATATCACTCAAAATAATATAAAAGGTATAACAATTAAAAAATAAAACATTAATAAAATTAGTAAATAAAATATTGTTACAGAAAATTAGAAAATTTTTAAACACCTTGTACAAGTGTATATATTGAAAGATTAAATAGATGCACTCATAGCTTAAACGTGTGTTCCCATGAAGCAATTGATCGCTATCTGAGAATTCATGAATTTTAGTATTATTAGAAGGCAATATTTCCACGATTTTATCGAGTATTAGTACTTTAGGTAGATTTTTAATAAGAAATGTTTATGTGCCTCAAAAACAAATACTATGATATTATTAGTATGGTTTATTTAACGTAGGCTGCAAAACATACAGAGTGTATACAACACTGCATAAATACTGTAGTAAAGAGGAAAATACACGGAATCAAGCTTGAGAGGCGCTGCAATGCGACGTGGGAGGTTTTACCGATGTTTTCACGCTTACTTTGGTTTATAAAAGCGTATTAGTCCGCTATGCACGCAGATTTCATTGCGCAATAATTCCTGCTTACCTTTTGCTCCCTAACGTCACCGAGGCGTGTGACTGTCCGCGTGGTACGCATTGCAGGGTGAGCTTCATTCTTACTCGTCAACAGGGCTTCAAACGATTACTGTCCGTTGCTCAAGGGTAGTGCCACAGTGGTTCGGTCACTTATGAAGCGCTTGTTTGTGTTTGACGCTTAAGTTAATCTGTGTTTTTACTTCTTTATGCTGTTTTAGTAAAAAGACTCGCCATTTTTGATATTCTGTGACCCTAAATTCGTTCTGCAAGTCAAAGAAGTTACTTTCTCTAATTTCCACGAATTAGTTTTTGAAAAAAGAAGGTAATGTACATGTATGTTCCATAAACGCATAACTACATATTCGTTATCAAGTTTTTTTCTGTGTTTTTGGCGTGCGCAATGTAGAAAACCTTCTTTATTTGTAGTTTTACTGCTATTTTCGCATCAGTGCATCTCTTTCTAGATTATCATCGTAGTTTACAGTTACGTTGGCTAACAAGTAAAAAACAGGCAAAAATTTTGTCGTTTCTGGAACAACACTATAGAATTCATGAACCGCATATACAAAAAAAACACAAAGAGATTAGACAATCGTGTTGATTAACGGATAGAATAAATTCAAATTGAAATGTAAATAACTAAACAAGAGACCGACGTTTGAAAGATGTCGTTTTTGCTTGCTCAGCGCATTTTGCATGCATTTACAAACTGGTTACGGCGAGAGAGAATAGCAAAATATATAAGCGGGTTTTAAAAAATGTGTTTTATAAATGTATAGACGTCATTAACTTGACATTTTTCACAGTACATAAGGGAAAGCCTTTGCCACAAAAGAAGGCTGCACCAATTACACCAATTCTTTCACCAATTATAGCAAAATATTACGACAAGGCAACGGCAAATATGAAGGGTATCGAAAGCCGTGTGGTATTTCTTGTGCAGCCAAAACTATTAAATTTTGTATTTTATTGTAAAAAAATTAAAATACGCGTCTCTTCAAAAAAAAGTTTTAACAGCACTATTACAATACAAATAACACGAATCTTTCACCAGAAGAAGAAGATAATAACGTGGTAACCCACCTACACTAATTAGCTAATTACATTATTTAGTGTATTATATTTGATTAAGACGTGGGTAGTGTTGCGTTGCTACGATGCATCTACGAGGCAGCTGCAGTTCCTGCCCTTTTCTCACACAAAGTTTAACGTGCTTTTAGATAAAGGTCTTTGTGACAGAAACAAAACTAATAATACCAAATTAGGATAGAGCGGCAGATGCAAGACAGTAATATTAAAGTTAACTGTCACAGCTATTATAGTCGCCTGAACGTAGGTGTATGATTAAGCTATACTGGAAACGTCTGGTCAGGGAAGCCGGCACTAGTTTATGGTTTTGTGGTCTTTGCTCTGTTCGTCGATGCACTTACAGAGTTGGAAACTTTTTTCGGTTATAAAAGTAAACCAAGAAATGAATTGCACTGACAAAAACATGTATATCTGTATACCTTTTAATAGTTGTATTTCCATTGTGAAAAAACGGATACAATTGGAATTAGTTGCATAGAAACAATTTTTCTGTAGATAGTTTACGTTTAGCCAACGTGAGACCGAAATTCCGTATTCATGGTAACAGCATTGCAAAGTATGATTAGTCTCTAAACAGCGCAGCCATGCACCTTTGCTGTATATTAATCGTCATACAAAGTTAATTTAATTCTCATTTGAAACGAAGTTACAACTTTCGATGGAAAATTTAGACAAGAATTATTATAATCACAGCGAAAAACGCGAGGAGGCCCTGATTTTTGTGCATGACTTTTAATACACTGTCCTAGCGAAAAACCGGATACATTATAATTACCAGCATGGGAAGAGTTTTTAACAAATATATTTTATATTAACTAATTACTACGTGCGTTTAAAAACAAAAATACACTGTTCACGGTGGTACCATCATTGCAAAGTGTAACTATGAAGATGATGTGGCTTTGACGCCGTAAGACAGCGTATATTCTTCAACTCATTGAAGGACCAAAATTCATTCATGCACGTTTATTTTATAAATTTATTTCATAAATCTAAATAGGTTCATACGCAGAAACACTGTAGTGAGCGTTAGAACAAATAAAATGTTTCATAGGCCAGTCATCGCAAGCCCATTGCATGCGTAGAGGTAAAACTTTCTGTTACACTTCCCAGCGCTTACAGGAAGAGAATAATTAAATAAAGATTCAGACAACTGAAACACTATGTGATATAATCAAAACAAAGAAAATGTACATTGAAGGAAGAACATTTGTGTGACGTGAACGACTGAGAAACTCATTCAATGGAAACTTTTGTCTCTATCTAAACATTGAATAAAATGAACTGACGATGAAAACAGGTGAGGTAGCAGTCGCTGCAAGCGTATAATAAGAAAGGACTTTTTATACTAAGCCTTTTATGCTCATATGTGGTCTAAGATGGGTACCAAACATTTGTCCACTTTGTAATAAAAAAATACCAACATGTAACATTGTACCTATTGTGTAAGAGAATATTTGCCCATTTTTGTATTAATCCTTTCAGTGATCTTAACTGTATGAGACTTTCATCCAGTACTGTTTGATAGTGGGCTTGTTGAAAATCGTTAATTGTAGCGATAATTCTATTTATTAGCACTGTTCTTATGACTGTTCAGTAGTAGGCTTTGAGTAGATATAATTTAGCAGCTCAACACAGGTTGAAGATGATAGGCACTATTAGCAAACTATTTTTAACAGCAAACTGTTAGCTTTTAGCTTTGTGGGCGCGTAAGATAAGACAAACACATGTAAACATGAGAACTATTAGTATAAAGTGGGGCGATTATATATGGGCATTCGTTCCATAACAATACAGGAATGATACAATTATGTAAACCGTAATTCAAGGAGGACTAGGTTGCTTTCTTACTGATTAGGCTATTTATTATCATATTAATATCAGTCATATTGAACCAGAAAGGATAACTTTCCAAAAGCACTGCAACGTAAAAAAATTAAAAATAACATGAAATATTTTCCAAAAAATAACGTCTTTACACTCATAATTTACAGGAAACATACGAAACTAACCTGAATATAATACTGTATGAAATTTTACTACGTGATAATTAAAAGCAGGAACTTTATTGTTCAATTTAATGTTCAATAATGGCTGTTTAGCAAAAACTAGTTTGTTGAATATTACAGGTTTTCGCATGTAACGGTGGCTATAATGGCAACTCGAAAACAATGAACTCAAATCGTAAATATGACTCGAGTGAACCAAACTGTATTAGACGCGCGGCCTAACATTAAATGATCAAGTAATTTTAATATCTTTATGCTTAGATACTTGAACTAGAAACTAGCGTTGGGAGACTTGTGGCTAGATGTTAATGACAAAATTTGGACTTAAGCCGTCATTTTACGGCACAATTTGCCGTTCTTGGCATCGTCTCGCAAAAAACACACAAGAGGATTCGAGGATTAGCAAACCATTGCTCTGCCGCAGCAGCTAGCCACTTTCAAACTAACATTTTAAACGTAATTTCGCAGTTAGAATAGGTATTACAAAACGGGCACATTTTTATTCCGCCCATTCAATTTTATCTGTCACCTAGTTTAATCTACAGCCAAACTTGAATTGGAGTCATTATATAAATATAAAAAAATAATCTGTTATCTGTCATTGGCTTTAGCATATCACTGCCAGAATGATGTGCGGATGTACCTTCCATATAATTTCGGTAGTTATGGTAAAATATACAAATTACGTAACACCTATATGTCCAAAACGTTTGCAGAGTAAACTTTACACTGTGTAATTCTAATTAACACTGACTCCTTTCATTGCCTTGCTTCGGAATAACACTTTATTTGCGATGCACTACTTTCTCTCAGCGCAGTGAGGTGTAGTTCTCTTTAATAACGCAGTTCTCCTTTGCCATTCGGTCGAAAATAATCATTCAAAGTGTTGATTTTATTGCTTGTACGTATCTAATGACATTAGTATAGTTCTCATTAAATTAGCGAAGTTTCAAGAAAATTGGTGGTCGGCGAAATTGCATGAAAAAACGATTATGTTTACCAACCAAAGCAAAACACTTTTTGGAATACACTATAAAACTTTTGTGTGCTCTTTTTCGGCCCAAATAACTGCAAATAACTGACCATTTAGGGCATTTTGGCATTTTAGGCAATTACATAATTAAAATATAATACACATTTTCACTGTAATCATGTATCTGTTGGAAGTGCAAATGGTTTAAACTTGACTGTTTTAGCGCTTTGCAGCACTTTGGATTTAACCAAGCTTATGGTAATGTAAGTGTTATTTAACTATTAAGTAGTAAAAGGGATCGGTTAACTCTTTATTACTAAATTAACGTTAAAGTCAATGCAAAAATTAAACAACGTACGAGTTTTGAAGCTGTAACCTAGGGCCTATGTGTAACGTTTCCCTTTACAAAAATACACAAAAGTGCGGCGGTGCTTCCTGGCAGAGGTACACAAAAGTCTAGAAGGAAATAGATAAACGGCAGCCGTTTTCCTTGAAATACATAAACTCAGTTTCACCTCAATCTCAAACTCATTCTCCAGGTTTTTGTTATTTTATATTTATACGAGATTTAATAAATTAATAAATAAATAAATAAAGCTTTTTCATTTGGTTGTAGACTAACCTAGATATTCGATTGTGAGTAATTGTGAGCTCTGTTCAAATCGCAAGTACATAAATAAGAAAGTAAATAAATAAGTTTATTTTAAGACGGATTATCAACAATAAAACACTCGAGACTCATGAGATTCCTTTACCGTCCATAAATCAAGACAAATAAAATGTACAGGAAAACACAATAGAATGAAATTTCAAATCAGAGGAAATTTATTAGGCTGTTATTCAAACTATTGGCAATATATAAACTTGTATTAGTTATACCAAACAGGAATCTGTATTGTACTGTTTGTAGAGGTTGATATCATCATCATCATCATCATCATCATCATCATCATCATCATCATCATCATCATCATCATCATCATCATCATCATCATCATCATCATCATCATCATCATCATCATAATCATCATCATCAATCATCATCATCATCATCATCATGTAGATCATCCCATGTGTTGACAACTCATGTGTAAGTAGTTCGTGCCCACATCCCCACACAAACGCATCTCTATTAGGGCTCCATCTCTATCCACATTACTAATGCATGGGATATCTAGCGGTTTCCCTAACGTGTTCTTCAAATGACATACTATGCCACTCAAGCAAGAGAATTTTTCCACATCCACGTGATACTTTAGGTGCCCCATATTATTTAGCGGACAAATTTAAATCGAGGGAGTAAAATACTAAGATTAAAATTCTGATATTGCGAAAACGTAAAGACTTGACAATAAAAGCAAAGGTGCAATTTCTACTGTGTAAATGTGCTCACTGCGTCGTTAGAATGGATAACGTAAACAGTTTTTTTAGACTTTCCAGACTCCCGTAGACACAACTTCCGTTTCACAGTTCAGCTAACTTGTGATAGGAGGGCAGTTAGTATTGGTGCCACAGGAATCTTTTTAAGAAATCAAGCTGACGGGTTTCTTTAATTTAATTTACTGCATTGAGCTGCCATTATATAATTAATTTACACGTATTTATATCCTACAGATTTGATATTATTAATAACTCTAATTACTAGGTTAGACTGACTACTTTTCCCAGCTTCATAACAATATATTCATTTTATAATAGAATGCAGTAGTAACAAGCAACGTAGTGCACTTACAATTTAAAGAATTTTTTCTACTGCCTAGATAAAGATCTATATAAAAAATTATAATTGCAGTAACATAATCTGCTTCAAGCCAAAACCTTTAAATTTATTTTACTTTATTTTAATCTTTTTCACTGTCTCTGCTGTCTCTGTCTCTCTCTAGCTATCCTCTTTCTCTCTTTGTCCCTCCCCTCTCTCTCTCTCTCTCTCTCTCTCTCTCCTCTCTCTCTCTCTCGCTGTCTCTCACGCTCTCTCAGCCCCTTCTCTCTCTCTCTCTCTCTCTCTCTCTCTCTCTCTCTCTCTCTCTCTCTCTCTCTCTCTCTCTCTCTCTCTCTCTCTCTCTCTCTCTCTCTCTCTCTCTCTCTCTCTCTCTCTCTCTCTCTCTCTCTCTCTCTCTCCATTGAAGAGAGAGTTCTAGAAAAAAACTCAATGACAGTTTATGAACAATTTTTTCTGCTAGATTGTTTTCTGTGAAGCCAATCAAACAATAAACTGACCTCTATAAACACATTTTTGTTAGATATAATTAGTTGCAGTAAAGCATAGCCCTTTTAATGCGATCTCATTCATACTTTGGCTTAGTAACCGACAAATCACATTTCCTAAATGTTCATAGAGCTAGTAATTATATCATAACAATGATCGAATCATGTTAATGGAGCTCTGAAACTTACATTTCACATGCACATAGTACAGAGTTAGCTAAACTCATTGTCAGTACCAAGATCAATGATCTCAGAATCATAAACTGAAGGGTAGCATAATGTTAGTGGACAGTTATTAGTTAGCCACATACGTGACAAATATCCAGGTATATAAACGCATTGCGTCACAGGTAGTAAATGGAAATACCGTGCTTCACAAAGTGACATTATAGCAAGCTGCTCTCAGATCACTGTCATTTAAACCTTGCGTGTCTGACATCATCCATTAGCTTCCCACTCATCGTCGAAGTTGTTCTTATACTCAATAAAATTCTCTTAGGATTTTAAAAGTTTTTTACACCAGTAAAAATTTTAGAAACAACATAGAGGGAGGCCGGTTTTAGGCGCGAAACACAAAGTTTATTTATTATTTGTTTATTTTATTATTTTAATTTTTTCGTACATTTAACATAAAAAATTTGAACACTCTGCTATTCTGGTTATTAGAAAAATTACAATGGAAACTACTAATACATATATATATGTACATACGCACTCAGATACAAAACATAATAATACGAGACAGATAATTAAAAATGCGATACACACAGGCATAAAACACTATAAAAGTTACACATTTAATATGTATAAATGTACATAGGCACTCAGATGCAAAACATAATAATACGAGACAGATCATTAAAAATGCGATACACACAGGCATAAAACACTATAAAAGTTACACATTTAAAAAGATAAAACATATTGATTGCATAATACACCAATGGCAATAGGTCCATATTATTATATTGTGATATGAAGAGTAATCATACAATTTATCAATTATATAGTTGGATAGTTCTGGCAGCCCATATATAAATAATCACAATTATCTTTTTGCAATGACGTCATTGCTAAGAATATTAAGTATAAATATACAAAACCGAATAGTAAACAACAGAAGCAATGCATGGACTATACAGTGGGTTGTACTACTCATGATCAACAAAAGTCTGAAACTTAGCTGAAATAAATTTCTTTATTAAAGCGCACTCTTAATAACTTCACGTCATCATCATCATCATCATCATTATTACCAATACAGTTGCTGACACCACCACCATCATCATCAAAACCGAGTTGTACATAGTGACAGTATCCTGCTTACTTCTATACAGCCAGGAATGTTTCCTGCAACGATCCAAGCTTTGTTACTTCTAGTAGTATCTTACTACAAAGTTGAGAAATCGTTCTTGAAAGTTGAGAGTGTACCATAGAATTTGCTAGCCTGCATTTCCTATTCTCTTTTCTGCTAATAAAGCCAAATTTTGATAAGTGGATACAGCTGCCAAACTTTTAAGAATGATCCATTAGGCCATTTTAACAACGTTTGCGCTTTGCAGGCTTATACCTCCAAACCTTTCATAGATGGACGCTTGGTTATATGTTATATCATTTGGTGATAGGATTAGTGACCTTGGAACATATGAAGTGGTCAAGAGTTGCATCATCAGTACCCCTCTATCCATTTCACAAAATCAAATATTTATATATAAATTGCAAGCAAAACCATAAACTGTGACAAAATGCTTTATGGTCCAATAAGAAATCGGCCATTTGCCACATAATTTTGGGTCCAAGTTTTGAGCTCTGACAAAAATTAGACACCTCATATTTCTAAATTAAGAATAATATTGTAGTACTTTGATATGTTGGGTTTTTGCTTAAGGTACACGAGGTGCTAACATGTCTATAAAACCTAATAAAATAATAGATTTATAGAAAAATTTAGATGATTAAGCTGGCCCAATGAATATTTATGATATAGCATCTGATCTTAGATGAATTTTTATTATTATATGGTACAAATGGGCATGGTACAATGTACAATGAGTATGGTACAATGTATTAACAAAGCTACATATCGAAACGTGCTGAATTGTAATAGTTATGGATAACGTTTTCTTTTTTCAGTGCCTGCCATGAATGTGCATACAATACTTTTGTTGTTAGCTACATTTGGACTGAGTTTATGTTACCGAGAAGACAAAGACACATACGAGCTGTTGAGGAGAAGTTATCAAAATCCAACTTTTCTAATGGATGCTGCATACAGATACACCTACCCTGATATAAGCCGTCCCGCTTTCAACAGATTCGCCCATGAAGCCAGAAAAAGAGTTAATTCATATCGATCATGGCGGCCCATGTTTGGACCGGTTCCGGCCTCTCCTCGAGGAAGCTGGTCTGCGCTAGATCCCGACGAAGGAAGTGAGGGTCATCTCATTTCTAGAGAGGTTTCAGAGGAGCGACGGCCGTTCAGGTGGGGACGGCGATAAAAGCGCACCTCGTAGATAAGATATTATTTTGTTACCAATGATTAAAATTATTTATCTTATTTTGTTAAATCAGCTTTTTACCCATACTTTAATCCAAATAATTTGGAATTGGACTTGCAAGTACACATACAAATTTATGTAGATGCTGATGTACGCTTAAGAATTTAAGCCTACTAAAAATTACTAATTTATCAACTTTCGTAATACATGAAGCTCATTATTTTTGAAGAAAACGTTCTTGAAAAAGATTTTCGATGTAAACCCATGTGGCCTGTTAGCTTTAGATGCTGGCATGTTGTGTATTATAGTTCTGCATAGGTACAAAATTTAAAATAAATGTAATTTATTTATTGATGTAGCCGTACAAAGTAAATGTAGAAGTAAATGTAGAATTTGTCACTATTTACTGTACAACCTGTAGCAAACATATGTATGTTTGTTACTCTATTGTGACTGATTATTTGCCATCATGTAATTAACGGCTTTTAATGAAATCATAATGCAGGCGTATTCACATACACAGATTAAATGCACTCATAAGCAGTAAAGGAATATGAAGGATACTGATAAAAATGGAACTAATAGCTTTTGACCTAAATCTCCCCCTTAAAAACAGTTTTTACAGCCGAGTTAGCTCACCACATACAGTGTGGATTAATAGGGTTGAATCTAGAAACAATGTCCGTTTTCTAGCAATCCAACAATGTTAAGTACTGTTCCGCCTTTGCTGTTTTCTCACCAATAATTTTGTCTTAGGTACCATTTTTACTACTAATTTTTGCCAACACTTGACAGAAGCGTCAGCAAAACAGGTAAACTAACAAGATATATCACACGAAAAAGATGAACATAACTTGAGCAAGTTACAAAGTGCTTTTTCAACATTTTCAAAAATGCACCCACATCACATTATCACAGTTCGATAGAGAAACATTCAACACTGACATTATGAGTGATAGAACACACAGAATACATATAGGCACAAAATTCGGCAATATTGACGAAATTTAAAAGCTGTGTATTGTGAAATTTAATCAAAACGTTACATGGCGTTTTGATTTCAAGATTTTTTACCAATGAGCCCATTACTGACGACATTTTGTGTTTTCTACCACACCAGTACTACGATTGTAAATCATAAATCACGGCTAGAATATTGACAATTTCTTGTGTAGGGTAGGTAGCCTATTGGTTTTTGTAAATCTAAGAGTAAACTTTGAAGTCACTAACAAGTTTTCGGAGAAAAACAGTACGGAAATGCTCCGTAATCCGGAGCACATAATTTTTACAATTTTTTAATTTGTTTTTAGCAGAAATTTAGTCTAGTGAACTGATTTTGGGGGGGACAATGAACATAAACACAAAGCAACTTGTTGCATCGTGGAATAGGCCTGCTTGTAATGATTTTAATATGGATTTTGTTAATATAGATGACATGAGTAAGTACATGCTTTTCAAAGCTGGGTTTGGCAGGTATTTTAATGAGAGTTTACTAAATGTACTTTAATTAGATAACAACGCATGGAATGAAACTGTAAATTTGTTGGTTTGTTGGATTGTAAATCTATAAGCCATGCGTGCAATTGTGCATGCCGTGTAGAGCTGGTACGTAATTAAGTATTGTGCGAGAGGATCTTTAATAACTAAGTTATGTTTAATATATTTTTAAACGACAAAAATATTTCTTCTTTCCGAGATTACATTCCTGCTGTTAGAAAGAGAGTTTATGAGTTGCACACGCGATTAAAGTGATAGCTATGTAACAAACAATGCAGACTTTAATCTATGTAGGGATTTGCGATCTCACTTTATTGTTGGAAAAACGTGAATTGATTGTTGTCCGTTTATATTCCCTGCCTTGATGAAACGTGCTAGATTAAGACATTCGATGGATAAAATGATTGGTGGTCGTTATGAAGTACATGCGAATAAATAGAAATTTAAGCAACATATTGTTAGTTTTGTGCATGGTTGAAGTAGTTTATTCTGTACTGTGCCAGCTATTTTCATTTTTTGTGAGCAAAAACAAAGAAAGTCACACTGGTAAACTACGTTGTACCGTTGTAATCACGTCACGCTCCCATCTTCTGAATTGCTAAGTGACTGTGTAGATTTTCCAAAAACACAAATTTTTAAATAAACTGTTGTTTGGCATTTTTAAATTTTATGTTTTATTACTTTTTTTAAATAACTTGTACACGTTCACTTAGAAATCATAAAGCAATTTTGCGCGGGGTGATATTCAGGCAACTCACTTTGTATGCTGTTTTTAATATTTATCTTAAACACTGTTCTCTGCAGACTGGCACAACATTTTTTAACACGACAGAGAACAGATACCATTTCGGTTTTACTGTAAATGGTCTTAATTTTTACACCACGCTAGGTGTAAAATATCATGTAAAAAATCACAGTTTTAATGATCAGACGTGTAGGTGACAATCGATTTCAGTAACAGAAGTAGCAGCAGCAATGACAACAGCAACAGCAACAGCAGCAGCGGCGACAGCAACCATAGCAGCAATGCCATTAGTGACCGTATCTACGAGTTAATGAAACATATATTAAATGAAAATATTTACCGCAAGATCACTGAGGACTATACGCTGTTATACACGCTCGGTGAAGGTACAGATAATTATGCATTTTAATCTGCTCGGCCACAGGAGTCACGTTTTCATTTTTCACGTTTCAGTTTTCACCTGTCATTCGTGAAACGTAGTGAAGATAGAACAATGTAGTATTTCTGTTGAGCACCTGTCACAGGTTTCTGGCGTTACCTGTTCACGCGTCACGCTTTAATTGAGCTGCTCTCAAAAACGTGAAGCCGTGAAACGGAAACATAAAATGAGAAAAATTTAGTGTTTCTGGCTCTGGGATGTCCGCTAATTTGTGATCCGACACCTGCAGTTTACAAAAATAAAGTACAACGAAATCAAATGTGGAAATTTAAGAGGAGAAACTGCCGCCCCCAAGAAAGGGAGGTCGCAGTCGGTTTTTGCATTAACTCAACCTTTCTCATGCTTATCATTAGTACGAAGTACGCAACAATACTGCATGGTTTAAATTATTCCGCTTCTATTTTTTTAACAATTTTAGTGTGCCTACGCAAAGTTTTTATGAAACCTTGAGAATCAAGTCAAGTCAACCATACTCGCACTGCATAATGTTTATACAAATTATGATTGATCGGAAATATATTGGCCTGTAAATAGAGACCTGCTAATACGTATATATGTTTATTATTGTATACAAATAATTATTTATCATCATCATCATCGTCGTCGTCGTCATCATCAGCATAATCGTCGTCGTCATCATCGTCATTATTATCATTACGTGAAGCGCTACACGTGAAACCGTGAATCCTAGCCGCGCCTTCCTTACAAGAATTCGCCACGAAGTAGTTCGGCTTAATGTTAGGCCTAGACTCACTGTGTTAAGACGGTTTACATTTTTCAGCCCGAGGGACTTAAAAAATGGGAGCCATTGGCTTCAGATCGGGAGATCAACGTCCAGCTAAACCCGCTAAACCGGGCTGTGGCGCATTACGCATAAATGTAAGTGGGAAGAAATAAGTGGAAGTCTAAAATGATTTATTACAGCAGCAGCTGAGGCGCCCTTGGGCTTAGATGAAAGGCTTTCACTGCGAGACCTTGCACCGATCATTATTGCCCCTAACATTAATTTGAGTGCTATACTTTGAACTTAATCAAAATGATAATAGGATTACTGACAAAAACAATCATGTTTATGACACAGATGACAGTGCTTACATATAAAATAAGAAGGTTTTACTATTATGTTACATGTAATTAATATGTAAACCCACATAGCGCATATATTGACAATGTTTTTTTTACGGCTGGGTGTCACTATTAGAAAATAATGGCGAGTGATTACAGGTCAGTACACTTCGTGCATGCTGATTGTAAAGCTTTTTAACAGTAACTGTTGTAGCTTGTGCAAATGATTGAATCAGCCCATGTTAGACATTAAGCCATTAATAGAAGCTCCAAGGCAGTTTCTCAAAGCCTTCGTATGGCTTCTATGAGAACATTAGTTTTCCTGTTCAAATCTGCTACGCGTGATTGCAAGAACAAAGCCATTTCCATACTTGATACTCATTTACTGCGTGGGAGATGAATCAGGTAATACTAACAAATGCATTTGATGTTATACCGCTACCATTCTTCCTTTCAGGGTTTCGGAAAGAAGACGAAAAAAATCCATGTTTATTATTCATTTTATTTATTTCGTCACATTGTACAATACAATACAATAAAACGAATACAACTATGCAGATATAAACAGCACATTTCC
The DNA here is from genome assembly GCA_030141605.1 of Tubiluchus corallicola. Classification (NCBI taxonomy): domain Eukaryota; kingdom Metazoa; phylum Priapulida; class Priapulimorpha; order Priapulimorphida; family Tubiluchidae; genus Tubiluchus; species Tubiluchus corallicola. The sequence continues at coordinate 1,891,672 of JAQGDQ010000005.1, forward strand.
AATTACAAAGTGTTTATACAAGGTGTTTATTTGATAAAAAATTAAATTAAAACGCGATTTTTCATGACAAGAGCTAATTAGAAAAAAATTGGATAGGAAGATTGTGTTAGAGTTCATTAAAATTTCATTAAAATTTCGTTGCACGGAACTAAATTTCGTTGCCTTAGATGAAAGAAGCGGTAATAATCGACCCAGAGACTACCGCAATATATACACATTAGCTCAAAAATTGCGAAAATGCACTTGTTTTACCGTGTCTGTGCAAGTCCCTGAACAAAGTACTAACTCCTTTCATCGCCTTTGCACACAGTATTTTTCTCACAGACTCTTACTTACTTGTACCTTCTTTCAAAACCCGAAATCTTTTTCTTAGAAATTTCCTTATCAAACGAATTGTTCAATAATGCATGAAGCATGATTCGGGATGATACTCTGATGATTTCTTGACGTGTAACTTTCAAGTAACCACGAGCAACCGTAAAGGGGAGAGGTGTTATACGTAGATGGAAAATCCCACGACGGTGAAGTGTTATCACTTTTCAGTCATAAAGCGGTAATATTGCTTATATTGTTAACGGTATAATCTTTGTTGGTCTAGGAGTTGACCCAAATCGTTACTCACCTGGATGTTGTTCTTGGTGCTGTTTGTCTTCTTCTTGTTCTTGTTGAGGATGACCCTTGGAAAAAACCTATGGTTCCGTAAATTTGCAATGGGTTGTCAGAAAACTTATAGGAATATAACAGAATGAATTCCACATCGAATACCCGAGCCGGATTTTTTAGGCAACGATAACATTGTTTTCGAAAAATGCTTAAGACTGTGTGAAACTATTGTCATATGATGAAGCTTTATAAGATTATTCTACAACTTATTCTTTATTAATGGCTGAGTCAGATTTTTCGACCGGCCATTTTGAAGTTAAAATGACAATAATAACATCGCCTTCAATAAAAGGTTGTATCAGTTGACGTCATATGAAACGCATCAGAATATAAAACTCACAAGTAAGCTCACATGGAAGAGTATGACCTCTTGACTTGTTCACAAGCTATGATGGGCTGTGATTATGCATAGAACATAATTATTAAGTGCACCTCTCGTTTTACAGCTTTGTTTTTGATGACAAGAAATCTTTGAAACGACAAATACATCTAATGACTACATAGGAATTCACGTAACGTTCACATAATATTATATTCTTATAAGGATAATATTTTATCCTAGAATATACTAGAACAAAATTGAACTTCGACTGATGGAATAGGATTTTTTAATCTGCCATCTTGAATTCGAGATGGCAGCGATAACGATAAAAATGGAAGCGATTCACAACAGACCACCGTGAAATTTTATAGGAGTACAATGGAGTGAATTCTGAATCGACTGACAGATCAGATTTTTGACTCGCAATCTTGAAAACTTGAACCTGCGAACGAATAAACACTTAAGTAAGAGAATAGATAGCATGGGCAGATAGACAGGTATGCAAGTAAATAGGTATTTGGTTCGCAGTCAGACTGCTTGGTAGGTATAAGTAGTAAGGCAATAATACAGAAGTAGGTAGGTAGGTAGGTAGGTATAAATGGGAATGTAGGTAGGTAGCATAAGTAGAATGGTAGGTAAGTAAGTAGATAGGTAGGCAAGTAGGTAGATAGGTAAGTAGGTAGTTTGGTAGGCAGGTAAGAATGTAGGGAGGTAGGTAGGTAGGTAGGTAGTAGGTAGGTAGCTAGGTAGGTAGGTAGGTAGGTAGGTAGGTAGGTAGGTAGGTAAGTAGGTAGATTGGTTGGTTGGTTGGTTGGTAGGTAGGTAGGTAGGTATGTAGGTAGGTAGATAGATAGGTAGGTAAGTTTGTAGATTGGTAGGAACTAGGTAGAAGCATAGCTGGTAAGATCCTGGCACGTGTCCTACTTAATCGACTGTTGTTGCACCTGGAGAAAGACCTTCTCCCAGAGAGCCAGTGTGGCTTTAGAGCAGGCAGAGGAACGGTGGATATGATCTTTGCTGCAAGACAACTTCAAGAGAAGTGCCAAGAACAAAACGTCAGCCTCTTCACAACATTCATAGACCTCACCAAGGCTTTTGATACTGTCAGTAGGAATGGCCTGTGGAAGATCATGGAAAAATATGGATGCCCAAAGAAGTTTATTGATATTGTGCGGCAGTTTCATGAAGGCATGATGGTCAGAGTCCTAGACGACGGAGACATGTCTGAAGCCTTTGAAGTAACAAATGGTGTGAAACAGGGCTGTGTACTCGCTCCAACACTCTTCAGCATGATGTTCTCTGCCATGTTACATGATGCTTTTGATGGCATTAAGATAGAATACAGAACAGATGGCAGACTCTTCTACTCCAGGCGCTTGCAAGCTATCACCAAGACCCATGTAACCACAGTCAAAGACTTTCTCTTTGCTGATGACTGCGCTCTCAGTGCCACCTCCCTAGAACAAATGCAAAGAGAGATGGACCACTTCGCATCAGCCTGCAAGAACTACGGCCTAACAATCTCTACAAACAAAACTGAAGTTCTGTACCAACCAGCCCCAGACGCCCCACAGGTTCAGCCAAAGATTTTAGTGAATGGTTAAGAACTTATTTCTGTTGACAACTTCACATACCTAGGGAACACCCTTACCACAGCTGCCAACATTGATACAGAAATCAATAACAGAATTGCCAAGGCTAGCGCTTCATTTGGAAGACTCCGCTCCAATGTATGGGACAGGAGAGGCATCAGAACCACCACAAAATTGAAGGTGTATAGAGCTGTCGTCATCACCACTCTCCTCTATGCTAGTGAATCCTGGACATTATATAGGAGACACGTAAAACAGCTTAACCACTTTCACATGGGCTGTCTGAGGAAAATCCTGCACATCAAGTGGCAGGACAATGTGCCAGACACAGAGGTACTTAAAAGAGCTGACCTCCCCAGCATCCATACACTCCTCCTCAAAACACAAGTTCGGTGGACAGGACATGTGGTTTGCATGCCAGACGACCGCATACCAAAGAAGATGCTCTATGGAGAACTTGTATCTGGAAAGATAAAGGTTGGATGACCAAAGAAACGCTTCAAAGACAGCCGCCTGAAGGCCTCACTCAAGGAGCTCAGCATGGATATCCGCTCAATGGGAACCCTTGCACAAGATCGCTCAGCATGGCGGAGTGCCATCACCACAGGGGCTAAGACTGCAGAGGCGAAAAGAATTGAGGAGGCAGAGGAGAAGCGCAGGAGACGCAAGGCATGTGATACTGCCCAACAATAGGTCCAAACACCCAGCCGCACCTGTGCCAAATGCCAAAGAAGTTTCCAGGCCAGAATTGGCCTAGTCAGTCACCTTCGAGCTCATCAAAGGAATGACAACCCCCAAACTGACCGTTTATCCCTGTCACTATGGTCATCTTCGATTCGAAGGACGAACATCATCAGGTAGAAGCAACTAGGGTAAACTGGTAGATGAATGGTACGTAGGTAGTTTAAGTTGGCACCAGGTAAAAAACAGATGGTTAGCGGGAAGTTGCTCTGTGGCCATTTGCAGACACTAATGAAAGCAGGCGATTAAGTGGAAAAGCAGGGAGGAAAAGGATGTTCAGAAGGACAGTTATACAAACAAATGTTATTAACAAGTTATGTATTTTCTCATTGGAGTAAACAAGAATCGCACAGCCAAAGTCATAAAAAGGTGACTTTTGAATTGTGAACTATTTATTTCACAGTGAATAATACATTTAGTCGCAATCATAATGTCACATTATAAGTGATACTCACTATGAAGAGTTGGAAGGAGCATTATGCTATTGGGTGCTCCTCCAAATAGAACAGCAATTAACATTACATTATAATTATCACATAAATGTAACGTACAAAGTTAAACAAAATAAGTTTTTTAGCAACTTAACATCAGGATGAGTTCAAGTTATGAATTAATTATGCCGTTGTGGTAAGTATTGCTTTGATGTGTTTTAAATTGATAAAGGCTAAGACTTTTCATTTCACGAGGAATTAATGACCATATTTCATTAGCTTTGATTGTGTTTTGATGTTTGTTTCATTATATTTGTTTTTGGAGGAGGCAGTACATTGTTTCCAACTGAATACCTTGCGTAGTGAACACATATTTTTGAAACTGACCTAAAGTATGACTGAAAAACCAACTGGCGAAAGAAGTGAATTACGATATTGATACATGAAACATTTCATATATTTATTTCACTTTAAGAGTTTTAGAAGACAAGTAGATTATATTTGTAGGATGATCATATCTAACATGATATAATTTAGGAATTTTGTTTTGCCTTATTTGTAGACCGTCCATATTTCTTTTATATACACAACCCAAGACATAATACCATATATTAGATATGTTTAAACTAAGCTGAATTAAGATTTTCATCAAAGTTTTTCTATTAACAAACATTCGTAATTTATAGATGATTCCCAAAATTTCACTTAGTTTATGTTTTATTATGTTCATTTGATACTTCCAGTCTAGATGCTCATCAAGAAACTCATCAAGAGCACCAAGTATTGGAAGACACAAATTTCTCATAAAAACTGGCACTAAAAAACGTAGAAAAATAACGAAATTATAATCAAACGCTCTGAGTAACATAACTTTTATATTGTTAGTAATTTGTTATTTGCATTGCGTAGAAAACAGTCACACACAGAAACTGCGTAACAGCTAAAGTCATTTGAAGTGAATGTGGTTTCTCAGCCGCAGTTTATATGTGTTTAAATATTTTATTTTTCATCATAACCGGACTTATTATTAACGGAATAAAAGACGCCAGAACTGTGATGAAAATCCTGTAGAGTAAAGAGGCAAAATAAAGCGGCAGGTATATTTTTATCACATAAAGCTTCCTGCTCATCATACACACATCCAGTATATGGTACACAGGTGAACAATAATTTACACCAACAAACGGAAAGAGCCATTAAAGTAAGTATGCATTGGAGGCAGGTTCAGTATGATAATAATAATGGATTCGATGATTTATGACATAATATAAATGCACGCAGGGCTTTCATTAATTGCTACAAGTAACACACGGGACAACATCACGGGAAAAAAATTGTGAATGGTCTACAGAAGGCGTTACCCTAAAAATAGTCCGTCTCAGAATTGCCCAAAATGTGTTTATTGGTCACCTGTTTATTTTTTCTAGATTATTTTTATTCCTACTGTAAGCCTTTTCTACACGGTGTTCTACTCTCGACATTGCCATACAAAATTCTAGTATGAGTGGTTACGGATAAACGAGGCAGTAGCTGGGCAGGGGCATTTTGTGAAGTCAGTTCAAGCCACACCCAACAGCTACGTTAACTTATATAGATTTTATGTTCACATAAAGCGTTATCTAGTTCCATGATTCCAACATTACGCAACTTACTTAGAATAGCGCCATGTACATGATGGCTTTGGTTACTGAAATGGTACACCGCATCACTCTTTGTCGAAAATGCGAAAATGCATCCCCCTTCCATTAAAATGTAGATAAAAATATGCTAACGCCTGTATATTTCTGGAATTTTGTCAGCTTAAACCGTTATAGTTTATGCAATGAATAACCGTTGTGTACTATCTTACCTGAGATCAAAATATCAAAAGTCTATTCGTGTACAAATGGGGTGCTTATTTTAGCTCAGGTATGACAGGTAATCCATACAAGTGGGCCTTAGAAACTGTACGATTGCTTTCCTTTTTATGAGCATCTAATTCTAATCTACCATAGATGATTCGTATAGTAACCACAGTATTTGTTCCTAAATACAAGTTTTGGGTAGTTTTCTACGAGAAGCTATCCATAGCTTGATAACTAGAACATGCAACAAACATTTAACGGCGTTTAACACAAGTGTTATTATGCAGTTGCTAGGGTAAACAAACGGCACATCGTTACTATAGTAACTGCTATACTGTACATACTATTCTTCCATTGTTTTTTGCAAAGCTATCTCAGCATCCCGAATGTCAAAATTATCCTCCTATACACTATGTTAACACACGCGTGAAATTACATGTGTGCATTTGATGTCGTTGGTAGCACACTGATAGTCATCAGCACTCCTTGGAGGACTAGCATGTTAGGAACTCCAGTACTGCATCTGGAGCAGAGGTCCTTTCATTCAGTCGATTTTAGCAGGTCATTTTTTTGCAAATTTCTCAAAGGTCTGTGCCTCTACATTACAAAAAGCATTGGTGGACTTTTATTAGAATGGGGCAGTTTTTTGTTAGAAATTTAACCATTTTAGTGCTAAAAATTTTTAGCACATAGATGAGAACAATGCCTGCCAGCATTGCAGAAAGCAAAGAAAAAAGTGGAAGAATTTTACGTACATAGTATATTATGCATCTATGAATGCGTCTATGAAAATGCATTCTTGTTACTATGGGATACCTTTGCAAAAGAGCCTAGAATAGGCAAATCGGCATCGCGCACAAAACCCCGCCTCTGTCGCTTTGTCTCACAAACTCTTGGTTGCTGCAATAGTATAGCCGCTATAGTATAAACAACTACAAATAAACGTGTTACAAACTTACAAGTGAACATTTCAAACGGTAGTTATTATTTCAGTAGTGGCACAGGAATTTGCACACAAGGTAATTTTGACACATAAAACATTTGGACACAAGTTATTAAGACACGTAAACTGTTTAGTCACTATGGGTTTTTGACACGTAAGACACACTGACACTAGATGTTTTTCAAACAGGATATTTAGACGTGTAGACCACTTGGATACATTAACTGTTTAGACACCAAAGGTGTCACTTGGAGTCAATCGGGAGATCGTACAATTTAGCAACATTGGTTATTTAGTTTACCCGGTTCTTGGAGATGGGTGAAATCCAATGGCTTTGTTGCAAAATTCAACGAATTTCTGATATCCAAAAAACCGTAGATCAAACAAATTATATATTATCTATTTTGAATTTTTTTCTCCCTGCTTCGAATCCAACTCACCCATCAGTAACTGCGGTCTGCAGGTTAAAAAGTACGTAAATGTTAGAGGATTTTCAAAGTATGCGCATATCCAAATACAGTGACGGTAGCTGCGGCGATTGCGACATCTGCGACAGGTTTGATTGACACGGCACTGCGATTGCGACGGATACGACGAGATTTCTTGCTGTAATTTTTCCCTCTGAATTGAAAACCTGTGCAATTAATTGTGTTAATAATGCAACATAGATTAAGTTGTATAGGTATTAATTAAGACTAAATGATGAACATTGGCCCGAGAAGATTTTCTTGAAACCTTTTCTTTACCAGCTAGTAAAATGGACAATAAAAAACTTTCTAGTTTGTACAGTACATCTGTCATGCGACAAAGAATTTTCCAAGACAGAATCGTAGTTACCGCAGATAAAGAAGAAATTTCGGGGTCCTCGACACAGTTATACGACAACGATATAAGAAGTTTTTGGGTTGGGTAATTTGGGTTATACTGGTGGAGTGTGGGTCAAACTTGGAGTGTATTAATTACTTGGTCAATCGGCGCATATTTAGATTTTTACAGTTTTTTAATATCCGCGTATAACAGCTCATGACGGAAGCCAAACGAATTATTACTCATTAGGAATAGATCAGATAACAACAATTAGTATTATAAGTTAGACAGGCACGATATGACGGTAGCTATTTTTTTCACGGGCATTCAGTATACATAATGTGTGAGAATTGCAATGCGTGTCAATGCAGAAATAGCCTTGTGTTCAAATTACCTGTGTCCAAATAACCAATGTTTCCAAAATAACTTGTATCCAAATGTATGCAGATGCTTTGCATCCAAGTGACCTATCTGACCAAACCACCTTGTGTCCAAATGACTTATGTGTCTAAATTGCCTTATATCCAAATGACCACCATTGATCATTGGCGCCAATTGACTTAAAAATACACCAGCAATAATGCAGGTCAAAGGAGATGCTTTTGCCGATTTTGATTCGATTTCATGTATTCGGTTTCGCGGTAGCCGATAACGAAACCTCAGTTAAATCGCCCACTAAATGACTTTGACCTTATGAATAAAAAAATCTATTCTGGTATGTGAGAAGACCTGGGTTTTGGTCAGGTTTCAATTATTAATGTTTTTTACGTTCCCGAAACTCACCATTTAGCGTATATGTTACGAACTTAAGACACCATTTCTGTCAAATTCGTTCAGAGAAAATAACGTAACATTTTGTGACAACGACCTTTCACCTTTGACCTCAGATATACAAGTGTTGACAAGTCTGTATATAGCAAACTCCATCCGCCAAGCCTGACTGTAATTCGTTCATAATATTATTCATTTCAAAATGACTTTCTTAAAACACAATGTTTCCCAGCCATACTGTACTCAGTCATACAGTATAGGCAAGTTACGGCTAATAAGTGAGGTATTATGCTTTATGTAAATAATTCATATGTGTTAATTTAGCAAGCTCGCCGAATTGCAATGCATCATAATTCTCTGATGTGCTGCTCATATAACAGTTATCCATATTCGTGCAAATATTTCACTGGTTAAATATTTTGCTTCTGTGTATGTTGTAATAGAGTATAGTAGCACAGCTTGTGTTATTTCGACTGGGTAGTCTAAAAACAGAAAATTTTAAATTATGGGATTTGGGAATCCTATTTAAATTTCCTTGTGATCTTCGTTGACTTGACAAATAAATTGAATGTAGGTGATGTTTCAACCTGTTGTTCTAAAATGTCGTTTTAAAGAGCTTAGTATTTCTTCCATTACGTCTGAATCTCATTAAAGATGTTGATATCATTCATCATAAACAAGTTTTACAAACATTTCTGCTGTGTTCAGTGAATGAAGATGAAAATCTAGCTCATTTGCCCCTCAAACTACGTAAGAAACTTTATCCGGTCCAAAGCGATTTCTCAGTTGACTTTTTAATTGGATCAATCAGCATCCGAACAGTACAAGAAATGAAGTATTCGACTCACACTTTGAACACGTAAGTTCAGAAATTTTTTTAATGAGTGTTCCACCTTTCTTGTCAACTTTAAGAAGGAATGGCGTAGATGGAACCAGAATACTAACATTTACCTGAACATTTGGATAATGCTTTTCGGCCACTGCACTTTATCTAATGATGAAAGTGCTAAAATTTTATTATTTTCACTCATCGCTTGGTACTGTGTATATAGCGTTATTAAAAAAGTGCGTAAACGAAAAATGTATACGAATAAGGTATAGATAAGCAAGCTAACTGTAATAAATGCACGAGCAATCTCCTGTATTAAGCATCGCCTGGATGAAGGATTTATATTGTATTACTATGGTAACGAGTAACGTGGACTAAAGCATGCATTTGCCGAAAAGTTGTAACAATAAGAAGTTAAAACAAAGTGGTTTAATCTTTTACTTTATTACATCACGCTAACTAAGAGTTTATGCAAATACAAGCTAACGTAGTTGCTAACATGAAACATTAGCAATATACAAAAATCCGTTTAAATTCAGCACGGACAAATTAATGATAATGAACGTGCGGACCTAATTATTTTAGTCTCTAGTGTATGATTACATAGAGATTAATATTCATTATCCTAGGTTTACACTAAAATGTGGATGTGAGTATAACCGAAATGAAATAATTTATGATGAAAGCATAGCTTACAAGTAAAAAATAGATTGGTGCACAGAACATAAACGGCGAAAACGGCTGAGGCGAAAAGTGCCAAACTGTAAAGCTGGCAATACCGGGCTAGATTAATAATTGTCGTGTAACCGTTTATTAGTAGTTTTGATTTTTTTTTGAAAATATATTTGGAAATTGGTCAAATTGCATAGTGTTCACGAATATTTCATTTTACTCGCGAGAGTAACGACTAACGTGGAGAAATCTTCTAGTGCGCTAACATGCCACATGGAAAGTGCATAAAGGGCTTACCCGGCATATATGAGGCTTACATCACACGCACTCTCATCACTGCACTACTGTCACTCGTCAAACCTGCCATACCGCCAAACATGCCAAATCCGCCAGACCCGTCAAATCTGCCATACCGCTAAACTGTCAAAGCCACTTCTCTAATTAACATACTGACGAACTAATTAACTAACTGACTAACTAACTAGCTTAGATAACAAACTAACTAAGACAAGACAAGACAAGACAAGACAAGACAAGACAAGACAAGACAAGACAAGACAAGACAAGACAAGACAAGACAAGACAAGACAAGACAAGACAAGACAAGACAAGACTAGACAAGACAAGACAAGACAAGACAAGACAAGACAAGACAAGACAAGATAAGACACGCCCTGCTTCTAGCTCGCCTTGGGGAATTCTTGCCGTGCTTCTTTCCCAGGGAGAACACGAACCAGGTGCCCTGCTTCTAATTCGCCTGGGGGAATGCCCTAACTGACTGTCTGACTCACTGACTGATTAAATAACTATGTAACTAGGCATGATTCAGTTAGTTGGTTTGTTAGATAGTTAGTAAGCTAGTTAGTTGGTTAGCTAGTTAAGCTAGTAAGTTAGTCAGTTTGGCGAGTTTGGCGGCTTTGGCATTATGGCATGTTTGGGTGTTTGGCATGCTTAGCGGTTGGCATGTTTGGCAGGTTTGACAGATGTGGTGGTGGTGCAGTGATGAAAGGGCGCGCGAAGCATTTAGATGAAGGCCTTGTGAGGCTCCTGTAAGTCCTTTGTGGGTCTTACACGTGACATTTAGCGCGTTAGACGTTTTTCAACATTTTGTGATGCTCTTACATGGAACATCTACCCAATTGAAGAAGATACTGTATTTAAGAAAGATTGTTCATTTTACTACTTCGCTTTTGGAGCTTAAATACACTCAATTTTGTAAGTAGAAACGACAGATGCATAAAACGCGTACAAAACAACAATAAAAACAGCATTATAGAACAACGCAAACGAGTTCCGCGTACGTCGCTCGAATTAAAAAGAGCACACATGGCAAGTGGATATTCTCAGTTGAAGACTAGAATTCGCTTTGAAACTGAAAAGTTTTCGTTCAGAAATTTTTACCGTTTATTATTAACTCCAAACTTCGCAAATATCGATGACAATTGTGCATGATTGGAACTCTGTATAGTTCTGAGATAAAATGCCTGCGCTAACTGTATCAGTCACATCTAGACTACAATCTTGGTGAGTCTGATCTGCATGAAAGTTGCTTGGAATTAAAAACTACTGTAATCCAATATCGGTTCCATTTCATTGTCTTTCTTAGATCATTTCCAAAGCAGCGTAACAGAAGCCGTGAACTAATGGTACTGAGTAGCTAATGGTACGACAGCTTCACTGAAGAGTGCTAGCTCATAGGGCCTTCGTTTCTCGAGGCCACATTTTTGCACAGTACACTGTGGTAAAATGGCATTTGCTTTGCCACCAGTTTAAGTTACTGAACAGAAATAAATTGCACACTGGACTAAGCACTAAAACCTAGATGAACATAGTAGAGAGACCGACCCACTTTGTTGTGAATCTGACTTTAATTCTGAATTTGAACGTTTGTATCAACTAGACTTTTTCCTCGACCTTCGAGGAATAATATAAGTATAAATCATACAAATCTGATGATATGATTATGTATGTGGCATCAACCATTTCTACCGCAAACGAACTGCCATAAAGCATTAAACAAACATGATAATCACGATTTCTGTTTCTGATTTCTCATCTCGGCATCCATGCGGAAAAGTGCCCCATGAGGTTTGGTCACATTAGCTCCGATTTTACATATTGCTCAGGGCAAACAAAGACAAAATTTGTAACAAAAAATTTATTGCCATTTGCGCCCTGTCATTTTTTGCATTACTCTGAGTGGATGGAGAAGCAAGGAACAAAGAATTCAACTTAAGGACTTCTGATCTTAGATGTATCATTTCATTATATGTCTGCATTAGAGTAATTTAGATATTGATAACAAATACATATATTTCTTTAGTTACTAAGAAGCTGCCAACAGGATTAACTCGATTACCGGTCTTACTCGATTAACTAAATAAATATTAATGTCGTACAAATCGAGGTGAGCTATTGGTCTTTCGCCACCCCGTCTTAATGTAGTGTTTATCAACTTAAAGAAACTGTATATTATTATGTGTAACTTTAAATGAGACGAATAAAATCTAATCTAATCTAATCTAGAGGAAATATGAAGATGTAAAGACTTACTAGACTTGGTTATAGTAACATTAACTGTTTTCTAGATATCACTGCAGATGGTCTAGCAAAATAAGCACGGTGACTGTGACCTCTCTATAGAATCTAGAGTCAAATCAGAACTCGATGTTCGTGGCAAGTATTGCAAGTGTATAATCGATTTTTAATACTGTTCTGAATGAATGTATGAACAGACGGCCAAATAGGCGGATAGACATATAAGCACACGAAGAAGCCAAGAAACAAACGAACGAATAAGCAAATAAATGACTGAATAAGAGACGAATGTCAGGTAAACAGAAAAGTAACCTACAAATGGGTGAAATGACAAACGATACAGCAAAATAGCTAACTGAGCAAAAAAACAATTACAGCGACGTCTGACCTGACCTTTCATCTCAATACTCATGCTCAGTAAAGATCAATAGCCTTACGAACTGCTAAATAAAAGAGAAACCCTGACGTAGACCTTTCACCATTCATCTCTTTGCTCTCAGGTGTAGAACCTTTTGTTGATTTTGGAGTTCAAACTATTATGTTGTCATTAGGTTTAATAATATTAGCTTCATCCCTTTAGCTGACAATATTCTGGAAGCATTTTAGTCAATCAAAGTGAAAATGAGCGCTTCGTGATTTTTGTCTATTTACCCACCTTCTAACTGAGAACATTAATGTGAATAGATTTGCTGAGTTTGATTATCTGAATGAATGGATGAGCGAACTAATAGAAGCAAATATACATGTAATTCTACTGCAAAGCATTCATTCTCGCCAGAATGAACAGCTTTAGTTGAGTTTGTTTTTTTACAATTATTCGTTCCAGCCAAGCCATCTGGTTAGAAAGCAATGACCAGTTTTTTTGGGTTTTTTGGAAACACTGTTAGTTTTTAAATTCTTGTTAATGACTGGAGCGTCCCGAACACTTGTTAATACTGAAATTCTGATACATCCGAGCTCTTTTACCATATATGAAATTGTCATTTGTAGAGTTACCTCAGATTTCTAATAAAAAATATAAAGATTTTGTTTTATCGTATTTATCGTAATTTAATTTGTTATACAGACTATTTTATAGACTGCAATAGGCAGAAAATAACGACAATATCGCATGTATCACATAGCTGTTGATTATGTGCATTGCTGACCCTAGAGGATTGATAATTAGTTCACGTTAATGAAGCATCCAGTCAAATAGTATCAAAGCAAACAGTATAAAATGATATAAATGCTGTACGCAATGCTTTGCATTTTCCTGTTGCAGGCAAAGGGATCTCCCATTCATTTCTAATACTTTGTCTTCGTTACTTGTCCATGTAATTCTTTCCTTTCTCTCTGCGAGTTCGGTTGTCTGAGTCGGGGAATTCGTTTTTCTCAACCACCTTACCTGCTTGTACATCTTTTGAGACCGGTTATTTAGCCGAGTGGTCACGGCATGAGCTTCGCGACTGAAGATAAATATTGTCGAAACTGCTCAGTGAATTATTTGTGACCGACTGGGTTCGATAGCTCCAGAAAGGTTTATTCGCCAGAATGATTGGACGCTTACCTTGTTGAGGAAATATGTAAACCATTGCCATTGTGTTAGTGTGTGTGACTTACACCTACATGTATACCCACTCCTACCTACATGTATACGGGGATGTGTTGATGTGTTATACGGTCGAGTTTATCAACATATAAGCTGGACTCGGTGGCAAAAAGTTGTAACTTGATAGTATTGTTAATTGCATCACATATTAAATGACAACAGTACGTACACAATGGTTCATAAGAAATTAAGAATCTTATCTGATACATTGTAGAGCAGGGTTTAGTGATATCGCGGTTGTATAGTGTATGGGGACTGCAAATCCATAATTGCATTTGGAAAATCAATGACACTCAGAGAGCATCCTTTAGTTAATTTTTCATTAGTCTAATAAAACGAAGTATATACTGAGCTACACCCAGTTTTGTTTGCGGTTCGCACATTGTTATAACAAAATATAAAGCAATTTAACGTGGGTTTTAATTGGAAGTATTTTTGGGTATATTTCTATGAAGTTTCTTTAGCCGCTTTAGCGATTCATAATTTTTCACTGTTTCTTGTCACACAGTGGTATGTAAGTAGATATACCAATTATAATACCATCCCAACTTCAAAAAAGTAAATATACGAGGACAGTGCAGCAGATGAACCATCCAGGATCATTGTATCATTTGTATGCGTGTACCTTGCAATAATCAGTTACAACTTACTTGCAGTAATCAAATTACTAGATTACTTACAAATTATTTCTAAATAAGTGCAAACAACGTGTCACGTAGTTATATATAGGATATAGAGTAACAAAAGTGTCTAAAATAGTTATAGGCCTATGTGTTGATATTTATTCATTCTCATTTATTACATTTATTTATTACGTAACATAACACGTAGTAATTCAAATAGTATTAGTATATAAATTGACAGTTTACGTTTTCTTTTGCAAACATGTCTGTAACCTTGTCAGCACATTGATGACCATATGCTAAAAAGTGTGTAAAGAAATTAATTGGTTTTAATGAAATGAGTTTGATATCAAGTGCTATTATTAACTTTAAAGGTATTAAAAGTTAAAAAACAATTCGCCGAATAAAAGAAACAGGTTAATTATAACCTTTAAAGGGATTTTGTATAGTACATAAGCAATTTCTGAAGACTGAAATCTTAAATTTTGACATTTTAAAACAGAATTATTTGCCCTGAAAGCAACCAGTTTTTGCCCTGAAATTGTGCAGTTCGTTTGTCATGGAAGCTATTTACGGCGGTACGGAGCGTTCAGACTAGCGAGTTTTCTCGTCATATTATTAACTCGGCTAGTAGCTCGCTAGTGTGTTTAATTAGTGTCAGAGTTTGCATTTTCTTACCGACAGTAACTCGCAAAGCTGCTCACATTTGCGAATTTGCTGTTAGAAAGAAATCTCGCTAGTCTGATAGAGTTAGAAAATTAATAAATTTGAAACAAGTGTTCAAAAAATTTGCCTAATATTCGTCTCACTCAATATTGGCCAAACGCAAATGCATTTTCGCACTTTTTATAAGATTTGTTTTCGACAGATTTTCATAAAAATTCCTGAACATTCCTAAAAATTGATTAAGGCTGTTTGCTAGAAATTCTGGACTTCCTAAGTGACATCATGGGAATTTATTTCTGGAGTATGACTAACTTTACCGATGATTAGTACAGTTTTGCGACCTAGATCGTGCAAAAAGGCGACATTTTGTCATCGCATCTCGGACAGTGTCAAATGAAATTAATATCACCTGGATTATATCTGAATTTCAGCATCAGTTTCCATGACTCGAAGTTAAGGTATGAGAAAGGTTTTTATTGACAAGCCTAAGCTATTGCCTTATTAATAAATCGTAGCTGCTGATAACATGTTATCTCGAATATAGAATCTAATCAGTCTACGATTAAGTGGGATATGTTCGATACTATAATTGCATTATAAATTTATGCTACTGCTACTGGATTGTATGTGCTGTAATAATCACGAATGTAGAATTTTCTGTTCATCTAGCTGCCCTATTCAGCGATAAATTCGACAGTATAATTACTTTCTAAATGAACACACGTTACGTTTTACATGCATTAACGTGATACTTGTACAACACGGGAATGCCATTTAAAGCGCATCTGCTATATACAGTTAGCAATGTTTAGTATTCGGCTCAGTATCATTTCTGTCACACCTGTTATATAGTGCCTTACTAGAGTTTCTCGACCAAATCTATTATTTTTCCCGTCTAATGTAATATGAACCGTCCATAAAAGAAAACTAAATGATCGGCAAAAGCTTTTAGCTTTATATTTTCATATTTTAAGCTTTTAAATTTATAATTTAAAATTCGTTTTTGTGAAAAATTGTTCTTTAGTTCATTAAGCTACTGATCGCTAGAAAATGCCTACAGTAGGTTAGAAGAATAAGAGGTCTTTGAGTTCTGCGGCCATAAGATAGTTATTAACATTAGCATAACAAAATATTACTATTAACCGAATAAGGTTGGCTGTCACTATCGTATAAATACACAAATACATTTTATTTGTCGATACTAGAACAACAGGTTCCGCATAAGAAAATATTATGTTCCTATTTATATTTTATATTTTATAAATAGAAACCTTTTTCTATTTATAAAGTCTGCATTTCCAGACTCAGAAATGAGAGGTATTGGCAAAATTATATTCGATTGCATAGCAGTCATACCACAATGCCACGAATCCCAATTTTTCGTTTTGCTAAGGAAAATAGTGGAGCTTGATGACACAGCCGGTTCATTGTTTCATTAATTTTTAGGGGATATCTTTGATATAGAACTGGTTCCGGAGGGGGGGCACAATCATTCAACAGCTATTTAATAATTAGTAGCAGTTCTTGCTATCGAGTAAACTGAATTTTGGCTTGCAGTTTCTGACATGTATAAAAAAATCTTGTAATGTTTATTTTATTTGTATGAAAAAATCTCCGTTTGAGCGCTGTACGTAAATTTATAAAACTGACCGTTACGCTCAATGATCGTAAATCGTGGACAAGATTCAAAAACCATATTTCACTGATTAGTCAAATAGTCAAAAATTTAACATTGCTAGCTTATCCTAGACTATTTTTAGGATGCAAATGTGCAAACGCATTTTAATTATTTGCACATACATTAAATATTTTAATTAACAGTTTCGCCCAATTATATATATATAATAGAAAAGCTGAGTAGCTTAAATTCGCAAACTACATAAAACACCGAAAAGACTAAAAGGAAATTTCGAGCCGAACAACGAAGGAATTTTTGCAACGAAGTGTTTAGAGATGCAGTTATATAGAGAGAGAACAGGTGGTTTATTGTCTAAATAAATTACAACGCTTAAATGCTGCTTGTATAAAAATTGTAATAGTAACTATTAGCTTGGTTGCTCGTTTAGTTTTTACTCAGTCTGATATTGCGATAGGGACTGAGAATGTACAAGCAACATTGAATTTCGAAAATCAGGTTGGTAGTTATCCCATTCAAATGTAGGTGGCGTCATAATATAAGGATTGTCTCGCTGCCGTAGTGCAGTTTTACCCCGTAGCACGACGTTGTTGTTGCCTCTTCCTGCAGTGTCAGCTAAAGAAGCCTCGGTACTTGCTCCGTAATCCGAACGTTGCGAGACCCCGGCGCTGCTGATTGTGCTGACGTCCGTCTGCCCTTGTGTTGGAAGCCATTCTCGACATTCTTCACACATGCTGCTCATATTCCTAAGCAACAGAACAACGCAAAATAAAGCTAATACAGCACATCTATAAGACAGTCATTGTATGCAGCATCTCAATAGGCCAGTACTAATACTGATATTGCTAGTGATCTTTAATTTGACTGTCTACTATAACTAACACATGGGATTCTCTACACATTATAATTCAGAACGTAGGCACTATTTAAACAATACTAGTCATAAATGAGGGTGGTCTGATGTCAATGACTGTTTGTCGCCTGTTGTCATTAGCAACGGGCGTTAATGCCATTAACAGTTCGTCGTTATTAGTAGGAGGATAAATGACCATTAACGGCCCAAGTCATTAGCAACAAAGCAACTGACATACTGAAGCTACTGAAAAAACAATAGAAAAGAATTTGCAGTAAACAAATTTAATTAAAAAAGCTAGTATTAATAGTAAATAACACTAGATTTCTTACGCATCGCGAACCTCGGCTTCCAATTGCAGCCCTTTGGCATCACGCATTAATGAAGCCATCGGATTGCAAATGATAGGCCTCCGGCCGCAAAAGCTCACTTACCGATTGCTGATCGTAGAAGGGTGATGGGTGACCACGTTTTGCAAATGTTGATAATGTAATAGAAATACTACAACGAAGACAGACCAGCGACAATAAGAAGCATATAGGCATTAATACACAACCGAATAAACGTTGAAAAGCTTACTTATAAACAGCTACTGCTCAACTTTAGTGATTTATAACTCACGTGCTTGGAATTCCGTAAATGCCCTCTAAGTTGTTTTCATTGAAATTATAATCAACCGAAGGAACTGGTGTGGGTGGGGGTGCCGACAACGATTTTCTTCTTTTTCTTTCCCTTTCGTAAGCAGCCACGCGTCTATTGAATTCACTGACGGTAGTCGGGTAATGAACATTAGTTGTCGTTATACTCTGATTATAGTCGCTAGAGTTTACTGACGCTTTGGGTTTAGCAAATTTTTTGACACTTTCATAGTATGGAAAATCTGAAGAAGGGTATGTAGTCGTCGTTGATCCGTGACCATTTACATCGGGAAGACTCTTTTTAAGTCTTGCAAGAGTCGGCGGCAAAGCTATCATTGTGTCATTAGACGACTTACTCTTTGCATACCGACGAGGGTGGTGTGGAGTACATGCATCATCACTACTGCTCAGTGACACCTGTGAACGTTTTTTGAATTGTAAAGGTGATTGATCTGACTTTAGCGGTGTGACAAAGATGTACTTATACGGAGCTACTTGCCTTGCATGTCTTCTGACGTTCAGTGAAACTGTACTGACTTCAGAAAAATCACTCTCTATCGTCTGACGTAGAAGATCTTGGTAATTAGGCTGACGGCTCGCTACCGTTAGGCCTTTATGGTTAGAAAATCCGGGTGTATTTTTCTCTGTGTTTGTGCGACTGCTTTTTTCTCGAACATGTCTGATGACCATACTTCGGTTTTTGTGGATTTTAACCAGCGAACGTTTTTTCCATACATGGTTACAAACACTGTGCAGCAACACTAATAAAACTAGTAATATTAGAAATGAAACGGGTACAACAACTCCAACAATAAGCGACTTTGCTGTTGCCGTTGAACAGTCATATTGTGCAGTGTAGTTTACACAAGAAGGCCTACTATCTTCTTCTGTTGTCGACATATTAACACACAAAAGTTAGTGTGTATAAACATCTATCCAGAGACAACGTTGTAACAGTCTTTCAAATCACTTTTACGGTTCACTTCATTTTTAATTGGGAATAAATTATTTTTAAGGAAGCCCTTAAGATGTAGTGTAGTTTAGTACAGTAAGTATCACTGGTAGCTTTGCCAAAGATTATGTAATTTGTGTTGTGTCTTTTTAGCCTTCCCTACACACATAATTATATTACTAAACAGACCTGTACTTGCTGGAAAGAACGAGGCGAATTTTTTTTTTGCTGTAGGGAGAGGGTGGTGACAGGATTTATTTAACATAAAATATTTACCTGCAAAAAATTATATATAGTAATTGTAATTTCAAGCAAACATACTTGAAAAAGAAAACCGGACGAAATATTAAGCAATAGAGCAAAACAATCTGCCCTATAAAATATCGAAAGGGAACATACCGTTTTTAACAAATGTCTTAACATTTAAATAATTATTGCTGCAGAAACGTGATTTCGCCTTTGGGCGGCTAGCTTGTCGCTGTTACATCTGGGGAAGGCGCTGCGCAAAAAACAGGCACTGTACTTCACAGTTCAGTTTGGTTCATTTGTGATGTGGCGCACACATTTAAGCGCTTATGCGGGAGTACAGCGGTAAACTAGAAATTTAAATTTTTCAACTTAAAATTTGCAGAGATTTGTATGTCACACTAAATGTTGTAAGGCAGCACTGAACCTCAATTTTCACTTTCGCAAACACGTGCAACAAGCTCGTGGAATGTTTGTGCTGTAGAAAAATCGTGTTCAGTTGTGATGTTATCACTAGTCGTTAATTAAGTTTTTAACTTATTATTTAATTGCCAGAAACACCTTGGTATCATTCTAGGTGTTAAAACCTATACTTTTTACCGTAGTTCAAATTGGAGTAGGATGTCAAAAATCATCCTGTTTTCCTTTAACAGAAAAATTACTTTTTTGCACGCCAACGATGTGTGTCACGCTTTTTAACTGGCTACTATTTTTAATTTTGTGGGCATATCTAGGCTAGCATACCAACGCAAATCGTGTAAACAGAATAATGTGGTGTGGCATGCCATGTGGTGCCATCTATAGGGCATCAATTCTGATGCATCTTGTAAATTAATGAATTCCGAATTGCTTGTTGCTAGATGCAGAAAAATGAAAAAAGTTGAGAATGAATTTTAAAAAATTATTACAAACGTAAGATTCACATGTACCATATGTAAATCTCAATGTATCATAAACAAGCAACTCCAGCAAACTATCATGTAACGGATTTGCCAAGAAATCTAAACCAAATTGAAATCGCTACGGAATGAAGAATGTCAATTAAATCAAATATTTTTCCACACCAAATTAAAAATTTAAATGTCTACACAAATAATTAATAGGAATTTTTAATAGCCATGAAGTTATCTCTGGAAATTGTGCAAACGAGAATTAATGTAGCGACAAATGTAAAGTTATCCTGGGTTATACTTTTGAACGAATACATTTTCAGATTTGTAAAATATGTAACAATTCTATGAATTAAGCAATTCGAGTTTCGGGTCCTAAATGTAGCTATGAATTATGACAGAACTTTGTAAGGAAAATGTAGCCTATAGGAAAACTATATAAAAAGTCATTTATGTTCGCTTGCGTAAGGCAAAATCGGAAGAGCACCGAAACAGAAAACACATAAGAGAATTTAATAATCTTGTTGAAGACTTTTTTGAAAACCTGTCCTGTCTGTGCTTAAAATTTTATAGTGATTGAAATTGGATTTACTTGTTTTTGGTATTTCATATTGTTATTATTAACTAATTTAAGTTATAATTTTAACGTAAACGTATTCACATTGTTTTATGGTTAAGTAACGTTTGTATTTCATTTATCTTGGCACTAATAAGCTGTCTGCGACCAGTCAAAGTCTCAAAGGACCGCAACCAAAAGACCCGCCAGACAAAGGGCCATCGGTAACATAAAATTAAATTAAATTAAATGTATAAGACAGTTATACTCACTCCAAAATTATCGCTCTCTTTAAAATATTGTTGGTATCTAAATAAAAGTTGCAATTACAAACTAACGAGCAGAAACAACGCTCATGAGCTAGTGGCCGATTGACTGGTCGTCCTTCACTCATCCTTTGTCTAGCGGTCATTTGAATACCTTTAAAATGTGAAAGGGTTTTTAGCTGGTGGTCCTTTGTCCATGGTGAGTCTTTGACTGCCCACCGGTGCCGGTAAGCACTAAGCAGTTTGTACGCAACTGCGAACTACGGTTTTTGGAAAATCACACTGTTTAATTAAGTAATCGGTTTTAGCATTTTTTGCGATGTTCTGTCATCAGCTTTAAAGAAACTCATCAGTTTTATATGTGTCATGCCGTCACTCACACCGCGCATTAGCGTTAGATTACCTCAGGAAAACCAAAATGCTGCCAGCTCGCAAAAAAACTGGTTAGCCATCAAACATGCATGTGTATATGTTTTGACCTAATCGTTTAAACTTCAATCAATTTTGTACCTGTCACCATTAATCTTTCGGCGAGTAAAAAAATTTCGTTATAATGCTTAGCATCAGCCGTGAGCGTTTATATGCGATAATCCAGTCGAGTTTTTAACTTGGGATAATGAAAAAACTATGCCCTTATTCATGCAGGTTAATAGGAAAGTTACATTTTTATATAGGGTAGTTACTTGACTAGGTTATCAATTTAAAATAAAGACTGTGATGATTTTATTTGGGTTAATTGAACAAAAAATAATAATTTCCTTGATCAACGATTATACGCATTTTTGTTGATTTCATGGAAATGTACGTGGCTTTGTAAAGTACGTTAAAGGGGTATACGAATTACATGTGACAGAATTTTCTAAAAGTGACTTTTTAACTAATTAGAACTTAATTTTACTAACCAATTATGATCGTCTTACTAGCTCTTAACCAACTACTAACAACTGCGGTTAACGAACATTATTTTGGTCAAAACTGTGAGCCGCTCGCTGTGGTTCATAGTGCGACAAAACACTTTTTTCCACCCTTAGCTAAAGACCCTCTTAGATCAGGTGCGGAATCGAAATTTCAGCTTTCCAGGAAAAAGGCGAAAATCATAGCAATTAAGTTACGCGCCGCATCCTTAATGCATAGCGAATATGTTATGTATGTAGTTAAGTTTCTCAAATGACTGTGTTTGTGTGGTCACTTCAGTTTTCTTTATGTTTTTCCTATTTATCTACAGATTTTGTATTAGTAGCGCTAGTCGGTCAGTAAGAATTTTGTGAGACTGGGTAGCGTACGCGGGGCTTAGCTTGCGCTGCCGATCTGTGTACTGTAAACAAAGCTGCAGGACCCTCGTTGTTCTATTAAATGAGCACTCGCTTAATAGTACAGGTTATCATATCATTAATATAGTGCATAAGATAGACATAGTACAAGTTATTATAGCATTATGCACATGTCCCAATAAATTAAAAAAATAAATTAACAATGTACTTCTGTAATAATTTTTAGTTACTCGAGTTATGGTAAAATAAATAACACACACCAGTTTATGGAAGAAAAGGTAGATAAAATAAATTAAGTTTTTATTTTGAAACCTATTTCATAGGCGCTTAAACTGGCAATAATTACACTATTTACACAGAAACGCAAGTTACATAAAAGGAATGCAGTACATAATGGGTGTCTGGCGGAAAATGTGGCATTCTGCAGAAGTATCAGGACTTTGATTACGCTAATAGAGCGCATATAAGCGTAATTTACATAAAGTGATTCAAATTCTCGTTTGCACTTGTAAATTTAGCTGCTATAAAGCCTGTCACACTAAATAACTATGATTTGGAACAAATGTGTTGCATTCATACGTGTGACATGCATGCAAGATCAGCGTATTCCTTCACATTTCCATGTGAACAGACAGCTAGCATGATGAGCTAACATCAGATTGGGAATCATCACTTTTACTGCTCGAACTGCTGTAACTGTCTTCAAAATCGACATGAGTATCAAGTGTGTTCTGTTCGACTTCACTAATTCGACTCTGATTCACTTCAGAATAATTCGAACAAGATAATTCTCTGCATTTTGCAACTTTTGCTGTTTTGCTACTCGCAGATTGGCAATACCCGAACCTGCACAGCACCAAACCAGCAACAATGAAAACTGCTACAACAGTCACAACGCAACCAAGTGCTATAAATCTTGACGAGGTATACTGACTGGACTCCAAGAACTCACACTGTTCTACTTCTGTACAATAATCTAATACTGACGTATTTTGATCAGGAATATAACATTGATATAATGACCAGTCATTAAGCCCACTGAAATATAAACTGTCAGAGTTTAGAGCTTCACACAGTGGTGCAAACTGACAAGAGCATTGAAATGGATTTCGTGATATATCAACGTGAATCAAATGTGGATGCGACTGTAATTTGGACACTTCACTTGCAGTTAGATATTGAATACTGTTGGCTGACAGATCAAGGGAAACTAATGATCTCATGAAGGTGCACCATTTTGTGTTGACTAGAACTTTGGCAAATTCATTACCATTTCCCGACCATATATTGGTTGCTTGCGATCTCACACTTTGGTTTTCATTGTAATATTTTTCACATTTTTCTTGTGATAACAACGGAATTTCAGTTAGATTATTCCCAGAAAGGTTCAATCTGAGCAAGTTAGCAAAGTTGTTCTTCGTAGTACCAACAATGGACTGCAACCCATTGTTACTCAAATCTAAATGAGCGAGCATGCGCATTCCATCAAAAATGTCACTTGTGATTGAGTCGATATTGTTCCCATACAAATTCAGCGTTTTCAGTTCGTCCATTTGTGTGAGACGAAATAATTTATGTAATGCGTTAATGCTAGTTATGCCTGTCTTGGATAAATTCAATTCTTCAATGTTTGTTTTTCCTAAGATTAACAAACTTTCAGCAATATTCACTATATGAGCATTCATTGAAATATCCAAATTTTCCAAACTGGAAATATAGAGGGCAGAAGTTTCAATTAGTCGAATATTGCTGGAGGACAAGTTGAGATTCTTCAGTGTTGAGTACACAGCTCTGAAGGCGTAAACTGGAATTTCGTGTATATTGTTATGACTGAAGTCAATAGTCTCCAGCTTTCTCATGTTTGCAAAAGCAGAACCCAAATGGGCGGACGTCAGGCTATTGTTGCTCACATTTAATACTTTCAAGTTTAACAAATTGGCAAAATTTGGCACTTTGGTAAAATTGTTATGTGACAAGTCTATGACTTGCAGACATTTCTGATACTCAAACACATGTGGTGACAAATCACTCAACTTATTATTAGCGAGAAACAAATCCAACACTATGCCTAAGCCTGCAAAACCGTATTTTTCAATAGTGTGTATATGATTACTTTCTAAATGCAATTCTTTCAAGTTTTCCAAATACTGAAAGGTGAAATCGAGTATGACACTGATGTCGTTATTTTGAAGGTACAAACGCCGAATAGAACTGGGAAACAACATCCTACTGGGTAGTTCAGTTATTTTATTATTGCTCAAGTCTAACTCTATCAGTTGAATCAAAGATTCAAATGCAGCTCTGGGAACACGCTTGATTGCATTCCAGCTTAAATCCAGGATTGTAAGATGCGTCAAGCCTTCAAATGTGTCATCATGGATCTCAGGGATGTTGTTTTTTTGGAGGAAGATGATTTCTGCAGCAAGCGGGAAGAAGGGAATATCTGTTTGGTTGCGTTTTTCACAAGAGACAGTGACTTCCTCACATTTACACAGTCCTCCACAGGAATACCGTCTCTCCATGAATCCTCCACATAACACAGGTAGCAGAAGAAACACGCACACAATTGCACTGTTTAATAACAGCATGACATTTCAAGATATGGCTAATTTACCCATCATCTATGTGCCTGCAAAAAACAATGCATTCTCAAGAGCATTTTCACAATGAATAATGCTTAACAAAACTAGCTCAAATCTACGGGAACTATATAACTACTACCGGAACTGCTTAAACTTGAATCACATGTATGACAAACAAAGTAGGTTTTTGTTTGACAACAATTTGCTTGGTTTGCAAAATAGAGATCATACGTCGTGAAGTGGGCTAATGTTACGTACAAACTAATACGGTGTACATTATTCTTTTACTAAAAACAATAAAGTTGTATATAAACTGTTTTTTTCTTGTTTATTAATAAAGTCTATACTAATAGTCTATACTACTTTGTTATGTTTAGTAAAACCTAAAAGACCAATGTCCAATATTAGCCTGTGTAGGACATTAGTCCATTTTACTTTATATAAAAAGCACAAAATTGCACAGTTTCCCCCTCTATCTCTTTCTCTCCCCTTCTCTCTTCGATTAAAAGAAAATTACGTAAATTGAAATTGGGACTGCGTTTTCTATTATTCAGAGTTCACGGCTGAAATAAAAGATTAGAGGCACATGTATAAGAAGGACTTACACTAACGGCATTTCAGGTAGCTTAATTTCATGTGGGATTAATTTTGAACTCTATAATAAAGTTATAATGTTTGAAAAGTTTCTGACACTTTGCGTGCTGGCAAGTACTTTCATGTCATTAATGCAAACGTAAAATTAACAGTAATCTTCATTGTTAACTACAGTAATCTTAGTTGTTAACCACGGCATTCTTTTTGCTGATAAGAGTAGCGTGATGGGTTAATTGGATAAAACTAGTTTCTTTTAAATAACAAAAGCTAACAAAACGATACAAAGTTTAGAATTGATTCAAAACGAATCAATGTCCCCCGCGTTACTATCTCGACGCATTTTAACTTTGTCATGACAAACCATTTTACAAAAAAATAATTGACTAAAAACATTTGCAGTTTTTAAATTGACCAAAATGAAACTATACTAGATTAATGACATACATATAAAGCAGTAAATGCTGCATTTGTAGCAAAGCTTACTGTTGTGTACCTACTACATATATTCTACATGCTAAATTCATGCTAAATACACGCTTTAAGGAGATAATATCCACATTTAAACTTGTGATTTAAAATTGTAATCGGAAAACAATTATTAAAGCTCTTCTGTAGATACTCCAAAACAGCCAGTAAGCAATGTTTACACATTCACGGAATTTAAAATCAACTATTCTAGTACACGTACCTTCAAACTTCCTTATTGACTTCATACATCTTAGTCAAATTTTACATTCTTATGTCGTTACAACGGGTAACATTTGATCACTCAGCAATTCCAATCATCAGACTGTGACTGTTTAAAGAGGTATAGTGATAAAGCACATGAGTATGTCACCACCCCGCCTTTGCCATGTACGAGTTCTACCGGTATACGTACAGTCGACCGTGGAACCTATTGAATGAATACCTGCAATAAAATCACATTTATTACCACACCACAGAACAAAGCACAGTTTTGGAGCTACAGCAGCTTAGTTTAGCAGCTGCC
This sequence comes from Tubiluchus corallicola, assembly GCA_030141605.1. NCBI lineage: Eukaryota > Metazoa > Priapulida > Priapulimorpha > Priapulimorphida > Tubiluchidae > Tubiluchus > Tubiluchus corallicola. Next base: position 1,918,180 of record JAQGDQ010000005.1, read on the forward strand.
AACAATCATAGCTGCGACTCAGACTCACGCATCAGCTATGATCCCGGTCATCAATCATAGGTAACTGAACAGGTAGAAAATGTTACCTGAACCGGCATGCGTGCCTAAATGCAATTTACGATCACCTGTTTAGTGCCTGTACCTCGCCAGGTAAAGTTTAAACTTTACCTGGTTGCGGATGTTAACAGCAAGAATTATTGCTGTCATTGTAATCATTTGCCTGGTATTTTACCCTCTAACTACTGAGGTGTTACTGAACCTAACAAGTGAGCGAACAGACATGCAATTAAAATAATGTACAGGAGGGTAAAAACTCACAAGGAAATATGTATGTCTTGAAAAAGTGAACAACTTAAGTACTTTAGTACGGTGCACGTTGGTATCTAGTACTCAAAATTTAGATTTTTTTATTAGCAGTGACGGTTGTGACAAGACCGAAAGTTAGTGAATTTCGTTACCAAGAGTAATTGATTACGATGAGATAATAATCCAACACAAGGTTCGGAAGAATTAGAATTTTCTGTGAGTGAAAGGCAATCCTGGCAATCACTCATCCATATTGCTATCAATGTCAGCATTGCCAGCAATGTACTCTTCACTTCGCTAAATTAGTTTGTAATAAATAAACCAGGTGAAAATATGCATTATAACTTACGTTATGTTACGTCTAAGAAGTGGGTAATTATAGACATTTCTACTACTAGTTCTTAGTGAATGAAGGGTTTATGCTGAAATATAATATTTTGCAAAGCTTGCAAAGTCCTCCTTGGGTAAGCTTACATCTTTTAAACTAATTTGCTTAAGCTCATCATAAGCTGCTCAGTGCTCATATTACTATAATCAGTTATGAACTCAATTTTTTGCTTTCCGAAATACTCAAAACAGAATTTGTTTCTACATGTATATAATAGCGTTTTTTATTTTTTTTCTCCTGTGTTTTACTATTAAAATACTTCAGTATGTGTTCAGGCAAATCCCTACCCAAAGATGATCTTATGAAATTAAATGTAAGGCCTGTACGTATAGAAAGCTATTAGTTTGTTATAAATCCTTTAGATTTATACACCATAGCAGTCTATGGTACGTAAAAGGCTACGTAATTTTTGTTTCCCAGTTTATTTAATAACCAATTATTGTATACAGTAACTTCATGAACAAGTTATAAAACGATTCACATGATTATTAATTGTATCTATAAAGACTTTACAAGAAATGTAAGTGTTTCCTAGTTTCCTTGCAACAGCAAAATCCCAATAAAACGCCAGATATTATTGTAGACCACAACCAATGTTAAATTCATGTGTGATTTCTTTCTCAAGCTGAACGATAGCCACGTCCTGCTCACTTGTCAGAAATAACGAATTTATTGACAGGAAGGCAAATCAAAAGTAGAGTAGCAAGTTATGTCAGTTGTAGAAGTTAAGCAGTTTAGCTCTTCTATTTACTGATACACCTACTTTTAAATAATCAAAGCAAACGAAGATTAAAAGCTACTTTCCGGCTCAAATCTAGTTGTTTTTCATACAAGTTTAAATTTCACACAACGTTTCTAAATAATTATCATGGAAATAGTCTTGATTAGTGCTTACTTAATTGTGAATCCGGCTACTATTGTTCGGCAGTTAGACCATGCACTCTATAGATCTTTCTAACGCTGTATACTGAGTCACAGTTTTCTTCACTTTTTCATATTTGCAAACGTAGAGCGTCACCAAATTTAAGTAAGATGCACATTTTCCGATAAACCGGTGCAGTTGCACATACGCCAAAAGAACGAGGTAAACTATGCACTGGCGTATGCTTTTACACTCACCTTACAACTTTACGCATCAATGTTCGCGCATCAATGAAGTATTCTTCACAAGTAAGTTGCGGTCTAGTGGAGTACTGGGTATTGTACATTCTCGTGAGGAACTAGTTAACAGAAAAGAAGAGCGTAACGAGTCAGAACGTTAAAGCTCAAGCTTCCAGACAGACAGCGAATAAATAACAAATCTATGTATATTTAGTACAGAGCGAGCGAGTTATCGTCACTCAAATTCCATAAAGTGTATCTTAAAATGGGACTCACTAATTGTTTGTAATAAATAAGCTAGGGTTAAAGTTTCCATTATAGTCAGAAAATTTAAATTCATGGCAACTTGTTAGGCCTATAGCTAGTAGCCCCTAAGAAGTGGGCAACAAAATGGAATTTATTGCCGACCGGTTTGGAACAAACTGTTCATTATCAAACCTATATATTAGTAGCAACAGGTCAGTACTACTAACATATTGGTTTGTTTGTTTGTGGAGTATAGCATAGTTTCATACCAATCAAGATATGTAATCTGTAAGGCAAATTGTTAAATTATGTATATAATGTTATAGCATATATCTTTTGGCTCTCTAACTACTGAATTGTATTTCGAGGTTGTTTCTAAACTCTGGTAAATTTCTTTGTTTTCGATGCCTTAATAATAAACACTTTTTTCGAAACCGGTCGGCAATAAATTCCATTTTGATATAGTTACATTTATTTGCGAACTGTGGATAATTATATTTAACCGTACATATTGAAGTGTCATATTTAAACTTCAAAATCAAAATAAACAGTTTTCGAAGACTGGTACAGTATTTTACTGATTTTTCATAGTACAATGTAAATGTCTTCGTAACTAAGAAAACCGAATGTCAGTAAATGGTTTCATGCAGCTGTCGAGAGTGATGAGAAAAAACAAGAAAGAGAGAGACGACAGAGGGAGGGATAGGGAGGGAAAGAGAGAGAGAGAAAGAGAGAGAGAGGGGGAGGGAGAGAGAGAGAGAGAGAGAGAGAGAGAGAGAGAGAGAGAGAGAGAGAGAGAGAGAGAGAGAGAGAGAGAGAGAGAGAGAGAGAGAGAGGGGGGGAGAGTGTGTCAGCATGCCCAAAATCTCTCTTATTATTGTGTAGAATTATTACTGGAATATGTCTCGTTTTCGCGACTTAATTTTTGTGGATATATTAATAAATTGTGAAATTTCGTAAATAAGCCTATAGATAAAAAGACGAGCAAATTGAAGTGTAGAACCTAGCCTAAACATAACGTAAGTAGGCCTATAATTATCATAGTGCACTTCAGCATGGCAGAACAAGCAGGAGTAATAGAGCAGCTAGGCCCAAGAGAATAGTTCCATATTTCCATTATTTCATTATAGGTTAATATTAGGTCCATTGTTGAAGCTTGTACGTAATGGTAGAAAATTTTAAACAATGCAGTTTTTCATTCTCTCGCTCTTATCTAGGTGTATCAGTTTGTTCTGATGGTGTGAGAGTACAACAACTAGGCATGTCATATTGTTTTTTATCAAAAATGGTGCGTGTGCTACCATTTTTTGTTTTGATGTGCCTAACCAAACGTATAGTATCAAGTGAGTATTTTTCGCTACCTTTTAGTTAGCTTTCGGCTACGCTCTTCTTATATATAGTTACTCTCCGTTATCCATCACAATTGGATACCTTGACTGTAAAAAAGCTTTTTCATGCAGCCATTCGATATTCTGCTGTTTCAACTTGTTTACTCAGCCTTGAATAGCACCTTTGAATTGGTTCATTATAGATGTATCTATGACTGCTTGAAGAAGCCAAGTATTTTAATTCTCTGGCTATAAGAGAATTTTGTCAGATCAAGCTTAGCCCATTTCTTATATCTGTAAACTGTGATGCCTTGATAATCTATTTGCAATTTCGCCGTTTTGTGCTTCAATAGCCCAAATGAAGTAATTTGACTTTATTTTCATGGAAGAGTATTTGTCATTCTAGTAATTAACTACATAGTTCATTTAATATCTTATTCGCAGAACGTCTTGATAAAAATGATAACTTACAATCGTCAACAAAATTTACAATTATTCTATCATCCTTACTTCAAAAACATTACTTCACACTTGGGCAACACCTATAGCAGTTTTTGTGGCGTCATACCAAAAGTCCTCTAACGGATTACACCCTATCACCATCATAGATTAATAATCGTGACCATTTTTATACCCTTTTGACTGAAACACAGCTTTTAAATTTTTCTTCACTTGTTTTAAGTTTGACTTCGTACTTCTTTGACAGGGATTTAGTTTCTCGTCTAGAACTTTGTTTTGTGTTACGAGTAAAGAAGTAAGAGCTATTTTCTTATAACCAAAATTTAGATTAGGAGGGTTAAGCTCCAGTTGCGTTTTTATTGTGCTGAATAGTATAAGTTCCGTTTTGTTAGAGTAGCAAGTAGCCATTGTGTACGGTAGGAAATTATCATAACACTTTTGAGAGTGTACATATATTCAAAGTATTCGAACAACAACATTCTCCACTATTAGCATCTCCGCTTTGTCCTTAAGAATACTTGGCTTTTTCTCTAGCATGACATTTGGCTTTCTCTTGATAAATAAACCCGAATCGCAACGTATTTATTCAGTACCTTACTCTAATAAGGATTTTGCAGTATTATAACCACCGAAGGAATTATTATCATCATATAACATCTGTAAATGGTTTGACGGCGATGACGAAAAAGTACCTTTATTTTAATGATTGCCTTTGTCAGTCCTCGTTCATTTTCGAGGACGTTAATCAGCAGCTTCATCTGTCGCAAAAGCTGTCCCGTAAGATTTTGTAGATGATGCTTAATTTCAAGGATATGACAACAAATTACTATCTTTGCAGCTAATTATTTGGTTTTTTGTATCTCAGATTACTAAAACGATAGCGAAGACGTACAGCAGAATGTTTGTGATATATGGGATAACATTGGCAAAAGAACGCTCCTAATACAAAATTTAAATGCAGAGGACAATGATGGCAATGATTTGTTATGACAGTTTTGTACTCAACATTATGCGCATTCAACACAGATTATGAACATTAAATATGATTTTAGTGTACAGGCATAACACGTTTAAGAAAATTAGTGTACAAATGGCACATTTATGGGAGAAAAAAGCCAAAGACACAAAGCGGCCTATTTTCGGAGAATCACCCGGAAATGGACCGTCAGTGGTGCATGTCGAGTTTTCTAGTCCACATCTAATCAATTAGCCATGACGGTTTTTACATGGATAATGGGATTTGGATCCAACATAAGATGTAAATATCACAGAAGTTAGTCATGCTTAGGTGTCAAAGAGCTGACATGTCACACATTTTTTTAACGACCAAGGGTAACTGTAAATCCGACGACATACAAAATAATTTTCTTGTTTATACTTAACATATTGAAAGATGTTAGTTTAGTTAGTTAAACCACAGTTATAATTTTTTTTACATCATTTAAATAAAAACAAGGTTTTGTGTCGGTTTCCTTCTTTGTCCTGTTGATAAACAACATCTAGAGCTCGAAACTCCTGACACTTTTTATAAATACTTACTTCGAGATAAAAATCGCTCATTGGATCACAATGAGCGATTGATTTCGATTACATATTACTACGTAGTACATCAATCAATTATAATGAGCATTGAGCAATCAATTTCTATTATGGATACATAGAGTTAAAACTCGCGGTGTTTTGAGAGTAAAGGTGTTTTGATCCTCCCGGGATCAGTCAACAAGATCGTTTTATTTTAACTTTAAAATGAGCAACTATTAAGTTGGTAAAACAGTAAGTAACATCAGTGAGTACCAGTTATCACTATGACTGGAAAATTTAGGGCTCATGTTTAGGAGGTCTTGCTCGGACGAGTGCAGTTTTATTGATAACGAAAAGCTGAGATGAGCGAGACACCGGGAGTGAGAAATTTAAAAAAATCGATTTTATCATTTGTAAACTAATTCTTGTATTTTTAAGTAAACTGGGAGAAGATTCCAGATTTCAACACAGTACATTATGTGCGTTATCCACAAGAATGTGACCTCTGTAACAAGTCGGGAATACTGCACTTGTACATGCGGTTTTACACACGAACAAAAAATGGATTTCTCCTACAACGTTATAGCAGCTCCTGCAAATCGCTGACAATGAAAGATTGCAAGAGTTACAATTTGAAGTTAGACGTAGCTGACTGGAAACTAAGACTACAAGCAAAAATAGGTCCTGCTGAACTGGGACCAGTTACGTTTAGACAACCATTGAAGGTGAGCGGACTTAACAATAAACTGCAATAAACACAATGTAGGCTGTCTTAAAAGCCACTATGCATTTTGATTTCTAATTTTCTTTCTAAATTTTTCTTTTTCCCTAATCTCAGCAATCTTTTACAAACATTTGTGAATCAAAAGGAGCCTTTGGCAACTCATTTTATTTAATTTTTGACTGGAACCCAATTGTTATGGCGATGACAGTAACGTTAGAAATGAAATATACAGATCAATCTAGCAACATGTCGTTCGATCACCAACTTAAGTTCAGTGAAAAGTCAGAGCACCACATGGACTACGCTATTCTCTCACTATTATCAATGTAATTTTTCAGCAATGTGCAGCCCTTCCTCACCACTAATGGGCTGTGAAACAATTTCTCCGTGCAATCCCGGGGCCCAAGGCTCAAAAAATTGGTTTGTTCGCTCATTCTGGTTATCAGTTTATATATATATATATATATATATCAGATGATAGAGGGGATCTTAGTAGTTACCGCCTTGGATGGTATTCTAATTTTCACGGGCCCGCGTCTGAAATGCACTCCCAAAAAGACACGTTAGTGTAAATTTTTGCATGGCAAGTAAGAGACTTTTTAATGTTACACTCAATTAATTAGGTCTTGAACATTTATTTTGCGTAGTATTATACTATAGATCTATAGGCTTATTTGTATGGAAGTATAGTAATTAAAAAACTATTCTTGTAATAACGCGCCGTTCTTTTGAGATAGTCACGATATTGTTTTAATATACAAATTATTTTGAAATAGCAAGCTAAGTGTGAGTGCATGGAATGGAGCAATGAAAAAGGCTGGATCTGTATAATCAATTAAAATTATGCATGCTGTGAATATTTCCAGGATTCGAAGTACTGCGATTTTACACTAATTATCGCTGGGCAGTTAGTTAGCATCAAAATAGGTGGTGAGCCAGCAGTTACAAAGTCATTTTCACAAAAGTTGCCAAAATACATTGACCATCACAAAGCAATGCTGATTGGTGGAAGTGGGAATGCGTCCAGCGAGCTTGGTAAGTAAGCACTTCACCCAACAAACAGAGATACTAGAATGCCAAATGGCATGCATCGTTTACTATCGGACGGATATACGTCATACATTCTTTAATTAAATTAGATATTATTGCCTTTGAACGGTTCTGAAGTCCTAGCATGAACAACCAACTAGCAAATTTCAAGAATAAGGCTTCAATTGAATGAGCATTCCATTTATCAAACGACCTTATAAATGGATTATTCATGTTTGTTAATAATTTCATACTACGGAAAAGTTTATGTCGTTTAAAGCCTTAAAATGAGTAGCACGAAATATTCAATTGTACAGAGAAGCTGAAAAGGCAGGCACTTCAGACAGCAGAGAATAATTTTTGCTCAGTGGTTCCTAGGCTCGGCCAAAGCTAAAAATTACAGCAGCCGTGCGAAAGCCATTTAATGATATGCTTAAGGAGCAATGCCTGCAAGACCAGTCTCTGGCAACCCAGACATTTTATATCCAATAATTTTGTTTCTTTTTTGCAGGATTCAGTGGAGTTATTCCAGAATTACACGTAAATTTCAAAAATTATTTATTTCAAAAAAATGCTACTGAAAACGGACCTGAAATTCCCGTGGAGACGAGTGTTTTACTGTATCACTATGGTAATAACGATCGTTATGTTTGATCTTTACCTGTTCTCATAGCAAGGTTTGACCGCTAAAGAAGACCCGTCATCGCTTAATGCTGAAACACAGTTAACGAGAATGTGTGTGGTGTTTAATAGTTTCACGTATTTCTAAACACAAGTAGCGCATTAGGACCTACTATTAGTACTATGTGTATGTTATTATTTGAGTTTAGTTATACTATAAAAAACTGTAGCTTCTAGCTAAGTAGATTTCTTCCTAATTGATGGCGCTAATGTTGTAACAACCATCATGCTTCACGTGGTACTAAGGTAGCACCAGGAATTGCTGATGCTGATGTGTTCCATCTTGCATATGAACTGAGGGATCTATACACTATACAGAATAGTTAAGAGATGTCAAGTCAAAAATCATGAAATCGTTATTAAAGTCGACTTGACATCAACAGAAAAAAAATGACGTAAAAACTTGGTGTGGCATTGTGCTAAGTATTTAGTTATTTTATGTTAGACAGACATGTATGGTTGCTGTAAACTGTATAAAACATAACATTTCACAGTTTAGCATGCAATACAATAATTGTTTTAAAATTGCCTTTACGCGGAATCCTACTGTATTAAATTTATTATTAATTTGTTTAAGTGAAAAACGTGTAACTGTTTTCAGCTGAGGTTCGTGGTTTGCCTTTATTTACTGGGAACAACCGACTGAGTCTCACACTTGCTCCCACACAAACTGCCGCCATAAACTTAGAATTTGTACTCAGACCTAAAGAGGACGAACTATCAGGACTGGTATTATTTGTACTTGGAAAAGTCCAGGATTCGTTTCTGTCTTTGGGATTTATTTCGAGAAAGCTTGAGATGCGCGTACATGCTGGAAATCAGATGAAGTCTGTTACTTTAAAGAAAGAAATATCTGTAAGTGCAATAAGACTGCAACAAGTAGTAGTAACAAAAACGCCGTTTTACAACCCCCGGTTTGACTTTTCTTGTGTTTGACATTTTCAACAGTGGCAATAATAAAACGTATCCCACTTCGTCTTCGAATTCATAATTAGATAGATAGAAAGTTCTGTGGCAATCTTTTACACCTTCAGGCCCACGCCCGACATCATGAATCTGGTCATGATCCAATAAACTTATTATAGGCCTTATATTTTTTGTCACTTGCCTACAATCTTTCGGGCAGATAATACAACCATTCGGCTTAACAGCTCATTTTAGTCAGTTTTAGGTTTGTCTGCTTCATTGGCGGCTCCTGTACAAGTACTGTGGAACTGCAGCACTTCCTATTTTCACTAAATATTATCGATAATATTCAATGCAATAAGTCTTTTTTTGTTTAATTCTTTCTTTATACTTGTACGGAACCAAAGCGCGTGAAGGTGGTACTGTTTGTTTGTGTGAGATAACAAATTGTACACTGCACTGCTACCGTCTGTTGCCAGGTAGAAAAAGTACTGTCGCTCACACAGTTTGTTGTCAGTTATCACGTGCTGTACCGTCATATTCTTGAACTGCAGCAATTTTGGTTATTTGCAAGCAAAAAGTTCTGTTTAGGATTTTATCAACTTTATGTATAAATTCTTTTAAGTTTGTTTATTTAAGATTACAATTGCAAATCATAACATTGAAATCACATATGCTTGTTTCGTTTTGCACTGTATTAAAACAACTGGCTAAAAGTTTTCTGAAGCAGCACTGATCCTCTTTTACAATGTGCTGCATTGGCCTCCACATGTACTGTTGCTAATATCGACGTTTTAATATTGTACACTTTAGGTTGATCCTAGGTATGTTACTGTCATCAAAATGACTGTCAAGCAGAAAAATTTTCAATTGGAAGCGACTTGTACAGACGGTTATTCTGAAGTTCAGAAAGGAGTTGGTGATGGAAAGCCATTTGTGCCGAAGGGTCATGTACTTGTTGGTGGAGCTAGCAAAGCTGATTGGCCAGTAGTAAGAGCTGCTTCAAATCAAGTAGAAGGATTCACTGGATTCATACGTGATTTTAAAATCCAAGGCAAGAAACTCTCACTAAAGCCATTCATTGTGGTTGAGGACGATGGGGAATTATCACCAAGATCGGCCAGTTTGGCAGGTAAGACGAATTTTTTATTCTTTAACATTAAGAGTTCAACTAACTGCGTAGCCCCTCAAATATGTGTTAAACACATCTAAAAATCATGAACATGCTTATACACGCTCAGGTAGAAGGGCTTTGCTACTAAGAGGCATTTACTTCGCTGGCGATTTTGATCCAGTGGGTAAAGTGCGTTTACCGGAGATGCTTAGGCATAATTTTGTTTGACGTTTGTGCACATAAGATAAATCATACAACACTAAACAATTTTGTGTCTTCCACAGTACATATTTACAGGCAAAACTTTTAATAAGTAACTTTTAGTAACTTTTGGTTACTGTAGTCACTTGATAAAATGGGATCACTTCATTCATAACGAGGCCTGGATTGCCATTTGATTTAAAATGGAATTCAAAGTCGCCATTCCAATTTGCTAACTTAACCGTAACAGATAATTATATTGTATATCCGATGTTTTGCTGAGAACCTGCTTTGCAGTAACATCATGTATAAACTTCCCATTGTCCTCAGGTTTAAATGAGTAATCTTCCATTGTGCTCACAATGTAAAGGATCTATGGATATACTGGAATCCCTTATTCTTGTGCTGACCATTCTATTTCAGAGTAAGAGTTCACAGCAATCAAACCAACAAACCAAATTAAAGTTGTCACAGCACCATAGTTTCTTTTGGTTTCACGTTAAATTCATTGGAGCCGTATTCTGCATCAATTGTAAGCTCTTCTCACGCTTGTCATTCACAAGCATACGAATATTCGGTGGAACCAGAGCTGAAACTTCATCTCTAGAAACTATTACGTTGATTTGCATCTACTTTAACATATTTATAGAATGGTCGAGTAATCGCATTCGCGTTCGTAAGTTAATTATTAATTGATACTTGCATCATTAAAATTTGGCTCGATCACAGCTTCAATCTTGGTAATATTCGTAGTCCTGTACAGATAATAATATACAACTGTACAATAATAATATATAGAAACTACAGAGTCTATTGATGGTCAAAACAGAAAATTTAACAAAACTTTACTTTTCCTCTTTGGTCTACGCATATTCTCATAGTTGCAGGACTGACCGACGAAAGCGCTCGTCCACTTTTGTTAATGCTTAAATTAGGAATGATTTCTTTTCCGTTTGTATACTAAGAATTCTTCTGTTGTGTTTTTATTCCGCTCAATAACCACGTCACCTGAGAAGTAGATTAAATATAAATAAAAAATGCGACTGAAAATATACAAGAAGCCGAACAAGACCAAACGACCAGTAAGTCTAGTGACGCGAACAATGACCGTTATTACAGTCATTATGCATGTGACGGGAACACAAAAGAATTTCCTTCATAGCATATGATGTTCTCAGAAATCTTTATTTCTGTATATAAAAAAATTAAAATAATCAATTTGGCTGCTTTCACTGCTAACAAATGTATAATGATCTAATTATTATAATTTAAGACAATCAAAGTCAATATTAGTCACATCGTGCGGCTAGAACAACTTGATACATCCTTGGAACGTCATACTGGTTTACAGCAAATCAGCTATAAATAATTAATTGAAAAATTATCTAAACGTTTACTGAGGGTTCTGTAAGCGTGTTTAGTGAGGCTCACCCTAATTTGCAACCTCACAGGTAAAATTACAGGTAAGTTCACATAGGTGCTGCCACCTACATGTTAAGGCCAGAAACTGACCTTAACAATGCAGACTAGTGTGAGTGTGATGGATAATAAACACAAGAGTGTTATTGCTACCTGTAAGGTGATAAAGAGTACTTGTAAGGAGGAGAAAGAGAAGCAAGAGGAGGGGAGGAGGAAGTCCTGGGGGTAGCAATGATTACAATCCATAACAAAGATGATGACGATAATGATGACACCAATGGCACAGATGATGTCAATAACGACGATAGTGCCACCAGGCGACGACGAATTTTCTCTGCATGCTGCATATTTGCCCACTGAAATATCGTCTATGTGATACTGACATATTCATAGTAATTGTCACAGTATGATATAAATTCAGTTATTAAACCAAGTTAAATTAATATCACAGATGAGTACACTGATGTGAACGTAACTCAAAATGCTGATGTGAAGTTGCACTGTCGTTATCCGATGGAGAAGAAGAAAAGTGTTAAGTTAATCTGGTACAGAGGATACCGCAAGGTTTCTCAGACAGAGACAATCAAACTAGAGCAACGGGTATAGTTTACCGTCAATAAAAACTTGTGGCTCTTTAAAGTATTTTATTTACTCATTGACATTTATTTATTGACAAATAGGCCTAATTTGCTAAGTACTTACGTAGCTATTGTTAACATGACGAACACCACAAAGAAGTTTTTTGCTGTGACATTAAATGATTTATGTAAAATACCAATTTTCAACAATATAAGTAATTCGCTTTTTAGAAAATTTCGGACTGAGACTGCTAAATCATGTACGGTGCATGACTTTCAGAAGCGACATTTTGAGCTAACTTCTAGCAGTATGGATCTTAGCAGTGCTTTTATCAATGTTTAAATAGTTGCATCTCAGATATTCGTACGAGATTTGTTGAGGAATCGTTTGTAAATAAAACATGAAAGACTTGTTTATAGCATGTTGGACTTATAAAAACTACTTGCAATCTTCATAATTATTTGATTATTTGACTACACACGTAACTGCTACACATAAAGAAAGCATGTAAGAAAGCATCATGGGGTAGCGTCATAGCAGCTTCAAAGTCTTGTGTCTCGGAATATTCATCATCATCATAGTCCTCACCTAAAAGAGGCATAATCATTGTCGTCATCTTTACATTTTTCTTTAAATACGCAACTGTGAAATTCAATTCTTTTATATTCACTTGCATTAGATAGTAGCCTAATATTTATTTACTTGCACATTTTTATTCTTTTAGGAAACTGTCGTTAAGTGCAGTACGTGAATCTGGGTCCAGGGAGTAAAATTTGCTATGGGGTACAGAAACAATGAGCAACAGTACAAAATAATTTATTACATCAAAGTATTGCTGAAACAACAGACCACAAATCTTGCCGTCAAAATTTCTGTGAAAACCCCACAAGTCTCCTGCAGCTTACAATCTCGAGGGTTATAATCATAACAATGACCTAACACTACACTCTGATTATTTTTCGATCTTGTATGGCTTGGAATTTCGCCGGATCTCAACTTCGCAAACACACTGGAGCTATCCCGAAAAACAGAATGAACGCTAAGATGATAAGAAACATGCCTTTGGTGAGTATCCAACAGATACATTTGTGAGAATCCATTCCTTGCTCAAATCATAGCCACCCAGACTACAGACTGTGCAAGATATACGAGGCTCCTACAACAGATGTTCGGGCATGATAGATTCGATATTGTTTAAGCAATACTTTGATGTAATAAATAATTGTTCTGCGTTATTAGTTGTTCTTTTTGTAGTCCCTAACAAAAGATTATGTACCAACCTGTATTATCTAGGAACTAGAAAAGGAGGTGACGAGTACATTGACATTAAGGTTATCGAAAAATCCCAAAGAAGAAAGCCTTGAAGGTCCTTATAATTGCTTGGCAAAAGAGGGTAAGACAGGCCGCATGATACGATCTTATGGAGTTTCCATTCAAAGTCCAGTTTTAGGTAAAAGGATAATTAAGTAATCTTAAAACTTAATCATGTGTGAAATTAAATAATTTGTGAAGTTCTAATTTATAACACCAACAGTTATTGTAATGTCTGATTTGTCCGTAATCCATGCAAAATTTCAAATTTGACAAAAAAATTGTTAAAGTAATGAAAGTCATTCAGTTCAATAAAACATGCATTTGTAAAAACAGTTATTTGTAAGATATCTGCATAATACGTCTACATCGTCTACATCTGTGACTGTTACTTTTATAGCAGTGAAGTTGCGATGTTGCTTTGTGTAGTAAACGGTTCCTGAATTGATTATAACAGAGGCACAGGGATTTTTAAAACATTGTAAATTGGCATCAAATGACTGAAAATATTTTCTGACACACCGAGATGGACACATTTTTTACACAAACAACTAAGGCCCTATTAGCTATACAATCTATAGAGGAGTCTACTTTTTACCTACAGTAGTAAAAACTTATAGTGTAGTACATTTACGTATTTGACATGGTATAACTAAAGTATTAAATGTACACTAGCCTCGTAGTTTATAAACTAATTTTGAGGTTCATGTGTTGAGATTTATTGTAATAGTAGATAATTTCATAACTTACGCACCATTATTAAAACGTCATTACAAGAAACTTTAAACTTGTAACATATAAAGCATTTCTTCTCTCTTGTAACTAAGTTTCATCTATAGCTAAGCAAGCTTTCAAAAACACATCCAAATATTAAGTATTAAGCTTTTGTTCAGCTAGGCATGCTACTTTAACTCTGCTATTTTGTAGGTACACAAGAAGAAATTGAAATGGTGGAGTTGATAGTAATAGTCGCCATTATCGTTTTTATAGTCGTGGCAATAATAATTACAGTGTGCGTCGTAATGATGAGCAAAACGTAAGTAAGCATTAAAAATAAAACACTTAAACAGTATGATTCTTTTTGCAAAAAATTTTTTGGAATATTGGAAAAATTTGGGTTACGGTGAAATTTGGCATCTTTTTTATTGATTTCTGTAACTGTGTGTTCATCTGGCAAAATTGAAAAATTAAATGCTCATGATTTGGTAAAATTGTACGTATGTATATATATAAATATCTACATAAGTACTCTATCATATAATAAATCTTAAAAATGTAAGTTGATTAAAAGCTTTCATGGGGCAAAAATATGAAAACTGTGATAGAAGGTCAAATCTATATTTTTATAATAAAGTATATCAGTTAGGCAACATTAGTTTTTTGACAACAGGGTGGAAAAGAAAGGAACACTTGCTGACGAAATTGAATACCATTTGGACGACGACACAAAACAACTGCTAGACGATTTTGCTCAAAGCGAAGATCATGCCATAAAGGCTGAAATTTCCCCCCGAAAAAAACATAAGCGAAAGAAGAAGGAAAAGCGAGAAAAACAGGTTGCGGAGAAGTCATACCTTCCACCCGATAGTCCAGCATCTTCACGCGTGAGTCGCGGTTATATTCCACCTGAGAGCTATGGAACCCCTTCTACAGATCGCCAGTTACATCCAGGTTCACAACGTGGTGGCTCTGATAAGACATCAACAAGTGGCACGTATTATAGTACTTTGAGAGAATCAGCTGATGCTTTCACTTCTGCCGATGAGGTTCCATCCCCTCTGCTTCCTGTTGGTAGCAAGGTAAAATCACCTCGTCCACCACGCCCCCCTCCGCCTGAAGAAAACATTCCAAGTGATACAACTGCTGACATAGAAAGAATAGCTAAAGACATGCCACCACCTCAGCCCGGACGAGGTGCAATGTTGACACAGATACAAGGAAGAAGAGAACCTTCCTCAACATCAGCTAAACCTACCAGGAAATCTGCAATTCCAGTAAAGAAACCAAGTCACGCGAAACAAAGTGATTTAAAAGACATGCCACCTCCACAACCTGGTAGAGCTGCGATGCTGACAGAAATTAAGAGCATGGGTTCAGAGAGTGCTACGACAGCAGGCACTGCTAAAACGTACGCCACTAGGCCCTCAATACCAGAGCCACTTAAGATGCATCCGGGTGTCGCTTCAGACGTTCCCGAAGACCTGAAAACTTTACCACCAGCACAGCCTGGGCGTGGCAATGTACTTGCAGATATCAGAGACAGAAGAATGCCATCTACAACCACGCAGCCAACATCACAACCTGAAGATCTCAAGAACTTGCCACCAGCGCAGCCTGGGCGTGGCAATGTACTTGCAGATATCAGAGACAGAAGAATACCATCTACCACCACTCAGCCAGCATCATCCCAACGTTCACGCCAAGGTGTTACTCGTCCAACCTCTCAACCCACACGTCAGACGTCAAGTGGAATCCCAGCAGATACTGCGGACCTTAAGGACTTACCACCACCACAACCTGGTAGAGGACAAATGCTTGCGGAAATTCGCGGTGCACGTGCTTCTGGTGGAAAACAGAGGGTAACTCCCGACGCAAAGAGGTCAACAGGCCGAGTACCGCCTGCGCCACCTCCACCGCAAGCTGGAGGCGGGCGCGGACGCGGACGCGGACGCGGAGGACAAAGTAAACGACCAACCAATCCCCCACCAGAGAGAAAGAAGCCGCCACAAGGACGTAAATAATTTTATAATTTATTTAACTTATAAAGCAAAAGATTTTGAAAATAATAAGTTGTTAACTTTTAGCCAGTTCAAGTTGTTGTGGCAAAATGAAAATTTTCGCACAATAAATTAACGAGATTTTCATATTTTTGAACTGAATACAATTATAAACTTGTATTTGTTAACATGCACGGTAATTAGTGGTAATTAGAATCATTTCTTTTTTAAAATCAAACAAATGTTGCTGAAAATAAATATAAATGTAATATATTATACAGATTTTATAAGTTGTGTATGTTATGGATATTTACGCAAGGTATACTTCTTATTTCCATTTGAAAAAGAAACGTGCATATGAAAGTTGTTACTTGATAATTTAATATCGTTATTATAGATTAAAATAAATATAAATTTAATATATTGTGTAGATTGTGTAAGTTATGTAAGTTATAAATGTTTATGCGACATATACTTTTTATTTCCATTTGAAAACAAAAGGCGCGCGTAAAAGCTGTTACTTAACAATTTTAACTTACGAAATACACACCATAATTTATTAGCTAAATGTTCGACGTCATCCTTTTTCCTTGAAAAAGTGGTTGGTTTTGTTTGAAAAGTGTGAATAGTTCTTTTTTGGCGCAGGGTTTCTCAGTCACTGTGACTGCGAGGCCCAAGCTCTCGTTTTCGTAGTTCCAAAGCGCTGACTTCGGAACGCAATGGATCTAAAAGCGCCATAACAAAAACGTTATCATGGTGGCTCCATCTGTAGTAAATCGCGCAACTTCTTCGACAGAACTGTATAAACTACGTCTTTTGTATAAAAGTAGTTTAATTAATTAATTAACTTCGCCAATGGCATGTTTCGTCAGTTGTATTGTTATTCTTCAGCGAACGTTTCGCTAATAGCATATTCAGCCGGTGTAAACTTTGCCACCTGTACATTAAGCCAGTAAACACTTCGCCAGGTACACGTTTTGCAAATGCACACTTTGTCAGAAATGAATTTGCTAGAATATTAAGAGTGCTTTATACATTGCCATTTTGCCAATGCTCATTTCATCCCATGTACATTTCCTCGGTATAAATGTTACTATAAGGACAAGTTTTTATTTGGTGAATTGTGCACCAGTGAAATGCACACTGACGAGATGTTTAACTGACGAATGATAGAATAATGTATTGTGATGATGATGATTATGATAACGATAATGATGATTGATGATGAAGACGATGTAGATGTTAACGACGACGACAACGACGTCGATGAAAATGGTGGTGGTAGTGTGGTGGCACAGTGGCTACCTGACATCAATGATAATAATAATGTTGATTTGTCTGCGATGGTGTCATGTAGGAAGTTATAGTTTTACATGTTACTGAGAACAGCTTTGATAGTGATGATGATGATGATGATGATGATGATGGTCGTGGTGGTGGTGGTGGTGGTGGTGGTGGTGGTGGTGGTGGTGATCATGGCGCTGGTGAAAAAATTCAGCTTTCGTACGTGGCACGTGCAGTATCAATGACTTGGTGACATAGGAGGTGATATTTATCAACTAATCTCTGCAATAAAAATTCTCTGTAAGATAATTATATTGAGGTCAGGGAATAGCCGACTAGTCAGAGCGTGTGCTTGTCGACCGAAGTTAAGGATGACGCTGAGGTGATTACTGAATGGATGTAGGATTGCCGGATTCATTACTGGCTCTTAATGGATTCACATGGTATGCTGCTACCCCGACTGCATTTTTCGTACAGACAGGACGCATTCACATCCGAACGCTGCTAAATAGTTTTGTTTTTTCATTATCATCTTAACAGACATGGTATGATTAAGGGCACAGCCTTGGCAATGAGCCAGATTCCTATCTCGATTGGTGAATGCTCGATTTCGGCTTGCAGTGTGCCAATTTACATTACAAAAAAGCGTAATTTATGCTAAGTTTCAGAATCTATCAGGTCAGCAAAACACTGAAATAACATACTTAAATATTTTATCCACTTAAAATAAATAAAGTTTATATATGAAATAAGACAGATTTGACGAGAGAAACACAGTCACATAATATTTTGTTTGCGAGACAGGTAGGTTTTTGAAACTTCGAGCTATCAAAAAAGTGCTTATTCTAAGTTACACACAGATGTATGTGTGAACCTATTGGAACTTTGTTAGGCTCCCGGGGTTACATGTGTGGCCTGTTCTCCCGGGTTACATGTGTGGCCGGTTCGTAACAGTAACTAGTAAGTAAAAGTCCGCCTTCAGTTCATATGTATAAACGGTTTTTAGGCATAATTATAATTTGGGTTTCGTGCGTTGTTTTATTACTAAATTACCCGGATTTGATTTTATAGCAGCACAGAAATAACTTTTCCGCATCATCCTGCCTGCATCATGGCCACATTTTTTCGATTACATTCAGAACTACAGTTAGAGTCGTTTTTAATCTCTCCTGTACCGCAATAAACGATAATTACAGTACAATGGCAGCTCTTATACACAGTTCTGATATTGCGTTCTGTAAAGCTCTTGCTTCAACTGGTCTGCTCAAATACGTGACTATTTTTTGCCGGCAACGCTGCTGTTTTTTGCTGCGTTTAAATAGAATGTTGCCTACGCAACCTGTTTTTTGTTCAATTTTGCGCAGTAAGAGAATAAACCAGAATTTTTATCGCCAATATTAACCAGTTGGCTATGAATCATTGCAGGCTTTTTTGCAGTGTTGTAACAGTTTGGCTGAGCTATGCGATGTTTTAAATACAGCACGCTGAGTTGGCAGATGCATGTTTAATGTGTTATAAGCAATATTGAACCGGATCAGAAATTAATAACAGGTAAAATTTTAAATTTGATAAAGCACGCTTTGCATGTGTACAGTATTGATAACTTAAAGTTGGTAATGGCGCTGAACAATCAATGTTCATACGTTAATAATTATCCACTTGTGTTAATTAACTTATATTACGTGTTATATTGAACATTTATTTATCACCATCTTTATACAGCACCAATGTTGCTGCAGATTTTAATTTTATTTGTAAGTGTTGTTTTACATTCGATACAAAAGAGAAATTTTATCGGTATTTACTTGATTAAATTTAAACTATTTAAACAACATACACAACCTACATATTTTTTGCCGTTACTTTAGTTCATGATTCGTGAAATGGAGTTGAGATAAGTCCACCAATCCAAGATCTGTGAACTTGTTAAACAAATTTATTGTGTTTCCTACCATAATTATACACTAGCTAATCATAGCAAAGGTGTAGCTTTGAGCAGGCCTATATGTTTCAGTATTTTCGCTGTTGCTTGTATACATAATACTAAAATACAGGGCGAATAAAAACACGTGAATGTTACGCTTCGAACGAAGCAAAAAATTCAACATTTTATGTATTCAATACAGCTGCGTTTGGAGTCACATTGAAACGAGAATCCTGTACCGAGATCAATACTGCTTCCACGCGGATTTAGTTTTTTATGTCCCGATTTATTGTTAGCAATTGCAGCGTTTCGCAAGGGCGCTTATAAAAAGTTGAAGTCTGGCGAATTGTAACCGTGGATATTTTTCACGTTCGGCGCTGTCCGTTGTATGGCGATGCGAATTCAGCACTATACTTATACTAATGGCCTATATTATTGGTTCAACCAAACATGTGAATTAATTATGAGACATAGTTATTATGAAATCATGTAATGGTTAGGCTGAAACTAACTTTATGTGTACCTACCAGCATAGGTCCTACATGAAAAATGGAGGTGATTTTTCAAATTAGATGTTCAGACGCCTGCGTGATGCAGTTGAATAAGAGTGGAAGCTTATGGGCCGAATTGAACGATGTTAGAGTAGGTGAGTAGGTGAGCTGGTGTTTTTAAGTATCTCCTGACGCAGGCGTACGCTTTTAATGGCCGACGTACATTGACTCATTCTAACCTTGCAAATTCAATATTCGGAGTATAATTAAATTTGCCTTTAAAAATGTTTCTACAAACCGCATTAAAGAAATTACCTTTAAATATAGCAGGATTTGATGTTTTTCGCAGCTCCAGGAAGCAAAGACAAAATTATTCCTCGAGGCAAAAGATTTATACGTCAATTAATGTTAACTGCTCAGCTATAATAAATTATAAGAAAAGTCATGCAGAGGTCATTTATGACTATAATTTCGTTTTTCTCAATTTCGTATACGGCAAATTTTGAAATGTTATGTTTTTTCTTATGCTTGTAGTACATTATAATTTCAAGCGCTTGGCGCCTGTATTAAAATGCAGAATGTTGATCGACTGACTATAAAGTTATATTTGGGCGCCGGATATGAACAGACGTAATTAAAATTAATGCAAAAAACAAGGTGATTGTAATGACTACGTGTTTTACTTCAGAGTGGCTATTGCACTTCGCAGGATTAAAATAATTATTGTACGTTGTTTATTTCTACAAAAAACTGGAAACGTAATCCTTCCTGTATTTTACTCGCAGCGTTTATGAGTTTATTAATGACATGTTTTTGAATCTGAACGAGTTTTTATGTGTTTGTGACTGATCACCTCACTAAGTAAATATCATAGCGTATAGCTTAATATATGAGAGTTTCTAGCAAAAACCGAATTGCTATTTTTGTGAAGTGTTATTCCAAATTACGAGTGCACACAAAGGAGCGTCCTGTGCTTTCCCTCTGTCGAATCAAAAAGGTCAAACACCTTTTTAAGACCTTTCGTTGTAAATTCCGTTCTGCACTAAAAAACTGCGCTTCACTGCCTTTAGTCTCTGCAGAGTTCCTCGTGCTAATTTAAGTATTCCACGTGCAAGTTTCCGTATAAACGGTTTTTTTACTTATTGGTGCTCTCACTGAGCACAGTTCTCGTCGAGCGTGAAAGGTAACCATTTCTTTCTGTACGACGCGACAATTGCAAAAAATAAGTTAATCTGTTGTTTTTGATTGATCATTTGAATCATATTTTATTAATACAATAATTAATCACATTTGGTAATCAAAATCAAAAGTATAAGATGCGAATGATTCTGAAAAGATTGCAGTTTTTTCAAGTCACTTTAAACGCGCTTGGTTAACGGTCGTCACCAAAAAAATGTGTAAATTGGTTTTCGTCTCTTACTTTGCACATTTTGTGTAATATGTCCGCCCCAAATACGACCATGACCTTTGACCTCCATCGCGATTTGCCATGGAAGGAATCGCTTATGGTGTTAGCCAGTATATGGTCACCAGTATTATTTTTTTCTAGATGCTTGCATATATGGTCATCTATATTTTGACATTTCCAAAATGGCCACTAAGTTGTGATTGCCTCTTTGTTAACGATACGTATATTTCTCAATCAAGAATGAAAGCATGCACATTTATAGAGTGTGAAACGCTTCGAGATCAACCTAACCATATCTTTTCCAATATGGCTGTCAGCAAGTCATTTTCAAAATGGTTGCCACGCAGATATAGTCGATAAGTCCAAATTTCTGCTAAATTGCTTTTCCCTGACAAGAACATTTTTAAAAGTTGTTATGTCCTGGCAAATTGCCTCGCGTATTTTCATATAAACTTATGATGCACCACATTGATCAACAAATATGGCCGCTCTAGCAAAAAGGCTTTTCCTTTCGAGGAAAAACAAATTAACAAAAATTTGGACTGATCGGCTGTATCTAGGTAGCAACTATTTTGGAAATGATTTGCTGGCATGTTGGATAGGTTGACCTTATAAGTGATTCAGGGCGGTAGACTCGTTTCCCAGAAAAGTTTTTTCCTAGAAATTTTTTGCCAGAAGAATTTTTGCTAGATAAAAAAAGCAAATCACAGAAAACTTTTTGTCAAAAAAACTTACTTCCCAGAAAAGATTTTTCCCAAAATTATTATTTCCTAGAATTTTTCCCCAGAACTGTCATTTCATAGAAAATAGAGTTGATAGAAAATACAATAAATTCTTTATAAAGCGCAGTTAGATATTACGCAATAAAACGTAGTTTTTCTAACAACGTGTATTGATTAATAGGTATCATACAATAAAAAATTTCAAGCTCGTTAAGGCAAGAAAGTATATTTGTAACGTAAGAACGATTAGGCAGCTAATCATATTGATCATGGCTGCCGAAGTTAAGCAATGTCGTGCCTGTTGTTTGACCGCATAGGAATCTCACTCTTGAGCTGTTTGTTTCACTGTGATTCCGAATAATTCCGTTCGTTTCTCGGTGTTTAGATGTACGCGCATGAAAATGTGTCTGTGACATCTCTGCCTGTTCACTATATCATTTCAAAGGATTATCTTGACAATGGCATAGAATCCCGTCCAGCCATATACGGCTCTATACAAAAAATGTCGAGAAGGAAAATAATTTATTGGGCAAATTTCTACTCCAAGATACTCGCAAAGCCTTTGTGTTTTCCTTTTCTATATTACTTTATTCCAAGTCCCATGAAAATCAGATGAATGTTATAGGCAACAAATGATATAATGCGAATTACTTTTAAAAATAATTTCATCTTAAAAACATCTCGAAATTGTAGTAAGAAAGTTGCAGAATAAATATTTTCCCAAAACAAAATGAAAAAAACAAGCTTGACCCTTAAACATTGCATCATTTTAAATGTTTCTGATTTTTGATAGTCATTAGTTAAAGCGCTTGTAGATAATTCCAAAAAGCAGAAAAGGAGAGATGGGTAAGCTAGAAAGATAACGAGAAGGGAGTGAAAGGGGAGGGAGGGGGAGAGGGGAAGGAGTGAGTACAACAGGGAGAGAGAAAGCTAGCGGGAGGGAGAGAACGAGAGGGATGATTGTTAGAGAGAAAGGGAGAAGGGAGACAAAGAGAGGGAGACAGAGAGAGGAAAAGGAAAGGAGAATAAATAAATAAATAGGTGTATTATTTTACATTATGCTTACATAACGTAAATCCCTCTAATTGCAGGGTAATCTGACAAAAATTAAATCACAACAGTTTAAAACGTCGCAAACAATGTCAAAAACGTATCACAACTGACGTGTGAGGAAAGGTTGGTAAATCGTGTATGGAGTTTTGCATAAAAAGTGTATTAGGAAAATCATTGATAAGATGGAAGGATATGTAAAAATTAGCTATAAACACGAGGGAGTATGTACAAGGAGGGATGGCAAGTTTCTGAATGACAGCTTTAAAACGAGTGTGCAAACAAGCTAAATAATAAATTTATGTTGATTTATATTCCAAACAATGTGCACAATTATTTGGACTATACTGACTATACGCTCAAATATTATGCTCAAATATATACTCACTATACGTGAAAATATTACGATCTGCTACACAGATCATTAATAGACAATCATGTTTTTGATGATCAACTCATTTACAATTTCAACAATTATATTACAGACATTTTTGTCTCTGGAACGATAAATGTCCTTTAAATCCATACTTGGAATTGCAGCCTGTATGCGTGCCCGCAGATCATTTCGCACAACCGGCCAACTAAATGGGTTAGGTGTTTGATCGTCTGTAGCACACTCATATTGCTGGTATCCGACAGTCCGATAGTATAGAAAAATGCCTTGCAGCCTCTTCCCCACTAACAAGCTCAGCGAAGGAAGGAGAGATGGAGAGAGAGAGAAACAGAGAGAGAGAGGAGAGAGAGAACGACAGGGAGAGAAAGCTAGAGAGGGAGGGAGAGAAGTTTCTTGACTTTAGCATTTGTTTTCATTCATTTCGCACCTAAAGTTCTGAAGTGATACTAACAACGCTAATTTCAGATAATACGCGAGGCTTTATTCCAAACTCTGCTGACTCTGCTTCGTCCAATTTTTTACTTGTCCAGAATGTCACGAACTTCACAGCCTGAACTAAAATATTCTAACGCATTTAATTGGATGCAAATTTATTTTAGTTTAATTTAATCACCTCAAGGATGATGCAGTAATTAACAACATGGAGTTGATCGCAAAAGCAACAAAAATGGAATGACTCTATGGCAACTAACCAAACATAATGTTAGGTGCAAAATTTTTCTGACTCTAATTTAGCATTGCTTTCGTGAATTTATTGAATTGATCTCGTTCTTTGTCTTGACTATGGCTCCAATTCGACGAACTTCTAGTGTATTATTTCTGAATCTGAAAAATCGAGTGCCTCTCTGGTGCATTAGTTAAAATAGCTGCCTGGAAAGCAAACGACCTTGAATTCAAGTCCCAATGGAAGCGCAGACTTTTTAATTTAGTATTGTTTTTACGCATTTATTGAATTGATCTCGCACTATGTCTTGATGTGGAGTGGAATGATTCCTGGGTGATAGCCTTCTGATCGCTTGTAGAGTAAATTTCTGAGCCTGAAAGAAAAACTGAGTGCCTTGCTGGGTATAATAGTTAACATGAGTGTCGAAAAGCCGAAGATGATAGATTTACTTCCCAGTGGAAGTGTAGGCTTTCTAATTTAGCATTGTTTTCATGCATTTATTGTATTATTTATAATTATGTGTTTCATTTTTAGGCACCGAGAGTATTTTGACAGTTTTAAATTAATGGAGAATGCATCTGAGTACCACACTGCTATATTTTCCGGTATACTGCAAGACTCCTGGGAAAGAATTATCGGTTCCAGCTCATTTACGAAAAAACGTGGCAGGCCAAGAATAAAAAGAAACTGCAAGCATGGATCCAAACAGACCGTTCCCAATTTCAACAAAGCTGGCACAGCTACATCTTTAACCTCTGTAGTACCACAGAATGAGAAGCAATTTAGGAAACCACCTGATGCTTCAACAGAAAACTGTTCAGTGCAAACAGAGAAAGAAGATGATAATGAACAACAAAATAGCAAAAAGAAAGACAAACATGATTTCTCTATAAAACCTTGTAATAAAGCCACTGATGCACAGTCAAGCACACTCACTGCTGAAGATACAATGGAAGCGCAAAAGAATGAGGAACCAGTTGATATTGGTCTTTTTTATGAGCAATTACTAAAATCCTCTGGTTGGATAGACGATTCTCTGCCAAGGGAGGGATCTGCAGCAGTTCACTTTGACCTTGCTGACCCATCTCAAGTCCTTGTTGAAAATTTGGAAGACTCTCAAGCAGCTTCTGTGATGGATAGCAACGATTCATTGGTGGCTCTTGACAGGACAAGTTCTGCATTCAATTCCAAGTTTGAGAGGGCAATGAAGAAGCGAAGACGTGTAGGTCGGCCAAGGCTAGATTGCAATAAAATATTCTATCCATCAGACTCTGAAGAAGATGCTCACATCAGTGAAGGTGCAGTATCTGAACCACATGCTTGTGTGGAGTCTTCAAATAACTTCACAGCCAGTTATAATATGTCTTTTACAGAAAACATACCGATACTTGGTGCTAATAGTCAGCCAAAGGATACAACCAAAAGTGTA
This sequence comes from Tubiluchus corallicola, assembly GCA_030141605.1. Taxonomy (NCBI): domain Eukaryota; kingdom Metazoa; phylum Priapulida; class Priapulimorpha; order Priapulimorphida; family Tubiluchidae; genus Tubiluchus; species Tubiluchus corallicola. Next base: position 1,943,576 of record JAQGDQ010000005.1, read on the forward strand.
TGTGATGCTGATGCTGAACATCCACAAAAGTACCGAAAACAGAGAAAGAAAAGCCATGTCCATTGTGATGATAATATCAATAGAAAAACCAAATCAAACAGTCAGTGGAAAATGGAAAATCTTAGGCTTACCAAAGAAAGACCAATAGACACATCAAAGAATAATCATTCCACAGCACACACAAGTTCAGAACTAATAAGAAATGAAAATCTGGAAACTAGTAATCATTTTGATGTGGAAACGACCAAAGCTACATCCTCTCTTGTAAACAAAATTATGCCAAAAAGTTATTTGCAACAGCAGCAGGAATCTTATGCACAGCAACTGTACTATCTAGAAATTGCATCACAGTCTGGCATAGAGGCCATAAAAACTTTGTCAATGTCACGTGCACATTTCAGTAATTTAATTTTGGATCAAGCAAAAAATAGTTTATCAGATGAACACAATGGAAAAGCACTAGACTTGAGCCTGCATAAAACCACAAGTGTAATTAGTTCTGATCAAAGCGATCATTAAGAAAATTTGAAATGCTTACAGGAAACTCTGCCACCTATAATAGAAAGGTGTTTGTATACGTACATTATATTTTATCATATGCCATCTTGGAAAGGCTAGCAGTCATGAGCAGTTCCCATGCTTCACTAGGAATGGGTCACCAGTGTAATTAAGATACCAATTATCAGTTTTTGTAATCTATGAAGACTTTCCTCATTTTGGCTGTCAACGTGCCAATGGAAACGTCTAGTTAAGCTTGGAATCTGGTAAAGCATGACTGGTGACCACATACTTTTCTGCTTTGACATATTTCAGTATAAATTAAGAAATATATCTCAAGCATATTGCGGCTATAATTCTTAAAATTTGACCACTATTAGTGTTTACCATATTTACCAGAGAAACAGCTTGCTGACCTAGAAAACAAAAATATAATATCTACCAGGCAAGGTGCTACAGACTTCATAAAAATTGCCTTAATGCGCGTGATTAGCATTACGTTACTTCGCCAGTGGTGCGTACACTAGTGGTACACTTCCGCAGTGGTATAGTTTGCCAGTGGTACAGTTCACCAATAGTACAGTTTGCTAGTGGTACATTTCGACTGTCATACAGTTCGCCAGTGGTATAGTTAGCTAGTACCTTACCAGTACATTTTGCCATTTTACCAGTGGTACATTTTGCCAGTGATATACTTTGTCGTTAAAATTTCTCTGCTATATATATTATTACCTGATTCGTTTACACATTGTTGCAGGTCACCAGTGATACATATTTTAGTCATTCTCCAAAACAACATTTGAATTTTCGTGTAAACATTCCCAAAATTCTATCCTTAGGCCTGCCAATAAAAACGTTATATTAACGTTTCTAAGTTACATGATAACATTTTATACTCATCTTCAAAAAATGTTAGTTACACTAAAAATGTTATTGTTATGTGAAAGTGGCAATTATATCCAGTTACAATTTGCAGTTGCAAGCAAGTGTGCCTTGACTGCTTGTCCTCGGTCTAACCCCCCGACAATGTGTCTTTTGAACATTTTTAAAGTGTCGAAGGAAGTTCTTTGACTGGTGGTCCTTTGTCCATGGTGGGTCTTTGACTAGTGATCCTTTACCTGATGGTCTTATGCCTGGTGGTCCTTTGACCACATGCCTGCCCTTTGAATATAGATGACACAAATCCTGTTTTTGTCATGTATTATTAGAATTTTATTTCAGTCCAGGTGATGGTAAAAGCAAACACAAGATATGATTCAAAACTAGTTATAAAAGTGAATTACACAACTTAATAAAATAATTAGGACCAGAATGCCTGTAGTGTCAGTAGTGAAATGATATTTTACAAGAGCTTTAGTTCGCTAGTCAGCAGCAATAAGACCAGCCTGGTAACGGAGTGTCCAAAAGCCATTTGCGATTTATTCTCTACATTATGGACAACTGGAAATAATGAACATAATAATTTACATTTCTTACATTTCCTTACTTCAGATATCTGATAAACTAAGTAAAATAACTAATAAAAATTATTGATCGGTGGCAAACTGTGAAACGCTAATAATTATGAAGAAATTTTGTACAATTGGCGAAGTATGCAATGGTGTATGAACTGCACGCTGGTGAATGCAAACATTTTGTTAAGAGAAAAAGTACAAACACAACAGAGAAATTTTAGCATCGAAATGTCCTATTGGCAACGTGTGCCATGCTATTGATGGACTGACACGTTTTTTTAAAGGATAAGGTAATAACATAGCAGAGAAATTTTACTGGCAAAATATACCACTGACAAATTGTACCGCTGGCGAAATGTACCACTGGCAAACTACTATTGCCAAATTATACCACTGGTGAAATGAGTGGACATCATTGCCTAATTGTAGCCTATATGTTTTTAGTTAATGCATGTTCTTAAAAATAAGTGTTTACAAAATTGACTTGTAGAAAGTACCAAGGACATCAGCAGCCTGTATCTAGTGTTATATAATAGCTAATGCAAAGTAAGACTATGCATAATTGTTGTGCGTTTTATTAGTCACTCTAGTTATCATCTTTCCCAAAAATCTATGCAAATGTGGGTTTAAACATTTAGAAAGTGAGTATCCAACTTGAAACCTTCTTTTTTATCAATTGATAATGCCACATGCTTTACACCGTATACTAAATCATAGAAGTGTCTACAGTATTAGTGAATAAAACCTATTACTGCAATGTACGAAATAGCATAGGCCTACTATTCATACCTAATGTATTAAATGTTAACATTTTGTGCACTTTATCCTTAATTCTTTTAAGTGTGTTATAAATTGTAAGCCTTTAAGGTCCATCATATATTTGTGTACATGTAGCTCCTCTGGTGTATTAGTAATAAGCTATAATGAACATGAAAAATATGATTGTTTTTACAACTGGTTTATTAAAACATTTTTATGAAAGGCATTCCTCGGGAGTATATTATGAGTATTATCAACACATTGATTGATGGTATGCTGTTTTAATACAAAACAACCAATGACAATACCAATACCAAACTTAATGACAAATGTCTTAATCTCTACTGCATAAATGACTAGTATTACTACAAAGCTCCACTTTTTTGTAGGAGATGCTACTATGTGAAATGTTTTATCTGTATAAGATGTTTCATTCGGCTTTGCCAACATATTAACTAAGACAGCCACGCAAGCTTTATATCACCAATTTTTGTTTTGCACCACGTCTTTTTTGCTAATAGAGGTCTTTCCCCCCTCATTTTCTGCTTTCAATTTGGAAGGTAATCACTTTACACTACCTCCCAAAAACTATAATTATACTTAAAACATGTGTCGTAAGCCCTCACAAAATTTCTACGTCAATTAAATTGAAATTCTTTCAATATAAATAAAGTGATCTATTCAAAGTTGTTTTGATCACCAGGTCTCCGTGGGGTTTCTTTACGCATATTAAGCTTAGTCACTACATGATAAGTACATGACATTTTATAGAGATCATTAACGTCTCTTACAGATGAAGGCAATCTGACATAAATGAAACAGAGAAAAAGTTATTTGTAAGCCTAAAGAGCATTATTTCCTATCATTTATAGAAGAAACGAGCAGTTTTTATAAGTCCATTATTAATTCGGCAGGAGCTAGCATACAAAATAGGTGGTAATTACGTTTACCCAATGTTATAACAATTTGTAAGTGAATAACTGGAAATAACAATGCGACAAGATTACTATTTCGTCTTGATGAAGTATGTAACTCTTCGTACTACCGTATAAAACACTACAAGTGCCCAGAAGCACACCAATTTTTGTTAAACAAATCAGGCTGTTGCAAGTTTACTTTACCTTGATACGAGTTTTTCAGCATTCACAATACCTAAACTTTATTTACCGCATGGAAAAGCTTTGCGGGAATTTTATAATTATCGTGGGGGTACAGGTTATAAATACGCCCGACTTTTGTGCGCGTATTGTTCTTCAAGCCGAATGCTGCACGGTGCTGCCATCTGGCAACGAAAAACAACTTACACTTCTTGTAAGTTACCATAAAAATCTTAAGCTACAAAGCATTTCCTAAAAAAGAACTCAAAAACAAATTTAAGATACTCTGAGCAAGACCAATAATAATTTAGACCATTAACCAAATAATAATGCGTTGTAAAATTACAAGATTGCAGAAAGTTAAATTCAACATAGGCATCTCATCGAGGTACTATTGCATTTTAAAAGCATAAATAAACCCTATATATTCATGAGGTGGGCATACTAAATCTTAGATAACAAGCTGGAAGAGGATTAACACACGGTCCGTTTTGAGAATTCTACCAATTAAACAAAGTGAGAGTGGCTCACTGCTTGCTTCCTTAATGGTTTTATTTACTTATACCAGAGTGCACCGCAAAGCCATTCCTTACTATACGGAGACTAATTATTCTAAAGCACTCTAGTCCCTCTAAATAATAACACACACAGTATGCTAAAAGAAACAGCTTTCAATGAGAAAAAGTTTATTTGCACAATGGTTATGGCTCACCCATTTCACCAAAATACTAGGTGATGGAAACAAATACTACATACCTAAAACACTGAAGACAGGATGATTTTTCATATACTTTCAAGTCCGATAAAAAGTACACATTTAACACAATTAATACTGCAAACGCATTTCTGATAATTAACTGATAGATTAAAAACTTAGTTAATGGTGGGCGAGCTAAACTATTGATGACATCGAAAATTAACACAATTTTCAACAGCAAACAGCATTGTTGCACGTGTTTGCAAAAGCGAAAATTGAAGTACAGTGCTACTGCAAGATATTCAGTGTGTTGTACTAAAACTAGGTAGGTTTCAAGATAGAAATTCAAATTTAAAATTTACCGCATGAGCATAGTATACCGTATAGTAAATACTATATATTTACACATTTGAACTGAGAGGTACAGCACCTGATTTTTGTGCAATGCGTTTTCGAAAAGCAGGTGCTAGTGCCCGTCTAACTAGCAAATGGCAAAATGCATGTAATAGCGAAGAACTAGTGACGTGAACACAAAATTGTGTTTGCATGGTAGTAATTCTTTCCCGTAAGTAATTTTTGAAAAAATAGTATGTTTCCTTTCAGAATTTTAAAGAGCTGAATGTTTTACCTACGCTTTAAGATTGGGTCCGGTTTTGCTTAAAGACTACTATAAGTGGGTATTGTAGAAAGAGCTATAAGTTTTAGCCATATCACTATAGCCTACAGAATAAGCTTGTTATATAAATAACAACTGCATAAAATTTTAAACTGTAATTCTTTGGAACTTAATATTAAAAGACTGGATAAGCCTAAAAGCAGGCGGAGATCTGCTAACACATATATAGCTATATCAAGTTGCTCGATTAAAAGAAAGATGATTTTATAAAAAAAACTTTACACTTTTGGATTCTAATGCAGAATAATGATGATGCCTAACTAACTTACAATCCAATGAAGTCTCACTGTTGCACAGTAATGATTAAATAAATTTTCCAGTTTTAAGGAACTTTTTCCAACTTTTACATCAGAAGAAAATAAACAAGCAATACTTTTCTACATTATGCTACATATGTCCATATATCTGAAAGTTATATGTAAAAAATAATTTATCAAACAATTTCTTAAGGTAAAAAACTCCTCCAAAACATCCCACTCAAACTATATTAACAATTTTTGGCACACTGGACTCAGAACTGAGTTTGTTATACTTTACGTTCTCGAATCTGTTAAAATGTCACTGAGATATTTTTACACATAAAAAACAGTGACAGTCAAGACAGGTGAAGCAGTAAAAGACTAGCTGAATGCAGGGATGCAAGTCACAGCAAGTGTCAAATTACAAAAATAAAAAGACACAATAATAACTCAGACAGTGTGGGTAAACGTTTGTTTTATGTGATGTTACCAAAAGTTTTTAACTTCTTTTCATAATCTTGCAATTGTTGCACAAATCCATCATTTGGTCTGATTCTAGGACGTCTTGACTTAACATGATCAAAAGCTTCCTGGAAGGACTTGCAGTGTCCATGTTTCATAAGATATGCAATCACAATGGCTGCAGAGCGAGAGATTCCTGCATTACAATGAACTAAAACACAACCGCCATGTGCTGTGGCTTCATCCATGAAAGAGAAACAGTCCTAGAAACGTTTAATGAAGTATCAGTAGTAACTTAAACAAAAAGAAGTTGGTAGTTTATTAAAAACTTCTTCTACCATATGAAATCTTTTAATAATACAATGTAAAAACAACTCCAAATAAATTCATAACAAAATATTCAGTATTAATTAATGAAAAATCTAAGGTAGAGACTTTTATTAATTAACACTCAATTCAGTTCATTAATGAATCATGATTTTTTTCAGGGTTGTTTTACATGGTACTTGATGTCATTACATACAATATAATATAATTTTAGTTCCAAATCCATTTTCCATATGTTACAAAATTTTATTTATGGAGCTGCTACTTAAATGGCCAAGATAGTCAGTGATATAAGTCACGGGTTCAAATAACAATAAGATTTCGCTTAAAACGCAGAAAGAAGATGTGTAAGGGTCAAAAGCCCATCAACTAAATGGAGCTTTTTACTGCTGAATTATATACACATATACAAAATTATATTAAGTAATTGTATGTTGTCTAAAAAATATTCATCTGTGCATTTACTGATTATAATGTTGATGTATTTCTTGGTCCTGCAATACATGCTGAAACTAAACAAAAAAAAATTATAACATTTGTAAGTCCCAACAATTGTAACCTATCAAGAGTTGTGTATGTAAAGAAGAGGAATGTAACAGGCTCATCTAGGAGTAAAAACATCATCAGGAAAATGGCCAAAGCAGATGTCAACAAATGATAGTAACTGATAAGATTGAGGCAATATGATTCATGAGAATGTGCCACAGCAAGAGTGCTACTATCCGTACACATTAAAAACTGGCCGTTACCTCAAAGTACTGTGTAATATCTTCCGTTGGACGGTCTAACATTTTCACATCTTTGTAGAAAAACTCTTCAGGAAAAATATTCTCAACAAGAAATCCTAGATTAAGTATGTGAGTAACATTGTGCTGCTTCAATAATTCTTTAGTATGTGCCACATCTTGAGAACCTGTAATAAAACTATTAGTTACTGCTATATAGAATAAGAAAATACAGTTACAGTATAAATGCAATTTCACTGATAAGTGGCAACTGAAAAAAATATTGAAGAAAATTCACAAAATTCATGCATAGTTTTGATGTATGCATGTTGCACTTAAAAAACTTTCTGGAGATGGCAAATAAAATAAAACAAACTCCCTCATTATTAACTGAACAAATCTTTTTAAATTATTGAAAACCTCCGTTTTAATTACAATTAAATCATGAATAGATGAGGAATCATGAATTCATCAATTAAAATCTATAATTCATCGATTATTGTCGAGTTAAGCCGTACAGGCAATTTAGAGAATGCTGTTCAAGTAACGAAGTAGCAGCTCACATTCTGGACCCTACTGCAACATAATGTTCTACATTGTTAATGAATAGCAAAAAGTTTTGAAATTCAAAATTGCTAAATTACCTGTGATTACTTTATAAAAAAAGACAATCTAGAAATTCATTAATACTTTGTTAAAAAAGGCCAACCTAACAACAGTGAAACCTCGTGAACCAAAAAACACAGAACTGGAACTTTTAGCACAATGAGAACACTTACTGATTGGATGCAGCCCAATTTGTACTCACCAGATGTAATGGTGTCAAAATGCACAAACTACATTTACAAAAAGATTTTAAGATTTGGATGAAAATCCCAAAAGGCTCCAGAAGAAGACATTTCAGAATGGTAAGCCACACTGTCTGGTAAGGCAAATTTGAGCAAGGTATTGATTTAAAAGTAAAAGAAGGAAGACAGCAACTGAGCATTTGTCACAGAAGAATTTGAGTACATTGCTCTTGTTGTTGAGAAGCAGATGAAAACTAAACTCAGATGTTCACTTTTCATTGGAAAACAATCTCATCCAAGATCCTGAAGCAATTCCCAAAGTGTCTGCTGCTTTTACAATTCGGTTATTCATTTATTATCTTTTCTTGCATGCTGCACATGTACATGATAATGTTGTTAGTGATGAAAGCAACCATGCAAGATTGACTCACGAGGTTACACTGTACATTCTGCAACAAAACCCAACGAAAATACAGATCAGATAGGTCTACACATAATTTTGATCATGAGACAAAAATATTTTTTAAACAATAACATTGAAGTAATCAAGTAAAAACTGTGTAAATACTAACAACTATAAAAACAAAAAATTCTTATTATTGAAGACATTTGATATTTATAAGATAATCAATGATATCATATGATAAAAACTCCTCCCATTTTCAAGAAAAACCTAGTAAAAACTGAAGGAGTGATATCAGGGCATTTTTATTTCTTAGCGCCATGCTGCATCTCACCACTAAATGATTTAGCAATCTGAAACTTGTTAGTAGAGTAATTGGCACATTAATAAAACCTAGTAAGTCCATTTCTTGCAGAAATTTTCAGACAAACCTAGAAGAATCCAATTCATTCAGTCACCAAGCACAGTGCAGTCATCCAATTTTCGAGCATACAGGTGAATAGTTACATTGGTTATTCAACCCATTATAGGCGATGTAGTGATATGTGTGACCTTATAACGGTAGTAGTTAGCCCTGGTCCTTAAAAACAACTTTAAATGTGTATTTCCCTTCTTGTACAGAATGATAAAGCATCTTTTATGATGCTTTTATTCCACATTTTAAGGTAACTTTTCTTGCTTCTTGGCAAATGAAAACATTTTTCTTTTTTTATCATAAACTAGCTGAGGTGGACTTATTAGGGATTTTCAGAAAATGGGAAACTCCTCTTACTTTTCTGACTGGACAGCGAAATACTTTGACCTCTAAAACTAAGTATGTAAATGGCCGCACAGGTTACTGCACAACTTCGTTAGGCAATTACAAAGAAAATTTCCCTCGAATGACAGACAAGGAGTTGAATACAACAACATGTCCATCCTTTGAGCAAGAACCTTAACTTTATGCGCTAGGAGTGATCACTCAGCCATTCATCTGCCCTTTAGTAGGAAATCAGTCTGTGCAAAGCCTGTTGGAAGTTATGCAGTTCACACATAACCTGTGACTCTTAAACTTGTAGATACGAAAGAAACAAGGTCTCACTACAAGAAATAAACACTATCATAAGCACGTTCTACTAAATGTACCAGAAATGAGGCTCACTCATGATTCTTTAAACATCATGGTGACAAAGACCTCTTACAATGTTCAATTAAATGTTTGAGCATGTTTAAATTTGACCTAGTAAGGCAGTAACTGAGATGGAACCAGGACAAATAATGCTGAATCCTGATTCAAACCCAAATAATTTGATGGGCATCACTAACATAGGCATTACATTTCTTGTAAAAAAATGATGAATAATGATTTTACCTACAACAACTCCTGGCAACACTTCGCCAACTTGCAAGTCCTGGCTAACATCACCGACAAAACCCCACTCACCATCACTAATCTTTCTGAAACAAAACATGCTAATGAATGTGAGTAGTAAATTCATGTTGTAGAGTCACATATCAAAATATAAAACACAATAATACTCTCAGTATAGTGCCATGTGTCAATAGTACTTCCCATGTTCATACGCTATATCAGAATCTACAGCACGTTCCAAATTCTCTAATTTAATTAAGAATCTTAACAAAAGTAAAATCAAGGAATGATAAATTAAGTGTGATCAAGCTTAAGAAATTGTCAAAATAAAATCGACACGTGTTTAACAGATCCCACAGGACCCACATTCCAGATCTCCAACACAAACAACTGTGCATTATTTTATAACTATCTTAAGTCCAACAAAACGAATCATATTGTTACAAAAAGAAAAATTCACTACCTATACTAACAAAGCTAAGTATAGTATGTAGAGCAAATTGCCTTAAAAGAAATTAATCCTAGGGGACATATAAGTAAACCCAGGAAAATAAGCATTGTAGTAAAATAAATAAATAGGTATTGTAGTAAAGCAGTAAGTAAATAAAGTAAGTATTGTAATAATTTAATATTAAACAATATGTGGAAAGTGAATTAATAATGCACCATAATGCATTACACTTGCTGCTGTAAATGACACACAACAGTTATAAAAGGGATAGTTTACTGTACTAAATTTCTATAATAATAGATAGATCTGCACCAAGTCAGACACCGTAGAATCTATATCGTAAATTAAAGCATTTTCTTTGTTTTGTTCATTAAAATATAAATGTTAGAACACTTAACATATTCTAGGAGCATGTTTCACATGTTTGAGAAAGCGAAAATTAAAGTACTGTGCCACTGTATGAGATTTAGTGATACGCTAAAACTCGCAAAATTTCAAGGTAAAAATTCTGAGCTCTTGAATGAGTGCACTACATCATAAACAAACACCTCTGAACTGACAGGTACAGCACATATTTTTGTGTAATGCTTTTCTTAGATGCAGGCGCTAGTGCCCATCTAACAAACGAATGGCGACATGTATTTAACAGCAAAGAACCAGCACATGAAGGCGAAATTGCATTTGAGTGGTAATAATTCTCTCACGTAAGTCATTCTTGAAAAATATTAGGTTATTTTTGAATATTTTATAGAGTAGATTGACTTAACTTGCAGTTTGAGATTGGATCTGGCTTTGCTTTAAATTTATATATAACTTTATGCAAGGATTAGAATTTGCGTAAGTACAATTTTGTATGGGGTGCGCAGTTTAAATCAGAATAAAATAAAATAAATTAAATGGCTATGACTGGTGTTTTCGTGGAAGACGAAAACACCGATCATAAAAATTTGATGAGCTGCCAAAAGAGTGAGGGTGAATGTTAATATTTTATAATCTGTGGAGCAATTATGTCAAAAATTTTGTCGAAGTTAGCACTCATGGCTATTATAGCTGGTCCTAAATAATAACAACATAAAATCTTCATACAGACAAAATAGATAAGAACTTCATACGAAGTTTTTCTGAATCCAACAGGAAAGTTCATAAGAAGTTCTTAAATATTTGTATACGAAAATTCTTATGAACGTTTCAATGAAGCCTGGCCATGGATAAACTTTCTTTTATTAATAGATCCCAGTTATTGGTAGCTTAGCTTTGGCCACAACGCTGAAATTGTTAGAATCAGCCTTTGTGGCGAGAGAAACAAGTATGATCGTGACTGAGGAGGACCCTTAGCTTCTTGCCAATTCTAGATGAAATACCCAGTCGTCCACGCATTCCTACTTTAAAGTGTCTGGACATCTTGTTATTTTACGTAGCACTGCAGCTGCTACACTGAAATCTGTAAACAGGACCAAGCTATAAGAATGTGGGTATTTTGTTTTCAACCGACGGTATTGCTAGATTTTAAAATAATGCATAAATGAGTTTGGGGGTAAAGTTGCTTAATCATATGACTGACATTGCTCTTTGCTTGCAATAAAATTATTTTTTGAAAACACAGACTGTACAGTGTTTTTTTCTGGAAAAAACTTCATTAAAATATTTTTCGAGGGCTAAGTCAATGAACCACATTGGAAAACTGTTAGAAATTAGAAAGCTTTTTATAGTATTAGCTTTTTTATGAAATTTCAGATACAGATCATATGTTAATGAAATGCAAAAAGCTCTAAATAATAAAGCTCAAATCAGATTGCATTTGAACAGTTTGCAAATGAGAGATTCAAAATCAGCATACAGAGCGGTAAGCATATTCTTTCTAAAGACACTTGTAGAGATACTATCCTGATCATAACAAAGCACTATGTCTAAAAAAAGATAAAGAACCATTATTTTCAATATCACACGTAAATTTGATGCAAGGGTGATAAAAGTTTGAATATTTTGAATATCTAAAAACAGGTGTAAATGTAGAGTTAAAATAGAGCTACAGTGGCAAAACATTAAACTTTAAAGTATGAATGTGTGAACATTTGGGTATTTAGTCTGGAACTGGCAAGAAACTAAGGGCTCTTTATCAGTCTAGCATTCATGACCATATTTGTATCTCTGGCCACAAGGCGCATTTTAATAATTTCAGCATTGTGACCAAAGCTATAAGTAACTGGGACCTAGTAATAAAAAACTGCTTATCAATGTACCCACCGTAACAAACCTTCTCTTAATGGGCAAAGTGGTTCAGTTCCCTGAACTTTGTTTTCAAACAACTAGTTTTACTGTATATCTTTCTCTATACAGGTCTGTTTTACTACATCTGTCACGGCTTTCATGTAGATTTATATGTACTGTAAGCTTTGCCTATAAAACTGGTTGCTGTTTGCATATTCTATCACACCGAAGGTGACTGCTGCTTGACTCTGCAGTCGAAATGTTTGGCATGATTAATATTTTAAGTTTTTTTTAATAAAACTTGTTTCTTTCAATAATACTGTTGAGTACCCGTATAAATTAACTTTTTTTTAAAATGTATGATTTCATTATCATCACCATTATTATCAAATGTGCAGCCAAGTTTTTTGGGCAGCACATGTTTACCTAATTATTTAATATGCAATTGTAATAAATGTAAATTTACACTAAAAAATAAACTAGTCTAAACAGCTTAATAAAAATAAACTTATTGAAGCTCTGTCAACCTGGTGCTTATTCGTCCTTCATTGTCTATTGTTTCCAATAATTTCCTTCCATCTTCTGTTACCACAATGGTGTCAACATGGCGAAGGGTTTTTCGTGAAAATCTGCATAATTCACCACATAGCGACATGAGCAAACTAGCTAACACCTACAAATAAAAAAACAGCTTGAAACACTGCAAATATATTAACTGCTCTTAATCGATTAGTACAACTAAACTGTAAGACTAATTATTACTAAATTTAAACGCTGCAAAGTATACTGTCAACATGAGCTGATTAAATATTCAAATTTAATCCAAGAGCAGAATAAAAATAGCTTGATCGCTTGAAGTCACAAGCTGATATTAAAAGCAATTAGCAAGAAATTTTCCTTTGCTCAACATCAATCTTTAATCCATGTCATGATACGGCTTTTTCTGACAGTTTTCTCGAACTTAATTTGTGTGCTTAGTGAAATCGTCCATAAGTCAGCAATTCATCGCTCTATGTTATATATGTCATAAACTTGAGAAAAACACCGTTGGATAATCGTATGTGTTATATTTTGTATTTGTTCTTGTACTTTGATTTTTTTGTAATTGTAATTTTTTGCCATGATACACTGTTGTATTTATGCAATAAAATGAAATTGAATTGTTCACCATTGTTTTTGTCACATTTCTACAAAAGAGAAAGCGCTTAGCTGTCACATTTCTACAAAACACTTAGCAACTGTGCGAACGGGTGGTTGCTATGGACTATGCAAGAGCACATTAAAGTTGGGATTAAATCCAGTAGATGGTTTTCCTGACAAAAATCCGGGCTTGACAATAGAAAAAACCCGAAACAAAATGACTGCTTCCACGAGCTTCTATCGGAATTTGATAATACGAGTTCGTGACAATAGAATCACTAGTTTGTAGCCGGAAAAGTTGATAGGGGCTTTTAAAATTCAATTTTTAGTATTTTTTAAACATTTTCTTGACAATTTGATGCTATATATATATATAAAAATTCTTTATTTGTCATTAAAATGGCTCACTCATTATAATAAAATTGAGTAATCCTCAGCGTAATGTTAAAATAACAACACTGTTCAAGACAAATGCGTCCAGTGCAGACTAAAAAAAAACTAAAGTGTAAAACTAAGGCCTAATTATATACAATAAATGAACATATTTACAAACACAATATTAAAATATTTTTACAAAACAATATTACAAAAAAACATTAAATTTTACAAGATATATTTTACACTATATATACATTTAACATGACACAATTAACAGAAACATGTTTTACATTACATAAATTTTTTTTTAATTTTACATTTTTAATCGTTTTATGGAGTTAGGGGCGGGGGTAGATGAAAATTGAGTCTGTGTAATTAGTATCAGATGCACAATGTGGAAGTTGAAACCTGTTATATTGATATTCTTTTAATTTCTTTTTAAAGTGGTGGAGAGATTCTATTAGTTTTATTTCACTGGGTAGTAAGTTCCATAAATGTATGGCCTGTTTTGATATAGAGTTATTTCCAAATTTATTGTTTACTGTAATTTGCTTTAAATTGTGTGTTCTATTGTTTAAAGTGGTATCAGGAATACATGCTAAGGGATTGTTTATAAATGGAATGCTCAGTTTGTTGATATATTTATAAAGAAATATCAGTGTTTTGTAATCTCGATAGGCTTCTAATATTGGTTTATTTGTGGACGTTCTTAAGCTTGTTGCAGATGCAGCATGTTGTTTAGCAGTTTTATTAGAATAGCAATGAATTAATCTAAGTGCGTAGTTTTGCATTGTATTTAGTTTTCTAAAGTTTTTATTCTTAACGTTTTGAAGTAAAGTGCAACCATACAGATAATGTGGTAATATTAGACTTTTGTAGATGAGAATTTTTGTTTTCTTGGTCAGATGGCCTCTGGTTTGGCATAAGAATGCCGTGCTTAATGCCATCTTGTTGTGTATTTGTTGAAACTGTTCATCCCAAGTGAGTTTATTATCGACAGCAATGCCTAAAAATTTTACATTTTTTGCTTGTTCTATGGAACAGTCACCTACTATTAGTGTTGCATTAGAAGAAGTAATATCATTTGATTTGGGTGATATTACCATAAATTCTGCCTTATCATCATTCATTTTTAAACCAAAATAGTTAAATGCTGCATTTATATTTGTTATGTCTTTTTTTAGATTATTTTTTGATGTTAGAATGTCTGTTTGTGCTGTATAGATAGTTGTATCATCGGCATATTGTGTTAAGTCTGAATTATGTAAAACTAAATGAATTTTATTAACATATAAACAAAAGAGTAGAGGACCTAATATCGTACTTTGCGGGATGCCTCTCTGTGGTGTGTCCCATGTTCATAAAGTGTGTTTGTTCAGCTTGACTCTTTGTTTTCTATTGTGGAGGTAATTATTAATTAGTTTGAGAGAAGTATAATCGAATCCTAGTTGGCGTAAGTTGTCTAGTAGTAAATTGTGATCGAGGCTGTCAAAAGCTTTACTTAGATCTAAAAATGCTGCTGTTATATATTTATTTTTATTTAAGTTATAACGCCACTTTTCGGTGGCATCAATTATTGCGTCTATTGTAGAATGTAGTTTTCTAAAACCGAATTGATGATTTGACAGTAACTTATTATTTTCAATGTAATGATTTATTTGGTTGTAGATAACTCTTTCAAATATTTTGGCTAGTACATGCACTACTGAAATGGGTCTGTAGTTTTTAGCGTCATCTTTAGCATCTTTCTTGTGTATTGGAGTTATGTTTGCTTGTTTACACACTGCTGGAAATTCTGAGCGCATTAAGACTTGGTTTGTGATATATGTTAGATGAGGAGTAATGATGCTGGCACAGTCTTTTAAGATTTTTATTGGCATGTCTGAGGGTCCACTTCCTTTATTTATATTTAAACTGTTTAATATTCTAAAGATGTCGTATTCGGTGACGCTGGTAAATGAGAAAGTGGAATGTGTTACTGATTGGTTTTTGTACATCTGTGTATATTTGCATTATGTTGGCGTGGCAAGTTGTCAAATTTTCCGAGATTGATAAATGTGGAATTTAATTTGTTAGCAATGTCAACTGGATCAGATATCATACTGTCATTTTCTCGTAAGCTATTTATTTGTAATTGATCGTTTCTGTATCTGTTAAGTACGTCATTAATTAATCGCCATTTTTGCTTAGGTGTAGTTGCATCATTGCATTTATTAATATAATATTTATTTTTGAGTTTCCTGTTGCTAGAATATGAAAGTCCAATATATTTAGCATTTGTATTTATAAAAAAACAAAAACTTGATATTTGAGATTTTTTTTGGTGTATTCTATTTTGAAGCATCACAACGTAGTTTTAACTATGCCAACTTATAGACGGTTTTGGTTTGCAAGCACACATTTGTCATACTATAATGACACCAGTGCATTTTCTTTCATAAAGAAAATGGATAGTAATTATCAACTATTTAATTAACTGTTTCGTGCATGTAAATGGCTAAAAGCAGAGATACACATTTGTATCGGGACATATACAGCCTTTTACAGGGACACGCTTTGATTTGCAACAGAGTTCAATATGCAATGTGTATTTTCTGCATTTGACATGTGTACCTACTGTATTTAAAATGTTATTCTGCAAATGTTACGTTCTATTATTAATGTTCTATTATAGTGTTCTAGAGATAAATAAATTGAAATTGAACTTAATCCGCAATTATAATCGAGATTCGAAACGAAACAATAATTCCAAAATAACACAAACTATTATAACAGCTATGACACGCAGCTGACATAATTACATTAGGGAAACATATTAGCTGTCCCTATTCACTTGGATTCGGAATTTGGTCGACACAAACCGTCGTAAAACAGCAGAAAGCGCGGAAACTTCCCGTCCTAACGCCAAAGTTAACGCTCTCAGTTGTTGACAATTTGATTGTCTGACTAGGGTTGCCACCACTCCTGACTTGGCCAGGAGTCTCCTCAAATTGTTCGTACGAATCTTCTGATTTCGACTATCACATTAAATTTTAAATGGAAATACAACTTGCATGTTATTGAGACTTTGCAAAAGATTAACCTAAAAATACCACACGAGTTTCTATTAATTAGGGCAATAGCAAACTCATTAAATAAAGTTTAATCGGTTGTATGGCTTCCTCATTCAGCCCTACATTTTTTGTCAATGCTGCGAAGCAAGTATTCGTCCACTTTAGCTTTTAGCTTTAATAACACAAATTACTTAATAATTTGATTGCTAAACCCAGAAACTTCAGAGAACGTGAGAAATGTGATTGGGAAGAACCTCCAAATATTGATATCGATAATCGACTGCTTGTTCTTTTGTAAGCTTTAGATTTGGGACTTTTTGGTGTCTAAAATCAAGAATTTGTAATACATAGTACTTTGAATTTCTTTGATTTTGGTTTCTGAAAAAGACCTCATAAAACATCTAAAGTGCAGGAAGTGTCTGGTATCCGGGACTCTGTCCCAGGCCTCACTGGCCGCCTAGCTAGCTCTTGACTTTGGTTCACGATGATATGGCAACCCTACGCCTTTGTCTGACCTGTCTGGTCTGAGTCATCGTCGTCGATTAGACACCAAAATCCGTGCTAACAGGCCTAGTTGGCTCAATTTAGCCCAAACCTGGCAGCTTTCATTTAACACACATTTCATCAAAAATAAGCATTAACATTGCGTATACGGGCATTTTGAAGGTGACTACTCTATATATGATACAAGAACAAACTTCGCAAATATAATTAATACGACAACAACAATAGCAGCAGCAACAACAATAATAATAAAATTGAATTTGTTATTCTGAATTTTGGAATTATCAAACAAAATTTTTACTTTTTACAAGTACTTTGCATAAAGTAGTTTCAAGTTTATTTTATTTATTACAAATAATCCTGAACATGAACATGAATAATCCTCGAAACTGTGTGAAAAAATTGACATATGGCAAAGTAAGTATAACAGTAATAATTAATAACAAATTAGTCCAAGAAGACCTTGGCATGGCTATATCGCCGCATTTCGCCAAAATCACCTTGTCAAAAATAAAAACAAAAGGGTCAGATATGAAAAAGGAAGGAAGAGGGATGGTATTAGAAAGAATGGATAATCAATGTGCATACACTTTTTCATATATATATATATATATATATATATATATATATATATATGTATATATATACTATTGGTCTACTATACATACATGCACTGCATATTTATTGTCAGAAAAATTGATGAACAAAAATACCAGCCAAAATAAAAAAAGCGTACTAGCAAAACAAAAAAAATATTATTATAACTAAGCTATAATTATAAACAACATTTTCTTTGAAGGAACTGCAAAGTATATTGATTATGCTAACAGCTTAATCTCTATTTTCCGAAAGTTTGCTCTATTCCTTTAAAAAGGGAATTAACCCTAAAATATTCAAAGGCAACACTATTTCCTTTTGGCTTTTTATGCATAAGGCAAATGACCAAATGCGCTATAGCACAAAATTCAAGTTCTAGAAAAGCATGTGACTGTGCACGTGACGCGCCCAATCCTTGACATTTAACTGGAATCACCAGTCATGACAGCGCGATCTACGCCTCTTTTATAATAATTAGGTAAAATTTAAAGTCAAAAAAGAAGCTCGCAAGAATTTTGCAAGAAGAACGGTCGGATAAGCGCTTGTAAGTTTTTAATATATAGGGGCAACCTAGTCTCAACTTTTATGAAAACTTTGTTTTTATTTAGTCAAATGATTAGTGATCGCTGCTTGACTAAGCTGCCACCCGGCTTCAGAAGGTCACTCGATCAATTTTGTCGGTCTGAGAGATTTTCTTGTTAAAATTTCTCTTTCTCTGTGCATAAAGCCGTCAACCGAAGATGAGCCATCCTCGCAAAGACAAGGATGTTTACGCTACTGGTTTTTATGAGGTTCACGAAATTGTTGTACCTCATTTAGGCCATGTTCCAATTGCAAAGGGAGATTTCAGTCGTTTGCCGAAAAAGGTGCAACAGTGGATAGCGAAAAAGGTAGATCTTTGCGAGCCACGTGCACTTTACATTTGCGATGGGAGTACTAGCGAAGCAGAAGAAATTATCCATAAGCTCATTGAACGCGGCAGCTTATTTCCATTGGAGGCAATGGAGAACTGCTATGTCACTCGTACTGACCCAGCTGATGTAGCTCGTGTGGAAGGGAAAACGTTCATTTGCACCGAGTCAAAGTTTGAAGCTGTGCCTCATGTAGCTGAAGGAGAAAGAGGTATTATTGGAAAATGGATGAACCCTACTGAGATGGGCAAGGAAATGGGCTCGCGATTTCCTGGTTGCATGAAGGGGCGTACAATGTATGTCATACCATTCAGCATGGGCCCTATTGGATCGAAGTTCTCTAAGATTGGTGTGCAGCTGACTGATTCCAACTATGTCGTTTTGTGCATGCGTATCATGACCCGCATGAGCCTTGATATATGGGAACACCTCGGAGATTCTGATTTCGTCAAATGTTTGCATTCTGTTGGTTGCCCTCGTCCTGTTAAGAGAAAGGTTGTGAATCATTGGCCATGTAACCCTGATCTAACCATGATTGCTCATTTTCCAGATGAATGGAAGATTGTTTCTTTTGGCAGTGGCTATGGTGGCAATTCGCTGTTGGGCAAGAAATGCTTTTCCTTGCGTATTGCAGGTAGAATTGCTAAAGATGAAGGCTGGATGGCTGAGCACATGCTGATATCTGGTGTGGTCAATCCGAAAGGACAAGAGCAGTTCATCACAGCCGCATTTCCTTCTGCTTGTGGTAAGACAAATCTTGCTATGATGATGCCCGATTTGAAGGATTGGAAGGTTAGATGCGTTGGAGATGACATTGCGTGGATGCGTTTCCTTGATGATGGAAAATTGTATGGTATCAATCCTGAAAGTGGCTTCTTTGGAGTCTGTCCAGGCACCAGCCACAAGACGAATCCTATGGCCATGGAGACCTGTAAGACCAACACTATCTTTACTAACACTGCAATGACTTGTGACGGAAGAGTTTTCTGGGAGGGGCTGGAAGAAGAAATTGAGGATAAAGACGTTCCCATGATTACATGGTTGGGAGAGCCATGGAAGATTGGTATGCCAGGAAAGTCATCTCATCCTAATTCTAGATTTTGCACTCCAGCTAGGCAGTGTCCAATGATTCATCCAAGATGGGAAGATCCTGATGGTGTACCTATCTCTGCTATTATGTTTGGTGGTCGCAGACCGCAAGGCGTGCCATTGGTATTCGAATGCTTTGATTGGAATCATGGTGTTTTCGTTGGAGCTTCTGTTAAATCTGAGGCAACTGCTGCGGCTGAATTTAAAGGAAAAGTCATTATGCATGACCCCATGGCAATGAGACCATTCATGGGCTACAATTTTGGCGAGTATCTGAAACACTGGCTGGAATTCGGCAAGAAACCTGGTCTGAAAAAGCCTCGTATTTTCCACGTCAACTGGTTCCGTGTCGATGATGATGGCAAATTCTTGTGGCCAGGATTTGGATGTAACATCCGTGTTATCGAGTGGATTCTTCGTCGCTGCAACGGGGAAGAAGGTATCGGCATTGAAACACCAATTGGTATAATTCCTAAAGAGGGAAGTATCAACACCGAAGGTCTTGGTCCAATCAAGTGGGATAAGCTATTTTCTATTCCCGCGGACTACTGGTTGGAAGATATGGTTGAAACTCACAATTTTTTCGTAAATCAGTTGGGTGTTGACTTGCCAGAAGAACTTAAAGTGGAAATGGAGAAACAAGAAGCCAGACTGAAAGCTATGTAAACACTGAGCAGCTGCTTCAGTGACACAGTGCTCATTGCACATATACCCATTTCTTGCACTAATGTTTTTTTTTCAGTTATTGCTCATTAAGTCTGTTACTTAAGTGTGTACTGTAGATGTCATAATGTGTATTACTGAAGTGCTGCTGTAATAACTAGTCTCTACAAATGAAAATATTCGATAAAATGCAAGAAATGTTTTTGCACGCACTAGTCATAACATGGTGAGGTAATAGTACAAAGTATTAATTTCATTGCAGTGGCAGTTTTGTTTTTCAGCCTGTATTTCAATACTTGTGAAGTATTTATTTGATGTTGCAGCTAAAACTTGATCCATGTAGTTTTTGTGAGCAATAGCTGTTGCGGCGTGTTCCTGTAATACCTTTATGGTATCTTGTAGATCTCATATTGTGTTGTATCTAACCTGATTGCTCAAACGTTCGTTTCATTTTCTCCTGTTAAAATTTGCTCTTTCAAATCATTGTAATTTTATTTTAATATTACTTCAGTTAAATTACCTCTTGGAATTGTTGGTTGATATTGTTGACATGCGAGATAGCTTCAGGCCTAGGTGTAGTCAGATAACAGATGTGTGAGATTAAGATGTTTCATGTTATACTTATGGTAGACGTGTTTCACCATTTTATTTACCAGGCTTATCGTACTACCTACCTATACATTCATTTCACTTGTAGTAACTTTGAAGTTATGTAGCAATGTAGTGCTGCACAATACTGAAATACTGTAGCACGGTTATTTACCATGTATCCATTGGTGTTTTGTCTAATGCTTTAGAATGTTAAATAAAAACTGTCAAATGGTCACATTTGAAATTGTTTGCTTTAGTTTGTGTTGGTTTTATACGAAATCAAAATTTATTTCTGCAGTGTAATACTAAATGCTTGTGACTAACATAACTATGCTGCAGTACGTGTCTACTTGGTATAGTAAATTGAAACTCCAAGAAACTGGCTTTAAAGTTGAATTTCTGACAGTAGCAGCAACAGCAGCTGTAATAGCAGCAGAATTTCATAATTAAATTTAATTTGTATGGTACTATACAAAGTGCAGACTACCACTTTGCTGGAAGTGCTGCTACCACTTTAACAAATAAATGTTTCTTGACGTAAGAATACTAAACACCGAGCATTTCTTGTCAAAGTTTGTGTAAGTGAAAACAGTTATTCAAATGAGATTTGAGAACTCAGTTTTCATAAAATTTTGCAAACTTGGTAATTTTCAATACAAAATTTTGGTCGATTGTCACAAAGTACTGATACTGTAGATTAGTTAACTGTAACAATTTACACATTCAGCGTTTCATCTCAGGATTATTCTTGATAGGCTAAGACTAAATCGGGTAGATTCGGGTCCTGTCACAGTTATCAGCATAATAAATAGGTTGTTCTATTTAGATCTGGATACCGATTTGCTGTGTAAAACAACACACTTACTTAAATTTTAGCTGCTACAGAAACTGAAATGGAGTGAATGCAGTGAATTAGGCTATTTAACTAATGCAACTGTTGTACGAAAATAGTTGTTTTTGAAATAATAAAATCATTTATTACTGTACATTGCAGCATACTTAAAATGCTTAGGGATTTAGTGATTTCTTTACATGTACATACTATTCTTATCTATTGATAATAATACAGTGGCTCGCAGCTATAGGCAGTTCTACGTACAGCAGCTATCTACTCTTGTGCACTCAAGATCGATTCTGTCAGTTGCTATGAAAGAAGCTCGAAGGTCACCTCCTGGATTTCGACTCACTAATGTAAGCTGATGCTGTCGTCATTGCGGGTGGCTTATTTTGGAAACTTCTGGCGTAGGGCTATTTTAGACTTTTAGAATGAATTCAGTGAAATTTAACGAAACCCATGTAAATTATCAAGCGACTACATGTACAAGAAATTACATTACATGCAGGGCCTGCAGGCACACTGTGCTTGTTAAAGTCTCGCATCGGTTATCACGAAAAATAGCAGGGTTGTTTTATTTTCTAGAAGTGCGTATTACAGTTTGAAAACTGCTTGTACGAGATGTCTTCTTCAGTGTTCCTTAGCAACTTGGTATGCTATGATGCTAAAACTGAATTCACGGATATATGGCTACACGCATGCAAAGCAGCATTAGCTATAAATACTGCAGCGTTTAACAGGCGTAATGGTCCCCGCAGCCTGTTACATTATGCAGTCAGGTGCAGTTTGTATGTTTGCATTTGAAAGCATGTTGAATTTTGCACAAGGTAATCAGACCTACAGTAAATTGTCACTGTTTACTGAAGTACTCGTTTCAGTCTAAGAGAACCTAGTGAACGAATTTTCAATCACTGAAGATATATGTAGGGAAATTAATCACCAAAAGAAATTAAGCTTATGAATCGAAAATCCATTCTAGAATATTGCATACTGTAGTAGATACACCTTATGCTGGATATGGTCTCGGTGTTTTTATTTACACTAGCTATGTATGCTTAGCTAATCTCAAACTCGAATATCAACTTTTATATAGTTGTGTTTGTTATTGTACTAATTATTGTCACAAAGTACAAGGTAAAGCAAAAATAAAGATGTCGGCCATGGCTAATTTTCAACATGAATTGATATATTTTAAGAAAATATCAATTTTGAACACCAAGTAAAGAGTAATTTCTGAGTAATAATGCAGTAACAGTAAATAATAAAATTTGTTTTTTATTAGTCAACCAAAAAACATCCTTAAAGTGACTAAACACTTTTGCATGTTTTAGTTTTCAGGCATAACATACATAAACAAGATAAACAATGACAAAAATGAATACTGAAAATTACACATTTTGATCAGCAATAAGCACAGTTTATTTTGAATGTTTTCAGTAAAATAAAGGTAAAATTTCATTGATGAAAAGAAGCTCAGATGTTAAAACATCAAATTTAGAGCATGTTCAGCACATACTCACATTTACAGAAAAAAATTATAGCTAAACAGTTAAAGCTAGGCTCATTTACCAAGTTCAATACGTGTTCTCTGGTTACAGAATCTTTTCGTGAACTGGCATGATATCAGGATAGAATTTTAATAACATTTTTTTCGATTTTCATATACTGCTTTTTATAAATCACTATACTTACATACTAGCCAATTAATAGCTTATTTGCTCTCACAAAACCATGCATATTACGAGAAAAAATAAATTATTATATTAGCAAAACCTGGTTAGAAAATCAAATAATACTAATGCTTGTTGCATAACTAACAAGCCCATGATGCTACTCAATTACATATGGTACTTTAAATAACTATGTACTTTACTGTACAGATGTTCTGATTTCAATGACATGACTAGGTCAGTGACTGACTAACTCCACAGTGAGCAGCTATACGATTTTTATCTATTGTAAATCTACATCATAACTACAGTATCACCACATCATAAATGTAGTAAAACTATATTTTACTACTGCAAAGTATGCTCAAGTCAAAATTAAATGTTGCTAATTGTAATGAGTTTAACTGCCACTCTCACTACAAATTATTTTTAAAACATTTTAGTCATTTAACTTTGAAAAATGTACTAACTTCGTAAATTCTAGTTCTAAAGTTTTTCTACCACAAAAAAGATCTACATATCAAATTACGGGCCTACTATCAAATCACGTTTTGCAATGTAATGAAAGAGAAATGGCTACCAAGAATACTATTAATAGCAAACATATTAAATTACCCAATTGCTTGCATAAAACAAGAAACTATGCATGATATATAATTTTGCAGTTTTCGTTACTACAAAAAATCCCTGCAAATAAAAAAACTACTTAAACAACACAACAACACAGAAGGCGGCAGCCTCTATAACTATTTAACTCACTGACAATATGAAATCCAATCCATCTTGACATATAATTATATAGTGGGACATATACACACAGAAATAGTAATTACAATAACATAATATAAATATAACAGGCTATCTATAGAGCTATTTACAACTAATTGCTAATTAATTTCAGAATTTTATGATTTCACTGATGAATAAATAAATTACAAGATGATATTTTTACTAGCAGTAAAAGAAACAAAAACAGTATACACTTTTAAAGCAATGTAGGAGAACACATAATTGTATACATATTTACAAAAAATATAAGTAAAAAGCATGACGTAAACTCGTTCGATGACTTTCGTACACAGAGGTATGCCTGGACTTTGGCAAGTTCATCAACACTTGTGTTCAACATTAGTAGTACATGTTGCATTGTTTGAAATCAGGCGGCAGCACCAGTACCCCAGTCCTCGAACCAGCCTCTGAGGAATTGCACATGGCTGCAACTTGGCAAGTACTGATCCAAACTGTTTGATATAGTCAGTAACAATTGTTAAGGAAACTAATTTTAAACGATTGACAACCAGAAACTTTATTCGCAAACACAGTACTGCAGTAAAGTATATAAAATCCTAACTCACAAATATTAAATTTTTGGCAACCAAACAATCAAAAAAGTGAAAAAAATCAGCAATGACTATGAATTTGAACCAAATGTCATGACGAATAATCTACACCACCCCCTCTGACAAAGGCAGGTTATAGTTCAATGCCAAACTTTCAACTTCTCCAAGCTTTACATAACTTATGTATTGCTTCCACATAAATTCAAATTCATAAAAGTAAATTTTGTTGTTTTTTTTGTACAGCCCAGCACTCTGCAAACGAGAGTGAAGCAGGGACAACCAGGAACATTATTTACAAATACCTCTGTTTTCGGCCATAATTCGTTCCTAAAAAGAGTTTGAAAACCAATTTGGTTGAGTACCTAATCATTTATTCCCATAAGAAATAATGTAAAAGCAAATTATCCGTTCTCAAGCACCAAATGAACTGTAAAGTATTACTAAAACGAAATACAATAATGCAAAAATGTTTACTCAAACAGTAGCTATGATATAATGGATAAGAAAAACAATAGAATTATTTAGAAAGAAAAACATAATTATTCCTGTAAAAAGCAGAGAAAAATAAGCGGAGAGAGCACTTAGCGATGTTAGGTGATTCAAATGTTGTGCATTTGACTACTCTCAGGCGCGGTCAGTTACGCTCGACTCAACTCAGCTCGCTGCTCATGCGTTCATCACGTGTTTGGCGGTTGGTCGAGAGTAGAGACAATTTCAGCTCGAATTTTCTGGTCGAAAACCAATTTGTACGAATACGGAGACAGTCGACAACCGAGGTATCACTGTACAACACTGAGGTCAAGTGTTTGTATGCTTAACACATAAATATTAAATTTTTTGAAACCAAACTAGTGACTATGAAATGACGCATAGACTGCATCACTTCTTGTGACCATGGCAGTGTGATGCTAATAGCTTAGTGTGATATTAACAGCTTGTCAAACACTTCGACTTTCCCAAGTTTTTTATTTCACTTACTTATTTCTTTCACCAACAATTCAAATTCATAAAAGCAATTTTTTTGTACAGCATAACACTCTGCATAACACTCTAACACACTACTTCATGTAAACTGGCAGTCAAGAATGATCCTTTATCTTGCAGAACCAGCTAGGTATTTTAGTACCATTTAGAAGCATATTCATTGTCTCTCAATGAAGAAAACAGCCAAAAGCAATCGGATGCACAAAATGCAGAATATTATAATAATATTTTATTCACTTGTGTATGAACCAGTTTTGCCATGCTTAACTAGGATCACTAAGCACACACAATAAGCATCTATCCTAGTGAAAAGCAACCAAAGTATTCCACAGATGCAGCAGATGGAATTGGCAATCTCAGCTTGAGTTAGACGAGTCACTCAATGTAGATATTAACATGTTCATTCATTACATTACGTTTTTGTTTTAAGTGAGTGAATGAGACAGGTATCATTAAGTATGATTTGTACAAACTTCCAAATACGGCTAAGAAAGCTCTGCCGCTTCAATGTCCCATTTTAGATAATCATTGATAAAGAGTTAGTGTCTGCCAAACTATGCCAAACTATATAAAAATGTGCTTAACTTACAACACATAGTTATACTTGACCAATATTGGCTGTGATATTACATACGTAAAACATATGAACCAGTATAAATAGATATATAGGTGTCTACGTAGACAATGTGAAAGCAAAAAAGGATATATAAAACTCCAAGGTGGTTGTCCACCATTGATGTACAATACGTATGTGTATCCGTCACTGGCAACACCCTAAAACAATATGGCCCAATTACACATTTGATCATAAAATATTATTACTATGCAGCATGCATGTAAAAAAATTTTCTCACAATCATAATTGTATCATTACAACACATAAAGAAGTAAAATCATTATCTGGTGACACTTAAATTGAGGTAATAATTTCAAAAGGCCCAGGCAGCATTGAATGTGTGTTATTAACTTATTACTATAACATTTCCTGTTTGAATATAGTTCTGTCTTAGAGATAACAGATGCAGAATATTAATAAAATTCAAAAAGAAGAAAAATACTGGGAGAAAAGTTTAGAATATTGTGTCATGAGCTAGTTACTAAATAGATATAACAACATTTTCCGATCATTTGAAGGAATGTTTAATTTTAGTGAAGAGCACTAAAATGTATTACTGGTAATACAAACCAGTAAACATAGTTATAAACATATAATAAAAATACGGGCTGCTGTAGTTTATCAGACACCACAGCAGCTGCAGTGCTTTTGCCAGAAATGAAATGGTAATCAGCTTCACATAATGTAAGCCTACTAATAATAAATTATAAATTAGATTTGCCTAGCCCATTGTTTCGGATTCATCTAGATGACTGTTTTCATTGAACTGTTTGCATGGTACGAGTAGCTGATAAAAGAACTGCAGTAGACCTACATGTAGCGCTGTGTTGGCATAAACTAATTATAATGCAAAAAACAATACGTCAAATTTACCCGTATTGAATAATAGAATGGCAGGAAACAATGTCTTGAGAAACGCTGCTTTTCATAGAAGTTGATTGCACTCTTGTTTGATGACAACACGTGCAAGTAGATTGCTTTGCAGTTTGACCTTTCAGTGCAGGATAAATAGGACAACAGGTTGTCCAACAACAGTGATGCTAAAATTATAAATCAACTTTAAACAATGTTGTACGAATAACTGGTACAAAATCAATAAAAAATAGTAATCTAATTTGTTGCAAAAATGGATTTTTATCTGAATTTACGTTTTTGTAAATTATAGTTTTGTTTGGCAGCTAGTCATTTAGAACAATTAACAATTCACTATATCACATCTCAGTGTCCCGCTATTGTCCCCAATTTGTCAAGCAGACAGGCAAGTCCCAATAAGACAAGCAGTTTGGCTCATTGTACAAGTAACCACCATTTACAAAATTTTGTTTCACCTTTCTTAACCCTGATTGTCTTGCTGATAGCCTTTCTAAACCTACTGCTACATAAACATGTATATATCGCATGATATTATACAGCTCTGTACATTAGGCAAAGCACAGTGATAACAGTCCCTACAGACCGTGTGGTAAATTTTAAGGGTGACACTTTACGTACACATATTTAATGACTGATGTTAACGCACTTATTCACAAACACAAAACATGAGACTGAGATGCAAACAAATGCAGATCTTGCAAAATTTTTGAAAACTAGTAGACGCTCGTCAGGCAAATTCACAAATTGATTATGTAAATTAACGCTAAGTTGCATAGTAAGTTAGTAAAATTGCACAACCCAAAGCAAAAATGGTATTAAGATCAATGCTAATATTTACATTAACATTTTTGCACCTTTTTCAAAGACCTCAGACCAATAGGCATAGCTTAGTTTTCTCCAAAAGCTTTCATATAACATATTGCAAAACATATTTTGCACAGCCCCTATAAAAGGTAGCCTACAACCACATTCCAAACTACCCACCCCCATCCCAGGAACTGTGAGGTACTTATACTTAATACTTCAATGCACCTGTTTGTTCAGCTTTATTATGGCATACACTAGAGATACTTCAAAAAGTTCCCTAATACATGGCCAATTTGCAATATTACCTTCACCAATAATCCCATTCCAAACCGCCATAGTGTATTTTTAAAGCAATTTATGTCACGATCTGGGTCAGGTTACACTAAAAAACACATTTTGAATGATCCCCAACAAAAAATAAACTTGCAGTGTCACAATTACGACAAGTTTGCACATGGGTTCATCAGTTTGCCTAGTTTCAAGTTTCTATGCACTGTTTGCAATTAAAACTTTCAAGCGAAACCAAACTGATCATGCCAAAAGTCGAGTACAATGTACTTTCCTGCTGGATCCATCAACTACATGTAGACCACTTTCGAATGCCATAAAAATAAAAAAAAATTGTGAAAGTTTTTGCCCCAGCTCCCTGCAAGGCAGGATCCTGCTAGACTCAAATATGATTTAATTTTATTTCTTAAGTAATAGTGTGACCTCCTTATGTTATCATATTACAATACACCACTCAAAAAAACAAACCGTCAGACATCATTTCTTTGTGGCTCTAACTTTCAAACTATGCAATGAGGTGGGATGAGTTATACATAAACTATACACTAGGAAAATAAAAAAGATGTAGAAAAGTGCTCCCACCAGACAAAAATTTGCTAGTTACATTTTGTACCACAGTGCTAGCTTGTTTTGACACTTCGGAGAAAATAATATGCTAAGCAAATGCTTGCATGGAACATCTATTTTTCGTCTACTTTTAATTTATACCTACTTTTGCAGTATCTACATGTTCTATCATCTACTTTCTTCAGAATCTATACCTACCTGATGGCTACATCTACTTTGTATAACATATCTTCTTTATCTACTTTGGTATACAAAATTAAAAACTTTCTCGTAATTCATGGGTACTAAGATTAATATTACATCAGCAAAAGTCGACCATTTGTTATGACAGCTTAAGTGGCTGCTTCTTTTCCATGAGTTATAACCGCATATGTTATTTTTGATTTTTGTAGATGTCTGTAAAATGATTACCAGCAGTAACGATAATCAATTTTTTTTGACGATACGATACAATAAATTATTTCAAGCGATAAAAATGAAAAATGATACTGAAGTTAGACAATTTAAGCAAAACAGAAAAGGCATCATTAATAATTAAAGCAAAACAGGACGATTTTTCACATTCAACCCCATTTTGATGTACGGTAAAATGTACATAATAATGCCAAAGCAGGTAATAGGCTAAGAACTTATTTAAAGGTGTGTGAGCCCAGCTAGTTATGACGTCACAAACGAACACAATTTTCAACAGCACAAAAATTCCATAAGCCTGTTGACCGTGTTTGCAAAAGCTGAAAATTGAAGTACAGTGTTACCATACAGCATTCGGTATAATATACAAAAACTCGGCAAATTTCAAGATAAAATTTAAAATTTTAACATTTTACCACTGTGCTCATGCATGAGCTCTCGAATGTGTGTAGTATTACGTCACAAAAGAGCAGCTCTAAACCGAAAGGTACAGCACCTGTTTTTCATGCAATGTGTTTCCGAAATTCAGGCACCAGTGCCCATCTAACTAACGAATGAAAAAATGTATGTAACAGCGAAGAACTAGCCACGGGAACACGAAATTACTTTTGTGTGGTAATAATTCTTTCATGTAAGTCATTCTTTGAAAAATAGTACATTCCCTTTCAATATTTTAAGGAGTAGATTGTTTTGACCCACAGTTTAGGATTGGATCCGGTTTTCCTTTAAAATTATTATGTGCTTCAGGTCATTCAGTGCTGTTTACTGAAATGGCTGCTAATTATGAAACACAAATTTTCTGTATCTATGTCTAACAAAGAGGCATGATATCTAATTATAATTATATTACTTTTTTAACACACTTAATATTCAATGCATTCAATACTTAAATTAAATCAGATTAATATGGTTGTACTATACACACGACAAATATAGACAAATACTAAAATAGCTAGCTTCAGAAATCCATCTGTTACTGTTAGTCAGTGAGCAAGTGGTCTATAAAACCTAATAATTATATTATTATGTGCTCTCAATATTGTTTATCTCTGCTTGGTTAAATTTCTAGAACTCATAAAAAGAAATTTACATAAGTACAAATTGCTTATGTAAATAAAATAGGTAGTTTCGCAAAAGCAGCCATTGTTGCTTGCAGAGTAAGAACTAAGAAGCCTGTCACATGAAGTTGTTGGTAACTACATCCATAATTATCACTAATGTTTACTTCTTTCAGATAGTTAGCCAAAAATTGCAATTGAGCAGTCAGTCTAATCACCACTGACGGAGTAACAGACCAATCACGTACAAGGTGGTCCATTATGCAACGCTGTATTTTTGTAGGCTGTTTCCCGATTCATGTACCGATTACATGTGTACAATGAAATTCTTTACGTTACCATAATAATTCATAAATAAATAAGCTGTGATAAATAAACATATTACTACGACAAAAATATTAATTTTACTACAATAAAAATATTATCTATGCAAGCTGCACATAGCCGTAAAGTGTAAAATGACACTAAGAAATAAGCTACAATGCATTTGGCATCCGAGTGTCAGTATGATTCAGAATGAATTGCTATGCAAAAGTACAAGAAAATGATTTGGCGTCTCACAAGTTTATAATTTTAAATAACTCTTTTTTTCACTTTTTTGCGTAGTTACTCTAAATAAATATAAAAGCAAAGTGAAGTGATTGTATAAAGGTAAGCGATAAGCAACGATACGTGCCAAATTTGATATGACAATGATAATCCTAGAATATTATCGATACGATAACAATAGCGAATCAATACGATAATTGATAATTATCGATAGTTATCATTATCGTTATCATCCCTAACTCACTGCCAGTTGTAATTCATTAATATGTCGCAAGGTTATAACAGATGTGTCATGTAGCTGAAGTAACATTATTTTAGATTGTGAAATAAGATTAACTCTTAGATACTTTACTTTTAGATGAGAAATATCACAACATTATATTTATTATTATGTTACAGGTTTACTCGTTGATTTGGTGACATACCAATTCCATGGCGTCGATATTCTTTCACCACTCCGAGACTGAGTATATAAGCTACCTGAGTACACACTGGAAAGCTCGAGGCTAATATGTCTTGATCCTGAAATATATGAAATTGGTAGTGAGTGAATTCAGTAAACTGAAAATATTCAGAAAAAAAGATTTTTATTAGAGTCATATCAGAATATGGATCATGATCAGAATGAAATCCCTTGGTTAGGTTTATGTATAAATGCTACAGTATCTTTATTATATTAACACGTGTACTTTAAATACAATGAAAAGTAGCAAAACAAAAACCTTGAATTTTACGCTGAACAACGACTAACAAATCGATACCAAACAAACACATTAATTTTAATATAAATAACCTTGACCCACAATTAAAAATTTCAGTTTTTCTTTCTAGTAGTTCTCTACTAAGTTATGAACAGAACATAATTGTATTTAACCTAACCATCTACCGATTTTAATTATCTTAATTAACAATTGGAATAGTTATGTATATTTTGTGATAGATTTGTTTTTCCTGTTAAACTGCAGTCCTGTGAATTTTGCAGCCTGAGGCAACCTGATCAGCATTTATTTGCTGTTTGCCAAAGGCAAGTATTTGAAACAGATGTTTATAAAAAAAATTCATGCTGAAGGTGATGGTGAAGCAAAACATTTTTTACTGCTTGACACACATTAACGCAATAAAAAATTTATCTGGTATTGCACAGTATTTTGTTACATAATTTTGACTGATTGAAATGCTATTTAATATTGAATTGCATTTATTGCTATACTCAAAAGTTTTTGAACATTTCTAATTTATGTAATTTTTTAAAATAGATTTAAGATGAGTAGATTATATACTTAAAGGTGTTTTAGATGCAGTACTGTTTTTTATCAATGTATTTCCTACTAACCAATCATTATAGCAAACAATAATATATGCGAATTTATAAGCAGGAGCAATGGTAACTTGTTTTAAAATACAAAGAGAACTCTGCCACACTGAATAAAACTGATTAGCGATTACTGCTTATCATCATTTTTAAACTAAAATTTTCCCTGTAACAAAACTACAGTGATGACGATGATTCATTAAACTGTTAATCAAGCTTCACTCTGTATATTTCATTTCTAAATGTATAGAGAACCACCATCCACACCAGCCTTATACTATACAAAGCTATGATAAACATAATTTACATTTTTCATTAAACAAAAAAAAAACACAGGCCCACTGAACACAACTAATTTAGAGTCAAAAGTAGATGTAATTGCCAACTGAGAATATTATCAATAGCTTTTCTATTAAAAAACCAACAAAGCAATAAATTAAACAAATTTCTGTATCAGAATAAACAGAAAAACATATACATTAGAAGCAGTTTGTCAATGCAAAAATAGCAAAATATCTATGAACAAACTGCATACAAAGTTTGTTACAAATGATTCTATTTATGTGAATACCTCTCTATTACACCTTGTTTTTGACTTGATTTCGGAAACTATGAGGCCTATGATTCTGCCATGCAGTACAGCAGCAAGAGAATAGAACTTCGGATTAGAAGTGATGTCTTTGTACCATGTATCCGGGTACCTATAAGAAAAGAATTGTAATTTGGACTGTGGGATTGTTAAATATAATGATAATATATAGCAAAGTTTTACTAATTCTTTTCAGAGATGCTGATCCTAATAAGAGGCTTCCACTGCATCCACAAACACTGATATGCACAGTGGCAGACTGGGTCAAAAATTTCTATCCAGAAAACTTGTAAAAAGGAACCCATTGAAATGGGTCCAGAAAGGCCTAATACTCAAACAGATCAAAAATGACCCACTTGAGTACTAAACATAAAATATTTAAACTCA
The DNA here is from genome assembly GCA_030141605.1 of Tubiluchus corallicola. Taxonomy (NCBI): domain Eukaryota; kingdom Metazoa; phylum Priapulida; class Priapulimorpha; order Priapulimorphida; family Tubiluchidae; genus Tubiluchus; species Tubiluchus corallicola. Next base: position 1,976,923 of record JAQGDQ010000005.1, read on the forward strand.
GCTGCGAAGAAAATAACTCCCATTTTTCTGTAATTCCTTGTTCATCTATTGGTGCTTCAGCTCTGCTGCCTTATCAATTAATATATCTCATTAATCACAAAAAATAACTGAAAATTGAATATTAGATGGCTTGTGTTTTATAAGTCCTCCATCACAAAAAAGTGAAATAAAACATAAACGATTATTAACATTTCTGAGTGTATGCCTGTGCATGTCACACAAAACTTCAAGTACTATAAAAAAGTTAAAAGAAATCTTGATAGTTTTGTTAATTCGGATAATTTCAGCTTTCTTGTTTGGACTTGAGTGTGCACTAAAAATAAGGTCATTCTCAATGACTGCTATTTAGCAGCAGAATTAGTTTTGCTAATTTTCAACTGCCTAAAATAGCAGCAAAATCCAGAGAGCTGTTACTTGCTGGAAACTCTCAACATGTTTAGCAGATACACTTTGTGAGCTTGTAAGCTTTTGGCAAATGTGTATAGTGACCGACACAGAAAATCTTTTGGAGTTTGCATATTTTACACTCATAGAAATGTTTCCACTGCATTCGTAAAGTCTGGAAGAAAGCATTTTTCCTTTGTCGTTATTACAATGAATCACAAAAATCAGAACCTTTCGGAAATAAGCTATAACAGAACATATCCTAAGTAGGCCTATAGCATTTTTGATATGCTACGACCGTTAATCATTTGTACAAAATCAATTAACAAACTCCAAAATAATCAAACTGTTTCGATATTACTGAAGTTTAAAAATGATTCACATTTTAACAAAAATGTGAAATGTGTGTGAAATGTATGTTAGTGCCATTTTATATTCTTCACCTTTTGACTTAAACTGGAGATACTATTCTTCATCTAGACTAATCTTAATTTCATCATTTGTTATGTATCGTTTTTAATACAATTATGAGTTTGCTTAGCATTTTAGTTATCGTTTCATTCAAAAATAGGACATCAACATTTAGTCATTTCAATAAATTATAGTAACTAATATCAACTTTTTACAGTTTACAAACCTACAAAATCTACAGTACATACTCAATGGGAAACCATTCACTGCACAGCAGTCGCACAGCATGAATATCATCCGGACATAAAAATCGGAGTTGAATCTCACTGGTAACAATGCTCATGCAATAACCAGGGTTGCTTGTACTCATTCGTTAAGAAAAATTTAGTTGACAGAGTCTGTTTTGTAATTTCTATTGCACATAGCTCTAGAGATTAATCAGTAATCACCGATAGAACACAAGCTCCATTTAATGCCTGTGAAAACAAACGTATGATCATTTAAACAAGGCTCTAATAGATTTGGCAACTATGACTATGAACATAAATATAAATATGATTGATTCATGGATGACAGTTAAATTTCTATTTATTAAATTAAATTCTGCAATTCAACAAGCAAATCAGATATTTCGAAACCCATTTCAGACTCCTTCTGTGTTTTAACGGGCTTTTAAAACTTATATAACCATTGTTTTGACAGAATAGGTACTTTTACCTGAAAAGAGCTTCCAAATATCACTTTCGCTTATTGAAATTCTTAGTTCTATAAATGCTGAGTAGATAATTGTGGAATTTGACTTGAATATACACTTGCTTGACTATTTCCATGTTTATTGTTTAGCCAATTAAATTTGGCAAAATTTAAGCACTTCATTGTTAAACCAACTATACTATGCGCCAACATTTTTGCAGTCCTAATGCGAGTGGTGTGAAAAGGTTTCATTTTAACTGGCTTCTATAATGACGACATAAATGTACAGTTGTAATAGAAAGTAGACACGCATGGGTGTCTGCTGGGGGTGGCAAACAGGTCACTTGATTCATAAGGTTTCAAAGTTGGAACCTTATCATTAATTCCCTAAGGAGTGTTAGGACTTGGACATTTCTATTCTCGGCCTCACTCAGTAGCATGGTAAATTAGCTGATATAAGCTATTTACACTCTGGCTTAAGAGGCCAGGATCAGCGGTCAAGCAGTCACTACGAACAGTGACAGCTTAGGATAAACCACAGCCGCTGATACAAAGTGGATTAGTGGCAAAATCATGGAGTGTCAGGTCATGTTTATCTGAAAAGTTTTTCCTTTTTCTTTTGTATCTCCCTATTTTTATATTGGAATTTTCATGATTTTTTTTCTCACAAGAACTTGCGAGAACTACAATACTCTCTAGCTTTAAATCGTGGAAAACTCTGTTCACGAATATTACTTTTACCATTAATTATATGATAGAGTTCTTTTCATTTAAACTCCAGAATCGGTTAGATGTCGGGATGTCACACTATCGTTTTATGGGTCATTCAATACTCAGGACTGTATTCAAAAGGAGTATGTTATCTTTTATATATTATTCTTAATTCACTGTTTCCACGTTCCAACCCCATTTTTTATGTATCAACATATATAATATTATAGTTAGTAATCAGTATAAAAGGTAGTAACAGTGCTCCAAACCCAACCCTAGCTGTAGGCACTTGCTGTCCTTGCCTGTCCCACCCCACTGCACCATATGAAGGCCTAGGAGTATGATAATTTCAAGCAAGAAATTGAGATACAGAGTATATCCCTTTGCCCCCCCTCCCCCACTGGAAAAGTTCAGCGGATACCCTTGTAGGCATGTATACATCGCAAGTGATTACAGCAATACAGATCATTGCTCTGCATTAAAGTTCCTTTGCTCCTCATTTTTATTTTGGTGGAGGATACAGTGCTCAGCCGAAAAAAAAGTATTTTGGCCCCTTGCTAAAGTGTCAGAACTACTAGAACAGTATCAACTTAAATATGTTGATATAAATATGATAAAAAATCAAAGAAGAAAAATAGTTAAGAAGAAAAAGAAAGGTTAGATGAAGAATTTAACGAGAAAATTTGAATTGCAATCTTATCTAGAGAGGTTAGGACCAAATGAAAGTAAACAAATTTTAAATATGAGATTAAATATGGTTGATATTAAGAGGACGTGCACAGAAGTGTTAAAAAATGGGTGTTGAAGGTTAAGTCATGTGTTAGAATATTGGAAAACAATATACGAAATGACACTTGTCAACAAGATGTGACAGATATGTGATTGTCAATGTCATATGGAATGGAAGCACTGTTAATTTCTCTTGCATATCTTTACAGAGCATAGGATATGGTAGTTTGCGATATCAATAGTCCAACAAAGAGATCATTGAAACATCTTGATAGAAATAAACAGTTTTTCATCATGTAGCCAACATTGTAGTTTTTTAATAGTTAACCTAGGCAAGTGCTAACTTGCGAATTTATAATAGGAAAACATACTGCACCCTAAAGTTTAATGTACAAAAAAAACTTAATTGATTAGTTACATGTATTCAGTTACATATTTTACTTAAATACATTTAATATATCATTAAAACTTATAAATATTAGTTACATGGTTTCAAATACATATTCTCAGAAATGACATACACACCATACCTCATCAATAAGCCACCATCATCAGTAGTAAATCTCCAGGAGTTATAAATATAACTTTTGAGATAAATAGTTCTTCCACTGTAATTACGACAAATACCACATACATTAGATTATCATCAACACCTAGGTGGTTCTAAATACCGTAAATATCCATCATAAATACATTAAACATTCTGCAGATTTAACGTCGGTTTGGAGTGCAAAAATCTTAGTTTGTAAATAAAAATTAATAAAGCAACCCGAGAAGATTGGCGGGTTAAAAAGCTAATTTACGCTTAACCCCTATCCACGCGTAATTAAATACTATTTTCCGAAATACAAAAAATTGTATTTATCCATAACAGATACTGATTTAGCCTAATTTTAAGACATCTCAAATAAAAATTTTACCTTTTTCACTTTTCATGCCAAAAATAATATTTATTTCGCTTTATAGCAAAATTTGCACAGTTTTTCAAGTATAAGTTAGGTCTTAGAACGCCGAGAGCACACTAACACCCAACACTACGAGCATAAAACGCATTTACGCACGGGACAACATCAATCGTCATCGGTGTTGGATGAATGAACTACGGTTTGTTTTTTACACCAGATTCTTCAATAGAATTTACTAACTATTAAAGCATAAACCACTAACAATTTTATAACACGACCAATTCGAATCGTCAACATGGCAATCTCAGTTCAGGCCAACACTTTCCTGGTTAATTTTTGTAACTGTTTTTAAGTAAATGACAAAAAGAAAATATTACTGTACAGACTGTCTCTTCCTGGCACAAGATGTGCTAGAAGCAGTCACTGTCAGCTGTTTAGACAAATTATCAACCATTGCAATGAAGTCATTTGAATTAATTCTTGAATCCCAAGCCAGCAGGGTATCAAAGTTAACTGTTAGATTTTTTTGTTTTACACAACCCCAATTCTAATAAAAAAATCAATGGCAATTACTAATTGCAATTGCAATTGAAAGATTTTCGAACGAGTTTTCGAACAAACAGTAAAAAATAGTCTTAGAAAGATCATGCATATTACTCGATCTTGTTCTGCAATAAAACCACTAATTTCTTTAAAATTGTGTACAGAAATCACAGCTAAATTATGCCAATTGCATGACGTTTCAATCAATTAATGATAAAGAACGTATGCGATTGAAGTGCTGAATTATTCGAATCTATAGTTTAGGGTCGAATCGAATTCGAACTAAAAAAACTCTCTATTTGAATGCTCACCCCTACTGGACAGACATCTGCTGTCTTAGATTTCGTTCTTACCAACTATCCAAACCTAGTTGACAATCTGTAGCACCAATTGGAAAATCAGACTACAGTGTTGTGATGATAGAAGTTTACATGCCCGCAAGCATTTTCAGCAATTGAATTTACTGAACATCAACATGTGGTCAAATTTAACTTCAAAAATGTGTGCTATGATGTCTTTCAAGATAGCTTGCAACATGTAAGCCAGAGCAATACCAATATGAAAATAAATTGTTAAAGACAAGCCTATGAAATTCTGGATGCATGTCAAGAGAACACATTACACGAATAAAAATAGAAATTAATTCACACAAAAATTAGCTATTGTCTATTCTCAGTTAACAATGAGTAAAGTACAGTTATTAATAAACGAGCTGCATCGACATAGCCTGCTAAAAATTACGTGACTTCCACACATGTAAGTCATACAATTTCGCATATATACAACCACGAACAAAAGTAATCCAACTACAGGGCTAGCACAAGACATTATAAAGCACAATAGTAGCCTTTAATATACATGACGACAGATTGCTGAAGTAAAACATAAGCAATACACAGCCATTACTGTCCTGCAGAGGGTTTTCCATGAACAGTGATGCTAGTAGCTAATCACGTCTAGATATCATCAATAGCCACCAAATATTTTTTATAGCACTTGAAAAATGGTACATATTACCATAACAGCTTTGCACTGTGTACTTTGATATATTACACCATATATCTGCACTAAAAAGAGCCACTAAAAAGGCTTGAATTTTCTGGCAGACTTCATCTCTTGCACTTTTTGTTTGTCTTCCTCAAATTGTTTCCTGAGATTTGCAATGTGATCTTTTTTTAACTGCTTTGCTTGAAATGTATAAAAATCTAGTTTTTGTCTCTGCAGCTTTTTCTTTCTTTCTCGACGTGATATCCGCCTATGAATTCCCTCTGTTCTTGCTATGCCAGGCTTTTTACCACGTCTAGTAACTTTGATCCAACCTTCATCATCAGCCACACCAACTGCTGCATTTTCTTCTTGTTTTTGCTGCAAAAGTTTATAGAGTATTTAGACACAAATCCTTAATTCTGTCCTATGAAAAAGGCAAAACAGCAGACTGCCCATATAGTACAGTACCGCACTTCAATGGAATATTAAATTGTATATTAAGTGTTTTAGGTTCAGCTTTTGCTTGTTGTGATGTTCAGGAATTAAGATGATTTGCCTACCATGATGAAGATAGAGAAGTTTCAAATCAAGACATGAATAATTAAAATACCATTATGCTGAAAAATTAGAAGTCTAAATGTAGTTAGCTATGAATTCAGTTAATTACTGTCACTTATGCAAGGTTTTACTGAAGAAGCTGCTATTCAGTAGTAGTACTTTAGAGGTAGGTACTACTACTAGAAAGTCAAGAGGTCGCCTCCGTGCCAGAACAGCCATGGTCGGTATGGTAGTGGTACAGATTTTAAACCCCTTGGCATGGCCATCGCATTTCCAATAACTGGCAAAATGAATTAATTTGCAGGTCAATTATGTGCCAATTATATATCAAGTTGATGGATATTAATATGAAATTTTCTTTACTTATTACTTATAATACTTATTAATACTTTTTAATACCAGTTTATTGTCTGACAAACTTGTCAGAAAAAACTGAAAAAGAGATAAATAACATTTTAGAAAATAAATATAAGTATCATACTTTTACTACATGTATTAATAACATCAGTGAAATACAGGTCCATGTAAAGCAGCTAATAAAGATGACACAACGGCAGAGAAAAGGAAAAGTATGCTATCAATATTTTATAATAACAGCAACGGATAGCAAGATTAATCTTTTAATGCTACTGCTCATCGCACACGAAGCAAAATCTATATGCAACAAGTTGAATAACAAAGATTCAGTGCTTATGCACTTGATAATGCCGTTTTTCCAACTTTGCCGTACACAGAATTTTATTAAACGCGTTTAAATTTCTGTATACTCACTAATCATGTTTCCATGTGTGTGCTAGGCAGGGCTGGTGCTAGGAAGTGCAGGCCCAATTAGAAAATTGTTAGTGGGCCCTCTAACCTAAAATATGAAGACTGATGCTTTATGCTTCGTGTAGTATGCCAGTCTCAGCCAAAAAGCGCTAAGGACTTGAGGCTCCACCATTAGCCCCACTACACCACTCGCGCTAGGCAAGACTATTTTAATGTCCCTGTCTTTGTAAGAAAACTTTCAAGGGAGATCCAGTAGATAAAGTGATAAATTTTCAAGAGGGTCAGTGACAAACTTGGGTTAGTTGTTACCACAGATATTTTCATATTTTAATTATTTTCAATGTTTTCAACAAAAGTTTAAATTTGATCATTTGTACCTTTTCAGTTTTTAGATAATATTGATTTATGTAATCATCAACTTCCTTTTGTAAAGCCTCCTCGTCTATACAGTTGTTGTCAATGTATTCCTGGCACCATTCTGAGAATAAGAAACAAAAACATTTTTAAATTTTAGTACCACTTCTGCTTTTCTCACAAATAAAAGAAAAATGCGAGTACGTTGTTGTGAGAAAATCATAACAGAATGTAAAACTGAATAACACACTAAACACCAAACAGCAGTAATACGTAACATTTAAATAACCATGCACTATTTTAAGCAAAAAGTTCAACAGAAGTATACATAAATTGATCAAAAATTTTAATAATCAATATACTTTTCATCCCATACAGTAATGGGGCATGTTTAGCTGATGAGCCAGATGACTGATTTTGCGAACTTTTATTTTCATTTGCCATCTTTCATTGACTTTCCTCAGACAACCATCATAATTCTAAAACAAGTAAATTCTGTTACATTTGTAAATATCTTCAAGTAAATGCTTACTAGGGATAAAAAAAGTTATTTATGCTAAATTATTTAAGCCATGAATCAGTGCCGTAAAAAAGCAAACTTACAAATTTTAATGGTAGTGGAATATAATGATGCAACTGCAAGCAAAGGTTATATCAACACAACTAAAAACCTATTGAATGTAGTTGCTAATCTGAATGTACATTGTGAAAATACTTGTTGAATGCTGTGTGGGCGGAATAAAGACAATATGAACTAAATTTAATACATTAAATATAAACAGATTAACAATAAAACAAGTAATAACATGTAAAATGGTAAGATGTCAATTATACATAACATCACATGCTGCACATGTATATGAAATGATCAAAGTTGCAGTGAGTTCAGCTGATAGAGCTGCCAAGGAGTATGGAATGAAATGAGTGAGATTCCACATAACTAGGGGTATGGGGCAGACAGAGGCAGCTCTAGGCAGTTTAATGCCCTAGGCAAAGGTATTTTTAGCACCCCCTCCTCAAAGGTCAACCCCTTCTCCACAGTTCCCACTACATCTGCAAAATTAGATTTTTCTTGCATATTATAATAAAATATAGTAGTACCTGTGTATTACAGTTATACAGGTAATATTGTATATTAGTCATTCTTGCATAATATTTTAAAATATAATGGTATCTGTGTACTAGGCTTATACATGTATTATTGCAAACTAAAAAAAATTAAGTGCAGTTAATTATCTATCTATAGCATGTGTTGACTGAAATTGAATTTATAACTCCATTGTACGTCATGGGTCTTCAGAATCAGTCAAATTTATGATATTGTTGGCCAGGTTATCCCTCAGCTTTTTATTCGCAAAATTATTGAAACCCTAACTCCTCTTTTTCACATACACATCCATTTCATTAGGTTCATCACATTCACAACCATAACTCTGGTTTGGTTGCATAGTTCATTAGTAATTCGTTTTACTGTTCAATGTCCGACAGTTTTTTACTTTGTTTCATGTATTTCGCTCCTGAAGACGTCAATTCTTATAGGTTTATTTGCCATAATTATATTACGTATTATATAAATTCCAATGTAAGAAGCATTTTTTATTCATGTATATTAAGCATTTACATAGTTCTGCTGCTTTATGCATATACCAGACAACCATGGGCAAAGGTAGAGTGACACATTAGTAAATGACGTAATCTTAGGAAAACAGACATAGTAAAAATGGAAAGTGTTCTGCTGCAGGAAGACAGTTGTTACTTGCTAGCATCGATGTTAGCATTTTGACAGGAAAATAACGCAAGCAGTTTGTTTCATTTAATTAAAGTATTGCGCACTTAAGCAATTACAAATATTGTTTTTTAGCACTTGCTTATGCTGTTGCATGGCAGAGCAGGGGATTGCAATTGCGTATGTTTATTATGTTCACGATTGCAATACAACTGTGATTATGTCTATATTTGTATATATGTTTGCATATGCATGCATTCATTTCAATGATCACCAACAAACTGAAGTTATTATTTTATAATCCTGAAAAGAGTGGCTGATTCGATAACCTTGTGGATTTGGCCACACTTTCTCACTGAATTTGAATTTTGTTTGTTTTGCTTTACATTGTACTATACCATTCAAGAAGATAAAAAATTATTATCTATCTATCTGTGTTTATTTATTTCGTTTTATTTGGAATTCTTGAATTTAAATAAATAGTCTACTGATTCAACATAAGCAAAAATGCTGGAATTGCCAGTGCATTAACCATTTCAAATATTAATAACCACGTAAAAATAGCAGTATCATCATACAAATCTGAACTCCCTGAAAATCAAGTTTTTACACTTCAGGTACTTTCTAGCTAATATGGTGTACATATTTTTTCATTACTAAAGAAATATAAGAATGTTCAAAGTTTTTCCCTTTTCTTCTTCTGTTGCTCTATTGTAGACATTGAGCCTCCATCCTTTATTAAAGCACTCCACTGTTTCCTACCTACAGCTAAGTATTTTCATCTTCTGTGATGCTGTTATTAAGTTTGGTCTCAGCTGTTGTAAATCTATATTAATTCTTGGTATCCAAGTTGTTTTTGGTTTGCTTGGATGTTGTAAGCAAGCTCTAGTGCCTCGTTTAAAGCTAATCTTATTGGCGTTTGCGGCAATCTCATTAAATGTTCTACATATCTTAGACTTCTAATGATACCAATGAATCTCTGGAATATGTACCACTGAATGGTTTGGCGACGCTAGCCCCAAGTTAGCAATGAAAGTTCCACTCTCAATGATATTCTCTGAAGCTATTACATTTATATACCCTATCCAAGAATATACCTTATCCAAAAAAATAAGGACCTAGATGGTAACAATTTGTAAACGGTCCTCTCTCAAATGCTTTTTGAAACTGATGAAGCACTGATAGTTGATGATGATTCCATGGCTGAATTATGCGATGTCCAAAGAAGTGTGATCTGATGTTGATTCTAGCTGGTTACACAAATAACTTAGATACATAACCACAAAGAACTCTGTCAGGCCTGGAAAAAATTCTTTCTCTGCCAAAACAATGTTTCCATTAATTATTTTGAAGCAGTTCACAAGATCAGCAGTCTCTCGCCTTTCCTCGATAATAGTAATCAAAGTGGGATCTAAGTCAATAGCAAGACGAGTGCATCTATCCCAGGTTTCTTTCAAGAGAATTCTTGAGCATAGCATACTGGGTGACCACACGACCAATGGCTATTCTAGAATGGCTTGAACAACAACTTTATAGAGAGGAATAATTACAGCTGCATTTCTCAATATAACACAGTGCTTAATCGTGTCAATACGACGGTTTGCTTTTCCAATGATATGGTCCACATGGGAATTCCATATGGTCCACTAGAAATCATTACTCCCACGTCTTTAATTTTCAGCTATTTGTGCATTATTTAGAAAGTAAGGTGTCATACATTTAGAGCGTATTCTAAGAAAAGCACATTTGCTGGGTTTAAGGGCCATCTCCGGGAGACAGTTCCACGAATCAGATGACTGTAATAATAATTTTATTTTTTATTGCTAAAAAGTCCCTCTTCAAGTGGTTCTGTTATACAACTGCTCATTTGAAATGACATGCGGCCATTTTATTTTAAGTTGATCTCTGTGGAATACATCCATTTCCGCTTCCTGCGTTACAGTCAAACCCCACGTTTCACTATATAATTAAGCAATAGTATACATTGAAAAAAGTCGCAGCCTTATTTTAAGGAACAGTTTCTTACTCGTTAGAATGAATTTAGTTTGGATAAAACCGTACATTGCCCGCTGTTTCCTCTTTTTGACTTAATTATTTTCAGTCTTAAGTACTAAGTACGGTTCTCATGTATTTCCAACGTTTGCAGAATTTGCAAAGCATTTTTCATGTTTAGTACCAGCAATACGGGAAATTAAGCTCGCGATAAAGTTCAACGTAAACGACTGTCATTGACAAAGGGTAGGAAAGGTCCCTATTCTTTGGTCATTGATGTCCTAGACCAAGGAATTTTTAGGCTCTTGAAGAGTTGAAGTTCGCTGATGACACTGAACTTGCCGATGTGTGTGAGCACTATATAACAAGTATTTTTAATCACCTGTTCTTGATTTTCTTTAGATAAACAATACAACCAAGAAGAAAGATATACAATGCTAACAATTTCACGTTCATGGAATTTCTCTGGAACGATGATTAGGTTTTTAAACTTTGGACAAAATTCAAGCACCAGCTCAGTTCTCCAAGTACAGTCACTAACGTAGTACGTAACAATAATCATCGTTAACGTTAACAACAACATTATTTTACCGGCAGTCGACCAACAAGTAGACTAGCTCAGAACTCGTCAGTGTTGCTGCTCTTAACTTCCATTTCAACAAAAGTAGAAGAAAGGCAATCAATTGGCAACTGTTGTGTTTGCCCTGTAGTGGATTGAATAATAATTTTGATGATGACAATAATAACAATAATAATAATAACAGGCACTACTAGGATTAATACGACAATACTAGCATTTGAAAAAAATGATATTCCTTTTTTAAACTAGAAAACTAAACGACAAAACTTGCAACCTACGTCAAGTGCAAACCAAAAAAAATATGGGCATAACTCAGTTTTAAAAAATAGCAGTCCATCTTAGGAATACAGCTCACTCAAACTTAAATCATCATGTAACCTAAGAAATTAGCTTCAAAAACAATTAAAAATACGCTGCTAAGAAATTACTCAAGATTAGCATATAAAAATGATTAACTAATCACCCTACCGATTACCTTTGTATTGTGTGCAACTTAAAAGAATAAGTTTGTTCATTTACTATTTAATTTTAGCAACTGACGAACAGAAAAAAATCACCCAACACAATTATAACTATTATAGCTTTTAATCACGTAAAATTACACACATGCAAATATAAATTTGTGACGACTCCTGCCATGGTATTATTGTGCACGTCGCGCTGCTAGTGCATAAAAAGTGTAGGAGCCTTGCATGTAACCTAGAGACAGTGAACAAAAACAACATAAAATTTAAATTAAAATAAATAGAAGCTAATTAAATTAATGAAGACAGACACGGTTTTTATTAATTTAAAAGGGCTCAACTCATGATGTTTTGCTAAACTGGATTACAGTAACACGTTTGACTAAGACAACTTATTTTTTGGCTAGAAAAAACTTTTAATCCGCATTAAGTAATGCAGTCTGCAGAAGTTTTTAGCGTCTTCGTTTCTAATACCCAGGCACAATGTTTCGCAATTATAATGTCTCTGTTTTAGTGAGTCGCTTTTATGATACTGCAACAACCCTATTGGTGGAAGATAAACGATTTGCTGATTGGCCACTGCGAGGTTTGAATGACGTTTGCCGATTTGTATTGGAGGATGAGCTGAGAAAACTCACAGTTTGACCGGAGTGAACTGCTGTAGTAAATTTAGTAATTTCCGAAAATGATGCCTAAGAACAGTATAATAATTATATAATAAAATTAACATGAGCACATGATACCAATAAAATATGCAGCATATGCCGCTGTTGAACCAAATGTAAATCTTTGGCGAGGCATTAAAACACGGCCAGTAATACAAGCATCCCCTACAATTTTGTTTATTAAATCCAGCACCTTGCACATTGACTGGAAAGAGCATTAACATTGCACTGCATGAAGTTTTCAAATGATGTTCGTCAATCCATACATTGTTATAAATTTAATTAAACCTTGTTAAAAAAATTTACAGGTTTGACTTTGAGCAATGTTGAAAATGAATGTTTACCCATCGTACATATCACCAGCTGATGACTAACACGGTTTTCCTGCAACGTTAGCAGGCCCAAGATAAATCTAAATACTGCTGACACGGAAGTTCTACATTAATTAACATAATATACTCTTTCCGTAACACTGTTAAATTTTAAACCTTGTAGGCCATCTGACTGGAGAAGAATGACAATCTTCAATTAATTAAATCTGACATTAAGCGCTTAATTGAACTGTTTAAACTGTTAAACGAAAGTTAAAGTATCATATTTATTCGCATATCAAAATGCAATTCATTGAATAGTTAAGCATAATGGTGACGATATAGTTAATTAATTAATTATCACAAGTGTTAGAAGCATTATTAGCATAATTTCAGTTTCATCGTATGTAAATCCGGGTATTAATATCTCGTTGTTCAGCCTTCAATAAAGTTTGCGTGATATCCGATCAATCAACGTGTAAATATTATCATCATAGTAATGTACAAAAATACTATCCTTTCTCATTGTTATTAAGCTACTCTGAGTATTTAAGACAGATAATGCGCAGAAGATCATTATTAAAGTTATCTATACATTATCTTTGTAAGGGAAGACGTATTAGTAATACATGTTGTCATGCATACTGTACAATGAGAATTCCTCGGAATTTGAAGAATACGACGTAACGGTTTTCTATAATATTACTCCACTGTAAGTACATGAACATTCTTAGTTAAATCAAATACATGTATTGAGCTAACATAGAAAGATATACAATATGAAGATAATTAATTAACAAATTTCAATAACTAGTTAACTGATTAGGGGGCCTAATCAAAATAAACAAATAATTTAAAATTATTTAGAATCATTCACGGGAGTGCGTACACATTATCTCTCTCTCCCCGTCTCAACAGGTTTTGCAAAAACAAATATTTAAGGTTGAGCATGTTTTTCACATGTTAATTTGCAACTATAATACATGTATACGTATGTTTTAATTGTCTATTGCAGCTGATGCAAAAGGTTTTTGAGGAGTAGCACTCTAGAATACAGTTAAACAAGTGTCCAAACAACTGGATGTTTTCTTCAAATGCTGTAAAACGACATTGATAAACCTGGTGGTTCAAACGTCTGCAAATGCTTTGTTTGTTACATATCATGTGATTAACAACCAGTATTATGGTTTTTGAATTTATTGTCAGTGAATGTAAACTTTCAAATTTCATTTATTTTTGTTTAATAAGACGTCAATAAGTATTGATACCATGTATCTCAGAGTTCTAATCAATTTTGCAGTGGCTGTTCATTGCCTGCAAATGTTCCCTTTGATACTTGATGTATTTTTTGTTTCATTTGTTGTGATTGATAGAAATATCAAGAGCCTGTGTTATAGAGGTCTATTCAATTTAGCATTGTTTGTCTTACAGTTTCTGTTAAATTTTGAATTAGTCCTTGCCATAATAATAATTATTAAATAATTATGCCTGTGGTTAACTTTTTTGTTTTTTGAAGTTTAATTGGGAGTTTTACAACGAACGATGAGCCATACATTTTTATGTAATGTGAATTCACCTTCTAAAGTAAAAACCTAGGACTGACGTTTTTGGTTGTTGTTTGGTAATTATAAAATCATACCATTTTTTGTTGTGTCTAAAACCCAATTTTTCTCTTCCGTGTTGAATTAGCATACTATGAAAATCTGACAAAAACAAAACACAATTATTACATTCCAGGATGTCAGAGAAATGATATCGTAATGAGTTCATGATTATGAGGTCCTTATGAGTTCCCAAAAATGCAGTTATGATGAGCTCATAACTATGAGACCTGCATGATCTTGTTATATTATATATTAGCCACGTTGAAATCGTAGTATTGATGTCGTGCACAGCTCATAATTATGAGGTCTTTATAAGCTCATAAAAATGATGTCATGCTGAGCTCTGAATCATGATATCAGTATGATCTCAGTTTGATGAACTCATACATACCTCATGGCCTGACATCAAAATGAGCTCATAACCATGAGGTCAGCATGATGTCATGCCATGAGATCAGTATGACCTAAAAACATTGTTACAAATTTTGCTCTGTATGAGTTCATGATTTTGACCTCATTACGAGATCACGCATAAGGTCAGTGTGACATCACTGTGACGTCAGATTCTTGAATGGGTAACCAAAATGAAAAATTAATTTAAACACTAAATTTTAAAATAACTCTAATGTAAGCGTACTATATAACATTGAAAATGCTGATCGAATTTGATTGGTCATTATAATACGGGATGACCTTTGGACTGCCTTGATCACTGTGGAATATGGTGGCTATAGTGGCCTAAGGCATCTGTCTTGTAAGCAGAAGGCCCCTGTTTCAAATCCAGGTTGTATTTCGACTCTTTGCTGTCTTGCAAATTTGGTATCAAAATTTAATTAAATGTGGATTTGTATCACCAGTAATGATAATACTGATATTAAGATTATAATAATTAATAACCTGGTTCAATGTGCAAAATCATATTTTTGAGTGCTTGACCTCAGATAATCTGTGACATGTTGTAATACACCTAGCAGTCAATTTCGTCCAGTAGTTAACAAAAATGTCAGCTAATTCACAGTTATATACATTCATATTGCGCAAACTAAATTCTACCTTCTGCATATCTGCATTTATGACCTTTTGGTTACCCTTGACCCCCAAGATGACCTGAGGCAAAGAATATTTTATAAAATTAACACATTAACCTAGATCCTACATTACAATGATACAAACTCTATACAAAATTTATTCCAACCTAGTTCATGCAAAACCCTTAAAAATCAATCATAAATATAATTCTGAACTGATTTGCCTATCAATTAAAATTCCGTGTTTCTAACCGTTCATATTTTCTTTACTCATAATATCATTCATAATTTCGGTAAATAGCGATACCAATGCTTCAATAATACATCAGACAGAACGTTGTGGCATCAATTCGCAAGAAAGAGAAATTATACAGATGGCTTTTTAATTACTAATAGATTCAAAGTCACTTCAAACCAGGTTGATCACACCAAACCCCACAACAACATGTAATTAACAGAACGTGCAAACAGTCATTTTATACAGTAGTGCCTAAAGGCTTGTTTATAAAAGACTGCAGTTGTTTACGGAGTTACGCAGTTAATTTTCCAGCCTCTACGCCTAAACTTTTTCTCGCAAAAGTTATTTGGAAAATGTCGACGAGCTTAAAAGAAGATATTTACCAAAGCCTGACCTAAACACAATTCGTGTGAAATCTACCCACTTAACAATCGCCCTACAGCTTTCGCAGAAAGTGATTTTTCCAAGTCATTAAGCACGACCTACCCTGCGGTCGTTTGGCTTGTTTGTTGTCTTTCATAAACGTTTTTCACTGTTAAGACGATTGCTAGCAAATCGTAATTTTTTCAATTCTCGACAGTGCAGATAACTATGTGTTGAACATTAAAATGAAAAGCCAATTTGCTTGTATAAAAATGATTATCGCCTGCGGATTCATTCTTCTGATGTGTAAGTTATCAGTGCAGGTAGATGTCACAGAATTAATTAGAAGTGACCCAGAATTGTGCAAACAATTAGAAGTTCTTTTGGGAATCGACTGTAGTATTTTTAAAATAGAAATTGATCCAGCAGATGCAGGATGTTTATCTTCCCCCTGTTTGAATGGAGGAACGTGCATTAATCTGTCTACTGGGACGTACTCGTGTTCCTGTTCTGATGGATATACAGGTAATACGTGCGACAGGAAAGATGCCTGTGCACCAAATCCATGCAAAAACGGCGCAACATGTTCTCAGATTGGTGATACAGCAGCTTATACGTGTTCTTGTGTACCTGGATTTACTGGAACACTGTGTGCAATAAATGATGTATGTTCAAGTTCTCCTTGTCTCAATGGGGGTACGTGCAGAGAAACAGCACCTGGGCGGTACAGATGCTTGTGCTCAGGAGTCTATTCAGGTCGTCGATGTCAGGAAATTTCAGCATGTGCTTCGACCCCTTGTAAAAATGGAGGAGAATGTTTTTCTAGTGGGCGGTTTTTCACATGCAGTTGTGTAGGCGGTTACACAGGTAGTACATGTGAAATAAGTCCTGTTGATCCATGTGGTGGGAATCCATGTTTAAATGGAGGTACATGTCTTCCGTTAGGAAGAAGCTTCTTCTGTAATTGTCCATCTCCTTATTCAGGAATTAACTGTGAAATTAATGTTCTGCAAAACTTGTGCCAATTTACTCCATGTTTGAATGGTGGAACTTGCCGAGAAGCTCCTGGTTCAACTTTAGGTTTTGCTTGTGACTGCTCTTTAACATATTCTGGCGCTATCTGTCAAACCAGACAACAGAACCCTTGCCAGTCTGCACCGTGTCAGAATGGAGGATCCTGCAGAAATTCTGGATCAACTTTCACGTGTGAATGTCTGCCGAATTACATGGGGGATCTTTGTGAGGTGCAGCATCAACCGCCAGATTTTTGTGCTTCATCGCCTTGTCAAAATGGAGGTTCCTGTAGCAATTTCAGAAATGGCTTCACCTGTAAATGTCCCACTTCATACACTGGCAACCTTTGTGAAAATCGCAAGCAACCAGCAAACTTCTGTGCTACCTCTCCTTGCCGCAACGGTGGTTCGTGTCAAAATCTTAGGGATACTTTTAAATGCTCTTGTCCCGAGACACATACAGGAACACAATGCGAAACAAGGTTACATCGTGCAGATGTCTGTGATTCCTCACCATGCTTAAATGGTGGAATATGTAATTCCCAAGACAACCAGTTTTTATGTGAATGTATAGGTAAGTTTACTGGACCAACATGTGAAACAGAAATACAGCCTGCCGCAGGAGCTGTTTGTGCATCTAGCAACAATCCATGTCTGAATCAGGGCTCATGTCTGTCGCTTTCTGAGTCTAGGTATATCTGTCTTTGCAGACCTGGATTTACGGGAGAAAATTGTGAATCAGATTTTTGTTCTAATGAACCTTGTAGGAATGGAGGGATATGCAGAAACCTTGTTCGTGGTTATGAATGTCAGTGTACATTTTCCTTTACCGGTCGTAATTGTGAGAGCAGGATAAGTCCTTGTTCGAGTGCTCCATGCCAGAATGGAGGCTTATGTGAAGACTTTGACTCATCATACAAATGCTTGTGTCCACGAGGTTACACTGGAGGTAATTGTGAAAGCAAAGAGCTTAATCCTTGCATACCAAGTCCTTGCAAAAACAGTGGAATATGCCAGACTGTACAAGCAGGGAAATTTGATTGCTTTTGTGTGGGTTCTTTCAAAGGAGATACATGTGAAGATTCAGCAACAGCAAATGAAGCTGCTTGCGGAGAACCGCCACGCATAGCAAGGAAGGCCTCAAGTACTGCCATTGTTTTTGGTCTTGGTGTAAATTCCAACAGCTTACCAGATGGCTGGTATCCAGCTGGTACAAAAGCACAGTATAGCTGCGAATTTGGATACATAATCCAAGGAAGTTCTGAGGCCACTTGTGGTTCAGGTGGAAAGTGGAGCAATGAAAATCAAATCCCAGCTTGTGTTCCAGAATGTGGCATTCGAGATGCTTCAATTTTGAAAACAATTATTGGGGGCAATGAAACTGTTCCTTGTGCATGGCCATGGCAAGTAGCACTTTACAACAGAGGTGCATTTCGATGTGGTGGTTCCTTAATTTCAGAAAACTGGGTATTGACAGCAGCGCACTGTGTGATAATCCGTTCCACAGCTCGTATTCTACGAGCATCAGATCTTGAAGTTGGCATTGGAAAACACAAGAGTGCAAGAGGTGCACACGAAGCCAGTGCTCAATTTTTCAATGTTGAAAGAGTTGTTCCCTTTCATGCTTTTAACACACGATCATTATATAATGATTTAGCCTTAATAAAACTTAATGGCTTTGTAGAGATTGGAAAATGTGCAAGGCCAGTTTGCCTGCCTTCAGGCAGGAGTACACCTCCAAGCCCAGGTGAGCAGTTAACAGTCACGGGATGGGGTGTCACTGCCAATGGAAAACAACCACCTTCTCCAGAACTATTGGAAGCAAATTTACCAATAGTGGAACACTCAGAATGTCAGAGAGTATTTGAAGATTATGAAATTATGGACAATACACAAATATGCGCAGGGTTTTTTGACACACATGCTGACGCCTGTAAAGGGGATAGTGGCGGTCCACTCGTAAAGCTAGAACAAGGACAATACGTCCAATATGGGATTGTCAGTGGAGGTGGAGGTGGACAACGAGGATGTGCAAATGGACGTTACAGTTTCTATACTAGAGTTCAGGCATTTCTTAGTAATATTTTAAATACAGTTGTTTAAGTTATGCGTTTGTGCTCTTTCAGTCATAAATTAATAATAATTACATTGCATTGTTATTATAAAAATGTGATGATAGGGCTGCACAAAGGTCTTGCATAACCAAGCACAACAGTTTTTTATGGTTCAGAATGTTACAAAACCGAAAACATACACCGAGCGCAACATCAAGATTGTTACCGACAAAACCTTAAGACACAGATGATTCTAAAGGTATTAATAAGACCGAGTCTACCTCTTTAGGTTATTTAACTTTTGTATAGCTATCATTAAACTGTGACTACGACTATGACTTTTATATGAAGTGATATTAATGTTAAATTATCCCAAAGCTGTATCACGGTGATTAAATTAATTGCAACAAACTAAGTTAAGAATTTTCCAGTTAAGAATATTTTCATTATTGTCCTTCACAAAAATAGCAACTGAGCTTTGAACTGTCCTATAAAATTTTTAGATGTACAGGTATTCACTTTTTAAATGGTGAGCCAGTGAAGCATGTATTAGTAAAAAAAAACAATTAGTAAAATACTGATGTACAGTATTAAAATTTTGTCAGCCAGGGACATATTTAACTTTCTAAATTCATACCTAATTTACAATGTTACAAGTTGCCGTTCCAACACAAACAAATATAACTTCTAAACTGGGTGTTTTTTCTGTAAATTTAGTGGATATTTTTCCCTCATTCTTTCTCTAATTCCACTGAGATTACTTGATTGGATGATTTTAGCTAGGTACATGTAGTAAAAAGAATAAATGACAATGCTTGCCTAGTACTAAGTTAATTTGGTACAGCTTAAAAAAATATATATGCCCATAAAATCAGTTATGCACAGCTGTTTTGCATGACCTACAGACATTATTTTGCGGCTTATATAAAAGAAAAATTTCCATCCATTAGAATAGATTCAGCTCAAGCTGTAAGTGATATGTCAATATTGATTTATGCTTACTTCTACTACTGTTAGTAATAATGTACTGACATACTTTTTAATAAGTGTGTTGCTTAGATATATGTGTAAATGCTGACAGTACAACAATAACATGTATATAGTAAAGAAATAAATACAAAAAGTAAACAAATATTTATAGAAACGCTTATATCATTTTGACAGTATTATTTTTTGTACAAGATTATTTGGACAAGCGTTATTATGGACTCTTTAAATGAGATGCAATACTTGTACGATTCTCTGTGATTGAATTAATTCTTAAACGAATTACCAGTAAGATTATTAAAAATACTAGAACAAGCCAGCCCTCTCCTGCTTTATGCAGTACATTTTATAAAATGATACATGTACTTTAAGATCAAATAAGCTAGGTACTAATCCTGTTGGTGATTAGCCTAATGACCACACAACCTATTTAAACATCCATCTTAAATCTACAAGTCACTGGTCAGGCAAGCAATAATTTCGAGAAAATTTATTTTTGTGAAGTGTAATTACAAAATTTCTGTTTGTGCACAATAAGAGCACATGTACAAATACGAGCAAGAAATATACGCTGGTATTCTGGTATTTTTACTGCTGTACATGTGGCTAATTAGATTTCAAGACACCTTTTCTCTGTGAGTCACTATGGCTAAGATTCTGAAAAAGAAAAAGAAGGCAGTTCTGAATGTTTTCAATTTACATGTTCATGCAGTTGCTAATAAGTCAACAACAATATTAACCTGCAAGTCTGTAAAGACCATCGAGTAAAATATGAAGAGAAAAAACTAAAATTGGTTGGAACATCATAGGGACACTATCTGTTTATGATATCATTTCAAAATTGATATAGAACAATAACTTAAAATCATTATATGTAAGTATTTCTGTAATTAGCAGCTTACCCAAAATCGGATATAAAAAAGAAACTTCTTATCTTACTGTAATTTTATTCTTTTGCATTGTTTGTAAAATGCACAAAATATGTTATACGGTCCTGATGCTAAAATGTCTTTTTAAATGGAAAAACAAAAAAATCAGAGTAAAATGCAATCTGCAACATTACTGTTATCAACAGCTGCCTGGCCGGTGTGGCAAGCCAAAAGCTTTGCTGTTCAGTAAACATTTTAATTTCAGGCTTAAAAACTTATAGAATAATGAACATAGCAATTATAGTATGCTAATTATATTTTGACCTACATGTCAACAGTCTTTTGCGATGAATATGAATAATGCTTTCAGCCTTAATCATTACTAATGACTTCAGCATATTTGTTACATAAAAACTAAAATGGTGCTAACTTCTTCAACTTATTTACTGCCACGTGAGGGCTTGCATAAACATAATGACAGTACAGTGAAATACAAATTGTCAAGCAATGCACAGAACGACAAAATACCTGTTATGAGGTAACAAAGCACAGAGTTTTGAGATGTCATCAAACGAACCAGAGTACAATGCCGTAGCTCTGCTGACTTGAAGCACCTGTCCAAAACGATCTAATGATGCTTCAATGTCGTACAGCTTAGGAGATGCCACACACCTTTCCAGTTTCAACAGTATGTTTGTAAAACAGTCAAAATTTATTGTATTCTTCATTCCTATTTCTTGTCCGAAGAGCAAGCAGTTCAGAATTCCTAAATGCAGCTTTGAAAATACTGACTGTCTTTTTAAACACTTTTCATCTGAATCACAGTCTGCATGCTGATAAATGCTTGGTGCCATCACACACCAGTTAATCAAACCCGGAAGTGGCGAAGGTTGCTTAGAACCTGAAATAGTCGACATCAGAGCCAGCTTCGGCTTTGCGTAGACCCAATTTGTAATCATCTCAACTATTTGATCTGGAGGTAGGCTAGATGGTTGTTCTACTAAAAAGAAAACATCATTTTACAGTCGCACTAACTATAGTACAGCTGAAAATAAAAGAAGTTGAAAATAAAGAAATAAATAAAAAAGCACAAAGATAAATCTACATAGTATTTATAAAAAATGTTCAACAGCTTGTTGTTTGATACATTTTGCCCACGGGGTAAACTGTCTCTCATAATTCACCTAACAGATAATTTGTGATATCTGCACAAAAGTGTTGCATTTATATAAATAAAAAATAGTGAAAGATATACTTTCTTAAATTAATTAGAGGTGATGTTGTAAGACCTGAAAGTCCAAATGCAGGTATGATTAGAATAGATGTAACTCTTATATTCTGACTGACAACTACCGTATTTTCCCATGTATAAGAGACCCTTGTGTATAAGAGACCCCTTCAATTTTTAGGCAAAAATTCTGGAAAAAAGTTTTTTGGTAATGAATAACTTTATTCATCATAGAAATCATTAAATTCCTCATCACTCTCATCAAAAATATCAACTGGAGTCACACCTTCAGCAATTCCAGCCAGTTCATCATCAGAGGAGTCACTCTGCTCAAAAATGGCATTGTCCTCTGTGCCGTCCATGCCATTGGAGATGCCACACTTCTTGAAAGATTTAATAATGACCTCTGGCTTTACACCATTCCATTCTGG
Organism: Tubiluchus corallicola; assembly: GCA_030141605.1. Classification (NCBI taxonomy): domain Eukaryota; kingdom Metazoa; phylum Priapulida; class Priapulimorpha; order Priapulimorphida; family Tubiluchidae; genus Tubiluchus; species Tubiluchus corallicola. The sequence continues at coordinate 1,999,519 of JAQGDQ010000005.1, forward strand.
ACTTACTCCCATGTATAAGAGACCCCCTATTTTTAAAGTGAAAATTCTGGGCAAAAAAGGGTCTCTTATACACGGGAAAATACGGTAATTGAAGGACAGACAATAATTGATACTACATATCTTTTTCAAATTTAGTCTGGAAACAACATATGTGCAGGGTGGCGTGTAATGACATGGAAACCAAAATAATGAGTAACAGTGCGGAGCAATTTATTACATCAAAGTATTGCTGAAACAATAGCGAATCCATCGTGCTCTTAAAATTTTGTGTTGTGATATTCCCAGGTGTCTCACCCAGCCTGCAATCTTGAGGAATATTTCACGTCTCACGCGCTTGTCTGTTGACTAATAGTCAATGGCCTTTTCGTACATCATCTATGCATCCATTTTGTCTTTTAGGATAGTTCTAATGTGTTCGATGAGGTTGAAGTCCAGTGAATTTATTTTCATACCATTCAGCCTGATCAAAAAAATTAATCCCAGAGTTTTCAGCTCGCTGCCCTAGAAACACCCCTCAAGACGTTGTAGGAGTCACTCAAGGCTTCCAAGCTACATATTTGAAGGCGTGATGAATTCGCTATTGTTTCAGCAGTACTTTCTTGCAATAAATTATCTTACACTATCAATTATTGTTTTTATACCCCCAGCAAAATGTTATATACCACCCTCTTGAACTTGCTGACCACAGACTTGGCTCTAGTTTAAATTAAAGTACTTCAAGTCTGTGCTACAGCATGTAAAAAGTGTAGTAGGTTTTGTCACTGTTGCAATTACATTACAATGCATTACAATGAAAGCACAGAGTGAACAGGTTTTGACAATGACTTAATTTTTTTAAATCCAATTACAATAAGCCTTTTCACAGTTTTATTGTGCGCATGCATAGTTGCTGTAGGTCAAAAGTTAAGTGTACCACAGCAACGCATCTTAACTATAACCATTACATGACATGTGGCTAAAGCTTCTGTCTGCCTGTCTGTAATAGTTTAGTAACATCAGTTGTTTTGCATGGACTTCGCTTAATTATACATTAGCCTGTGCATAGAGTGATTTACTAGCAGAATCTTGCCTGGAAACAAGAAAAAACAGTTGTTAAAACTGTTACTATTACAATAGCATGGACTGCGAGGCGTTGTCAAGGGTACACAACTGCATTGTCTGGAATACTTAACCTCTGACCTTTACACGATCATCAGCACTCGCAGAAACTGTAAAAAGGCTTATTAATGGATCACTCCTTACCAACATACTTACCTGTCATTTGGTACATATTTGTAACTGCAGTAATAAAAATGCAAGCAAACAGTGGACACAGGTCTGCGACGCTTTCCAAACTAGCCATCGTGCTTGGTACCATTGTGCAATAATCTTCAATAAGTGTGGATACGACTTGTACAAAATGAGGTGACACAGTTCCAACAGACTAGAAAGTACAAAGAACAGCATGCAAAAGCTTTTGGTCAAGCCAGCATTTTGCTCTGACCACCATTTGCTCCAAACAAGCTGTATAGCACTAAACATGAAGAATTTTAATGATGTTACTAGAGAACAGAAATTATTCCTGCATCACACATACGTTCTAAAAGACGTAAATGTTAGGACAACGGTTATTGCTAGGAAATTTAAAAATGGTAATAAAGCAAGGGACATTATTAATATTCCAAGTAACAAACATTCTTTAAAAATTTGCAACACTATTAACATTTATTTGTCACATATTATACCAGTTTTCAATACAAATTTAATTCCCAAAATAATTTACAATTAGTATTAAGTTTATAAGATTACAGGTTAAACTACAAAATTAATATAATCTTAGGGCAAGGAGAATAGCTGAATCACCACAGTGCATGCCCAGTAACTGAAAGAAGCAACACTGAACCTGGTCTAAAAATGGATGACAAACTGCCAAGAAATCTGATTTTAGTTTCTGGATAAACTTTCCAGTTCATGTACTGCCACTAATAGCAAGTCATAGCAGTACTGATTATTTGTTTTTGCTTGATTTATACTATTGAAAATGATATAATGCTATGGAAATGATCATCTGCTCTAATAAAGAACATGTTAAAGTCATATAAATTACTTGAATTGTTTTTTCACTTCAAAAACATCTAAATTTAGCTTGAAATTCTTTTGAACCTTATTTGTAAACAAAAGTTGATTAAATCACTTATATAGCGATTCGAGGTCTATTAAAGGAATGTTTGTTTTAAAATAAGTTTTAGAACACAAAAACTGAAATAAAGCACTCTCAGATGCCTCCAATATGTCCTCAAATTTAGTAAAATGTGTGGGCAGTCAAAGCTGAAAGCAACCATAATTCAACAAACGAGAAAATAATTACCTCTGCCCATTGAGCAACACAGTTAAGAACACTGACGCAGTTTACACCAAGAGCCATTGAAACAAGTTTTGTTAAAACTCTAACTTTGTATGTCTGTTCACCTAAAAACAAATGAATTTATTGAAATTTAAATTGTGACAAGCCAAGCTTTTTAGTTTCACTCTGCCTTTATTTATTGAGAGCTTCCCGGTGACATTAGAACAGTGGTAGCCTCCCACTATCTCTCTCTCTCTATTTCTCTCCACCTATTGTGCAAAATATCCGAGTAAAGTGCGAAAATGTTACAGTAGATATTATATTTCATACTTTTCTATGAATTATATGATGATACACCTAAGGACTTTACTAAACATGATATATATAAGCAAGCAAGCAAGAAAGAATATTTAAATAGTTCAAACATCATTTTTAAAACAAAAAGTAAATAAAAAGAAATTCCCTGCTTTTTATTTTTATTTTTACAGAGATGCTGGGGCAGCTCTACAGTAAGCTTCAACAGTATTGCATCTTTTGTTATGGTAAGATACTGTCCTGTTTATATGGATGAATTTTCAATATTACATGTGATATCTCAAGTCAGAATTATTCTAAAATTGTCAGAACTTAAAAAACAAAGGCAATCACACTTCTACAAGTAATCAATCACATATTATTTATTCTAGCTACCTGAAAATATCATGTTAAAAATATCTTGATGCAATGGATTTTTGGAGCTCTGGTCAAAATAAGTACAAAGAATCTCCAACAGCTGCAGTTCTTGTATTGCTGTCAACTTCTGCAAAATTACAAAAGCAAGTAATTTATCACAATGCACAAAACAATATGCTTTTTTATGCACTATGTTTTCTTTTTTTAATATACTTGCAAACTTTTCTAGTGTTCTTCAAACATCAATGAAAAATACAAATGATGTGTGTGTATGCCATATCTAAACAAATATGTAATATCATTATCGTAAGCACTCAAAATACGGCACTGCATCTGTTTTTACTTGTGAAACCAGTTTACCTGTAGTTGGGCAGAGTCCAGTCACAGTCAGACTGGCCTTGAAACACAGGCTTTTTGTTTCAAAAGACAAGGATTATTTTTTATGACATAATTTTGTTGTAGAAAATTTGTGATGACGAAGAAAGGCAATTTTTAAAGTTTATCTTCAGAATTCTGATTGTTCTGTTTAAAGTCTAACAGTGGACAAATTTTGTCCATGTATCATTTTCATTTTTTTATAGTTTGCAAAATTTTGTTCATGATTTAATTTCATGCATGAGTCAAATATTTAAGTCAAATGTGAAGTCAATATTGGACGTTGAATTTTCATTTTGTATTCACTATGCACAGTTTAACATGTGAGACCCATGCCGGACATTTATTGAGTTTCTGTGCTGCTAGCAGATAGGTTCAGCTATTCAAAGTAAACACACCAACATTACTAATGGTAACTAGAAATGTCAGCAAAATTTTTTATGTATCTTTAAGAAAATTTAGTGAGCCCAGAGCCTTACCCATTTTTCCATTCCTTCATAGAATACAAATTCCATAACAAGTTCTTGAATAATTTTTTCTGTGTCATCACTTGGATTATCATTTTTGCAGTTAAAATACTGTGTGATATGGTAAAGTGCTTGATTAGTTGCATGTGGAAACTGTAAACGAAGTAACCTTTGCCGAAGATCACCCATCAGCCGATGTTTATAGCTAAAAATAAATTAAATCAATGAAAAACCTGAAGTCAGTTTGGCAGGTTAAGCTATTTAATGCCAAAATGAATTACATTAAAATAGATTAGAAAACTGTCTCATATAAGTTATACTAGCCAAATTACAATTTTAGCAATTTTGTACAAGAAATGGAGGACAGGCAGCTAAAAAATCTGCCTGAACCCACAAAAATTTGCCTCAAGAATGAGTCAAATGTGGGTTTAGTTTGTTTATATTACAAGTTATAGCTTTGCCCCAATATTTTGAAGGTAATCAAAGGTATGATGCAAGGTGTACCTCGCTAGAAATCAACAAAAATAATTAAAAGACAAAATGTATAGTAGACATCATCCAAAGTATTGTGCGTAACAGCAAGAAAGCAATTTTTTGATAACTGCGAATTGATGCTGCAAATCTCAGCACTGAAAGAGTTATACAAAAATTCTGGAGAAAATGAGTAATAATCTTAATTGGTAATGAATAATTTGAATTTTGTACGATAAATTTCGGCAATTAAAATGATTTACTTTAGCATAAAACACCACGTAATTTCTGACACCCCCGTGTACTGCCAAGCCAGATACTACTCCGTCTTGTACTGCCTCATGTACCTCGGTGTCGTGTACCCAACTCTGTGTATCAGAGGGGGTAGTACAGTGCATATGGTACACAGCAATCAGTACATGGCAAGGTGGTATACAGCGAGCAAGTAGTGTTTGTATACAAAGATGCTAAAAGTTGGGCCTTTTTATTATAGAAAACTAACCTGCTTTCACTTAGCCGGAAACTGCTACTGCCCACGATTTATCGTCCCTCAAATCTGGGGTTGTATTTGCTAAAATCTTTCCTGTATATCTAGACTATATATGTCAGTAGCTGACCCTCTCGGCTTTTTTGTCGTTTCAAGAGTTCTACGTAATGCTATAGAAAGAAGAGACTCTTGAAGTAATCTTAGTGCATGCCCAATTCAATATAACCTCTTTAGTTGTATGAAATGGTCATCATATGCCAGTTACGCCTATTGGGCAGGCAAACTCTAAAATAAAAGAAATCTACTGTCAATACAGGTAAACACAGCAGTAATCCAACTAGACAATGTTATGCCACTGGACTGTTAGCACTACTTCCGAACAAAACTGGTCGTTGTAAAAAAAACTTCACTTTTACAGTTTCACTTTTTTATCTTGCAAAATGTTTCTATGCGACGCCAGCAGCGACGGTAGCAGCAGCATCAATACGGCCAACCTTAACTACCGCCATGGAGGCGTTGTAGATTCAATAGTTCCCGCTGACTGCTACGACCCGAACGCCTCCACAATGGAACGCTTTTGCTCAATTGCGCAATTAAAAAAATCTGGGCGAGACGGCTTTGATAGACTGATAGTACGTTTGATGAGTTAACTAATAGTATGTACTTCTATTTGCAACATAGTACATGCAACTGCCAAAGACGATACAGCTATTACAAAATATGTATTTATTTCACACAACTGAATCACAAGCAGACAACATTACAAACAAAACTTATATTTAAAACGGAAATAAGCGGGGAGTTTTTAACTTGCCTTTAGTTCCTCGGGTATAACTGACTGACTGCAGGCATTTTAGAGTTAGATCATTCAATATCAGATTTTTTTAATAACTCAGGTCTGTGAGACCGAGTCAGTTACTCTTCATTACCAAATATGTGTTGCAATGTCTGCCAGCTTATTTTCAGATGAATGTATCAAAACGTGTGGTTGAATGACTATTTCAGATATCCTATTCTTCACAAAGGAGGATAGCGTTTTGCAGCCTGCAAGCAAACAGCAAAGTAAATACAAGGAATCGAAAAATACATAGCAAGAAGAAATATTTATCTTCAGTTGCATAGCTGAGAAGCTTGTGACACAAACACCAACCAACACCCTCATTTATCTCGGCAAGGTTTTGTCATATTGTGTGGAGCTAGCTGGTCTTCATAAAGAGAAAATCCACATGGATATATACACAACTGTACATGCAATGGGTTCTGACAACAGTAACAGCTTTGCTGTTAGGCCATTTTTATGATCAAAAATTATCTTACAAACAGGACATTCGCCACTGAAGTGACAGCCTCTATTTTACAAAACACTTCACGTTTACGGACTGCAAAGTTAGACCTCGTGTCTTCTATCTATTCAGGTTTTGTTCCAGCTACGCATTGATCTTGCCCACAAGAAAGGTGGCATACTTATTTGCTGGTGGACGTGATATACTGCATGCGTCCGGTTTTGACTTTGCTGTTGCTGTAATAGGCTGAGCTGTTCTCTAGTTTCTAAGGCTGCCATATAGTTTGACAACTGTGTCCACAGTTCCTTACGAGTACATTTCCAGGAAAAATTGGATTCTAGTCACAGCTGAGTAACAACATTTTCAGGAAGTTTTAAAGTAATTATTAGCTGTACAAAAACCCATGAATCAAATTTTGCTCCCCCACTTTCTACATCTTAAGCACATGTGAAGCAGTTTAGGGAGCCATAGATAAACTGGTGAGCTGTTTATAATGAAGGTCAATTATCTTCTATTTATTACCAAAACAATCTTTTAACAAGTCGAAACAATAGGATACTTAGGGCTCTCACCATGTGGCCGTTTTTCACTAAGGCTGCTTCTCCAGACAGTTTAGTTCTTAAGAACTACTGTGCATCATCCAGCTCCGGATTTTCGTGGCATGCTGCTGAAAATAAGCTCCCCACAACTGTCCTGAAATTAACATTATCAGACAAACAAGTTCAGGCAGTTTAGTAGCTCTAAATTTACGACATGAACAGCTGTGACCTCTATTACTGCATCAAAAATTACAATGGGAGCATTATAACTCCGATGTGCCGGAGTAGAAGCAACCTATTCAATGGTAGGGTGCAGTGAGTGGACCTCCAGCATAATATCCACTCCGATGGTACACTTGTTATCCAGTGCCAGATGTTCCGATAATAGAGTTCGCCAAAGCAAAAGTTGAAGATAAATCATATCATTGACGACAGGCAACAACAAATTCAACTTAGTCTTTGTGTTTTGCTTTTACAGTATGAGAAAAGTTAAGCAGTCTTAAAGTTGTTTAAATAGCTCATCGTCTTGGACATCCCAAAGAATCTCCCCGTAGTGCTCAGAAAAGGTCATGCAAAACATTATAATTTCAGTTTCTATCAAGTTGTAGTAGGACGTACCAATACTTTTGTCCTTCTGATCTTGACCACCAGTAGTGCCACCACCATCATTTTCCTGTTGATTCCCCTCACCAGACAGATTCACATCATCAAATGAGGCCTCAGTACTTGGAATCTGTACTCTGAAGCGAGGTTCATAAGAATCTGACATCCTGCTTGCCCAGAAAAAGCAAAAGCAAAAGGCACACAACCACTGTGGCATACGTTCAAGTATCAAACGAAATTTGTCCAAGTCAAAAAGCTGAAGAAAAAGAAATTTAAATTCCACTTACTATAACTGGGCTTTGCGCATCATGTCAAAAACTCTCTTTCTTTTTGCTTGTACTTTACTTTTCAATAAATTAGACTTAAGGTTATTGTATTATTTTACTATTTTATTTAAAGGTGGTGTCTTGAAGTTCGGTTAGTGTTACTTTGGCAGTTCAGTCAGTAATAACTTGTCAGCAGTTTCACAAGTTTTTCATTTTGAACAGAGTACTCTCCTGCTGACAAAAGCTTAATATAACTGCATCACTGTGATGCGTAATGGAGGAACTCGACTATTGGCTTTAAATTTTACATTTTTTGCTAACATCTTTCTGCCATACCTCTCCTATTCCGTACAGACAACTTGAAGAGAAGTCTCCCTCATTTACTGAATATCAAGGATTGGAACCTTCACCGTGTGTGTAAGAGTTTCAATCCGACATAATACAGTATGCTCTTATGTAATCGTTCATTTGTTCTCTTCTGGAATTTCTTTGTTTTATTAAGCAGTATGGTGGTGGTGATTCATAGAGCAGTATAATGTAACCAGTCAGGTATAATAATAACATAAACGCAAAAAAGCTTTACGAAAAATTTGTATTCTGACCAATGACAGATCATTCCTCAAAATATTTTGCATAATGTAATTCATGAAAATATGACTAGTTCATTTAAGTTTCAGTAGAATTGACCAAGTCAATTTATACAGTCAATGTTCCCTCTTGTTTACAATGTTTCGACAAAATGTAGATCCTACATTCATAATAATAAAGCCAGAGCAAGTGTAAATTTCTCAGCTTTACCTTCAACATGATTCAGAGCTGCTGCTTGGATAATTATCATGTTATCTCTAAATCCTCTGGTTTTTCTTCTATAGTTTGTAAGTCAGCAGGTAAAGTTCTTATTCTAAACACAACTGGTATATTTGCTAACTTAGGATTAGTTCCTTGTAAGATTTTAATCCACGACATTAAAGAATCTCTACTACAAGTTCCAGTAACGCACATTGCAAGCACAATTCCATCTTCCTGTTCATGGACTGTAGGTGCAACAACCACTTCTTTCGGTTTTTCGTCTTCGAAAAACATATGAAAATCAAACATATCTACAATAAAAAGAGCACAGTTACTACTCTATGTACCACTGTAATAGTAAATATAGTGCAACCAATACTAAAAAACATTCACTTATTTGATACAGTTCATCACACTGCAAACTGGCATCCAGCACTTGATAACAAAGTTTAGTTATTGTGCTGATAGACAAGACATTATCTCATTATTAAGAATCATTTCCTGAGATAAGATAATAGGCCCTCAGAAATGTCACAGTCTCTCCGATGTAAATACACGCTCCCTAGATGAAAAAAAAGCAGTGTTCCTGGTAGCTATCCAAATAATATGCTAACCTAGCATTGCTTAACTTTGACCATTAAGAACGCATTGCAACCACACTTGTGATGCAGTTATTTTGTACAATTTTTTCGGTAACATCGTAAGAATCTAGTATCATTAGTCTACAGCAAAAAGTTGTTCAGTTATATGATTTATGAAGATGATGAAGGAAATCCTCTATTATTAAAAATATTTCTAGGATGAGTTTGCAAATCGAAAAAAGACGAGAAATTTCTCGCCTTATAAAAATTATATTGATTTCACAGAAGTTGGTAGAAAATTATGTGATATATCACTGACGTTACCTTTAACAAATATACCATTTAATGGGATGGCTAAGACAAAACAGTCACAATTCAGAATGGAATATTTTGGCCTCATTTTGCGGTTATATATTAAAAAGTGCTATAATGCCTTACCATCTCCCTCTGTTTCTTCACTTTCCTGAGAATTACTTGGCACATTGGCGTCTGCATTAAGAACACAATAATGCACACATTTCTTGCGCAACCACACAGAAAATACACCATCTACAAACACTGGTTTCTCCTCCGAGTGTTCTGAGAGTAGCCTCTTTTGTTCCGGTGATTGTGCAGATACCACGTAAGTGTGGTCCATAGCTGTTTCAATATCATCTGTCTGCAAATTCAGTGAAAAGAAAAAAAACAACTTAATTTCAATCAAAAAGTTAAAAAAATGATTCAAAACCAACTTGGCTATATCATACACATCAATGGTGTTACACTGATTAAGCAGCACTACTGTGCGTCTAAAAGTAAAAACAACCTCAAGTGAACTGTAAAATGCCAGAATGCAAGAACCTAATAAACAATACACAGGCCATCAATGTTAAGCCCATTTCAGGCAAGCCATCACACTTGAATCAATAATATCTACAAGAATAAGAATAAACAAATCAAGCACAAGCCATTCTCTGATGTAAAAAACTTGCCATAATCTCTGTTATATTGAACTAGGATAAAAGAGAACAGAAATCTACTGTATGCTTAGCAGAACAATAAAATAAAAATTGAATACATATTAGAAGACCGGCTGACATTGGAAAAAAGCAGTAACTACCAATAAACGATACTGAATTTTTAAGATTAAAAAGAGTGAAAAAGTAGCAATTGAAAGCTTCAGTATTTTTAACGAAATTCACAGATAACTAATGACTAATGTGAAATTCATACAGGTAGCTTGCAAATCGAATGTGCGTTATGTACATTGTAGTTGAGAAGTTGGTCAGTTCTAGATGTGTAATTTAAATGAAAAATACCTTATGTACTTCAATTTTATTGCCCATGTCAACTGCCATTCTTTTAAGAGCTAATTTTGCCAGTTCAATGTCGTCAGCTGGCAGTGGTTTAGGAAGAGGAAATGGAGTAATGTTTTTAAACTTTGGCATCCAGTAAAACATACGCTGGAATTTCCGCACAGGGTGTCCCGTTGAACCGAAGCGAGCAACCAACATTATACCCAAATCGTCATCGGGACAAACACCTGAAAGCAATGAACCGTGTAGGCAAGTGATATAAAGGAAACTGAATACAGAACTTGGTACTTTTGTCATCCAAAAGGGATTATCGGCAGTTAGAGTGCTATATAAATAGTGAAGTTATGTCAGATTGATGATAACTCTTAATCACAAATGGTCTTTACGAGATGATTTCAAAAACTTAAATTAAATGAATAGGAAATATGACATGTTCCTTGTAAAATCATCATTATCTTCATTTTGCAGGAACATTTTTTTACATTAAAAATAGACACCAAATATGATACAATTATATTGCTTTTTCACTTTCTTAAAAATTATGCATTCCTTGCTCATTATAAGACTCTCCGCTATAATTCTAAAAAAGAAGTACGTATAATTCTTGCAAAAGCCTAAATTTTGGGACAGATTTTCAAAAAATAGATAATCTTTCAAAAAGAAGAACAAAATGAATTCATTGGCCATGAAATTCACTTGAAAAGTGGCCACAGTGACCACTAAAATGCTTATTACTCACAATCACTAAATATTAATGTTACCAAAATGTTTACGAACCATTGTCTTCCATTTTTTCTAATATAGTAATTGCACATTCTTGATGTTTTGGATAATGCATGAATTCCGCCTGTAGAAAAATAAAATTAGACCTAACTTTAATTTTTAATATAAAGCAAAGTAGCATGCAGCACAAGGACAGTGAAAGTAGAATGTAGTTTATTTTTACATGCAACTGGCCTAACTATCACATACTAATTAAGTATATACTTGTTGCAGGTAAAATATAAAAAAGAATTTATTTTAAACTCCACAAATGCATTTTGTGCACAGTCAGTAATGCACAAACATTCTACATACTATTGCTTAATGCTTAGCGATGAATAGATTAACAGATTTTTAACAACTATAACAGAATTATCTACAGCAGAATGGCGGGTGATACAATACCCGTAACAGTCGCACACTCATGAAAGACAAAGACAGTGACTGTTCTAATAGCATGTAGTTATAGGGACATAAAAACAGAACTCTGTCACAAACAATATCCCATTTCATTAAGTTGGTCTGTGTTTAAACAAAACATTCACACCTTATAGACCATTTCATCTTCTTCCAGGAATGTGCTTATTTTTTTTCAAGTCATACAAATGGTTTCAAAATTCAAGTTTTTCTAGAGCTTGTTTGTATATTTTTTCAGGAAAAATCTGGGTCGATGCCTATGTGGGTCCAGAAAATAAACACTTATTGCGGGGCCCATAAACTTCAGGAAAACCAAACTAGGTTTATTACAACTTTTATTGAAAAGCTCTTTCCAAAGACGTATAGCACATCATCTACCACGATCTTGTTTTTCAAATCTCAGTTTTACAAGTTTGCAAAAAGACAAAAAATACTAATTGAAAATAAACCCCCTATGGGACTAAAAACGACTAAAACAGTTTTTTATTTGATACACAATTTGTCACAAAACGTTTAGTAATTGTAGAGAATCATGTATTATATAAATAAATAACTAAAAATAGTAGTAGATTATTGTAGAATTGCTTTTCTTAATCAATGTACTGAAAATTTCACTTTAAAATGCTCTTGATTTTATGTATTAACCTGAAACAAGTTTTTTGGAACCATTTTTCCTTCTGGAAATAGACTAATTAGCTTTTTGTATGTTTCCAAGTCATCATCTACTCCAAACTCTTCCATTCTTTTCATTGCGGCATAAATGAATTCCACATGACCACGATGATACTTATCTCGCTGTTTGAAAGTTTCAATTGCTCCTATAGCAAAAATTAATATTTGTGCCAACAGATAGTACCACATAAAGTAGCTCATCTAAAGACATATCCATTGCCAAATCTTATCAAATTTTTCAAAAAAAATCTAAAATCTAAGATTTTTTTCTCTTAGGAAACTTTTAAACACTGCAGATCATGGTTATAAAAAATATACACTCAGATCCCATGATTTCTTCTTTGCGTGAAATACAATTGCAGTGGCAATAACTACATGCCAACCTTGTGGTAAAGAAACAAAGAGAAGATGCAAAGAATTGATAAAAAACAAATAATATTAATCTATAATTTTGTCAGCATATTTAGGAAATCAACAAATGAAGTCTATGCTATAATAATAATTAAAGATAAAGTAATGTCACGAGATAATTATTGTTAAACACCAAGTCTACTAGTTATTTTAGGCTGCACTGTAAAAAGCTACCTTGAAAAGTTGCTTTCTTTCGCTGTTTCTTTTCAATGTCGTCAAATAATCTTTGTCGCAGCATAATGCTTTTTTCTTGCAATTCTGTTTCATATTTTCGATCTTTAAACTGATGAGCAGAAACGTGCACCCAAGCAGCTATAAAAGGCTCAATCTAAAATATAAGAATTGGTAAACTTTCTACTGATGTTGTTTCCAGGAACATGTAATTCGCTAATAAGCGTGCCTGAAGAATATTAGCACTAACCACGTTTAGATGACACTTAAAATTACTTCAGTTCTAGCGGAACTCCCTAAAAATGTGATCAAAATTTGGGCATTCGGGTTTATCTGAAATGGAATTCGCCGGTAAAAGATAAACAGTAACTACATAACACAGGCCTTTGTTGCCTTTTATTTCTTAGAAACATAATATTCTTGCAGGTGAAATTCGACAACAATTCAGCGGGGTCAGACATATACTTTAGAATAAAACTGCACTCCAGGTAAATTTCAGACAAAAACAACAGTTTAAGCAATCTATGGAATTACCAAATTGTTCACAGCGAGACTTTGATAACCCATCTTCCAAAGTGTTCCACTGAGGCGAATCATTGCTTTATGATACCACAATTATACCTGGAAAGAAAGTTAACATTTTAGCTTACAATGCTTTTTGCTTGGTTTTTAAATTAACTGCAGAAGTCAGTGGCGGATAATCTATTAGGCACACTAGGCACCCTTAGCCTTGGGGGCTCCTATTATATGGACTATGGGAAGTCAGTAGGCCATACTAGGCCTTAATAATTGCACCATAACAGAAGTAACTTAAAATCCAAGCTTTTAATTGTCAATTAATTACAACAATGCACGGAAGCCTGACTAGTTCTGCCTTGATTAAACCTTTGTAAGCATTCAAATACCGATTTTTAACCGCCCAACTGCAGAAATAATTATTTAGCAAATGCTTCAGTATACTCTGTTAAAGAGTCTGTGTCACGTCTAGAGTGCGTATAGAAAACTTCGTGTTGTGCAACAACAACGTGAAAAGACGCGCATTAATTTTTGTCTGTTGATAGAAACAAGCATAAGGGTAACTGAGAACGAAAAATTTATAGTTATAATCAAAGGTTTAAGGAAAATAATTGCAACAAGTTTATTCAAGAGGGACTAAAAAGAGAAAGATGCAGTCTATTCAGCTAGTTGAATACACGAGGGTATGAAGGCACTTTCAAACACGTGCTTTGAGCCTATTCAAATTGAAACACACTGGCCTCAGGCCAGTCTAGAAAATGTTTTATTTGACGTATTACATTATATATTATATATATATATATATATATATATATATATATATATATATATATATATAGCTAGATTAGGTTCCAGGTTTTGTGATAAACTTTTGTACAAAATGTATCCAATAACTGTAGTATTATCATCTGGCATGTGATCGTAAAAGCAAACTCTCGGTTAATTTTGATGCTGTATATTGAAATAGTCAATCTGTATCCCGTTAACAATAATCGAAATTATAGTAATTAATATAAAGCTTTGCAATCTATAGTCATTAATTATAGTATCTACTACTACTGGCAAGTATCACTGAGTAGCCAAAATCTCAATCAGTTTGATTAAAAATATAATTGTACTGGTCAATCACAATTGTACTAGTCTGTATCTCATAATAGCTAGTATGACTAAGTAGCAGTACGTCAGTTTTTTATATGTATATTAGTAATCTGTAGTGCTCCTGTATATAATTTTCTTTTTGTACTTGCCTATGTATGTAATGTTAATTGCATATTTGTGCAATAAATTGAATTGGTGTACATTTTGCTCTAATTCTTAATAATATTATCCTGTTTTAAAATGCTTGTAATGGTTATTCACGTCACATATTACAACCTTGGTTTTTCTGTATTATGCATGCAAGTCATTGATACATGGCAATTACTTGCCAATCAGAGATCACCGTCTGGTACTAATGTATAAGATTATTCAGGGTTTAGTGGCAGTGAGGGACACCATCTGATATTGTGTATGAGATTGTACAGGGTTTAACGGCAGTGCCAGCCTCACATGTAATTTTTGCTGGTCCATCAAGCGGGAACATCCCATGATCGGGATGTTTACACATAGTACAGTAGAGTGCGACTTAATAGTAAATAATCCCATTTCATAAACTCATCACCTAGCTTATATAAACTAATTAAGCCTATCCCTTACTAGTCTAATATCAACTATAAATTTGCCCATTCCTCCCTGACCACTGACCACCGAACCCACACTGCCTCAGCTACAATCACAAATCTGCGTTTTGCTGTAGTATTGAGCAGTCGGGCATTTCTTTGAACTTTTTCTTCATGTCCGAACACTTTATAACAGGTAGTGAAGATTTCGCCTATTACTTTGTACGCACATTGCTCGTTGGTGTTTTATTTTCAGAAATTACACATTTTTTCGGCGAATTTTTGCACAATAGCAGTTGAAGACTTCTTCCCCAACTTATCATTTCAACGGTACGGTTAACTGCCAGAAGGAGTAATTATTATGGTTTTGTACTTTCTGCAATATAAGTACACTTGTTTTGTAGCGGCTTAACCAGAATTCCATATTACTATATTAGCGTGTCCAAAAGCAAACAACAAGGGTTCTGGGGAACCGAAGCATTTCCAACATTTAAGAAATTTTGGGGCAAATTTTAGTAACAAAAATGATGAATTCTGTACGCTGAAATTGCCTAAAATTTTCAATCACTTTTTATCTCTATAGCCAGAATGGGTGGTGGTATGTCATAATGTTCATTGCTCGTTACAGTGCTGCATCCTTCACTTGTAGACTTTTAGACTTAGATTTATAAACTGTTATTTTTATTTTTTGCGCAATATAATATTACTTTAGCAGTTAATAAAGTTTGATTTATTTTGATTTATTTGAATAACATTTATAATACAAATAAAAGTTATCCTATTGGATTGTTATGTTATGGGATTGCACAACAAAGGAAAAACTTTTGTGGTTCTCGTTACAGATACATAGTAGACAATTTATCATGTGCCTAATTTTTGTAAACAAGAAAAATGAATGAAAAATGAAAAAGTCAGCATTGACTTTCATCTCCGAGCATCATCTTGCCTTCCAAACTAACTTAACCAGAAATATTTGCAATAATATTATACATAGAAAAATCAGTTAAATAAGAACTAACTACAGTGTTTTTACATGAATTTCAACTGCTAATTTTAACTCAAATAGAATTGTAAAATTATTATAGAGCTAAGCATTAGAGTAAGCTAATTATCATTAACACTAAGACCTAGATATCCTGTATTATAACATGAGTAAACTAAAAAATTAGAATAGTCTTATATAAATCTATATAGCTTAATTCTTGAGATGCTTTAGTGAGAAATTGAGTACAGAAAACGTTAACTAATCAGGTCAGAGAAACAACCATTATTAATATGTAATTTGAAAGAATTATTAGTACAGAAACCTAATTTTTCCTAAGGGCCAATAATAGGTGAATGCAATTTATTTTAAAAGCTGTTGAGATTTCATTAAAATATTTTTCCTTTGAAACGAGATTATGAAATGAAAACAGATGAAAGCAAATATAAAGCATGGGATATCTGTAGGTGCTGTGTTTCTGAGTTCAGACACTGTCTTCCTACAATATTAGTTGGATGCTGTTATTGCTTTCATTTGTATTGTTGAATATTCATCTATCATGCAGTTACAATAAAAATTGCTAAATTAATTTGCTATCTATAGCAGAACTTTATCTTTTGTGTATAAAAATTACTGCTGTTTACACTCTGTTAAGACGATTGATGCCTAGCATAATGTCAGTCATTTTCGTTGACTCCCCAGTCGGCTTGCAAGTTATTTCAAACCCTTGCAGAGCTTTAATTAACACACTTAAGTTTGGTACATTTAGCTACAGCTGTGTCTAATACTGTTATGAAAAATGCTCAACTTTTCATTAGTTAGCTGGAGAAATATTGGCCTGGTTCTAGATTTTGTTATTGTCAATTGAAATTGCAAGTGAATTAGTGGAAATATATAGTCTAGTTTCATTTATAGGAAGAAATGTACAATGCAATGGTCTACGAGTCACTGATTAAACCATTTTGCAATAAAAGAAAATACACAGTTTAGTTTAGTTTATGGCTTCACAAGTTAGATAAAAACAACTATTTGATTAACTTTAAATAAGGACAAAACAAAATGTTTTCTTTTCTGGCCAATTTTTATAAACCTCAGTGAGATCTTCACAGTCAAAATTAATTCAAGTGTGGTCAAAACTTATATTATACATCAATATAATATTAGTTAATTTAATGCTATTTTTCTGGAATAGTCGTGGTTAAAAGATGCCATTGGGACTTACGTAACTTGGGCATAAGGGTCGTCTGTGGAATGGAGCAATCAAATTTATTGCATTTCCGTAGCCTAACAAACAGAAAAATGAAAAAACTGAATAAATCTCGCAGACAAGCACATGATCAGTTAATTTAAAAAATACATTGCAGGCATGATGTTCGTATGTTTAAAGGCAAAAGAGCCTTAATATTTTTGTTGCTCATTTATTTTAAAACAAGGCTAACTGATGTCTCTGTATTTTGTAGTGCTTTGAAAATCATCTCTACATTCTGTTTAAATTGAAAAGTCATTTTTTGGCTACTTGAAGTGTTAATTTTGCGTAGAAATAGCTGCTGCTCTGCAAATTTGTGTTTATGAAAAAGTGCAACCAGTTTATCTGCTGATTAGACATTAGTTGTGACTGTCATGTTGTTAAGTTAAGTTTAGTTTAGCTTAGACAGTTGTTGTCCTGCGTGAGCTGTTGTCCCGAATGTTGCTGAGCGTGCTTACGTTACAGAGAGGGAGAGAGACCAATATGTTTTATTGCAGATTGCTGCTACAGTTAAAAAGTTTGTTAAAATTTCACATAACACGTAGTTGTAGATCAGAGCAGCTTGCCATCTTTTAGCCATCTAAATTAATTATATGTTTTTTGGGTAATTTTTGAGCCTCTGTTGTTTGGGCAAAACTGCTGCAAGAAGATGTTTAAAATTTGCAGACCATCAGTTATGTTATTATTTACAATCATGTGTTGTAATTTTATGTTTTTGTATTATGATACTTTCTTACTGGGGTAAGTACCAGTACATTGGCACACTTAACTGATTAGGGTTTATAATAAAAGAGTTGGCACTTTTTCAACTTCAGTTGATTTGAATAGGATTTAAATTGTGTGATAAAACTAAAAAAATTTCTTAGGGAGGTGGAGTCCTATTATGCAAAAATTGTGTGTTCTAATCATTAAAAAATTTTGCTCTTTCTGTAGTTGTTTGGTATCATGAGTGCGGGAGATGCTTCTAAACCTGAGAAGAATAATGATGATGATGAAATTGAATTACTTGATATTGATCCTAATGCTGACATGAGTCTTCAAGCAAAAGATGTGGTGGTACCATCAAAAACACTGCCAAAGAAACAACCGGATGATGATGCTGAGTGGGAAGATGATGAGGTATGTAGTTGTTGGATATGCGTGCCAAAAGTCTCTGATTAAAACTTGACCCATCCCATTTGCTTTACTTTTTCTTAACATTATTCTTGTTAATGAACCAGGTTTTAGTCCTTCGTTCAATTACTCAACTTTAGTAGTAACTAGTAAGTCTCCCACTGAGTGTTGGGTCTGAGCTTTGCAGAGTGACAAAATGTATAAGAAATTTAGTTATTACAATTTTAAGTATAACTTTTGTCATCTCGTTCATGTGATTTATTTTTCTGTGTTGTGAATGTTAAAGCAACAACCTAAACATTTTGTTTGAAAATATCTAAGCAACCTAAGATAATTATAATGTTGTACATGTGCTTTACTTTATAAAATTGTACTCTCACACCTGCACATATTTGTCTCTTGTTCAATGGTTTACTGATTCATTATAGTAGAGATTGAATTCTTACATAAGAACACTGACCAGATTTGTCGACCTCTGCACCAGAGTATTATCAAACCAGAGAAAGCAAATGCCAACCGATAAGCCATTTAACTACCTTGCCGGAGAATGGCTTTTTTCTGTTTAAGTAATATCTTTGTTGAAAAATTTGTTCTTTATTAAGAAATGATTTTTAAAATTTAAATGTGTGTGCGTACTAGGATGACGCAGAAGACGAAACACCATGGGAAAGATTAGTAGGATTAACAGAAATGTTTCCTCAGCCATTACGAGATGGAGTGCACACATTAGTCACGAAGTCAATTAGTGGAGTGTCAGCATTATATTCTCTGTCCCGAACAACTATGTGGATTTTAGGTTTGCACTTTGAATGTTTTTCTAATCTAAGCAACTGTAGATGCTCAAAGTTGCTGTGAGAAAAATGTGTATCAACACAATGCAATTAGATAAAATACAATGTGTAATGTTGTGCAATGTGCTAATTTAGGATTATCGGAGGGAAACTCTTGAAATACATAGACACCAAAGTCTAATCAAAGTAATGCAAAGTCAAACCTGGATAATAGATAAGTGACCACAAGGAAAACAGCTTGTAGGTAGTTTCATCTAGCATGTCCCTGGCTATTTACCTCACTGAAAGAGGGCGCATAAGACTTGAACATATTTAGTTTTGCCATAGTTGGTTAGCCTTGCTAGGTCCCGGCTTGCAGAGCAACGATTTGCTTAAAAAATTCATTTAGAGCTCAACTTTATTTTCCTGCCTTTTGTTTTTTTTATTTTAAGGTTGTGAAATGGTTTCACAAAGGAGTCATTGAAAAATATTTGAACTGTTTTCCAAAAGCATCATGCAGAAATTGCAAATTAATTATTTATCATGTCAGTTTACTTGATAGTGTTTGTTTGGTGTATATTTTCTCTCTTGGTTAAGTACATAGCTAAGTTTGTTGTTTTCCTTTGCAGTATCTTCCTCAACAGTCTTAATGGCGCCAGTGATATTTGAAGTGCAAAGAGTTCAGATGGAAGAAGCACAAATACAGCAACAGAGACAGGTAGGTCGTGTGTTAAGGTTACTGTCAAGATGAGTAAATATGTATGCTAATTTTTAAACGCAATTTTTAATGCATGTTGAACTGGTCCCACTAGCTCATTTGCCAAGGGTTTATAGCCAGTCTTGAATGTCTGAATTGTCAGAAATTGTGGATCATTAGAAAATTTTTACCTTATCAACGTTCTTCTTGATTTGACCGTAAAAATTTATTCTGATTAAGTTATTTTTGAATTGGTCAGTCAAATTAATTAGCATATACTGTGCAACTGTCCTACCTTGAGTTTTTGCACTTTAGCTTGCTTGTGAGGTTCACTATGAAATAAAACCGTGATTATGTAATAATACAGCATTGTGTAACAATTCATAAATTTGATCATTGTGCTATAATTTTTGCATTCTGAATCTGTTTGCTCTAGTCTGTAGCTTGTAAATCTTGGTTTGATCTGTGAGAAATTTGGCCCGTCCTGGTCTCTTTGAGCTCTGCTCTGAGGTCTGTTTGTTACGAAATTTGTGGCTGGTCTGTCTGTCATTTGTTCTGTCTTGAGTCTGTTTTTGTCAGATGTGTGATCTGGCTGAATTTAGTTTGACAAGGGTATCTAGCCAGATAAGTCTGTATGGGTTGAATTCTGATTGTGGCACTACCACCACTAGGTTAGGTTCTCTACAGATTCTCTACAAAAAGATGAAGTGCATCATAACGTCATAACAGCGGCGCTTTATGGAAATTGAAAAATCAGACTCCTCTATTGCCCGTGCATAGGTCCATAGTATATTGTGTGTCTGTATCAAAATTCTTCTTCCTATGGAATGCAGAATTTATATAGAAAACAATTTGCATAATAAAATGTAGCTAAAAGTAATGATTATTAATATAAGGATCAATGTGGCCTATATTTGCCAAACTAGACATTTGCTATACCTGACCTTAAGGAAACCAGAACCTAGCCAAAGTCAACCCCTCATCTAGAACAAAAGGAAACTGACCCATCCAACAATTAGAGCAAATCCCGACTGTGACAAGACCCAAGCGCAGGCCATGAATAACCCAAGTTTTTAACTTGTTACATGTATTATTTTTGTTACACAATAATTGTTACGTAATAACACAAAAAGATTTACGTAATGAACACATTACTTAATAACATAATTTATTTTTTGTATACATAGTGCTGTATGGTTACATAATGTTTTTTGATACATAATGAAACGTAATACTTATTTTTGGAAATAGATAGTTTTACATATTTGTGTTATAAACTACTTATGTGCCTGTTTGCTGAATAAAAGTGATGAGTTATTTTTGCAATTGTTTTCAAGAGACACTTTGCTCCATTCACTATGACCCTGCTTGCAAATACTCTCATATTAACCAACATTAATCCGCAATAGAGTGTAATGGCACCTGACGAATGTTACCTGTTTTGTGATTGCTCTTTTATATCTGGAGTAACATTATATTGCTGATTCAGTTAATTACGTTATGATGGACTATATTGTATCATTCTAGGCAATATTAGGATTTTCTATTGTTTTGCAATATAGGTTAGCTGTTGAGTCTGATATGACTGTGAATTTTTCTGTTAACAGATTCTACTTGGTCCAAGTGCGGCTGTATCTTCAGGTGGGCGTTCACAGAATATGCCTGCAATGCCGGTTCCCTTAAAGTGATTAACAGTGAGTTGATTTGTCTATGCACATTATCTCTATTGTCAATATATGTGGAAGTTGTTTTCTGTTCACTGCCAATGGCAAGCAGGACTTAAATAAATATTGCAGTAATTTGAATTTTTTCTGCTAAAGTGCCCTATCTATTGCAAACAATCATTTTTATTGCTAGCAGCTATTTGCAGATTATTGATTCTTGTAGTTAGTTCGAGTTTCATGCTTCTTTGATTAATTCGAGTAGATTGTCATTCCACAGAGTATCTTAACCTGTATCTTTGGTGGGTTATAGTTTGATATTGTTATACAGGCTTATTTGTAAAATTGTGTAGTTTGTAACAGCGTTTTTACTAGAATTTACTAGAGTTCATTGAAAAAAAAAACAGTTTTATTTTGCATACAGAAACTTAGGTATCCGTTGTAAACAAAATAGCTAAGCCAGTCACACACTTTGTACTTTGCCGATTGTTGTTTATAAGTTTGCAGCCAGTGAATATGTGTCAGTGTGACATCATCCTAGTTATTGTTGTCATTTGGTATGCCCGTCATAATCTATTTTGTAATTCGTGATGACTAATTTGAATTCTGGTCACCATTGATTCCTGTTTTTCATAAAGGTTAAACTGTTGAAATTTGACTGTAAAAATTGATATTGTTGACATCATGTACCTAAATGGTAGAGGAACAATCCTAATGTTCCATAACACTTCTGCTAAAACAAAGATTTGAGAACTGTTTTGGATTGCTTGAGGGGCACTAAAACCTGTTGCAGTTTGTTTTCTGGACTTAAATCAGTATGTGCCTGCTGTGAGATGATGTAATTATCAGTAACTACATGTATTTGCTTTACTTTCAGTTTTTTCAATCAAATTCAAAGTGTATGGTGTGAAAAATTGCTATTGCTAAGTTACAGAATATGCCAAAATGACCTGCAGAATTTACATGAGTGAGTGATAGCCAACAGTTAAGAATGTTTTTCATGCACTGGCAGATCTTAGTTTATGTACAATTGTACATTAATAGAGAAAACATTCATTTTAGAAATAAACTTTATTTAATACACTTGATCACAATCTACCAATTTCTGTTTTATTTTATATAGTTAAAGAAAATTTTAGGCCACATAAGACATACTCACAAACAAGCCCTTTGTTTTGGGTATAAAATGCTTTCCTGAAAGTGCCTTCTATATTGAACACCCAACAGCTACTTTGTTATCTTACTGGAGTTTTAATATTGATTTGTTTCAAAAATTTAGAATTAGTTACCATTAGGTAATTGATGCTATCGGTTTTAGACAGTATTTTCCGAAATTTCAAATCAGCCTATTTACATAATGGTAACACACCACTAAATTGAACTGCAAAATAAAAATAACAAAACTACAGCCATTTATTAATATAGTTGTAAAATAAAGAACAACTATTTTGTACTACTACTGCTATCCTGCACAATTTTTTATGTACACTAATTAGCATCTGCTCTGGTAACTGTACATATTATTAAAAAATTAACAAATTAAATTAATTATTTAGTATTTATTTGTAAAGTAAGCTATTTTCTACGAAAATGCATTTTTGAGGTTGTACGTTTGAAGTAGTCTAACAAAACCTAGCAATTTATGCACATTCTTTAATAAATTAAGCTTTAATCACATAGTATGTCAATTACTATCAATTACAAACGTGTTCATAAAACAATGAAGTTAAAGCTACTACATACACATACTTTGCTCCTGAGGCAGCGTTAATTTGGGACAAAAGAAAATACAGTTCATCATAATGCACTTTGGTAGGTAGAGAAATTTGACTTGCGTGACTCACCAGAATTTATTTCTTAAAATTTGAAAGTATTATTTGTCATTTTTGCTGATGACTTCATAACTAGCCTATACATTGGTAACGCATGTATGCCAACTCGTACTAAACGACGTTAATCATTTTTATAACAAAAGCCATATTCACACTGCACACAGAAAGTTACGCTGATATCATTTTGAAACTCGATGTTCATCGAGCAATAATGTGTAACTAGGAATAGAAATCCCTGATTAACATTAGCCCTAGAAATTATAATACAAGCGTAGTGTTAATTCAAAGCGTCTTATATAATGTATCAACGCAGAATTCTGAATTTCACTTGAGTAAAAGTTTCAGTAAAACGAAAGTCCTGCAATTTTCGCATGGTAGGAAATTTTACTTGTGTATCTAAATATGCATCTAAAAACCCTGGAATACATTTTTAAAAGGCTGCTCGTTTGAATAAATTATCAAGCACAACCTGCTTGGGCGGGCGTATCTGTTTGCCAGACTCGAGACTTAAATAACTGATCTGAAGCACCTGGATGCAAGTGAACACGTCACGTTTCAGGTGGGATGGACCAGGTGGTTTTAAGTGAAGTGTCACATTAAGTAAAGTCAAAAGTTCGCCTAACCTGAAATACTTGAACATGTAGCTTACAAACTCGGTGAACATTAAATGCATCCACATGAACTTCTGTCTAACTGAAATTCATACTATGTAAAATTTCATTTGCAGTACCATGCTTACATGTAAAACAACGTGCTCATCTCCAAGCTAACAGACATAAATAAATGTTAACAAACCCATATATTTTACTAACAGAAATAACTTGGACATTTCACAAGCCAGTAATAACGTTGAATTTTGAGTTATCGAGTTACGTCTAAATGCTTTTTATAATAAGCCTACGTCACGTGGAAGCACAAGAAAATACGCTGCACTTTGAAAATAAGACGGAACAATAAGGAACAAACAGTACAAAAAGGTAAAAAAAAGTTGCGATTCTCGTACACTCAATCCGCTGTTTCCTACCACCCACTTGCGGCACCCCTAAAAATAAGAAATAAAGGTATTATAAGTTGTTAAGAATAGATAATTACGAACCTTGTTGTTCGCAATTTCGTGTTGTAACAGCCATACTTATTGTTAAAACTATAAAGTCGTGATAAGTGTAAAAGCAAATACAACAACTTTAGTATGTATATAATTTTTAAGCATAGTATGCAAGCTTCTGAAACCAAAGTTCATTATTGTTCAAAATTGTAAGTCAGATTTATTTTTGACTGTTAAGTCAGACATTCAGCAATAAACTTAAGAAGTTTTTTCTGCGGCTATAAATAGAATGCATATAGGAACAACATGCTCAAACGCCCGACTGAAGGGGACTGAATTAGTTGAGGATCTGTTCCAAATTAAGGGTGCAGATTAAGCGTTTGCTTGATGTTCTTATAACTCATCGTTTGCCTGTTGAGACTGAAAGATAGGTAAAGCCATATGTTCCACGTCAAAACCGTTAATGATGGAATAAGCACGCACATTCAATAAATCTTTTAACCCATGTCCAAAATAAACGAAATGTGATAAAGTTGCGAAAGACCCTGTATTTGAACCAGGGGCTTTAGATTATGAGTTGTACATTAGTATAATTCTAATTATTTCTTGCCAGTAATGTTTTATAGATAGATAGTTTATTGATATATAGCCAACAGGGCCTGTCAAAACAATAATGTTTCATACAATAATTTACATGCATGCTTGGATGAATTTTGCAATTGCGCATTGTATTGCAGTGTTTTGTCATCATCACTGTGCAGTGGCTGCATGCCTGCATCAGACGAAATAGTTTTTCATTTTCAGTTAAAGCAGGAACATACTGAGAAACTGTGTTCAGCATAAAGGCACGTGCAACGTTATGTTTTGAGCAGTACAATAAAAATGATATTCATCTTCAAAAACACTGCAAACACTACTAACTCGGTTTTGACGTGGAACAGATGGCTTTACCTATCTTTCAGTCTCAACAGCCAAACGATGAGTTATAGGAACATCAAGCAAACGCTTAATCTGCACCCTTAATTTGGAACAGATCCTCAACTAATTCAGTCCGCTTCAGTCGGGCTTTGGAGCATGTTGTTCCTATATGCATTCCATTTATAGCCGCAGAAAAAACTTCTTAAGTTTTTTATTAGTATGAAAAATACTGAAATGCTCTTTTCGTGTAAAATTAACCTATCTGGCCACTGAATACTTCATTCAATTCAGCCGAAGCCAACTTAATATATGACGTCGTTTATGTTAAACAATAATTTGATTAATTTTGCGTTGCTGTACATACAGTAACTTGGCTTTATACTCACCTGCCGGCCATGTCCAAATCTCTAGAACCAGAATACGTCATGTTAGCATTTCCTCTGTTTAGATTTGACGTGCTTAAATCCAACTTATTCTTTGCGCTCATGTACAAGAACGTTACACTGATGCCAATGATCGCTAATCCAACAACTGTAACGAATAATAATTTATTAATTTTAATAGAAATGCAATCAAAATTGTTTTGGGGTAATACTGCGAAATGGATAGTGGTGAAAAGTTGGGTTCCACTGTTACTAGAGTAGGTAGATTAGCAAAGAAAATCCAAACCAGACGTAGAAAATAACGTAATAATAATATACTAGCAAAGGCCCGCAAAAAATTTGCGTATAAATACACTTATAATCAATAATACGCGAACATCCTACATAGTCCTCATTTATAACGCAAAGCCAGTAACAGCTTTTAACTGAATTAAAGTTATAAGGTTATAAGCAGAGTATAGTGGATGACGTCAGAACAATGGCTTTGCGTCAGCAGTTTTCCAAGGGGAAATTGCCAAAAATGGAACATCTAATTAACTCGACGTCACTCCTCTTCGTGGAATTATCCTAAAATATTGCCCACATCGTCGTGTAGCCCTGTTCTTCCTCTTTCTAAAAAGCCATATATCTCCTTCCAAGAGTCACACTAAGCGCCGCTAAAACGTTTTTTCTACAGGCCGTTTGACCAAAATTTCGAAAAAATTTGAAGTTTGGTCCTGGAAAACGTACGTTACGGGACGCCGTGGCCCTCCCGTGAAATCTAAATATGACTATAACGCCCACTGTTGAACTGGCTATTCAACCATTACCGGCACCACCCACGGTCCATTCCGGGTCTCTAGAAATAAGAGGTATAAGTATGGCAAAAATGGCCGAAAAATAGCGCTTTTTGGAGGTTTTTCGCCACCCAGTCCTCCCGTTTGGCCCGATTCGAAAAATGAACCCCAATGGCAAATCTGTGGGTCCGGACCTTTCGTTTGATGCATAGATTGCCGAAAATGCTGCCGTCGTCGCAGCTGTAGCCTCGTCTGTTATATATATATATAAACCCATATATATACCACCGAAATTAATATACAGACTTGCAAAGGCCTGCAAAAAAATTTGCGTATAAATACACTTATAATCAATAATACGCGAACATCATACATAATCCTCATTTATAACGCAAAGCCAGCAGAAGCTTTTAGTAAATTAAAGTTATAAGGTTATCGTCGTCACTCCTCTTGGTGGACGTGTCCTAAAACATAGCCCACATCATCGTGTAGCCCTGTTCTTCCTCTTTCTAAAGAACCATATATCTTCTTACAAGAGTCACACTAAGTGCCGAAAGAAAGTTTTTTCTGCAGGCCGTTTGACCAAAATTTCGAAAAAATTGGGAGTTGGGTCCTGTAAAACGTCCGCTACGGGACGCCGTGGCCCTTTCGCGAATTCTAAATACGCCTACTATACCCACCGCTGAACGAGCATCTATCCATAGCCAGCACTACCCATGGTCCATTTCCGTCCTCCAGAAATAAGAGGTATAAATTTTGCAAAAAACGGCCGAAAATGGTCATTTTTGGAGGTTTTTCGCCTCCGTCCGTCCCGGTGGGTCCGATTCAACAAATTAACCCCCCAATGAGACGACACTAGATCGAGACCTTTCTTTTGATATATAGATCGCTCCAAATGGTGTCGTCGTCGGAGCTGTAGCCTCGAATCTTATATATATGTGCCATCGAAATTAAAATATGCGATGGAAAAGAGTTACATTAATTTTCGTGCGGATACCCCCGTCTGGCACAGTGATGGATATTTTATTTGGTGGTTAAAAAAGCAGTTTAACTTTTCTTAATTCATATTTTTGGTAACAGTTGTTTCTCCCTGTTCTCTCGTTTCTCTCTCTCTCTCTCTCTCTCTCTCTCTCTCTCTCTCTCTCTCTCTCTCTCTCTCTCTCTCTCTCTCTCTCTCTCTCTCTCTCTCTCTCTCTCTCTCTCTCTCTCTCTCTCTCTCTCTCTCTCTCTCTCTCTCTCTCTCTCTCTCTCTCTCTCTCGCTCTTCGCTCTTTCTTTAGCTCTCACTCGTTGCTTTGAATGTTAAATAATTTTTATACATACTAGCTATCGTGTAACCGTTCGCTACCATCATATCTTTCACAACGTGGTCAACTCCAGGAATATAGTAGCCAACTACCACCAAGGTACAACCCACACCAAATAGCAGAAGACCAATAGCTGCCATCAAAAACAGGCATTGTTGTGCAGTTTCTTCATCTCTGAGCCTCATTTTGTCGAAATTTAGGCTTTTACTGATCCTATTATGAACTGCAATGTTACTAAAATCTTTCAATATTAAGTCTTACATATATTGGGGGCAGATAAAAAACGGATATTTCAGCAATGTCGAAGCTTTCTGATTTGTCCTAGGAAACTAATCTGCCTATTCCTGTACAATTGATGCAACCCCGCTAACCCGCCTAAAAATGTGACTCGAGTGCTCCGAGTCAGGTGTCATCTTTTCAGTTCATTATAAAACAAAAGCAAAAAAAATTGCCAAAATTCTTAAATCTAGTTTACTTTTACTACATTACATCCTTAAAAACCAATTTAGACCTAACGCTTGTAATGGACTGTGATATTAATATTTATCGTAAAAAGTCAAGTTGTCTAAAAACAACACTTAACATAGTTAAACCTAATAATAATAACTGTTCTCTCCTTGACTACACTTAATTGAGTCTACTATTTTTAAGCCATATATAAACGTTCTTTAGTCTGAAGAATTTATGAACACGTAAATGAACTTACCTGTAAAAGAAACTAATATAAAGCTGTTAATGAAAATATGTCCTCAAAAAGATAAACGCAGTTCGTCAAAGCCGTTACAAGTCAACCATTTGTAATGTTTAACTTATTTGTGCAAGCTCGAACTTTGGACTCCTCTCATTTACTTTGCACCAACTCACCTATTAGATATTTATACAAAGAGCGTACGTTGCGCTGTACATCAAATATTTTGTCTATGCTATGACTAACATTAGCCCATAAATATTATAAGTTTCGGGAAAACATAAGCAATAATCTAGTAAAATTTGTGAAAGTTAAGCACAAATTGTTCTTTCAATAAACATACAGCAATGCTGTCTAATGGTTTTAACGTAGTCAATGTTGTTGTTTTCTATCATCCTTAATATTTTAGTTTCAGCATATGTTGTGCTAACACATTCTTTGATTTTAACTGGCATCCCTAATGTACATCGACCTGACGATGAAATCGGCTCAACACATTCGTATAGACGTAAACTCAATTCAGTACTATAATCGTGCAATTTTACAAAACTTTAAACTTACTACAGTATTTCTGATTACATTACTGTATTATGCACAAAAATGGCGAGTCATGATAATGATAGTCAGTTGGCTGCGGCGGCGGCGACGACGACGAAGATGATGATGATCAAAACTACGTGTTAATTGCACTACTATACAAGGCACAAATTATCGAACGTGTTTCTCGAAAATGATTTTTCATATGATATGTATGAGCTACTGGGCAGTGGACCCATACAATATGCATCATACTGATTAATTACTGTATTCTAAAGCTTAAAAATGCCTTTTCGTAACTGACGTGTGTAATACCATGTGAGTTAGTGTAATATGGTGGGTTTTCTTTTGCACCTCATCCATTCTGGTGCACTGACGATAGTACATAACCTCAGTTTTGATGCCAAACTTCAAAGACAAAAAATGTAAATTTGTAAGAATACGGCCTAGAATTGAACCAGGGACCTTACAAAGCAGACGCATTAGACCACCCGGCCCCCATATTCTCCAGTGATCAAGGCAGTCCCAAAGTTCATCCCTTACAGCTGGACAAAGTTCATCCCAAAATCAGTACTTTCAATGTTAGGTCGCTGACAAAAGAGTGATTCTAACTAATTAGATAATTAATCTTTTTTCTTTATTTTTGGGCGCGGCAAAGAAGATGCATAACTTTGACGTTAATGTATAGAGGGTTCAGGTCCATTTTCCAGAAAAAGTATTCCCAGTAGACTTTTTCACAGAAAACTTAAAAACATTTCCCAGAAAAACAGCTTTCCGGAAAAACGTTCACCAGTAAATTTTTTCCCAGAAAACCTTTTTTCCTATAAAATATTTTTCTTTTAAATTCGTTTCACAGAAAAAGTACTTCCCAGAAATATTTTTTAAGAGAAAACCCCCGGTTTTGTTTTTAGTTGTAAGGTCTGCCATTTTAGTGGGATGAAGCCCTCTGTACCTCCTTCCCTCCTTAACCCCTCTCACGCTTTTTCTCTTCCCCTCTCCTCTCCTGTCTTTTCTCTCCCTTCTCTCTCTCTCTCTCTCTCTCTCTCTCTCTCTCTCTCTCTCTCTCTCTCTCTCTCTTTCTCAATATCCTTCTCCATCTCTCTTTCTGCTTCTAATTATTCACAGTGCTACAACTAAGGACTATAAGAATTATTGAAAATGACGCGATATATCGAGTATAGCAGACAGAATCCGCCATATTTTTAGCTCGCAAAACTAATGTTGAACTGGGATCAATTTGCATTGTATCATTTGACATATAATTTCCTCAAATTTCATTGATTTTCAAATGTGTGTATGAGAGTTACATGTGTGTATGAGTGAAGGGCAATGAGTCTTGGAGTCCAGTGACAACGATTGCTTAATTTGTTTATTGGATTCTCATTTCATTGTTATTTAAATATTGCAAGTATATTAAGTGTGCTTTTAAAGTAATTGGTGCAATATCATTAGGGGCCTTTGTACTTACTTATTATTATGAAATCCTTTATTAAAATTTCATAGTTTCTAAAAACGGTAACGAATTAAAAGAGGAGATAACTGTTACACAAAAGAGTTGAATTGGATTTGTAATTTTAAAGAGTAATGAGTACATACAAGTTTTATAAAACATTAACTATTATAAGTGATAGTTGGAAGCAAAAAATTTACTGCTAAAACTAACAAAAATTGATAAACAAAAGTTAAGTGCCTACGTTCTAGTGCTGCCTATTAAACGTGTTACTTACTGCATGCTATTATATACTTGGTACTGCAGTACTATACATCAAAGCGTATACTATTTGAACTAAACAGAGTTTATGTAACCACGATGGACCAGTGCTTGAAGAAAAACTTTTTTTCTGTTCCGTAAGTCCTGCGTGTATGCCACTGCAGTAATATATGTCAAAACATATAGTATTAAATTCGTCAGGTGGTTGGCAAGCCTGATGCTCGTCCATGGTTGTTAGTGATGTAGCCTGGGGAAGGTAACAAGGTGCTATCTTTAGCGCTTTGAAAGCAACTGGAGGCACGAATTTCAGTGTCGTGGTGTGGCGATTTCCGACAGCAAAAAGTTTGTAGCCACGTTTGAGTTCAATGTACGTGCCATTTCCTGCAGGATAACCGCTTCCAGGCACCCACACGTAATTTATGGGGTTTTTCGTTGTAGGTCGTATGCACTTTTCATCGAATACAACCCTGGAAATAATACGTCAGTAATACTAGTACGACAGTACAAAGGACACTTGTATATATCCTTCGGTACCTCTTTATGCTTCACGAACTTCAGAATTTCCAAAACCATGATCAACAGACCACCCATTTTCTAGTTTATCGTCTTCGTTATATAGAGTGAGTTTCTGCCACTTTTGAGGCCCACCGCCAATAGGCCGCCTGTGTGAACTAACTTCTTGTATGCAACGATGCCCGCTCCGACACTTTGTTTCAGTCAAACACTCGTTTTTTCTATACCTTTTTTCTTTTACATGATAACCGGTATACCGATCCGTCATCCTCTCAAATTCATGTTGAACGTATGCTTTCACACTGTTGATTATAATGACAATAATCATAAATACAGAGATGTTAAGACTGGCACAAAAAAGCCCAGCCTTCGATTCCATTACCATTTGTTTTTCGCAAATTTGCTTTACCTGTAGACTGTTTGCTCATTTTAATTGACAAAACTATTGCAAATTGTTACAATGATAACAGTTGCTGACGTTATTGTTGATAGAATGAGTATACAATAATTGTTTTATGAGCAGATAATTGATTACGAGAGTTCCGTTAAAAGACGCATGGAAAAAAACAATTGCACTAACTCAAGATCCATATCTCCTGTCTTCAAAAAAGAAAGATAATGTCTGCAGCGCTTCACAAAGTCTCCTCTCATTTTTATTTCATGTCTCTATTGCTATGTATTACCTTTGTGCACCTCAATCGTCACATCATCAGCTGCACATCACACGCCACACAGGATCTTTCAAATATAGGCCCAGGTGAGCTACATGTCACACTGGAAAATGTGGTGCCTTTGTGTTGGAGATTGCACCATAGACTGGAATGTTAAACTTCAGACTACATAATGTTAAGAGAGAGCGAATCTGTGTAGCCACTATGCGTGCTTGGGTTAATAGCAATGCAGCGCCAAGCATGGTTAATAAATAAATGATGACTATTGGGAAAAAGCATAGTTTTTTCATTTAGACAGTCCCAGTCCGTTTAGTTGGACAGTTTCCATTTACCACATTGTGGTCGGCTGTTTTTCTCCTTTGGCAGAGTTGTGTATGCAACTAAACGTGGCTAAAATACCCCAGGGAATAGAGCTTCTGGTAACAATTTCTAGGGATAATAAATAAACTATAGTCCTTATTTTATTTTCAGTGGTGTCCGTAACAATGAAGCTATTAGTTAGGGCATGCAATATACAAAAATGTTTAAAGGGGCAATTTTTGATTAATTTGTTTTGTAATGGGTTGCTCACTCAGCCCATTCTCGTTTAAACAGTTTGCATTATTATAAGTAATAAATGTGCAGTAATAAAAATAATACATGTGTACCAGTAATAATGAAGGTGTTTTTGTGTTGTGTAGTTGGTTATAGATTGTAGACTTTTCTTAGGATAAGCACTACAATTATCGTCGCGTACTGAAGTATAAAACACAAAGTCTCGTTTAGCATATGTGATCGTATGCTATACTGAGCATAAAGTCCATTGATGAACATTCGCAATAAGTCCAAGAGGGTAGAGAAACGTCTGGTGCAGAATCTATAGCAAAGCACTTGAGTCTACAAACTGACTGTCTTCTGGTTGATGATGCTTGGCCCAATTTGCACAAAGCAGTCACTAACTTAACGACGTCTTTATTAATAATTAAGTGAAAGTAATAATGATATTGTTAACTTAGTGACAGCTTTGTGAAACCGGGCCCTAGTCTGTATATACCCCAATTCTGAGGCTAAACTTAGTTAACTTATGTCACACATCTAAAAATTTCTATCCTTAGTAACACCTAGCAACGAGCCGCTGCTGACCTGTCACCATAGTAACGTCCTCTGCTACCATGTCACCATGGAGAAGGGCACTACTTTTAAGTTGCTGTTGACTGGCCTTTAAGCGCAGTAATATAAAACACATCCTAATACATACCTGATTGGCTATTCTAGATACTTCCGACGATAGGGTCAGTGACTTCTAACTCTTAAGTATCATAATCTAGCGCCTGCAGAATGTTCACAAGAAGTTGCTCTTTGCAAGTGGCGTATGTTCATAAGACACAGATGCAAACAGGCAAGCAGACTAGCAGAGGTTTACATAAATATGAACAGATTTATACAAGTTAATAATATTAAGATACTTGCTCTGTTACTATGCTAAAGGCGATTCCAGAGAAAACTACTATTACAAATTGATAGTTATTATAACAAACTGCTAACGGCTTCATTGCAAGCATTCCGTGAAAACTATGATGTTTGCTTTATCGTCGACGACGACCTGCCCAGTTAAGTCGCCCTAATAATATCCATCCAGACTGTCAAGATCAAGTTCGTAGCGCCCAGAGGATACAGAACGTGAAAGGCCACGTTCTACATGTGGAGTATGAAGGTTTAATTCGCGTCAAGGGAACAGCTTGTCATAATTCCTAAGAAGATATTTTAGGGGGAGCAATTGTCGCTGTCAAGCAACTAGAGGTTAACTTGAAAAATTATGCTTTTGTAAACATTAACGAATGTATTTGAAACGAAGCCAGTTTATACTATGTGACCTAATTTTTATTGTTTTTGTTCACGCCACTTATTAGTAGCATCCGGTTAATATGTAGTCAGTTTTCTGTTGTTGCCATGCTGATCATTAAAGGTGAACATTCTCTATCAGAAAGCGAATTTGAATCGAATTTGAATTCAGTTTTAAAGGCTTGATTTTACTTGATTTTATTGCAGTAAAATTTCACTAATAATTTAAAACACATTAAAATTTGTACACAGACATTGCAGAGCTAAATTGCATACTGTTTGGAACGTTTTGATGATAGAGAACTGTTGCAGTTCAAGTGGTAATTAATCGAATCCATAATTTTAAGTTCGAATTGAATGCGTTCGATGCCCACGCCTACTGAACAGCGTTATAGCGATTTTCGTCAGCGAAATTTGCACGGGCGTTTTAGTGATTGTATTGCCAACAGATTTATACACTGGAATGAAAAAATTCCTTGGAGTTCAAAAGTCATGATTCCTTGGAATTCAAAAGAAAGTCAAAAGATTAAGATGGCTACGACACCTTCTAAGATTATCAAGTGAAGAACCAGTAAGAATCGCCTTAAAGGAAGCCTTAAAACCTTGCAAACACCACCTGGCAAACCAAAAACAACTTGAACAGCTAAGATAAATAAAGATGTTCAACAACCTCATCTAAATCTATGTTTAGGAGTAGAAGAACTTACGCTGCTAGCTGCAGATAGAAGTGCCTCAATGTCTACAATAGATGGAATGAAAATTTGAAGAAGAAAAGATGTGTAGCTTGATCTATATTTTCGTCGTAGTTTCGCAGTAAACTGTTAAGCGACAGTTTTCTAAAAGGAAGGTACACAGCAGTAACGAACAGCCGGACGTCCCATTTTTTCTGTTTTATGCGTGATAAAATATCTTAATGTTTTGCATGATTCGCTTTGTTGTATAATCAGTACCAACAGGACGTAAGAGAAGGCAAAGGAAAATAACTTCGTTTTATGTTGTACTCTACATATGAGCGGCATTTTGTCCGAATAAATAAAATGAAAGAATTATAATGCTAATTGACCAGTTAACTAGCAAGTGCAAACCTCATATGCCATATATCTCATATGTCACAGTGAAGAAATACTCAATGGTATTTCACGCTGTCATGGAAAAGCACAGGCCCGCAATTCAACAGGGAGGCTTGCACTTGTTCAATACGTACCCTTGGAGTTACCGTGTATTCTTTGCACAATGTGGCTAGTCTATTGTAGACAGGCATCTTTAGCAAATTGGCAAAAATGAGGAAATTGTTAGACAGTGATTCCGTTTAAAAATTTATATACACACTTTTGGTATTACTCGATTGAACATGGAAACATGATGTCATATATGATTGCTGTTGTTGTCGTCGTCATCGCCGCTGTTGTTGTTGTTGCTGCTGCTGCTGCTGTTGCTGTTGCTGTTGCCAGTATTGATGGTGCTGATGCTGTTGCTATTGCTGTTGCTGTTGCCGTTGCCGTTGCCATTGTTGTTGATGGTTGTTGTTGTTGTTGTTGTCGTCGTTGTTGACGTTGTTGTTAATGTTGATGTTGCAGTCGCTGTTGCTGTTGCTGTTGCTACTGCTGTTGCTGTTGCCGCTATTTCTGTTGCTGATGATACTGACTCTGTTATTGTTGCTGTTGTTGTTGGTGGTGGTGTGGTGTTGTTGCTGTTAGTGTTGTTGTTTTTTCTGCTGTTGTTTAAGTTCTCAAAGACATAAACTTTACCTATGGGTCGGATGAGCTGAAAATAGTCCAATCCTATAAATGCTTAGGGGTCGAATTCTTTGCGTCTGGTGCTTTCAGGCAAAGCTGCACCAAACTAAAAGACAAATGCCTAAAAGATTTTTACTGCATGAAAAACTACATCTCAAATTGTGCAAACCCACATACTATTATCAAATTACTTGAACATACTGTAGAACCTATCATGCTATATGACTCTTGTGTATGAGGACCTAGCATTATTAAAATGAAAACCAATTCTCCGCATATTCAAACTAAATTTGACAGTGCGCTTAGCGAAGAGGTCAATATTAAATTATGCAGATTTCTTTTGAATGTCAATAACAAATAGAGCAAATTGGCGATTATGGCAGAACTGGGACGTTTCCCCATTTTTATTAAAATAATTAAGGATACAATCCGCTACTAGATACATGTTATTAGTCAACCTTATTAGTTATTATAGTTATGTATACCAAGCTTATAACGAAAATCGAGACTTAGCTGAGAACTGCTATTGTTGGACTGCTTTTGTTAAGTATATATTATGTGTATACGGCTTTGAACATGTTTGGAATAACCAGACAACGTTTTCACCTAAGCGACTACTTAATAAATTAGAAGAAAAAATAAAAACTGATTATACTCTATTTTGGAAAGGAGAAATCCATAATGATGACAAACCTGATGGACAAAACAAACTGCGAACGTACCAAACCTTCAAAAAACAATATCAACTAGAAAACTTTCCTTTTTGGTTATTCGAAATATGCTATAACAAAATTTACAGAACTGAGAATCAGCTCTCATACTTTATGTATTGAAAGAAAAAGGTACGTTAAACCTAGAAAAATCCCAGCTGAGAATCGTATATACTCATACAGTTTAAGCAATGAAATCGAAGACGAATTACACTTTGTTATAAAATGCCCGTATTACAATGATCTTAGAGAAAAATTATATAATCGCATCAATGTAATTGTACTAGAATTTTTGCTTATGAGCGATGCTGATAAATTTTTATTCTTGATGGGAAGTAATGATTTAGAAGTAATTAAGGCAATTATTGATTATGTTCAAAAAGGGTTTTATAAGACATGATGAACGACGTACTATGTAATGATCATATCATTGAAAATGATCCCTTATGAATGGCTATTTTAAATACTAATCATTAAATAACTAATATAACTAACAGGAAGACTTAATAATATTTGTTTTATTAGCAATTGTTTTGTTTGTATACAGTGTCATTATATTTCAAAATTGAAATTGTATATATATGTCTTGTTTTTTTGTTCTTGTATATTTCAAAATTTAAATTGTATGTATGCCTGTTTTTTCTTGTATTGTATGTATTTTTGACACTAATAAATAAATATCTAAATTTATATGTTACTTGAGACCAAAATGAAACACGAATTATTCATTTGCAAGAAAATTTGCCACTTGGATTGTTACCATATCTTGTGTATTGGGTGCAATATAGAAACAAATTATAACTTTTGAGTTCTAACAACATATTTTAGGTGAAAACATTTACTCATTTATGTGATCTGGATGTTTAAAAGCCGCAAGCAAATAGTCTAATACGTCTAAGCGATAACACGGTGCGATTATGAACATGACACCCTTGTAGAAGTACCGCTTTAACACATCAACCTATGAACAGTTGTTAATCTTGTCATCGATACCATTTTTTGGCCAAATTTAAGGTGAGTTTAATTACAGGTAAAAGGCACTAACTTTTAGCACGACAAACTGGCTTACTTAATGCCATCAAAAGTACAGTAGGTTTGTATTAAAAGTGTAGTTTAGAAAACTGCTTGGCGTTGCAAAAACGTGCAATGCCCTTTTTTACCGTCGTCTGACTCCTTATTTCCGTTACACGGCACCCCTATGCACATCTTTTTAATCAAACGCGCCCTATAACAAAATACTGACGCCTGAAATTTCGACAGTAGCAGGTTTTAGCTGTCACTCATTTCCCTTTATTTTTCTGCGTTTAGCAAGTTATGCATCAAATAGTAGTTCAAATAGTTTTCTTTTCTTGGTAGCAGGTCGATTATTCTTTTAAACGTTGGACTAATTTTCGTCTTTCTTAACTCTCATAAGGTCAACAATGTGTGGACGTTTTGCTGGCGTGGTATCATACCATTAGTCTTCAGGCCATTTTTACTGTTGTGCAATATCATACTGGTACTTGATTTTTACTTCATATCTTTCTTATTTTGATCTTTACAAAATGTGCTGCTGTGGATTTTGTTGTCATAGAAGAGGTGACATTTGGGGCGACGGAGAAAAGGCGAGCAAAGAATATCTTCTTGTAATGGCCTTTGTTGGCATATTTATTATGTGTAGTGGAATTATCTTCACTGTCAGTGGGTACTACGCAGACTTCTGGCCAGATGACAAAGATATGATACCATACTCTTATGACGAGCATCACATTATCCCTTGGGATGAAGATCATATTATGAATAAAATGTTTCGTACGGCTGGGTACACCATGGTCGGTAGGTGCATAGTTATAATAATAACTACTGTGAATCAGTTAGCACAAACAATGATTATCGTAATTGTCTAACATATACACATATAAATTATATGTATGTTATAAACATACCAATAATAGTCATGTATATGATTTCCGAAATTCCTTATCTAAAGCTTCAGTGGTTTCACAATTTTTGACGAATTCATAAATCGGACGAAAGTATTGATCTGCTTTTATTACTTTTCGAATCAGGGCTCATTCTAGGCATTTTTATTTGAATTTTTTCGTAAAGGTCATACTAGGCCTACTTGTTTTGGAAAAAACTAATGCCAGTGATGGCTTACCCGCAGAATGGCCCGCTTCTAGACTGATTATGGACCTATTTAGAATTTTCGATTTCGTGGGTAATCCACTGTTTCTCGCAGTCGGCATTTTAATATTCACTTGACTTTAATTTTTGGAAAGTTTGCCTAACACTACAAAAAAATTCTCGTACCGTTTCTTACAAGTCTTGGGAGGGAGGGTTCAGCAACTTTTTCAAAGGAGAGAATACTGGGTTACAAGATATCTATGTTTTTTAAACAATTTCACCAGAGCACAAAGCGATAGTTTTGTTCCAACTTCGATTTCGGGGTTTCGCCGCTTAGAAAATTATACGATACGGTAATTGTTGCGATCATATGTATTACTGATATTGTTATTCAAAGATCCTTGGTTCAAATCTAGACTCAGCCCCGAACTTGTCGCACTTTCTGGTTTCAAAAATTCAATAATTATCATTCATTAAATCTTATGTCTTGTGCCTTCAGCTGATAGATTAATCAGATCTTTTGCAATGCATTTATTTTTTTCCCAGGTGTAGGATGTCTAGTGGTGTTTGTGGCTTGCATGTTTTATTGGTGCATTGTTACTGGTTACCTTGATGTCAGTACGGCTCCACGATCTACATATAACGGTTGGAATAGTACCTCTACTTTAGCACGATGTGATGAGTTTAATGAATCTAGATCATCATACCACGGTGAAGTGTGAAAACCTGTTAAAGCGTTTTCCTGTAACTTTAATAAATTTCTTATATGCACCGCTACAATTTTGTTGTTGTAATTGTTAGAGTAGTTAGAGATTTTAATCACTTGCGTAATACCTAAAATAGTTAAAAAAATCCGTGACAAAATAAGGAACTGTCACTTTGAACAGACTGCAACGATATTATAATGTAGCTGAAACATACTTGACTACATTTGCTACCAAATTTTATGAATTTGCACATCTTGTTTGTAATAAGACCTGAACAGGCCTTACTCCTTAACTCGATCCCTGCGCAGTTTAGCGTGCAATGATATTGTTGATATTATTCACTATATTAATTCTTTCGTATCCTCCATATATTGTAATTAGTAACCATATATCAGCAAGGCAGTAACCATATATACATATTTTCTAAATTAGGTTAAAATAATTCGGTTATTATAGTTCTTTTCCTGAAACTTTTAACAATGTGTAATCTCGCTATATCATCTTTAACTGGTATGTGTTACACACAATATACATGTTTATAAAAATGATCCTGAAATTTAAAAAAATAAAGCCTAACAACAAAATACTGACACCTCAATCTACGTTAGTAGGTCTCCTTATATTTTTCCCGATACAATATGGTTTTCTCTGGGTTTAGCAGGTTCTGTAGTAGTAACAGAGTTCCTTGTTTGTAATACAAATTTATTATATTTATTTCACATATCATATATATGCCGGACTGTTTGTTCTTAGCCCAATTGTCAATTCTTATAAGGTCACAATGTATTGCTGTGATGTTAAATAACGGCAGGAAATTAGCTCTCACCTCATAGTTAAAGTTTGTACATTAACGTCCTACTAGATGGTTCAGAAAAGCTGACATAAATATTACAAAATGTGCTGCTGTGGATTTTGTCGTCATAGAAGAGGAGACGTTTGGGGAGATGGAGAAAAAGCGAGCAAAGAGTACCTGCTTGTGTTGGCCTTTGTTGGCATATTCATCATGAGCACTGGAATTATATTTACTGTCAGTGGATTTTATGCAGACTTTTGGCCTGATTTTGACTTGTATCCCTACTCCAATGAAGAGGATCACATTATAAATAAAATGTTTCGCACAAGTGGATACACAATGATCGGTAGGTTTAGTTTATAATTTACAAAATCGACCGTGTTTAATGTTTTTCTAAACAGGGTGTCTCATAATTTACTATACACTTTTCATTTTCTATATTTTTTAAACAAACACGGCAAAATGTTTGAAAATTGGTACACATGAACTTAAATTGAGTAATTCTTTCATCCAAATTAGACAAAAATCTGGAAAGAACTAGTGCAGTAGAAGGCTTTGCTATTTTCACTGCCTTCTTCAGGGACCTCAAGAGCTTTAAAGACCAGACCAATGGCAAGTCCGGCATCTTGCGTTGAGAAAGTCTCCCACAGCTTATAAGTGGTGAGGAAGGGCTACACCTTGTTGGAAAAGTTCATTGATAATAATGAGAAAAAAGTGTGGTTCATATGGTGCCCTGCAATTTCACTAAACTTCAGTTGGTGATCGAAGAACCCA
The DNA here is from genome assembly GCA_030141605.1 of Tubiluchus corallicola. NCBI lineage: Eukaryota > Metazoa > Priapulida > Priapulimorpha > Priapulimorphida > Tubiluchidae > Tubiluchus > Tubiluchus corallicola. Next base: position 2,039,773 of record JAQGDQ010000005.1, read on the forward strand.
TACTAAGTTGATTCTGCACCTCTTTTCTAACATTACTGTAGCCGCCATAGCAACGGGGTTCCAGTTAAACAATAAATAAAAAGAACTGCCGAAGGCCTCTTTTGATTTATGTAAGAGCTTGTCGAGATTGGAAAAAAACTTGGAAATTAAAGTGCATAATGACTTTTGATACACCTTCTGCATTTCGTGTTTGTGTTTACACAATTTTGTACTGCAGGCTGTTGATTTTACAAACCGATGCAATTTACTACAATTACTTTCTACCTAGCACTCAACATCTCTATTTTAATAGCAGCTCCATGTATTCTGCAATTTTTTAAAATATTCTTAAGTTATATAGGGGTGGTTGACTCTATGACCACTTAATTAGTCTTTCGCCACCTCATCTCTACTCACTTTACTTAATCTATTGTAAGTCTGTAACCGCCTTAAAGTACTTTATATTGGAGATAAATAAACTTTTGAAAAGAAATGAAGAAATAATGCGAAAAATTAAAGTTTTTATCAAAACCTATGAATTACCTTTTTATTTCGATACCCTGTTTCTTATCTTTTAACTAGCATCGCAGTACAAATTGGCTACTAATTCTAATTTCATTTGTTACTGACACGTTTAGATATCTGAATTATTAACTTTTGGCATAGATTCGAATTACACACTTTTCACCACTCAAGCGAATTGTAAAGAGAAAGAAAGAGAGATACATATAACAATAGAGATAGACACAGAAGCAGAGATAGAGGCAGAGACAGAGATAAAGATCGATATAGGACTTCATAAGAGAGACTGAAAGTCTTTTTGCTAGTACAGTAGTAGGTGGTATATGTTTGTTTTTTTTCTCAGGTGTAGGATGCTTGATAGTGTTTGTGGCTTGCATGTTCTATGGGTGCATTATTACTGGCTACCTTGACGTTAGTACGACTCCACGATGCACGTATACGGGATGGAATAGCACCTCGACTTTATCACGATTTGACGAAGTTAATGAATTCAAATCTTCTCGTCACAACAAAGTGTGAGCTAACCAGTAAAATAAGACAGCGTTTGAACCCCTAATAAAGTTCTCCATCAGGGGTTTGTTGTCTTTGGTTAAGGCAGCGAATACAAGAAATTTTAGCTTCGACCAGTGTACACGAAAATTTATAAATCATCAGGCGACTTTAAAATAAAAACATTTGTTTGCGACAACTGTTGATGGTAAGAGAAAGCTTTTAATGCAGCAGTCTCTGGTATCCTATATTAATACCAATAGAGGACTTTTTTATCTTCCTAATCGCTTTAGTGCAAGCCAAATGTTTGTGGCTACAATGTACTCTAGTTTTTTCTGCATACGTAGAAAAGCTGTATTTAGTCTCAAAAGTAGACTGTTTTTAAGTCAGAATACTGTTATTAATAACTTGCTGTAGAATACTGACACAATTTTTAGAACGAACATTTTTAATTAAATCATAGCAAATAATTTTATATACCCGTTCTAAGTAACACTTTCTTGTATAAAAACTCACTATGTTTCAGTAAACTAACTTTGTGCGTTTTTACTTGTTCCTTATTTTTATTTTTGTTTTATATACTTTAAATTTACGGGAAAGAAATTAGTATTTTTAAACGCTTAGCTGTTCGTTGTTTTATGTCATATCTTGTGCCATTCCAAAACTGACTTATTCACTGAAGCATTGAAGATGCGTATTAAAGATCACGACTAACTTAGAAGGCAGCACACAAGGGAAAGCATTGTTATCAATAATTTCAATGATTTTATTATCTATCGATTTTTTTTGCTAGCTACAATGTAGAAAACTGCTCTCCAGTCTACTGTGCCATCAAGTCAGTATTCAGTAAATGTAATCGTCGTCTCTTTTGTAGCCATTTGTGATCTCTTCTACAAATCAATTTCACAGTATTTATGATTTAAAATCCAGAGTTTTTCAAGATTTTGTATAAGATTTTGTAATTTTTACTATTTGATGATTGATATATATATATATATATATATATATATATATATCAATCATCAAATGTAAAGTACAAAATCTTATACAAAATCTTGAAAAATTTCATGTCACTGAGTATGGATTTTAAATAAATAAATACTGTGAAATTGATTTGTAAAAGGATCACAAATGGCGGCCTACAAAAGGATGACGATTGTTCTTATCTTAATTTTATTCTTACTTTGAATACTGACTTGATGGCACGGTGTCAATAAGACAAGGAGGCAGTTTTCCTGCATTTACGGATAATCAGTAGTAACTGTAGCCAAAGGAATCTGATGGAATAATAAAATCGTGATCAGCGTAAATCCCTTGGTAGTTTCTTGAAATTATTGATAACAGTGCCTCTCCCTTGTGTGCTGCCTTCACAAGTTAGTCGTGATCTTTCTTCTGCGCATGTACCGGACATTCGGGCAGAT